>JAGUCH010000009.1:10000-1269000 GCA_019096065.1 Paracyclopina nana
CTAACCTAACCTAACCTAACCTAACCTAACCTAATCCCAACCTAACCTAACCTAACCTAACCTAACCTAACCTAACCTAACCTAACCTAACCTAACCTAACCTAACCTAACCTAACCTAACCTAACCTAACCTAACCTAACCTAACCTAACCTAACCTAACCTAACCTAACCTAACCTAACCTAACCTAACCTAACCTAACCTAACCTAACCTAACCTAACCTAACCTAACCTAACCTAACCTAACCTAACCTAACCTAACCTAACCTAACCTAACCTAACCTAACCTAACCTAACCTAACCTAACCTAACCTAACCTAACCTAACCTAACCTAACCTAACCTAACCTAACCTAACCTAACCTAACCTAATCTAACTCTAACCTAACCTAACCTAACCTAACCTAACCTAACCTAACCTAACCTAACCTAACCTAACCTAACCTAACCTAACCTAACCTAACCTAACCTAACCTAACCTAACCTAACCTAACCTAACCTAACCTAACCTAACCTAACACACAAAAATTCAGCTCATTTGGTTGACTGGGAGCGGAGAAAAATGGAAGTCTTTCATTTGGCGGAATTTTGAAAAACGCGCAATAGAAACCCCCACTCAAATTGGAAGGCCTACTCATGTACCAAATTTCACGAAAATCGGTCCGCCCATTCCACAAGGATCACAAGTATCCCTCATAGCGCCGATATACACATCCCCTTTAATTTTTACTTAAATGATTCGGTAAACTTGTAATTTCCATACCATAAACAAAATTAGCAATTATTTATTTTTTCAAAATGATCAAATTGTAGCTAAAATTATGAAATTTGAGTCCCCATTTATGTTAAGTTGACCTTAATTTGAATTAGCACTTGACTAATGATGCAAGCATCTAAAAATGGGGCCATTATTTTTGGGAAAGTAAACTCCAAAATGAAAATATATTGGTATTGATCAAGTTCATATTACGGATGTAGTGTTAAAAAATATTTTTTTAGGTTCTTTACTTACAAAAGTTGAAACCGTAAAATTTTTTTCTCTTTAATGTTCATATATAGTAGAGATAGACTTTATTTCGATCCTCCACTATAGAATTCTTAACCAAAACAAAGTGGTTGACAATCGCAGCTCAAATAATGGGATACTGTACAATATTCGAAATTGCCGCGTTTTTTTTGTTGAGGTTGGGTTGACAAAAAAGCTCCAGTCGGAATTGTAAAAACGTTCCGCCAATCTTTATAAGTCTAGTGTTTAGTTACACCGCCTTTTTAAACATTGCCCTAAAATCAATGCTCGTTTTACCTGGCTTGGGCTAAATTAGCCAAGCACCCCTCACTTCCATTTCCTAGCTTCACTCAACCAACAACAAAGATGGCAGCTGATCAAAGGTAAGCTTTTTGCCTTATATTTTGAGCTTTTTCGTCCTTATTTTGGCCCAATTTTCAACGTTTCTCTTCTTGTCTCATCCCAAAACACCAATTACGCATTGCGGCCTTCAACATTCAAGCTCAAATCCCACAGAAAACAGATGAAATTTGGCCTTTAAACAGCATGCTGTCATTAATTTAGGGTCAATTACTTAGATTCTGCAGATTTTGGAGATTTCGCACGATTATAACCAAATTTTCAACATTTTTCTTCTCGTCTCAACCCAAACACAAATTACGCATTGCGGCCTTTAACATTCAAGCACAAATCACACAGAAAACAGATCAAATTCGGCCTTTTCAAAGCATGCTTTCATTAATTTAGGATCAATTACATACATTTTTCAGATTTTGTACGATTTCTACCCAATTTTGAGCATTTCTCTTCTTGTCTCAACCAAAACACCTATTACGCATTCCAGCCTTTAACTTTCACGATAAAATCATGCAGAAAACTCTTTTATCTTGCTTTTACAGGGCATTTTTTTATATGTACTTATGAATGTCCCACAATGATATTATTTTTAGCACTATTGAGACTCTTTTGGATGATGTCCACCAATATGAGGTGTTCAACGCCAGTATGGACATCATTGACATCATTTTAAATGAAGTCATTGTGGAGCCTCATGTCCCTGATACCTACACCATGACGGAATATGGCCCCTGTAGACGGATCGGTGCAGGAATCTACGTAGGAGAAAAAAACAAGATTGAGACAACATTTGCCTAGCCTTTTGTTGTTGCAAATGTCAGTAAGAAAAAAAGTAAGTTGATTGATTCCTGGGGGGGGATTCGTTAAGTCACTTTATATTGATATTGGTTGAGCCTGATCTATTTCTTTTATTCTTTCATGGCAATGTGTTCTTTTGTAGAAAAATGTTCTATGCTCAAGCCCACCAGGGACTTGCGGAAGGAGGTGCTTGCTCTCAAAAAAGAGCTACACTACCATCGAGTGCTGGGCCAAATGGGCGTGTCTGGCCATAATGAAAAAGTTGACCAGATGATGAAGGAAGAATTCTGCACTCGTTTCTGGCAAATTTTCATTAAAAAAATTATCCGTTTAACGGCATAAGAATTGGCAAGCAAGCTCACTAAGCGCGTTTTTCCTCACACTCCTGAAGATTGTGAGGAATGCGATAAGTTCCGGGAAGCTTGAGAGCTGCTTCGTGATATTCGGGAAGCTGCTCCATCTGGACTCCTTCCAACTGGCGACAATACATGGCGCCCAACCAGTCCAGAGCCGTTAACTTCAAGACCTGCAACTGCACCTCAACCTGCTCCTGTACCTGGAAGGCCAAATAGAAATCCTGTTACTTGTTTCAAACAATTAAGAACACCTAGTTAATAACCATTTTCCTATTTAGGCAAACTTCATTGTTCCCAGGCCATTGTCACGACTGATGGCGCATCTTTCACTTTGAATTGGAAGATGCCAAGCCAAATTGTGCAGAAGCGTGCCTATAGCGCCCAGGACAAAGATTTGACTTGCCAATATTGTGACAAACAATTTCACAATGGCTCTGCAATGAGTCGACATGTTAACGCCAAACACTTTGACGCCCAAAAGAAATATCCCAAGTGCGAAACCATGGTAGAAACGACATGTAAAAAGATCCGTAAAATGATAGGATATTAGGTATACTAATTTCAGTTTGCTTCTCTTTCATTTTCTCCCACTCTTCCCTAACATTAGAATTGGTTAACCTAGTTCTTTGCGTAAAAATTAAGGTTTACACACACAACCTAACCTGCATAGTCTCCAAAAATTAATGATATTCTCAAAATGAGGTTTTAAGCTTTCTTCCGAGAATTTGCCCAAAAGTCTCTTGGTGGCAATCGAGAAAGGAGTATCCTTGGTTGTTAAGGAAAGTCATTCTGTTGTCGTGTTTAGTGTTGACATTGTTAGTTTTTGCACTGACTTTGTCAATTGTTTAGCAACTGTTAGCAATTGTTAAGGCGACTACAGTGCATAGGTGACTCAATTAAATGTGATGAAATGAGACAAAAAAAAAAAAGAATCATGAAGGATAAGAATGTATCTTTTCAAAATAATCATAGGCCTTAAACTTTGATGGTGTTAATTCAATCAGTTAAGATACATAGACATTATTCATCATTTTAGCAAATTTTTTTCCCGCAAAGAATAAAAATCAGTTGGAGACTTCATTTTCGAAGGGTTTATTTGGCTCATCGAGCTTCTTCAGCGTTAAATATTTAACAGCAACTGACAATGAAAGAAAGCTATATAAGATTAGCTGCAAAATGTTCAGCATGTTGACATTTCTAACAAAAATTGCTTTGCTCACTAACCTTTTTGTGGGATTATCCTCAACTAGCTTTTTTGGTAGAACAACAAACATATCCAAGACTGCTTGGAGTGCTGCAGTGAAAATGACAAGTGCGAATATTGCTGACACACTCATTGAATGCAGTGCAACTTGCCAAGCATTCAAGCAGATTCATGGTTGCAATGGATTTCAGTTTGACAAGTCCACCAAAATATGTCAACTGGCTAACCTCACATTCCTGGAAGATGAGCAACCAAATGTAGAAAATGCGGTAACTCCATCATATCTTGACAATTAACTGCCTAACTAATGCAAGTATCTTTAAATAGTTGTTTTACTTTGATATGAGTTTTGTTGGAAAGATAAAAATGGGTTGCTATGGCAGCACTGACTGTTGCAGGCCTTACAATCAGTGTAATTTATTTGAGGGAGATTGCAGCTCTGATGATGATTGCGTGGGGGGAGGAAGTGTATGTGGCACGAAGAATTGCCTAACATTGGGCATTGCAAACAGGGTTGGTGGACAATGGGATAGCAATGACGATTGCTGCGAAAGAAGGTGCACTCCAGACCACCCATGTCCTCAAGGAGATGGGCATTGTGAGACAAATGCAGACTGCATCAAGCCATCCTGGCAATCTTGTGTAGCCAAAAGTTGTCTGAACAACAGCTTTTTCCCTCTCTCAACATTTTCAAGCAATAATGCAGACAAATATGCTGCTGATGATAATTGCTGTTTGAGGAACTGCCGGCCTGATGCCAAATGCAATCACAACACTGAAGGCTGTGAGACTGATGACGATTGCAATGCTGGTTATGAATGTTTAGCCGATGGATTTTGCATGGATGTCGATGAATGTGCTGCAAATGGAATTGGTCCATCATATTGCAGCCAGAATGCTGAATGCGTCAACACAATTGGCTCTTTCACTTGTCAATGTTATGCAGGGTATGAGCTTCATGTCCCAAATGTAGGATGCTCCGACATCAATGAATGCTTGCAAAACCCTGCTCCAGGATGTGCTCTGAGGACAGCTTGCACAAATTTAGATGGATCTCATTCATGTGAGTGTAGACCTGGGTACACGGGTGATCCCTATGCTGAATGTTTAGACATTGATGAATGCACTCTTGGTGGAATGTATGCATGCACCTTTGGTGCAAAATCAGGAGTGGCTGATATGGCATGCGTCAATTGGCCAGGATCATACAAGTGTGTTGACTCAGCCATTATCAATGGTGGCCTAAGCTATCAGTGGCACATGATTAGCGCTAGAAACAAAGACAACCCAACAACTTCACTGACGAAATGTCAAAACCATGGTCTACCAAACATGGCAAACAATCGATTCTTACCCATGACTGTTTATGTCAATGACTACCTCATTGTTTGTGGTGGCATCTTAAGAGGTGTTGCAGACTTAAGGGATTGTCAAAAGCTGAATCTAACTACAAAAGTTTATGAGCCTATGGCAAGCATGATGAGGTTCAGAAGGCACATGACTCTTAACTATGTTGAAGACAAAATATATGCCTTGGGTGGTTATAGGCTCAATGGGGGTGTGAGCGGAAATCCAGTACAAGCTACATCTGAAACTGGCACCCCTTGTGAAAAAACCATGGAAGAATATGACATAGAATTCAACACATGGTCTTGGTCGCCCCCACTTCCAGAATCTTATGGCATCCATAGGCATTGTGCGGTCTCTGTTGATCATCGCCTTTTTGTTTTGGGAGGCGACAAGTGCTCAGGCAGCCTAGACAAAGCCTACATCTATGACACAAGGGCTAGGTCATGGACGCTGTTGAGTGGGAGGCGGCCGATATCAGCCTATGACTTGGCTTGCGCCCAAGTGTATTTTCCTGATGGGAAGCAAGCCATTGTTGCTGCAGGAGGCCACACAACTGATGTTGGCAGGAGGAGCAATGTCCATTACCTTGACTTGAGCAACATTGATGGAAATTGGGTGACAATGCCAAGCCTCCCAGTTCTCTGGGGCAACATGCCCCATCTCGCTTACTTGGGCAAGTAAGTATGTCAATCAAAAATAATAATACTTCATCAGTGGCAACTAGTAAGCCGTTCTATTCAAATTATTTTTCAATTGTCTTATAGAACATTGGTGATGTGGAGTGGCTATGCTGACAATTGGGGCTGGGTTCCAACCCTGGTTTACGTGATGGATTGGTCAACTAACCAGTGGACAAGAAATGCCAATAGCAGGCTGGGAGGGAATGAAGAGTGGAATGCTTTCTCAGTCATCTCGTCCACTCACTTTCCAACCCTGGATTGCTTCAACACTCAGTGGTCTTCATGCGTCGCAACTAAAGTCAACAATCCTGGCAATGATGTATCAAGTACACTGACTGCATCCCTTGAGGACTGTGCAGATTATTGCTTTTCTGTACCTGGTTGCATTGTGTGGGCAAGGCGAGAATCCAATGGAGAGTGTTTTGCTAAAAGTGCTGCATCACCAGATACTGCGGATCAAGACATAACAAGGGGCTATATGAGCAACTGCTTTTACCATTGGTTGGGCAATTCAACGACACAGCCATAACCTTGCCATCAAACCAATAAGGCTGACTAAAAAAAAAGCAGTAGAAAATAAATATGAATTTGTTTGTTGATTATATTTGTCATCAATGTTTACTTTGGTTTGGCTTCAAAAATTGATATTTTTAAAAAAAGGAGGTAAATATAATTTAGATAACCTAGTTACCCAACAGAAGGACTCTAACTTCTTGATTTGTTAAGTATCTAGATATAGTGGTTACTACTGATTTAAAACCATTAAAAACATTGAAACCACTTATCTGCTAAGGTCTTTATTTCAAGCCACTGCTCGAAGCGCAAAAACGTGGAAACTCAGTTTTTTTCAGCAGTGGAAGCTGAAATTCCAGATGTTGCCCATTTTAAAGGCCGCTGGGATCGCCCAATCTCAATGTTATTTTTAGTAAACTTTTAAATTTTTTTAAATTCAAATAGGAAGAATTAAAAAGTTTGCTTTTTTTATGAGAGATAAATTGAATCCGGATTCGATGAGCATTCAATGATTTCAGGATTTAAACTTGCATGAATCGGATTCTTTGCAAGTTGAGGGAAATTGAGGCCAACAGCATTTTAAAATTGCCAACTATTTTCTTTATTGGCGGCCGAAATAGGACCTACAAGGATCTACAGGTACTAAAACTACTTTTGCAGTTTACGAATTTTTTCTATTACACCAATGGCAGTAGATCCTAATCCGTCGTGGATGCAATTTTTAGGACCTGAAATGGATCAAAGTTGCATCATCCAAGGTCAATAGCAGTTCAATGGTATTTTTGCAAAAAATTATCCAGAGATGGCGTTGTCTTCATTTTCGGGGCTTTTTTGCCGTGAGCGCCATCTTTTTAGTGAGAATTACTAGTGTTAAGATTGACTATTTTGGCTCCTTTGCATAAACACCCGGAGATTTTCATAACAGCCTATCAAGCAAAGTTATGCTTGTTAATTTCTGGTTTTTGCGGAGTGAGCATACAAATCTAAGGCAAAAATTATAGAACAGCCTTACATTTCCAGCTTACAGAAAAAACAAGATTCAAAAGCAGCAAAGACTTTGCTATTAGCATCTATTAAATCTAGCTTTTTGGCCATGTTTGATGACGTCACATCTGCACGAACTTTTAGCGCCATCTATTGCAGGCAACCAAACTAAAATATTGAGATTTTCCCACTACATCAAAGATAGTGGGCTGAAAAACTGCTGTTGAAATGATTAGACCAGAAATATCATCGCTTAATATCATCATGGGTGAGTGTATTGAGTGCATTTTCTCATCGCTTTTGAGCAAAACACAGGCGTGAGTACATCAAATGTAGTCAAAAATCAGAACTAAAACATGGGGATTTTCCATTTGTTTGGGGTGGTAACATTAACAATCTAAATTGAGCGTATATAGTTAAAGAATTTGGGTTCGTGGTGACTAGAGATCATAATAATTATAGTATTTTTATACAGTTAAAAAATCCTCTGTGGTCAGTAGTTCTCCTTTTTAATGCAGTAATCTCCATCATTGTTGTAGGTCAGGTGTGGTGGCCACGCCCTCGCGTACTCCTCGTTGTTGGCCTCTTGATTAGCCGTGGGGTGGGCGTGGCCTCAGAGGCCGTTGCTGCCCTGGGCCGCGAACTTCATCCGCTTCTGCTTCTGGCGCTGGTTGCAAAACCACACCCGCACCACGTTCTTCTTCAGGTCGAGCTTCTCGGCGATGGCGGCAATCTTCTCGCCCGAGGGGCGGGGCTGCACCGCGAAATACGCTTCAAGCGACCGCTTCTCCGGCGCCGCAATGCTCGTCCGCTTCCGCTTCTTCTCGCCAGGGGGCAGCACGCCGTTCTCGTTGCCCGGGTCGCGCTTCGCCGCTTCCGCTTCCTCCAGCCACGCGCTCAGCACCGGCTTCAGCGCGATCATGTTGTTGTGGCTCAGCGTCAACGACTCAAACCTTCAAAAAAAAAAAAACAATCAGTATTTAACTTTCAAGTTGGGCAGTTGGAGCACAATTCTGACTTTAGGCGAATCAGCCATTTCGCAAATCCGCTTTATCACAACTCTAGGACATTTCGCTTATAACAATAGAAGTGATACATTAACAGTCATCTATAAAATATTGAAATCAATGCATTTTTAATGGTATTTGTAAAAACCTTAAAATTGTCTTAAAATTGTAAAATAGTCACTAAATTAAGTCGTCAAACTGATTTGGATTGTGCCTTTGGCTGGTAACGGCTAATGTCTCATGTCAAAATTGAGAAGAATGCAATTTGTTAAAAGTGAGATTTGCCCTGGAAACAAGTTGTCATCCAACTGCTCAGGCAGTTTAAGAAAGCAAAATTATTTTTTTTGAATTACCTGCATATTGTGCTTTGCGAAAGTGCTCCCACGCCCGGAAGTTTGAGGTTGGCGAGTGCCCTGCCCACATCACATTGCGTCACGCCCAACTTGATCCTCCTTTGCTTGAACCTCTCCGCAAACGCCTCGAGCTCCCTACATTGTAACATGAGGCACACATTTAAGTTTTTAAGTTTTTAAGTCTACCTCGGGTCTGTGTCTGTGTCGGGCAGGTTAACGCTGGGTGTGTGTGCGTGTGGATGGTGGTGAGGATTGATGTGGTGGTGGCTGAGTTGTGGTGACATCATCGACCCGGTCGAGTGGCTGTACATGGCGCTGTGGTGGCTCAACTGGTTCAGCCCGTGCTCTGACATGGAGGGCGGCAATGACGTCATCACCGCGTTGCTGTTGCTGATGACGTCATTGTTGTGGTGAGAGGGCGGACTGCCCAACATGTCCAGTCCGCTCATCGCGGGGTGCTCCATCTGAAAGTTTAAAATGAATCGATCATCCTTGAAAATTGACCTTAATTGAATTGATATATTAATTGAATCAATAAGTATTCCAGCTCAATCAGTTACAATTCAATAGGCATTATTCAGAATTCTAGTGGAATCAATGGGAATTCCAGTGGAATCAAGGAGAATTCCAGTGGAATCAAGGGGAATTCCTGTGGAATCAAGGGGAATTCCAGTGGAATCGATGAGAATTCCAATGGAATCAATGAGAACTCCAGTGGAATCAATAGGAATTCTAGTGTGATCAATGAGAATTCCAGTGGAATCGATGAGAATCCTAATAGAATCAATGAGAATCCTAATAGAATCAATGAGAATCCTAATAGAATCAATGAGAATCCTAATAGAATCAATGAGAATCCTAATAGAATCAATGAGAATTCCAATAGAATCAATGAGATTTCTAGTGAAATCAATGAGACTTCAAATGGAATTAAGAATAATTCTAGTGGAATCAATCAGAATTCCAATAGAATATATGATAATTCCAGTTGAATCAATGTAAATTCCAAGGAATCGATCAGAATTCTAGAGGATCCTAGCTAAGTTTATGCGGAATTGAATTAAAATCATTCAAGGAAAAGAGAAAAATTCTGGTGGAAGTTGACAGAAAATGAAATAAAGACAATATATAAAATATATAAGCAAGCTTTCACTTTCGGATTTGAGCTTTCACATGTGAGCAATAGGTGGCGCTTCAAGATATACGGGAAAGCTTCAACCAAAATTGCGGCGCCACCTTTACGTCAAAACCTCAACTATAGCACAACTTTCTTGGCGAAAAATCATTTTTCAAAAGTTGTCCGAATTCAAAGCTTTTTTTGGTACTTTGACAACTTTTCATCAAACTTTGATCATCATCATCAAGGGTTTCATTGAAGGCAATTAGTTCAGCCCAACTTGGAAGGGATCAGCTACAATCAAAGTTTGCTTCCTTTTTGCTAAATAATTAACTCAATCTAAGGCCCTGTTCACCTGCTCTAAATTATGCAATAAGCAAATTCAAGCCATCTTCAACAAATGACAACAAATTGGCTACACTGAGCATAAAAATAGTCATTTTACTCTTCCAAGCAATTTTGATTTGGTTTTCACATTTGCCACAATAGTGTCCACAAAATGGCATTCCTTGAGTTGGCCAATAATTTAAAAAAATTGCATTTATATTGACTTGTTACACATGAATTGATGATGATGCTGAGAAAGTGAAATTGATGATCATCATACCCAATTAGCAATTACCATGATGCGACACACTCACATATCATCTGCTCTCTGCTAGTGCAACAGCAAATAATCAAATAATCAAATTATCCATTACACCCATCATGAATGGGAACAAGATGTGAAATCGATGGCCCAACCCCCATAATAAAAGGGAAAGTCACAATTTCCCTTCTTGTGAATGTTCTCAAAATATTTAATACTTTTCAATCTGGCTTCAACTTGACTTTAATCGGGCTTCAACTTGACTTTAACCGTGTTTAGTTCTGCTTGACTTTACAATGACTTTTTCATTTGCAATTAGACTTCAAATGTGACTTTGCTTTAACTTCATTCTGACTTTGATTCGACTTTTTCTAAACTTCATTACGACTTTGACTTGACTTTTTTAAAATTCATTATGTCTTTGATTTGACTTTTCTTAAGCTTCTATATGACTTTGATTTGTCTTTTTTTTTAAATTCAATTTGACTTTGATTTGACTTTTCTTAAACTTCAATTTGACTTTATTTTGACTTTGCTTTGACTAGAGATGATGCTGTGTAATTAGACGTAAATGTAAACATTTTCTGATGGGTCGTGGACTGGTGATGCTGCTGCTGTCGGTGTAAGTTGTCGGTTACCATCTGAGCACATTGCTCCAAATGGGGAAATAGTGAACAGTAATCCACATGTTGTACAACAAGAGGGGATTCCCCAGGGGAATCCCCCATCATAATCATACAAAAGGAGGAGAAAAAACCGTTCAGCTGCTCACTTTTATTGTGTAGCATCATCATACTTACAACATGTGAACTAGTTGACATTGATATCAACTTTGAGCTTCTTAATTATTTCTAAATACTCAACAAAAAAAGAGCATATTTATAGTTTTCAACAAAATATGTAGCATAAAGGGTTTTTCAATTTTGGTCATTTTTGAAATCATTTCTTGGACATTGAACTAATAATGGCGATTTTGGCTGTTTTGCAACTTATTGGCAGTATGCAAGTTGAGGGGAAATCCCCTGTTAAATTATCTATCTATGCAAGGCTGAATATTCAATGACCTAATCCATGTGGATCTACACACAAAATGTTGACTGTATTGCTGAAATTTTAACCAACTGTCTCATAATTGATCAGTTACGCACCAGCAACGGGGAAGCCCTAATGAATATGTTATAAGGTAACTACTCAATAAAGTGGCCCAATAAAATGCAGAGCTAAATATGCCAATCTGAGAAGTCAATGAAGCAGCCTTGAAAAGCCAAAAATCTTACCAATGAAGAATTACTATAGATTCTAGCTTGGAATTAAGTTAAAAAAAAGAAGGAAAATCAGTGCCAATCGAGGAAAAATCCAAGCAATTCCCAAATCTTATTATGGTAAAGCTGATGTGGAAACTTGTAATCTTCGTTTGATCCCTGCAAAAGCTGTGTATTCTTTCTTTGTCAGCAGTTGCTAGTTGTTGTGAATACACAATGTCCCAGCGAAAACTCCTGGTTTCCGAGAAATCCGAGCAAAGTGTTGCTCAGCCCGAGCAGTAGCGGGGTCAAAAGAGGATTTGCATTTCAAGCATTTCAGCACACATTTCCCAAGATTTCTCTTGCATTTGCGCCCATTTCAAAATATTTGCAAGCTTTCAATGTCAGATTTTCCACAATTTCAAATCCATTTGCCATGATTTTCAAGCCTTTCATGTAGATTATATTTTATTTCTTTCACCAATATTTCCCTAGATTTTGATTATGTATGTTGTTCGGTGGGACACTCTGTATGATCAGCCAATGGGAGAAAAGACAAAACGATTCCATTGGGAGCTCACAATTCTCGCATTATCCCTCCCTTCTTCGGCACTTTTTGATATTCTTTTCCAGCACAATGCGCCACTTTCCCCAGTATATATAGTATATAATACTATGGTGTAGCATAAAATATGACAATATTCGAGATTTCCCAAAGGCACCAATCGAAAGCGAACACCATCATTTGAGAAAACGCTACAATCCTAATAATGAGCCTTAATATGAGAAAACACGCCACAAATCAAGAATAATTTGGGAAAATGGTCTTGGAATTTTAAAAAACACGAATAAATAAGCTTGGAAAAGCTTGCTAACTTTTTGAAATTGACAAGAAATTTGCCACAATCTCTCAGTGAAAGCTTGCTAATCTAAACAAATGGCTGGGAAATTCGGTGAAATATTCACTAATAAGCCGAGATAGGCTGGATAATTTGCGAAAATAAGTCATGGCTCCACTTTGCAAAGTTGAAGATATCGAAGATGGCTAATTGCCAAATCGAGAGGATCCAAGTTGGTTTTTGGCACCTTCAAGCCATGAATCTCAATTTGCCCTTTTCCTGCCATTTTGAAGGCTCTGCTCATCTGCCCCAAATTATCTCACTATTTTCTCAAATTGAGCTTTTAAATATCACACTATCCAAATTCGAGTTTGCTTACCTGGCTTGATCTGGGAGCTGAATACATGCTCATGTCCGACTTGATTTGGGGGAAAACTTGCGAGGCCGCGGACGAGACGACCGGATGCTTCATGTCCATCGCCACGAGGGCCTCTGAGGCCCGCGACAACAGGCCCTGGTCGTTGAGGCTACCGAAAATGTCGCTCTGAAACAGATCAAATGACAACTTTAATTCACATCAAGGCAGTAGACTTAAAGAATTGAAATCATCGAGCTGGACTTGAAAATGGACTAGACCTGAAAGTGGACTTGAAATTGGACTTGAACTTGGACAAGACTTGAGTATGGACCAGGATTGAAAATGGACTGGACTTGAAATTGGACATGACTTTGAGAATTAATGTGACTTGAAATAGGACTAGACTTTGGACTTGACATGAAAATGGACTAAACTTGAATATGGACTAGACTTGAAAATGTAATAGACTTGAAGAAGGACTAAACTTGAATATCGACTAGACTTGAAAATGGACTAAACTTCAAATGGACCAAATGGACTAGACTTGAAATGGACTAAACTTGAGTATGGACTAGACTTGAAATTGCACTTGACTTGAAAATGGACTAGATTTGAGATTTGAAAAAGGAACTGGACTTGAAAATGGACTTCAAATTTGACATGACTTTCAGAATGGACTTGACTTGATAATTGACTAGACTTAAGAATTGAGTAGAGTAGACTTGAGAATTGACTAGTCTTGAAAATGGATTAGACTTGAAATGGACTAGACTTGAAAATGGACTAGGCTTGAAAATGGGCTAGTCTTGAAAATGGACTAAACTTGAATATCGACTAGACTTGAAAATGGACTAAACTTTAAATGGACTAGACTTGAAAATGGACTAAACTTGAAATGGACTAGACTTGAAATTGCACTTGACTTGAAAATGGACTAGATTTGAGATTTGAAAAGGGACTGGACTTGAAAATGAACTTCAAATTCGGACTTTCAGAATGGATGTGACTTGAGAACTGTCTAGACTTAAGAATTGACTATACTTGAAATGGACTAGACTTGATTTTGGACTAGACTTGAGAATTGACTAGACATGAAAATGGATTAGACTTTAACATGGATAAGACTTTAAAATGGATTAGACTTGAAATGGACTAGACTTGAGAATTAACTAGACTTGAGAATTGACTAGACTTGAGAATTGACTAGACTCGATTTGGACGTGTATTGCACTACACTATACTGATATTCCTTGTTGGAACCGGGCTTATATTTAAAAATGGAGTAGACTCGAAGTGACTAGAAGTGTGACTGGACTTTTTATGCCTTGAAATTGTACTGGAGTTATAATTGGCCAATTTAGCATGATTGTTTAAAAATTGAACAAGCGGCATATTAGACTTAAAAAATAAAAGTGGATTTGACCTGAAACAGCAATTTTACCAAATATATTGAACCGGCCGATACAAGCTGAGCTATTCTGGTAAAGTGTACTACTACTATGTAATGTAATAAGGATTTTAGTGCGACTCTCTCCAGGGAAAAGTCCTTCTTTATTAGCCGACGTTTGATCTCTCCCATTTTGCTGTTACCTTCTCCATAGATGTCAAATAATGGATTGTAAACAAGAGGATCTCGCCATATGGCCAATGATTTACACAACTTTAGCCTGAGTTCAGCTGCTCAGCATTTGTTCTCGTAAAAAAAAAGAAATGCGAGAAAAGTCCACTAAAATAGGCTACGTTTTTTGCCGAATATTTCAGCAAAATAGCAAGTTCAATTTCTTTTGATTTCCCCAGCATTATTTTTGGTGCAAAAAAGGGCTTTTTTCTTAAGAAAAGGCAATTACACTTTCAGGCAATTTTTACGTGTTTTTCCAGTTGACATTTCTTACAAAATATTGACCCAAGTAACAGCCTATTCCTAAATGGATATCAGGCCAAAAAAGAGACTGTATCGTCCAATTGCTCGATGAAAGTGTTTGTTTTTCCATTCCACAACTGTAGTGGCCATAAAAAGCGAATAAGGGAAAGGTTAACATTTGTATGTATGGTCCTCCATGACCGATACACTGCCAAATTGAGCACACTGGGGGAAATTGATCACCAGAACATGCTCAAATTCCCTCTCACTCCAATGATCGCCTCTTTTAAGGCTAAGCCTTACTCAGGTCTCCTTTGAAAACTATTATAAGCTCTTTTTTATGGATGTTTTAAATGATCCTTTACTTTAAGCTCATTTAAGTTGGCTTTAAGCCTCCCAGAAGTTTAAGGCTTGTTAAGGCGCTTTAAAGTTTTGTTTTTAAAGGCACTTTTGTCAAAGCTTTTGTAAGCCTTCTTTGAGTTTCAATTGAATCTCCAAGACTAAGTCTCTTGGCCTTAAAAAATTATCAATGACTTAAACTTAATCAAATGTTTTTAAGAAAGCTTATATGCATTGATGCTAGGAAAAAAGTGACTGTGTTCATCATCTTGCTTAACAATTTCCACTTTTACAAATGACTTGGCTAAAAATGTAGGCTTTTGGTGCTTCTTGCATTCGCATTGTGCACTAATGACAATTCCTGTGTGGAATTTCATGGTTTCCACTCAATGTGTTTTCAAATGCTTTCTCAATAATATCCCCCACTTTTCTGCTTTTTAGCAAAATTATTATTTACAACTTTAACAAGTCTCTTGAGTCTATCAAGACTTTTAAGTCTTACACTTTCTAAGTATCAACTCTTATAAGTCCTTTCAAGTCGTTTCAAGTCCTTTCAAGTCTTTTAAGTTCTTTCTAGTCTTTTAAGTTCTTTCTAGTTTTTTAAGTTCTTTCAAGTATTTTAAGTCCTTTCAAGTCTTCTAAGTTCTTTCAAGTACTTCAAGTCTTTAAAGTCCTTTCAAGCTTTTTAAGTCTATTTAAGTCTTTTAAGTCCTTTCAAGTCTTTTAAGTCCTTTTAAGTCTTTTAAGTCCTTTCAAGTCTTTTAAGTCCTTTTAAGTCTGTTATGTCCTTTCAAGTCTTTCAATTCCTATGAAGTCTTATTTGTCAATTAAGCTCAATATGTATCATTGGATATCATTTTAGGCCTCAATGCTAATTTTTAAGTTCAACACTATAATAATTGTTCCCAAACCTTTTATTAGCATGACAGAAATAATAAGATTTTTTTTTTGGCCCAATATCGACCTCTCAGCTAGGAATTAGAGGGGAGCAACAAATACAATTTGTGCCAACTACTCCACTTTAGCCTCAGGCCCCGTTCATCTACTGAATACAACGAAAAAATAAAGACACTTCACCGTCTTTTAGTTTTCAAGCATTTTTCCCTAATAGAAATAAAAAGTCTAGTTGACTTTTTCATTTCTAGCCTCTTTTGAAAAATAGCAAATAAAAAAATCCTCATAAAGACAATTTTACTTTGAGAGCAGGTGAACCGGGCCGCGGCTTTAGCACAGTGCTCACCTTTCCTAGTATTGATTATTTTCGCTGTCCTAGACGACCACATTTGGCCACCAAAACACACATCAAGTGCTTGCAAAGCTACGCAAGCAAGATAACACAATATTCTTTTTTTTTGCCAAATCATGCTTGCTTTAAGCTGTTTTTAAGTAAGGTAGTCCTTAAGTCATTCCTAAATTAAGTCTTTGAACATTTTGTTTTGGTTTTTTAGGTATATTTTAAGTATATTCCAGTAGGATGATGATGGTTAGGTTTAAGGACATAAAGGGGGGATGAAAGTTCAAATAACCCTTTGCTTTTGTGTGTATATGTTGGCTGTTACAAAGTAGTGAAGAAAGCGGAATACAAACAATGTGCACGAGCCATTTACTGCTGTTATCCCCTTAACTTCATTCAAGCTGAATAAAACGCAAGAAGCTTTCAAAGTCCTTCCACTCTCAAAAACTGAAGAAGAAAAACCAAGCTGCTGCTTTACATTTGAAAATTAAAGGTAATATTGGAATATGAGACAAAAAATACATAGTTCTAAAGATAGTCTCAAGAAATTAACAAACTTGGATTTTACCCTGGCCCAAAACATTATTAGATTTGACTCAAAAATAAGTTCGAATTAATACTTTTTAGCAATCATTTTGGCCTTGGGAAAATGCTGGAGTACGCAAAAACTTTTAATAATTTACGAGGCGCAAAAATGTTTTGAGTGTAAGTCTCATACAGAATTGTTATGAGAAAAAAAGAGCTCTGAAGAAAGTTCCAAAAATCATCGGCATTGCAACTCGATTGTAGCTCAACTTTTGCCAGCAGAAATTTGTATCTACACATGGGGAAGCAAGAAAAGCATAATTTTGAGGTGTAGCAGTAGCTTTCTCGTGGTTTTAAAGGAGAAAGCCATAGTGTAGATTCTTCCAGCCCCAGAGAGAAGAGGTGGTGAAACATTCTAAAACATTCAAAAGCAATTGAAAAGTAGCTAAAAAGTACTTAAAAATTAATAAAAAACGACTATTACCTAAATAAAATATACTTTTAATTTAAAGAAAATAGACTTGAAGTCATTTAGACCAGACTTAAAGTCATTCAGACTAGACTTAAAGTCATTTATACTAGACTTAAAGTCATTGAAAATAGACTTAAAGTCATTGAAAATAGACTTAAAGTCTTTGAAAATAGACTTAAAGTCATTTAGAATATACTTAAAGTCATTTAGAATAGACTTAAAGTAATGGATAATAGACTTAAAGTCATTTAGAATAGACTTAGTCATTGAAAATAGGCTTAAAGTCATTTAGAATAGTCCAAAGTCACATAAAAGAGACTAAATATCATGGAAAGCGCAAAAGACTCGAAAGCAACATTTCAGGCCCAAATAAGTAGATAATTTTAGTTATTTTTGAACTATTTTGGTAAAAAGTGCGGTACTCTGGGAGTTTGAGAGCGCTAAGGTCTGGCTTTCTTCTTCATCCTTCTTCCTTTGTGCGGCTGCCAAGTTTGTGTCTTCTCCCATTGCAAGAAAAGAGAAAACCTCAACATCTTCCTCATAAGGCGGAGATGGAAGAAGCTCCAGACCACCACTTCCCTGCATCTTCTTATATTTACATCATGCTTTAAGGAATTGGACATAAAAGTGGACTTTTTGATGGGATAAGCAAAATGATAAAAAATGGACTTGAGCTAGACTTAAATAGTTGGACTAGATTTGGGCCAAGAAGCTAAATGTAATTGGACTTGATATGGACCAGAAATGATAGATTTGAGCTTAAGTAATAAGGATTTGAACTAAAAGAATTACTTAAATTGTTGGAGTGGGAATGCAGAATTAAAGTTGGACCAAAATAGTAGTTGGACTTGATTCCAACCAAAAATGACTTAAAAATCTATCAAGTTATTCAGAGTTGAGCAAGATTTGGACCATGAAATAGAATTGGGCCAACAATGATGACAAATAAGCTTGAATTGGACCAAAAGTGACCTGAACAGAAAAATGGACTTGATTTGGACTCTTAATTGAGTGAATTGCGTTTGGGCAGAAAAATTCGAATTTGACTCAAGTCTCGGGAAAAGTTGGCCTCAAAAAAAGTGGGCAGGTCTGCGAATTCCGCGAGAAAGTTTGTTTTGACGCACTTTTCTTTCCTTACTTCTTCTTCTTTTTCGGGTGACTCACCTTGCAGCAATGTAAATAATTAATCACTTGCGTAATTGCAGCCTTTCCAATACTACACATATTTTTTGCCCGCCAAATAATCTACCCCAAATAGGGTCAATTTCACGGAAATTCGCATAGTTTGAAAATAACCAAATAAAATCCAATTAATGATGCGCACTCAAATTCCCTTAAAAAAAGGCAAGATTTTAAAAAGTATTTTTGTAGCAGACTTGAGCACAAAATACCCTCAAATAGCCTTGACTTTCAAAACAAATAGCAAATTGCCTTAAAATACTTAAAACACTTAAAAACTTATTTAAAAATGTTAAATCTCACGAGAAAGCTAAAATTCTGCACAAAATCCCAAATTAAAAAAAACCTCACAAATCCATCAAAAAAAACCCTCTTTCTTAAATAAACCTAAAAATCCCTACTTTTAAAAAGCTTGATTCGCAAAAAAAAGTTTGGCTATTTTCTTCCAGGAAAGTCGGGGAAAGCAGGCGCGCGCGCGCTTTGCTTAGAGTTGGGAATTCCGGCGCGTGGATCGGCGGCAACGGCGGGGAATCCGTTTGCATTATTAAAGAGAGTGTTACCCAAGATTAATTTTTAAGCAGATGCCCTTACAGTGTGTTACAGCAGTCGATCGCCAGCCAACTACATATACACAAAAGGGGGTTTCCCACTTTTACAAGGTCAAGGCTAATTGAAAATTCTGACGTCACAGCATTAATACTTTAGTAGCAGTAGTTGCCCATGATCCAATTGATGGGAAATACTATAAAAGCTATCATTAAGAATTTTTCCATTTGAATTTCACAAGTTTTCAAGATCAGGTTTTTTTAAATGCGAAATTTGAATTTTGGAATTTAAGGTGTTCAAAATAATATTTTTCAATTTTAGATAATTTTCTTAGTAGAGAAATTCCGTTTTTTTTCTTACTTAAAATAGAGAGAAAAATGGTTTTTAGGGTCTATTTTATGTCTATTGAGTCCAATTTTGTCATTATTCTCTCAGCTCTTAGCTATGAAGTTTTAACAGATTTTAAATAGCAAATATTCTAGTATAAACACAATAAGGGATCAACACATGCGATAATCGTTTAGTATTTTTTTTGCTCATGGACCATTGACCCTAATCCGGAAATGGACAAAACGATGTGTCAGGAATCCCACGCAAATCGATGAAAATTACAGCAATTCACGAGCAATCAGGGAAATAAACGCTATTACAGTTCATTTTAAGTTTTAAGACATTATTGGACTTGATGCTAGGACTTGCGTTTGGAAACGCGAAAGCCTTGAGTGAACTTGATAATTGAGAAGAACTTGAAACTTAATCTGGACTTTGTACTTAAAGTGGACTTGATACTAACTTAGGATGCAAAATGAATTGAAGCTTAAAATCGATACTTAAAATGGACTTATAATATACAATGCACTTTTCACTAAAAGTGGACTTGATTCTTAGCATGAACTTGATTATCAAAATGGACTTGATTCTTAAAGTGGACTTGATACTTGATATGGACTTGAACCTAAAATAAACTTGGTTCCTTAACCTTATTCTTTTGATGGACTGGATTCTATAAATGAACTTTAGTCTTAAATTGGACTTGATATTAAAAAGAACATGAAATTAAAATGGACTTGAAACTTAAAAATGATTAGAAACTTAAAATGGACTTGAAACTTAAAATGGACATAATTCTTAAAATAAACTTAAAAGCTAAATTGGACTTGGCTCTTAAAATACTTAAAATGTAATTTTAATGAAAAAAAGGCTTTTTAAAGCGGTTTTCCTCCCAGTGTGACGAACGAATTCATATAGAGGAAAGCAAATTGCCGTCAATTACGCGCATGCAACAATGAAATTCCCAGCAGTTTTTCTGTTCGCGCAAATTGTGTCTAATATTTTTCATTGATTACAATGCATTAAATATCAGCACTAAAAAGTGATTTTTTAGGCAAAACGGAAACTTCCGTTTTTTACTGTTTTAGGCCGTTTTCAATGCCCTTTTTCCGCATTTTTTCTTGCTTTTCTTACTTTTTCAGAACTCTTGCGTTGTTCTCGTGAAAGGAAGGCAGATGGCAAATACAGTATTACCCCCTTTTTTGGGGTTCATGTGCAGACATTAAAGGAGGAAATGGAATCACCGATCCCAGGGGATTACACCAACGTGTGTATAAAACTCAAATACAGTTACTACACTTCACAATTACAGAGAATATCCATCCCCTTTTATGTATCACAGATGAAAACACACAAATTTCCGGGCCTCTACTTTTGCAGATTTTAATTTACTCTTTGATATTAGTCGTTTTTTTATGTTTTAAAACCGTTTTTTAAGTTTTTTGAAATTCGGCTGTTATTTTAAGTTTTGCCGATTTTTTAAGTTTTTAAATTCGGCTGTTATTTTATGTTTGGTCATTTTTTGCCTTTTTTTTCAGTTTTGCCATTTTTTCAGTTTTGCCGTTTTTTAAGTTTTGCCGTTTTTTTTAAGTTTTGCCGTTTTTTTAAGTTTTTAAATTCGGCTGTTATTTAAAGCTTGGTCATTTTTTAGGCTTACCCTTTTTAAGTTTTGCCGTTTTTTAAAGTTTTGCCGTTTTTTAAAGTTTTGCCGTTTTTTTAAGTTTTGCCGTTTTTAAGTTTTACCGTTTATTGGGTTTTGCCGTTTTTTAAGCCTACCAGTTTTTTTAAGTTTGGTTAGTTTTGTAGTAGGAAGGCCGTTTCAAAAAATGGGCGATAATTTGCAGGGTTAACGTGAAGTAAGACTGTTTTTAAGTTTTACCGTGTTTGAGTTTTGCCATTTTTTAGTTCTGCATTAGGTTTAAGTTTGGCCATACCTTAATTAAGGCTGTTTTAAGTGAGATCTTATTTCAGCAATGTTTTATTGATTGGCGCAGTTTTAACTTTTGCCGTTTTTTAGCTTATCCCTTTTCAAGAAAGGTTAGTTTTAAGTCCGCAGTTGTTTGTAAGCAAAGCCATTTTTTAGCTACTTTTTTGCCACTTTTTTTAAGTTTAGACATATTTTTAAGTAAGCCTAACTTTCTCCATTAATTTAAGTCCGTTTGGCGGCTACTTGTTTTGAGCATGCATTGCTTTTTGGTTGGCGTTATTGGACTGTTTTTCAAGTGGTTTTGAGTGTAATTGTTTTTGGTCTCACTTGAGTGGAGCACTGATGAAGATTGAGATTTGGGAAAAGAGCCATCTGTTGGATTGCTACATAGTAATACGTGGTCATTTGCGTGCGTACTGTACAAATACGCCATTATAGTCGCTATCTACGTGTCTGTGGCTTTCTAATACCCCCATAGTATATGCTATTATGCCAACGTTCTCCACAAATGCACTACCATAATCTGGTAGTCACAAATTTACTTTTTGGACTTAAGATTTGACTTAATTTTAAGCTCATTTTCAAAAGTTTTGTCTTAAGATTCTAGAGTCAATATCAAGACATTTCTTAATGAATGTTTATGATTTGACTTAATTTTTAGCTCATTTTCAAAAGTTTTGTCTCAAGATTTTTAAGTTAAGGTTTCTTAAGTTTCTTGAGTACAAACTTACACTTTTCAGCATTTCTTAAATTAAGTTTTGCCTAAGGTTTGACAAGATTTAGAGTTAAGTTTTCTTCTGAAGGCTTACAAGGGTTTTTAAGTCCCAATTAGTGGAAACTTTGTGTCAAAAATCCAGCCTGGAATTGAGTAGGACATTTGCGTGCCAACTGAGGATAATCGACCCTTGTGTGTCATTTGTAATCATCAAACAAATTTGTACCTTTATTTGGCGCTAATAACTACAACAGATGTTTGTGTGCCTTCAAGTTGACCACAAATATGCTTCGCTACAATCAATACCAACATTTGGAAAGCCGCAAAAAAAACCAACCACCAATCTGATTTTGTCATTTAAAAATTGGCTTAAGACCAAAGTTAACGATAATTCAAGTTTGCCTTCTTTAAAAAAGTTAAACATTTGATTTTGAGGATCTCTAAACCTAATCTTAAGCAACTCATTGATTTTAAGCAACTTTTATTATCAAGTATCCTAAAATGACCATTTAAGAAACCCAAAATCTAATTTAAGTAACCCAAAATCTAAATAAAGTAACCCAAAATCTAATTCAAGTAACCCTAAATCTAATTTAAGTAACCCAAAATATAATTTGAAGTGACTCAAAATGTAATTTTAAGTCACCGAAAATCTAATTTAAGTAACCCGAAATCTTATTTAAGTAACCCAAAATATAATTTGAAGTAACTCAAAATCTAATTTAAGTAACCCGAAATCTTATTTAAGTAGCGGAATATGTAATTTAAGTAGCCCAAAACCTAATTTGAAGTAACTCAAAATCTAATTTGAAGTAACCCAAAATCTAATTTGAAGTAACCCAAAATGTAATTTAAGAAACCCTAAAGTACCCAAAGCAGCTCAACATTTTTGAAGTGTAATATTTTTGGCTCAATCATTGAATTGATCAGTGAATTTGCAGTTAGAAAATGTTCAGTTTTTTGCTGGAGCTTTGTACTAGAAACAACCGTTTTTGTGCTGTGGTTTCCTAATATCCCTTTCAATGGATTGCAGCAGTATATAGTCCACAATTATTTTGGTTGACCTGCAACAATTCTGTTAATACACAGGAAGGTGATTCAGTGTGTGAGGACACATGCACCTGTTCCTCACCCTTCTTCACTTGGCAATCACAAACCTGCCCTGCTCATCTGCTGCTAATTCCTGAACCTTTTATTTTTCAAAAAACACTTTTTAAAAAAGTTTATAAAAGTTTTAAAAGTTAGTTTTAGATATAATCATCATAGCTCAGTGTGTCAGTTGAAATTTTGGAAAAAATATTGACGTGAAAAATAATTGGGAATTGCTTGAGAGAGCTGTATTATTATACTTTATTGTTCAATTAAGCCAATTTCAGCCAAAAAATGAGTAGAAATGAGGCAAAATCTGCTTGAATTTGCTTTTTACTGTGCAATTGTCAGTTTTTGGCAAAATTCTCAGTTATTGCCAGAGTTGCCAAAGGTAGCAGTTTATATCGATGACATTCAATTTAAGCCAAAAACATTAATTTAAACTGAAAAATAGCGATGCAAAAAGTAAATAAACACTTGTTTGCTCTATTGCATTAAAGGCAATTTTAGATTTTAACAAACTTGATAAATAAAAATCTTGAACTGGCTATTTATCGCTGAAAGTTTTTTGACGTAATTTTAATGGGAAAACCAAGTCAAAACTGCTTGAAAGAGCAACAAGATTTTCTTTAGTCTCACCAGAAAGCCAATTTTGGGCAAAAAATGTGAGTAAAACCAAGAGAAATTGGCTTTAGTTTGCTGTCAAATCGAAAAAATGTCGCAAAGGAGCAATTTTGAAAATTGACGAATATGTCCATAATAAATCCATTTCTTATGTCTGATAATGACATTTGCAGCAACAGATTTCGCCAAAATGGGATTTACTCCTTGCATTATCAGGATTTGATCCCATTTGCGATGAGCAAAGAGATGAACATGATCAGGTTACATTCGATGATGGAAGAAAACCAGCATTTAGGCCCTGTTCATCTGCATCATAGTAATATTATAATGCAATATTTTAGTGGAATAACAGCCAATTCAAGCCAATTAGTATGGGTTTTTCCTTTATTTTTTTGGCAAAATTGGCTTCTATATGCATATAAAGGAAATCATAGCGCACTTCCAAGCAATTTGCAAATATAATTTTGCGTAATATTTCATCAAACTATCAACTTTAAAAAACACTTTAAAATAGCCTTAAAATCACTTTTAGCCTTGCCGGTAATTTCATAGTAGGTCTATCAAAAATAGGGCAAAAAAGCAAATTAACGCCGATTTTGACTGATTTTTTGGCTGAAATGGGCTTTATCAAACAATGAATCACAATAATTCAGCTCTTTCAAGCAATTCCCTATTATTTTTCACATTGATATTTTTTCCAAAATATCAACTGAGCATTTGATTTGTTTTAATTTATAAATTGTTGTTTTTGCTTGTTTTTTGCAAAAAGATATTCGGCATAAAATGATAAACGTTATTTGCAGGCTTATTTGAATGAAAGGAGGAAAGCTGAAAAACTCGTGAAATTGCAATCATAAATAATTCACGGTTTGATTTATCCTAAAGTGAGCTCAATTAGCATCAACTAACTTTTGTGAATTATGGACAACAACAACAGCTAATTCCACAAATTGATTGCGTCATGCAATTGTCAATGCTTTCACCTGCCAAAATCCAAAGACTGAAAATTAAACAACAATTTAAAACTTGCCCATATTTGCCCCTTTTTCAGGAATGTCCATTTTTTGCCCTTTTTCGCCCTTTTTTGAACACTTTTCAAAACATACATTTATTATTGCCTATTTACAAACTTTTTTATGCTTTGAATATTGCCCATCAATTAAACTTGAAATTCTTTTAAAATTGTCAATAATTATGTAATTCCGATAATTTTGACCCAAATCTGCCCAGTTTTTTTCGCTCATTGAAAGTTTGTCCATTTCAGAACATTATCAAAATTAGGAATAATTTTTTTTTATATAGATTTTTCCGGCTTTTTTGGTAGTTGCCCAATTTGGCCCGTTTTAGAGTTTCCTAACCAAAGATTTTTCCCAGACTGATTTTTTCAACAGATTTGGCCAGGTGTTCTTCTCTTTTTGGAGATGAAAAGAGCGCATTTAAAAAAAGGTGAATACTAATACATGTGATTGCAGTCAGAAAAAGCCACATGTCACTCCAATTATTTTGCCATTAGACAAAGCTCAAATGCGGAAATACACTCCAATGCGTTTTCCCAATGTGATTAATCACAATGCGGACTACTATAGCCATTTTTTCCGTTGACATCGCAAATAAGATGATAAAAAGGAGATATTTTTTAAATGTACTTTTTTATGCAAAAATGTACGTGAAATTGGCAAGAAGGGCCAAAATGGGCTGAATGAAATGAGAAGGTGAAAAAGGCATAAATTGGGGTGAATCGGGCCAAAATGAGCAAAATGGGCCAAAATTGACGAAAAAGAAGTGAATTGGTAAAAAGGCACAAAAAGGGTTGTATTGGGCTAAAATGGGCCAAAATGGGCTGTATTGGGCCAAAATGGGCTAAATGGGCTACTTAAAGCAAAACTGGGCTGAATGGGCAAAATTGGGCAAAAAGAACCAAAGTTTTCTCAGTGTTTACTTTTCATCTCTCTTTTTTACATTTTTTTTCTTCCGTCAAAAGACAGCTGGCGCATTTTGAAATCGATCCCCTTTTTGTTTCATCATCAGTGAATAAAAAACTTTTTTGTTCCACTTTTGGGAATTGCGTTGATTGACAGGTGAATAGGTTAGCTGTCGTTTATTTTTCTTTTACTGATTACGTCCCATCAAAAAGCATCCTTGTTGATAAATTCCATTATTTCGCTTGTTTACTTTTACAGAAAAAAATAAAAAATACATATTGAATCTAAAAAATATGAAAAAGTTTTGGAAAAAAAAGTACAATTTGTGAAGAAAACTTTAGTAAAGGAAAAAAGCCCAAAATGGCCCAATCAGCATAACTAAGCCAAAATTAGCGAAAAATTAATGAATTAAATAAAAGTAGATGAACGGCGCTCTCATTTCTGGTTTGGCTTTCGCTTGGCGGAATTTATCATCATGAGATTTGCGAGAGAAATCGGCGGAAACGGCGGCGCATCCCAATATCGCTTTCTCCGTCTTCCGTCAAAAACAATGACTGAATTTTGGCCAGTAATTTTGATTAGTAACCAAAAATTCAGCTTTATTTGAAATGAATTTTGGCTGATATTTTGTTGAATTCTGGCTTTTTTCGCTGAATTTTAAATGAACTTGAACTGAATTTTGACTGAAATTTGACTGAAATTAGAGTGTATTTTGACTAAAATTCGACTGAATTTTGGCTGAAATTCGACTGAATTTTGACTGAAATTCGACTGAATTTCGACTGAAATTCGACTGAATTTTGACTGAAATTCAACTGAATTTTGACTGAAATCAGACTGAATTTTTACTGAAATTCGACTGAATAAATAATATTAAATACCAATTCATTCAGTTTCTCAATATATTGCTCAATTTGGCCTTTTTGGTGGCTCTTTCAGACGATTTTCTGCCTGCATGAGATGTGTGTGCGCGAGTGAAGTGCGGAGGTGTGAGTAAAAGTGGGCATGTTGCTAAAAGAGTGCATGAATATTTTATTGGAGTTGCGAGAGAGCAAAGCGTGATTGTGCGTCAAGCTAATAAACCTGCCTACTAAATACTTAATGATGAAGAATCAACAGGGTAACAACTCCAAACGAGCGAAGCAACAGGTTTGTTGCCCTAAAAGGCCCTGTGCAAAAAACGCCAAAAACGCCAAAAAACGCCAAAAAAACCACCAAACACATCCAGACTGAAAGGACTGAAAACTTACTGAATTCAACTGAGTTCCAAGTGAAATTCAACTGAGCTCCAAGTGAAATTCGACTGAATTCCAAGTGAAATTCGACTGAATTCCAAGTGAAATTTGACTGAATTCCAAGTGAAATTCAACTGAAATAGGCTGAATAATTTGAAATTTACTGAAAATTGGCTGAATATTGGCTGAATAATGAAATTTGGATGAATAATGAACTTTCTTTGGAGTAGTGAAATTTTGCTGAATCCCAAGTATAATAATAAAAATTGTTATTGGTCATAGCTTGTCATCGTTTAGACTAACAGAAACAAAATTTGGCAGAATGTTGAATTGTCAAATTCAGCCATGAAAACAAAAGGTGCCATTTCACAAGTATTTTAGATCGATGCATAATTTCTTTGCAAATATAGCACACACCCTCATAATTAGAAGTGGAGAAAAAAAGGGAAATAATTGATCCTCTCAGTTTACATAGTAGAGCACACTGGGGCAAAAAGGGGAATTAAACCCACACTGTTTATATCATTCTCTCCAGAGCCAATGCACAACACCAAATTAGGCTTTTTTGTCACTTGTCGTCATGACATTCAAAGTATCATAAAACCATAATAAAGTACAGTAATACTATTTGTTTAGATCAATTTACTGCTTATTTCTTAATTTTCCACACATATTTTAGCACTAAAATAAGTGCTACGAAGAATGTAACAATGGACTTTATATCAGTTCAAGTTGATTCAATAGAACTAATTACAAATAGCTTTAACTAATATATTTAAACAACATATGGGACTAACTGATGAATTACAAAAAGTACCTAAACATACAAATAGTTCTATTGAACTTGATGAATACTTTTAAAGCAAAAGCGTAACAGGAAGAAGTGATTTACAATGTTATGTCTTAATGTGCATTCAAGTCATTCAAAAATAACTATATACTTAGTTTTTTCTTTGGACGATGTCTTTAGAGACAATATCGGCAGACTTACAGGCATACTTTATTAAATGAGTACAAAAAAGGCAAACCTATGTTGGACTTAGTGTTTGAGCTATTTGTATGTATGTTAAGACTTAGTTTTTTCTTGACGATGTCTTTGAAGACAATGATGGAAGACTTACTGGCGTACTTAATATTATACTACAGCAAAAACGGCTAACATATGTTAGACTTGATTGTTGTTTGAGCAATTTGAATGTAACTTAAGACTAAGTTTTTTCTTTGGACGATGTCTTTCGAGACATTGTCGGCAGACTTACAGGCGTACTTTATTGAACTAGTACAAAAAAGGCAAGCCTATGTTGGACTTGATTAGTGTTTGAGCTATTTGTATGTTGTAGTATGTTAAGACTAAGTTTTTTCTTGACGATGTCTTTGAAGACAATATTGAAGGACTTACTGGCGTACGTAATATTAAACTGCTTCAAAAAGGCAAACATATGAAAGACTTATTAGTGTTTGAGCAATTTGAATGTATGTTAAGACTTGTTTTTTCTTGTCTTTAGGAAAGATTGTTGGTGGACTTACCGGAGGATTGGTCATGCATCGTCGCATTGGGTCTCTCATTTGGTCGGGCACTCTGTAAGTGGGCGAATATCGGCCCGAAAAGCAATTGGCCACACTCGGCCCGAGGGGCTTGCTCATCATCTTGTCATGGGTGTACATCATCCCGTACATCTTCTGAAACATGAACATCATCGACTCAATGTTTACAAAGTTAAACTTAACATTTTTAAAACCTTGGTTGGAATCTAAATTGATTTTGATCAAATCTAAATTAGTTTGATCAAATGCAAGTTGATTTTGATCAAATCTAAATTAGTTTGATCAAATGCAAGTTGATTTTGATCAAATCTAAATTAGTTTGATCAAATCCAAGTTGATTTTGATCAAATACAAGTTGATTTTGGTCAAATCTAAGTTGATTTTGATCAAATCTAAGTTGATTTTGGTCAAATCTAAATTATTTTGATCAAATCTAAATTATTTTGATCAAATCTAAAGTATTTTGATCAAATCTAAATTATTTTGATCACATCCCCAAGTTGATTTTGATCAAATTCTAGTTGATTTTGATCAAATTCTAGTTGATTTAGATCAAATTCTAGTTGATTTTGATCAAATTCTAGTTGATTTTGATCAAATTCTAGTTGATTTTTATAATAATCTTAAATTATTTAGATCAAATCCAAGTAGATTTTTATCAAATCCAAATTTTTTGGGGGTGAATTTTAAGCATGGTTTGACTTAAATCTAGGCAGAAATTGGCCGAATTTGACTCAATTCAAGTAAACAGAACTGATTAGCTTTCAAAAAATTGGAGTATGCCTAGTTTTATTACTAAAGATGGACTTACCTCAGATCAAATGTGAGAAAGGCGGCAGAGAATTGAGTCAGGAGCCCAAAATGCAATTTTTTGGGTCACAAAACGCCGGGCTTTTTTCCGTCAAGACGCACTGGTGAATTTTTTGTCCGTTTTTCCCAAGAGTTGGCCAAAAATGCAAGTATTATCTGGTGAGCTTTCGCGGCTCGAATGCGCACTGAGTTTTCACCTGAGTTTGCCATGAGTTCAGCTGTCGCCGATTTTCATGAGAAGAAGTGAGAGCCCATGGACTTTCGCCGGCTAGAGACCCGTTACGCGCTTCAAAGATGCGCATAGCCTTCACTTTCGGCGAAAAAAAAACATCGTTAAAATTGCAAATCCAAATCAAACAGAGAGTAAATGGAATAACATTCCGGCGAAAGCATATAGTTAAAATTCCGGTGAAAACATAGTGTGTAAGTTTCGGCGAAAACATGGTTTCGGCAAAAGATCTGGCAAAAAAATATCTTTGAAATTGCAAAGAAACATGGCGTAAAATGAATAAAATTCCGGCGAAAACATATGGTAAAGTTTTGGCGAAAACATATAGTTAAAATTCCGGCAAAAACATAATGTTTAAGTTTCGGCGAAAACATGGTTTCGGCGAAATAATTTAAAACAAAATCGACAAAAAATCTGGCAAAAAAATACCTTCAAAATTGAAATGAAACATGGAGTGAATTGAATAAAATCCAAAACATGTGGTTAAACTTTTGGAGAAAAAATATGGTGAAAGTTTCGGCGAAAATATTTAAATAAGCCAAATCTGGAAAAATTCCGGCTAAAACAAAGTTGAACAATATACAAAACTTCTGGCGATAAAATAGAAAGTAAAATACAGGAGCTGGCCATAATATTCGCCGGAAAATTCGGAATAGAAAAACGGTTCAAATTACGGTAAAAAAATGAGTGAGACTTATGGAACGCAAATTGAAATAGAAAAATGGTTCAAATGAACGTTAAAAGACTTCAAAAGTTAGGCAGGTTTCAGAATAGAGGTGCAAAATGTTGAAACTTACCGTCAAATTCCGTTAAAAATCGTTACAACTGACTTCCAGTCACTTTTGGTTTATTTGTTGATAAAAAAAAATTTGGCCTATGAAGCCTCAAACGTCAATAACCGATTTGTGTTTCACTAACTCCAATAACCCACTAAATATTTCAATCAAAATTGCTTGTTATTGATTGATACTATACTATTTTTCATCAATTAAACAGATTTAATGTTCCATTGATAAAAATATTTTTTTTTCAAAAAACTTCTGAGGCCCGATTCAATTTTCAGTGGAGCGAACGAAAACAAAACAAAACCAATCAATCAAAACAAACTACTTTGTAGATCGACTTGGACCAACGGATTCTTTGTAATGGCTGCAGATTTGGACCTACGGTAAATACAATTTCATATTCTCGCTACTGCACTAACATAATGTCAATTCCATTAAGATGTAACGATTTTGCAAATTGGACCAACGGATACTTTGCAACGGATTTACAACTGCTTAGCCTAAATACTATGAAATGTTGACAAGTTTAAGCGCTTTTGGACCGGCGACCAAATACTTTGGACCTATAGTTGAACCTGGACTATGAGCTTGTCTGGATTTGGACCTACGGCATTTACTAGATATATTGAATTGGACCTACGGATATCCATTGGCATTGGATTCGCCCTTGAAACTTACTACTTAGAAATGTCAACAAAGTTTTTGGACCTACAACGAATTACTTTGGACTTGGAACCATTCGCTGAACTTGGACTAACTTGTCAGGATGTGGACCTACGGTATCTGTCATATTGATCTGGACCTACTTTTATTGGATTCGCCTTGGAACCAAAAAAACCCTTTTTTTTCCTGATAATGAATCCGGATTTGGACCTATTTCTGTCTATCTAAGAACAGCTTACAGGTACTAAACTTTAAAAAACTTAAAGCTTAGAATTAGCTTAAAACTTAGGATTGACTTAAATATTAATTTAAGTCGTTGAAATCTTGCTTAAACAATTTTTAAGCAACTTGAGACTAATTTGAATCTGAGCCTTTTTAAGGACCTCCTTCAAGCTAAGATATTGGACTTAAAATGCTAATTAAATCCTAAGACTTAAGTTAAGGATTTGACTTTTCTCATGGAGGCTCTCTAGGAGTAACGGCAATAGTCCATATAAAGGCGAAGCCTCAGCGGAATTTGAGTGGAAGAAAGCGGGAAAGTTGCCGCCGTCACTCTCGAGAATTCGCCGTTGTAGTTGCAGCGCTTAACGCGCGGCCATTTGACGAGAAAAATCGGCGGCCCCGGGAAATCTCGCGTACTAAAAAAGCGCGACTCCATTTCACCTGGGGGAATTATTTGGACGATATCTTTATTGCATTGAATCGCCTCGCTTTTTGGCTGCTAAATGCGAATTTGAAAAATTTGCCACAAAGTTTGCAATTTTCTGGCCAAATTTGATTTTAGTCAAATTCCTTGATTGCTCCAAAATGTCAAAAAATCCAAATCAACCCAAATTCGCTTTAATTCAACTCAAGTTTGCTTCAAATCAACTCAAATTCGCTTTAATTCAACTCAAATTTGCATCAAATCAAGTCAAATTTGCTTCACTACAACTCAAGTTTGCTTCAAATCAAGTCAAATTTGCTTTAAATCAAGTCAAATTTGCTTCAAATCAAGTCAAAATTGTATCAAATACAAGACAAATTTGCATCAAATCAAGTCAAATTTGCTTCATTACAAGTCAAATTTGCATCAAATCAAGTCAAAATTGCATCAAATCAAGTCAAATTTGCTTCAAATCAAGTCAAATTTGCTCAAAATCAACTCAAATCAACTTCAATACAAGACAAATCTGATTTGATAAAATCAGAAATCTAGAAATCAACTTTTGAAGTCAAATTTGACTCTCATCAAATAAAAAAATGGGTCGGATTGCTTGAAAGTCGAATTTGATTTGAACACAAATTAAGGCCCAATTTGGCAAATTTGCAAGTTTCGGTAGGGCCTTAGTTGACTTAAAAGCAGGGCAATCGAATTTATTGACGGCTTTTGCACTGTTTGTTGCTTTTTCTCGTCATTTGGTTCAAATATGAATGAGAGCCATGAGAATTTAAAGTGAGTGTGTCTGGCTACTTTATGAAGGTGGAATATAGGGGCTATCCCAAATGCATAACTCATGATGGGCTCAATGAATTTATCATTGGCTCGATTCGACCTTTATGCATTGTTCATTTCACGACATTTCCCCCTTTTTCTGCTACAATCCGAAATTCAGCCTCGATCAAACTCAAGCTCAAACCTTGACCCTATTTGATGTTTTTAACTGTCTTGTTTCAACTGTTGCCCCACTTTTGCCTCAAATCTAGATTTGACTCACAAATCTTAGTTTAAGTTTGACTCAAATCTGAGTTTAAGTTTTGGTCAAATATGAGTTTAAGTTTTGGTCAAATCTGAGTTTAAGTTTTAGTCAAATATGAGTTTAAGTTTTAGTCAAATAGAAGTTTAAGTTTTGGTCAAATCTGAGTTTATGTTTTGGTCAAATATGAGTTTAAGTTTTAGTCAAATATGAGTTAAGTTCGACTCTAATCTTATTTCAATATTTAACTTAAATCTTTTGACTTAAGTATGAGTTCAAATTTGACTCACATCTGAGATAAAGGTTGTCTCAAATCTTAGCTTCATTTTCACTCAAATCTTGGCTTAATTTTAACTCAAATCTTAGCTTAATTTTAACTCAAGTCTTAACTTTAACTCAAATCTTTCATCAGCTTTTAATTGAAATCTTTGTTCAGCTCAAATCTTAGTCTAAGTTTGACTCTAATCTTAGTTTAAGTTTGACTCAAATCTAAGTCAATGTCAAATCATAGAAAATTCTAATTTTTTGACAAATCGATTTGAAGTCTCAGCACTTTCTAGCAATTTGCCCATGTTTTTTCACAATGATATTTTATATGGACGATAATATGCAGCAGGACTGAAATGTAGCACAAATGAGAAATTGGCTCCCAAGAAGAGAAAAAGAAGACACGATATCATTAATAATGACAAATCACACATTAATAATGACGACCAGTGCTTTCTTTTACTGCAGTCCGAAAGCTCCTTTGTTCGCCTTTGACCAGCCAAAAATGAATATCTATCAAAATGTGATTTTGCCTCACAAGCATTTATTTTGGAAAGCCTCCTCCAATTCTGACATAGGCAAAGTATTAACAACTTCTAGGATTGAAAAATGGACAACCTTTTAGGATTGGAGTGCATTTAAGAATTTGAAAAATAATTGGAAAGCCGGTGAGAAAAGGAGAGCTTCTAAGAATTGGTAGGCTGTTAAAAATTGGAAAGGGTTCCAGAATGGGAAAGCCTTTATCGATAGTAATACTTTTTAAGAATTGGGAAAGTTGGAAAGCCTTTAAAAATAGGCATGCTTTTGAGAATTGGAAAGCTTCTCAGACTTAGAAAGCCCAAAAGATTTGGATTGCTCTTAAGAATTGAAAAGCTTTTAAGAATTGGAAAGCTTTTGAGAATAGAAAAGCTCTTAAAAACTTTAAAGCTTCTAATAATTGGAAAATCTGAGCTTTAAAAAGCTGTCAAGCTTTCCAGAGTAGTAAATATTGATAGCGATACTTTTAAGTATTGGAAAGCTTCTTACAATTGGGAAGTCATTGCGAAAAAGAATGCTTTAGATAATTATAAAGCTTTAAATAATTGGAAAGCTTTTATGAATTGGAAAGCTTCTAAGAATTGGAAAGCTTCTAAGAATTGGAATGCTATAAGGAATTGGAATGCTTTAAGGAATTGAAAAGAAATTAGAAAGCTTTCAAAAACTGGAAAGCATCTAAAACTTTCGGAATTGGAAAGCTTTTAGGAACTGCCAAGTTTTAAACGATTTCAAGGCTTGCTAAGCTTTCAAATATAAGAACTGGATAGCTTTGAAGAATTGGAAAGCCACTGAGAATATTTCGGAGCCTTTCTTTGTTTTATGAGCCTGGATTTGGAAAGCCGCACATTTTGCAATGTTGACAGATGATTCACCGCACATTTCAACCTGTAATAACACTCATCATTGTCATGCAACATCATGGTTATTGCATGCGAACTTATTCACTCTGGGGTAAAATATTTTCCAAAGAATTCCCCAGGTGTGAAGACCATCACTATCACCTGTTCGGGCCTCCTTCACAATACCAACAAATAATATAAAAATATTATTTCATTAACTTTTAAGGAAATTTCATTTTTCATTCTAGTCTTGACTCTGCACTTTGATCTACGCTTTAAGGTCGATAGGATAGCAATTTTGTACGTGTATTTTAAGATCTATTGGCCTCTGTTTGATGATCTTGGTGAGAGTTTGTGCCAAATGGCAATTTAAGAGGGTATTACTAAAAGGCACACAAATGCCCACAAAGTCCAAAAGTGGTTGAAAAAGTTTTTGTGTGCAATTGATGCATTTTGTTAGTTCGAAAATGCGCGATGTTTTGGTCATTTTAAAAAATGCGCGATGTTTTGCAAAATTCGAAATGTGCGATATTTTGCACACTTCTAAAAATGCGCCATGTTTTGCACAGTTCCAAAAATGCGCGATGTTTTACCTAGTTTGTGTTATGCGCGTTAGTTCTAAAATGCGCGACATTTTGCTCAGTTTGAAACATGCTCGATGTTTTTCCTAGTTCATGTAATGCGCGATGCGCCGATCAGCTTGTGTTTTGCTCAGTTCGAAAAAAGTGCTATGTTTTACTTTTTTAATTTCGACAAATTTCGCTTAATTTGTAAAATGCGCGATGTTTTGCTCAGTTCGAAAAATGCGCGATGTTTTGTTCAATTCGAAAAATGCGCGATGTTTTACTAAGTTCAAAAAATGCGCGATGTTTTGTTCAGTTCGAAAAATGCGCGATGTTTGCTCATTTAAAAGAATGCGCTCAGTTAAAAAATGCGCGATGTTTTTTAATTAATTCGTGTAATGCGCGATGATTGGCTAAGTACGTAAATTGCGCGTTGCCTTGCCAAGTCCGTAATTTTGCTCAGTTCGAAAAATGTTCGATTTTGCCTGAAATAATTTTCTGAATCCATTATTTTTTTGGCGGGAAATTCCGTAGTGAAAAAAAATTAATCAGCTTCAATTTGTTTTTGTTTATGTTCAGGATTTTGGCACTTGTTTCGAATTTTGAATGCCATTTCCTGAATGTGGCTGAAAGCCATGATGATGATGAAAATAAGTATGGCAGAATAATCGATTATGATGCATATTCACTGCAACATTAGGCCCCGTTCATCTGATCAAAAAAGTCGCGCAAAAACCGACTTTGCATTTGCGCACTTTTTCAAATTTTTTGGCCAAAATCAAACTCAAAGAAGTGAGCAAAACAACTTAAATTCTTGAAATCGCAGTATTTTTAGCCTTATTTTATTTTTTCATTTGTTCGCGCAAATTTCCAGCTTTTTTTAAAAAATGACATTTTGGCGGGTAATTGAGTGAAAGCCAGAGAAAATCCATTTTGTGGCCGAAATTGGCCTAATTTTACGGCTACTTCTAATTATTTTGCACTTTCGAGCAATTTCAGCTTTTGTTTATAATTTTCATGCTAAATAATATGCAGGTGAGCAGGGCCTTGCACGTTGGTAGACACCGAACAGCTGCAGCTGACAAATGTGATTTCAATCAGTGACTTTCCTGCGTAAAAGAACAGGTGAATACATTGTAATTATGCGATGACAAAGGGCTTTCAAAAAATGGCCTTAAAAAACATGGCCGCCTTTTTCCTTGATGGCAGATCGGAAAATGGGTCACATTAAAAAAAAGGACCGTTAAAATCTAATGGTTTTATTCATTTGGCCCGTTATCTGCAAATTTTGGCCATTTCAAGGAACTTTCTAGCCATTTTTTTAAAAGGATCGTTAACTTTCCGTTATTCCCATTTGGACCGCTAGCTTTTATAACAAACTGGGCCGTTATTACTTATTTCATAGCAAACTGGGCCGTTATTACTCATCTTATATCAAAGTGGGCCGTTATTACTTATTTTATAACAATCTGGGCAGTTGTTACTTATTCTATAACAGTATTGGCCGTTATTACTTATTTTATAGCAAACTGGGCCGTTATTACTTATTTTATGGCAAACTGGGCCGTTATTACTTATTTTATAATAATCTGGGCCGTTAATACACACTTGGGCCGCTTTTATATCAAACTGGGCCGTTATTCATTACTTTAACCATTTTTTAGCTTCTTTTTTGCTGTTTGTTAGCAAGTTGGCCTAAAGTTGCTATTTTTAGCAACTTGGGCCAATTTTCCGTTTTTTGGGCCGTTTTTGGTCAATTTCGGCCGCTTTTTACAATTTAGCCTGTTTTGCCAAGTTGGCCAACTTTTGGCAAATTTCGGCGATTTTCGGCAATTTAAGGCGATTTTTATGTGTGTTTTACTGTTTACATTGTTTACAGTGTGAGTTTACCATGTGCTGCAAAAGCAATTTCTACTTGACTGATTAGCTTAATTGCGTACAGGGCGTTGGTGGTCACTAAATTACTTCTAATAAGAATGTTTGCTGTGAATACACCTGGCCCCAAAAATAACGAAATGACACCTGAAAAATTATCATACACGATTCATTGGCCAACAGCCAGAAAGATATTTCATCCATAATAGGCAAGGCAGGAAAAATCGGGTCTTAAATTTTAAGGTTGAGGACTTGGCTTAACTCTTAACTTGGAAGACCTAAGACCAAAAAAATGTGACTTAAAACTTCTTTTTGATATGGCTTTACTTATAAGCGTTTCATGACTTAATTTTCACAATTCTCAAATACTTTTACACCTATCTCAGGACTTATCTTTTCAAAATATGATCACTTATAGCTCTAGTTGATCATAACTAAGTCTACCAGGACTTAACTCATAAGTCAGCAATGACTTTACACTTAAGTCAACTAGGACTCTACACTTAAGTCTAATAGGACTTAACACTTAAATCTACAAAGACTTTACTCTTATGACTACCAGAACTTAACTCTTTAGTCCACAAAGACTTAACTCTTAAGGCTTCCAGGACTTATTTCTTAAGTCTACCAGGACTTAATCTTTACTCCACAATTATTTAACTCTTACTCCACAAAAACTTAACTCTTTAGTCCATGAGGACTTAACTCTTAAGTCTTCCAGGACTTAACTCTTAAGTCTACCAGGACTTAACTCTTTACTCCACAATTATTTAACTCTTTACTCCACAATTATTTAACTCTTTACTCCACAATTATTTAACTCTTTAGTCCACGAGGACTTAACTCTTTGTCCACAAGGACTTAAGTGTAGCTTTACTCAACTTTTAAGTCTCTCTAGAAAATCTGTTTGAGTGTCTAGATTTTCAATGATCTTGTGTGGGACTTCTGTTATTGTGGTTGGAGTGGAACAAGGGTTGCCCTAAGCCAAACGAGATGAAACTTCAGTCACACAAGAGAGAGCTAGAGAGGAAATGAATTATTAAGCACATTTCAGTCGATTTCCTTTCTCTCCTCCTCCATTTTCAGCACATAATCACATGCTACTACAACTGTGATTGTTCATCTGTAAGTCGAAATGTCAACAACATCACGTGTCAGCCAATTGAGGCCCTGCTCATCTGCTCCAAAATAACGGATATTTCTATCGCACAAAGAAAGCAAACTGTTGATGTTTCTGCCAAAATTGGCACAAACTGAAAATTATGTTGCTCTTTCAAGCAATGATAATATCAACCATGATTTACAGCTGATTGCGGCCTGAACTTCAAAAACAATGCAACTATTGATTGACAAAAGAGGCCAAAAATAAGGCTTTTCAAATACTTAAAAATAGATTGAAGCATAATGATGTTAATAACTAAATTAAGGCCTGCTTAATTAACTTTAGTCTTAGGACTTTGCTCTTAAGTCTTGGGGCTTAACTAATAAGTCTTCGGACTTAACTCATAAGTCTTAGGACTTAACTCATAAGTCTTAGGACTTAACTCATAAGTCTTAGGACTTCACTCATAAGTCTTAGGACTTCACTCATAAGTCTTAGGACTTCACTCATAAGTCTTAGGACTTAACTCATAAGTCTTAGGACTTAACTCATAAGTCTTAGGACTTAACTCATAAGTCTTAGGACTTAACAAATAAGTCTTAGGACTTAACTCAATGAAGAATCTTAGGACTTAACTTAAAGTTACTCTACGGATTTAATTATTTTAAAAGTGAAAATTGATTTTTGATATACTCCTTGAAAGAAAAGCTCTTCAAAGGGATTATAAAGTTCTCTTGTGACTCATTACCAATTAATTCATTGATGTCAGTTTTTGAGGTGCTCATCTAAATGCCTCAAAAAATTGATTTCTTTGAGACATCGATTTTTTTAAAGAAGCCAAATTAGTCAATTATCACGAGTTTTGAATACTGAGCTTCAGGTGAACACCACATCAAGATGTGATGGTGAGTGATTTCACGTTCGTGATTCAAGCCTCATTTTGTTTCCTTGGCCAAAAAAGGGAGGAGCCAAAAAATCCAGAAAAGCTAACACTCAAATAAAAGTTTTTCTCTTCGCGTTCAATCTTTGCTTCCTAGAGACCCGCCATAAGTTTGAGACTGAGCTGAAACTGTGAGTCATATTGAGTAGTGACTCAGTTTTGCTGAGCTGAAATCCCGAATACTGAGCTGAAATCACTGAGATTATCTCAGCATTACTGAGCTTGCCTTAACCTAACTAAGCTAGTCTCAGCCTTATTGAGCTTGTCTCAGCCTTACTGAGCTTGTATCATCCTAACTGAGCTTGTCTCAGCCTTACTGAGCTTTTCTAATTCTTACTGAGCTTGTCTCAGCCTTACTGAGCTTGTATCATCCTAACTGAGCTTGTCTCAGCCTTACTGAGCTTTTCTAATTCTTAGTGAGCTTGTCTCAGCCTAACTGAGCTGGTCTTGCCTAACTGAGCTTGTCTCAGCCTTACTGAGCTTTTCTAATTCTTAATGAGCTTGTTCCATTATTAATTAGCTTGTCTCAGCCTTACTTAGCTTATCTCAATCTTACTGAGGATATCTCAATTGCACTGAGCTTATCTCAGTATGACTTAGCTCTCATCATTATTATATTCATAAGTTTTTCTGATTTCTTTGAGGATTAGTTGATCCTAAATTAATTGAACTGAGCTGTCATCACTTCTGCTGAGCTCTTTTCGCTTTAGCTCATGCAAGTTTTGCTGAGCTCACACTCACTCTGCTATATTTTTTTCTGACCTTGTCTCAGTAGCATTCTTGGCTCATAAAAGCTGTAAGCTCTTGTACTTAGTAGTTTCCCTGTTTCAGCTTCAAATTAGGAATTCATCGAGTGCATGAAGTATGCATTTGGGATATCCCCTTCGACTGTTATAGCTGGCATTGAAGCTCAGACACTTTAAATTCTCATAGCTCTCATTCATATTTGAACCAAAGGCAAACACAACCACTACAGAAGCCAGAGTCAACGAGAAAGCCAGCCATTATTAATGATAATGTGATTTATGGCAAAGGTTGTGTCTTATCACATACCACTTAAAAAAGGGCTCTGTCTGTTGTCTGATGGCTCAAAGAGCCATATTGCTCAAATATCCTTATGCCTAATATCAGAGCTGAAATAATCACATGGCCTCATGGCTCTAAGGTGGAGTCTCATGAAGTTTCATGGGACATCAAGGCTCACTGGAGGATTCTCTTGGCTCATAGAGTCTCATGGGGAGTCATGGCTCATAGTCTCATAGGGCCAAATGGCTCATAAAGGCTCATGGGGCCTCATGGCTCACAGGAGAAGTCTCATGGCTCATTGAGTCTCATTGGGCCTCATGGCTCATAGTCTCATGGAGCCTCATGGCTCATAGTCTCATGGAGCCTCATGGCTCATAGTCTCATGGCTCAAAGTCTCATGGAGCCTCATGGAGCCTCATGGCTCATAGTCTCACGGTTCATAGTCTCATGGCTCATAGTCTCATGGCTCATAGTCTCATGGCTCATAGTCTCATGGCTCATAGTCTCATGGCTCATAGTCTCATGGCTCATAGTCTCATGGCTCATAGTCTCATGACTCATAGTCTCATGGCTCATAGTCTCATGGCTCATAGTCTCATGGCTCATAGTCTCATGGCTCATAGTCTCATGGCTCATAGTCTCATGGCTCATAGTCTCATGGCTCATAGTTTCATGGCTCAAAGTCTCATGGCTCATAGTCTCATGGCTCATAGTCTCATGGCTCATAGTCTCATGGCTCATAGTCTCATGGGGCCTCATGGCTCACAGGAGGATTCTCATGGCTCATTGAGTCTCATGGAGCCTGATGGCTCACAGGGGAGGCTCATGGCTCAGTGTACACTTTCAATGAAAGGGAGTCTTTTGGCTCATAGAGGCTCCTCAGTGCAGTGGCTGTTTGTGTGAGCATTAGAAAAAGTTGCATGACAGGACTCCTCCTCGGTTTTCTGTGTGTGTTTTTTTTCTCCTATAAAAGGCGAGAAAAATACTTTTGTGCCATGAAGGGAGCCAAGACAACCAGAGTGAAATGTCGACACACAAAAGCTTGAAAGCGAAACCTTGTTGCTCCTAATTGTCAGCTAGGAAAAACTTTCAAACCTTCAACTTGGGAAATCTCACTTTTTTTCTCCATGTACTTATATATATAGTTCAGGCTGATCCAGGGAATTGTGGACGCAAAAAGCAAAATTTTTCATTTCATTTTGGAAGAAATATCGATGTGGAATACATTTGGAAATTGCTTGCAAGATCAATTTGGTTTTCTTTTGTTGCTCGGTTAAGCCAATTTCAGCTGAAGAAATGGGAAGAAATTAAGAAAAATCCGCTTATAAAAAACTTTTTTTGCCAAAATTGTAATCTCTTAGGTCTTAATCAGTCTTTTTAGTTCAATTTTAGATTAGCACAGATGGTTTTCATTTTAGGCCTAATTTCTTTGAAATTGAGTCTTATTTTATGCATTAACGTAATATAAAATATTTTTTGGTAGGGTCAGCATTTTTTCTGTTGTTTACTACTGGTTAATTTTTCCCTGTACATTTATGTTGAATTCATTTTTCCATTTACTTTTGGGGTCAATTACCCTCAATTGTGGCTTGTTTGTGCAAGTTTTGGGTCTAATTTTACCAGGTCCTCATTTAACACGATATTAATTGCACCTAATTTAGGCAAAATGCTTTCCAAAATGAGCAGAAATAACTAAACAAACATGGGCACAAAAATGAATTTTAGGACAAAACATCAAAAAATATTACAATTCATTAAGAAACTCAAACTGACTTTCAATTTGACTTTAAAAGTAGTAATAACTTGACGCAATCATTCAGAAATAAACTAATAGTGCTTAATGTAATGATTTGCAATATTTTTGCCAAATTTGCTCAAAACCCGCATATTTAATCCAATTTCCATTGATTTCCCCCCATTTTTTGGCTTGACCATGCAACAAAAGAAAATCATATTGGAGTTTCAAGCAATTTCCAATTGTTTTTTGCAGCAATATTTTGCCCAAAAAAATATATATGCGGATGAGCTATGGTTAAAAAAGGCTTGAAAATTAACTAAATATGCTATAATACTGTGTGTATGTCAGATATAGCGTGCACAAGTGAGGCCATCCTTTATTCATGTCAGCGATTTTTTCCCCAGCATAGAATAGTTCGAGGCTCGAATCATCTGATGACCAACATTTTCCAAAAATATTGAACTCAAACCCAAGACAAAAAATATCATCAAGAAGCAAAAAAATAGCTCTTGCTGCACTGATTTACCAATCATGGTCAAGCAATTTCCTTGGCATTTCTTACAATGTAGCAATATTATTTAAACAATTATATAATTTTTAATAGTTTTACTATTAATGATATTCTCGGAAAGTATTCAGCTTCGACACATTAAAAGATAATATTTATTGAAATGCTGTTTGTTTGGAAGAGAATAGCTGTAAAAGCAATTTTAAGCAAATGTGACGTAATATCTTCAAAGTTGATTGTCCATAATTGGTAAATTGGCTCCCCAAGAAATATTTTTCTGCTACTTGATGACATTTTTTGTCTTGGCTTTGGGTTCAATATTTTTGGCAAATGTTGTTTTATAATATGAATTAGGTGAGAAGGGCCTCAGTAGCCGTAGTATATGAACACATGTATTTAGTGTCTATTATTCATGGCAGCCATGATTATTATGTGTCGTCCACCAAAGTCCCTCATGACACGATTCTTCTTCTTCTTCTTCGCTATGGCTCTGAATTTTTCATCAGCCACTTTCCACTTTCTCACTCACGCATTCCTCGCTTAACTGGCTTTTTCTGACATGTTTTGCCCACTTTCGAGCAGTGTTCAGCTACCTCACAATGTGGTTGATGTTTGGGCAAAACATTGCTGTGAAAACCGAATTAAAATTGCTCGAAGCTTCAATTTGATTTGCTTTTGTTGCATGGTCAAGCCAATTTTGGCCAACAAATATGTAAAAATCCAGATGAAGCTGGAAATTTGCTATTTTTGCGTAATAATGAGCAAGGCCTTACTTAAGGTCTTATGTTTAAAAAGTAGATGTTTTTAGTATTTCCCTTTTAAGTTTGATTCTTAACATGTAGCCAAGTCCAATTCCAAGACTTGCTTATTTGATGGCCTTTTGACTTAGCCTTGATATTTCTTAAATTAGATCCGTTCGAACTCAAGTCCGCGTTCGAAATTAAGTCTGCTCAAAAATGACAAACTGTGAATTAAGTCCGACTTTAAAGTCCGCTCGAAATTTAGTCCGAACCAAAATGGCTAACTTTAAATTAAGTCCGTCGTTTAAGACCGCTCAAAATTATTTTTAAGTCCACTAGAAGAGACCGCGTTCGAATTCAGTCCGCAACAAAACGGCAAACTTTAATTTAAGTCCGACTTTTAAGTCCGCTCGAAATTTAGTCCGCGTTCGAAATTAAGTCTGCTCAAAAATGACAAACTGTGAATTAAGTCCGACTTTTAAGTCAGCTCGAAATTTAGTCCGAACCAAAATGGCTAACTTTAAATTAAGTCCGTCGTTTAAGTCCGCTCAAAATTATTTTTAAGTCCACTAGAAAAGACCGCGTTCGAATTCAGTCCGCAACAAAACGGCAAACTTTTAAGTTTAAGTCCGACTTTTAAGTCCGCTCGAATTTTAAGTCTGGCTTCAATTCGAGCGTGTACAGTAAACTGTGGATGTGTTTTTGACCTTTTTTCGGTTTGATTATGTCCACCAAATTCCCTCATGACACACACGCTTCTTCGCTGCTGAATTTTTCATCAACCACTTTCCCAGTAGCTCAGTCCTCAGCTGGACCTCATCACGCGCCACAGTGGATTATTTGGCCGCGCATACTGCCAACCTCCCTTTCTTCTTAAACAAACTTGGAATCTTAAATATCATTTTAAATTCTACTCCATTTTCAGCTCTATACTTATTGTGTTGATATTTATGCAAAATATCGACGAAAAAATTAATTTAAAATTGATTGAAATTGCAACAAGATTAGCTGTTGTTGCTTATTCAAGCCAATTTTGGCCAAGAAATGTGAAAAAAAGTCCCTTGAAAGTGGCGTGAACTTGCTTTTTTTCCTAAAAAATATCGCATATTATGGCTTTTATCCGTTTTCACTCGAATAATATTATGCGAAATATCAGAATTAGCAAAATTGGCTCAAAAGTGAGATTAGAGTATTTGTTAAAAATTAAGCCAATTTAAGCCTAAAACCGGGGTCAATTTGGCTTCATTTTGCTTCATGTCAACTCAAATCTTCACAATTTCCTTCAATTTCACCAAATTTCAAAATAAAAAATAAATTAGGAAAAGTATGCGCGCTGCAAGAGTGGAATAGGCCACTGTGCACGCGCCATGCTTTCACGCCCTCAGTTGCGCGCATTCTGCCCTTTGATAAATCAGAGCTAATAAATTTGACAAGAGAGTGCATAAAAGTGACTTATGCTGAGCATTACTCATCTAATTAGTGACTGCAAAAGCAAAATAAACCCATTCATTTATTATTTTGGCGAAATCACAAATCTAGTTCACCTTCAAAAAAAAAAAAGAAAAAAAAATAATAATAATAAATAAAAAAATAAAAAAATTTCTGCGTTTAAAATTTTTTAAAATTGAACTTAGTCAAAGTTTAGGCTTAGTTTTTAGCAATTTTCTACTTTAATTTCACTCCATTTTCAGCGCCTTTTTGTGTTGATATTTTAGCAAAATATCAATGTGAAAAACAGTTCAAAATTGCTTGCAAGTCCAGTAAAATTAGCAATTGTTGCTTTTTCAAGCCAATTTTGGGCAACAAATGTGGCCAAATCCACTACAACTGGCTCGAATCTGCTCTCCTTGCGAAATATTCGTATAAAATATCGCATATTATGGAGCCAGGTGAATTTAAGTAGCACGTAAACTGGGCCTTAAGTTTAAGGCGGATTTAAGGCGCAACTGAGGAAGTTTGAGGCAAGTAGTTTTGAGCTGTGATTGCCCCTATTTCTTGGCCATTTCCCCATGACTTATTCATGGCGAGATAGAGGCACAAAAAGCCTTAATGGTCACTTTGCTGGCTTATTATAAATGAGGAGGAAAACAAAATTACTTATGGTTGATGCATTGCTACTTCTGCCAGAGGAAGACACCATAAATCACATATAGTAAATAACAGCATTTGTACTACATTGTCATTGCACTGTACAATGGCTGTGTTCACCTGCACATTTTGCCAAAGTGTTGTACTACAACTTGAGTCTAACTTAGGGTTGTCTAATTTAGGGTTGTCTAATTAAGGTTTGTCTAATTTAGGGTTGTCTAATCTTGATTAGCCTAATGTTTAATGTTGCCTACCTAAAATGTGTCTCATTTAGGCCTGTCTTCATGAGCGATGTCTAATTAGCATTGTCTAATTTAGGGTTGTCTAACTAAGGTTTGTCTAATTTAGGGTTGTCTAATCTTGATTAGCCTAATATTTAATGTTGCCTACCTAAAATGTGTCTCATTTAGGCCTATCTTCATGAGCGATGTCTAATTAGCATTGTCTAATTTAGGGTTGTCTAATTAAGGTTTGTCTAATTTAGGGTTGTCTAATCTTGATTAGCCAAATATTTAATGTTGTCTACCTAAAATGTGTCTCATTTAGGCCTGTCTTCATGAGCGATGTCTAATTAGCTATGTCAGGGTTGTCTAATTAAGGTTTGTCTAATTTAGGGTTGTCTAAGTAAGGTTTGTCTAATTTAGGGTTGCCTAATCTTGATTAGCCTATTATTTAATGTTGTCTACAAAAAATGTGTCTCATTTAGGACTTTCCTAATGAGCATTGTCTAACTTAGGGTTGTCTAATTTATTAAAAGTTGTCGCATATAGAGCTGTGTTAACCTTTATCTAACTTAGGGCTGTCCAAGTTGCCTACCTAAAATTTGTCTTATTTAAGGCTGTTTAAATAAGCGTTACATTACTTAGGGCTGTCTAAAAAAGCATTAGATAACTTATTAGGGTAATCTACCTAAGGCCTTTTCACCTCATGATTGTTTGCATCAGGGTTGTCTAATTTAGACAGGTTGGGACGATGTTTTTTGCTTTTTGGTATTGGATTGCTTGAAAGTCGAATTTGATTTGAACACAAATTAAAGCCCAATTTGGCAAATTTGCAAGTTTCGGTAGGGCCTTAGTTGACTTAAAAGCAGGGCAATCGAATTTATTGACGGCTTTTGCACTGTTTGTTGCTTTTTCTCGTCATTTGGTTCAAATATGAATGAGAGCCATGAGAATTTAAAGTGAGTGTGTCTGGCTACTTTACGAAGGTGGAATATAGGGGCTATCCCAAATGCATAACTCATGATGGGCTCAATGAATTTATCATTGGCTCGATTCGACCTTTATGCATTGTTCACTGTTCTACTTTTTCTTGCGAAAGCCCAACAATGATCATAAATCATAACAGATTTGACAACTTTAAATTAAGGCTGAATTGCAGTGTGAAAAAAGAGCTGAAATTACTTTAAGGAACAATTGTGAATTGCAGCTATGCAGTTTAGCCAATTTTGGCTATTGAAGGCTATTTTTCTGAAGCATAACACAAATTTGGCCACTCTATGGCAAAAATGGTTTTTTTAGTTCAAATATTGGCTTTTTTTTTGGCATTTTTTGGCTTTATTCGGCCCCATTTTCAGATTGAGGCGTTTCTTGAGTTGAATTGGGGAAATCCCTGTTGAATTATCAATAGAAGCATTACTAGTATCAAGTACGTAGCAATGCATAGCTAAATATTCAATGTTCTTATGAAATATCCATATTGCTCTCATGTTGACTATTTCATAGAGGACTGAAATTTTAAACAACCGTCTCATAATTGATCAGCAAGAAGGGAAACCCCAGAATAACAAATGCAATAAACTGCCAGAAAGAGCCAAAATTGAGCATTGATCTGCCAAAAAGCAACACCTTTATAAAATAGAAAGTTTTGCAACTATTCTATGTAACTTCTTGGCTATTTATTTTTATCTGTAGCAACTGTTTATTAAAAATAGCAACTATTTATTGAAAAAAGCAACTATTTATTAAAAATAGCAACTACTCAATGTAAATAGCAACTATTCAATGTAAATAGCAACTATTCAATGTAAATAGCAACTATTCAATGTAAATAGCAACTATTCAATGTAAATAGCAACTATTCAATGTAAATAGCAACTATTCAATGTAAATAGCAACTATTTATCGTCATTAGCAACTATTTATCGTAAATAGCAACTATTTATCGTAAATAGCAACTATTCAATGTAAATAGCAACTATTCAATGTAAATAGCAACTATTTATCGTAAATAGCAACTATTCAATGTAAATAGCAACTATCTATTGTAAATACCAACTTTTTATTGTAAATAGCAACTATTTAAATGTAAATACCAACTATCTATTGTAAATACCAACTTTTTATTGTATATATCAACTATGCAATGTAAATAGCAACTATACAATGTAAATAGCAACTATTCAATGTAAACTAGAAACTTATTAAGGTTCATTTGTATTAAATTGGCAGCAATAAAAACTAAATAATATTGACAATAAACAACAATTGTTGACAGTAAATTTGCAACTATTAACCATAAATTAGCAATTGAATTTATTATGATTTTAGACTTTTGGCAGTAAATTGGCAGCTCTTGACTGTAAATATGCAAAAGGTTATTCTAAGTGTGCCTGCTATTTATTTGCAAATAGCAAAATGACATCCATATAAATCTGAGAGAATTTGGTGCAAATCAAAGCTAAAATAGTACAATTGTACAAATCTGGTTGACATTTGTTGGAGAAAAAAGCCTGGAAATGTCATGCTAGTACAATGGTGATATTTGTGGAAAAAAGGGAATATTGTATTGAGAAAAGCAATCAGATTTGTGTCATCATAAAGGGCATAAAGATAACCTCGTTACAAGCACGGAATTCTTATATGCGCACAGTAGAGATAAAAAAGGCGGGATTTCAATGGCTGCAATCCTCCACTGTGCTCGCCTATTATCAGCCTCCCAATGCCATCTTCATCTGCTGCATATTACGCTAGTTATATATGTAAACAAAAAGGAAATCGTTACCATTAAAAATGTAAACAATAAAAAAAAACCTCGTTACAGTACTCAATGAAAACAAAAAACCACGTTACAACTGACAAGGTAAACAAAAAACCTTGTTACAATTGAAAATGAAACCGAAAAACCTCGTTACAATTAAAAATGTAAACAGTAAAAAAACTCGTTACAATACTCAATGAAAACAAAAACCACGTGACAACTGACAAGGTAAACAAAAACCTTGTTACATTGAAAATGTAACCGAAAAACCTTGTTCCAATTGAAAATGAAACCAAAAAACCTCGTTACCATTAAAAATGTAAACAATAAAAAAAACCTCGTTACAGTACTCAATGAAAACAAAAAACCACGTTACAACTGACGAGGTAAACAAAAAAACTCGTTACAACTGACAACATCAACAAAAAACCTTGTTCCAATTGAAAATGTAAACAAAAAACGTCGTTATTAATGAAAATAAAACCAAAAATTATCATTACAATTGACAATTTGAACAATATAAAAAAACTCGTTACAATTGATGATGAAAACAAAAAACCACGTTACAACTGACAAGGTAAACAAAAAACCACGTTACAATTGAAAATGTAACCGGAAAACCTTGTTCCAATTGAAAATGAAACCAAAAAACCTCGTTACAATTAAAAATGTAAGCAATAAAAAAAACTCGTTACAGTACTCAATGAAAACAAAAAAACTCGTTACAACTGACAACATAAACAAAAAAACCTTGTTCCAATGGAAATGTAAACAAAAAAAGTCATGTAGCAATTAGAAATGTGAAAGAGGAAAACTTTAATATCTATTTTTTTTGAGAGGGGAAGCATAAAATCCGGCTCATAATTAACTATGGGAGGATCTTTACACACTATTGAAGTTTGACTTGCCCGAGCCTGCGAGATCAGCAATTTCACGAGTGTTTCTCCGTTGTAAAATCAGGCCATAGATGAACGGGACAAAAAGGAAGACTAAGGAGAAGAAAGAAAGGCAGAATCCGGGAAATCTCATGAAATTTTGATGTTGGCGTGATAGATAAAGTCAAATATAAAGAACAACCAAAAAATCCCCTCCCAATTTTTTAGTTAACAGCCAATTTCGGAAAAAAAGCCAAAAGTGCTTCAAGGAATCCAGAATTTAGCATTATTTTTGCTTAGTTCAAATCACCTTCATTTGGGCTTTTTCTTCACATTTTGGGCCAAATTTGAAAACTTGGTTTTTTTTTTTGAAAAAAAGGATTAAGTGGCTTTTTGGCTTCAAATTCATAAAATTTCAAATGCATTTTTTTTGGCTCTTTTTGTGATCTTTCCGAATACACAAAGGAACAGAAGTTTGAAAGTGAAACCCCATTCATATCTAAGTGGACACCAAGACTTTTTGACATCCAAACTTTCCATTTCTTGGCATTTCCCAAGTTTTTCATTCGCAGAAAGTTGACATATGCTGTCGTGGTCCTCGAGAGCCTTTTGTTTTTTCTCCAGTTTCTCCAAGCCTCAAATTAATTGGCTCAATCCTGCAGAGAAAGGCTAGAAAATTGAACTTGATTCTGACTTAAATTCAGACTTTAACTTTCTGTTCTGACTTGAACTTGCTGAAAATTCTGGCTTGAGCTTATCTAAAATTCTGGCTTGAGGTTACCTAAAATTTAGACTTGGACTTACATACAATTCAGACTTTACTTTGCTCAAGAATCTGACTTGTACTGACTTAAAATTCTGATTTGAACCTACTGAAAATTCTGACTTGAAATAACTTAAAATTCACACTTTAACTTGCTTAAGACTCTGACTTGAACTTACTAAAAGATTTGAACTGACATAAAATTCAGACTTGAACTTACTTAAAATTAAAATTTGAACTCACATAGAATACAGACTTGAACTTACTTAAAGTTCAGACTTGAAGAGACTTAAAATTCAGACTTGAACTTAATTGAAATTGTAACGTACTTACTTAAAGTTCAGACTTGAACTTACTTAAAGCTCAGACTTGAACTTACTTAAAATTCAGACTTGAACTTACTTAAAGTGCAGACTTGAACTTACTTAAAATTAAAACTTGAACTCACATAGAATACAGACTTGAACTTACTTAAAGTTCAGACTTGAACAGACTTATAATTAAAACTTGAACTCACATAGAATTCAGATTTGAACCTAATTGAAATTCAGGCTTGAACTTAATTGAAATTACAACGCTAACTTTATGACTTGAATGACAAAACTCTAACTTAAGTGACTTAAAATATAAGCTTTAATTTACGTGACTTGAACATACTTTCAGTTCTGACTTGAAAGTGCATACTTAAGCTAGACTTCTCTTAAAAAATTCATACATATTTTTTTTATCTGACGTTTTAGTTTGGATCCATTTCTTTAGCCACTCTTTGCACGGGCAGCTGAGCTAGAAGTGTGACGACGCCAATCTGGCAAAATCCTGCCTAATCAAATATGAATGAATTCTGCTGCTGCTCTCTCTCTCTCTTTTTTCTGGCTTCACACAAGATTTTTCAACCTCGGACTTATAAATTTTCGATGAGAATAGTGCACACACACACTGAAAGAAAAGGAGAAACAAAAACCTCAGCCCTCGCCTCAAAAGTTCAATTTTGGCTGATATTTGATTTGCCTCAAATTGGCTTGATTTGAAAAGCAAATTTGTAGTGCCAATTTTAAACTTGATTTGAGCCAACTCAGATTTGAAATTTGATTTACTTTGCTTCAAAAATCTTATTCACTTTGCCTCAAATCTTAAAATTTGACTTACTCTAATCAAATCTTACGTACACTTGATTTGAGCCAACTCGTATTTGAAATTTGATTTACTTTGAATCAAAATTCTTATTTGCTTTGTGTCAAGTCTTAAAATTTGACTTACTTTGAATCAAGTCTTAAACTTGAATTGAGCCAACTTGGATTTGAAATTTGATTAACTCTTAATAATAAATCTTGTTTACTTTGCCTTAAATCTTAAAATTTGACTTACTTTGATCAAGTCTTAAACTTGAATTGAGCCAACTTGGATTTGAAATTTGATTAAATCTGAATAATAAATCTTGTTTACTTTGTGTCAAGTCTTAAAATTTGACTTACTTTGAATCAAGTCTTAAACTTGGATTGAGCTAATTTGGATTTGAAATTTGATTAAATCTGAATAATAAATCTTGTTTACTTTGTGTCAAGTCTTAAAATTTGACTTACTTTGAATCAAATCTTAAACTTGATTTGAGCCAACTCAGTTTTGAAATTTGATTAACTCTGAATAATAAATCTTATTTACTTTGCCTCAAATCTAAAAATTTGACTTACTTTGATTGAAATCTTATACTTGATTTGAGCCAACTTAGATTTGAGATATACTTTGAACCTTAAATCTGTATACTGTATCAAATCTTGGTTAGATCTTAAAACCTACCTTTATTTTAGATCCTACCTCATTTTAGGCCTTTATTTATGGCTCCCTCAGAACTTGATGACAAATGTGTATTTTGATGATTATCACGAGCTAGAGTCAAATCAAATTTGATCCAGAATTTTAAAGACTGAAACTTTCTTTCTAAATCATCGAAAAATTGAAAAGTTGAGTGATTAGCATTTGAATTCTAGCGTTAAAGTCACACACCAAGGTAATAATCTCTTTTTGTTATTTTATGTTCAGCTTGACCCACATTTCAATTGACAACAACAACACAGAAATCTGCATCAACAATTCTCTCAAGATTCATAGGCGTTTCACCATGGCAAAAGTCAAAGAAAATGGCTACCAGATCACTGAAGAAATCTTGGCACAGGCAATTGCCAATGAGAGGAGCTGCAACAAATCTGATGTTGCAGTGGAGAGTTTCACCAAAATTGAGGGCTCCAAAAAAGGCGAAGGATTCACTTGCGCTATTTTGGCTGTCGACATTAAGGCCAAAGTCAATGGGCATAGCGAAGAGTTTCACTACATTGCGAAATGCATTCCTGCCAGTGAGCACAGAGCCAAAATGTTGAAGGAGGTGAATAAATACATATAATGTATCTTAAAGCATCAAATTAAGCGATTCCAGATGAAAGCCTTCGCAAGGGAATGCTTTGTATTTGATGTCCTGATCAAAAAGTACCAAACACTGAGGAAAGACAAGGGACTTAGGGAGATCAGAGTGCCAACAGTTCATTTGGCGAACAATGATCTTGGCGTCATAATCATGGATAATTTGAAGTCCAGGGGACTTGGCCTGCTTGACAGATTACAAGGCGAAGGTGCTTAATTTCCAGCCTCTATAATCAACATCAGTTAATCCATTAGATTTTGGTTGGTGCAGAAATGAGCTTGGACCTGACGAAGCAAGTTTTGGAAGAAATTGCACTCTTCCATGCCACTGGATACCACTTTTTGCACACCCAGGACAATGGTGTGCATGGGTTCGCGAAAGCGTGTCCAGACTTCTTTTACAGAGGCTTGATTGCCAATGACGATGAAGAGTCGAATAAAATGTTTAGAGACATGTTCTTTGGCAGGATCCAGAGGGCGATTTCTGTCATCAAGACTTATGGCGAAGACAAGGCACTCCTTGAAAGACTCGACAAGTTCTTGCCTAACATGATGGACCTCATCGATGAGAAAGCAAGCGCTTCAGAGAGCCACAAATTTCTTACACTCAACCACAACGATCTTCACATGAGCAATGTCATGTTTAGGTAAACAAAAACTTTCAACTTAATGGAAGACCTTTTCAAAACTTTTCGAATTCATTTTCAGGAAAAGTGGAGAGAAATGTGAAGATGTCATCTTCAAGTGTTGAAGTATGCGAGAGTCACCGTGGACTTGGCTTACTTCTTTGGCTCATCCACTTTTTACAAGTTCAGGGAGGAGCACTTGGATGATTTGCTGCAATTCTACCACGAGAAATTGACTGCTGATCTGGAGAACTTTGGCTACAAGGGCATTTACAGCTTCGAGGAGCTCCTGGCTGACTTTGACGACACTTGGGTCTTTGGATTCTCCATCAGCTTCTTGCATATTCAGGTTGATCTTTGTTAATTCTTTTGGGCCTCCAAAATACTGACTAACTTGTGCCTTTCCAGATCCTGAATAAGAAGTTTGACGGGCCTGATGCATGGGATCCAGAGATGATGGGAGATCCGGAAAGGGAAAAGGAACAATGGGAACTGTTGGCAAAATCTCAGCTGGAGGCAGCTGGCAAAAATACGTCTTACTTGAACAAAGTCTTTGGGCTGGTGAACGAGGCAGCCAAAAGGAACATTATTTGAAAATAAAATCCTCTAACTCAAGGCTTATTTTATTGAACAGTGGCTGTTGTAGTACTGATTCATGTGACTCACATTCAAGCTTGCATCCCTGAAAGGCTGTGGGTTGTTGAACAATATTGATCGCCTTTCAATGTAGAAATCTGCTTGCAGAGCCTCATGGTCTGACAAGTTGTCATGCACGCCGACATTGTGCTTGGCTGTTTTCATGGGTACGGTGAGCTAGGCAGTGCACATGGCAATGCCTTTCCTAGACTTGTCAATGATACAACCCAAAGATAATAAATTAAATCTTGTATTTTGTCTCATTGTATCTAGTCATACGCACAAGCTTTAAAATCAACATCATCTATAGACTTTTTCATAGAACTCATCATCGTTTGCACTGCTGTATCTGCTGGCATTGGCAGCCAGGTCGTTCTCGTGGAAGAAGAAGAGCAAGCCATTGTTCTCATGGGCTTGACTCGTAGCCCCTGGTCCCTTGCGAACGAGGTGGCTGTTGTAGTACTGACTCATGTGACTCACGTTCAAGCTTGCATCACTGAGAGGCGGTGGGTTGTCGAACAACGTTGATCGCCTTTCAATGTAGAAATCTGCTTGCAAAGCCTCATGGTCTGAGAGTGACACATGGACGCCTGCCTTGTTCTTGGCTGTGTACATGGGCATGGTGAACTTGGCAGTGCACATGGCAATGTCCTCACTAGCCCAGTACATGAGGTAGTCTATGCGTTCAGGTGCATCCTCCCGTGTGTAGGTGTTGTGGTGGTTGCCAAAGGTGGCAAACCAGGGATGCCATGAGGCGTTGGCATACTTGTCCACCAGTGAGTCGGTCAACAGCGAGGTCAAAATGGAGTAGGGCTGCTTCTTGCCCCGATATGGCAAAGCGTTGACATCCCCAGCAAAGATCTTGACCTCAGCATTTGACCGGTCAATGTGCCTCACAGTCTCAAGGGCCTGCAAAGAAAAATTGCTTTGGCTCAATGTTCATGTAGAAAATTATTGAACAGTGCTTGAAAGTACGACATCATTTTCTTTTTATCATTCAAATGACCAATTTTGGCCAAAAAATGACAGAAAGGTCAATGAAAAATGGCTTGAATGAGCTGTCGTTCTGTAGCCTTAAGCCAAAAGATTGTGGATAATGAAGACAGCCTTTCAATCTGCTCATCGTGAGTTAAGGTTAAATCATGTGACGTGTGAAATTTCCAGAATGGGCTGAGACTTGATCAACTTTTATCATCTGTCATTGCTCAGCATTAATCTCATTCTCATGTTCATCAAGCGAAGCTCAGAGAGGTTTACCAAAGGTCTTTGAAAGCTTGCTATGTTTAATGCTACAACTTCAAAACACATTTCTTAATTAGTGGGGTCATCAATCATTTGAATAAAACACATCAACTGTTTGTTACAATCAGATGAAACTAGAAAGTTAAAGTGAAAATCCCTGATTTTTGACGTAAAAGAAAGCTCAATATTGATCTAATCCGGATGGATGCGTTGTTTCAAAAGTTTCAAGCTTTCAAAGACCTTTGCTGAACTTCATAGTGGCTTGCTTGATGAACATGAGAATGAGGTTGTCCCATCTTAATCACAACTGTTAAAAGTTGTCATAGATTCAGTCCATTCTGGAGACTCATCGCTTGATCCCTGATGAAGATGTCACTTAGTCCGGATTGCTCAGAAGCTGGGACCAAATCATCAAAACCAGCAACGTCAAGCTTCGTCTCTCACGCAATTTTTCACATTTTTTGGCCCAAATTGGCTCAAGAGTGAAAGAGGTGGAAATCCCATCGTACTTTCAAGCAACTTCAACTTATTTTTCACATCAGTATTGAGATTTTTTTTGTTCACCTGAAGGTATCGAACATGACTATTGTCCCTGTTTGGGTTGGACGTGTATGAGACAAGATGAGTGGTGAACAAGTCCACACTCACTCGCTCGGGTCCAAAGAGGATTCGGGCCCGTCCGAGGCCCTTTTGTACAAAAATCTCGCCATCAAACGACCAGAAAGAGCCCCGCATCATGAAGGGGATGAATTCAACCTGAAAAAGGTAAAACATATTTCAAAGCGAAAGTCAAAATTGCCTATGCAACCAAGCCAATTTGGGTCAAAAACTGCACAAAAGTCAAAAGAAAGTGGCTAGAATGGCCAGTTTTTAAGCCATAATTGCCCAATATATCGAATTTTACAAATCAGACGGACTTAATGTAACACCACAGTAGACTTAAGAAAAGCTAAGTATAAGGCAAAAGCACATCCGGATTCACCTGATTTGCTTCATGAGTATCAGACTTTTAATCTATCAGTTTCTTTCAATTGTCTTAACTGAGTAAAAGTCATCTGAAGTCATAGTTTAAAAAAGAAGGATGTCCTACCAAGCCAAAGTGAAGTCTTACTTTATTGATTTAAAGACAAAATAAGTCTAGCAGTATCCAAGTGTGGTCTTAAGCCTAAAAGCTAAGAAAGAGTTAAATAACACCAAAGCTGATTGAAGTCATTAAAGTAAATTTTCAGTCAAGTCAACTTGGTCTTTGTTGCGTCTATTTTCAAAAATTGCTTTGAAGTCCAAATAGACAATATTAATTTAAGTCATAGTTAAGAACATTTAAGTCATTATTTAGTCACTGTAAAGTTCATTAAGTCAATATTCATTATATCGTAGTCATTAATAAATCTAGTCAAGTGGCTTTGAGGAAGACCTAAGTCACTTTCAAGTCTACTGGTGTTACATCTTAGTTCACAAATGTCTCTTTCAAGTCATTACTTTCCAACTTAAAGAGTAGAGACTTAACTTAGTACCTTTAAGTCACCTTAAATGCTTTCAGTCCACTTACTTAAAGCCAGTTTAAAGTCCACATACTTAAAGTCAGTTGAAAGCCCACTTTCTCAAAGTCAGTCTAAAGTTCACTTACTCAAAGTCAATTCAAAGTCCACTTACTCAAAGTCACTTAAAAGTCCACCAAGGTTGCTTTAAGTCCACTTACTTAAAGCCAGTTTAAAGTCCACTTACTTAAAAGTCCCTTTAAAGTCCACTTAATAAAAGTCCCTTGAAATTTGGCTTACTCAAATTCACTTTAAACTCCACTTACTCAGTCCCTTTCAAGTCCACTTACTCAAAGTCATTTTAAAGTCGGCTTACTCAAAGTCAGTTTAAAATCCACTTACTCAAAGTCACTTTAAAGTCCACTTACTCAAAGTCCCTTTCAAGTCCACTTACTCAAAGTCAGTTTAAAGTCCGCTTACTCAAAGTCACTAAAAAGTCGGCTTACACAAAGTCACTAAAAAGTCGGCTAACTCAAAGTCACTTTGAAGTCCACCAAGGTCGCTTTAAGTCACAACGTCACATTTTAAGTGCTAGTTTAAGAAGCCTTAGAGGTGTTCACCTGCTCGAAGGGGTGTTTTGACAAGATGGTGAGGCCGGAGCAGCCCAAGGGCAGGAGGTAGCCCGAGCAGCCCGAGTTGAAGATGCCGAAGTAGGTGGAGTGAGGGAGGGCGGATCGAATGACCTCGTGGTCAGCCCTGTACCAGACTTCCTGGAGGAGAACCACGTCGTAGTCGGAGTGCGCGATGACCTCGCGAAGCGCGCGGAACCGCGTACCCCGATCCAGGCTGAACGGCCAAGAGAGGCCCCAAGTGTTGAGGTCGAGCACCCGAAGCACGGAAGCACCTGAAAAATAACAAAGTATTGCTTGTAAGTATGCAATAGGCCAAAAATGGGCCTTATGTTTAAAGGCCAAATAAAGGGCTTTTTAAGCCCGAATAAAGGGCTTTTGTTTAAGCCCAAATAAAGGGCTTTTTCAGGCTCAAAAAGGGTTTTTTAAAAGGTATAAAAAGACTTTCAAAAACCCAAAAAAAGTTGTTTATTTGTTTAAAGGCCGAAAAGGGGCTTTTTATATAGAAGTCCTAGAAAGGCTTTTTTTAAAGCCCCAAAAAGGCTTTTCTTAAAACCCAAAAAGGGCTTTTTATTTAGAAGCCAAAAAAAGGCCTTTTGTTTAGAGGCCAAAAATGGATTTTTTGTTAGTGGCCCAAAAAGGGACTTTTTATGGGCCTTGAAAAAATGGTCATTTTGGTTAAAGCTCATAATTGGGTTATTGGTTTTGAGCCTAGAAATGGGCTTTTTGGCCCCAAAATCGACTTTTTACCTCAAGCCCAAAAATTGACTTTAAAAGTGGAGAAAAATAAACAATAGACTTAAAATGTGACCAAGCCAAAAAAGGACTTTATTTTAAAGGGCCAAAAAATTGAGACAAACCTAAAAATTGAGTGAAATCAAAGATCAAATTATACTTAACTTGAGCTCCACAAATGAGCATATATAGTGAAAAAAGAATGTTTTTTTTCTCACTTAGGGGTTTGCTTTTCATGGTGATGCAATGCTTTTGACCAGAAAATTTGTTGGTTACCACCACAGGAATGAATTTGGCCGGAAGGGAAAAAACCAGTTTTCTAATTAAAACTCGACTCAATTATTTCCCATTTTGAGTGGCCAACCTTGACCCCAAAAGAGCCCAAAAATGACTGAATTTTAAGCAGAAATAATGCACTCGATTTCAGCATTCAATTTATTTCGCTCTAAATGAAATCTAACTTTTTAAAGTTGACTGAATAAGTTTAAAATTAACTGAAATTAACTGAATATGACTGAAAATTAATTAGATTTGACTGAAAATTAATTGGATATGGCTGAAAATTAATTAGATTTGACTGAAAATTAATTGAATTTGACTGAAAACTAACAGAATATGAACTGAATTTGACTGAAAATTAATTAGATTTGACTGAAAACTAACTGGATTTGACTGAAAATTAAATTTTGCTGTACGTAAATGAACTAAATTTGACAGAAACTCAAATGATTTTGACTGAAAATTAATTGAATTTGACTGAAAATTAATTGAATTTGACTGAAAATTAATTGAATTTGACTGAAAATTAATTGAATTTGACTGAAAATCAATTGAATTTGACTGAAAATTAATTGAATTTGACTGAAAATTAATTGAATTTGACTGAAAATTAATTGAATTTGACTGAAAATTAATTGAATTTGACTGAAACTCAAATGATTTTAGCTATAGCCTAACTGATTTTGACTTAATGAATTCTACTGAAATTCAATTGGTTTTTACTGAAACTTAGCTGCATTTTACTATAAGTGAAGTTGACAGAAAATGTGAAGAGTTTGACTAAACATGAACCAAATTTCACATTGCATGAAATCAACTTGGTTCGGAAATTAATTCATTTGACTGAAAATTAGCCTGATTTAACTTATTTAACATAAGCATTTCTTGTTGCAGTTGAATGTCAGCTAAAAGTTTAATTAAAGTTGATTAAAAGTCGCATGAAAGTTGAATAAAAGTTAATTGACTAAAAGTCGAATTAAAGCTGACTGACAAAAAGTTGAATTAAAGCTGCTCGACAAAAAGTTGACGGAAAGTCTTCTGAAAGCTGACAGAAAGCTGTGGAAAGTCTACTTTAAGTCAAATGAAAGGCTATTAAAAAACTGATTTCTGACTTCAGAAGTCTATTGAAGATCAACTCGAAAGTCAAATAAAATGAAAAAACTGAACACTTACTGTCACTGAATGTATGATTGTAGGCATGTCTGTGTTGTTGATGCAAGCGAGTTGTGTAGATCCTTTCTTCGGCTTTTTCCCTTTGTTGTAGGTCCTCACGATATTTGTCGATCCTAGCTTGTACAACGAAGCAGCTGATGAGGAGAAGTGGACACAGTAGATCCACCTTGCACATTATTTCTTAAAGGATCTACACGCTTTTCGATCAAAAAAGTTAGATCCTCTGAAGCTGAGAAGCTTCGATCCCAAAGATCGACACTGCTATGGATCAAATATTCAAGATCAGACTTGTCTTTGACCAAAGCACTGAGATTGACAATGTTTTTGTTGATCAATAGATTTAGATCTACACTTTTTCTGATCAAATGTTTTAGATCAACAGGATTACTGATCAATTTCTTGATGCGGATTAGGCCTACGTTTGGTTCTACACTGTGATCCACACAATGGACCCAGTTACCGATTTCTTCAGTAGGACCTACACTTTTCGCAGTCAGCTGTTGTTGATCCAAGTCGGTCAATTTTCGTTCGACACTTTTGCATAGGCACTTAGGATCGACACATTTTTTGATGCAGGAAGGATCTTCAATGCTGAGGTTATGATTTAGTTTTTGAGTAGGATCTACAATTTGGGCGATCTGGGCTGGATCTACACTTTTGACCTTTGTAGGACCTCCTCTGTTGCTGATCAACTCCTGCCCGACTACTTCCATTTCTTCATGGACCAACACTGATCATTTTTAAAGCGCAAGTTGCTTTTAGTAGCCGACCAGGACAACAACGAGGGCGATTCCTTCCCAGATGACGTCACAAAACGGCTGGCAGTGATGACGTCATCGACTCACGTTGCTCATTTGGCCAGCCTGCAAATAAAAAAATAAACAAATCTAATTATTTTGCAAATAGGGTGAAACTTGGAGTTTTTCAAACTTGATTTGAGATTTTCAAACTTGAATTGAGTTCTTTGAACTTGATTTGAGTTTTATTTATCTTGATTTGAGTTTTTTTAACTTGATTTGAGATTTTAAACTTGATTTGAGATTTCAAACTTGATTTGAGATTTCAAATTTGATTTGAGTTTTTCGAACTTGATTGGAGTTTTTCAAATTTGATTTGAGTTTTTTAAACTTGATTTGAGTTTTTCAAACTTAAATTGAGTTTTTCAAACTTAAATTGAGTTTTTCAAACTTGATTTGAGTTTTTCAAACTTGATTTGAGTTTTTCAAACTTGATTTGAGTTTTTCAAACTTGATTTGAGTTTTTCAAATTTGATTAGAGTTTTTCAAACTTGATTTGAGTTTTTCAAACTTAAATTGAGTTTTTCAAACTTGATTTGAGTTTTTCAAACTTGATTTGAGTTTATCAAACTTGATTTGAGTTTTTCAAACTTGATTTGAGTTTTTTTGATATTTTTGGATTTGAGTTTTGGCAAATCGCACCTTGATGAAAAATTGCAGCTATAATATCAATTTGAAGCAAGGCAAGAAGAAACAAAGGAAAGTGAAAACATCACGCTCCACTTGGCAAAGATTTCAAGCAAAGAGTCGCCTTTTTTATGCACAGAACAACAAACACACAAAAATAATTACCAGCATCTAATTCAACCAATTTGACTACTCCATATTCAATTTTAGCCTCGATTTGATTAGCTGAGCTCGATCCAACTAAAATCTAATTCATACCATTAAAGTCAGAAATGCAAAAACTTATGGCATTCGGCTAAAATCAAATTCAAATCGAACTTCAAATACAAATTTGAGCAAATAAACTGATCAAGTTCAAGTTTGAATCAAAACAAATCAAGTTTGAATCAAAGCAAATCAAATTTGAATCAAAACAAATCAAATTTGAATCAAAACAAATCAAATTTGAATCAAAACAATCAAGTTTTGAATCAAAACTAATAAAGTCGAATTTGACCAAAACTAAGCAAGTTCAAATTTGAATCAATACAAACCAAGTTCAAGTTTGAATCAAAACAAATCAAGCTCAAATTTGAATTAAAACTGGAAATTTGAACCAAATCAAATTTTTCAGCTGCGTCAAATTTGAATTTTTCGGCAACGTCAAATTTGAAAGCCAAAAAATTGCCAGAAATTTCAGTTCAAATTTGAGTCAAAGGCTTAAATTTGACTCAAGTCATCACGCCTCAAAATTCCACTTGTCAATAACAAATGAGGCAATTTTCGCGGACGAAAAAAAACCCCGCGAATTTATTGCGCCATGACACAAATTTGAGTGGAACGAAAAAAGGTAAACAACGGTGAATTTTTCAAGTTCACTTACCCGGAAAAGACAACAAAAAAATAACGAGAACTGGCTTCTAACGCTTCCTTGTTGATCAACTCGATTCATTCGAAGCTGATTGGCGACTAATGAGATTTTCTCACTAGCGCAACAGCGCTACCAGACAGCTCACCCCGGAAACCGCCAAATTGAGCGGAAAAAGGCCAAACAAGAAAAAAGCCGTCAATAGCTTGCTTAAACTGCCATTTTGCCGGTTTTTAAAAAAAATGGCAATTTTGAGAATTTGGTTAATTGTATTTTTTAGAAACTATTGGAAAATCAAACCAATGAACTTTTATAAGAAATGGGCTAATCTGCGTGCACTCCTGAGGAATCTGTGGAATCCAAAAGTAACCTGCGTACTCTATATTGGAACCTGTGGAACACATGAGATTCCTCAGAATCATTATGATTAGACTACTCAAAAATCCTTGGAAGGATTTGGAATATAGGCATAAGTGTGGAATCCATAGGAATCCATAGGAATCCACAGGAATCCATAGGTACCAGTGGAACACTTAGTAATCCATTGAATTCGATGGAATCCATGGGTACCTGTGAAACCCTTTGGAATCCATAGAAATCTATGAAATCCATAGGAATCTGCACTTTGCATCCAAAGGAATGTGTGGAATCCTGAGGAATCTGTAGAGCCCTTTAGAATCGGTAGAAATCCGTAGAACAGGAATCTGCGGAATCCACAAGAATAAGTGGAATCTTAAAGAATCTGCGGAATCCACCGGAATTTGTGGAATACACAAGAATCTGCAGAATCCAAAAGAATCAGTGGAATCTAAAAGAATCTGCGGAATTTAAAAGAATCTGCGAAATCTAAAAGAATCTGCGGAATCCACAGGAATTTGTGGAATCCACAAGAATCTGCGGAATTCTAAAGAATCAGTGGAGTTTAAAAGAATCTGCGGAATCCACAGGAATCTGCGGAATCCACAAGAATCAGTGGAATTGAAAAGAATCTTTGGAATCCAGAAGAATCAGTGGAATCACAAGAATCTGTGGAATCGAAAAGAACCTGCGGAATCATTTGTGGAATCATCAGGAATCAATTTGCGGAATTCCATAGGAATTATTTTTGAGCCAGAGAAATCCAATCTGCGTGACTAGCGCCAAAAACTATATCATTGAATTTCACGCGAAAATCAGTGAGTGAATGTCTGCTTACCATAGTTTACAGTAATCCAGCTGATTGGGCTACATAATCCGGCAAAAAACGTCCAAATTGGTCACTTTTTCCCTTGGCTTCTAAGTGGAGCAAAAACTAGTTGACATCGGCACTTTTTTGAGCTAGTTTTTGCCTATGTGCTCACTTGTGTCACTACAATTGCACTTAACAGTTGGTGCTAGTTTTTCATTTTTGTGCAAAACTAGAGTCCTCAGCTGTGTGACATTTCCTAGTTTTTCACTACTAGTTTTGGGCCCCTTTTCACTGTTTCACAAATTAACTAGGGCTTGCAAAATGGCGCTAGGAGGAAATTTGGTGAATTTCAATTTTGGCAGTCCTGGTTCGAGTCCAGCTTGAGGGCCAAAATTAATTGTTTTTATTATTTTTTTCTGTGAGCTAGGCCAATAGCTCAGTTTAGTGTCAGCTTGGGCCTTCAGCTTTGGCCTGACTGAATTTCAGCCACGATCACAGTTACAGTGTGCACACTGTAGATTTTCACCTGCCTTATATTGCACTATGGAGCCTAAGTGTGTAAAGAAACTCTTGACCAAGGTGACTTTGACTCAGGTGGAGCCAATCCTCAGCTGCAACAAGTTTCAAAGCAGCTTTTACTTTTTGAGTCAAATTTAAGGAGCTTTGAGTCATGAGTCAAAGCTTTTTTGCGATAGAGAAAACTTTTTGAGGCATGAGTCAAATTGAAATTATTTTGATTAACTTAACGTGATTTGGTGCCATGAGGCATAATTGAGACGATTTTTATTTTTTATGTGATTTTGAAAGATGGGTCAAATTTCTGAGGCATGAGGCAAAATTGAAATTGTTTTGATTAACTAAATGTGAATTTGAACCTAAGTTGAGTCAAATTTCATGATCTTTGAGGCATAATTGAGGCGATTATTGTTTTTTATGCGATTTTGAAAGCTAGCTCAACTTTTTGAGGCATCCAATTTTATGTTGAATCAATTTTGTTAGAAACTTCGAGACTTGAGGCATAATTGGAATGATTTAGAATTGCAGCAAGTGACTTTGAGTCATGAGTCGAGTCAAATTTTGAGACCAGCTTTGAGTCATTAAGCAAAATTGAAACTATGCAACTTGTTTGTGCCGGTTTTGAGTCAATTTGAACTTTTAGAGCCATGAGTCACATTTTGAGGCATTAGTAGGAAAAAGTGATTTTTGAGGCATGAGTCAAAAATCTTAATTTGGACTAATAATGAATTGGGCAAGACATGGGTCAAATTTTGTCAAGTTCAATGATATTTTGAGTCAAATTTGAAAATTCCGCCAATTTTGCCAAAATTCAATTGTGCAAACAACAAAAAAATATTTAATGCAAAAATTGTGCATGATAACTGAAATGATCCAGGAAACGAGCGAAAAGTACAGTAGCAAAGGCAAATTACTGTATTTTTTCCAAGTCACGTGGCTTTGTTGTCATGTTGAGGCTATTTCGCGATATTTTTACATGGCGCGAAAAGGCGCCACCTTGCGGTGAACAACATTGGTCGAGTTTTCACGGTCCTCTTGAAAAATTCGAATGGAGGAAAAAATCTCATTCACTCGCACACACAAAACTCGGTTTCCAAGGTTTTTATCTCACGCCTGAATCTTTTACTGAAACTGACAAAATATTCCTTCAATTTTTGGGTTTGATTAGCATAAAAATTTGATTTTTGAATTGGAGTCAAATTTCTATTTTTGATTAGAACCAAATTTATATTTCACGTTGGAATCAAATATTTTACATTGGAATAAAAATTATATTTTAGATTGCAATCACATCAATAATTAAGAATTTTAGATTTGAGTCAAATTTCGTTTTAGATTTGAGTCAAATTTATGTTTTAGACTTGAGTCAAATTTATGTTTTAGACTTGAGTCAAATTTATATTTTTAGATTGAAATCAAGTTAGATAATTTGATTTTAGATTTTAGAATGGGATCAGATTTATGTTTTATATAGGAATCAAAATTGCATGTTAGATATGAGTCAAATTTATATTTTAGATATATTTAACATTGTGATCACATCTATGACTAAAATCGAGTTAAAAAACTTGGTGATAATTAGTTTCAAATTAAATTAATAAAAAGTGTTTTATTTACTAGAAAGAGAGACATTTTCATGCTTTCATTCAGAGTGCCGAAAAATTTGAGCGTACTGTAGAAAAAAGGCATAAGTGCAAAAAATGCCCTGTTCATCTGCTCCATCAAAACTGATATTTTGACCAAATATAGCGCAATGACAGCAAATTCCAGCCAGTTTCTATCGGATTTTCATTCATTTGTTTGGCCAAAATTGGCTTTGTTGAGCATCAAAAGATAATTCAATTGTGCTTTCAAGCAATTTCCACTTGTTTTTTTAATTTTTTTTTTGTTTTTAATAATAATAAAAACCGATAATATTCAGGGGAACGAAGCTAAAAAATAATAATCATAACAAATATAAAAGCTTTTCCGCCTTTGGTGACTCAAGTCGCTCCGCTCGATTTTGTTAGGGATTGAGACCACTTTCAAATTAGGTAAAAACCTTGAAAGCTGCAAAACTTTAGCGGAACAAGTTTTCAGCAAGATTTGATCAATAATAAATTTCATGTTGAAGAAATTTCAACTTTCACATTTTTGAAAATGCTTCAATAGCTGAGATTATTTTTTCTGCAAGTCATTCTTCTGCCAATTGACGCACTATTACACTCAGGCCCAGTTCACCTGTTCCATAGAAAGCGATATTTTGTCCAAATTTTTGGTGAAAAGAGCAAATTCGAGCCAATTTCTTAGGACTTTTAGCACATTTCTTTTCAAAAAATGGCTCGAATGAGCTTAATAAGAAAATATTACTGTGCTTTCAAGCAATTTTGAATCTTTTTTTTTTTTTTTGCATTGGCGATTTTTTGCCCTAATAAGTAAAAAGCAGCTGATCAGGGCCTCAAAAGTTAGCTCAGTCTCATTTTTTTGCTTTCGACTCTAGTTTTAAACCCAAATTTTGCTTTGTAATTTTTTCCATGAAAATGACATAAATTTGAATTACAAGTTTAAAAACTTAAAAAAAATAGGACAACAAAAAAGGGCAAGATTATCAACGCAAAAATGCAGGACATCAAAAACGCAACCTATCAAAAAATTAAATGTAGTATAAATAGAGATTTTTAAGAATATGACATTTTTTTATTCTCCACCTTAATGATATTTTTGTCAATGATTCAGCATGCATGCAATTGCACTGATTTGGCGGGAAAATTCAAATATCCGCCAAAGCCCAAATGCAAGCGCTGAGATCGGCCCCAGAAAAAACGCTGAGAGTAAACAGTTGCGCAACAATTTCCGCTCAATCTTGCGAAATTGCCATTATTGCTACGAAGTCGAGGAATGTCGCTCGTTATCCTGGAAAAAAACGACATTAAAATTGTCATAATAACAAACTATTTCAAGGAAAGCAGAATTATGTTTATAGACAATAACAGCGCCATCTAGCGGCATTTTTGAGCAACACACGGGAGTGAAGCTAATAATAGCTTTATTTTGATGAGGCGAGCCACTTTTCTTAGGGCGAGTAATGATTACAGATAAGATCAGGTTTTATTTTACTTAAGCTTACATATTTAAAAAAGTTTCTTATGTTTATAATAGATTCTATTCATTAAATTCAAGCCATTCTAAAAAAAAGTTTGAAACTGCTTTGCTCGGGTCTTCTTTTCGAACTATTACTCGTATTGAGAAAATGTGGTGTCAGCTGAAAGTCCCAGGTGTTGCTCAAAAAGGCCGCTAGGGGCGCCCTACGTCAAAGTTATAGTTAAGATACTAATGTTTACCTTAGAACTTGCCCATAGTTGTCAATTATGGCTAATTGGCCAGTGCAAAAAATCCTTGATCTTGCATTGTCAATGTTCATTTCCATGGCGAAAGTTTGAAATTGTTTGCTTTCCGCGAAACCTCCAGAGAAGCAGGAAAAAGAAGAGGCCAAAAGAAGCAGGGCAAAAGTTGACATGTTGAATTGGCAGTGGCAAATTCGAAACTGGGCACTTTTTCACAGAAAACAAGTTTTCCCCCTTTATTTTTTGTTTTGTTTTTGGTAATTCCAAGCCTAGAATCTGATGCAGAAAAAAAATCAAATTTACTTATTTATAATTTTGTCACATTTCTTTGACAAATTATCATTTAATCTTCACATAGCATTGGCACTAAATATCAAAATATCAAAAAAGCCGGAGAAAATCCGCCAAATCGCCCGGATTCTCATTTTATCACCAATTTTCGGATTTTAATTTGGTCGACTACAAGGAATTGACAGGAGCCAAAACTTGGCATTATTTGACTAGTTAATACTCAAATTTGACGTCAAATTCAGTTTGCTTGAAATGGCGTTCACCAAGGAAAACGTCAAAAAAGCCATTTTCTCCCATTTTTTGGGCTGCCATAATTTTTGATTGGAATCGAATTAAATTGTTTTTTAATTCCAGAGAGTTCAATCAAGCCCTTTTCAATAATTATTCGTCAAAATTAAAGGAATTGGGAGCTCTGAATGTCATTTTTCAGCTTTCGGCCCTTAAAAAAATGACTCGTACGATTTCGCGAGTTTTTTTCCCGTGCGCGCCAAAAAAGGCATTTTGAGTCTCATTTTTTCGGCTTCACCCTCGATGGAGCAAATGGAGTTCAATATGGGCCTTTATTCATAGTTAAGGGCGAAATTGGACATCAACCACATCAATAGAGGCGATTACAACTTCAACTTGGTCCTCCTCCAATGTCTCCTCTTGGCGTTGTACCTGCAAAAATAAGCCTTAATCAGACACTGCCAAAACTTAAATCAAACTTAGCAGAAGCACTTCAAGAAGGCTGAGCCTTAAAGTAGATACTTAAACTTTATAGATACGGCTAAGTCCAAGGCTTAAGAAATCCAATTGGAGCTACTTACAATTTGAACAAGTGCTAAGACTTAAAAACTTAAACTCAATTAAGACTCTTAAAAGTTAAGGCCTGACCTGAAATCCTTCAACATGGGATCTTAGGCCCAAACTAGGCTTAGTCCAGCCTTAAAATTAAAGTCTTAATCCAGCCTTAAACTAAATGGCTTAAGGCTTAGTCCAGCCTTAAAGTAGGCAATAACAAACGTTTATGAAGACTTAAAACAGCGTTACATTAAGCTTAAACTTAGCCTAAAGAAAGCCATAATTGACTTAAATTCGAAGGCTAGTGCGAGCGTTGCACGGCAAATAAGTCACGGACTAAGTCCGACTTAAAAGTTTACCTGATGGTGTTGCCAGTCCGGAGTCGAATCCAGTTGGGGATTGGGCGATTCTGCTTCAGCTTTTTCGCCAATTTGGTCTTGATGCGAAACGTTTTGTGGGCCGACTGCAAAAAGTAAACAAACAAAATTAGCCACCTCCGATTTGACGAGAAAATAAAAATCCGGCCGTTCCCGCTAAATAATCTAGAAAAGCAACTTAAAATTGGTTTAATAAAATGCTCACAGAATTGAGACTTAAATGCTGCGAATTGACGAGAAAAAAAAGCAAACAACGATTCAAAGTAAAAATGAGGATTTTGCTAACAGAGAATATCAGTGAAGGTGAATTTTGAACCGTGTCGTTTTGACGAGAAAATTGGCGAGGTTAAAAAAGAAATGGCCGAGCGGATTGGCGAGATTTTGGAGGATTCAAGAATTCTTACCATGTTTACTCGCAAGTAGAACAAGCCAGAAAAGGAAGAGTCAGCTGATTGTTTACGTTTCTTTTGCTGTCACCGCGGCGCTACCAGATTCCTCCAGCTGAAAACGGTCAGAATGAGCTTGTAAACGTCAACTCGATTTCGATTTTACTTTTTTTTTTTAGCAAGAAATCCGAAATAATTAAAAAGCTGAGCTTAATAATACTACCATAAGTACTATTTTCCATTTATTTTCCGGAATCTCTTTTTTTACTCAAGAAGACTTGACGGCGAAATTGCGATTTGGACTTTGAGAATCTGGTAACGCTTTTGCATAAAAGAAACTCTGTGCTCTCTTTTGCACAAAAAAGACGTATTTTAGCTGTAATGCTTGATTATGGGGCACAAAATATTAAAATATTCAGCGCAAAAACTCTTTGTTTACAATTTTTTGTAGATGGCGTTGCGATTTAACGAGAAATTTTGACTGTCAACATTTGCGAAGAGAACAGATGGGAGCGGCAAAGAATGAGGCGAACGTCTTTTTTTAAGGCAAACTAGCACCTTTTCACGAACTTTGTCAGCTATGTCACTATTTTTAAATCAAATCTTAAACTGACACAAAATTACACTATTTTTTAAAATTATTTTTTGACATTCATTGTCCGTCAAAAACGAGCGCTTTTTTATTTTTTATCCATGAAATCGGGTGAAATTGACTTGAAACTCGGTCCTACGGCAAAACTCAGTCACATTGGATGCGAGCTAGCTTTTTTAAGCCAATTCCAATTCAATTCAATAGTAAAGAATAAGTAATTTCCGTTAAATTCCCCTTGAAGCTTTGCGGAATTTTCATTAAAAAATAAGAGTTGCTTCGATTTGCAAAAATTCGTCAAATGACAACAAGTAAATCGCCGTTTAGTCAAATCAACCAAATGATCGACTCGTTCGTTCGATCCGACGGCGAGTAAGTAAAACTGAAAAAGAAGGATTGAAGCAGACAACTGAAAAAGTCCGTCAAAAGTGGAATTGTTTTCTGTTTTTCGCGCAAATAAACGACGATGGTGGGAGAAGGCAATCGCGGGAAAAAGCCATGATGAGGCTGGAAAGTGTGACCTCGGCCTCAGCAGCCTCCGGAGCGGCCTCAACGTCAGCCTCAGCCATGGCCATGTCCTCGGCCTCGTTGTCGGCCTCGTCCGATTTCATGGGCAACCAATTGGCCTCGTACTTTTCCCAGCTTTTTGAAAAGAGCCCGCAAGACCTCAACTCGAGGTAACAGCTCTTTTATTTTATAATTTTTGAAAAATAACAAATCTGGACAATTGGAGAAAACCAGGATGAAAACAATCTTCTTGTTCTTGCAGTAAGGAGAGGCACAAGGCGAAGAAGGCCAAAAAGTCCAAGTTGGCCAAGGAGAAGCGCAAGATGGAGCCCTTGGCAGACATGATGCTGTACCACCCATTGAGTCTGCCCCAAGTATGCATCCCGAGGAACCCTTCGCCTTTCGCAGTCTTCGCTGCCATCCGCAACACTTGTCTCGAGAACAAGCGAAAGCAAGACACGCTTCTCCAGATTCAATCCGCAGCCGCCTGGAAAGAAGTCGAAGACTGCGGAAACCTCGAGGCAACCGATGACTCGTCCTCTTCGGACGAAAAGTCCAAGAAAATCAACCTGCCCAAAATTGTTTCGATTGGCCTTCAAGGCGTCTTTGAGTTGATTCGCGAGAGTCAAGGCCAGTACCCATCGATTACTCGCAAGGCGCTCGAGTCGTTGGCCGACATCCTTGGCGGTCTTCAACCCGAGGAGCTGTCCAACGAGCCTGCCTCTATTGTCGAGCCAATGTTTCACATCCTCCTCGACTTGTCCATGGTTGAGGATGAAGACATTCGGTCCCTGGCCTCGGCTTGCGTCCTTAGCCTTGCTGTCGCTTTTGGAGACACGGGCAAGACACTCACCGCCTCTTCGGCAATGCTGATGAGTCAACCCCCTCGGTCGGGTCACGACTCGATCCGAGTGCCTCAAATCCTCGTCAGCCTCCAGAGGTCGGTCATGAGTGTGATGCTTGGCCGTCTGGAGCATCCGGATTTCATGAGTCATGGCCTGTCGACTGCCTCGCGACTCGACTCATTCCCTGTCAAGTGGAAGCGACCTTCACACCGCCCTCTGCTAGCCCATTGCATTACTTCGGATGGGACATACTTGTACTTGCAGTCTTCGCATGGCCTGTTCAAGGTGGGCAGTGGCTATGGAGGCACAATCAAGGGCCATGTCTACTTGGCCAATGCTGACTTTTATGCGAAACCGGGCTGGCTTGGTTTCGCCTCTGGATCGCTCTTTTTCAAAGCCACAGTTGGGGAATTCAGCAAGATTGACACTGAAGACTTGTCCATTTCCTCCATAAGTATGTTGACTTCTTTATGTTATTTCTTTATGCGCATTGTTACTGTTACAGCGACTGAGACCACTTCTTCGCTTTTGTCTTCATCGTCAACGTCTGGAGGAGCAAACAATGTCCTGTTCACGGATGGAGTCAACATTGGTGTCGTGGGCATTGATGCCAATGACAAGTTCATCATTCGCTTCCTGTCAGCCACAAACTTGTCAAGCATCGAGGCTGAGCTGCCGCTCAAGCTGGCACAGAAGAGCGTTGAAGTCTTCGGCTCCTCCATGATTGAAGACAATGGTCGAACCAAGCATCAAGTTGATTTCGTGTCTGAGGATGACACTATTGCTCTGCAATCCGGAAAAGGATTTGCGCTTCTACTCACTAGTCAAGGGCGCGTCTACTTTACAGGTGAAGAATGACTTTAACTTGGCTTACAACCTGATTTAGAATAGGAATTTTGGCTTCAGTTTGACTTTAACATGACTTTTTTCAGGCAAATCTGCTACTTTGGGCCAAAAGCAGCCCTGCCCCAATGGCCAATGGAATGAACTGGCCATCACAAAGAGCCCGAAAATCATGCAAATTGCCGTCGGCCACGAAGGCCTTTTCGGCCTTTTGTTGGCTGAAGATGGCGCTGTCTACTTCGCAGGCACGGCGCGACGCGGCGAAGATGGCGACCAAAAGAACGCGAGGAAACCGGCTAAACCGAGCAAGCCTAAACTGCTCTCAAGACTCACCGGTCTTATTGCCTCACAGGTACTTTTTAAGTTTGCCTTAATCTTAGCCCTAAGTCTTAAGATTGTATGTGATTTGCTGCTATGACATACATAGCTTATAGTTGACTGATATTATGATGGAAATTAATTAAGCTTAAGCTTCACCCTTAGTTTTGAGAAAACTAAGTTTTTTGTTTGAAGTGGTCCAAGTTAAGCTTAAACTTGACCAAGTTCATGTTGAACTTAAACGTAGTTTTCAGCTTAAACTTAAGCTTGCTTTGATGAAACTTGACTAGGTTTTGCCTTTTTAAATTAAGCATTCCTTGACACTTTGACATTGTTAGATTGACTTAGCTTTTTAGGGCAAACATTGAAAATATTATTTTTGACTTTTTTAATAGTTTCTTTGAAATTGGTTTGATTCAACCTTGAGTAAAGTTAGCACAAGTTCAAACCTTATTTTGACTCAATTAAAGTTTTCTTTTGGGTCCATAAAAACTTCACTGAAGGCTAAATAATAGCATTTGTAAGTTTCCATAATGAGGAATGTACTGTTCAAATCCGTATCCGCAAAAATCCGTACCGTTAAAATCCGTTCAGTTAAAATCAGTTCCATAAAAATCTGCTCCGCAAATATCCGCCCTGTAAATCTTTTCTTCGTCAAAATCTATGCCAAAAATTAAAAAAAAAAAACCAGTATTTTCAAAATGTTTTTATAGATATTTTGTTGGTACCAAAATGCCATCCAGCTGCATCTCCAAAATATTTGTTTTTTCAGCATTTCTCTTCAATATTTTGGCCAGTGTAATGCATAAGTGATTGATTGAAAAGCAACCCAACATTACTTCATTTTAAACATCTAAGATTTTCGGCCATTTTGTGTACATTCTTGTGCCAAAAGTATTAGTTTTATGATTCTGAACTTAAAGATTTGCAAAACTTGTAAGAGGATGAAATGATTAAACGAATTTTCAATAGGCGGATTTTTGCTGAGCAGCGGATTTTTGCTGAGCGGATTTTTGATTAGCGGATTTTTGCGGATACAGATTTGAACAGATGTGCCATATTAAGTTATCCAATACAGTTGTCATGTTAGAATTACAGCTAAGAAATTAGGAAGATTAAGGTTTATCTTAGATTGGAAAGCCACCTGCTTTTGACAAAAATATAAAAATGAATATAATTTAAGAATCCATATTGAAAGATCCAAATCGACTTTGATGAAGTCAAAATTGAAACCGTGGACTTATTCCTTTGAAAATCCATTCTGCTTTTCGTTACCACTAATGGGACCAGAGGTGGGCTTAAAGGACATAATTTAGCATAAATGGGACTTTCACCCCTGATTTCGTCTCAAGGCTGATAACTCCACAAATATCAAAGATAGTGGTCAGATGAATTTTTTTAAAGACAATTTAGGTAATTTTTTTGGAAGGTTTCATCAAAATCTGAGAGATCACCAAATTCCGACATTTTGTCCCATTAGCAGGAGGCAGAACAAAATGTCCCATGTCTAAGAAATAATTTGATCGACATGGGACAACTTCAGCCAATTTGAGTTCTTAGACCTTTGGACTTAGGCTTAGGACTGAGGCTTGGCCTGTGACCTCAAAATTATCAATAACTGGTTCTTTTGGCCAGGCAGAGGATAAAACATGCAGAAAACAAGAGTGTCTCATGCTTCATGACTTTGAGTCAACTTAGTTAGGCTTATTTCAATGCAGAGCAGAGGTTTTTCAACCTCGCCCTGTCTCGAGGTGGTTGTCCCATTAGCGAAGGGTTGAACACTTTTTTGTTCCATTAGCAAGAGGCGCTCAAGAATTTTGTCCCATTAGGAGGAGGCAGTACCGTCAAGCAAACTCGAGCATATGCCCTGGCTTTTCATCTTTACCTTGACTTGAGGTGGTGGTCCCATTAACGAAGGGTTGAACACTTTTTTGTCCCATTAGCAAGAGGCGCTCAAGAATTTTGTCCCATTAGGAGGAGGCAGTACCGTCAAGCAAACTCGAGCATATGCCCTGGCTTTTTCATCTTTACCTTGACTTGAGGTGGTGGTCCCATTAGCGAAGGGTTGAACACTTTTTTGTCCCATTAGCAAGAGGCGCTCAAGAATTTTGTCCCATTAGGAGGAGGCAGTACTGTCAAGCAAACTCGAGCATATGGCTTTTTCAACCTCGCCCTGTCTCGAGGTGGTGGTCCCATTAGCGAGGGTTGAGCACTTTTTTGTCCCATTAGCTAGAGGCGCACAATAATTTTGTCCCATTTTTTGAGTTAAGATTGCTATTTTTCACCACCGGTAACCGAAAAACCCTGGTTAAGTTTCAATTTCCAAATAGTTCTCGGTTTATTTCTCTACCAAGACTTGCAAAAAGTGGGGAAAAACGGAATGTTAACAACAACATTGGGATAAAAATATACCAGGGGAACTTTTTTCCCAGGAAAAACATCCGCTGGTGAATTTATTTCCCAGAGCTTTTTTGTTTGCTCGATGTTGAGTTTGGGGATTTGCTTGCGCGGCAGAGGTTTCAATTTGTAGTCTTGAGCGGCCTCAATTCATCATAGTCAATAGAGGCCTCAATTCATAGTCAATAGAGGCCTCAATTCATAGTCAATAGAAGCCTCAATTCATAGTCAATAGAAGCCTCAATTAATAGTCTTGAGCGGCCTCAATTCATAGTCAATAGAGGCCTGAATTCATAGTCAATAGAGGCCTGAATTCATAGTCAATAGAGGCCTGAATTCATAGTCAATAGAGGCCTGAATTCATAGTCAAAAGAGGCCTCAATTCATAGTCAATAGAAGCCTCAATTGGTAGCCTTGAGTAGCCTCAACTTGTAGTCTTGAGAAGCCTTAATTTGTAGTCATTAGCAGTCATAATTCATAGCATTGAGCGGCCTCAATTCATTGCATTGAGCAACCATAATGTGTTGCCTTGAGCAGCAGCCTCAATTTTCAGTCTTGAGCGGCCTCAATTCATCATAGTCAATAGAGGCCGCTCAATTATCAGTCTTGAGCGGCCTCAATTCATCATAGTCAATAGAGGCCTCAATTCATAGTCAATAGAACCCTCAATTGGTAGTCTTGAGTAGCCTCAATTTGTAGTCTTGAGCAGCCTCAATTCATAGTCTTAAGCAGCCCTAATTTGTAGTCTTGAGCGGCCTCAAATTGTAGTCTTGAGCGACCTCAATTCATAGTCTTGATAGCCTCAATTCATTGTCTTGAGCGGCCACAATTTGTAGTCTTGAGCGGCCACAATTTGTAGTCTCGAGCGGCCTCAATTTGTAGTCTTTAGTAGCCTCAATTCGTAGTCTTTAGCAGCCTCAATTCATAGTCCCGAGCGGCCTAAATTCAAAGTCAATAGAAGCCTCAATTCATAATTTAGAGCGGCCTCAATTCTTAGTCTTTAGCAGCCTCAATTCACGTCATGAACGGCAAAGATTTGTAGTCTTTAGCATCATCAATTCATAGTCTCTAGCGGCCTCAATTCATAGTCTCTAGTGGCCTCAATTCGTAGTCTCGAGCGGCCTCAATCTGTAGTCTTGAGTTGCCTCAATTCACGTCATGAACGGCCTCAATTTGTTGTTTTAGCATCCTCAATTCACGTCATGTAAGGCCTCAATTTGCAGTCTTTATCATCCTTTACTCATAGTCTCGAGCGGCCTAAATTCATAGTCAATAGAAGCCTCAATTCATAGTTTCGAGCGGCCTCAATTTGTAATCTTGAGCGGCCTCAATTTGTAGTCTTGAGTGGCCTCAATTTGTAGTCTCAAGCGGCTTCAATTTGTAGTCTCGAGCAGCCTCAATTGGGGTCTTCTGCAAGGTTTCCCAGCAGAGGTGATGAAATTAACTTTGAATACTTATAGAAACTTTTATGCTTACATTGATGAACTAAAAACTGTCAAATAGAGATCCCAAAGATCTGGGATCTAAAGTTCTTTGTGATCTAAGTATTTACAGAGTGCTTATTTTTAAAGGTTGCTGCCAACAGTGGGACCTCAGCTGTGGTGACCAAAACAGGTGACTTGTACCTGTTTGGCAAGGATTCCAGGCAATGCGATTGGTCTGGTCAAGTCATTGGCCTCAAAGGCCAAACGGTGACCCAAGTGGCCTTGGGCAAGGCCCACATTGTGGCCTTAACCAAGGAAGGACAAGTCTACACTTTTGGAATGAACATCAAAGGCCAATGTGGGCGTGGCATTTCAGCTCCAGCTCGCGAATTGGCAATGCTCTCAGCGACAACTTCCAACTTCTTGGCATCTGGAGCCTCGGCGGCAGCCTCGGGTGGAGCCTCTGGAGTTGTCGACCATCAAGTGAGAATTTAACGCATAGGCTATTGATCCAATTCTGACCATATTTTGAAGATCTTGACAAGAATTCAAGGTTATCTCGACAAGTTCTCAACATGTTCTTGACAAGATCTTGAAAAGTTCTCAACATGATCTTGACAAGATCTCAGAATGATGTTGACTTGATCTGAGCATGTTCTTGACAAGATCTTAAAAGATCTTGCCGTTATTTTAAAAATACTCATGCATGACCTTGTATGGTCTTAGCAAGGTTTTGGATCTTGAAAAGTTGTTGATGTACTTAAGGTATAAAAATAGCGAAAGCAATTCCACTGAACAATGATACTTTCAGGTGGTGGGCAATGACGAGTTGAACAGCGATGATCATGACATTGATCCTGAAGAGCCAGTCGGTGGCCTGATCTGTCCGAATGGGAAGCACAAGTGGAAGCACGATCAGTGCATGGTTTGTGCTGTGTGTGGCGAGTGCACAGGATATGGCTCGCACTGTGTCTCATCCGGAAGACCAGACCGGAATCCGGGCATGCTGTGCGGCTGCGGTTCAGGTGATTCCGGATGCGCGGAATGTGGTTGTTGTCGCACCTGCGCAGGTGAAGAAGCGGCCTTGGCCTCTGAAAAGGCGCGTCTTCGCGACAGGCTCATCCGCATGGAATATTTAGCCGCTGAGGCCAACAACGATGACAAGTTGCATCACCAGCACCAACAACAGCAGCAGCATCCGGAGGAGAGCGAGAAGTTTATTCGGAAGCGGATTGACAAGTTGGACAAGTGTCGTCAGAAATGCCGCAGAGAGAAGCGAGAAGGCAGACGAGAAAGCGAACTGCTCAAGGCGTTGGAATCCAGCATGAACAAGGAGCGGAATGCAATAGCTTCAAATCAGCAACCCTCATCTTCGGATGAATTGCGAGACTCAATTCTTGTTGTGTCGTTGCCACCAGCAAAGTTGGCCTTGGGCCACAAAGTGGTGCAAATTGCAGCCGGACTCTACCACACTCTACTCTTGACCAATGATGGACAAGTGTACACTTGCGGAAGCAACAACTATGGCCAATTGGGCTTGCTCGACTTGAACCCAAGGGGCGTGCCAACCTTGGTCAAGCTGCCAAGCGGTGCTAAAATTGAGTCCATTGCCTGTGGAAGCAACCATTCTGTCCTGTTGGCCACAGACGGACGAGTGTTTACGTTTGGCAACTACCAGAAGGGGCAATTAGGTCGGGACGGTCCCAATGATGCCGACTCTTTGATGCCCTCATCTTCAAGGGAAGATTTGGCTCTGAAGAAGTTGTGGTTTGCTGTTCCAGGGCAGATGCAATGCATTGGCTCAGAGTATGGTCGTGCTGCCACATGGATTGGCGCCTCTGGCGATCAGACCTTTGTCCGGGTCGATGAGACGTTGATCAATGCGAAAAGTCTCATGGGCTCCACCATGATGGCTAATAAGCATCACATTGTCCTCTTGCCAACAGCCCAACAATCGATAAACTTCAAATCACTTGCCATCTCAAGGCACGATGGATATTGCCGCTCATTCAACGGCCCCGAACAGGCCACTTTTGATGGGATGACAGTCAACCTCGACCCCATGCACAACATTGTTTGGGCATATAACAATAAAAGCGGATGCTTCCACTCCTACCAGCCATTGTCCATCAACAACAGCAGTAAGGCAAACATCAAAGAGTCCATCTTGTCACCTGAGCTGGCCTTGCCATTGACAACAAATGCAAAGACGCTTGTGTCACGAAATCAGGCCTCATTGAACTTGCTGAGTTGTCTTGACACACTAACAAATTGCCCCGAAGTCAGCTTGGCGTCTGCAGTGGACGAAGACAAGTCTGGCATCAGTGGCGGCGTCGCCAAGTCTTTTAGCAAGGAAGACTTCACCGCTGTCAACCGTTTTGACAACCACGGTGGGGGCTGGGGATACTCGGGCCATTCCATTGAGGCAATACGATTCATGGCAGACACCGATGTTCTCCTAGGCGGTTTTGGTCTCTTTGGCGGACGAGGCGAGTACGTTGGAAAGATCAAACTGTTTGACATTGGAGCCGAAGGTGGAGACCAAGAGGGGGACGGTGAGTTGCTTGCGGAAAGCGATGAAATTGCCTACGAATGTGGGGCACGTCAGAAATTTGCCATCCTCTTCGATGAGGCAATCCCTATCCATGCTGGACGTTGGTATGTGGCTTGGGCTCGTGTTTCCGGACCCTCCAGCGACTGTGGATCATCTGGCCAAGCACAAGTCACAACGGACGACCAGATCCAATTCATGTTCAAGTCTTCGAAGAAGTCGAACAATGGCACGGATGTCAATGCCGGTCAGCTGCCACAATTGCTCTACAAGTTGATCACAAGCGAAGGCTCGAAGGTCAATCGAAGAAGTGACCCGGTGCTTGAGCCAATTTGCATCTTGTCATCCAGGTTTGCTCGGAGGGTCACTCCAGATTGTTTTCAATCCCTCCTAGGCTTGATCAAATGGTCATGGAACGCTTTGAAGGCTGGCCTTTGCGAACTGTTGGAATGCAGCGATGAAGCATCGACTCAACCGGTCATGTGCGACCTGCAACGTCTCATCTATGTCGCAAGGGCTTGCATGCGACTCATTGTGACCTTCACCGAAGAAGTCTACCCCGCAAGGATTGGCATTGGCAACAACCAACCGAACAAGCCCATCGCAGAGTCGCAAAGTCTTGCGGAATGCATTTACGACTGTCGTGGTTTGCTCCAGCAAATCCTCACCGATGGACTTACCGTCTTGAAGCACAACAAGATGTCCCATTTCGGACAACAGCAATGGTACAAGACAGCCATGGGACTGGCTAAGCTCGTTTTGGCAGATGCTCACCGCTCTTTTGTCGCTTGCTTCCACGCTTTCTACCCTACCGGATACCTCAAATGGGCGTGCCTGTGCAACCTGTTGGCCTCGATGGAGGCCAACAGTAGTTCTAGTGAGGCCAACTTGAACTATGACCGACTCTTGACCGCTGTCCTTGACTCACTGTGCAATCCAATGATCAAACTGCGAAACACTTTTCCCATTACGTACAGTCCTGAAGCGGAGACCCGATGCAGAAACTTCAGGTGAGTCAATCTTAAAAACTACAAAAAAATAACAAAACATAAATAACATTAACATAAATAAGATATATATATATAGGATAGTTTTTTCCTTATCTATTCTGGAGAAAGTCTTAATTTAAATTGTTATGAAGGCTTTAAGACCCATTGAACAAGCCAGCGGTTTTTAAGATCCGGATGAGTTTAATTTTAGTTTTAATTTTTAAGTTAAGTCTTAAAATTGTCTCAACTTCAAAAACAGATCTCCGAAATATTTTTAAATGTAAGGGCATGCCATGCATGCGAAATTGCTGAATAATATTCTGAGATTAATTTCGAAGAAAATTCAGCCAATTTTGTTGTTTGCTGATGATGCAACTCGAAATTTCGGACAAAGTTTAGGTCGCCAGCATTATGTCCGAAAATGCATTTTAATGTAAAATATTAACACATGTGTTTTTTTGTCCGACTCAATTTTGGAGACAACTAGTATTTTTGTACTTTTTTCGAAATTTTCTCTCCAGTTGTATTTAATCTAATAACTTGATTTTCGGAGAAAAAAGTACTCTGCTTGTAGGAGATTTTACTGCAAGATTTTCGGAGTAAAATATTCTCTACTTGTCCGAGATTTTATAACTACACTTTCGGAGAAAAAAGTTCCCCACTTGTTCGAGATTTCACTCAGATAAAAAGTTTCCCCATATTGAAGCAAATTGTTTTCGGACATCTTTTAGTTAAGAGGAATTGGTCGGACAAATTACAGCTTTTACAATAATAATGTCTACATTTATATTGACGTTTATTTTTTTTCAAAAGTGTATTAATTTCCTAAAATGTCTACTTGTACAATAACACCTATTTCCAACTGTAGACGTACTAATAATTATCCCTTAGCTTACTTTTTTCTATTGTTTTTATTTTAAGAACCTCTTCTTTTCTTAAATCCTTTTTCGAAAATGTTTACCTTTCTAAGAAAGTCTACATTTTTTAAAACCTCTTCTATATGAAAAAGGCTACTTTTGAAAAACGTTGTCTTTTTTAAAAATGTAGACTTTTTGGAAAGCGTCTACATTTTAAAGTTAACTTAACTATTCCACAAGTCTAATTGTCAATTGTCTTTTTTTTACAAAGTCGGTTCTTTTAATAAACACTTCTGTTTTTTAATAATCTCTACTTTTTTAAAACGTCTACTACTTTTTTAAACATCTGCTACTTTTAAAAAAAAAGTCTACTTCTTTAAGCTAACTTTACTTTTCCCCGAATGCAATTGCCAAAAATGACCTAATATTCACATGATTTTTTTAAAAAAGTCTCTTTTTCTAAAGCATGTGCTTTTCTATAACCGTGTAATACTTTAAAAATGTCTGTTTTAATTCAAAAACATCTCTTTTTTTAAATAAAGTCTTAGGAGTGCCCTGCACTGTCTACTTTTTTAAAAAACGTCTTATGTTTAGTAATCTCTACTTTTTTTTGAGAAAAACGTCTAATTTTGTTAAATCTACTTTGTAATGACATCTAATTGTTCAAAAACGTCCACTTTTTTAAGAAAAATGTTGACATTTTTAAAAATGTAATGCTACTTTTTCATTAAATTATTCTTGTGGTGAAGAATGGCTACAATTCAAAAATTGTCTACGCTTCTAAAAAATGTCAACAATCCAAAAAAGTCTACAATTCAAAAAATGTATACACTTCAAAAAATGTATACACTTTCAAAAAATGTATACACTTTCAAAAAATGTCTACACTTTCAAAAAATGTCTACACTTTCAAAAAATGTCTACACTTCAAAAAAAATATACACTTCAAAAAATGTCTACATTTCAAAAAATGCTTTATTCTAATGTTTGACTTGTACTTTCAGCCCGACTGAGAATTTGTCCATCACCACCTCGATGATCCAGGCTGGCGACTCCTCCAGCCACCAGTTCCCAATGCTGAACGAGCTGATGAATTTTCGCAGTCACATGGACGGGATCCGGTTCGCGTCTTGGACCTTTCGCGAAGTCCTCGACCGCCTACTTTCCATCGCAGCCTCCCCCGTAAAGTCTTCGCTGAAGGGCGAAAAGACTTGTGTCTACTCGAAGGACTTGGTCGAAAAGTCTTGTCTGGTGGTGTCCTCAGTCATCTCGGAGCTGGCAAACCAGACAATCAACACAGACGCAGACTTGTCTTGTCTGGGCGGTCGCATACTCCACACCACGCCTAACCGGTTCACCCGGACCAGCAACAACCGGACTTGGAACACGGGCAACGGATCTCCGGATGCCATTTGCTTCTCTGTCGACAGGGCTGGAGTCTTCATCGTTGGATGCAGCGTCTACGGAGGGACTGGAACCTATGAGTACGAACTGGAGCTCCTTGATGACCAGAGCTCCGGATTGAGCGAAAAGGGAGACCATACCCTTCAGCAAAGGTAGTCTTCTATTCTCGACTAGCTAGGTGTTCAATTTGGGGGAATCGTGCTTTGCCACCTTGCTTTTTTTGAGCTGAGTGAGCTCTTTGATTTAGGCCAAAAAATGGCTATGCAATACGGCATCCCCTTGGCTTAAAATCGCTAGATCTCTGGACTATCATTCAAGAGGTTCGGGCTCGAGTCTGCCTGAGTCTGTTTATGTATCCACTATTTTCTGCATCAACCTGTTTTCATTTTAATGTTGGTTTTATTATTTGCAGGTGGACTAGTCAGGAGATTTCGCATGGGACCTACTCATCAGACGACTGCTCCAGTGACATCGCTGAACTGAAATTCGACAGGGCTGTACCGGTTAAACCTCATGTGAAGTACGCTCTTCGCTTGCGTAATCATGGGGGAAGGACTTCAAACGGGGACGGTGGAGTTGGGACGGTCAAGGGTCCGGATGGGACAATGTTCGCCTTCACCTCATGCTCGCTTAGCTTCAATGGGACCAACCCCACCCGGGGTCAATTGCCTCAAATCCTGTACTTTAGTTCGCCTCAGGACAACGATGTTCAAGCCGCCACCAAGTCATTGGCGGAAATGTATGCTCGAAGGACAGCCTTGTCGATGACCTCAGCGATTGTCAAGGTTGTCACCGGATTGCTGATTCAAGCTCGCGACTGTGTCGAAGACGAGAAGGGCTTTGAGGTCCTCAACTCGGCTCCAATTATCACCAAGTTGATGCCTCACATTCTGGCCTCAATATCCTCTCTGGCGACCTCAGACCCGCAAAGCTCGGTTCAAGTACTCTCATTCATCCAGGAGATTTTGCCTTCGGTCGCTTCATTGCAAAACTTGTACGCCTTGAACGTTTCTTCATCGCAGTCCATGGAAGAAGGAAACATTGAGGCATCCGACAAGGTCAACAATGAGGCATCTGTTAAGGTCAACAATGAGGCATCTGTTAAGGTCACCAATGAGGTTTCGGAAGAAGGGGTATCTGTTAAAATGGATGAAGCCATGAAAGCGCAAGGAAAACACAATGGTACTGAGGAGGCAACCGTTAAATGCAATGGCACTGCAGAGGCAACCGTTAAATTCAATGGTACTGCAGAGGCAACCGTTAACCTTGAAGCGACAACTCAACATTACGCCTGGGTTGAAAGCGATCACCCATACAAGCCTGCTTCCATTACAAGCCAACGGGTTCTGTTTCCATCATCGGTGCATTGGATGAGTGTCGAGTTTGATCCCCAATGTTCAACGCTTCAGGCCGAAGACGTCCTGCAAATCTACATACGAAATCGCAATGGGGAAAAGGACACTTCTTCAGCAGCGAATGCTTCTTCACCCACTGCGACAACCTCTGTCAGTGGGGAGATGAACATGCAGAAGTACACACCTGTCTTGAAGAAGTTCTTTGGCACCGAGAATTGGCCACGACAAAATGTCATCCTACCCGGAAATGAGGTCTTGTTCACCCTTGGAACGGCTTCCAACTACTTCAAAGATGATCGAAAGGTATGTTGAACCATGCTTTATTTCATTGTCGCAGTCTCTAATCAAAATGCAATTCCTATTCTTCGGTTGCAATATTCCGGATGGATGCACTTTTAGGATATGTTCAACTGCCTAATACGGTGGAAATCAAATTGCCATTTTCTACATTGAGACATCTTTTGTAGGGAGTTGAGAGAGGATTTAAAAATGGAAAAACACGACTTATGTTTCACTAGCCCGAGGCTGCGAGGGCTGTACTTTTACGAGTGCTTATCCATTTTACAATCCCAGATCAGCTTTTGAACAGCCCTATTTTATGTTGCCCAGCTCGCTATATACTTATTCTGTGATGCGATTTTTGAGTTTTTCTAAAATTAAGTTACCAGGCTGCCCCATGCCCTGTAAAATGCTGATGTGAATATCACTGTCTCTCACACGCTTGCATCCTGTGGTTTGGGCGCAATAAAATAGGCTTTTAGCAGCATTTCTTAGCAGGTGATCCTGTTGCTCAGTGGTCGACCAATGGATTCTAGATTCATTTGTCAGAGATTCGAATCCCAGACATAAATTAACTATTTTCTTATTTCATCACTAAGCTTCAATATTGTTAAAATAGTCCTGCAATAGCAACTACATTACATGAAGTAGCTCAATGGATAAAGCGTGGGTTTCTTAATCCAGCTGTCAGAGGTTCGAATCTGGATTGTCCCTTCCCTTATTTCTAAATTCTCATGAATTTGATTAGTTCCAAGGAAATATTTGGGGTATAAAATTACTTTATATCCCTCAAAATTGATACCAGGGCCATAAAGTATCGCATACCTTATAAAGAACTGAGACATACGAAAGCTGAGTTTGATCAGTAAACTGAATATTAACTCAATGAAATCATGTTATTGTTTCAGACCTGCAATTACGGATTCAAATGCTTGGTGGTTGGCTACGAAGGCTTCAGCACCAAGAACGAAGGCCTCAAGAGCCTCGAAATGGAGCTGGCCTACTTGGGTGGAACTTGCGCAGCCTCACTCATGAAGAAGAGCATGCCACTCCTTGCCTCCAACAATGCTGACAATGTCGAAAAAGAGGACATGGAGGTCATTGAAGACTCCGCTTTGGAAGCCTACGAAATGCACTCCGCTTTGATCGACAAGGGGTTCGCCCTGGATAGGGCTCCCAATGTTCACCAGGCTCTGGATGGGATCATTCCCTACAGCTTCAACTCGAATGAGAGGCTGTTCCTGAGGAACTTTGTCAACTGCGTCAATGGGACAAGTGGAGGCCGCTTGGCCCGGTGGCTCCAACCCGAATCCTTTGTCGATGTCGACCAATGCCAAGTGCTCTTCAACAGCGAAGAGCTCAAATGCAACTGGCCAACCATCATCACCATCATCACTCATGACCAGTATGGGGATATTGTGCAGGTAAACTCATTTATGCAAGTCATATTGTGATTGAAATTGATGTACGCGACAAGTTATTACTTTTGCGCGACAATTTTTTTCATTTGCGCGAAGCTATTTCATTTGCGCGACAAGTTATTTCATTAGCGCGACAAGTTATTTCATTTGTGCGACAAGTTATTTCATTTGTGCAACAAGTTATTTTTGTGAGGCAAGTTACTCATTTGAGCGAATAATTACTTATTTGAGCTAAAAATTACCTATTGGAGGGAAAAGTTACTTATTTGAGCATCAAGTTACTTATTTACACAATAAGTGCAACAAGTCATTGTGATTAAAAAGTGGAATAAGTCATTGTGAGTAAACAGCTAATTTGTTACTCATTTACCCAATAAGTGCAATAAGTTATTGCGCGATGAATTGCTCATTTGCGCGACAAGTTACTTTTTGGCGCAAAAAGTACTATAAGTCATAGTGATTGAACAACTAATTTGCGCGACAAGTTAGTAATTTGCGTGATGTATTGCTTATTTGCGTGACGAGGTATCATTTGTGCAACAAGTTATTTTTTGCGCATTAAGTGCAATACATCATTGTTATTAAACAGCTAATTTGCGCGACAAGTTACTTATTTGCGTGACAAGTTACTTATTTGAGCGTCAAGTTACTCATTTGCGCTATAAGTTATTTTTTTGCGCAATAAGTGCAATACATCATTGTTATTAAACAGCTAATTTGTGCGACAAGTTACTTATTTGTGAGACAAGTTACTTATTTGAGCGACAAGTTACTCATTTGCGCTATAAGTTATTTTTTGCGCTACATGTCACTTTTTTGCTTTGTGGAACATGTCACTCACTTGAGCGACAAGTTACTCATTTGCGCGACAAGATGCTTATTAGAGCGAAAAGTTTCCTAATATTGCTTATCTGTACAATGAGTTGCCTTTTTGCATGACAAGTTACTTATTATTGCGACAAGTTACGTTATTGCCCTAAAAATAACTAGATGCGCGACTATCTAGTTATTTTTGCGACAGATAACTTTTTTGCGCGATGTTTTACTTTTTGCGCAACAATCGCAGTAGGGTCACTCCTAAAAAAGTCGCATCATTGAATTTGCGTGAAAATGTGCCGGAAGTTTTAAAGAATGCCTAAAATGGGCAATAATTTGCTGAATCATTTCTCAACTAGTAAATTGCAAAGTAATTCGGGTTTGAGGCATCCACTGGCCCTTAACTAATCAAAACGATCCAAATTTGCTTAGAAAAAGCCATAAATATAGGATGCAAAAATTGCACCCAATCTTCAAAGATCGCTAACTCGCGCAATGAAATAGATGCGACTTTTTTGTTAGTTGCGACAAATTGAATTATTTGCGCGATCTGCGCTAGTTTAGCAGGAAAATTTTCCCCATTCAAGCTGAGCAAATCCAATAAAATAACGAAAATCATAGTTTGATTAGTTCAAATATCGCCCAATTAGCGCAGATAATTTTCAAGTTTGCGCAAAATTTTCAATAAGCGATTTGTTGTTTGCGCATGTCGCGCGGGTCGCACAATTTAGAGGGGAAACCGTACTTTGATCTTCGTTTTAAGATCTACTACCATTTTTTTAAGATCTAAGGCGGAGTAGCTGGAGACAATTTTGTACCTGTGTTATAAAGTCTATTGGCGTCTGTTATAAGATCTTCTATGATCTGTTTTAATGTCCTGCTTATCTACAACAACTATTACAGTTGTAACTTAAGCTGTCTTACAAAAAAGGGCTAACCTTCAAACCTTACTTTGGTTTAGTCGGTCCTTACAGATTATTGAATTGGGTCTCAGCAACCTTAACCCCATTTTCTCACATTTTGTTAGTAAGACACTCTATTAGCAAAAGTTGTTATTGAAAAAAATCATTTAACGACGCTAGTAGATCATAAAACAGACGCCATTAGACCTTGGCATGTAGATTTTAAAGCGGACCCCTTTTTAGATCAAAGTACTGGCACCCGAAAAATTGCTTGAGAGTGCAATAGGATTCTCATTTGTAATGAATCAAAGCCGATTTGGGTCCATAAGTGTGAAAAAATCAATAGATAGTGACTTGAATACGCTGCCTCTGACATATGGAATATCTGGCCAAAACATCTAGTAGTTTATGCCAAATTCTAATTATACTGTTGGCTTTTTTCAGGTTCCGGATTTGAAGGTGGAGGTGAACGCTGTGCCCATCGAGGAGATCAACCAGTCGGTGACGAGGCTGCGAAAAATGACTGCTCCGGATGCCATGACCTTCGGAGGTCATCGGCCGCCCAGCCTTGAGCCCAAGTATGAGGTGACCGTCAAGGACAAGATGCTCTACCATGCCATAACGGTCCAACCGGCCTATGAAAACTACAGCTTTGAGGAGCTTCGCTATGCCTCTCCCGCTTTGCAGCGACAATCCGAGACAATGCTGGTGAGACCGAACAAGGATGGGACCTACAGCGCCAACTGGACCCCGGGCAATGTTGGATTCTACCAAATCCATGTCCTGGTGGACGGCTGCGAAATGCCCGAACCCTACAAGGTTGAGGTACGGGATCCCCCGCAAGGTATTGCCCCACCCGGACAAGGCGGTCCGGTAACAAAGAAGCCGCAAGACCACCAAGGTTTGAACCGACTGAGGAAGTTTATCGCAAAACCGAGCGCAGGTTTACGTGTCCGGATCCATCCAACCTTACAGTCCGAGCAGATTGGGGTTGTCTCCGTTGAGGGTACCATCAGCATTGTCGATGAGTACCACAATGCGGATGGGATTTGGGTGCGATTGGGGCAGGACTCGCTGCTCGAGTACTGTTCGCCCAATGTCGCTGAAGGCTGGTGCCTTCAGTACAATCAGCACCTGGAGAAAACCCTGCTTGTCCCAATAGCCGAGACAAAGCCCCAAGCAGACACTTGTCCTCCGCCAACCAGTAGCATGCCATTCGCGACATCCTCAATGGTGAGCAATGCAGAGCCGCTTTTGAAACCGCCCGAAGGCTCAGCCGACTGGAAGGCGAAAAGGCCAAAAGGCCCTGGCATTTATACTGTGGTCAAATGCGGGGCTTCGGGGCACAACATTCGGAGTAGTCCAAACCTCTTGGCACCACCCATCGGCATGCTTGCCTTGGGCGATGTTGTCAAGGTGCTGAGATCAAAGGAGGTGAGCGGTGAGGTGTGGGTTCAATTGGACTCGACTGCTGCACAAGCTCACAGCTTCAACAACGATGATGGAGATGCTTGGTCATTGGCCTACTCCAACTCTGACATTCTCTACTTGGAGCCCTCGCTCAAAATGAGTGATTCTTCGCGAAGCCGGTCCCTATCAAGGCCAATTGGTGTTCGCCATGCGGAATTGGCTCAAAAGCCGGTGCCACCTCCGAGGCACAGCATTGCCCTTCCCACAACAGCAGCCTCACTGAGGCCAGCAGCACCTTTGGTTGGGGAAGCCGCAAGCAGCGGAAGGTCCCCTTCCCCAGGGGACGCAAGGAAGCCCAACTTTTTCCAGAAGTGGTTCAAGGGTGAGGCCATTAAGGTGCGGGCAGGCTCTCAAAGTCCACCTACACCCCGCAAGGTGACCTCTTCTCTGGCCTCCATCAACAAAGACATTCCGCCCGAGCTGATTGGGGTATCTGTGAAAGAATTGGTGAAGGTCATTGGTGAGAGTCGAGCCAATGGGAATGGGGTGACCCCTCCTGGTACCCCTGCAACCCCGCGCAGATCGGTGTCACGGTCGGCCAGTCCTCAGGTTTCGTCAAGTCGTGGCTCAAGTCCCAGTTCGGTGAGGCTGACAACCGCTCAAAGGGCTGCCTCGCCCCTACTCTCCTCGCATGAGGCAGCAATGACTCGACAAGACTCTTGTTCACAGAGCAGCAGCGAAAACAACACTAGTAACCTCGTGAGCAGCCTCACTCGTGACCCTTCACAAAGTCCAGGCTCAGCTAGTCCCTCACTGTCACTCAAGTCAGACCCACTGAGGTCGCTAACATGTGACAGCAGCCCCTTGAGGTCATCAGACATTCCAACCTCAAAATCTAGCACCATCACCAATATGAAGAATGAAATTGACTCATCAATCAAGCGAAAGGCATCTGCCAAAGCTAAGCAAGACATCAGGGCCAAAATGGAGGCCAATCGAAGGGGCCAACCGGTGAAAGAGGCAATGAGCCCCACCGTGGCTGAAAGCATTCGGTCAGTCTTTGCCGCCTTTGTATGGCACGAAGGCATTGTCCATGATGCCATGGCTGTGGCCTCTTACCTCAAATTCCACCCTGACTTGTCCAAGTATGGAAGTGATCATGAGAACAAATCCTCAAATGAAGAAGGATCTAAAATGACTCGTCAGAGGCACTCGATGGTTGAGGTTGCCACACCACCTTATTTAAACGCAAACAGCCTCGAGGATCATGAGGCAAGTGGTCAAAATGCCAATAAGAACAGGAAGCATAAACATGGCCATCTAGAAGGGCTACGATTGGCCTCAGACTTGCCCCCAACTATTCGGCTACTAGTCATGCTATGGGATGAGATCAAGAGCTATTGCATTCAAGCCATCTTGCAGCAAATGATTGTGGCCAGTCCTCTGGCTGCCTCAAATGGCCTGTCGGCCTCAATGACCAAGAGTGGTGGTGGGAACCATGCGAAACGCGACTCATCCAGGTCATCTTCGGGCAAGACTCGCAAGAGGAAGAGTCGCGAAGAGCAGCAACCGTACTACGACCCTAATAAAGAGGCTGAGGCCACTGCAGCCGCAGTCGCTGGAAAAGTCCTCGAAGAGGCCTTCCACCAACTCTGTGAAATGTGCGGCCACTATTTCCAACATCCGGTGACATATCACATGCGAGTGGCCCATCCAGGGTGTGGAGGTCATGCGGGGAGCAAGGGATACAACAGTGGAGGCCACTATTGCGGAGGCTGGGCTGGCAATTGCGGGGATGGCGGTGCTGGTGGGTCATCATGGTACCTCATTTGCGAAAAGTGTCGTGCCTCACACATGTCCAACAAGCCCCATGCCTCAGAGGACGCCAAGAACAGAGCAAATCAAATGCAAGTCAAGCCACCACCGCTTCCGCATATTCAGCAGCCCTCACTGCGAAAAAAGTCCAATGCTGGTTTCAACGTTGCAGCAGCCTCAACAACATCTGCCTCACAAATCAATAGTCACATCATTATGACCAACAATGCCATGTTTCTGCTGGACCTGGCCAGCTCAGCCGAGGAGTCCGGAATGCCTTCATCGGCTTCAAAGATGATGTCGTCAGCCTCCATGACCACCTCTATCGGTGGTCTTTCCGCTGTCTCCGAGTTGGGCTCGATGGATCCCAACCCTTTCCCACTGGTGCCCTTCCAATGCTTCAACAAATTGGGCATTCGCGATAGCCATTTGAGGCTGATCAACGATGAGCTCATCCTTGATGATTTGACCGCCTCCAACACAAGTAGCCAGCCCCAAATGCTTGCCTCGAAGAAGGACATTACACCCCCGGAAGGCTTTCAGAACACCTTTGGACCGCCCAAGGCTTCTTCGGGATTCAGTCGGTCTGCCTCGGTGGGTCACAATTTCAACCAGGAGGAGGAGAAAGAGGTGGCCGCTGCCTCACTCTACAGTCGAAAGCGCAACAACTCAAGCTGCTCGGGTGAGCACCTACCCCCTCCCCACGGTGCTGATTTCCTCTCCAACCCTTCAAAGGCTTTGCAAAAGCTGTTTGACCGCAATGTGACCGCAGTGTCCGACATCCTCCAGAGACCGGTCATCAGTTTCGTACTTCAGTGGAACGACCTTGAAAGCCTCCAGATCGCCATGACCCAAGCCCTGCGAAAAGCCGCTTGTCGCACCTACGCCCTTCAGGCCCTGAACTGGCTCCTCAGAAGCGTGAGTCAACCGGCTTGTCTGCATGACCTCCTGTGGTGTTTCGTCTCCGCTTTGGAGGCCAATACAACCGAGTCAAGCGGTGGTGGTGGAGGGGCCAACTCGTGGTCCAACATGAATGACCCTGAAAAGAAGGCCAAGAAGGGTGTCCTGAAAAAGGCCCGAAAGGCTGAGCCAGGGGTGGAGGGACTCTTTGACCATCCCACTGAGGACATCAGTATTGCAGGGGAAGCCATCCAACCGTTGCCTTCGACATTTCATGGCCTTTTGCAGACGGTCAGCGACCTTATGCTCCTGCTGCCTGTGGGCTCTTCGCTTCAACAGATTGCCATCACTTGCTGGTGCATCAAGTTTCGCCCTCAGGATCACCACTTTTTGCACCAAAGCCACGTCTTCTCCACCATCAGCAAGATCTTATCAAGGTGAGCCATTTTCAAATGGGTCATTGTTCACCCTAAAGATGAATTAGATGGTTTAGATGATCATCTAGTTATGGACAGTTACGTACCTGGTCTCAAGTGAGGTATAAACATAGATGACTCTTGGATCAGCCATCTATAAATGGACCAAATATAGATGACTTGAGACTTAAACCAGGCTCAAGCAAATATGGTGGCTTTTGAAATATTACTTTTTTTAAATCAGTATTAAGGAAAAATGATAAGAGCTATTATATATACGTTTCATAATATGGTAAAGAAAATCCAGGAATTACTTATTAAAAAAATAAAATAAGAATTATATTTTAAAGGGCCAAAAAGCTTGAACAATTTCGAGTGTGAAGTTAAATATTTCACTTGATTTTTTATTCAAAAAAAGCATATTAAAAGTTGGGTTTGTTTAGGTAAGTGCAGGAGATTGGTGGTACAACTATAGATGACGATAGGCAAAAATCATCTATATTTGGACCAAAAACGGAACAAATATAGATGGGAAAGATGATCATCTAATGAATCTATATTTATACAGACCCAGCGCAATCATTAAAAACTCGAGCCACTTCCGCCTAGGTTAATTAATCAAAGTCATCAATGTTCAATTTGGAATCACAATCTACAAAGCTAAAGCCCAAGTTACTTAAGCCCTAGTCACTGAAGTATAAGTCACTCAAAATTAAGTCATTACAGTTAAAGTCACCTTAGGTCAATTTGGACCCCTAGTCAAAAGTCACTAGAGTCCAAGTCACTCGAGTCCAAGTCACTCGAGTCCAAGTCACTCGAGTCCAAGTCACTCGAGTCCAAGTCACTCGAGTCCAAGTCACTAAAGTCCAAGTCACTAAAGTCCAAGTCACTAGAGTCCAAGTCACTAAAGTCCAAGTCACTAATGTCCAAGTCACTAATGTCCAAGTCACTTAAGTTCAAGTCACTAGAGTCCAAGTCACTAGAGTCCAAGTCACTAAAGTCCAAGTCACTCATGCCAAAAGTCACTCATGCCAAAAGTCACTCATGCCAGAAGTCACTCCCTAAGTCCTCATCATAACAATGCCTTAAGTTACTAAAACAAAATTATTTGTTATAATGTGAGGTCACAAAACAAAATGTCTTGCATTCCACCTAAAATTGCAAGTCACTTAAGTCCAAGTCACTAAAATCCATGTCACTTTAGCCACAAGTTACTACTAAAGTCCAAGTCTTTCAAGGACATGTCACTCTAGCCAAAAGTCACCTAAATCCTCGTCATTACCCAACCAGAAATTAAGTGAACGATTTCTTAACGAAAATCCCTCGAATTACCATCAGTCTGTTTTCGTTAGCTTTTTAGAACTTCTAAAGTTTGCGATTATTCGAGAACTTTAATGATATATGAATAGTTCATAATCAATTAGTGACTTTTTTTAAGGAATACTCTAAAACAAATCGGTAAATAATTAAGTGTATTTTACTTATGCTAAGTAACTATTGACATTTAATTTATGATATCTTTGTGAGTAGTCATGAAATAGGTGTATCTGAAATATCTATATAAGATTTTTTATTGAAATATTTTAGAATTATTGAGTATACTTCCACAAATGTACATATTTTGGTAACTATTTTTTGATTATTTATTAGGTATGATTTTTTTTGTAAGCAAATTATCCATCTATTTTCAAATATTTTTTCCAACCAGAATTTTAGTTACCGATTTGGTCCGGAATAGTTCCTGAAGCTACAAAATGAGCTTTTCATGAGGTTTTTTTAATGAAAACTCCTTGAGTGTTTGGGAACAAATCAGGAACTCTTTCTTGAAAGAACTATTTAGTAAAACATTTTTCAGTAACTTTTTAAGAATGAACACTTCTTCAACATCTGTAATTGTGTTAAAATATAAATAGCAAAAGAAGAGGTCTAGAGGCAAGACACTGGATTCCCAATCTGTGGTTCATGGGTTCAAATCCTCCCTGGGTAACTCCTTCCTTCTGGCTTTCTAACATTTTTGCTTTCTAATATAAACTTCCACATTAAGATTAATAATGAATTCTAATTGAATTAAAAAGTGAAAAGTACCAAAAATTAATTTTTAAAAGATGAAAATTGGTCCTTGAATATTTATTGAAAATATAGTAATGATAAAACTGATTCTTAAGTCCAAGTCACTAAAGTCCAAGTCACTAAAGTCCAAGTCACTCGAGTCCAAGTCACTCGAGTCCAAGTCACTCGAGTTCAAGTCACTCGAGTCCAAGTCACTCGAGTCCAAGTCACTTAAGTCCAAGTCACTCGAGTCCAATTAAGTCACTAAAGTCCAAGTCACTCGAGTCCAATTAAGTCACTAAAGTCCAAGTCACTCATACCAAAAGTCACTCATGCCAGAAGTCACTCCCTAAGTCCTCATCATAACAATACCTTAAGTTACTAAAACAAAATTATTTGTTATAATGTGAGGTCACAAAACAAAATGTCTTGCATTCCACCTAACCTAACATGGCTAATTTAAATCATTTTCATTGTTCCAGATCTGAAGAGTTTGAGAGCAACAGTGGTGCTCTTGCGAATGCTGCCTCAAGTGTCGGTGTCCTCCACGAAGAGTTGGAAACGGCTGTGGAGGGCCTAGTTGATGTGACAGCCTCATTGGAGCTGAAGGTCTCTAGCAGAGTGGCCATGTTGGCCAGCCTCACCGACAACTCCACCGAGACCTTTTGGGAGTCTGGAGATGAGGACCGGAACAAGAGCAAATGGGTCACCGCTTCCATCAAGGCCAGTGATGTGAAGGTCAAGAGCATCTCGGTGCATGTGGACAATGGCAGAGACATTGGCAACAAGGTACTCCACCTGGTGTTCAAGGGTGGCAGCAATCCGGAAGACCTCCTTGTCCTCAAGCAGTATGAGGTGGAGAAGCGCTTTGCCGGATGGGTCACTTGCTTTGTCGATACTCCGGATGATGCCCTGACCCATTTGCGGATTGAGGCGAAGGGACCGGACAACACCTTGAGACTGAGGCAGGTGAAGGCCCTAGGGTTCATGGATGCCGCTGTTCCACTGGTCCAAAAGCAGCCTTTGGCCTTGTCCATCCAACAAAGGAACTGCGAGGCAGAGACTCTCCGGGTCTTTCGGCTGATCACGAGTCAGGTCTTTGGCCGGTTACTCGAAAATGAGCAGACCGGTTCATCCGATGAACCGGCTGAGACGACTGTGGAAGACACCGAGGGTAACCAATCTTCGTTGAAGGAGCATGTGGTGGGCATCCTCTTCAGTCGTGCCTCCAAACTGACACATTTGCAAAAGCAAGTCTGTTCGCATATCGTGAGTGCCATCAAGAAAGAGGCCGGTCGGATGAGGGAAGCCTGGGAAATGAGCCTTTGCTCCTCAGGCGAGGCCACACCTGAGGCCACACCTGACACCTACTGCTTCGAAATGATGTCGCTTGTCCTCGCTTTGAGTGGAAGCGGGGTGGGACGGTCCCATTTGGCCTCGCAGTACGCCTTCATCAAGGACTTGCTGAGCCTTTTGCACACCTCCTCAGGGAGGATCCAGAGGCAGGTCATTGCCCTGTTGAGGAGAGTCTTGCCCGAGGTCAAACCTGAGACATTTGCTGGTCTCATGGGCATAGCTCAGTTACCTCCAAAAGACTTTGGCGTCCTCGCGAGGTCGACCTCTGAGATCATTACTCCCAACGACATTGGCATCGTGGATGTCTTCCTCAGCTGCATTTCAAAGGCTTTAACGCTTCAGGTAATGGATCATCAATTGAGAACATAATTTGAATTGAAGACAGCCATGTCTCATTAGTGATTTATTGGCATTAGTTTCCTTTGGCGATGCGACAAAAAGTATCGGTGTTGTCATAAATCAATACTGCATCATAATATTAGGTTGTAATATTTCTTCCTTACATGGTTCTCTCCAGATGAGGGCAGCAGCATCATCGTTGAAAAGCTTTCCCCAGATAAATTACTCTTGTGTGCTTGTACCCGTATGGAGCAGACACATTTCCTTTCTTTTTCTACCATCATATACCACATTCGGTTAAGCGGAAACTTTTTACATTCCCCAAATTGGAGGACATAATTATATAGAGTCATCCATATAGAACTTTTAAAGATCTATGTATTTTAAAAACATTCCAGGTGAAGAGCAAGGTGAACAAAGAGGCTGGTGGTCCCACCAAGACTCACCTGATGACAGTCAATCTGGCAACCTCGATTCACCCTCGCGACCCAACCGGACCCCGCTGGTGGCTCCGGGGGAGCATGACCAAAAAGATAGCCGAAGAGATCATCCACCTACTCAAGGACATGACCAGCTCAAACCTAGGTCCGGAATGGGCAGACCTGACCAAAAGCGCTGTTGCGGAGGCCATCCTCAACCTCACGAGGCTGGATGAGTCACATCGCGACCCATCCGAATGCCTCAAGTATCCCGTCCTCTGGCTCGCCCTGGCCTCGCTTTGCGTCCTCGACAAGGACCATGTTGATGGACTGTCCTCTGGGGAGTGGAACAACGGTGAGGCCGCTGCCTCGCGACCCGCCTGCGACAACCATGATGATGGTGAGACATTGGCAATCATCCTATGCGACCAATGCGGAAACCTCTGCGGGGACTGCGACCGCTTCCTCCATCTGCACCGAAGGACCAAGGCGCATCAGCGACAAGTCTTCAAGGAAGAAGAGGATGCCATCAAGGTGGACTTGCACGAAGGCTGTGGGCGTACCAAGCTCTTCTGGCTCATGGCCTTGGCTGACTCGCTGACATTGAAGGCCATGGTCGAGTTTCGCGATGGAGGTCGACAGACCATCAAGCTGGCCTCCGTATTGGCACCGGGGTCTTCGTCAAGCGAGGCTAGCAACTTCCTCACCTGTCGGTTCTGCATGAGGCAGAGCAGCCCCGAACACCCCGTGATGGACTCGCTTTGCCCCGACAAGGAATGTGTGGCCTTGTCGCGATTGGCCTGTACCAAGGTCCTCACTTGTGGCCACTTCTGCGGGGGCATTGCCGAAGAGGCCAACTGCCTCCCATGCCTCCATGGGTGTTCGGGGGGTGCAAGCGGTTTGAGGCAGGACGCGGATGACATGTGCATGATTTGCTTCACCGAGGCCCTTTGGCCCATCCCTTCGATCCAGCTCAAGTGTGGCCATGTGTTCCACTTCCAATGCTGCCAGAAGATCCTCGAGAAGAGGTGGACCGGACCCCGGATCACCTTCGGCTTTTGCAATTGCCCCATTTGCAAGGCGAGGCTCGACCACGAGGCTTTGCAGCCCCTGCTCGATCCCATTGACGGGCTGTACAATGATGTCAGGAAAAAGGCTCTGATGAGGCTTGAATATGAGGGACTCACCAAATCGGAGGCTGTGACTGCCAAGGGCGCTCGATTTCACAACGACCCAACCGGCTTTGCTCTTGAACGCTATGCTTACTACGTGTGCTTCAAGTGTGGCAAGGCCTACTTTGGCGGTGAGGCTCAATGCGATGATGTAGGCGGGCAGGACGACTACAACCCCGAGGAGTTGGTCTGCGGGGGCTGCAGCGATGTCTCAAGGGCGCAAATGTGTCCCAAACATGGGACCGACTACTTGGAGTACAAGTGCAGGTACTGCTGCTCAGTCGCAGTGTTCTTTTGCTTTGGCACCACACACTTTTGCAACGCCTGCCACGAGGACTTTCAACGGGTGGCCAACGTACCCAAGCCGGACCTTCCGCAGTGTCCAGTAGGTCCAAAGAGCGTCCAGCTAGACGGCGAAGAATGCCCACTCCATGTCTCGCACCCGCCCACAGGCGAGGAATACGCCCTTGGGTGTGGAGTGTGCAGGAATGCGCACACTTTCTAGTACCATACAAGTAGCTGTGTTAACAATGCACCGTAGAAAATAAAGATTGATGTGGACGTGGTGCTGATACCTTCCTGCCAACAATCGACCTTTTGAAGGCTCTCTCGAGGCTTGCAAGCGAAGGACTGACCAAGTCACTTGCTGTGACTACCAAAGGAGTACAATTTAAAGATGACCCAACCGGATTTGTGCTTGATCGCTATGCTTGCTGAGTGTGCTGCAGATGCGTCAAGGCCTACTTCTCGTAATGAGGCTTCATCAACATCTCTTCTTCGTCAGAGAATGTCATCCTCAATTATATGGAGTACAAGCGTACTGAAAGCTTTTATTGCCTGATTTTGGACGAAGCATGTTTTCTTTGGGGGCCAAATCAATTCCAGTAACTTAAGTAACAACTCCATCACAAGTTTGGACTGATGTTAATTGAAGGCCAAATTTGGACCAATACTCGTGCTAATTTTGACCAGTATTGGACCTAATTTTGACTGGTATTGGACTTGACTAAAATAGAGTCCAATTTTGACAAATGGACCTTCCCTAGACCCAATTTTAGCCAATATTGGAATATATTTCAACTTAATGTGGACCTAACCTAACTTTGATCAACATTAGACCTAACTTTAAACACATTTGAGCCTACTTTTGACCAAAATTGATCCTAATTTTCACCAAAATTGAGCCTAATTTTGACCAAAATTGAGCCTAATTTTGACCAAAATTGAGCCTAATTTTGACCAAAATTGAGCCTAATTTTGACCAAAATTGAGCCTAATTTTGACCATTCATGGTCACAATAAGGTCTAATATTAGTCCAATTTCAGTTAAAATTGAGCCTAATTTTGACCAAAATTGACCGAAATTAGACTTAATTTTGAACAAAATTGGACTTAACTTTAACTGAAATTGGACTTACATTAGACCTTATTGTGACCATGAATGGATTAAAGTTGACCTAAATTGGACCTAATTTTGATCAACAATAGACCTTATTGTGACCAATGTAAGACCTAATTTTCAAAATTAGGCTCAATTTTGGTCAAAATTAGGCTCAATTTTGGTCAAAATTAAGTCCAATTTTGGTCAAGTTGAAATATATTCCAATATTGAAGCAATTTGGTCCAATTCTGGACCATCGATTGTGAAATATTGATTAGGGTATTTCACATACTTTATAGGGTGTGTAAAGTGCAGGAATGTGAGCACATTTGTTCCAGGCTTCGTTGAATGCCTAATTATGCTAACTTTTTCCATGTGCAACCGATTCAGAATTATTCATGGGCTGCACAAACTTTTGCTTGAGCAAGTTCTTCTCCTTCGAAAGCCTTCAAGAAGGAAGCGAAAAGGAAATATGGATGATCAAAGTAGTCACATTTGACCTGATGTTGCATATTATTAGATGCATCTTGCCCTTGGCAATGGCAATAATGTATTATTGCCATTACCATCTCCCCATTGCAAGCCATTTCCTATATCTGCTCCATAAACATCGACATTTCCAAGCACACAAATCATCCTAAAGATTTGACGCAAACTGCAATGACACTGCGCTGAAAATTTGCCACTTGGATTTCATTTTGGAAAATTGTAATAGATTTGTTTAGGTCAAAATTCCATTCCGTCCATATAATTGTAATAATAACTTTAAATATCCGTTAAGTGTTTGTAGCTTCGAAAGTTTATGTTAATTAAAGTATTTGAAAATGAACAACACTTAGTGAAGCGTTACTTTAACTATTTAGCGCACTTTTGACAAGAAGGAAAATATGCAAGAGTTGTCGCTATGTGTAATTGGAAAGGATTTCCAAAAAGCAAATTGGCATTCAGTTGTTCATAATGGCCCACCTTGAAAAGGGCCCAAGGTTTATTTTGTACAGATTTTCCTTTCGCTTAGTCGATGAACACACCGCTTTGGGCAACTAATACACATCCATCTCTGCCATCCTTAGTAGGGGAAAGTTTTGTGAAAAAAATGGCTTATCCTTACCAAGCCACCACCATCCTTGGGCATAGTTGAAAATTAGCTTTCCCCACTTTGAGTTTAGGAGATATTTTCCATCCTCTTCATCGCTTTGAAGCCTATTAAAATTCATATTTGTTCTTCTGATGAGGTTCTCATGGCCTATAAGAAACTTTGTGTGTCTCTATTTTTTGCTGGTGCCCATTTTTTTCCACCCAAACTCATAACATGAAAGAAGAACCTGCAACTTATAAAAGAGAGCTTTCTAGTCAATTTTGCCTTTGATGGTTTCCCCTAATTCTATGCTGTCTTTTTGCAGTTGTACAACTTTTCGAAGCCCAATGCAACGTTCATCTACCTGAGCCATGTGAAACATCAAGAAAATTAATTTTTCACCTTTGCAAGAGTTGGCCACTTTTCTCAAGTGAAAGCCAACTTGTTCATTGTAAATCAACCCTCAATTCTCAGTGCGACAACTCATCCATATTTATTTTTAAATCCATTACGTTTAACGTTAACCATCAAAGACACGATGAAATTAGGTTAGATTAACAATCAAACAATTTCTTTCAAGTTACGTTTAAAGTGCATAATTAATTATTATTATTATTTTATTTTTTTGCAAATACGTTAAAATTGAAATTATGACCCTTGCAAATATCTTTTAATTTCCGAAAAAGAAATCCAAATGGCAAACTTGCTTTGGAGTCTCATTGAGTATTTAAGTTTAGATGAACTTCACCTTTATCGAGGCTCCTCATCAAAGCAAGAATTTTTTTCTCAGAGCCTCAAAGTTTTCACAGTGGCAATGCTACACAATGCGAATTTGGCTTATCTAGGTAAGTACCAAGTCCCAAGTTTTGACAGCTCAATCAAGGCTGAATATTTATTTATTTGGCCTTGAAAAAATGCCTTTTCCCCCTTCCATTTATCTCTTGGAATTCTGAGATTGCACACTAAAAGAAATCATTAGCTAGTAGCAAAGGTTAACAGCCAAGGGGAAACCCAAGAACTTGCACATAAATCTCAATTTCTTGCCTGAATTTCTCACTGGTTTGCTCCACTTTTTCTTATCTTGGAACATTCATGTGAAAGTAAAACTTTTGCAGTATTTTCATCTACTGCAAAGCATCAAAAAAATGTAATTGAAGTAATACATGAAATTAATAATTAAATAATGAAAATAAACACTGGAATAAAAATGTTCTTTAAATCAAAATGAGCTTAATTTCTTAATTGTTCATTGAATTAGGTGATCAATTTATCATTTATCGAAATTGAAAATATTTGGTGTTAATAGATTTGACGTGACAGCAAAAAAGTGAAAATGTTAAATGATATTGGATGTGCATCGATTCAATTTATTTTCATTTCCAGCTAAAGAAATCTATGTAGAAATTAGCCAAGTTAATTAGAGAAGGATTTGTTTTTGGCTAATTGAAAGTAGATGAGCAATTCATCATTTTTATCATAAGTTGACATAGCAAAGAACAACATATGTCGAAGAAGAATCTGAGAAGAGTGCAGAAAGTTCATTAGAAAAGGATTTCATAGTTAGTAGATGAGCAACATATCAGTGTTGTCATTAGTTGACGTTGTTCATAGATTTGACGTTACAATCAAAAACTAAAATGTTTTAAGAGATGTACATCAGTCCAATATGTTTTTATTTCCTTTAGAAGAAATCTACTCAGTGATGAACCAGGTAAATAAGAATAGGATTTATTTTTCATTGAAAGTAGAAAAACATTAGATACAGTATATTGGTGTTGACATTAGTTGACGTTGTCTATTGATTTGATGTGACAACCAAAAATGATGTTGGATGTGCTTCAGTCCAATTCACTTTCATTACCAGCTAAGGAAATCTATGCAGAAATGAGCCAAGTTCATTAGAAAAGGATTTCTCCCTGGTTCATTGAAAGTAGATGAACAATTCATCGTTGTTGTCATAAGTTGACACAGTTAATAGATTGGATGTGCCAGCCAAAAAGTAAAAATGTTGTATGATATTAGATGTGCATCAGACCAATTTATTTTCATTTCTAGCTAAGGAAATCTATGCAGAAATGAGCCAAGTTCATAAGAGAAGCATTTTTCCATGGTTCATAGAAAGTAGATGAACGATTCATCGTACGTTGTTGTCATAAGTTGACGTTGTTAATAGATTTGACGTGCCAGCCAAAAAGTAAAAATGTTTTATGAAATTAGAAGTGCATCAGTCCAATTTATTTTCATTTCCAGCTAAAGAAATAGATACAGAAATGAGCCAAGTTCATAAGAGAAGGATTTCTCCCTGGTTCATTGAAAGTAGATGAACAATTCATCGTTGTTGTCATAAGTTGACGCAGTAGATAGATTTGACGTGACAGCGAAAAAGTAGAAATGTTGTATGATATTAAATGTGCATCAGTCCAATTTATTTTCATTTCCATCTGAAGAAATCTATTCAGAAATGAGCCAAGTTCACTAAAGAAGGATTTTTCCATGTTTCATTGAAAGTAGTTGAACAATTCATCGTTGTTGTCATAAGTTGCCGTTGTTAATAGATTTGACGTGCCAGCCAAATAGTAGAAATGTTGTATGATATTAAATGTGCATCAGTCCAATTTATTTTCATTTCCAGCTAAGGAAATCTGTGCAGAAATGAGCCAAGTTCATAAGAGAAGGATTTCTCCCTGGTTCATTGTAAGTAGATGAACAATTCATCGTTGTTGTCATAAGTTGACGTTGTTGAGAACAACAACAGACATCGAAGAAGAAGCTGAGAAGCGAGCAGAAAGTGCTTACAGATTGCTTTCACAGCCCAAAACTTGAGAGCAGCTTTTAGAGCAGTAAAGAAGAAAGCTGCTTAGCTTTTTGGCAACACAATCTCATTTGACCTCAGTTTTTCACTATCACTTCTAGAGCATAATGAAGGAAAATAATGCCTTGCCTTTGCTAATGATCGAAAGCCCTCAACAGCCTCTGGTGGCCTCAACATCATCTGAGGCTGAATGCTGTGCTGGTGTGAAGGAAATGTTGAGGCTGGAGAGGCAAAGAAACGCCCAATTAGAGGCCACTATACTCTCATTGACCTCCCAGCTCAAATGCTATGAGAGCATTGCCTTGGCCTTTAACAGGGCTGAGATCAAGGTGAGGACATCCTCAAAAAGTATCTTAATTAGCAAAAAATCCACGGGCTAGTTCCCATTGTCCTTTAGCCTCTTTTCTTCTCATAAGTAAAGACATAAAAGACTTAAAGAGCCTCTTATGGAGCTGTGCAAAATATGTGCTTGAAATTTTTTAGTTGAATTGATTTTGGCCATTATATAAACTAAACTCAATCATTCTTTTTTGGATTTGAGTCTTTTTTGGACTTGAGTGTAAGGATTTGAGTGTAAGGATTTGAGTGTAAGGATTTGAGTGTAAGGATTTGAGTGTAAGGATTTGAGTATATGAGGACTTGATTCTATGAGGACTTGAGTCTATGAGGACTTGAGTCTCTGAGTCTATGAGTCTACAAGGACTTGAGTCTATAAGTCTATTCGGACTTGAGTCTCTGAGTCTATGAGTCTACAAGGACTTGAGTCTATAAGTCTATTCGGACTTGAGTCTCTGAGTCTAAGAGGACTTGAGTCTATGAGGACTTGAAACTATGAGGAAGTGAGTCTTCGAGGACTTGAGAGTATATGGACTTGAGACTATGTGGACTTGAGACTATTAGGACTTGAATCTATGATGACTTGAGTCTATGATGACTTGAGTCTATGATGACTTGAGTCTATGATGACTTGAGTCTATGATGACTTGAGTCTATGATGACTTGAGTCTATGATGACTTGAGTCTATGATGACTTGAGTCTATAATGACTTAAGTCTATGATGACTTGAGTCTATGATGACTTGATTTTATGAGGATTAGAGTCTAAGCAGACTAGAGTCTATGCAGACTAGAGTCTATGCAGACTTGAGTCTTTGAGGACTTAAGTCTATGAGGACTTGAGTCTATGCAGACTTGAGTCTATTAAGAATTGAGTCTATCAGGACTTGAGTCTATGAGGACTTGAGACTATTAGGAAGTGAGTCTTTGAGGACTTGAGACTATATGGACTTGACACTATGAGGACTTGAGTCTATGATGACTTGAGTCTATGATGACTTGAGTCTATGATGACTTGATTTTATGAGGATTAGAGTCTAAGCAGACTAGAGTCTATGCAGACTAGAGTCTATGCAGACTAGAGTCTATGCAGACTTGAGTCTTTGAGGACTTAAGTCTATGAGGACTTGAGTCTATGCAGACTTGAGTCTATTAAGAATTGAGTCTATCAGGACTTGAGTCTATGAGGACTTGAGACTATTAGGAAGTGAGTCTTTGAGGACTTGAGACTATATGGACTTGACACTATGAGGACTTGAGTCTATGATGACTTGAGTCTATGATGACTTGAGTCTATGATGACTTGATTTTATGAGGATTTGAGTGTAAGGATTTGAGTCTATGAGGACTTGAGTCTATAAGGACTTGAGTCTATAAGGACTTGAGATTTTAGGACTTGAGTCTATCTGGGCTTGAGTCTATGAGTACTAGAGTCTATGCAGACTTGAGTCTATGCAGACTTAAAGGAGTCTAAAAGTCTTAAAGGACTTGAGTCTTTTATGACTCCTTGGACTTGGATGCAAGAAAAATTGATCTTATGTAAAATTCTCATTGATAGAAATATTTTATCTAGCCCTAATGACAACAAATTGAATGGGAGCCCTTCAATTTTCATAGAGCAACATGAGCTTGCTTACATGCTGACGTCAGTTTCTCTTGAGACCCTTTAATGTTTTGGCTTTCAGAACGAAGAACAAATGGCCAATTTGCGAGATTTGTACAAGAGGACATGCAGCATTGAGTCTGAGCAAGTGACCGAGGATTTAGAAGAGGCTGTCGACCTCGAAGGCCGACCTCAAGCCAACCATTTTGAGCGAGAGCAGTCAAAAAGCCGTAAATGGAGGAGAACTGGACATTTGAAACTCAGCAACGACTTTCGGGACAGCCTATGAAACATACAAGCAAATCCCCTCCGAATGAGACTGTCTCATGGGCCAAAATATTTGCCGCGCCAACAATGACAGCAAATTTGCAGGTTGCACATCAAGTCTCATTAAAAGACAATCAAACTTATTTAGTGCAAACTCGTCAGCAAGATAATTGGGATGGACTAAAAAGCAACATTGAGACAACAATGAGACAGTCTCGTCAATGCAAATATTTTTCGATTGTCTCATCAAGTCTCATTAAATGTTTGCTTTGCGTCCACTTTTCGTGACTTACAAACTCCTAAAATAATGAGACGGTCTCATTCGCCCAAACATTAGTCCTGACAAAAATGACAACTTATAATAACAAGAATGGCACAAAATAGCAACATTGATTTATAATGAGATTGTCTCATCAATGCGAATATTTTTCAAATGTCTCATCACATGTTTGCTTTGCGGCCACTATATTGGTAAATATCAAATCCTAAAATAATGAGACTGTCTCATGCGCCAAAATATTTGCCGCGCCAACAATGACAGCAAATTTGCAGGTTGCACATCAAGTCTCATTAAAAGACAATCAAACTTATTTAGTGCAAACTCGTCAGCAAGATAATTGGGATGTACTAAAAAGCAACATTGACAAATAATGGGACAGTCTCATCAATGCAAATATTTTTCGAATGTCTCATCAAGTCTCATTAAATGTTTGCTTTGCTCACGTCAAAAAGAATCGAAACATGAAAAATTGTGATATTATAAATAAAGGCCCATGCTCTGTAATGAGTCCCATTGTTTGCTAATGCTTTCGAAAACAACAATAGAGAGCACTAAAGTAGATGGTAAATAAAGAAAGCGAGAGCTCTTGAGCATCATTTTTGCTTAGCGATGATGACTCTAAAAAGATGAAGATGGAAAAAATGCCAATTTTTTCCTTTACCATAGGCTTTTTGGTTGCTCTCAGCCCAAAAGTGAAAGCAAGCACAGCAAAGTTTATCCAAGTTTAAATTATTCAGATTTTCCATTGAGGCGATTTTTTCAATGCCGTCATCTCTTTAACTGCTTAGAACGTAGTACAAACATTGACTCCATGGCCACGCCCAAACATTATCTTGGCCACGCCTACTTGATTAATTGCACAAGTGGGCATGGTCATCATACTAAAGGACCTTAACCACTCCTTTGCCCATACCCAATATGGAGGCGTGGTCAGTCCAGGCCACGCCCTCAATTATTAAAGAATTAAATCTAATAAAGGGCGTGTCCATGATGGTTCACATATTATTAATAATACTATTTCAAAAAGATGGGCGTGGCTGGTTATAGATAGTTTGTATTATTTACAAAGCAGTGAAAGTGGGCGTGGCATTCGGCTAATCGCTTTTATGGAAACATCCGCAAAATTGAATTGCAACAAACTTTTCATTGCTTGCGTTAACTCAGTGAGTGAAAGCAATAAAAAAGCCTTTTTTAATGGAAAAATGAGCGGTTTTTTTCGCGAGTGGGAAAAAGCTGTAGAATTCATTTCCCGCAATAATCTCAAATGGCGAGAGAATAATTGGACCATTTGGGTGTTAATTGACAAATGAGGCGATAAAATGGGATTTTTCCATTCCCCAATGCGCAGTGCACAGTGGACTATTTTGCAACTTTGCTCGCATACCAAAATATGTAAAAAATTAAATTTAAAAAAAAATTACAATGAAAAGAAAAAAAAAATATTTAGCACATGCGAGTCAAATGAACTGAAAAATCCACCGTGGCAAAGTGCAATTGGAAATGCCACAGTGGATTATGTTTACATTGACGCACCCACCGAAATTTTTCATTATTTGAAATATGGGCGCCAGAAAAGTAAATAATCCACTGTGCGAAGGTTCAACGCGCTTGAATGAGCAGGCACAGTGGACGATTTCGCATGTTTAAAAATGCGAGCTAAAAAGTAGGATAATCCATTGTGCACAGGTTCAAATCAATGAAATTGGCATGTCACGATATTTCCATTTTTTCATATTTATGCGCGCCTGAAAAAGGTGAAAATTCCACTGTGCGCGCTGTTTTTCTTTACTGCAAAGAAATAATGCTTTCTTAATCTGGAAAATCTCTAGTGGAGCGAAAAAAGTGTCTGGTCGCATTACTTATCGGCTTTTTCCGTGAAAATAAAAGAAAATCCGCCAACTGATAAACGTATCGGAAAAGTAAGTCAAGCCAGAACTGCGCCCAAGTTTTCCTTGCTCGATTACTTGGAAATCCACATTTCACAAAACGGATTTGCAAAGTGTATTCATAGCGGCCATTTTGGTTTTATGAGAAGCCTCAGGAAGGATCGAAAATGAAGTCGAGCCTTAAAATTTCTTGCTCGCTACGCTTAAAATTCGGTTTTTATGAGTACATTTGATTTTGTTGGGTGACATTGGTACAAAACTGAGGGGATCGGCAAATATGCCAAGCCTAAGTTGGGCCTTAAAATTCCTTGCCTGATTTTTACAACGGGTTAATTTCCAAAATAACTAGCGAAAAATTCGGATTATTGACTGAAAATGTGATAATTACTAACTTTGAAATATAATGAATAATACGCTCAAATTGAGCCTTAAAATTCCCTACTCGGTCAACAAGACGAGTTAAATTCAGATTTTCTGGACATTTCAGCTGATTTTTCAGTATTTGTGATCATTTCCGTAAAGTAAGATTGTTTACGGAAAATTGCAATTACTTTGGTGAAAAATGGCCGTCAACATCTGGTACCACTGAAGCTAGGCTTGACATCATTTCTCATTATTTTGGCTATTTTTGGTCGATTTTCAAAATTAACTGCAACAATTAAAATATATGGCTTGTTTAGTGTTAAAACCCTAAGGAATATTTTCCAGCCCGAGAAAGCGAGGTTAAAAAATTCACGCGAAAATTGCTTAAATTAACTTAGTCCAAAAAATTAACTTAATCCAAAAAATGAGCTTCATTGGTCCAATTTGTTTGGTCCAAAAATGAGCTCAGTTGGTCCAAAATTGCAAATTCTTCGCTTTTGGGCACTTTTTTGTCAATTGGTCCACAGTGGATGAATGTAAAGGGGCAGAACAACAAAAACAACAACAATTGCATCCATTATGGAATGCATCACAAACAGAAACTAGGTCATTAGTCCTCTTTTGTCTGAATGTCTCTGTTTTTGCAGGCCAATTCTGCATGCAGAACACTACAAGCTTAGAAATCTGCACGCTTACACCACAGCCAAGTGCATGTGCACTCACTAAAAAATGGCAAAAAAGAGAGCTGTCATCTTCAGTACTTACTACTCTTGCTTAGAGCAATTGTCCCAATTTACTTTCTATTCAAATATACAGTCTTGATGACCAATTGTCCCATTACCACATGTCCCAAATGGTGAAGGTCCAAAATTTGGTGAGTGTCCCAAATGGTGAAGGTCCGAATTTGGTGAGTGTCCCAAATGGAGAGTAACCCAAATGGTGAGTTTTCCAATAAAGGTGAGTGTCCCAACTGGTAAGTGTTCCAAATGGTGAGTGTCCCAATTGGTGAATGTCCCAATTTGGTTTGTGTCCTAAATGATGAGTGTCCCAAATTGTGAATGTCCCAAGTTGGTTAGTGTCACAAATAGAAAGTTTCCCAAATAGTCTCAAATGGTAAAAGTCCCAAATAGTGAGTGTCCCAAATCGAGAGTATCCCAAAAGGTCAGTTTTCCAGAAAAGGTGAGTGTCCCAAATAGTGAGTGTCCCAAATGGTGAATGTCCCAAATGGTATAAGTGTCCCAAAATATAAGTGTTGCAAATGATGAGTGTCCCAAATGGTGAGTGTCCCAAATTGGTGCACTCACCAAATGGTGAATGTCCCAAATTGGTGCACTCACCAAATGGTGAATGTCCCAAATTGGTGCACTCACCAAATGGTGAATGTCCCAAATGATGAGGGTCCCAAATGGTCAGGGATCAAATGTCCGAAGAGATCAAGTGTCCAAAAAGCTGCAGTTTCTTTACAGGACAAATGTCCCAAAATACAAATGTTTTCCTAAAAAGGTTTTTGTGTCCCAGACAGCAAATGTGTCCCACCATGGAGCTCTCATAAGCAGCAAATGTACCAAATCGTGATGAATGTCCCATTTGGCAAGTGTCCTTCAAAGTCCCAAAAATTAGTAAATGTTCCAAATGATAAAGCTGTCCTCAAAAGGGGAAAACCGTTTCATAAATCGAGAGTCCCAGGGCAGGAATGAAAAGGCGCAAAGTTCCCCAGTGGCTAAATGTTTCAAATTAGCAAGCAAGTCAGAGATTCACTTTGGCAACGCGTGGTTGAGTGCAAGTGCACTCATGAGGCCAATATGGCGGGGAGGAAACTTTTTTATGAGGTTGACAATTGGCCAAGTCTGCCCACAGTGGAAGATATCATGGAGCAGAAATGTTACTCTCATTGGGGAATAAGGAAGCTCTGGCTGTCGCTGTGTTTGCAGCAGCCTCGACGTCGGCAGCCTCCAGTGGCCTCCATCAATTCTACAGCAGCCTCGGACAGGAAAGAACCAAAAGCATAAAGGGCTGAGGTCAGCTGATCGATATAACGAACATTAAAGTTTCAAGATTACGTCTTGGTGAGAAAAAAAGCATCAAAAGGCCAACTAATCTCTGGAAATCAATTGCATTGAGCTTGAAATGGCTTTTTGAGCCAATCAGTTGGCGGAAAATAGCGCCTTATTCAATGTAGTGGCCAGTATTTTGGTTAGCTTGTTTTGCTCAAAAAGCCCATTCAAGCCATTTTGGGCAAATTTGCAGGAATTTCTTCACCAAAAATGGCTTTCAAGTTCAGCAAAAAACAATTTTAGCGTACTTTTCATATTTTGCGGTGATGTTCAATGTTATTATTATGTGCAGCTGATGAGGGCATTGAGGAACAACCGTGCCTTATCATCACTTTTTGCCTCGTCTTCTTTCTCTGCTCTCGATAATATTGACTTGTGACAACAGCTTGAGCTGATGATGGTGGTGAATCTTGAGGTTTTGGCCTCCATCGAGGCCACAACGGTCATTTTGGCACATTAAAAACACTTCACAGCGTTTAATGGGCCTTGACTAATCAAAGAAAATTTCCAATGAGGCTTGGTTTATCTAACAAAATTTGCTTGCACTTGCTGCCCAGCCAAATTTATATTTGCTAGCAAGAAATTTTACTTTGGCAGATTTTTTCAATTTGGATTTTTTTTAGGTGCCAGACTTTTGCAATATTGCTGCTGGTAGTTATGTTTTCCTGTGTTATCTTTTGCAGTAAATCGTCAAGCGCTCTCAGCAAAATTGCCTTTTTTAGCGGCCGTAAAAAACAATTATGTTTTTCTGGCATCACTGTAGTTTGTAGTAGTAAACAGCTGAGCATGTTTTCTACTAAGACAACAGTCGTAGTAAAAATTCAAGCTCGACTGCACACCAAAGTACTATTTTTTTGTGTGTGCTCTGTCTGCGAAAAATGTAAAAGAGAAAAGATACGTTTTCATTATCGACACTCGTTTAAAATGAGCATTTGTAGCAATATCAAAAAAACAAATCTCAAGACGTTCAATGCAAATTTCTGAGTCAAGCTTCTAAAAGCAAAATGATGTAAAGAAATCAAGTCTCATTAGAGATTTCGCTCGATTGAGATATTCTCATTAAACAACGTGCTTTTGACGTCAGCAAAGAAGGCCTTGTAAAAAGGAAAAATGTCGTGAAATAGACCTACTGCACTATGGTATAATGGCAGTTACATGGTGTATTGGAAGTGTGCTATAATAATGTCGACTTTTGCTGGCTTGGCCACAAAAGGAAAAAAAAGCCAGCTTTCTTTTCCTATATGTGTATACATTTTTTGATGGACTATCCTGTTTCCGGGCTTGCATGCAACTTTTTATTATAAACCTAAAAAACTATATTTTGCCCATTTTCAGCATACTTTTCTCAACCATTTTAGCCCTGAAAAAAATGTAAAAAAGCCTGCTAATTTTTGGACCACACTTCTTTTTTTGATCATACAGAGTAGGTCCAAAATCTAGCTCTACTTTGAGGGGGTCGTTAACCCAAAAAAGGAGAGGTGAACTTAAAACGGTTCCTTTTCCAGATAACGGGATCAAAATTGAAAAGATGTTAATTATACTTAGTTATATTTTTGGTCCAATTAAACAATCAAATAAGACTCTTTGGACCTACATTAAAGGTACGTAGGTCCAAATTCAATCCGTGCCATTATAAAAGAGTGTTTAGCTATTTTTGAAAATACTAGGCCAATTTGAAAACAAAAACACTTCAAATCCCAAAATATAATATCAAATATTTCCTTGTAGGTCCAAGTAGGTCCAAATATTTGGACCATTCAAAAATTCAAATTTTATCCCGTATTTTCAGTGAAGAAGGCTTTTGACGTACATATTTTGGGCTGGCGGCCTCGAAAAGAAGCCCGAGGCTGCGGCGGCCTCGAAAACAGCAGCCTCACAATTTTCTCTCACGCACATACTATACATGGAGCGTAGTGCATAGTAGAAGTAGAATATGGCCAAAGTGAAATTACAAATGGAGAAGAGCGCGCTGCTGCTGATGCGCGCGCGCGCGCGCGCTCGCGGCGCCGGATGGTCTCGCTGATGCGGCCTCCGCTTCCATCCAAGGCCGCTAGCTGGTGGAGGCTTTCACGGAGGCCAGTGTGGCTAAGGGTGTCCTTTCACCAGGAAGATCATCTATTAAAAGGTAAGAAAAATGAAACACTCTATTCCCAACTTTGGACCAACTTTGGACCAACTTTGGACCAACTTTGGACCAACTTTGGACCAACTTTGAACCGACTTTGGACCAACTTTGGACCATTATTTGACTAAGTTAAGACCATTTTAAAACCGTCTTTAAATAGTTGTAAACCTATTTATTACCGTTTGTGGACTTTTGTTTGGCAATTTGGACTTAGTTTTTTGGACGACGGTTGAACCAGTTTGAGTTAGTTTTTCAGCCATTTTAAGCGCTTTTATGCCACTATATAATAAACCCGGTTTTCAAGTTCTTATATTTCTCCATCAATCTCGTGCATTTTTTATCCATCTTGAGCCATATTTAACACAAAAGTGGACCTTTTATTGTGCGTTTTTGGTAGCAATACAACCAAACATTGATCCTGTTGGTTCGACTATTGGAACACATATTTTGGACCTTTTTAGGACCATATTAGAACCAAGTTGTTCTAAGTTAGAAACAGTTTTTTGGCCCGTTACATAACAAATCGGTATCATTTTCGTCCGTATTTGGGCCAATTCAGGACCACATTGGGACCATATTAGGGCCTCAGTGGAACCATATTAGGACCATCTTGGGACAACTTCGGAACCAAATCGGGACGATTTAAGACGATTTTGGACCATATTAGGAACATATTTGTACCATATTGGAACCACATTGGAACCACATTAGGACCAAATCGGGACCATATTTGAACCATATTGGTACCATTTTGGGACCATATTGGTACCATTTTGGGACCATATTGGTACCATTTTGGGACCATATTGGTACCATTTTGGGACCATTTTGGGACCATATTGGTACCATTTTGGGACCATTTTGGGACCATATTGGTACCATTTTGGGACCATATTGGTACCATTTTGGGACCATGCGGGGAAAACATTAAATGTTCTTGGTTTCTTTTCATTTTTGTTTTCAGGCTTTCCAATTATTTTGGACCTTTGAAAAATGGCTTTCTGATAAAGTTTTATTGCTTTCTGATTAAGTATTTCGCCATATGACTTTGCAGCTCTTCTGTAAAATAGGGTTAATTCCCAATAGGATGTGCGCCCACTTTTACTCCGGAAAGAAGAAGGGCAATTTCAAATTAGAGTGAAAGTCGTCACGAGTCCCTTGGGAATTTTGACGGAAAAGCCGAGTGAAGCCTTATTACCTAACATTTTCGCTTTTATCATTGTGCGCCGACAAAATTGGCCAAAATGGCGCCCCAAAAAGTTTGAACTTGGCTGCGTTCATCTGCAAATAATGGTAGATATTTTGGCTAAATATCAATGTGAAAAACAATTAGAAATTTCTTTGTGGTTCAATAAGATTTTCTATGGTTAAAGAGTCAAGCCAATTTCTGCCAAAAAATGCGGAAACGTCAATAAGAATCGGCTTTCATTAAAATGTTTGGTCCAAAATTAGACGATTGAAAATTGGACTATTGAAAATTGGACTATTGAAAATTCCCCTTGGGACTGAAATCATTCAGATTGGACTTTATTGGACCAATGTTGAATAAGATGGTCCAAAGTTGGACTTGCCAAGGTCCAAAATTGGACTTGTCAAGAACCAAAATTGGACGTTTCAAGGTCCAAAATTGGACATTTCAAGGTCCAAAATAGGACATTTCAAGGTCCAAAATTGGACTTAATAAAGGTCCAAAGTTGGACTTGTCAAGGTTTAAAGTTGGAGTTGTCAAGGTCCATTAGTTGGACATTTACATGAAATAGTCCAAAATTGGATAATAAACATGGTTTCTTTAAGAAGCAAGAACTAACATCATGGATTTCTATATAGAAAAAGTGTCATTTTATGGGTGAAAGGGCTGATTTGAAGGTTTGAAAAATGTCGACAAAGACACACCATTTCAACCATGAAAGCAATTTTGATGCATGACTGGAAAAGCCATTCTGAGTCAACGTTTGCTTTCTCAGACACACAAGCAAAAAATACACAAGAGCCTCCCTTTTCTTGCAACCTTAACCGAGCCAAGAAGAGAGTTGATAAGTTTTGTCCATTTTTGGTCCAATATTGGTCCATTTAAGGTCCATTTTAGGTCCAATATAAGTCAATTTTTGGTCCATTATATATCTATTTGTACCTTACTTAAGTCCATTTTTGGGGTATACTGGTAAAAGGCACTTTTTGGGAAAGGCACCTACATAAATTGGCACTACTATAAAAGGCACCATACAATATAAGCACTTTAGGAGAAGGCACTTCATAATATTGGCACCCCTATTAAAAGGCACCCATCTCAAAATTTATTTGATCAAAAACGGAGCAAAACCTCTTTTTGAGGAGCCTGAAAAATGTCTGGTACGAATCAAGCTTTTTTGTCAGGCAGAAGTCCAAATGCAGTAGGAATCCATACGTCCTCTTGAACTTCACAAGACACAACCATTAATTGGTACAACAACTTTCGACAACTTTTGAAAGTGCAATCCACACTCATTGTTTTTGCTCGAGACAAGGCTTTCAAGGAGCCATTTATGGCAAACAAGATCACTCTTCCAGAGTCAGTAGTTGCATCCCCTTTAACCATACTCTCATCTTGACTTGTTAAGAACCATGGACAATCCAAACAAAATACTTAATTGCACCAGCACTTTTTCCACTTTTTGTGATTTTCTTCTCATAGACAAAGTTATGAACAGGGATGTTAACATCACACATTTTGCCAAATGGAACTATTATAGCAAACTGACGTTCAAGAAGCGGAAAATGCCCCTTTTTCGCGCTAAAAATCACGTGATATTGGTCACTTACCTTGAGCGAGCGCACGCACGCAAATTTTGCGGAATTTTGAGTTCGTGATAAAGCTCATCTGTCTTGCATGCTATTAGTAGTAATGGTGCCTTTCATGAATGGTGCCTTTTATTGCAGTGCCAATTATTGCAGTGCCATTGTACAATAGTGCCAATTGTTGCAGTGCCAATTTATGTAGGTGCCTTTCCCAAAAAGTGCCTTTTACCAGCAGAGCCCATTTTTGGTCCATATTTGGTCCATTTTGTTCCAAGTGTGGTCCAAGTTTGGTCCATTTTTGGTCCAACGTTAGTCCATTTTTGGTCCAAGTTTGGTCTTGCATAAGTTCAATTTTGGGCATAGTCTAATTTTGGTTCAGTTAGTTTCCGAATGAAGCCATTTCACAGAAGGGTCACTCCTAACAAAAAAGTCGCATCGTTTGCATTGAAACTTAAGCGAAAAAGGCCATCACTAATTCGGCTCTAGATTGATGCTAACACTTCAAAATTGACTTCCATGATGTTTTTGGGCTACTAAAATGTTATCTTTGGAGATTTTATTTTATCAAACTCAGATTTTGTCTATGAAAATCTGTCCCAAAAGGCTGCACGAAAATCAGAAAAAATTCATATGTGCCTAGATCCCTTGGACCTCAGCATTCCTCAAAGATGCTTTCCAAAAAACTTCAGTAGGACACCTTGGAATAATTTAGTACCCATGTTGTGTTCATATATCCACATTCTTATGAGATTTGGCGGAGTTTTTGCAAACCAAACTTGTGGCTATTTTATTAAAATTGGTATGTTTTTGATCAATTTAGGCAATTGGCTGCCTAAAAACCTCATTTATTTACATTTTTCTGGCTTTAGAATGACTTACAGTTACTTAAAGTTATGGTGCATTTTCACGTACTTTTCAATGATGCGACTTTTTATTAGGAGTGACCCTACTGTGCATTTGTACAAGATTTTCTAACATTTTATGGCCAAAATTGGCTTGACTCTGTGCCAACAGGAAATCTCATCAAACTTTCAAGCAATTTTGAATGATTTTTCTCATTAATATTGTGACAAAATATACTCCATAATATAGTGATTAATGCATGTCCATAGGTAACATTTTGGACATTATTGGCTCATTCCATTTTTGGTCCAATATTTCTACTTTGGAGCCTGAAAACTCCTTATAGGACCACCACACATTGTTTGGCATCGACAAGCTCTGGCTTTGGAGTTAATTAGAATGTATGGTAGGCAGATACACACATAGGAGATTGTAATATTAAGCTCGGATACATAATACGCATATAGCTAATTTTGGGCAAAAGGCGAAGGAGGAGAAGAAGGGATTTGTGTGCATGCCACAAACCGCATTATTGTACTCCACTATGAAAGCACCGTTCATCTGTCACTTCTATGCAATATTTTGGCTTGATAGCGTACAAAAAACAGCAAATTCAAGCCAATTTCTAGAGATTCATCCACATTTCTTAGCCAAAATAGGCTTTTATGCGTATGAATAGAAAATCCAAATTAACTTTCAAGCAATTTACGCTTGTTTTTGCATTGATATTTTGCCAAAATATCCACCATGCAATGTTGGTGACTTTTTTGCATGCATATGAACGGGGCCTTGCAAATGCATCTACATGAATGGGGCCTTATCAATGCATGAAACAAGCCTTATTCATGCATGAAAGTGGCCTTACAAGTACATGAAAGGGGCCTTATAAACACATGAACGGTGCCTTATAAACACATGAACGGTGCCTTAAGAACACATGAGCGGGGCCTAACAAATACAAAAGGAGTCTCACAAATACATGAGCAGGGCCTTACAAATATGTAAGCAGGGCCTCTTACAAATACATGATCGGGGCCTAATCATTACTGAGCATGAATGGCGGCCTTCAAAAGCTGTACATGAGCGGGGCTCAATCAAATACTACATGAACAGGGCCCAAACAAAGACACGATCAAGGCCTTAGAACTACATGAACAGGGCCTTGCCAATACATGAGATGGGCCAAACAAACTCATGAACGGGGCCTTACAAATACATGAAATGGGCCTTACATATACTACATGAACGGGGCCAAGCAAATGTATCAATTTGGCCTTACATATAAATGAACGGGGCCTTACAAATACATGAAATGGGCCTTACAAAAACATGAACGGGGCCTAGCAAATGTATCAAATGGGCCTTACATATACATGAACGGGGCCTAGCAAATGTATCAAACGGGCCTTACATATACATGAACGGGGCCTAGCAAGTACATGAAAAGGACCTTACAAATAGTACATGTATTTTACATAGTAAATAATTACATGCTCGTAGCTGTATCAAAGGTATCGAGCCTTGCATGTAGTACATGAACGGGGCCTTTTGCATAGTAGATGAACGGGGCCTTATACATGCGTAGTAGGCATCTGAAATGGCTTTGGCTCAGCCACACCCATGCACACACACACACACACACACACAATCTTAAATGTATCTGAAGACTGTCAGAAAGTCACGTCTCACCAAAATGGGGAAGCTGCTGGCCTTATCACAAGATAGCAGCAAGCCTTACTTCTTTGGGCACCCACACACACACATATCGAAGCCTTTTAACCTATTCCGGTGAGATACATTGGAAGGCCATCAAGTGAAATTGGCTCTCCACAATTAGCTGTTGGGCAAAAGGTCCAGAATATGGGGATTGGAAGGTCCAAAACCGAAATTAGAAAGCCTATAGTTGAATATATGTAGAAAGTCCAAAATTGAAATTGGAAAGCCTGGAAATTGGAAAGTCCAAAAATGAAACTGGAAAGCCCAAAATGAAATTATATAGCCTGCATCTATGGAATTTGAAAGTCTTAAATTGAAATTGGAAAGCCTCAGAGTGAAATTGGAAAGACTCAAATTGAAATTGGAAAGCATCGAATTGGAAATACTCGAATTGAAATTGGAAAGCCGAAATTGAAATTGAAAAGTCCACAAATAAAACTGGAAAGCCCCAAATTGAAATTATTTAGCCTGTACTATATGGAATCTGAAAGCCTAAAATTGAATTTGGAAAGCCTTAAATTGAATTTGGAAAGACTCAAATTGGAATTGGAAAGCCTAAAATTGAAATTGGAAATCCGAAATAAAAATTGGAAAGCCTCAAATTGAATTAGGTTAGGTTTTAATTGATAAATCTAAGATTTAAATTAGAAAGCCAGAAATACAAAAATAAGAAAGCCTCAACTTTCAATTTGGATGGAAAAATTAGAATTAGAAGCCATTAATAGAAAATGGAAATCCCAAAATAGAAATAAGAAGGCCTTTAAGTGTTATTGGAAAGCCTGGAATATAAATTGGAGAGCATTGAAATTTAATAGAGTAGGTCCAAAATTCAAATTGGCAAACTTTAAATAAAAGTTGGAAAGCATGTCATTCAATATGGAAATTGAAATTGGAAAGCCAAAAATTGAAATTAGATAGCCAGCAATCGAATAAATGAAGTCCAAAATTGAAATTAGAGAGTCCAAAAATGAAACTAGAAAGTCCAAAAATGAAATTAGAAAGTCCAAAAATGAAATAGTAATTACAAAAATGAAAAAAATTATTTTGGTCCAAGAATTACTCAATTATGATCCAAACTATTCTTTTTTTTTGGGTATTGGAGTACCTACTACTTTTTTCGTTTTCCCAGATTTATGGCTGCAATCAAGAATATTCAATTTATTCTGCTCAGGTGCACAATTTTCTCAATTTTTGAATGGGAATTTTCCCTCCCAGGGAAATTCGGCCTAGAAGAAATATACCGCATAGCTTTACCAAGCCTAAGTACACAGTGGCATGAATAGCTTGAAAAAGGTTTGGCCACATATGCTAAACCTTGTTTTTAGGCATCTCCACATTTCATTTGAGCTTGTTTTAAGTGCCATTTAAGATCTACTTATTTTAAAATCAAGGTACTTTCAAGGTCCATAAAAGGTACTACATTTAAGGTTCATTGAAAGTACTTTCAAGGTTTGTCAAAGGTTCTCTCAATGTTTTTGAATGTAAGGTTAGATCCAATCAAGGTTAGACTCAAGGTTTGCTCCACAAAAATTGGCTCCTTCAAGGTTTGTTCCACAAAAATTGGCTCCTTTAAGGTTTGCTCCACAAAAGTTGGCTCCTTTAAGGTTTGCTCCACAAAGGTCTGGTAAACTAATGATCCGGCCATTGGACCTGTTGACTAAGGTTTGCTCCACAAAAGTCTTATCAACTAAGGTATGGACCGCAAAGAAACGGTCCTAAAAGGACAGATCTTTTCAATGTCTGGTCCACTGGACAAGTCAATAAAGGTTTGCTCCACAATTGTTCGGTTCACCCTGGTGGCATGGTCAAGAAAGGTATGGTCCACAAATGTACGCTCCACAAATGTACACTCCACAAATGAACATTTCACAAAGGTACGGTCCAAAAGAAACAGTACACAAATGTATATGGCCCACAAATGTACAGTCGAAAAAGGAACAGTCCACAAAGGAGCGGTCCACAAAAGTACGGTCCACAAAGTACGGTCCACGAAAGTACGGTCCACAAAAGTACGGTCCACAAAAGTATGGTTCACAAAAGTACGGTCCACAAATATATTTTTTAAAATAACCTTGATTGGCCGGGCCACTTTCAAGCCATTAGCAATAAAAAGGTTGTGTTCAACTGTTTATTATGGTCACGATAGTTTTTTGGTCTAAACATAAATGTGCAAAACAAATCAAAATTGCTTGCAAGTGAGATTGGATTTTCTTTTGATGCTTTGTCAAGCCAATTTTGGTCCAAAAATAAGGAAAAATCAATGGTAACTTGCTTGAACCTGCTGTTTTAGGGCAATGTTTTGCCGTAATTAATTGGTCCAAAATTCATAACTTTCATCCAAATTTTCCACAAAATCTGTGAATTCACGCCTCTTTTATTAAGCACTTTTGTGCCAAAGTATCGTATAAACTAACAGCGATATTTTGTTCAAATATTGTACAAAAACAGCTTATCAAAGCCATTTTCCATTCATTTTGTCAAATTTTTGGCCAAAATTGGCTTAGTCCAGCTTTATCAAAAATCCAAACTCACTTTCAAGCATTTTCTCCATATTTTTCTCAGCGATATTTGGCTCTTTTTGCCAATGTTTTGGCCTGACTATCGCATAATTTTGGCCAGGTGAACTGGGCCCAAATGTAAGGCGGATGGAGCGTTTGTATGCATTGCAGAGTGAATTGGGTCCAAGAATCTGATTATGGCTTGCAAGAAAGCAGGCTGCTTCCACGATAAATTGTAAGCTAAAGGGGTCCCAAGGGAACAAAAGGGCTTTCTTAATTAACCTTGGTTGGACCTTTGGAGCCCAAAACAGGCGAGATGAAAACATCTCTCCACCTTTTTGTGGGCTTTCTTTTCCAATCCAATCAATGTTGACTTTAACTTAAGTGGCTTTTAAGCTCTTTTAAGTCTCACTTTGAAATTGACGAAATCAGAAGTTTGTGGACCAACATTTTCGCAAAATATCGTTGTGATAAATATTTGAAAATTGCTTGAAGAAGCACTTTGATTTTCTGTTCTTTCGCAATCAAGCCAATTTTGGCCAACAAATTTGAAAGAGTCGAAAGGAAATGGCTTAAATTTGCTTTTTTAGTGCGATATTTGTCCAAAATATCGTCAATTGTAAACTAGGTGAGTTTTGGTTCGTTGTAGTCCAATTTTGGACCATTTTGGAAAAACAATTTTTACATGATGTTAGAGTCTTTTTTTTTGGTCCATGTCCAACTCAATTTTGGCCCAATTGCTGACAGTTCTGTCAGATCTTTTCTATATAAAGTACACATAGTAGAAAGCACAGAGTAAACATGGAAGACTGGCATTGAAGCTTTTAAAGTTGATTAAAAGCAGAGCTTTTGCGTACCTTTGTTCTGCGTCAATTTCACTGTTTCTGGTCGTCCAAAATTGGACCAACAGCAGAAAAAGTGAAAGATTCAAATTCTTCATGGTTAGCCAATGAGAAAGGTTTTTAGCAAAATTGGTCCAAAATCCTATAACCATTTTCTGAATGGTCCAAAAATGTTCAAAACTAGTTTTTAATGTTCCAAAATTGGTCTAAAAGACTAGTTTCTCAGTGGTACAATATTGGTCAAAAGTATCATTTAAAACTAGTTTCATTTCCGGCCAAAAATGGTCCAGAAATGTTCAAAAATGGTAGTTTCTCTATGGTCCCAAAATGGTCCCAAAATGTTCAAACCTATGTAGTTTCTATATAGTCCAAAATTGGTCCAAAAATAATAGAAACTTCTTTATTAATGGTCCAATAGCGGTCATAAAATGTTCAAACCTAGTTTCTCAAAAGTCCAAAAATTATATAGACTAGTTTATAAATGGTCCAAAACGGGTCCAAAAATAGTAGAAACTAGTTTATTTATGGTCCAAAATCGGTCCTCAAATATTAAAAACTAATTTCTCAATAGTCCAAAATTGCTCTGTCATTATAAAAAAATAGTTCCTCAATGGCCTAAAAGTGGTCCAGAAATGATCAAAACTAGTTTTTGAATGTTCCAAAATTGGTCCATTCATTGCGAAGCTTCAGCAATCAAGGTCCAATTTTTACACTAAAGAAAATAGCAAACTTTGAGGATTTATCGCGATGGAATTTTGTTGTGGGGCAGAATATGTTGGGAAAACTGCAACAACAACAAAATAAGCTTGAAGTTTGAACTCGGTTCGGGATCGGTCCCAAGGGAGAAATAAGTTCTAGTAGAACTCTCTTGAGCTTGTCACCTCACTTCTCTACTCTTCTTGGCTGCAGCAAAGGCTTGAATTGCACAAGCCATGCATAAATTAGCATCTGGACTTTAGTACAAAATTGGATAAAATTAGCTTTGTAAATGGACCAAAATTGGATTTAGTGGGTACTACGATGGTCCAAAAAAGTTGGCTTTAAAAACTCAAACGGGGAACATAGAAAATGAGCATTGAACTGAACACAGACATGAAATTCAAAAAAGAAAGTCTAAGAGTTGCCCCTAGATAGTCCCAAAAATGTCTAAAAATGGTCCAAATGTTGTACAAGATTAATTTAAACATTTGCCAAAAATGGTCAAAATAACGTAAAAAAATTATCCAAATAATGAAAAAATGGTCCAAATGTTGTTCAAAATTGGTCCAAATGTTGTCCAACTGTTGTCCAAAATTGGTCCAACTGTTATCCAAAATTGGTCCAAATGTTGTCCAAAATAATTCAGACATTTTCTAAAAATGGTCCAAATGTTGTCCAAAAATAGTCCAAATGTTGTCCAAAATGGTCCAAACAGTTGCCAAAAAACGGTCCAAATGTCGAACAAAAAAAGTTGAAATATTGTTCAAGAATGGTCCAAATATTTGAGAAATTGGTGCAAATGTTGACCAAAAATGGTCCATATGTTGCTCAAATGGTGATCAAAAATGGTCCAAATTATGTCCAAAAATTGGGCCAATACAAGAAGGAAAAGCAATAATCTCATGTTATATTGTTTCCTTTTGCAGGCATGAGATGACACAGAGTGGAAAGAGTTATGGTTCTGAGTAATGTGGCTAATGCGGTTCTCATTGTGAGGCCGCGGTTGAGGCCGTCGTAGTCATCGAGGCTGTCCTCTCAGTGCATGTGTACGTGGGCTGCGTTCAGCTGCGAATTATAACGAACTTTGACAAAGAAAATATTGGTGAGAAAAATTTGCCAAATTTGCTTGAAAGTGAAATTGGAGCATCCACTTTTGCTCGTTTGAGCCAATTTTGGTCCAAAAATGAAATAAAGTCGATGGAAATTTGCTTGAAAAGGCTCTTTTAGCTTAAAAAATAGAGCCAATTTTTCGAGGTTATACAGGTCCAAAAAAGGCATTTTTTGCCCAAATTCCGCCCAAAATCAGTACATTCAAATTATTTACTATTTGGCCTGTAAAGACCAAACTAACAAGGACTGTAAACATTAAAAGCAATATTTTGTTCAAATGACGAACAAAAACAGCAAATAAAAGCTGATTTCCATCAGCTTTTTCTCATTTTTTGGCCAAAATTGGCTTATCAGTGAAGTAATAGAGAATCCAATTTCACTTTCAAGCAATTTTTCCAAATTTGTCACTCCGATATTTAGCCAAAATATTTTAAATAATGCGCAGGTGAACACATCCTTTTTCGCATAATATGGAGCAGATGAACGGGGCCTTGGTGTGTGCAAAAGACTTGCGAAGAAATAAATTGAAGAAGCAACCCTCGGCCTTTATTGAGAAGGTGACACTGACTGAGTAGTGGCACCAAAACCCAGACTCACTCTCCAAGAAGAATAGAAGAAAAAGCAAAAATCTTCAACATTCCTCAGTGTGGTATGTAGAAAGTATGTTAAGTAGTAGACTGCATTAGTACATGTCCAATTTGGGACCATTAGTTCCAAAATATTTTTTCCTTCATGATGTTATACAGATCTTTTGAACATTTGGACATCACTGCCATGTCCAAAAGTGCAAGTAATGCCCGAAAAGGGATTGAAATTGGTCCAGAAATTATAAAATAATGGGCAAAATTGAGGTCCAAAATTGATGCAATTGCGTCCAAAATCGTGCATTTTAGGTCTAAAATTGATGCATTTTAGGTCCAAAATTGATGCTAATTAGGTCCAAAATTGATGCAATATAGGTCCAAAATTGATGCTATTTAGGTCCCAAATAGATGCAATATAGGTCCCAAATTGATGCTATTTAGGTCCAAAATAGATGCTATTTAGGTCCAAAATAGATGCTATTTAGGTCCAAAATAGATGCAATTTAGGTACAATATCGATACAATTCTGATCCAAAATTTCTCTTAGATAGCTGAAAAAAGGTCCAAAATTGGTCCAAAACTTGGCAAAATTGTTCCTAAGCTGGTCCAAAACTATAAAAAATGGTAGCACCTAATCATGGTCTACTTTTAAGCTTTTAAATACAATTAAGAGCATTGTTATGCAAACACTAACTCAGCTTTTACTTTGAGCTTTGAGAGAAAGGAGAAATCTCTCAAGAGTTGACATTCCTCACTAGGTAAATGCACATAAAAGGCTTTTAACCACTCGATTACGCCAACAAATAATGTATTAATGCGGTGTGTTTATTGATGAGACCAGGAAAAAAGAAGCAATGCATTAAGTAATTTCTTGAAAATTGACCATGAGGCCCCGTTCAGCTGCTTATTATTGCTAATATTTAGGCAAAATATTGGTGCAAAAAACTTTTTAATTTTGCTTTTAATGACCATTGGATTATGTAATTGTACGCAATAAAGCCAATTTTGGACAAAAAAGGGGAAAAATCAATAAAAATTGGTTTTAAAGCTCAATATTTTGGCATAATATTAATAAGAAAAATATTTAAAATTCACGTACCAGATTTATAAAAAAATAACTTAAAAATAACGCATATTATGGACCAGATGACGAGGGCCAAACACTTTAAAAAAAACACGCCATATTATGGTTAAGTAACGAAATTCCAGCCAAATTCTTACGATTTTCCCACATTTTTTAGCCAAAATTGGCTTTAAAGTGTCAAAAGAGGAAATTCAATATTGCTTCCAAGCAATTTTTGCCTGATTTTTACATTGATATTTTGCCCAAATGTGAGCCATAAAAAGCAACTGAACGCAGCCCAAGATTCAAGAAAAAGTATCGATAGTCAAAAAAATACACAAGCAAGAACGCCATTATTTGTTTAAGCCCCTTTTTATTGGGGCTCTGTTTGTAGCCAAAATAACCTTGAGAGGAAAGAGTGAATGTTCCATCAAAAACAACTCTGGTTGCAGAAGAGGATCTTTATTTGTCTGGCAAGGAAAGCCATGAAAAAAGCCTGGTGAAGAACCAGAAAGTCCAAAAAGCCCCGTTCAGCTGCACATGATGGTTGACATTTGGGCAAAATATCAATGTGAAAAACAAGAGAAGCATTGCTTGAAAGCCTTATTTAATTTCTTGCTTGATCTCAATCAAGCCTATTTTGGACGGGAAATGTGAAGAAATTACTGACAATAGCGTATGTATTGGTCCAATTATGGTCCATTTTTGGCCTAATGATATAGTCAGCAAATTGTCTACACAAGGTCCACATTGGATTTCATTATGGTCCACTTTTGGTCCAATTATGATCAATATTTGGACCAAGTATAGTCCACATTTGGTACTGTCATGGTCCAAATTTGGTCCTATTATGGTCTAAATTTGGTCCTATAATGGTCCAAATTTGCTCCTATTATGGTCCAAATTGGTTGTATTATGGTCCAAAGTAGGTCATATTATGGCCCGAATTTTGTCATATCATGGTCCAAAGTTGGTCCTATTATGGTCCAAATTTGGTCCAAATATGATCTACCTTTGGTCCAATTATAGGTCACTTTGTGTCCAAATTCTGTCCACTATTGATCTGATCATGATCCACTTTTGGTCCAATTATGCTCCACTTTTAGTTTAAATTTGGCCAACTTGTGGTCCAATTATGTACAACTTAGGGTCCACTTTTGACCCAATTATGGTCCAAATCTGGTCCAATATTGATCTGGTCCAATCATGGTACACTTCTAGTTCAATTAAGGTCCAAATGTGGTCCACTCATGCTCCAAATAGGATCCACTTCTGGTCCAATAATTATTCACTTTAAGTTCAAATTTGGTCCACTTTTGGTCCAATAATTATTCACTTTAAGTTCAAATTTGGTCCACTTTTGGTGTTATTACGGTCCAAATTCGGTCCACTTTTGGTGTAATTACGGTCCAAATTTGGTCCACTTTTTGGTCCAATTATGGTCCACTGTTGGTCCATTTTTGCTTTGCTTCGGACCATGCGATCAATACTTTAGGGCATTCCAATTTCTCTTTTCAGGCTATGGCATCGATGCTCTGTCGAGGCCTGCTCATTTTTCTAGTGTCCTCGGTGACATTTTTGGCCTCTGGCGGCCTCGCGGATTGCCCCGAGGCCTGCACGTGCAAGTGGAAAGGTGGGAAGCAAACTGTGGAGTGCATCAACGCCTCGCTCACCTCCATTCCAGCCAAAATTGAGGCTGGCACACAAGTCCTCGATTTGGGACTCAACTATTTGCCCAGCCTCGCCACGGACACTTTCACGAAGCACAACTTGACCAACCTTCAGAAGATTTTCCTCGAAAAGTGCTCAGTTCAGGTGCTCGAGGTGCACACCTTCAGGTCAGTGCTCAGCTTTCGAAGAAATCAGTTCTACATGTTAATTCACTTTGACTTAAGTCTTACCCAAGTCTGACTTAAGTCTTACCCAAGTCTGACTGAAGTCTTACCCAAGTCTGACTGAAGTCTTACCCAAGTCTGACTTAAGTCTTACCCAAGTCTGACCCAAGTCTGCCTAAGTCTTACCCAAGTCTTACCCAAGTCTTACCCAAGTCTTACCCAAGTCTTACCCAAGTCTGACCCAAGTCTGACCCAAGTCTGACCCAAGTCTGACCCAAGTCTGACCCAAGTCTGACCCAAGTCTGACCCAAGTCTGACCCAAGTCTGACCCAAGTCTGACCCAAGTCTATCCCAAGTCTGACCTTAGTTTGACCCAAGTCTGACCCAATCAAATCCAAGTATGACTTTAGTCTGACCCAAGTCTGACCCAAGTCTGACCCAAGTCTGACCCAAGTCTGACCCAAGTCTGAATCTAGTCTGATCCAAGTCTGACTTAAGTCTGACCTAAGTCTGACTGAAGACTAAGCCAAGTCTGACCCAAATCTGACCCAAGTCTGACTGAAGACTAAGCCAAGTCTGACCCAAATCCGACCCAAGTCCGACTTGAGACTAAGCCAAGTCTGACCCAAATCCGACCCAAGTCTGAATTTAGTCGGACCCAAGTTTGAATTGAGGCGGACCCAAGTCTGATTTAGTCTGACCCAAGTCTGACTTTAGTCTGACTTCACTCGTAAAAAGTCTGACTTTGCTCTAACCCAAGTCTGACTTTGCTCTAACCCAAGTCTGACTTTAGCTTAACCAAGTCTGACTTTAGCTTAACCAAGATTGACTTTAGCTTAACCAAGTCTGGCTTTACTCTTAACAAGTCTGGCTTCACTCTTAACAAGTCTTACTCTACTCTTAACAAGTCTGCCTTTAGTCTACCCCATTAAGTTTTTACCAAGTCCAACTATTTAAAACATTGTACCATTCCCATGACTCACAGTTGACTCATGTTTGCTCACAGGGGCCTCACAAATCTGGTTGAGCTTGACCTGAGCGGGAACGCGCTGACCTCGGCGCCGACCTCGGCTGTGGAGGACTGCAAATACCTCATGCGTTTGTCCTTGAGGTCAAATCCGATTGGGTCAATAGGTGAGGAGGCCTTTCGCGGCCTCCACGAGCTCGTGAGCCTCGACCTCAGCGGCTGTGGCCTTGAAAAAGTGCATCCCTATGCTTTCCGCGGCCTCGACAGCCTCGAATATCTGAGGCTGGAAGCCAACAGGCTCACCACGCTTTCATCAGCTCAAAGTTTCCCACCAAACTTGAGGTATATTGACATATTTGGAGCCCAGGAGCGAGCTGTCAAAAACAGGCCTTCAACTGCATGCAAAGGCCTGAAATATCCCATAAATTGGCTGGATGGGGCTAAAACTGGCTTTTTGTGGCTTGATAATGCTTTCTTGTCGATAATTAGCAATTTTTTGCAACTTATGCGTTACTTTGCTTTTTGGGCATTTTGGGGCTTTTCATGGCTTTTTCGAGCTTTTTTTGCAATTGGGCTTTGCTCACGGTGTAGTTACATTTTTCCCAATAAGGTAAAAAAGATGGCATTAGGAGTAACCTCCGATTCTTTTTCAAATTCGCTTCAACTAGTTCGTCGCATAATCGTTATCATTTGGCTTTTTGACTTTTAAAAAAGAAATATTTGGCGTTCTTGTCAAGAAAAGAGAGATTTTCTGCCTTTTCAAGAAAGCTCCACCATGTATCAAGCTTGCTTTTCTTGGGCAAATTGTCCTGCAAAGCACACAATTATTACTCACTGTGCCTATAAAATGGCAACAAAACTGGATTAAATCTTACTTTTAAAAAGTTAGAAGACTAAAATATTTGTAAATTAGTTGAAATATACCAAATCTGTTGACTTTAAAAATTGATCGGAGGTTAAATTTTTTTAGATCGGGGCTTGTAGCGGAGCAGGTGCAAACAGAAACAGATCGAAATTCAATTTTCAGCCTGCTTAGCCTACGCTTCAATTAGCTGGGCTATCATTAGCTCCTCCTAGCGGCAAAAATCATTACTAACAGAGCCTCCGTAAGCAAAGCCCAATTATTCACTAATGATTGCGCTAACTCGCTGAGTTCCACTAAAATGGGCATTTAAGGGCTTTTTGGGCTAATCAACCCTCTCGTGCCCAAGCTTTAGTTCGAATTGGTTCGTGTGGGCTTTTTGGGGCTTTTAGGGCTTTAGAACCGCCCAAGCTTTAGTTTGAATCAGTCCGTGTGGGCTTTTGGGGGCTTTTAGGGTTTAGAACTGCCCAAGCTTTAGTTCGAATTGGTTTGTGTGGGCTTTTTGGGGCTTTTAGGGCTTTAGAACTGCGCTTTAGTTCGAATTAGTTTGTGTGGGCTTTTTGGGGCTTTTAGGCTTTAGAACCTTTTAAGGCTTTTTAAGCTCATAAAAGCTTTTCAAGTATATAAGGTTTTTTTAGGGCTTTCAAGGCTTGTTTTGGACTTTTAAGGCTTTTGAGCTTGCTCAGTAATAGTGCTTAGGTTTTTGAAAATCGCCTTTTTGGGCCTTTTTTGTTAACCTTTACCTATATGTTGGAGCCTTATTGTGGGCTGTCAAAATCAGGACTTCAATTGCACGCAAAGGCTTGGAATATCCCAAAAATTGGCAAACTGGGGCTAAAAGTGGCTTTTTCAGGCTTAATAATGCTTTCTTGTCGATAATTAGCAGTTTTTGCAGTCTATGCGTGACTTTGCTTTTTGTGCATTTTGCGGCATCTCAAGGCTTTTTGAGATACTAAGCCTTTATGAGGCTTTTTTGAGACTTTTTGGAACTTTTTGGAGCTATTTTGGATTTTGGGGGGCTTTTTTGGGCTCAAATGGGCAAAAGTGGGTTCACTTAGTAGCTCAGTCTAGCACATAAATTGGCTAAAATTGGCATTTTTAGGTTTTTAAGTAGGCTTTCTTGTTGATACTTAGCTTGAATTAGCTTATTTGAAATATGTTATCAAACTATTTGAGCCCATTTTGAATGAAAACAAAAAGAAGATGAACACAGCCTTGGTGGAAACTTTTTTTTCACAGAGTTTCTCAGTAAGCGGCTTTCTTTGACGATATTTTGAGAGAAATTGTTAATTAGCAAAAAAGCCTCTTGACAACTGAGCTTTCACTTTTGACGTATTAGGCAAGCAATTTTTGGTGCTCTCGTCAACTCTTTGCGTAAAACATTGCCAAATTGGCAACAGAGAAATGCCCAAAAATTGCTCCAAATTAAGAAAGGCCCAATCTAGGTCAAAAATAGGTCCATGATTGGCCCATGATTGACCCATTTACGGTCTAAAATGGGTCCATAATTGGTCCAAGATTATTTCTCCTTTGGTCCACAATTTGGCAACAATTGTTCACAATCAGTTCCCGATCGGTTCACAATCAGTTCATGATTGGTTCACAATCAGTTCATGATTGGTTCACAATCAGTTCATGATTGGTTCACAATCAGTTCATGATTGGTTCACAATCAGTTCATGATTGGTTCACAATCAGCAAACAATTTGCCCACAATCAGCTCATGATTGGTTCACAATCAGTTCTCGATTGGTTCACAATCAGTTCTCGATTGGTTCACAATCAGTTCTTGATTGGTTCATTATCAGTTCTCGATTGGTTCACAATCAGTTCTTGATTGGTACACAATCAGTACTCGATTAGTTCACAATCAGTTCTCGATTAGTTCACAATCAGTTCTCGATTGGTTCACAATCAGTTCTCGATTGGTTCACAATCAGCTAACAATTTGCCCACAATCAGTTCTCGATCAGCCTATGAACAGTTCACAATTGGCCTACAATTATTTCACGATTAGCAAATCAGTTCACCATCAGCATGAAATCACTTCACCATTAGCCTAGAATCAGTCCCGACAATTTGACCAAATATAACGCTCAAACAGCAAAATCAAGCCTTTTCCGCTCGATTTGTCCACATTTCTTAGCCAAATTAGGCTTGACTGTGCATCAAAAGACAACCCAATCGCACTTTCAAGCAATTTTCAAAGATTTGCCACATGGACATTTGGTCCAAATATTCTCAATGCTCGTCAGGTGAGCAGGGCCTTCCATTGGTGGCCTCAAATTGAATTTTCATGAAATGTCACTTACTTTAAAGGGACTTGACACTTTATGGGAACCGATGGCACTGTGACTGTCACTTGCTCAGCCTGCATAATTGGATTCAGAATTTCACGGTGCCAGACGCTGTGGAGCCCCGCTGTGCCACGCCCACGCCACGCCTACTCGACCGGAAAATCAAGGCCCTTGCAAAGGAGGACTTTGCTTGTGTCCCCAACGTCTCACCTACCTCCATGTACCTTGAGGTCATTGAGGGCAAAAACATGTCCCTTGTTTGCTCCATTCAGGTATAATTAAGTCTTTTTTTCATAGATTTGATTCAATTTGAGTTGATTTGATAATTATTTGAATGCATCAAATTGGGATATAATCATTGGACCTAAATTAGTTTGGACCTAATTTAAGTTGGAACTTAATTAGTTTGGACCTAAATTAGTTTGGACCTAAATTAGTTTGGACCTACATTAGTTTGGACCTAAATTAGTTTGGACCTAAATTAGTTTGGACCTAAATTAGTTTGGACATAAATTAGTTTGGACCTAAATTAGTTTGGACCTAAATTAGTTTGGACCTAAATTAGTTTGGACTTAAATTAGTTTGGACCTAAATTAGTTTGGACCTAAATTAGTTTGGACCTACAGAAAATTGTTTTGCTTACTCTTGAGCCTTATTTCCTCAAGTAGAGATCTGTGGTTTAAGTGGAGGGCTCTCCAAGTCACAGATATGTATACAGAAGCCAAAAGTCTATTACCAATGCAGAGAGCTTCTCGTTTGATGAGCCAACTTATTATACAAATCACACCCAATGATAAAAGCTCTGTGAAAGCTACCGAAAACTGCTTACATTTTTGGTTATACAATGTCGTTAGCTGTATTTTTGTTCAACATTTGAGCCTTTGTGATTGAAGCATTTATCTATAATTAGATTCAATTTACGTCTATTTTTGGGCCAAGTGTGGTCCAACTAGTTTATTATTTGAAACTTTGTTCATCGTTAAAGATTGGTCCAATTATGGTTTAATTTTGGTCCAATTTTAATCAAGTTTTGGTCCAATGTTGATCAATTGAAGAATTTCACAGATTGGTATGGTCAATCATTGATCCAATTTTTGATAATTTTTCATTGGTTTAATTTTGGTCCAACTTTTTTCTAACTTTGGTTCAACTTTGGTTCAACTTTGGTTCAACGTTGGTTCAACTTTGGTTCAACTTTGGTTCAACTTTGGTTCAACTTTGGTTCAACTTTGGTTCAACTTTGGTTCAACTTTGGTTCAACTTTGGTTCAACATTGGTCAAACTTTGTTCCAGCTTTGGTCCAACTTTAGTCCAACATTGCTCCAACTTTGGTCCAACTTTGGTCCAACTTTGTTCCAACTTTGGTCCAACATTGCTCCAACTGTGGTCCAACTTTGGTCCAACATTGGTCCAAGATTGCTCCAACATTGGTCCAAGATTGCTCCAACATTGGTCCAAGATTGCTCCAACTTTGGTCCAACTTTGGTCCAACTTTGGTCCAACTTTGGTCCAACTTTGGTCCAACTTTGGTCCAAGATTGGGCTATTAAAGCTCGAAGTTTAGTCCATATTTGGTCTTCTCAAATGGTTTCTGTCGAAAACATATAATAAATCCCTTTTTTGCAGGCTTTTCCTGACGCCGTAGTGACTTGGCGGTACAAAGAGTCGCCCATTGTGAACAACAGCAAATATTCCTATGTCAATAGCGGATTTGGCGAGCAAAGGAAAAGCGAGCTCTTCCTGAGCCCAACTTCAATTGATGACAATGGCACCTTCACCTGCATCGCTGTGAACAAAGCAGGAATCGCCATTGCTGAGTTCACTTTACACGTCGTGGTCCCCGTCCCGCCAAAGCCACCACAGGTACATAAAACGAGGCTGTAAACAAAAACACCTACAAAGTGAAATGAACATTTATAGCGTCGAATTGGGCCGTAAAGTTGACATTTCACATTTCTTTTGCTTAATTTTACACTTGTAAAATGAAATACCCATGGCTCTTTTTATTTACACTTAGTCTGTAAAGTGGAATTGAAGCAGAGCATAACTTTACAGGCTCGTGTGAATGCAGGGAAAGAACAGCTTTGAAATTGGTATGTAAAATGGATTACCCGGCTATTGAAAATTATGCATAGGAAATTGGCTTGTAAAGTAAATTAACCAGGGACTTTTCAATTTGGCTTTATTATACAGCAATGCAAAAAAGTATTTATCTACATGGTGACCTTAGCATCATTGAAGCTTGGTAGCATAAACTTCCTAGTAAAGTATTGCACCTGGGGCTGTTCACTTTACACAACCTCTAAAACCGCGCACAAATGACATCTTTATGGTATATGCAAATATGGTAAAATATCCAGTCTCTGCCAGATCCATTTTTCATTTTACGACTTTGTGTTTAGGGGCAATAAAATGACTTTCCGGTGTGTAAAGTGATTTTTATAGGATGTTGTGGAGGAGCGCTTCCGCACCGAGTACGTGGTGGCAATTGTTGTGATTCTCCTCTTGGTCGTTGCCCCCCTCACTTTGACGACTTTTTTGGCCAAGCGCTGCCAAAGGAATAAAAGCCGTGCCAAACGATTGCGATCATCGTCTGATGCTGCCAAACATTATAACAATGTCAACCACCAACAAGAAGATTCCATGATGACCATTCACACCAATCATCAGGTTTGATTATCCCCATCTAAATGCAAATGAGACGTAAGCGTCCACGCTGTGGACAGCTGGGCGCGAGCGCATTTACAATACTAGCAATATTTAGGAGTCCAAGGCAGGGAAATTGTGCTTTATCGCCTCGGATTACTTGAGCACAGAGTGAGCCATTTTAATAAGACATTTTTGATTAAGTTGGGCTAGAAATTGAGCTATCAATAGAGTTGACACTATAAAGATAGGAAGTTGTCCACACAAAAAAAATTAACAGGAATGCAAGTTTTCAAGACGATTTTTTCACTAAATTGTGTTATTTGCTTTTATTGATAGATAAAATGTAATATTGTGGCAATTGCGCCTTAAAAAACTTAAGAGCTATGTTCAAAAATTAATTTATGCTACGTGTGATGAGCAAGGTTTGTGGGGGCGGTCGCTTCGCGCGCTCATCCCCAATAAAGCAGTTTTTCTCATATTTCTCTATTTTTAGGATGCATCTTTGTCACCTGATCTCCTCAATCATCTAAGCAGCGAGGACAAAAGGGAGGTGAATAGATCAAATGAGCACCTGCTCGTGATGAATGGCAGGTGCATAAAAGACGTTCCACCTGCTGTGCCAAAGCGGAGCACCTCCTTCGACTTGCCGGTGCCACCTATTGCTTTCGCTGACTCCACTGAAGAAGAATTCATGCCTCACCTGATGAGGCACCTGAAATCGGCACCTGCGCCAGAGGTGGCAATGATCCCACCTCCACCTCAGTACAAAGGTGTTCACTTTGCACCTCAGGTGCAAGACGATGAGGAGTCTGAGGAAATCCCCGTGGAAGGGCTGCCAACCAAACCGGCTAAACCGCTTGGTGAAACCATAGCAATTAAGGTGCAAAATCAGGTGCCCATTTTAGCTTCCCTGAAGACAGTGACACCTCAGCCCAGCTCATTCAGTACTTTGCCAGCAAAATCTTGGGGTGTGACAAGAAGTGACAAAGGTGTGACCAGCAGCATTGTCTGTCTGACTCGATGATTTTTTGCACCTGGTTTTACACCTGCTCATTGGCATCACTCAAAAATGCACCTTCTCCTATTTGAAAGAAGGTTTAAAAGTCTTAAATGGGCCAAGCACCTTTGTCACCAGAGTTGTCACAAGACTTGGACATGAAGTTACACCTGCGTCACGCACCTGCACCTCTCTAAGGAATCACTAAATAGTCATGTGGATCACACAGTGAAAAAGGAGATCAATTAACTTTTTAATTTGATGACGCAAAGGATATAACACCAGTGTCAATTTGGGATTTGTCAACATTACACCTGTGTCACCAGAGGATTTGTCAAAGTCACACCTGCTAAAACTCTAAGAAACAGATGAATCTATGTGGTATCAAAGATTTGACATTGATGCCTGTTACAACTTTGTGTCATTTCAAATGTGACATTGGAGTTAACACATGTGACGCTTGATGATTGACACAATTTACAACTGTGACATTTCAATTGTGTGATGCCTCTTTAGAGCATGTGTGACACTTCTTAGAACATGTGTGACACCTCTTAGAACATGTGTGACACCTCTTAGAACAAGTGTGATGACTCTTAGAAGATGTGTGACACCTCTTGCTCTTAGAACATGTGTGACACCTCTTAGAACATGTGTGACACCTCTTAGAACATGTGTGACACCTCTCCGAACATGTGTGACACTTGATGATTGGCATAAGTTTTAAGTGTGACACTTGAAATGAGTGATGCCTATTAGAACATGTGTGACACTTGATGATAATCAGAATTCGCAAGTGTGACATTTGAAATGTGTGACACCTCACAGAACATTTGTGACAAGTGTGACATTGCGACAAATGTGACATGTAACAAAACAAACGTTACCATCACTGATAAATTGCATAATTAAGTGTGACACCTTAATGGCAAAGCGGTTAAAATGTGTGACATCAGTTGTCGCTTTGCTAAAAATCCAATGTGACATTGTTCTATATTGGTGACGTAACAAGTGTGACACTTGTGCATAACGCCTGTTGAAAAGCAGTGAGTGACATTAACATCAGTTGAAACATGGTGTCATTTCAAATGTGACATTATTTTGAACATTTGTGACTTTAGATGATGCACAAGTGTGACATTCATCAATTGGTAGGCTTTCAATGTGGACAACTCTGAGCTGGTGGACACTAGCACCACTTGAGACTGGCGGTGAAAAAAGGAAGCACTTTAGGGGCATTATTCATACTACAAATCAAAAATCGCCAACGTTCTGCTCAGCCCATTTGACGACATTTCCTCTTACCTAAAAAAACTACTTATATATTATGTCTGACATTGTGAATAAATAAGCTTTCTCTTGTGCTATTTTTCAAACAATTCAAGCTTCATTCATTTTAAGCCGTAATAACCTTTAACTGATATTGTTAATTCTGTTAATGGAATTTGCTTGCTCTGCTCAAATAACCCAAGGCGGCATACCTTGGACACCTAACAAGTTAATTTTCAGGCTCATGTTAGACTTCAAGAAAATTTCACTGTTACAAGACCCAAAGGAGAATAGTGGGATTTTCTCAGCTCATAAAACTGCATAAGTAGACTTGAAAGGACTCGAACCCAGTCCTCTCGCATGAGAGTAATGAGCCTACGTTGTTGCGCCATTTTACTGTTAAGTTAGCTCACTTTGGGTCCGAGTAAGCGAACTAGTAGTTTAAATATGAGTCGACTCAATCATAACTAAGTTTTTGCATTAATAAAGCTGCATCAGGAGACATGAGAGGACTCGAACCCAGTCCTCTGGCATGAGAGTCATAAGCCTATGTAGATGCACCATTTCGCAGCCAAATTAGGTCGCTCCGCTCAAATAATCCAAGGCGGCAAAGCACATACTTTGGCCACCTAACAACTTAATTTCAAGTCAATTTTACTGTTACAAGACCCAAAGGAGGATAATGGGATTTTCTCAGCTAAAACAACTGCATCAGGAAACATGAGAGGACTCGAACCCAGTCCTCTCGCATGAGAGTAATGAGCCTTCAACGTTGCGCCATCTCACTGCCGCCTTGGACTGGTTTGTTTTTGGGGATGTGTGCAAAATAAAGGACTTGTTCTGTGTTTTTCGAGCTGCAGCAGCAAGTTTGTTTTTGTTTTGCCTTAATGAAGGTGCGGCTGGATTCAACTAAAAGTTTATAGCGAGTGGATGTGTGTGAAACTGCGGTCTGCGCTCCAAGTAATCCCGCTTTTGTGGAGGCCACTACAGAATTATAGCAGGGCAAATTGCAAATGCACACAGGGCGATCTGGACATAACACTGCTCTTTTTTCAAATTCAAATTTGACTAGATTTGACTGGATTTGACTCAATTTTAACTAGATTTGACTCAATTTGACTAGATTTGACTCAATTTTGATTAGATTTGACTCAATTTTGACTACATTTGACTCAATTTTGACTACATTTGATTCATATAAGACTCTAATTTGACTAGATGTGAGTCAAATTTTTCTTGAAGACTCAAATTTGATTCTTATTTGACTGGGCTTGGCTCAGATTTGACTCAAATTTGATTTGTGTTAGACTAATTAGACTCAAATTTTCCTTGAAGACTCAAATTTGATTCTTATTTGACTAGGCTTGGCTCAGATTTGACTCAAATTTGATTTGTGTTAGACTAATTAGACTCAAATTTTCCTTGAAGACTCAAATTTGATTCTTATTTGACTAGGCTTGGCTCAGATTTGACTCAAATTTGATTTTATTAGACTAACTAGACTCAAATCAGACTAGAATTTATAATATTTAACCACATTTGACAAAAATGTGGCCGGAAATGCTGCTAGATTTGACTGAAATATGACTAGATTTGACTATTTGGTCAAATTTGACTAGTTTTAATTTTATTCAACTAAATTTGAAATTTGACCAGATTTGACTGGATCGTAAACTACAAATCTGACCTACCAAATTCGTATCTAAATTGCATTTCCAATTGCTCCAAGTGATCATTGACTCGAGGTTGAGTTCCTCTCAAAATAAAATGTTGCGCTAAACGCGCAAATCATAGATAATAATTGAAAATACTACCTTAATTTAAAAAAATGTTAAAAAAAAAGATTGACAACATTGAAGGATTCACTGTATTTTAAGCTGTACATTTTATGTAAACTTCAGAAATAGTTTATAAATACAGCCATGTAGTAGCACTCATAAAACTGCATTAGAGTACTTGAGCGGATTCGAACCCAGTCCTCTCGCATGAGAGTAATAAGCCTACGTAATTAGCTCGCTCTGCTCAAATAATCCGAGGCGGCGAAGCACCTCTCGCATACTTTGGACACCTAAAAAGTTAATTTTCAGGCTCATGTTAACTCCAAGAAGATTTTACTGTTACAAGACCCAAAGGAGGATAATGGGATTTTCCCAGCTAAAAAAACTTCATCAGGAAACATGAGAGGACTCGAACCCAGTCCTCTTGCACGAGAGTAATGAGCCTTCACATTTGCGCCATCTCACTGCCGCCTTGGACTGTAGTATCAAGTAGCATCTAAAAATGCAAAATATGCTTAGCCGTCAAGACTCTACACTTTATTGCATGTAGTAAGCATAAAAGTACAACAATAAACATAAAAAAGCAATTGCAATGACCTAAGGAATATCACATAATAATTTGAGGTTCAGGTACCGAGTCCCCAATGGATTTGTGGGGCAACACTTTGCCCCCGTTGATGTAAATTTCGTCCTTCACAATCACATCTTCGCCCAAAACTGTGACATTCTCCATTCTCACCTGAAACAGCAGTTGGCCAATAATTAGTTAGGCGTCCGAGGCGGTGATACAATGACTCTGATCATTCGAGCGGAGCATTTACCGTCTGACCGTTCAAAATTGGACGGTGCGGATATCAAAAGTTTGTCTTATGAATTGATGAATTTTGTGGCTTAATGGGTATCGATGGAAAGCTTGAACCTTTGGACATCTTTTTTGTTTTCCGACAAAATGAAAAATATTATTATGAATTCCGCGTGACATCAAAAAATAAATGTCGCATCAGTTTTTTCGTGACAATTTGCTGGGTCGCCTTGGGAAAATTAAATTTTCCCGGTGTTTTCCTCTTTCGATTGATTTTTTCTACTTTTACAAAAAAGACGGAAAAAGGCTCAATCTTTCCAACGATATCATTTAAAAGTCCTGTATTTTTTGAATATGCGACAAAAAGTTTCGATTCCCGTACCGTTCAATTTCGAACGGTCAGACTGTATATGAGTAACAAAACAATATTTAATTAAAATAAATTATTAATACCCATCTGCCCACGTGGGATTTCCAGCCAATGATGCAGCTTTCCAGCCAGGAATGCGAGCAAATTCGAGCCCCTTTCAAAATTGTGCAGCGTTTAATGCAAACTCCATCCTCTATAACAACATCAGGCCCAATCGTCACATTTGGCCCAATTCTGCAATTTTCACCAATTTTCGCAGTTGGATCCTACTCAAAAAATGCCATAAATAATGATGATAATTATCCATAAAAATGTAGTTTCTCACAACAATGACATTGCCATGGATGCAGGGGCCTTTGGCCAGGTTCTGGCCTTGGTTGGCCTTCAAATGGTCCAAGTACATGCACATGCCCACCAAAAAGTCCTTGGGCTGGCCGACGTCCATCCAGAAGCCTTGCAATTCGTGGCAAAACAGCTGGCCATCCTCGGCCATCTGTGGGAAAACCTCCTTTTCAATACTCGTGGGCTTCAGCTGAAAAAGTGCCAAAAAAAAATTCATTCAAGTCCCTTCGAGAAGATAATACACAGTGTTCCTGGTGAGGTTTTAGCCTAAACTTTCTCAACCAACTTTATATTATACATTTTCTGAAAGCTGTTGATGAGGGCATTCCAATGGTGTAAACCATAAAATCCCCTGTCGTAGCTTCCCATAACATACGAGTTTAAAAAACCGCTAGCGCTCTCATTTAGAAAGGTAGAGAAAAAATGCGCTACAATCTAAAATTGGAAAGTGAACATATTATATTTTATAAACATTTTTGATATCTGCTATGGTTTCGAAGTAACTGCACAATGCTAAATGACAACCCTTTCTCACCTTCCGCATGACAGAAATAACAAAAGTACATTGCAACTTAAGAATTACGTCCAAGTTCGATACTTTGTATAAAAATATAATATGTTCATTTCCCCATTTCAGAGGGGGTAATTGAAGCGCATTTTGTCTCTACCTTGTAAAATGAGAGCGCTAGCGGTTTTTTAAACTTGTATGTTATGGGAAGCTACGACAGGGGATTTCATTGTTTACACCATTGGAATGCCCTCATCAACAGCTTTCAGAAAATGTATAATATAAAGTTGGTCGAGAAAGTTTAGGCTAAAACCTCACCAGGAACACTGTGAATAGCAAATCACCTCGATTCTGTCCAGGATTGCAGTTGAGAAAATGTACATGCCCGCATTGATTTTGTTCGACACAAATTCCTGAGGCTTCTCCACAAACTTTTCAATTTGCCCGGACTTTGGGTCGAAAACGACCACTCCATACTTGCTTGGCTCCTCAACTTTGGTGACCTGCAACACATTTTTATCAAGTGTCATTTGACGACATTTGCCACCTGTTCGCTTCAATCCGGATTTGAACAGCGAAAAGTCAAAGTATATTGGTAGGAATTGAGGATTACCACAATGGTCCCTTCGCGGCCATGGCTCTTGTGAAATGCCACCATTTCCTTGAAGGGGAAGTTGCAAATGACATCCGAGTTGAGGACAAAAAAGGGCTCATCGTTCGAGGCCAGGACTTGTCGCGACAAGGCCAAAGGCCCCGCTGTGCCCAGGGGCTCCTTCTCATGGGCAAAGCTGATCTTGATGCCGAGTCTGGTGGCCTCCGAGGCCATCTCAACCTCCAAAGTCTCGGCATGATAGGACACAGCGAGGACAACCTGAAAGCGGTCAATCCGGATTTAGTGCTCAGTTCGAAGAGGAAAAGTCTGGCTAATTGAACAATCCTCAATTTTGACTTGGCCATTACATATCCATATTTTTGACTCATATCTTCAAATTATACTAAATACTTGACTTGGTCTCCGCTTTTATTCAACACTGAATCAAATTTGACCCAACTTGGATTCGACTTTGACGTAATTTAGGTTAGGTTAGGTTGACTCAATCATGGCCCATTTTTGACCCAACTTGATTCAACTTTGACTTATATTTGACTAAGCTCGAATTCAACTTTGACTTATTTTTTACTCAAATAGAACTCAACTTTGATTCGACTTTGACGTAATTTAGGTTAGGTTAGGTTGACTCAATCATGGCCCATTTTTGACCCAACTTGATTCAACTTTGACTTATATTTGACTAAGCTCGAATTCAACTTTGACTTATTTTTTACTCAAATAGAACTCAACTTTGATTCGACTTTGACGTAATTTAGGTTAGGTTAGGTTGACTCAATCATGGCCCATTTTTGACCCAACTTGATTCAACTTTGACTTATATTTGACTAAGCTCGAATTCAACTTTGACTTATTTTTTACTCAAATAGAACTCAACTTTGATTCGACTTTGACGTAATTTAGGTTAGGTTAGGTTGACTCAATCATGGCCCATTTTTGACCCAACTTGATACAACTTTGACTTATATTTGACTAAGCTCAAACTCAACTTGAGCTCATTTGTAACTCAAATTTGACCCAACTTTGATTCGACTTTGACGTAATTTAGGTTAGGTTAGGTTGACTCAATCATGGCCCATTTTTGACCCAACTTGATTCAACTTTGACTTATTTTTGACTAAGCTCGAATTCAACTTTGACTTATTTTTGACTCAAATAGAACTCAACTTTGATCAAGGCTTTAAATAATACCTGAGTCACTCCGGCATCGACCAAGGCTTCAATTTGATGCAATAACATTGGCTTGTTGGCGAATTCCACCAAAGGCTTCGGCCTTGAGAGTGTCAAAGGCCGCAGCCTCGTTCCATAGCCCCCAACCAAGATCAAGGCCTTCATATTTGTCAGCTTTTCCTCTGAAAAAACAAAGCAATGATTAAAAACAATTTAAAGCTAGGCAAACTTTTTTTGCTTACCATGAATTGTTACCCCCATTTTTTAAATATTAGTTCTAATTTTTGTTTTTCAACTACAAAAACAGAAAAGCAACAGAAATGGTTAGAAATAAACAAAAGCGGATTTTTCCGCCAAATCAACGGGATGTTTACCTGCTTTGCTGGAGAATTTTGAGCTTTGACAAGATTTTTCACGCAAACTGTCACATCTATTTAAAGGCTCTCATAGAACTGTCAAACTTTTTAAGCCACGTAAGGAATTTTGTTTTGGCCTGCAAAAACGGATCGAATCAAGTCGAGCCACAATTTTATTTCATCAGCCAAGGAAAACAAAAACATTTAAAACGAAAACAACAATAAACATTATAATTATAAGATAAAATAGATCATAAATGCGCTTTTAAATAAAATAAAGTTGGAGTGAAACAGTTGTTATATTAATGTACATTTTTAAAGTGGCCTTAAATTTGTTATCTCGGAGTGCTTGCTTCGTGTCTTTATTTTCGGGTGATTTGGCGGTAAAATTCAAATTTCTTTCAGCTAACAAAGCAACTGTTTTCCTTTGGATATGAATAATAACTATAACAAAAATGACTTTTTAGATAAAAGCAGGTCACATTCAAGCAAAAATTCGTTTTTTCAGCCTAATGCTAATTACTATATATATTCATGACCAAATTAAGCTCGATTTTTACTTTACAAAATTTGCTCAGCTATTTTATTAACTTGTGCTATAAATTGTTTACATATATAAATATATATTATATTGTAGGTTTAGTTGAGTAAATACTTAAGCTTTCAAAATGACTATATAACAATGATTATTAGACAATGTCATGCCATTTCCCAAATGGTAAATTGTTGTCAAATCGCCAATTTGACAAAGATCTCTGAATAAAAAAATATAGCATTGCCTCAATTGTGTCAAATCAAACAGGTGCATTTTCAACTTCAACAAATGATCATTGAATAAAGGTTGAGTTGCACTCAAAATAAAATGTTGCGCTAAACGCAATTAAAAATTTCACAAATATGACATTATTGGATCAAAAACTAAAATGCGCGAAAAATGAATTTTCAGCATCATACTATTGTAATAATTGCACCTTTCAAAAGAGAGCGCTCTGCAAAATTGTCATTAAAAATTGTGCGCACTTTCCCATGGATTGTCTAGCTATTCTTGTGTTGTCCAATTCAAGATTATCTTACTTATCAATGCAATGCTTTTTGACCTTTTAAGATAAGCCAGTATTCAGTGCATCACACGATTTCTCATGCAAAAAAGCATGGATACTTGCGCAAAGTATGGACTTTGCGACATTTTAGGCCTTTCAGATTTTGAACTAATGCCAGGTGAGCCCAAGCTCAAAGAGTGTTTAAAGTTCGACAAAAAGGACAAATATCAGCAAAAGAAGACAAAACTATTCAGTGACAACCTCAAAAAGTTCTATCTTGGTTATGGAGGGAAGCCATTGAGCAGCATCGATGAGGCTGCCACTGAACTACTCAAAAGAGATTACCCTCAGCTTGCAGGTAAGATTTATTAGGTGATAAGTGATCAACCTGCAATTTCGCCATCTCCTCTAATTCTCATGTTCAGAGGGCAGCTAACAAACATTATGATAAGAAAATGGGATGAATCAATCGTTTTTTCTTATTGCCAAAGTTGAAACTTTTTTGGCTGCTGAAAGAGTTTATCTATTTATATATGTAAACAATTTATAAAACAAGCTAATAAAATAGCTGAGCAAAAATTGAGTGGCAACTTTGCGGGCTCGAGCTTGCAAGAGCCAAGTGATGCTACGAGAGCTTGGGTTGATCGACTAAAAATTGTGCATTTTGAATTTGGCACTTTTGGGAGCTCAAAGGTGTCTTTGATCAAGTTTTGTCTGGTACCTCTGATAGAGACTCTTCTATTAAGCTTAGCTCAGCTTAGCAGAAGAGTACAATGGTCAGTCCTAATAAAGAAATGATTCTAACTAAAATATTTTTGCTAAATGAGTAGCTCAGTCATGGTTCCATACAAGATGCATTTTTTCTCCTTTTTTTGCAATGCACAGCCAGTGGCTCAAACTCAAAATGCCTTCTGGACGCGCACGGGACAAAAAACTCGCGAAATAGTAGGAGTCATTCAATTCAATTCGATTCCAATTTCCAATCAAAAGTTATGGATGTCCAAAAAATGGGGCGTGACTAAATAGGGCAAGCAAGGGCAAGCAAGGGCAAGCAAGGGCAAGCATGGGCAAGCATAGGCAAGCAAGGGCAACCTGGGCAAGCTAGGATAAACTAGGGCAAGCCTGGGCAAGCAACCGCAATACAATATGGAACAAACATTTTAAGATGGTTTTTTTCATCAAAATTCAACCCAAGTAGATAGATATATAACAATGCCCAAAGGGAGGGATGCTTGTCAAATTGGCCTTTTATTAGCACTTTCAACACATATAACTTGACCTTTGGGCAAGCAAACACATGGGCTGGCTTTTGACAGTAGCTGCTCTGTCAGGGGTCTGAGGCAGAGCCAAAGAAGCCCTTGCTTGCCCTTGCTTGCCCTTGCTTGCCCAATTTAGACACACCGCAAAAAATGGCCAAAAATGGCTATTCTACCATTTTTCTTTTTGACCCACTGTGCAATGGGATTTACCTTTTGGACAATATCATTGTGTCTGGTCAAACAGAGGAGTAACACACCTTATAAAATACTCAATAGTCAATTGATAAAGTAAAAGGTCAGAGCTTTTATATAAGTGTAGTTGAATAAACTGAGACGAATTGGTAAACTGAATTATACATTGCTTTCCATCATAAAAAAATGTTTCCTTGATTTTCAGAACCAACATTGGGCAACTTTGGTCAGATTTTTGTGCCAGAGAACTTCTTGACCAAATGTCCAAAGCTTGTGGACTATGAGGCTATAGAATGTCTCCAGAAATTTCTCCGCAACCTTGATGATATCCAAAAAAAGGCAAAGACAATGTCAGAGCGAGAATTTGATATGGAATTAGCTGAGAGTAATCTAGAAGAGACTGAAAAGCAAGTCTGGAAAGGCCTCTTTGACATGGGCAAAAGTGAACAAGCTGAGGAGTTTTTTAAGGACATGAAACAAGCCTACCAAAATGAGAACTATGATGGAATGGTGGAACAGCTCAAAGGTGTCTCTTCAATCGAATCAGACCAGATATTTGAAAATTTGAAAATTGGTTGGAGGAGGGAAAATGACATGGCAAAAAGGCTGAAACCTGAAATTGAGACAGCAGAAGGTGAAAGGCCTGAAAGGATTGTCTATGAAGCCTTGAAAAAGCACTACAAGGAAATGAGCCATGACATTATTGTTATTCACAGCTTGTATTTCTTGACCTTAAACCTGGAAGACACAAGAAAAAAGTCTGCTGAAGAAAAAGACTTCATTGCCATCAATTGGACACAAAAGACCATCACCATCATTGAAGCAAAGAACATGCTTGGCACTGATCCCATGCAGGTAAACTATTTTTTAAGTGATCAGATAATATTTAAACACTGTGTGCCTTATTTACAGGACGGCAAATGTTCAATTAAGAAAGTAGCAGAGCAACTTAAAGGCACAAAAGAGCTACTGACCAAATGGTTTGGTGCAGATCTAACCAAAGGATGGAAGGTTGAGGCTTTGACTTACGCTGACAAAGAAAAGGAGGGCCTCAGCTTTTGTGGCAAGTGCAGCAACTTCATAATGATTGGTAAAGATGATTTGGCCAGCAAGCTGAGAAGAGCAGCACATGCCAATGAAGTCCAAAATGAAGATGTGCCAGCTGAACAGCTCCAGGTACTTGCAAAGTACTTGATATTTTGTGCTAGCGCAACTCCAAGCCCAGTGCCCATGATATTTGCCCAGAAATCTTTGGAAGCTCTTGAAGAAGCAGGTTCTGTTGAAAATGTAAAAACCTGGCTGTGCTGGACTCCAGGACAAATGAGCATCTTGGAAGAAGAGCGTGTTATGTTTGACTCTTCATACTCAACAGGGAAGACACTCCTGATGGTTGACAAGGCTAAATCATTGGCAGGACAAGGATCACGCGTGCTTTTCATCATCACCATGTATAGCGATGTGAGCCTACTGCTTATCTGGATTCAAGAAGTAGTCTTTAAGGGCCTAGAAAATGTCACTGTGAAAGGCATGAAAAATGCAGAATCAATTGATGATCTGAAAGATCAGTGGCTACCCTGCTTTGAAGGCTACCAAGCAGTTTTCATCGATGAGTTTTGCTGTCCTGTTGTTTTCAAAGATCAAAAACAAGTTGACCAATTCAACATTGATTTTTTGCAAAAAATCAAATGCAATCATATTTGGATCATGGTGCGATCAACACTGCAGTTGTACCCATTCAACAATTATGAAGTTTGGGAATCAAATGGTTTTGTCTGGCCCAGGAGAATGTATAAACCACTAAGGAACACCAGGCAAATTGTGGAAGCAGCAAAAAGAGAAAAAAATTCTCTGTGGTCTCACCGAATACCTCACAAAGGTAACATTTGCCCCTGAGCACTTTCATCAATTACATACCTGCATGTTACAATCAACATAGCACTGAATAAGTGTATTTTAAGATCTTGTTTGGCCACAGAACTTGCAAAGTTGGGTGGCCAAATCTAGCATTGAATTTCTCATCCAAAAACTGAATTGAGATTTGGAACCCCCTAATTCTTTTTCCATCCTTCACCATCTTCTTCTGCACTTTTGGAAGAATAATGACTGTGAATATAGATTCAAAGGTGAAAGACCCTATTTGCTTTCCTTGTTGTAGATGCTAAAACTAGAAGACGTCTAAGAACTCTCCTACTTAAGCTCACACAATTCCAACAATACCCACAAGGCACACAGCCAACACAAAATATATAACAAAATACTCACAAAAAGGGGAAAAATAAGGGAGGAATTATTTTGATTGCTATTATTTTGAAACCTCTAGTTTGTTCTGAGCAATACAAAGAATAACGTTTTCATCAAATTTAAAAAGTAAAGGTGTAAATGAGTAGTTTTCAAAAGGCTTTTTTGATATTGCCAACATTAAGGCAATTACATGGTTGTGGGCCTAAAATATAGTTAGGTATTAAAAATGTAAGTACTCCTGAAATGGATGAGCAAATATAACTTTAAAACATGTTAACAAAAAAGTTTATGTTGCTTATTTTTTTATTCTGCCAAGCACTTCTTGCAAATTAGTAGTCACTAGTTCAACTGTATGAACTATTACCCACTCCTGTAGATCAATCAGGAATCAAAAATCATGTAAATTGTACATTCGGAACTTGTGAACTGCTCAGCCATCTCAGCTAATAGTAATAATATTTTTCATTTTGTCAGAAAACAAAAAAAGATGCCCAAAGGTTCAAGCTTTCCAATGACGCCTATTAAGCCACAAAATTCATGAATTCATAACACAAACTTTTGATTCCCGCACCGTCCAATTTTGAACGGTCAGACGTTATATATATATATATATATATATATAGTATATATAATGTAAACATAAATATATGTAATTGCAGTGAGAGGCTTGGATTTACTTAATTTAGCTATTAATTGCGAAAAGCTTGTCTTGAGCTTAGATTAATGCTACAAAGTCGGTTCAGATGGCGCTAGTTGCATTCTGAAATAACTCTGTTTGTGGGCTTTTTTCGGAATCAAACGGCCCATTGCGGGATCTGTCATCCGTTAGCACACACAATGAGCGAGGTTGAAACGCCGGCCCGCGTTGATGAAATCACGCACCCGCTTTTATTTGCGCCCAAATTATGACATCATTTTGATCTGAAGTGCCCTCTGTGTACGAGTGCAGCGCCATCTAGATATGATTTAGCATTAATCAAAGCTTGAAGCAAGCTTTTCCCAATTGGAACCTGTTAAAAATGTATTTTGTTCAAAAGAAATTCTAGGTTTAAAAATTCGTTTAGAAATGTAATAAACCACAGACTGAGATTTTTAATCAAATTCAAGCCAAAAAACCATTTAGAACTGTAAACAAACAGCTGACTTTGATTTTTTAAAAGTTATTGCCAAAAATATCATATGGAGAATGTAAATAAACAGCTGACTCTGATTTTTTTCAAATTCTAACCGAAAATGTCAAGTGAGAAAGGTAATTAAGCAGCTAACCTTTCTTTTTTTTAGAATCTTTGTTCAAAATTCATTTAGAAATGTAAAAAATCAGCTGAACTTTACTTTTCTCTTCTCATTCTAACCGGAAAAATGTCACCTCTACTCTGATTGTTCAAAAAATTACAAAAATTACAAAAAGAAACACTTCATTTTACTCAGTAAAAACTATGCCATAATTTGGGCCGTATTTCTTAGTGTTACTATAGTGTTATATTGATGAAAAAACTGGTTTTTTTTGCATTTTAGTGTTCATTATGCATTTTAGTAGTTTGTCATGCTTGTCCCACATTTTAGTGCATCCCACCTTCAGACCCTTAGATCTTAAAAATATGGTTGTAGATTGTAAAACATCCTATGCATTTTAAAATGTAGACCAAAATTCAGTTTCCATTTGTGTACAGGTCATTCAATACAAGACTGGAATGTAAACCAATTGGAATTGGGTACCAACTTGGTGAATGGTCCATCAGTCTTTGAAGTCAAAACCATGGAAGAAGCCATGAAGAAATTGAGTGACTTGAATATGAAAGGTGCTCTCATGGCAGTGCCCAGTGATTTCAAAGAATTCTTCCAGAAAAACATTTACCCAGAATTGCAGAAGAATCAAACTGGAAGGCAACTTTTGTCCTTGCTAGAAGAAAATCCCAATATTGAATCCATTCGCAATTGGGTCACAAATGAGGAGAAAAGTTGTGATCTCATTGCATTGCAAGACAATCTCATTGGATTTGAGTCCAATGTCGTTGTCACAATTGGAAGATCAAGAAATTGCATGATGAGAGCAAAAATTATCCTCATTGTGGTAGACAATGAAAAAATCAAAGCTGAATATTTCTTTCAATCCCTCAATGCAACCAAGCGACATTTAGATGAATTAGAAGATGAAATTCAGCATGGAATCATTGACAAGGATCAGTACTGGCGTATGGTAGATCTTAGATTTCTGGCAAAACCGTCCAGGAGGGAGCTAAAAAATAATCCTCATTTTCAAGAAATGGAAAATGAATGGAATCAAATTGAAAAAAGGCTCAAAGTGCTCGAAGAAAAGTATATCAAAGCCCTCAAAGAGCAACAGGCTCTGATGGAACAAGTCAAATAATTCCAGAAGCTCCTAGTAACCAAGCTGCTCTTATGCTGGCCATATTCAGTTTTCGCACAATCCATAGATTGACCAATTTTCGAAGATGAAATATATCCTTATTAAAAAAACCTATGTAGTATTGCTTGCCAGTAAAGGATGCATGAACATATCCAAGCTTGCCATTTCTGCGGTAGCAGTAAAAGGCACACTAGGCACACAGGCACACTATGTAATTACTAAATTTCTCTGTGAGTGTGCTTTTTACCATTGAGTGTGCGTTTTTCCAATCTGTAAAAGGCACTCTCCAGTGGCAAAGTTATGATAAGGAGGTGCGGATAAATTAATTGACCATAAAAAAGTGTGATATTCCATCTTAATGCAATCCTTTCCAACTGAACTTCACTAATAGCTATTTTAAAACAAAAACAATGTGTTAAGTCTTTCAAAAACTAATATTGAGTCAAGTAAATCTCAACAAATATCTCAAATTGTTTTTGACAGAAAGACTAAAATATCAAATAATGAATGTTATCTTGTTTTGCCAATTTTTCTCCCTCAGAGATTTTTTTTATTTGTCCATTTTTTGTCATTCCACTTATTTGCTTGCTTGGATTTACTAAGAATGCAAAATCAAAGGGCATAAGAACTGAATCTCTTAAACTTTTATGGAACATTTCTCCAACAAGTTGTTAATAATTTCTTTTGGATTTTCTCATTTTTTACAGTAATTAAGTTGAGGATTATATCAAACTTTACCACATTTGATTGATTTTCCGCACTTCCTTTTTGTCTCTTTTGGTAAAATGCACACTTGACAGACTAACAGAGAAATTCACCTGCCATATCATGGTGTGCTGAGTGTGCCTTTTACCCATTTCTGCAGTGAAACTTTGGTAAAAATCAAGCAGGTTCTTCTTCTCTATTCAATCTTACTTAAAATACAGCGATACTTTCAGTTCTCATCTACTTTTGGGTAGCGATGTACTGCTTTTTTACAGCTGATTTGGGCATCTTGAGGATCTTGACCTTTTGGTAATTGGGCAAGGATGTGCACAGAGTTTTGTACAGCTTGGACAATGTGAACATTTCCACCACACCATTGACCAAAATGGGGAACGAGTCTTTGCTGTTGCTCGAGTCTTTGTTGGACAACAGAGTGTTCATCGAGTCCAGCCATTCAGTGGTCAGGCCGAAATACAAATGGGTCAGCTCAGAGAGCGACAAAAAGGCGTCCATGGCCTCAGCATTGATGGCAGCAACCTAAAAAACAAACATGCCAAATATTTGTGCTCATTTGGACCTTGAAATGTGATTTATATCAGGACAATTAGGAGTGATGTGCAAACTTGAATACAACATGGATGTACTTTGCATGGAATCAAATAGACTAAAATACAGTTTGACTAGAATAATGCATTTAGACTGTAGCTTAATTTGACTAGAATACAGTTTGACTAGAATACATTTAGAGACTTTATTTGAACTGAATACGGCTAGACTAGAATACATTTAGACTTAAACTTAACTTCACTAGAATACAGCTAGACTAGAATACATTTAGACTAAAACTTAATTTGACTAGAATACATTTTGGCTAAAATACACCTAGACTAAAACTTAATTTGACTAGAATACATTTTGGCTAAAATACATTTAGACTAAAACTTAATTTGACTAGAATACAGCTAGACTAGAATACATTTTGGCTAAAATACATTTAGACTACAACTTAATTTGACTAGAATACAGTTTGGCTAAAACTTAATTCGACTAGAAGCTGCTAGACTAGAATACAGTTTGGCTAAAATACACCTAGACTAAAACTTAATTTGACTAGAATACAGCTAGACTAGACTACATTTTGGCTAAAATACATTTAGACTAAACTGCAATTACATGCCACCAGAATACAATTTCATTCAAAGCCCATACACCATTTTCACTTTTAAAAAACTGAATAAGTCTTCCAATCAAGTCTATTCAAATGAAATTGAATCTTGTAAAAATCATGACACATGCCTTAAGATTGAATTAATAGTATTCAAATTACCTCATCTTTGTAGGCAGGAATGAGCAAAAGTTTGCGTACACTTTGAAGGCTGACAAGGCCATCGCCAAAGCCTTGAATCAGCTCAAAGTCAATCAGCTCAAGGTCCATCAAATGCCTCAACGTGGACAACTTCCCAATGCTGGCATCAAACTTGCCCTTCTCCAGCCTGAGACACTTCAAATTGGCCAAATGCTGGCCTATGCAGCCAAACAAATCTTTGGGGTCAATCTGATCACACTGTCCCAATTCCAGAGCCTCCAACTGGGACAATGAGCAAAGGTTCGTCAAATCCTCAGTGGAAATGCCTTGCAAACTCAGCAGTGACTGAAATTTCAAATGAGACAAGTTTAAGTCCTTGAGGATCTTAAATGGGACAATCTTTGATGGGACAGTGTTTGCTGAGACAATCTTTTTGTAACGCTTGGTTGGCAAACTTTTTAGACACTGTTAGGATACATAGTTGGGACAGTCCCATCATTGGGACAATGTAATGCAATTCAAGAAAACCTTTGTAGGGACACATGTGCTATGACAATTTTTGGGACACTTTGTTGGGACACTTTGTTGGGACACTTTGTTGGGACACTTTGTTGGGACACTTTGTTGGGACACTTTGTTGGGACACTTTGATGGGGACTCTTTGTTGGGACACTTTGATGGGTCACTTTTTTGGGACACTTTTTTGGGACATTTTTTGGACACTTTGTTGGGATAATTTAAGGTATCTTTTAACGTTTTTTGTTGGGACCATATTTTGCGAGGCAAACATTGATGGGAAAGTTGTTGTATGCTAAAGTCCCCGTTGGGACAATATTTGAATGGGACATTTTCTCAAAGGCAACAATTACTGACTTTAAAATGGCCTATATGGGACAACCTTCTAGAGGTCATAGTTGATGGGACAAGGTTGCAACGTACAACACCAGCTCATAGTATGATTTCAGTCCCATTAAGAAATTTTTTTGATGACTTACAAGCTTTGTTAGCTGATGGGACTTCATTGAGACAAACTCCTTCAAGCTTGGCGTGAACTCGTCAAAATTGAGGCTACCAGAATTGGCTTTCAACTTGAGCTCTTTCAAATCCTCCAATTGACCAATATGTACCAAGTCCAAAGGCTCTTCATCATTGCAGGAAATACTGGACGCACTCAAACCTGTAACGTTGAAATGGGACATGAAGGCTGATATTTTGCCAAAAAATCTGGATAAAAAACAAATTAGTAAGGCTTGAAAGAGCAACAGGATTATCAATTGAAGTATTCGAAAGCTTTTTTTGGACAAACATTAGTAAAAAACCACCAAGATTAAGCTTGAAAAAGCCATTTCAAGACTTGGACATTGTCGTTATTTTGCTTTGATGGCAGTTATTGATTTAAGATAATTTAAGATATTAAAGGTTTTTTAAGTGTCTAAGCTTTGCTTACTTTCAAGGCGAGTTATTGAAGAGTCTTTTGCATATTGTACAATGGAATGAAGCGATGAAGGCGAGATCTTGGGCAAGTCAATGGAGTTTAGTGTTATGGCCGCGGAAATGAGATTTTTGGCAAAACTCTCCCACGTTTCTTCTTCGGACTTGGAGAAGAGCACTTTTTTCAAGTCCAACTTGATGGTCCCATTGCGATTGAGCTGGTCACGTAAATTCCTCCAATCAGTGACACGACAACTCTGCAGGAAAAGACAAAAAGGCTGATATTTGTCCAAATCAATGGTGGGAAAATTAAATCAAAAAGGCTTGAAAGAGCAACATGATTATCTAGAGGAGTACAACAAAGCTTATTGTGGTCAAGACACAGGAATAAATCACCAACAATATGCTTGAAAAAGCCATAGTTACATAGTATTTACCTTAAGCGTTACACTGGACCACAGCGAAGGATGCCTCGAAATTTGGTACCAAAGTTTGCAGACTTTCGAGGCAGATATTCGGTCCTTCATGCCAAGAAACTTGAAAACATGCAGCATTGCAAAGTATCCGGAACTCAGTGTCGATTGAAAGTTTTTCATATATTCATCGCTGTGGCCTTTGGCCTTCTTGTCGAAGCCTTTGAAGCCATTGCTCGATTTGGTACCACTTGTTAGGGGTATTAGGGTGAGCTTTCCATCTGGACTCTCCTCCACTTCAAAACTGGGACACTCCTCAGAACCTTGCTGTTGTGGTCTCAACAGAATGGGCAATTTGGAAGGTGTCCCAGGATCTTTGGGCTGTTTTGGCTTGCCAACATCAGAAAGGTCCAAATGTGGGACAACCAAATACTTCATTCCTGAAAATGTACAATCAAGCAAATTCACCAGACCCAACTTTGTTCGAGAAAACCCAAAGCATGTTCAAAGTTAGTCGAACAAGTCATCCGGTGTGATAATGAAAGCCTTAACACTGGCCTTGATTTCCTTAAGACAAATGATGATTTTTTACCAGCAATGTTGACCACTGACTGGGCCTCGATGGGTCTTAACGGGGCTGATCCGGATTTGCCAGCGAACCTCGCTTTCTTCGCTCCTGATCCTCCGGAAGGCGTCAGAGTAACAGAAGGCTGTTTCGTCTTGAGCTTTCCAGCTGACGAGCCAAGGGCTGACGTGATTGTGGTGGTGCCCAATGAGGAAAAAGGCTTGTTTTCCTTTCCAGCTGGAGGCTGGCACATGGAGCAGTAAAAGTCATATCCGGAGTAGTCGTTCAAGGCTCCCAACCCGACACATCCTGGATGATACAAGCTCTGGCAGGAGCTACAACTGAGTCCAGGAAAACCCGAAGCATTCTCGCAGTGAATCGAACAAGTCACATTGGATGTTATGGGTGGCCTTAGCACTGGTCTTGATTTCCTTAAAACAAATAATGATTTTTTAAGATTGTTGCTGAAAACATAATGACAAACATGCTATACTTGATAGGGGAGATTTTGAGCTTCTTCGACATCTCAAATGATGGTCGACTATGTATGTTCATTTTGTTTTTCGACAAATGGCTTATAGGCGTGATTGTGACTCCACTGTTGCCCAAACTTTGTGTTTTGGACCGTTGTTGTTCGATGTCCAAATCGAAATCTTCTTCGTCCTCGTCCAATTCGATTTGATCGCTTGAATTGGGTGATTCGAAGGCATTCCTCTCCTTCATTTTGCCAAACATTTTCACCTTAAGCAGGCCACTTGGTAGGGAAGGACTTAAACTGGTTCCACTGCTATCCTTAAGTCTTGCCTCAGGAGTTTTCGCAACCGGTTGAACCGGTTCAACTTTTGGAGGGAAAATGTCGACAACTTCATCGAAGGCTCGAATGATTTCCTCGCCTTTCGGGGCATTCAAAGGATCATTGCGAAATGAGAAATTGTGCAGAGTCAGAGTATGCGAATTGGCAACTGGAAAAGGCAGAACAGTGATTAAGAAGACAAGTAAATGACGTACCCTTCATATGCTTTTATCATGGGCATAAAGAAATCTCAACAAATAAACGGGATGAGCATGGAAAGCTGACTTCTCGAGCTTTCCAATGACGCACTCAAAGTTTCTGCGGCTTTTTATCGGGATTCAAGGCATAAATTTGGATTTGCTTGGCTGTCCACCAAAATACCAAAGTTGAAAGTGGACTTACTATATCAAATATACATTTTATGATTATGATTTTCTGTTTTGGATTTGAAGCAACAAAAACCAATGACGATGTCATTGGAAAGCTCAAAAAAGCAGCTATCGATGCACTTCTGCCTCATTAACATAGATTATGAAACGCCCATGTTAAAAGCACCAAATGGGTTCATCATTATTTTTTTTAAAGCTCAGACTTACGGAAAGGTCTTAGCTCCGCTTGAGACTTGAAAGTTCTGGGCTTTGTTCCTGGTAGAATTGGGGCATGGTAAACGACTTCCCTGGCCTTTGAGCAAAGGCTGCCATCCTCATTGCGGTCGTAGATCACCTCTCTCACCCAACCTGCAAAATAAAGATTAAAACAAATTAAGACCGAAGCAACTATTTGAAATCAGTAAAGTCACTTCCAAAAGCTTAATTTTATCACATCCATTCATCATAAAAGAGCCTGTTTTAAGTCCAAATAACTCCAAAGAAGACTTAAAATTGAAGTCAAAATCAGTTCTAGATTCTACAATGAAAAAAGATCCTCAGCCAAAATTTAAGGCTGAAAAAAGGGCCTTAAAGCAGGCTTAATTTCAAGTCACTTACCAGCTGACAAAGGCTTAAAGAATTGCGACGAAGGCTTCCATTCGCGACTTTCGCGCTGTGGCACAATCGGAGCGTTTATTTTGATCTTGAGCGGCTTCACTTTTCGCGAATCTTCCTCGGTTTTCTCCTCGGAAAACCGGACGTGATACTCCGGCAAAATTCCGTCAAACCACCCGGAGCAATTTTGCATATTTGGCGGGAACGGAAAAGTGAGGTCCAAGTCGAGAAATTCGTCGCTTTTCCCGGGGAAAATGTCCGCCGCCGACGCCGACGCCGCTTTAATTTCGTCCTCGTAGAATCCGTGGAAATCCGCCTCCATTTCCTCAGCGTTGAACTCTGTGGTTTCCATGAGGACTGGTTCACCAGGCAAATCAATTTCTTCTTCTTCTTCTTCCTCCTCTTCTTCAATTAGCGAAGCATCACTCAAATTGTCTTCCATTTCGTCCATTTTGACGCGAAATTCGCCGAGTTTATTTTGACGCCCGACAACTTCGCGGAAATTTTACTCTCGCTCGCAGCAAAGTGTAAACAAACAACAGCGCGGCCAGATGAACCTGAACTCAAAAGAGCCAACTACTGCTGATAAGCGCCACTTTTTCCAGATTCTGAGCGCAAAAAAGTGATATTTGCAGGTATTTGATAAACTTTTAATTTATTTGCAATTCAACTGAGAATTTCCAAAAATTGCGGGTATTTTTTCGATAAAAAATTGAAAAGAAGTACTCAGCCAAATTTGCTAAATCTGGTAACTCTTTTTCGGTGTAAACAATGCATCTAAATTTGCCCAGAGTCGATCTACAAAATCTAAGGCAAAATTGGACTGAGGATCAAGTGTAAAAATGTTGATAAAAACATTTTTTTCAATTGTAACTGATGCAACGCAATTTGGTTTTAATTAAATTCTGTTGAATCAATAAATTAAATGAATTGCTATTTCTTTTATTAGCAAAAAACCATTTTAAAACATAGATTGACTTGGCTGAAATTCGAAAACTCGTCAAGTGTCTTGTTACTTTTAAGGCATTTTTGGGAACTTTTCCATATTTAAGTGCATAAAACTAAAAAATTGTAGCAATCAATAGGCTTTCAAAAATTAATTATGCAGCTAATTCGAGCATATTTTCCAAAAAAGATGAGCTGAAAGCTTCATTTTTTCACCGTTTTGGGAGGTATGCTCAGTGACCGCGTGAGCATGGTTAACCCGTACCTCAAAAGTGTTTCAAGCTGCTAGAAATAGAATCAGGCCAAAAAGAGCCAACTTTTTAGAATAACCAGCCACTTTTCATAAAGTAATGCCATTCTGGTAGTACCTTTGATTGATGCATTGGCCAGCCCGAAGTTAGTTTAGGACATTCATCATGGTGCTAATGAGTCATCTCCTTAAATATAACAGCCTAGCATTAAGCATGCTTAACCACAACTTCACCCCGCAGGTCAGGCAATGCTTGAACACATTGTTTAAATAATGCTCAGTTTCATCAATAAACTTTGAAAAAATCCCGACTTGAGGATCTTAAGTCAATGATCCAGGATCCAGAGTCAAAGATCCAGAATCAAGCTTCCAGAGTCAATAATCCAGGATCAAGGATCTATAGTCAACGATCCAGAATCGAGGATCTAGAGTCAATGATCCAGGATCCAGAGTCGAAGATCCAGAATCAAGCTTCCAGAGTCAATAATCCAGGATCAAGGATCTATAGTCAACGATCCAGAATCGAGGATCTAGAGTCAATGATCCAGGATCCAGAGTGGAAGATCCAGAATCAAGCTTCCAGAGTCAATAATCCAGAATCAAGGATCTGGAGTCAATGATCCAGAATCGAGGATCTAGAGTCAATGATCCAGGATCCAGAGTGGAAGATCCAGAATCAAGCTTCCAGAGTCAATAATCCAGAATCAAGGATCTGGAGTCAATGATCCAGAATTGAGATTCCATTGTCAATGATTCATCTTGAGTCACTGATCCAGAATCAAGGATCTAGAGTCAATGAATTAGAATTAAGGATCCAGAGTCAATGATCCAGGATCCAGAGTGGAAGATCCAGAATCAAGCTTCCAGAGTCAATAATCCAGAATCAAGGATCTAGAGTCTATGATCCCGAATTGAGTTTCCATTGTCAATTATTGATCTTTAGTCACTGATCAAGAATTGAGGAAACAGGCATTGATCCGGAATCAACTTTCTAGAGTCAATGATCCAGAATCAAGGATCTAGAGTCAATGATCCGGAACTGAATAGCCGGAGTCAATGATAATCCATATAAGAGGATCTAGAGTCAGTGATTTAGAATCGAGTTTTCAAAGTCAATGATTGATCTTGAGACAATGATCAAGAATTGAGGAACCAGAGGCACCGATCCGGAATCAAGTTTCTAGAGTCACTGATCCAGAATCGATGATCCAGAGTCAATCATTCAGAACCAATGACTAAGAAACAAGCAAATTAATCCAAGGATCCATATTTGAGAATCTAGAGTCAATTGTCAAACAAGGCTTAATACCTCATACTTACATACCTACAATAAAATTAATTAAAATACAGAATTCAACATGTTACTTAATAAATCAAATAATTTTTTTCAAATGCATTTTTAACCTAAAATTGAAAGAAAGTTTAGATTTTAAGTTCATTGTCTTAATAAATGCAAATCATGCAAGTTGTCACAATGAAAGATCGGTTTTCAAACTAGTTAGGAAGCATTTCCAAAAATTGCACATTTTCTTCTTTAAAAACTACAATGTATCAAAAAATAGCGAAATTCAGATATGCATTAAAACTATTGCGTTTTTTCAAAGGCAGGCATAATTGGAAAATACATTTTAAAAGCTGAATATTCAAGACTGCATTTGCCTGAAAAATAGCGAACCCGCTCAACTTTCCAATCAAAACAAGCAACAGCTGACTTTTCCGTTGAAAGTTGAATTATTTCGCGGAAATTTCAGCGTAACGAATTTTCCATAGCAACAAGAATCAGCTTGTAATTATCAATTTTTGTATCTAATAAAATACAGTTTAACGGAATTTTTCCGTTAACATAAGGTATGCGGAATTTTTTAAGACTTTTAAGCGAATTATCGTTGTTAATTTGCCGAGTTTTGTTGTTTCAGTGAATTCAGGATTTTTGAAGTGAAATCAGGTCGTCCAAACCTTGCCATTGAAACCTTGATGATACCGGACGAACCCTGCCAGCAAGTCGTTAACTCAACCGTTACAACCGTTGGCTTGATGAAACCTTGGCGTAACGAAATACCTTGGCCGTATTTTCGTCATGTGGAACATTTGCTAGTGCCGCCAAAGTAAGATGTGCAGAAGGTTTTCTCCGAACCTGTCAACTTTCGCCCAAACCTTGTCGTCATCAGCTGAACCTTGACGTCAATCAAATCCTCATCTTCACGTTTTAATGAGAACCTTACTATCCGTGATAAGAACTGTACTGATTCTGAACATCAAAGGCGATCAAAACCTTGACACTACTGAAAGAACCTTGATGTCTCCAACCGAACCTTGCTATCATCGTCAGAACCTTGACATCACAGTCAGAACCTTGCCATCACCGTCAGAATATTTCCATAACTTCATAACCTTGCCATCAACATCATAACCTTGGTGTTACCTTCAGAACCGTGGCATCACTGTCAAAACCTTGGCATCACAGTCAGAACCTTGATTTCAGCGTCAGAACCTTGATATCACCGTCAAAAACTGGACCTTTCTTTGACAGAGGGCAACAAACCCTTGGCCATCATGGTAAGATTGATTTGTAGCTGTATTCTGATAGTTTCCAGTGTGAGAGCTTCCAAGTCTGAGAATTTCAAGTAATTTAATAGTCAATAATTTTGGAGTTTCAAGTCCAAGAGTTTCACGTCTGAGAGTTTCAAGTCTGAGAGTTTCAAGTCTGAGAGTTTCAAGTCCCGAGAGTTTCAAGTCTGAGGATTCCAGTCTGAGAGTTTCAAGTCTAAGTTTCAAGTCTAAGTTTCAAGTCTAAGTTTCAAGTGTGATAGTTTCAAGTGTGATAGTTTCAAGTGTGAGAGTTTGAAGTCTGAGAGTTTGAAGTCTGAGAGTTTGAAGTCAGAGAGTTTGAAGTCAGAGAGTTTGAAGTCTAAGTTTCAAGTCTAAGTTTCAAGTCTAAGTTTCAAGTCTAAGTTTCAAGTCTAAGTTTCAAGTCTAAGTTTCAAGTCTAAGTTTCAAGTCTAAGTTTCAAGTCTAAGTTTCAAGTCTAAGTTTCAAGTCTAAGTTTCAAGTCTAAGTTTCAAGTCTAAGTTTCAAGTCTAAGTTTCAAGTCTAAGTTTCCAGTCTAAGTTTCAAGTCTAAGTTTCAAGTCTAAGTTTCAAGTCTAAGTTTCAAGTCTAAGTTTCAAGTCTAAGTTTCAAGTCTAAGTTTCAAGTCTAAGTTTCAAGTCTAAGTTTTAAGTGTGAGGGCTTCAAGTGTGAGAGTTTCAAGTGTGAGAGTTTTAAGTGTGAGAGTTTCAAGTGTGAGAGTTTCCAGTCTGTGAGTTTCAAGGCTGAGAGTTTGAAGCCAAAAAGGTTTAATCCTAAGAATTTCGAGTCCGAGAGTTTTAATTAGAAGCTTACAATCTGAGAGTTTCAAGTCATAAAGTGTCAAGTCTGAGAGATTCAAGTTGGGCATTTTAAGCTAGATTTTCTTGTCAGTTATAAGTGTACGTCAATCTCTATAAAAGGAAGTTACACGAGTTGGGGCAAATATTGTCGTACATAGTTCAGCAGGGCAAGACACTGAAAACTGCTGGGAAATGACTTAACCCAAATGGAAGTGCTGGGAGTTACATCAACTTAACTTTTCATAATTTAAATGTATAATACTTTTGTTGCTTGAGTCAAGTCACTAGCAGTAAAAATACCTTTATATTTTATGGGTCAAGTGACTAGCACACTTTGTTGTAGCGTGTCTCGATTGGCAAGCAAGCCAAGGCCCAGTTCACCTGACTTAAAAAAAATAATTAAGATTAAAATAAAATGTCAAAGGACAAACTTTGCAAGAATTTTACAAAATTCCGTTCATTATCAATATATTTTAATCATGCTAAAAAGCATTATGTCAAAATCTTCAAAATGTCCAAATTTCAATTTTGCTCGATAAAATCACACAAAATGTGTAATAGTCACTCCTAAGAATTTGCTTAGTAATCCAAGTGATCTCCACTTTTTGTGTCATTTGTCTGGCTTAAATTGGCATCTTGCCATTATTGAAGATTGCTAAGAAATGCTTTTAGTTCAAATTAATACACATTGTTATTTTTGAATAAGACTTGTATCGTCGTTCAGATGAACGCGTCCCACATTGCTTGGGCAAGCTACAGGTGCATATGTCCACTTCAGTAAAAGCAAGCCCGACTTGTCCTCTAGTTGCGATTTTTTCCTGCTTTTGGCTGCTTTCACTTCTTTAATTGTCCACTGAAGCAACATAGTTAGTAGCTGATGCAGCTGGCTCAGTAGTCACGGCTCATTCTCAGTGCAATTCATCATTTTCCTAGTGACAAATGGCTCAGCAGTTGGCTCAGTGGCTCAAGAGCTCAGTGGTGCTGAGCAGGTGAACTGAAGCTCTCAACATGCATACAGCAGCCTCAGGCAGCCATTTGGACATGGCTGGGAGGTCATTGTCCAACTATGGAGGCTCCACACTGAGCATAGCCTCAGCAGCCTCAAGAAGACACCAACCGAGGTCACATGGCATGCTCACAGGGGACACCAAGTCAGTTTTGTTGTTTATCCATTCAAAAGAGAAAGCAATTTTCCAAGGTGTAACTTAGCTTGTGCTTGAGATGCTCTAGTGGACTAGGAAAAACACTAGGAGCTAGGAGTCTTGACATTATTATTGCCTTGATTTGATTGACTTAAAAACTTGGAGTCTTAAAAATTGGTTGTCTTGATGAAAAGTAATTGTCTAGATGAGAAGTCTTGATTGTCTTGTTTTTAATTCTTGATTGCATTGAGTGTAGTGAAGACAAATCTTTATTGTCTAGATGCTGAGTCTTGATTGTCTTGATACTAAGCTTTGATTGTTTTGATGATAACTCTTGGTTGTCTTAGTAACAAGTCCTGATTGTCTCCATGATAACTCTTGAATGTCTTGATGACAATTCTTGATTGTCGTGATGATAAGTTTTGATTGTCTTGAGTGTAGTGAAGACATGTCTTGATTGTCTAGATGCTAAGTCTTAATTGTCTTGATGTCAATTCTTGATTGTCTTGATGACAATTCTTGATTGTCTTGATGTCAATTCTTGATTGTCTTGATGACAATTCTTGATTGTCTTGATGACAATTCTTGATTGTCTTGATGACAAGTCTTGATTGTCTTGATGACAATTCTTGATTGTCTTGATGACAAGTCTTGATTGTCTTGATGCCAGTTTTTGATTGTCTTGATGACGAGGCTTGATTGTAGTGAAAATAAGACTTGATTGCCTTCATGAAATGTCTTCTTTTTCTTCATTACAAGTCTTGATTGTCTTGAGTGCAAGTCTTGGTGACTATAAAATAAAGTGTTCAATCAACTTTTGAAAGACTCTTGATTTTCCTGATGATGAAGCACTCAATGCCAGAGCCTCAAATCTAACAAAAATTATTTTCAGACTAGGATAAATCATTTTCTGATCAATTCTTAAAATTAATTTTAAAAACCATAACAAATGAGATTTTGTAATGACTTTTACAAAATTCAAATTTCACTTCTTGACAACTTTTCTCATTCTTTTTTTCTATGTAAAGGGAATGCAAGTACGAGCAAGACTTGGAGTTCAGTGCCACATCAAGACAATTAAACTACAGGAGGGCCAAAGAAGAGAAAGAGAAGAAGCTCAAGAGATTAAAACAGCTTCAGAAAATCCAGCAGGAACAGCGAAGAAAAACATGAAAAAAGTGAGCATCGAGTCTGAGAACACAAAAATGATACACTCCTTATTTGCGCACCTATTTTGGGTGTTCTTCAAATAACAATAATTAACAAGACATCTGTTGAAAAGAAAAGTACGATGCTTTCCAATCATACACAACTGGTGACTGTCGCTTCTTATAGTTTTTCAAAAACCATTTAAAAAGGGAACGGCTTTCAAAATCTAAGGCTTTGCTAAGAATACATTGAAAGCCAAGACTTAAAAGTTGAAACATTGAATTAAAACTGTTTTATGGTCTTTAAGCAAGTTCTTTTTTATTTAGACTTATGACGACATGTCAAGCAATGGAAACCAATTGGATGTCATTGGAAAGCTTCGAGGTTTAGTTTTCCACAGATGTCTTGTTAATTATTGTTTTCAGATCACCCAAAATAGGAGGGCAAATTGGGGAGTGTTTCATTTTTTGCCTGTAGACTCTATATTATTTTGAATGTTTTCTCTTCGCAGAAAATGACCTCATGGATGATGCCCAGTGGGTCTTTCAACGAGGCTGATGAGGACGAGGCTGACGACTCATCAGAAGATGATGTGTCAGAAGAAATCAAAGTTGTCGATGAGGAGCTGAAAAGGCTCCAGGTGGAAATTCAACTGCAATTAGCTAAGCAAGAAAGAGAGCTAAGAGCAAGGAACGCAAGCAGCAAAACAAGGTAGGATCATTTTGCATTGGATGTAATTAATTTGGTGCCATTTTTGAGTCAAGCTTGGACATTTTGCCATAGCTTTGCTCAAATCTGAGCAAAGTGTGATAAACTTGATTCAATGTTGAAAAAGAGTCCCAGCTCTTATTGAGCTTTACGTCAACTAGTATGATTCTCTATATGCATTTGTTATATAGTTAATTTTAAAAAAGCCGATGAATGACTATTTTAAGTAACATCATGTGTTTCATTACTTTCAATTTATGGAAAAATAAACATTACGAAGTATTTGCATTTTTAAGATTTGTTCGCATCATTATATGTGATAAGGGATATATATTACACTCTTCAACGCTATGCAACTAAAATTTGCTACCATTTTTATATTCATTTAAGTAAGGGTAATGTTAATTAGAAAATTGTTTTAAAATATAATTAGGTACACTTATTGAACTTAACGTTACATTAATGTTTTAGCTTTTAATTTATAAATAATCTGACGATTCATTGATGTATTTATAATTCGTTTGCTAGTTAAGTAATTCAATCATTTTGCATTGGATGTAAATAATTTGGAACCATTTTTGAGTCAAGCTTGGACATTTTGCCATAGCTTTGCTCAAATCTAAGCAAAGTGTGAAAAACTTGATGCAATGTCGAAAATAAGCCCAAGCTCTTTAAAAGCTTTACGTTAACTAGGATGACACTCCAACTTAACATCCATTATGTTTAAAAGTGGAATTTTGGCGGGAAATTCAAAAGGCAGCAAATCCTGCCAGCCTCAATTTCTCGTCAAATCAATTGGGTTAATTCCACTTTGATTGAATTGGATCCTTTGGAGTTGATCAACATGCAACTTATCGTGTCCTTTTAAGGCAAAAAAGGATTCTTATTGAAGCCTTTTGGGTTGGCCTTGAAGGCCATGACATGATTAATTGCTGGCCTAACAATGGACTCCATTTTTGCACTCCATTCCAATGTTGATGCTGCTGCTCTAAGATGGCCAAAGATGACAAAAAAGTGAAAGACCTCATAAATTTCCTCCCTTAGTTAGATGTCCAAGGCCTGGGTAGACAATCTCGGATTATTCGAGCGGATTTGGGAATTATGACTGTAAACAGTTTTCAGCTTAATATTATATTATGTTAAAATATTAATTTGGGAAGGCAGTGTAATTAGGTGTCCAAAACGGGCAGAAAAGTCTTGGTTTACTCGAGTGGGGCCCTTCTTAGTAATGAATTTAAACAATGTTTAGCTGCAAAATATTGCTAATATTTTGCCAAATACTATATTGACTAAAGTTCAAAATTACTTGAAAATGTGATACAATTAGCATTTGGAAAGCAACAAAGCCGAATTGTGCCTAAAATAAAGTAAAAGTGTCATTAGAATTCGGTGTAAATTGAATAAGTCAAAAAAGTCACTATCTAAGTTGATGGCGCCATGGTGAAGGCTCTAGGGCTCACGTGCAAGCGGTCCGCGTTCGATACCCATCATGGAAAAATCTTCTTCACTTTCACCGCCTCATCTTGCTCCGCTCAAACGAAACAGAATAGTGAGATTTCATTTTGCAGCTTTGGTTGTTGACTAAGGTTAATTTCCATTTGCGCTGACAAGTCTGCCCTTTAAGACATAACAGTTCAAGTTTGCCCTTCCCCTTTGCCCATGTGAATTTTGCTGCCTTTTTTTATTTGCCCTTATGAATTTGATTTTCACCCTCAAACCATTTTACATTTATGCCCTTTTTCTGTTAACCTCACTTTGACTGTGTTTTGCCCTTATGACTTTTGCCCTCATGAATTTGATTTTCGCCCTAAAACATTTTCCATTTGTGCCCTTGTTCTTTTAAACACACTTTGACTGTGTTTTGCCCTTATGACTTTTGCCCTTATGACTTTTGCCCTTATGACTTTTGCCCTTATGACTTTTGCCCTTATGACTTTTGCCCTTATGACTTTTGCCCTTATGACTTTTGCCCTTATGACTTTTGCCCTTATGACTTTTGCCCTTATGACTTTTGCCCTTATGACTTTTGCCCTTAAGACTTTTACCCTTATGACTTTTGCCCTTTCTTTAAATGCCATTGTGATTTTTGCCCTCTTGGCTTTTGCCCTTTTCTATTTGCTCTTTTAACTTCTTTGCTCTATAACTTTGACACTTTTACTTTTACCATTTGCCCTCATGCTTTCCCCTTCACTTTTTTAATTTTGCCCTTCACTTTTTTCTTTTGCCCTTTGCCCCTTAGATTTGTAGGCCTTGGTATTTAGATTCATTTCATCTTTTGAGGCTTTTAGTTTTCAATGTTTTCCCTTTTTCATATTGCCAGGAAAACATTTTGAGACTTTTCTTTTCATATAGCAATTTCTTAGATTCTGTTGTTGTTGGCTTGGCACCATTTGGAGACAATCAGTCTACTCTAATGGGAAAAGAATGGCTACTTTTCTTCTCTTGAGCATTTATTGAAAAAGCCAAATCAGATTACCAGGCAAAAAATCATCCATGTTCATGAAAATGTGCTTTATTACATCTTCTTTTTTAATTCGATCCATCATGCTCAGGTCTGGATATGATTCACAACTCCTTGACAAAGTTCATGAAACTCGTTCAAAATTGTACCATTTATTTCATTGTTTTTACCATTACAATTAACAAAAGAGCGCTTTCATTTCCATTTGGTTGCCTATAATAACAAGAAATGTTTTGTTTACTTTTTGGCCCGCGCGTCCTTTTTTCCACGATTTCAGCGAGCGCCCGCGCGCACGCCCGCGCGCACGCCCGCGCGCACGCCCGCGCACCAAAACTTGAGCGCCATCTATTATTTTTTTGTTTTTGCTCAACTTGTTAAGAGTAATTAGTAAGTTGTCAACAAATCGGCTCATTTTCGTCAAATCCACTCTGGCTCAACTGGTTTGTTTTGAATGTAAGGAGCGTTGAGCGACAAAAAGTAAGGCTATTAATTCCCATTCGATCCATCATTGCAATAGTTATTGCTTTATCAACTTTTGCTCAACTTGTCAAGAGTAATCAGTGAATTGTCAACAAATCAGCTATTTCTATCAAATCCACTCTGGCTCAACTGGTTTGTTTTGAATGTATGGAGCGTTGAGCAACAAAAAGTAAGGCTATTAATTCACATTCGATCCATCATGCTCAGGTCTGGATGTGATTCACAACTCCTTGACAAAGTTCATGAAACTCGTTCAAAATTGTTCCATTTATGTAATTGTTTTTACCATTACAATTAACAAAAGAGCGCTTTCATTTCCATTTGGTTGCCTATAATTACAAGAAATGTTTTGTTTACTTTTTGGCCCACGCGTCATTTTTCCGCGATTTCAGCGAGCGCACGCCCACGCGCACGCCCGCGCACCAAAACTTGAGCGCCATCTATAGCATTTTGCTTGCTATTAATTATTCCTTGATTTGTGGCATTTGATGCCTTTTTCTGTGTATGCATGGAGTAAAAAGGGATCATTTATGTTGAGTACAATGACAGAGCTTTTGGGTTCAGCTATATGTACAAGTAGAAAGCTTTCTTTATGCATAGAGAAGTATAAATGGTAGCCCATTAAACCTCCATATTCTCCAGCATGAATAATGTGCTGTAGTAGCCTGACATGAGGCTCTTTCATCGGTTATTTCCATATGTAGAGTCTGACCCCCAAAAAGTCCCACAAACTCTTGAAATTCCTCATTAAAGTTACCTAGGCGTCCAAGGCGGTGTTGCTGCGCTTTACCGCCTCGGATGATTTGAGCGGAGCGTTGTTTTTAGTTTACTGGGAGGTTTTAGGTGTTATTTACTTAATTAAGGATTACAAAGTTAAAAATCATGATATTTTAGTTAATATATAATCAATATGAGTCTAAGATATTTTAAAAAAGTATTTTTTCTGATTAGCTTGTCTCGCTCCGCTCGATTTATTGAAAGACAATTTAACTTGTTTAATGTTGTTTTTTTAATGTTTAAAAATTGCAGCTGATTATTTATGGAGAAATTGTGTCATGTATTTTCTATTAAATATAAAATTAAAGGGTTAGTATGTATTTTTTTATGGATCAGACTCTGCTTTTCTCTTTTATGTTTGAGCCCTTTGAATCTTGCTTTAACTCAGTCATTCGTGAAATCTCATTGTTTCTCATCTTCCAACCAGAGACATTGACGTACATTTGGTACTCTTTGCATGAGATGAAGAAAGCCGCAGTCAGCGTTTGAATTTTCCCGCCAAAACTCCACTTTTGGTTAGCATTCAAAAGTGTAATGCATTTTTGTGGCCAGCAACAAATTATTAGTTTTTGCCCAAAGTTGACCTATTTCGTTGCTAATTTGTGACATTTTTGCATGTAACGGTTAATTTTAACGAAAACCGTTATTTGGATTAATATCATGGAAATTAGAAAGCCGTTAACTCATTGTAGTTTAAACATGTAACGTTATTTAACGCGGTTTCCTGAATTATAATTTGTTAATGATTGGCTTCGTTATTTTCGTTATGGTTGATATTTTTGCTAAATGTTGATAAGTAAAATGGGTTAAAATTGCTTGAAAGCGTTATTATTTTATATGTCAGTACACAATAAAGCCAATTTGTGCAAATAAATATGAAAAAGTTGGCCAAATTTCAAAGGCTGTGCAAAATCTAAAACTTTGCAACTAAACCCGTTAATTTAAAATAATTATAAATTAAAATTTTACTTGCTCCAAAATATGTTTACATTAAAATACCAAAAGTCCAAACAAAAAAATTCAAAATTCGCGCCATTTTTCAGTAGCTTTCCCATTTTTGGCAAAAATTGGCTTTTCTGCGTTACAACATAGAATTCAATATCGCTTTCCAGCTTTTTTGTATGATTTTTCTCATTGACATTTTGCAAAAATATCGACCATATTCGTGCAAATGAAGCGGGCTTTTGAAATGCTCGAGCTCCTTGTCGATCCTGCACCAGTTCCCATCTTGGCCGCTAGATGGCGCCACATTCACATTGTTTACATTAGTCTTTTGATGTATCATCATCGATCCAAGTGAGCAACAGGGCCATCATTTATGGGTTGTTTGGCAGGACTTTTGTACAGTATGGGTTGCCAAGTAAAGGCCCTTATCATCATCTGCTCCTAATTATGAAACATGTCATGCATGAAACATTATATTATTTTATGTTTATGGCACACTTTCATATCTTTTTCAAAAGTTAAAATTACAAAGTATATAACTTAAAAATATTGATATACATTCGTAGTTTTGTGAATGATTGAAAAATAACTTTTTGGAGTATTTTATTTACTCTCATCAGTATGCAAATTTTTTTATGTATATTATATGTTATTCTATTCATAGTTAAAATTAGTCTTAAGATGAGTTATTTTAGCAAATCATCCTGCAAAGCTTTGTCTAGTAATTCAATTCACGACAATACTAGACAAAAAATACAAGCAATTAAAATTAAAAACAGCTTTTAGCAGGCTTTAAAAAGCAACAAATTCAAAAATTGAATTTTTAATGAATTATCCTCCTAACAAATCATATTGAAACCAATCAAATTAAAAGCTTAAAAGTATCCTCATTTCATTTTCATATGTTGATAAGAAGAAAAAAAGAGAAACTGGTTCTTTTCAAAAGCATAATTTCATAAGTCCAGTCTATAGATGAACGGGGCCTCAGACAGAAGGCATTTTCGCGCGCCACAAGTCCGGTACTACAAGTCTTTGTGCATGCTCCTTTAGCCCGAATTGAGCGCCTATTCGACACCATGGTAGTATATAGGCTTTTCCTCTGCTTTTAGCTACTACCGCTCACATTGGATTGAGAGATGGCCTAACCCAGATATTTTTGGTTTTGTAGCATTGTAGCCAAATTTGGCCAAAAAAGGTGGAAAAATGGGGATTATTAATTTCTTAATGTTCAGCTTTGCGAAGCATGAAACTTTTAAAAGGTTCCAGCTCCATGGCCTTTCATTTTTAGCAGAACATGCGTAAAAATGACCCTGTCCAAAATGAAAAGGGCCAACTTTTCTTATTTCATAAGCAAGTCTCTAGATCAGCTGGGAAAGGAGATACAGAGCACCACAAAAAATGGATGTGATTAGCGTGAACACTTTTTAAGTAAAATCATTACCCTCCGTAACTCTTTTCCTTGTCGACCCAGCGATTTGCTTATGAAATTAAAAAGTTTTAGAATTCAATTTCAGTAGGGGTCATTGAAGCACAACTTTGCCAAAAAACCAAGTGGATTTGAGTTAGAGGCTTTGCAAAATCTTTGCCTTCGCAAGCTTCCCGCTACCAATTTTGTATTTGCCCCCAAGGTAACATTTTTTAGAGCTCATAACCTGCCAAGGTTTGAGTTGAGGTTGTGCAAGGTTAGGTTCTATTTCAAGTCAAGGTTTTGTAGCAGTAAACTACTGTCGAGTGTAGAAAGCCTTGGCCTGGCCTTAGTGAACTAGCAAAGGTCCTAATGACAGCCTTACTACAATCTACCATTTACTACATAGCATTCACATAGGTTTATACATGCATAGTGTAAAATTTGCACTTTTTTAAAGGCCACACAAGGCCAGCCTAAGGGCTTTTCTTGGCCTTGGTTGCTAAGTCTCACATTTTCACTGCTAACATCTCCCACATTCTTGCACACTTTGACAGTGCAGTGGTGTTCATCTGCTGGTTATTTCATTGAATTAATGCTTTTTTGGCAAGTTTTTAGTTTTTGACTAATTTCAGTTATGATGCAAACTTTTTTACTGACCAAAAAAATCTGCTGATTTTTTAAGCAAATCAAATGTGAAAAACAGTTTTTGATTAATATTCTTGTTGATTGATAAGCATTTTGATGCTATTTTTTGATACTGTGACAGTTTTTGACCAAATTGTATTTTTGGCAAAAATTATATTTTTGGCAATGCTCAAAACTTTTTCTTATCATATCTTAGGTTTTGCCAAATATTTTGACAAACCTGCATTTTTGAAAAAATGTATTTTTGAAAAAAACCTGTATTTTCTGTCAATCCATTTTTTTGGCCAAATTTGCCATGTTTTTCAAAAATAATTTTGCCCTTGTAATATTTAAGCAAAAAAGGACAAAAAGGGTAATTATTGTTGTGATCATTTGCAATGTTTTTAGCTGTTGTATGATTTATGTGTTAACTTGGAAAACATGTAATGAGAGCTGATTGCCAACTAGCACTTTAGCTTTCAGTCCTCGATACTGAAAATCCCAAAAAGTATCAAGTTTCCCTCAAGTCAAAGTAGATTTCTTCCTTTCCTTTACCATGAAGCATATCACATAATTTTGAGCTAAACTAGCTCAATGGATCGAGTTTAAAGCCGAGCTGAGTTAATTGGTAAACTATTTACCTCTATGTCTTAAAAGTGTAGGCCCAATTCATGTGAAATAAAAAAAAAGTGTTGGTAGCTGAATTCCTAGAACTTTTTGTTTTTGTCAAAAAGTTGTCAAATGTTTTTGACAACTCCTGAGATGCGCCATCTGGTGGCCATTTTGGTGCACGGCTGTAGTTGAATTCCATTAAAAAATCCTAGAACTTTTTTAAAAATTAAAAAAATAGTGTCAAAAAGTTGTCAAATTTGTTGGCAATTTTCCGGATGGCGCCATCTGGCGGCCATTTTGGCAAAAACAAATTGTCAAAAATTCTAGCAACCGTTTTCGTGCAAGTTGGACAATAAAATCCTAGAACTTTTTAAAAAATATTGTCAAATTTTTGACAATTTCACAGATTGCGCCATCTAGCGGCCGTTTTGGCCAACAAAAAATTTATAGTAAAAATTTGACAATAAATTCCGAGAACTTCTTTGAATTGAAAAAAATATTGTCAAAAAATTGTCAATTTTTTTGACAATTTCTCAGATTGCGCCATCTAGCGGCCGTTTTGGCCAACAAAAATCTTTAGTAAAAAAATTTGACAATAAAATCCAAGAACTTCTTTGAAAATTGAAAAAAATATTGTCAAAAATTGTCAAATTTGACAATTTTCCGGATTGCGCCATCTGGCGGCCGTTTTGGCGTAGGTTTCATGCCCGGAGCTCCAGGTTGTTGAGGACCAAAAAGCAACAGCGCCTTGCTGCTGCTTTCGCCACGGCCTCATCCTCGGCGAGGCCGTCGTCCGTGTCCTCGATTCGTCGCGGCCTCGAACTAAGTTCTGGCGGCCTCGACAACAACCTCCAGTTCGCAGCCGCCGCGCGGCCTCAGCCGAAATTCTCACAAGTCGTCATTCAGCCTCGGAGGCCAAAACAGCTCAACTCTTTTACAGTGCAGTGTGACACATTCTAGTGCGGTGTTCATTTACGACAATGGGATACATTTTGTCTAATAAGGTGCTTTGACATTGAGAGTGTGCTATAAAGCGCTATGATTGGTTTGACACAAAAAGGATTTTGCCTAAAAATTGTCTAAAAGTTATTTTGTCAAAGAAATGTTATTTTGTCAAAAATGTTGTTTTGTCAAACAGAGTAATTTTGTCAAAAGAGTAATTTTGTCAAAAAGAGTAATTTTGTCAAAAGAGTAATTTTGCCAAAAGAGTAATTTTGTCAAAAAGAGTAATTTTGTCAAAAAGAGTAATTTTGTCAAAAAGAGTAATTTTGTCAAAAAGAGTAATTTTGTCAAAAAGTAATTATTTTAAAAAAGTTAATTTTTTCAAATAGCACCTGATGTCTTTAAATTCATTTTGTCAAAAAGATATTTTGTCAAAAAGATATTTTGTCAAAAGGATATTTTGTCAAAAGGATATTTTGTCAAAAAAGTAATTATTTTAAAAAAGTTAATTTTTTTCAAATAGCACCTGATGTCTTTAAATTCATTTTGTCAAAAAGATATTTTGTCAAAAAGATATTTTGTCAAAAGGATATTTTGTCAAAAGGATATTTTGTCAAAAGATATTTTTTCAAAATGTTATTTTGTCAAAAAGTTAATTTGTCAAAAAGTTAATTTGTCAAAAAGTTAGTTAGTCAAAAGTTAGTAAGTCAAAAAGTTACTTTTCAAAAAGCTAATTGTCAAAAAGTTATTCTGTCAAAAAGGCTAGTTTGTCAAATAAAGCAAGTTTGGCAAAGAAAGTTATGCTATACAAATAATGCACTTTATCAAACCAGTTTCTGACCATAAAAAGTATGGCATTTGCCAAAGCGAAAATTGGCCATGAATTTTGTCAACCAAGAAATCTAAATACGTACAACATGTGTCCCATTTGGTGATAAGTGAACATTTGTGTCAAAATTGCACAAATCATGCAGTGCATTGATTACGCAACGCTGAAGAAGAAGAAGATCCAAAAGTCCCAGCAGTGCTACTAACACAACAACCAAATACATGACTGTTATTTGCTGGCAAAAGGAAAGCATTTTATCATCGAAAAAGCTGGTTGTTGTGTCATTATTGCATGCCAGCAATTATCAGGAGCCAGCCAAGGAAAAGCCATGTTTTTCTGGCCAAAAGTGTGCAAAAAAGTGTGTGTGTGACCTAAGAAAAATGGGGGATTAAAGGATTGAACCAAATTATGGGCTAGCGTGGCATGTTCATGATCAGCAGCCAACGGAAAGTTCCGTCTGTATTTTGATGTAGTGCAACTATTTTTGTCTTCCGCCAAAATGTATGGGGGCATGGGAGGTGGTGGCAATGCCTGGATGAAGATCATGGGCATTGGTGGCGAAAATGCCCAGAAGAGGCAAAAACAGCAGGGCAAAGGCAAAGCTGGAGAAAACGACAAGTTTCAGGGTAAGAATGCTTCATTACATGTATTTTCATTCAAGAAATGTATCCAAAGTGTAATACAACTTAAGGAGAAAACACTTAAAAATGTAAAGTGTGAATTACAATTCAGCTCATTTAATTACAAATGACAAGATTTCAGTGTTGAAATACTTCATTACATGTATTTTCATTTAAGAAATGTATCCAATGTATCCCAGTGTGTAATATTATATGGGGTTATTTTTTCTAGCATAAAGCACTACAAAATGTGAATTGCTCATCAATTCAGCTCAATTAATTGCAAATGACAAGATTTCAGAGTTAGAATGCTTAATTACATGTATTATGTAAGAAATGTATCCAAAGTATTCCTAAGTGTTTTTAGGTATTTGATGGATATTTTCTAGCAGAAAATGTGAATTGTGAATTGCTCATCAATTCAACTCATTTAATTACAAATGACAAGTTTGCCGGGTGAGAATACTTCATTGCATGCATTTTCATTTAAGAGATGCATCCAAAGTACCCCAAATTGTAATGTTATTTGAAGACTATTTTCTAGAAGAAAACACTTTATAATGTGAATAGTGAATTAAACATCAATTCAGCTTTTTTATTACAAAAGACAAGTAATATGTATTCTGCAAAAATACATTCAAGTACTCTATGATAATTCACTTATGTATTCTATATGAATGCAATTGAGTATTTTGTAAAAATACATTTAAATGTATTTGATGAATATACATTTAATTATTCTATATGAATTCATTATGCCTTTTATTATAATACATTTAAAAGCCTTCTATGATAATACATTTGTGTAATCTATAAGAATACATTTAAGTATTCTATAAGAATACTATAATAGTACATTTAAGCATTCTATAAGAATACATTTAAGCTGTATTTAAGAATGCATGCCCTTTTAGGGTACAACATTGCTTTAATACATTTTGCAATACATTCTCTGATACAGCGATGACTCATATGAAAAATTAATAAAACATGTCTAGTTAGATTTGGTTTCATTCCATTACAATGAACTTGTCAAGGCCATCAGAAAAAGGGGCTTTCATGAAGATTTGACCTGATGTACACCCCGTTACATTGCATGACATGTGGGTGTGTTGTAACCAAATTATCTTATCGCAATTCTCCACCAGCTGCAGTGGTGCTGCTTTCTACTTTCCACAATGGGTTCATACCTGAGAAAGAGAGAGAGAGGAAAAAGAAGGAGAGCCTTTGTACTGCTTAGCATTATCCTTTTTATGATCAAAAGCTGCAAAGGAAAAGTTTGCTCGAAGGAGTTCTAGTTTTTAAGAGAGTGCTGCTGCTGCACAACCACTTCTACAAGGTGCTCATTGTGTGCCAGTACCATAATTAAGGCCAATTCCTGGCTTAGCCGTCCAAATGCAAGGTCAATTGATGTGATTTATGATCGAGCCAATCAGAGAGTCCATTGATGCATGTAGGCTTCGTTAAGCTCGATGCTACCAAAACGACTTTTCTCAACATAAGTGTAACTCATTTGATTCAAGTTGCTTTCTTTGAGCTCCAATGCAAATCCAAAAAGACTTCTAAGCCCTCAAATATCTCTATTTTTGGCTAAAATTTGCCTTTTTGCAACACACCGTTAACTTTGAATTCATGATAAACAATAAGTTTTTCAAATAAAAACTTTTATGAGACACTGAGGCATGAAGATTTTGATGCCAACTTATGAAATTTTACTACTATGAAACACATGTGGAATATAAAACGATGATATGTTTTTGGTGCTCAAAAACTTTGATGCTAAAAGGCATGGAAGTCTTTAAGGTTTGTATTGGTGCTCTTGAAAAGCATTTTTGCCCAAGTGAGTCTCGCTTATGTTGTCATTCGTTGTTCAATCTCGCTTAAGCTTTCTTAGGCTTTCATGCATGTTGGTGTGGAGCCGTTACGCATCAGAATGCAACAGTATATGTATGCTGCTCTTTCCTGATGAAACATTCATAATACAGAAATACCACTTTTTGGCCCTTAACGCAAGCTTTCCACCACTACTGCACATGAAAAATATAAAACAATCTCCTACGAATCAGACTCAAATGGCATTTTTGTCAACCAATCAAAACCCTTGGCCTTCCTATTGTTTCTAGTATCCTCAGGGTTTTGCATTGATGGGCAGAAAATTCCATTTGTGCCAAGTTAGTCCTAGATTTTTTCATATTCTTATGTGTGCAGCTGACGTTGAATCGAGCTGAGAACACGGACGTATAGACTAACGTGAGTGTCAGGAAAGTTTCCGAAAGTTTGTCTGTTGAACCTAATTCAATTTTGACTGCAAAATTCTGCCTGAATGTTTGGGCAGCCCAAATATGGTTGCTACAATGTAGTAGCAGAGAAAAATCTCACTGTAAACTATTTCAACAACTTTCCCTCTTCGAGACTGTAAAACTTTTCTAGAGGCCACACACACACTCACACACACCATTGCAATCATTTTGGTTCTGCAATTCCATTTATTTTCTTGGCAGCTCACTTGACAAGGCTTTTTTGGCTCTTGGCCCAAAATGAGATTTGCCACAATTAAGTCTGGCTTTAATGCCATAAACACACATTATACTCAAAATATTTTTTCATTAAGCAACCAGCTTTGCCCTTTTTAGAGCCATTCCCAACTTTCTTAAATCAGCACCAAGATTTGTAAGTAAAAAAGGGTTTCTACTTTTGCTGAAAAGCACCACATTTTGCAAAAAACTACCAACTTTTGCTGAAAAGAACCAATTTTTGTCGAAAGAACCAACTTTTGTTGAAAAAACCAATTATTAGTAATAAAGTTAACAAGAAGGTACCAACTTTTGCCGACAAGTACCAACTGTTGCCGAAAAGTACCAACTGTTGCCAAAAAGTACCAACTGTTGCCAAAAGTACCAACTTTTGTTGAAAAAACCATATAAAGCAAGAAAGTACCATCTTTAACTAAACAAGAAAGCACCAACTTTTGCCGAAAAGTACCAACTTTTGCCAAAAAGTACCAACTTTTACCAAAAAGTATCTACTGTAGCTAAAAAAACTATATTAAGCAAGAAAGTACCATCTTTAACAAAGCAAGAAAGTGCCAACTTTTGCCTAAAGCGCCACCTTTTGCCGAAAAGTACCAACTTTTGCAGAAAAGCACCAATTTTTGCAAAAAAGTGCCAACTTCGTCCAAAAGCATCTACTTCGGCTGAAAACACCTTTTTAATCAAGGAAGTACCATCTTTTGCCTAAAGCACCACCTTTTGCCGAAAAATACCAACTTTTGCCGAAAAGTACCACCTTTTGCCGAAAAGTACCACCTTTTGCTGTAAAGTACCACCTTTTGCCGAAAAGTACCACCTTTTGCCGAAAAGTAACAACTTTTACCGAAAAGTACCACCTTTTGCCGAAAAGTACCACCTTTTGCCCGAAAAGTACCACCTTTTGCCCGAAAAGTACCACCTTTTGCCCGAAAAGTACCACCTTTGCCGAAAAGTACCAACTCTTCTCAAAAGTACCGACTTTTTCCGAAAAGTACCAGTATTTGAAAGACGGAGCCAGTTTTTCTTTGAAATGTTGTAACTTAGTCAAATTCGAGGAGTTGCGGCAAAAAAGGCAAAATAAGTGTAAATAACGCATATCCGAAAATCGATATAATGCAATTTGCAGTAGATGAACACCTCATAAAAAGTAGGCAAGGTTGAAAGCACCCAGAAGAACTTTCTCCTCTTCTTCTCAGAGCAAAAGTATGGCAGTTGCAGTACATTTTAGCCTGGTTTTTCCAATTCTGTTGGGGGACTTTAAAAAGCCTGAGAGTATTGGAAAAAAGCCTCGAATTTTCTCATCTCAGCCAGAGCCTTCAAATGAAAAATTGACAAGTTTTCTTCATTATGGAGACTGAACAGGAAAGCCTCGAGATTGTTCCAATATGTCGATAATTTTCCTTGCATGTCCAAAGCTTTTTTCCTTTGCAATTTATGCACTGCGGATTTTTTTCATTTCTCTGTTTTTGCTACATCACCAAAAATGAAAAAAATGAATTCGAATATTGCTCAGAAAATTACTAAGTTAGGAGGAATGACTAAATTCGGAGAGATGATTTAATTCAAGAAAAGTTACTAAATTCTAATGAATTACTAAGTTTGGAGGAATTACTGAATTCGGAGAAATTATTTATTTCGGATATGTTTCTGGATTCGGGAAGTGACTTAATTCGGGGAAGTGACTCAATTCGGGGAAGTGACTCAATTCGGATAAATTACTCAATTCGGATTAGTTACTCAATTCGGAGAAGTTACTCAATTCGGAGAAGTTACTAAATTCGGAGAAGTTACTAAATTCGGAGAAGTTACTAAATTCGGAGAAGTTACTAAATTCGGAGAAGTTACAAAAGTCGGAGAAGTTACAAAAGTCGGAGAAGTTTCAAAATTCGGTGAAGTTACAAAATTCGGAAAAGTAGGTGGGTTATGTTGCTTTAAATTCGGAGAAATACGAAGTTCGGAATAAATTACTAAATAAAGAGAAATCACTTTAGGAGGAATTACTTAATCAAAAGCAAATTACTGACCAAGTTTGGAAAGTAATCCGTTTTAAAATATGCAGCGTTTCGGTGGAAATTCGGAGAAAATTGAAAAGGCTTGATGGAAAGCTTGGAATTGAGGCTACATTTACCAGAAAGTTTACCAACAACAACTGCCATAAATAACTTTCTTCAAAGGAATTTATGCTGGGCTTTACAAGAAAAATCTGAAATAAATTCACAGTTTTTGAAAGCCTGAATTTCTCTCTCTTATGTTTCACAACTATGCTTTAAAAATCATTTTGTCTTTTTCGAGTCTCATTAATTCTTCAAATGCTTTTTTGCCAATTAATTCCCAAAAATTGCTACATAAGCCACAAACTAAATATTATGGAATCTACAATTCAATGAACGCTCCTTATAATAATTTAACTTTCAAATACAAATATCATTAAAAAAGTCAAGCTTTAACTATAAAACTTTTTCCTTTCAATCATACTTTTGTTTAGAGAAATTAATTAACACATTTTAATAGTATCTTTACCTTTAATGTTTCTTCTTGAAACATTAAGCGCATTGCATATTTAAGAATATTTAGTTTATGCCTTCATGAGCATATTTTTGGTATAAATTCAAGTTGTTTTCATTTATCTCAACAATGAGACTTGATAACTCCATCTATGTTCTTTATTTTATGCGGCTTCAAATGTCGTCAAACTACAACTAAAACAACAACAACTGAGAGCTATTGTTGAGTTCTCAGCAGATTGCTCCTACTTTGTATGCAGTAGCAACAATGTCTTGATTTTAATTAGTATTAGAATTTCCCAACAACTTGGCTAATTTCTCATTAGCTATTCTGCAATCTACTAGCTTTTGGTCTCAGTATGGAAGCCATTTTTTGCCATTAGACTGTAATCTTCAGCAGTCAGCAATTCTGGACAAATTAGGCTGAGTGCGACAAGAGAGCCAATTAGGCCATGTTCATTTAGGTCCATAGGAGCATATCCATTTTTTCTTCTCCAAAATGAGTGTAATGGCAAATACTGTATCTATTTTTCACATGCCATTTTGTATATTTCATCTCAAATTGTATTTCACATTTCAAATTGTACTTCACATTTCAAATTGTATTTCACATCTCAAATTGTATTTCACATCTCAAATTGTATTTCACATATCAAATTAATTGTATTTCACATATCAAATTGTATTTCACATATCAAATTGTATTTCACATTTCAAATTGTACTTCACATTTCAAATTGTATTTCACATCTCAAATTGTATTTCACATCTCAAATTGTATTTCACATATCAAATTAATTGTATTTCACATATCAAATTGTATTTCACATATCAAATTGTATTTCACATTTCAAATTGTACTTCACATTTCAAATTGTATTTCACATCTCAAATTGTATTTCACATCTCAAATTGTGTTGTGTATTTGGTGTTGTATAGCGATACCTGACTTCTCTCGTACAAAGCCACAACTGAGTTTATTTCTCAACCAAGCACTGTATATACAATGTACTGTCAAGGTGAAATCGCATTGCACATCCTGCTAGGTGAAAGTGTGGTTAGGCAGCGCGGCTCGTACTATGCTACTATACTACTGAAGGATGACGCGCTAGCGCCATGAATGGTGAAAGTTATAAAAACATAACATCCCTCCCAAGCTAAAGAAAGCTGTTGTTAACAGGGGGATGAAGGTATTAACGAAAACCACCACCAAGTCATAAAAGTTAGAAAGTGTAAAGTCAAACTTCGGGTTTGTCAGGTCAGGTCAAACAGGATAATTATGACCAAGTCATGTTAAGGCAGACATCATTTTTTCTTAGGTCGCCCCCGGCCAGGCTTGTATTCTGGCGCCCTGGCTGGTAAAGGCTGGTCTTCTATCAAAACTCGTTGAGCTCTAGCCTGATTGCGTGTCAATGAGCTTGTGGGGTCTCGTCCCCCTCGGAAGCTGTCACGGAAACGGTTGAGTAGTTTCCTAGGAGAGCCAGGGTTACTTCTTGATGGTAAGTCTGGTGGTTCATCATCTTGAGTGGGTTCATTCACATCGTCATGAATGAGTACCTCTTCCGCAGGTGGAGAGTCTGGTTCTTGCTTAATAGGTGGAGGTGTTGTTGTCATCGGAGAGGCAATGCTGGCAGCTGGTTCCTCTGATTTGAAAGGAATGGGTGCTGGTGGAGGGTCTTGCGGATTCATGATGATAACGTCATCATCTTCAATTGTTATGTAGCCTCCTTTTGAGCCTGTGTCTGGATGGGCAGGATCTCTGGAAGATGAAGCTTCAGGCAGGGTCTCTGGTAAGTCATTTGTTGCTTGAGCCAGTGGCTTAGAAGGAGTAGATTTACAGACACGTAATCTGTTTAAGTGAACATATCTGGATTTGCTAGTGGAAAGATGTTGAATCAAAGCATTTGTGTCCTGGAGACTCACAATAACATAAGGTCCCTCCCACCTTGATCGAATTTTTGGATTGATTTTCAGAAGTTCTGGGCGATCCAACCAAACCAATAACCCTTCTCTAAAGTCTTCTGGCTTGATCTTGGCATCATAGAGCTGCTTGTATGAGTCACGATAAGATATGTTGCTTTCCATAGCAACTTGACGGGCAATCTTCATCCGTCTAGCGATTTCACTGATGTAGTCTTCCCCATAATAGGTTTTGTCAACCAGATTTGGATCCATTAATGGTGTTCTGGGATGCACGCCAAAAAGGAGGAAAAACGGACTCATTTTCGTTGCCTTACTCACACCACAGTTATAGGAGAGTTGAAGCGCAGGGAGAAGGGGTTCCCATTCCAAAGGAGAAGATGTATCAAGCATCTTCTGCAAGTAACTTATAATGTGCTTATTAATAACTTCAGCAGCCGCATTGCACTGAGGGTGGCTAGGGCTGGTTTTGCGCTTGTCTATCTGGAGCAGATCATAAAGCGATTGACTCAACTTTGATGTGAATTCTGCCCCTCCATCGGTAATGAGCACAGCTGGCGAGCCGAATCTTGCAATCCATCGATTAAAAATGGCCCCAGCAACAGTGTCAGGTTGTTTGTTCTCCAGAGCAACAAACTCTGCATACTTGCTAAAAGAATCAGTGATAACCAAAATATACTTCTTTCCATCTGAATCCCTCAAAGGTCCAAAGAGGTCAGCATGGACCCGCTCCAGGGGGCCCTTTGGTTGCTGGTGGGGCAGCAATTCCACATTTGGCTGTGATTGCTTAGGTTTGGTTCTGTCACATTTCCAACATGAACTGATGTATTCCTCAACATCAGCCAGTAAACTAGGCCAAAAATACTGCTCGCGAATTCTTTCACTGGTTTTGTAGATGCCCTTGTGCCCAACGGCGGCATGCGCAGCACTTATAATGTCAGCATGACAAACAGCCGGTGCTGCCAACACTGACTTGTCCAAAGGCCCACTCTTCACAAACAACAAGTCATTCTTGACTTCACAAATAGGGCCGTATCTTCTAATAATTCGCTTCAACTCAGGTTGTCTGGGTACAAGTCCTTGTTTGACAAAGGAAAGTAAGGCCGCAACTACCAAATCTGTAGATTGTAGCTTCTTCATAGCTGCCATGTCCTCCATGGCCTCAATAGCGACACTGTGGGTTTCACCACCTCGCAAAAGTTCAGGAATATTCCTCGAACAATAATCAGCAGGGTTCTCTGCTCCTGGACAATACTGCATCGTAAAATTGTGTTCTAACATCTGTTGCTGCAAGCGGTTCAATGTTCTGGAATGTGTCTTGTTCAACTTCTCTAATGGCTTGTGGTCAGTGTATAACGTAAATGGGTTACCAGTTAAATAAACTGCAAAGTGATCAATTGCCCATGTGCAGGCTAGCAGTTCTAACAAATACGGAGTGTAGTTCTTTTCATGCTTCTGAAGACCTCTTGAGGCATAACCAATTACTCGTGGACTATTATCTTGATATTGGATAAGTACTGCTCCAAGGCCTCCATCATCGGCATCAACAGCACCTTGAGAGGCATCAACATAGAGATGAAAATCTAGGCCGGGTTTGGGATAGGCTAGCACAGGTTCCATACATAGCATCTTCTTCAGAATCTCAAAAGATTTCATTGCTTTTGGAGGAAGAGGGCCGCCCTTCCATCCACTGTCCTTACAAGTAAGACGAGACAATTCCTTTGAATGTCTGCTAAATTGAGGAATACACGCTCTGAAAAAGTTAGTTAGACCCAGAAATTGCCTGATTTCTTTGACATTAGAGGGTGGCTTCACATTCGATATAGCATCCAATTTCCTTCGATTTGGCTTGTAGCCCTCAGGGGTCAACGTGAAACCCAAGTAAGTGCAAGATTCTGTTCCAAAACTACATTTGGGTAAATTCAACTTTAGGTTGGCCTTCCGAAGTCTCGCAAAACATTCTTCAAGGCCTACTAACATGTCTTCATGCCCACTACCCTTGACAAGCACATCATCCAGGTATATCAATACACGGGAAGGCGTCAGACCTTGGAAAGCACACATCATCATTCGTTGAAAGGTAAGTGGCATCCCTGTTAAGCCAAAGGGTGCCCGAATATAGCTGTATTGGCCCTTTCCAGGTATAGTGAAAGCTGTGTAGGGTCTTGAAGATGGTGCCAATTGCATTTGGTGAAATCCGTGTCGAAGATCAAGCTGCGAAAACAAACGGGTACCTGATGATCCTATGTCATCCAAACATTCAGAAATAAGAGGGAGTCTGTAGCTAGAGGGCTCTGTTTTTGCATTTAGGCCTCTATAATCCACCACTGGTCTCCAACCAGTACCCCCATCGGGCAGTTTCTTCGGCACACAAAAAATACTTGAGTTCCAGGGAGAATCGCAGGGTTCCACGATGCCCATCTTAAGCCATTCTTCAATGCTTTTGTTGATTTCATCAAGATGTGACATGGGAATCTGGAATTGTCTGGCATGAACTGGTCGGTGGTCATGTAGGTCAATTTTGTGTTTCATCAGGGTGCAATCACCCAAGTCAAATTCTGAAGTGGAAATAACGTCAGAATTACGAAGTAAACACTTCAAGTAACTCTGACGTAAATTAGGAGGAAGATGATCAAGATTTGCATGCTTTAGAATATAGTCCTCCACCTGCCTAGAAGGCCTCCCCAAAACATTTTTATCATTTAAGAACACATCATGAACAGGGACAATCTTATCAACACTGAAAATTTGCCCCACAAAAGAACCCTTGTCTAACTCAATAGGCAATAATCCTGCATTTGTAACCTTAATATTAGCGATTCCTTGTTGATTAGAGCGGATGAGGCAATCTTCCTTGCAAAGCTGGGCGGCATCGCTTATTTGGAGACATCCTTCAAAGTGGCCTATTGGCGCATTGTCCTGGTTCTTTAGCTGCACAGAGATTGTAGCAACACTTCTGGCCGGTATGTACGTCTTCTTCTGAGTTCTCGCCTCAAGTTGTATCTTATTCGCAGAGCGGATCTCCATCGATATGGGATCATAAAACAAGCCGGTAGCATGGATCAGGTCAATACCCACGATCCCATCAAGTGCGAGTCCCTCGCACACATAAAATGGCCACTTCAACTGTCGGCCTTCTATCATACAGTCTATTTCATAAAGTCCATTGATCCTTAAAGGGTTTCCGGAAGCACATGTTGCACGTAACATCGGAGCATTTGTAATTCTCTGAGGTCTTAGTTGGGGGGCAATTCTCCTGAATGCCATACGCGATAACAGGGAAATATTGGAGCCAGTGTCAAACAACATTTCAAAGGTGGCTCCAAGGCTGTGGATTGATACAAAAGGTCGTTTGGTATTCTCATTCGAGGATAGCAGGCTGAAACTTGTGATTGCATGAAAAGTTCAACGACCTTGCGACGACCAGTGGTGCGGAGCCCACCCTGGTCGTTTACCAGTTTAAAGGGTTGGAATGGTAGGAGGCACGAACTTCATTGACCTTCTTTGCCTCTTGCTCTGTTGCTCTCTTACTGCCAGGCCTTGGGTTGTACATGCCCTTAGCAGCATCTGCCTGCCTGGAAAAGCACTCAGCCTCAATATGATTCTTCTTGGTGCAATACCAGCAGACCACGTTGGCTCGGAACTGTCCACTTGCTGGACCCCGCACTTGTCCTCGGGCTTGTCCTCGCACTTGTCCTCGGTCCTGTCCTCGCGCTCCATTTCCATTGATGAGATTTACAAGTGCTCCTAGTGTCAGAGGCTGGTCGTGAGGATTGCTCTCCTGAGCATTGTCGGCCTGCTCAACAGCATGGACTTCAGGGACTGGTACAGTGGCTTTCTTCTCACTTGACAATGAGGCCTCTACACGTTTCGCAACTTTGAAGATTTCTTTAAGGTCCGTGATGTCATGCACGATCACCTGCTTCTTGATGGCAGGTAACAGACCTTGAATAAACCTTCGCCGGCATGCGAACACATATGCGCTCCTCTTGCACATTTCTACGGCAGCGTCATTTGTGGCGTACTCGCCCTCACCAAGGACGATGAAAGTCTCCATCAGGGTCATGACTCCAGTTTTTACACGGTCGTAGAAATCCCGCACGGATTCTGATGCCTCCTGCACCAGGCTGTCCTCGATTGCGGACTGTTCGGCTAAAGTGGCCTCATGATGCCAATGATCCAGGAACTCCTTCTTCAGACCAGATGCTCCACTCCACTGTTTAGGAGCAAATCCCTCTTCCTTTAGGGTGTTATACCATTGTGCTGCCTTGGCCTTGAGTGCCATGGCAGCGTACATGGCCGTCATTTCGTCTGTCCACCGTTGCGGCTGTCCAGCTGGGATGTTGTCGTTGGCAAGGGCTCTTAAATCGTCGATCCTCCTAGCCCATGCTCGTGCTTGCAGCTTGTCAACTGCCGGGTCACCACTAAATTCAGGCACATCAATTGCCTTGATATTACGTTGAGCCATGGTGAACAGATTTTGTTGGGGAAATGCGGAGGTTTCTGTGTTATCGTCTTGTGGTGGAGCAGTAGCTTGAATTGTGCCTTGTGACGAAGCCTCTTCGTAATATTCCTCCTCAAAATATTCGTCCTCACTATCAGCCATTTAAATAGAACACAGCATCACTCACACTTCATTCCCTCCAGGGCTGTAGGTAAGTGGCTGCCACCAGTTGTTGTGTATTTGGTGTTGTATAGCGATACCTGACTTCTCTCGTACAAAGCCACAACTGAGTTTATTTCTCAACCAAGCACTGTATATACAATGTACTGTCAAGGTGAAATCGCATTGCACATCCTGCTAGGTGAAAGTGTGGTTAGGCAGCGCGGCTCGTACTATGCTACTATACTACTGAAGGATGACGCGCTAGCGCCATGAATGGTGAAAGTTATAAAAACATAACAATTGTATTTCACATCTCAAATTGTATTTCACATCTCAAATTGTATTTCACATATCAAATTAATTGTATTTCACATATCAAATTGTATTTCACGTATCAAATTGTATTTCACATATCAAATTGTATTTCACATATCAAATTGTGTTTCACATCTCAAATTGTATTTCACATCTCAAACCCCTAAAATTGAATTTTACATATAACATTGTATTTTACAATTGAAATTGTATTCTATGTCTAAAAAATGGATTCTGCTTCTAAAAATGTATTATAGACCCAACACTATATTTTACTCCTAAAATTGTAGTTACATCAAAAATTGCAGATTACATCCAAAACCGACTTTTACATCCAAAATTGTGTTTTTCATATAAAATTGTATTTTTCATATAAAATTGTATTTTTCATATAAAATTGTATTTTTCATATAAAATTGTATTTTTCATATAAAATTGTATTTTTCATATAAAATTGTATTTTTCATATAAAATTGTATTTTTCATATAAAATTGTATTTTTCATATAAAATTGTATTTTTCATATAAAATTGTATTTTTCATATAAAATTGTATTTTTCATATAAAATTGTATTTTTCATATAAAATTGTATTTTTCATATAAAATTGTATTTTTCATATAAAATTGTATTTTTCATATAAAATTGTATTTTTCATATAAAATTGTATTTTTCATATAAAATTGTATTTTTCATATAAAATTGTATTTTTCATATAAAATTGTATTTTTCATATAAAATTGTATTTTTCATATAAAATTGTATTTTTCATATAAAATTGTATTTTTCATATAAAATTGAATTTAACATTCACATCTCACTATGACTGTAAAATATAAACTATTGGAAGGCATGGATGAACGGTACATAAGGTTTTTTGTACCAACACTATAGAGCAAAATACATGAAACTTTGCTGAATACTTCTTGATTTGTATCTTACACCTTCTTCTTCTTTTTTGGCGCTGAGCTTGCAATCCAAAAAGTGCAAAGGTGTCAATTTCCCACTTTAGCTGGGGGAGACACTCTTTAGTATCATACATATGAATAATGCCTGTAGGCTATGTAGTGAATACATTAGCATTCTTTAAGCACACGCACAGTGGGAAAGGTCTGACTTTTTCCCTTTGAAGCCAATTTTTTGCCTCAGGGGTCATACTAATAATATGCAGAATAGTACAAAACAGAAAAAGTCTCAAAACTTCAAATACATTTTACTAGACTTGTGTCAAATGTTGTAAGGATGTATCCATAGTACATTGATGATTATATAAAATGTTTATAATATAGTATAAGTATTTATTTTGTAGCGTACTGCAGCCTCAATGTATGAAATTAGATGGTAATCAGTAATGAGACTTGATTAGTTATGCACATATTTGCTATCATTTCATCCCAACAAAATTGCCATAGGCATGACAATGTTGCATTGCATCAAGATTTCCACCGAAACATGGCTGAACATTGATTGGGTCATTAAGCTAATGTCGTCAAATTGGCTTTAATCGCTGTATTTGTTTACAATACAGCCTTCTAGGGTTATTTGCTCAGCTAATCTCTCAACTTTTGTGAGTACATTCAAAATACATAATATACGTATTTTACAACTATGTTAAGCCACATGTATTATATGTATTTTTGGTGCTCTCCATTTGGTTTCACCTCAATTAAGACAAGCTGCAGGTGAAAAACAGCTTAAAAGTTTGATGGAAGGTGCAAGTTTGGCCATAAGAAAATCAATGATGATGAACTTTTCTGACATTCAAGGTGGGGAAAAAGTTCAGCTGGGGAAAAATAAAATTGGGAAAAATAAAATTGGGAAAAAGGAGGCTCAACAGTTTCTTCTTGGCATTCAAAACATGCATCATCTCCTTTGATCCTCCAAGGTTTTTGGATTTGCCTGTATTTCAATAGCAGAAATACATTCGAATACATTTTCTTCACTGAACTACTTTCGTGCTAAAGGTTACTGTCACAATTAGTGAAAGCAGCTTAAAGGCCACATCAGGATGTATTTACTAGCATATTATGAACCCCTTTTTTCAATTTATGAAAGTATCGTGGTTTAAAGCGATACATTTAATGTTCATTCATGTTTTGAAGAAAATATAGGGAAGTTGAAACTTTTTCATGTGTGGAGCAATTTTATTGGGATGACATGAAAACAAATTTGAACTTGACAAACCATGTATCATTCAAGATTTTTTTTTATTTGGGCTGGTTACAAAAAGTACGTCAACTTTTTGTGAAAAATAAAGAGCCTTGCTTAACATTGAGACAATAGGTGGATCCCACAACATTAGGCAGCTAAGCTTAAGCAAAGCAAGGTAACTTTGATTGCATATTTCTCAGCAACTTCTCAGCTGATTCGAACCAAAATTGGTAGGATTCATCAGAGTTGCCTTATAATTGTTGTTGTCAAATTTAGTTGCAAATCCGAGGCTGCTATGTGGTACCCAATTTCCCTTTGCTTAACCAAGCTTTGCTTTGCTTAAAACCAATCTTTTGAATGTGACCTCGGATTTGGACTGAATTAGGCATGAACAATTATAAGGCAGCTCTGATGAATCCTACCAATTTTGGTTCGAATCAGTTGAGAGGTTGCTGAGAAATTCGCAATCAAAGTTACTTTGCTTTTGCTTAAGCTTAGCTGCCTAATGTTGTGGGATCCACCTAATGTTATCATTAGACTTTTTTCTTTCGCTAAATGGTGCATGGATAAAACAGCTCATGTTTACTATGCACAAACATAATTTTTCAGCCTCAAGTGCAACAACTACTTGTACGCTTATACATTATACATACAGTGTGCCCTTGCTCATTTTCCTTATTTATCATTTTCATTTTTTGTAAACAAAATCCTTTTTAAAAAAATGTTTTCAATATTTTATCACTGAATATCTGACTTACAACTTAACAAATACTCAGGAAAAACTTGAAAAACATATATAATCAAAGTATTTCATTCAAAATGTCAAATCATTAAAAAATTAATTCACTTCCATTATTAAAATTAATACTATAAACAACTATAAAACATCATCCTTAAACTATAAATTTGATTAAATAATGAAATTGAAAAATATCACAGAAATCCTTAAAAAATCAAAAAAAAAACAATTTGGGAATTTTTTGGAAGGTGAAGAATTTTTTCCTGGACACTCTGTATTTTGGTACTTTAGTAGTATGTTTGTCAGTACAGAGCTCCTCCCTTCCTAGTTAGTAACAAAACAACAACAGTGTTGTTAGTAAGAAAGGATCCCATGGGTCCACTCAGCACTCAGCTTTTGTTTCAGCTGCTTTCTTGGCCTTCTTTTAAAATTAACCTGAATGCATTGAGGCAACATCCATATGCACTCATCCTAGAGCTTAACCCAAAAAAAATCATACTCTTCTTATCTCATTAAAGTTGAAAAGGTTTCGAGCTTTCCAATTCAAAGTTTGATCCGGAAAATGTGCGCTTACATAAATTTTTATGCATTAATAAGAAAGCTTAGGTTTCATAAAAAAGCATAAAAAATATTTTACCTTCTTTTTTGTGGTGATATGTGCCGAAAACAAAAACACATGGAAAGCTGATTTTTGAAGCTTTCCATTTTCGTCCGTTACATTGTACGTTTGCTTAAAAATGTTGTTAAAAGTAAAAAAATTGAAATAATAGTTTATAAAAAAAAGATATTTATTATAGTAAAAGTTTTTAGTGCTTTAAAACAGGCTTTGGAATGTAACTGAAACCTAATGCCATGTTTTGGAAAGCCCGCAAATTCAGCTTTCCATGCACTTGTACTTGAAGCACATAATCCCATAAACAAGCAGCCAAAAGCAAAATTATCATTTTTTATAAGTTTTTTATTTATTTTTTATCAAGTTTTGTAGCAATCAGTGGAAATAACGGCACTTTTTAACTGGAAAGCTCCAAGCTTGAAGTGGAGCTTTCCAATCATTTCACTTGTGTTTTTCATGAAATGAAAGGAATTTTAGCTCAATAAAAAAAGGTTTTTTCACATTAGACTCTAGCTGGAAAAAGGTGTCAATAGATATTGTAGCAATATTATTTTTATGTTTGTCTCAAGGCTTTTTGGCCAATCAAGAGAAACAAGAAGCAATGGGAAAACTTTCCATTATTGCTGTAGAAGGAAAAGGCTTTTGTTGAGGAAATAGTGTAAGCCTTTTTTTTGGCACAACTTTTGAAAGGTCTGACTAACTTTTTCCCTTCTGAGATTCAGTGTGTTTCTTCGCAGAAGTGCTGCTATAACTTTTATGATTGTAGTGTGTGTACTATACAGGCTGTCCCACCGAAAACTGAAATATTATCAGCAATATTATGTTTTTGTATTATTAATCAATATTCTTTTTTGAAATATATATCATAATGTGTTTTGTAATATCCCTTATAATATATTTTGTAATATGCGTATATTATCTTTTGTAATTTTGATATTTTTTAATATTAATATTTTTTTAATATTTATATTTTGTAATATTAATATTTTTTAATATTTATATTTTGTAATATTTATATTTTGTAATATTAATATTTTGTAATATTTATATTTTGTAATATTAATATCCTGTAATATATGTATAATATCGTTTGCACTGTTTTTTTGTATTAATATGCATAACTTGCTTTTGAATTAGCCGTCAATAATAATATTTTTTGTAATATCCATTATTTATAAAATATATTATAATATATTTCATTATATTCAATATTCATAATATCTTTCATAATATCTCTTATAATACACATATTTCATATTTGTGTATTTTGATGGTAGCAATATCAGTAGATAATAATATCACCTAATAATATTGTAAAAAATAGAAAAGGCTCGATTTTCAATGTAATTATTTAAATTCATTCATGTTTCTTAATGACATGGAAAAAGCTTGAGAGTGTTTTGAGCCATCAACGTTTTCCTCTCGTTTTATCTCTTCCCTTTTTTTGTATCTTTCTGTATCTGAGATTTCTCTCAAGGGAGTTTTCTAAATGGCCCCAATTGGCTCTTTGTGAAAAATCGGGCAAAAACTGCTACGATATATTTATATACTGAGCCTAGCTTTCTTTATGGGCCCTCCTCAACAAGTAAAAAGGCCCTGATCATCTACTATTTTCTGAAATAATAATTATTCGAACCACTTCAAACTACTCTTAAAATATTCAATTGTGTATTTAACCATAATCGATTAATATTACAAATATTATTTTTAATATTCCTATATTACTAGGAATGATTGAAAATATTTTTGAAAATATTTAAAAAAGTTTTTGACCAAAGTTTGCTAAAATAATGATTTTTTGTAATTTTTTCTTTTGATATTGTGGCATATATTTTAAAAATATTTTGAGATGTTCTTGAAACAGTCGATATTTTTGCAAAATGTTGCGCTAAAATAGCCAATTTTCGCCATTTCCATTTGATAAATCGAGATTTTTGGGCCGAAATTGGCTTGACTTTTTAATTTAGGAAAATCCAATCTCACTTTCAAGCAATTTTATTATGTTTTTCTCATCAATATTCCGCTCAAATATTTTGCTTAACGCCTACTCAAAAATGTGTTTTTTTTTCATGCAGTTGACGAGGGCCTTTGTTTTTAATGGTCTAGTGTGTGCGAAAAATCGGGTCATGTTTACCAACTGTGTTGTGTTTTTTCCATCAATCCTGTAAAGCCATAAAGAAAATGGATCCACAAGAAAGCTCGAGTCTTTTTATCTGGGGAGGAAAAAATACCTACCAAATTGTATCACATTTTTATCGCCTTTCAATGCTCTCAACCTTTGAAGTAAAAGGAAAGTAAAGACGCAAAAGGAAAACAGTTTTACACTTTTTCTCAAAAAATGGATGTATGCTTTTTTTGACAATGCTTTGATTAGTGGCATTTTAAGGTTACAAATTGGATATATTTTATGGCAAAAAAATGGTTTTTTTTTAAAAAAAATTGTTTTAATAAACTTTTTTTTTCAAAAAACTATTACTAGGTGTTTTTTCTGCGAATTAATGTAAAACATATTTTTTTTTAGCAAAAAATGATGACAAAATTGAAGAAGTTACTCTAAAATAGAATTTTTTTGAAAATGTGTGGGTTTTTTAAGAGTAGATATTTTCCAAAAATAATGTTGAAAAGAATAGATGTTTTTTTAAGAATGTGTATTTTTTAAATATTTCAATATATATTTTTGTTGAAAGTTAATTTTTTGCCAAAAGTAATTGCTTTGGCAAGAATTCAAGCTTTTACTAAAAATAGATGTTTTACCAGCATCCTCAAAAAAATTAAATTACACAAAAATAACTATTGTGAAAAAAACCTACTCAAGGTGAGTGTGGAGAAAATCCAATATCCCATCTGTCAGGTGTCAGCCACATTTCCAACCACAAAAGATCCCAAGAAATATCATTTTGTTTATTTTTTATTTGTGAGAAAATTGAAAATTTTATTTTAAGAAAAGTTTTAAGTGACGTTCATCTAAGCAGAAAAATTATATGATAAGTTAGGGCTCTCCACATTTTCTCAATTAAAGCCCCGTTCATCTGTGCAATAATATGCGATATTTTGTCGAATATATTGTTCGAAAGTAGCTTTAGCAAGCTAATTACTTTTGATTTTTCCACATTTTTTGGTTGAATTTGGCTTTTTTATGTACTTATAGGAAATCTGATTGCACTTTCAAGCCATTTCAAAATATTTATTGCGCTAATATTTTGGCAAAATATCAACCATCGTAAGCAGGTGAACACAGCTTTAGGCCCTGTTCATCTGCTCCGCAAAAAGGGATATTTTGAAAGGATATTAGTTTCGCAAAATATTTACGGCCTTAATATTTTGGCAAAATATTGACCATCGTAAGCAGGTGAACACAGCTTTAGGCCAACTTTTTCACATTTTCTGGCGCAAATTGGCTAATTTTTGTACTTATAGAAAATATCATCGCACTTTCAAGCCATTTCAAAATATTTGCCACATTGATATTAATATTATCCATTTTACTCAATGTTAATATGTGCCGTAAAAATTAATATTCCGCCCAAATATTGGCATTTTTTCACATTTTTTTGCCAAAAGTGGCTTAAATGGAAAGTGTAAGAAAATCCAATTGACTTTCCAAGCAAATTTAGCATATTTTTCGCAATATTATTTTGGCAAAATATTGGCCTTGATAAAAGGCTGGTGAACAGGGCCTAGAATGGTTATGTAGTCCTGTCGAGCAGAAATGATCCATATCTTTGCTGACAGGCAGCCATTTTTCAGTAAATGCCTAAAGAGAAAACAGAGAGTAGAAGTAAGGCATATTCTGCTTTACTGCATTATATCTATATAGTAGTTGATTTTCCTCTGGAAAGCATTGACAGCTCCAGTGTAGCCATATGCTTTTGGCACTCACTACAGCCTGGTCCACATAAAATGATACTTAAATGATGCCATAAATGTACTGAAATATAATGTTGGTATTTTGGATAAATCCCAAACTATGAAATTGGAAAGCCAACCAAAAATGGGCTTTCCAGCTTTCCATTTTAGAAAAAGACCTCATTTCCAAAACTCAAATATAATGCATAGAAAAACTTTCAACTTTGGCTTCACAATAATAAAAAATTGAAATCGGAAAGCCAAATTAAAGTGAGCTTTCCAGCTTTCCATTATTAGAAAATAAGCTGGATGTCCAATTTTTAAAATGTCACAAAAACGAAAGCTGTCAAATTTGGCAAAATAATCGGATGGAAAGCTAGATTTTTTCAAAAATGCAATTGGAAAGCTATCAAATTCGCCTTTCCAAATACATTTGCTGGAAAGCTTAAATTTTTCAGCTTCCCGTTATTCTCTAAAAATATGAAGATATATTTTATATAGAATGCAATTGGAAACATGTCTAATTTGGCTTTCCAAAATCTAATTGACTGGAAAGCCGGGTTTTTTCAGTTTTCCCGTTAAAAAATAAGCTTGAATTGTTAATTTTAAGCTTATGAATTAACTTTTTTAAGGCGTTCCACTTTTTTTGGATCACCCTCGATAGGCTTTGTGGATCTTGTTGCATAAGATTGGAGGATCATCTTTAAAAGTAGGAGCTTAAAAAAAGAGCAACTTGACACATCTTGTAAGAAGCCCTGCTCATCTATCTGAAATCATGCATAATCTCAATTTGACTTTTTTCATCAAAATACGCAATAATATCAAAAAATATCATTTTATAATATCTCTTTAATCACTGTTATTATTGCAAAATACTCTCCATTATATTTTCAGCTGCAAGTTATAATTGACATTTTGTTTTGTTATCAATGTGAAAAATTAGCCGAAATTGCTTGAAAGTCCAATAAGATTTTCTGAAATCCTACAGTGAAGCCAATTTTGAGCAAAAAATGTGCATAAACTGAATGGAAACACGCTTGAATTTGCTTTTTAGCGTAATATTCAGCTATAATATTGCATATTACGGATCACACGAACTGGGCCTTAAATTCAAGCAATTTTTACTTATTTTAACTTTTTCTAATATTATCATAATATTAAGCTTTTTATCTTCTTATCTTTTTTTGAGCATCGCTATTTTTGCAAAATATCTGTCATAATATTGAGCAGGTGAGGAGGGCCTTGGTGTTGTATGCAGCAAGTGTGGAAGTAAGGAGAGAGCTTTGCTGGGAGTTACTGACAGCTCCAAAATACACCACCACTATTGCATGTTAGAACTAAGAAAGGGTTAGAGTAGGCAAGAAAAACCCACAAAAGTCACTAAAAGCCACCTCTTTTGATAAAGTTGGTGAAGAATATTTAGGCTGTGTTTGCCTGCATGAAATGGTTGATATTTTGGCAAAATATCCATGCAGAAAACATTATGCAATTGCTTGAAAGCTCAATTGGATTTTCTTTTCCCACTCAAATAAGCCAATTTTGGCCAAAAAAATGTGAAAGCCGATGAAAGGAAATGACGATAGTTAAGTAATATTTCATCGTAATATTCCTTATTACGAACCAGATGAGAAGGGCCTAAGGTTAATTGCAGCTGCTTATTATTTTCCATTTTTGGCAAAATATCAACAAGTCTTTCTAAAACAAACATTCATTTTTGATTAGTTGTGCCCTTGCGCTTAATATTTTGCCATAATATCTGTCATAATATTCGCCTGAAAATATATTAAACAATTGAGGCCCCGTTCACCTGCTCAATAATGGACAATAATTTGGCCAAATATTCTACAAAAAACAGCAAATTCAAGCAGATTTAACAAGATTTCTTCTAATTTATGGCCCATATTATGCTTAACTGATCATGAAGTGGAAATCTCATTGCTTTTGCCAGCATTTTTGACTAATTTTTCTCATCGATATTTTGCTATAAACGAAAAAAGGTCAATCTTGGTACGAATGAGGGGGGAGAAGTGAGCACATTAATGCTATTATAATTAATCTGTATCTTGCAGCTGCATTCAGCTTAATGCAGTTGTGGTCGTTTTTCTGACAACTCAATAGCAGCCAAGTTTATCTTCCTCATTAGACTTGCTTCTTCTATTTATATGCCAGCTTCTTTACTTCCTATGCTGCTACCTTAGCGAGGCTCAGTTCATGTGCCCAATATTATGCAAGAATTTTTTTTCACATTTATAATATTCTGACCAAATATTCCATGTATTTTCATCTAAAAGCATGTAAACATGTTAAGTTTATCGTACTTTTTTTAATAGGGATATTTTTATAAAATATTAAACCAGCTTAATAATATTCAATATTATGACCAAGCATCGCTTCCAAAAGAGCACTTTCAAGCCAATTTCTATGAATTTTTTTCAAATTTCTAGGCCATAATTGGCTTTTTAGTGTGCTAACAGAAAATCAAATTGCACTCTCAAGCAATTTGCAAATATTTCCCTCATTGACATTTTGCCAAAATATCAACCATTGAGCCCAGCATGAAAGTTACGTGTTTAGGTGAGCTGGGCCTAACTGCTTTCCCTTTTGAGCTAAAGCTGTGTGCAGTAGCTGCTCTTTATCCGGTTGTGGCAATCAGAGCCTCAAGCCATCCCCGGCGCAATATTGTACCTTCAACAGTATTGGGCCCAATGATATACCATTACCTTCCCCACCAGCCAATATTGAATAGCAGACATTCGAAGCATGCTGCTTTTCTTCATTTGCGTCTAACATTAAAAATCTGCATAGTATGGTTGATATTTTGCAAAAATATCCAGGAAAACAATTTGCTCAAAGAGGCTTTCTGACTTGCTTTCATTTTATGGTGATGTACTAGCAAGCCATTTTTTGAAAATAAATTTGTCGAAAAGTAAATGAAATACGATTGAATTTGCTATCACTGCAACTCATTGGCATATTCGCATTGTGGCTAATTTAAAAATGATATTTATTTTAAAATACTGATATTTTAATGACTTTCAGTGTTTTTAACTATAGACATGTATTTGTTTAGCCACATTTTTTATTAATATAATTCTAAAATATTACACGTTCAAAGCTGATTTCTTCTCATTTTGGTCATATTTGTTGACCAAAATTGGCTGTTGAGAACATCAAGAGATAATTTTGACGCAGTTTCAAGCCTTTTGAAAATATTTGTTTACATGCACATTTTGGCAAAATATCTACCATAGCCTGCAGTTGGGCCACGTTCAAATGAAAGTTCAACCTTTTTTCTGCTACTACTTCTTTTTGCGTCATTTTTCTTCTGGCAAATGGTGAATAATAATAGCAAGATGCCAGCTGGCAACAACCCATTTCGCAGAAAATCTTGTGCTCGCAAGGAATATTTCACCACACCTGCATCATCATTGAAGGAGAAAACGAAGGAGAAGAAGAAGAAGTTGAACTAAACTAATTTTTCAGCTGAGCAGCTGTTTAATCAAGCACATAAAGCAAAGCTCACATCCATACGGGCTGCGTTCAACTGCAAATCATGGTTCAAATTTTGCCAAAATATCCATGTAAGAAATCTTCCCAAATTGCTTGAAAGTGAAATAAGATTTGCCTTATTTACACTATCAAGCCAATTTAAGCCAAAAAATGTGTGAAAATGCTTAGAAATTGGCTGGAATTTGCTTTTTGTGAGCAACATTACGCAAATTTTGTCTTGGCCAAGTTTGTTAAACTCGATATCATGGTGAAATATAAATGCAAAAAACTTGTCGAAATTGCTTAAAAGTGAAATATTATTTCACGATCTAATTCAAACAAGCCAAATTTGGCCAAAAAATGTAGCAAAATGCTTAGAAATTGGCTTGAAATTGCTTTTTTTTTCAAAAATTTTTTTTTAAATATTCGCTCGTAATATTTAGACTTTTTACCTATAGGTGAACTGGGCTTTAAGCATTTAATCGCTCCTTCAGCCATAGAATGGCTTGACTTAGGCACCAGCTAAATCCCAGTTATTTCCATTTTGCTTTCTCCCTTTTTTCTTCCACTTCTACTAATGTGGTGAGCAATGCTTGGAATGCATTTAATTTGTGATTGCATCAACTACAACCAACCACTAGAAGAGCTCTGAGATTCATGGCACTCATTTGCATTTATGAGGCATCGTTCAGCTGCAATATTTAGCGGATATTTTATTTTAATATCAATGTGAAAAATATTTGGAAATTGCTTGAAAGTGCAATAGGATTTTCTATTGTTACGCAATCCAGCCAATTTTGACCAACTAATGTGGAAAAATTGATAAAAATTGGCTTGAAAAATTTTTTTTTGCGTGAATTATTTGCTTAATATTGCTTGAGTTAGCAGGTGAAAAGGGCCTTATGGCAATTTAATAGAGGATATTCTGGCCGAATATTAAACATGAAAATTGTTTTTAGATATTAATATTTTTTTATTGAATTATCAGCAGATGAACGGGGCCTTTTCTTTTGACAGCCACTGAACTTGTAACCATTCCCAAGAGACCAAAACTCTTTTTAGTGCTGAGCCCAAAAATGGGCTTTCTTTTAAAAGGATGGTGACATTTATGTGATGTTCATCTACTGCAAAACATTTGTTCTCATCTTACTTCACTTTTTGCCTTTCCAAAAAAAAGCCCCACAAAAGTGTCTTAACTTTTTCAGTCTAAAATGCAGAAATAACTTGCATTACTGAAAATAAAATTATATTTAACAACAAAGTTATTTTAATATAAATTCCGCCAAATTTTAAAAAATACCAAATATTTTAATTTTAAAAGTTTCCAATGCTAGTCAAATTTTCTGCCACATTTTAACTTTTTTTTGTACTTTTCAATGAAAAAACCTAATTTTTTAGAGGTTTTTTTAAAACAATTTTTGTTAAAGTTAGTAGATGAACGGCACATTATTGAGTGTTTTTCTTTGCTTGTGTCATTAAATGATCAGTCAGCCTTCAGATGAATATCGCCTTTGGCTACTAAGCCAAAAGAGCATTAATAAATGTTATTCTCAGGTTTATCCAGATTATTTATGCTCTACTCAACTGTGAATATTAACGATGGAAGTAAAGTAGATGAGCAGGGCTTTAATTTCAGCAATCTTTTGATCAGCTTGAAAGCTTCTCAACATCATCAATTTCTGTCAGGTTATTCTACAATGCATCATTCCAAGCCAAGAAAAAAGTTTTTTTGTTGTACCAGAAACTTGAAAATTATGCTTACATGCTTAAAAAGCAATATTTTTGATTGAACAACTAAGTATTGGAATTTTTTACTGTAAATTGGGAATTTTGGCTAAAAATTGGGAATTTTGGCTAAAAATTGGGAATTTTGGCTAAAAATTGGGAATTTTGACATGAACTTGGCTAAAAATTAAGAATTTTGGCTAAGATTATGAATTTTGACTAAGATTATGAATTTTGACTAGAATTATGAATTTTGACTAGAACTATGAATTTTGACTAGGAATATGAATTTTGACTAAAATCATGAATTTTGACTAAAATCATGAATTTTGACTAAAATCATGAATTTTGACTAAAATCATGAATTTTGACTAAAATCATGAATTTTGACTAAAATCATGAATTTTGACTAAAACCATGAATCTTGACTGAAACAATGAATTTTGACGAAAACAATGAATTTTGATTAAAACCATGAATTTTGATTAAAACATTGAATTTTGAATAAATCAAGAATTTTGACTAAAACAATGAATTTTGACAAAAAAATTAATTTTGACTGAATAATGAACATCAAAATCATGAATTTTGACTAATAATCAATTCATGCCAAAATTCATAAAATCTTTGTTTAGAATTAGGGCTTTTTCTTGTATCATTGTATTAATACATAATGCAAGGACATGACCAGAAATGAAGTATGAAGATGCATCTTTTCCTGCCCGCCGCACTTCTTATTATGTAATTGTGTTGACAGCTGACTGGCATAACAAACAATGAAAGTATCTGAAAAAGTGGTCTTACTTTTCCTATATCCAATGAGTAAACCTTGGCCTGTTAGTACAAGTGCACCAAGGCTGGGCTCAGCTGCTCATTTTTGGTTGATATTTTGGTAAAACATCAATGTGAAAAACATTTAAAAATTGCTCGAAAGTGACATTGGGTTTTCATTTATTAACAATCAAGCCATTTTGGGCCATAAAATGTCGAAAAAATTATCTTAACTGTCATAAAATTGCTTTTTTTGGCGATATTTAGCCATAATATCAAATATTACGAACCAGGTGAAGATGGCTGAAAACTGCGAATTATTCAATATTTTGTCGAAATAAATTATTAAATTTGTAATTTTTGATATGCGGCATTATCTGTGTCATGTACGCATTTAAGCCAAGTTTACTCAAAAAATGTCAAAAAGTCTTAGGAAAAAGGCTTGAAATGGCTTTTTTGGAGATTTCTTTAGCAAAAAATATTTCATGTTATGGAGTAGGTGAACTTGGCCTAGAGCATTTGATGTTATTGTTTTTTGCACCACCTGAGAAAAGTTTGTTATTTTTCCTCTTGCAATGCTTGCAACTTTTTTCTCGACTTTCAACCTTAAAACTATTATGATATATCCTTTACTTTTGGTAAACCATTTACATAGTAATTGTCTGTCAATCATATTATTCGAGATGCAAATGATGTAATACAATTTGCATATTGTTTATGTGCTTATAACTATTATAATTATCTCAATATGTTGTGACAATTTAGGCCCAGTTCACCTGATCCATGACACTCAATATTTTGTTTGGGCCATATCTGAACAGCAGCAATTTCCAGCCTTTTTACATTGACTTTGCGGCATTTTTTGAGCAGAATTGGCTTAAATGTGAAAAATTAAAGATGTGATAACGCAACTTTCATACAACAGTCACAGCGATAATATAATGAAATATTAACCATAAAAATATATTAAAATGGATTTATCACGATGTTGATCTAGTTCATATTTTAAGATATTACGATATTTTTACGGATAAAATAGCAAATTTCTTCCGTTTCCTAATAATGTTTTTTTCATTTTTTGGCCCAAATTGGCTTGATTGCAAAATATTAAAAAATCACATTTCACTTTTAAGCAATTTCCAATTGTTTTCATCATCGATATTTTTCCAAAATATTAATTATAAAATGCAGCTGAGCTCATGCTTAATTTTTGCCTTTACCATAATTTCTGTATTGGAAAAATGCTTGAATTGTGGAGAATTTCCTTTATGGTGCATATACTATTGATTTCTTTTATTGTCAACCTTAGTCAAACTAATTACAGCCAAATTGCCCTCCATTCTAGTCCAAAACATGATTCATGCTAATGAAATAAAGTGGCACATATTTGTTGAGCTGATTCCCATTCAAATAGGAAATCCAGTTCAAAAAAATATCAATAAGTATTTTGACCAAACAATGAATACATTTCACTTTTTTATTTAAAACAAATGTATTTTGAAATTTTTCATAAAATAAAAGTAATAATACATTAAATATTGCATAAAGTCACAGTATTACATATGTTAAGTCTATGACACTTTTTAACTCATTGAAATACCTTAAGATACCATAAAACACTTTTTAACACATTCCCTTTCTTTAACAAAACAAATGTATTTGGACGTTTTTCATAAAATACAAGTAGTAATACATTAAACATTGCTTGAAGTTACATAACATATGTTAAGTTTATCACACACATATTAACACTTTTTAACACCTTAGAATACCCTAAAACACTTTTTTAAAAAGTTCCCCTTTTAAACCAAAACAAATGTATTTCAAAAGATTTAGGTGTATTTTTCAAATGTATTCCAAGCCAAGCAAATTTAGGCCATGTTCAGCTGTGTTAAAGGAGGATCGATGTTGTAAGTGAACACTGCGCTAAATGTGTTTAAGCAACATCCAAAGAATGTTGCTTTGCTCTCTCCTGTTGCAGTAGCATTACTTGTACTAGTCCCCAGCCATCCAGTAAAGCATATATTGTAGCTTCTCACGCGGACAGCCTCGTTTTATTGGCTTTTCTTGGCTTTTTCAGGTCCCAGGCTCTTCTTTTCAAGGCCCTGCTCACCTGAACGCTAATGACGCAAAAAAAAGATATTACATGCTTTTGAAAGCCAATTCAAGCTGATTTCCCTTGATTGTTTTCGCATTTTGATTAGTTATTTGGCTTGAATTGACGCCATCAGTCAATTTTGTTGTTTGAATGAGCCTTTTTTATTTATTGTTTTTTATCGTTATGTTCAATTATTGTGTTTTGATTCTGCGTATGTTATTGTTCTTTGCTAAAATTAAAAAAACTATGCTTTTAAGAAAATACGTGAATTTATTTTTGTGTCTTTTAATTTAATGTTTTTCACTGTTACGACTATTTATACACAAGTGTCGTGTTTTGATTATGTGTATGTTATACTTTTTTTTTATTTAAATTAAGTAATATTAATTTTAAGAATGTAAGCAAATTTTACATTAATCAAAGGCAGTAGTTTTAGCGTATCTTAAAATGAGTAAAATTACGTTATTAAAAGCAAATAGTATGCTTTGAAAAGCCGTTTCAAGCACATTTGTATGAATTTTATTCGCATTCTTAGCAGGAAATTGGCTTGATTGTTCACCAGAAAACAATTTTAGTGTGCTTTCAAGCCGTTCATGAATGTTGTTCATCATCGATACTTTTTTATAGCTAGCAGATGACCCGGGCCTTATAGCCTTGGCTGCTGAGGAAGGAAATAGGTTCGATTTTGCAAACTTAAAGACAAAAAAGCATGGAAGAAGAAGAAAGCCTTAAATGTCCTTAATGTCGTAAATAAGATTGCATTTCCACCACCAGAAAGGAAACTTTCAGCTGTTTTGAATGAATGCCCTAAAATATATATATATTTTTTATTTTTTATGGCCAAAAGTGCAATTGTGCTTTCCTTTCATAAAGATTTTTTTTCTGGTCATTGATGAACATTGGCACAATGAGAAGCTATTAAGGACCAACAACTGAGCTAGAGTCTGATCCGAAAAAAGTAGGACACATTTAAAAAACCCTATTTTTATGTATAATAACCATTGTATTATCAAGAAATTTTATTTTGTCAAAGGTTTACATTGGCAAAAGTCAAAAAAAGTAAATATATTTCAAATATTATTCAAGCAAAATAAGTCTTTCCTTTTTAAAATAATAAATAAAAAATGCTACTATATTATATCTTAAAATTGAAACAAAAAGATAATATTTTCCTAAATATTAAAATTTGGAATTTTTTGGTTTCAAAATTCATAGCATTTTTTTTGGTTTCAAAATTCATAGTAATTTTTTTGGTTTCAAAATTCATAGTAATTTTTTTTTTTGTAAAAAAAGTAGTGCCATTTTTTTGGGGTCACACTATAATAAGCTTTTGTACTACTGAAGGTGCAGTAGAAAAACACTTAGAAGCAAAAAAAAAAAAAGAAGAAGAAGCTGTATAATGCTCATCTGTCTAAGTCCTTACAAAAAAAACAACAGCGAGCTTTTCTGCTCCAGATTGCGTGAAATTTCCTCTTCTGTCTTTCTCTATTATGTAACAGTGGCTAAATACAATACATCAATTCTCGGCTTTAAAATAAGTTTTTTCAGTATTTTTCTACATTTTGTCAAAATATCTTTTGGCTACATTTTAGTGAAATATGTTGAAACCACAAGATGTGAAAAAATGCTTAAGTGATAATATCATAACAATATTTTGGTGAAATATGGCCAAATTTGACTTTAAACTATTGTTTGTTAAAATATGATATTTTAATATGGATAAGTTAATTTGAATATTTTAGCTAATTTTGACAAAATATAACTTGGTTTTGGCAAAATATTCAGCTTTGAAATCCACTATAAGAAATTTGGACAGTTTGCAAAAACACAAATTTTGTCATTAATATTTAAATTCAAAGATATTTTGTACACTAATATTGTTGAGTCATATTTTACCAAAATATTGCCAAAATATATTTTGACGAAATGTTGAAAAATACTTTAAAAATATTATTCAAATTGTTAAATTGCCAGGAAATAATATTTTAAGCATAAAACAAAACAAAAACAGTGAATGTAGCTTTTAATTATTCATTGATGGTCTTCTGGTGTTTATGGTAATATTTGTGTAATAGTAGAGATCTGTGGAACTGAGAGTATCTGCAAGTTGTCAATGGAGGAGCAAATGTGCATTCAAAGGCCCTGCTCATCTACTCAATATTATTCAACATTCTAGCCAAATATCGTGAGCTAACAGCAATAAAAGCAAGTTTATATTGATTTTTTCACATTTTTGGGCCAAAATTGGCTTTGCTGAAATTATTTAGCCAATCCAATTTCACTTAAAAGACAATTTGTATTTGTTTTCAGTATCTATATTTTAGCTCAAAATATCATAAATAATATAGAACTTACAAAACAGAGCCCCGTTCATCTGGTGAAAATTATGGAATATTTTTGCAAAATATCTTGGTCCAAGCCAATTTCATGTATATTTTTCATATTTTTTGGCCTTAATTGGCTATAAAATATAATTGAGCTATAAAAAGAAATATTATTGCACTTACAAGCAATTACAGCTCATTTTTAACGTTAATATTTTTCCAAAATATTACTCATAATATTAGTTACATAAATCCTTGAATATTCCAGAATGTGTAATGAGTTAATCTTCTTTTTTTCTAGGTAAGCCAAGCTGAAATTTTCCCTTAAGAAAAACATAGAACGGAAAATAACTATCTAGTTCACTCAACCTTTGGTGCCAATGAGTGTAAGTGATCCTTTTCTAAAAAATACATTTAATTGGCAAATATTATCAAAAATAATTACATCATTCTTATTTTTTTGACTCACCCTTTATTTTGCATTTATGCATTTTCAAAAAACTACTTATGTCATTTAAAAATAGAACGGAAAGAGCTCCAGCCAGAATCACTCAACCTTTGATGCCCCAAAAAGTGTGCACGTTTCCTAGAAACATTAAAATGGAATTTAACTAATTTTTTGCACATTTTAGTTAAAATAGGGAAAGTATTTAAGTGAAATGAAATTCACAGTGGGGAATATATTTCTTAAAGATGCAATAATCCACTGTGGCAAAAGCCAAAGTTTGGGCTCTTTTTTTTTTTGGCAAGTTGTCCAATTCACTTTGATGGTACAGAAGTTGTAAACATTAACTAGCGGAACGTTTTGACCAAGTTTCTCAGCAGTTTTTTATAAGGTTTTCATATACTATGAAAATGGCACGATCCCTTTTTAAAAATGTCTTTAGATATATATTTTTTCCCTAAATGTGTATTTTTGATTTAAAATGTAACAATACTGTCCTGATGACGAGTCCATATAGGGTTTTTCGCTCATGAGTAGTCAAATGAAAGATCATCGAGTGGCGAAGCCACGAGTGATCTGGAATTTTACTACGAATGAGCGAAAAACCCTATATGGACGAGTCATCAGGACAGTATTGACATTTTTGTCAGCTTCGTGATGGTTCTGAATCCCTAATTTTCTTTTAAATCCTAAAATTTCATTGATTTCAACCGAAAAATAGCCTCAAAAAAGATAGCTCAGTTGCAGGTCAAACTCTGCGGTCAATCGCGCACGCGCATCTCCAGCAAGAGCTCAGCACTTGAAGGGTAACCAGATATTCTTACGGGGATATTTAGCCAGAATTTTCTAAAAAGCACCTAAATGACGAATTTGGCTTGAAAGGGGATGTCTCAAATGACTAGAAAACTTTTTTAAAAATTGGATTTTTGCAGATTATTCCTTAAATAAAAGTGGTTTGGAAGACTTTTCTAAAATGAGAATGTTTTTAGAAGACTGTTCTATTTAGGAGCAAGATGAAAGAGCTTCTAACATAAAAATAATTGATTGTGTGATTATGAGTTATTTCGAACAGAAAGTAATCATTTTTTACTATGCCAGAATTTGCTTTTAAATATGTTGGTTCAGATAGTACAATGACATAGTGCTAGCCTATCACCCAGCCGACCCAGGTTCGAATCCCGGTCAAGCCTTTTTTTTAATTGAAGAAGATCTCTCAAGCTGCCAACTGTACAATAATGGCCATTATTTCTTCACATGTGACGAAAAAAATCCATTATTGTACGGTAGATGCGAGCGCACGCCAAATCTCAGCAAAATACAGGGATTTTCGCTTCACTGCCGTATGTAGTGAACCCACCGCTAAGCTGACAAAAATGTGTATTTTTGACTTTAAATGTGTATTTTTGACTTAAAATGTGTATTATTTACTTCAAATGTGCATTTTGACTTCAAATGTGTATTTTGACTTCAAATGTGTATTCTTGGTTTAAATTGAGAATTTAGGTTTAAAAAATGTATTTTTTTGGCTTAAATTGTGTATTTTGGTTTAAAAAGTGTATTTTTATTAAATTGTGTACTTTTGACTGTTTGTGTACTTTAAAAATATGTTTTGTTTACTTAAATGTGTATTTTTACGTATTATTTTATATTTGACTTAAAATGTGTATTTTTTGACTTAGTAGGCATGTTTGCAAAAAGATATTTTTGCACCTGATGTGAGCCCTACGATTGAAGAAAATGCAGTTTTAACGATGAAAAAGCTTTATAAATAAGAGTAGATTGTAGCAGCGACTTGCCAAGAGAATACATGCTACCATTAGAGGGTTGGTATATGAGTATACCACGAGTGTACCACTATAGGTATATGGTATCTCCCTACATTCATTATTTACCCATCCTGACAATACAAGAGAGAAAAAGTATGAAATGGAAGAAATGAAAAATTTTCATTTCAATTGAAATATGTTGCTTTTCTTAAGCTTCGATCTCGTATAAAAGAAAATATTAGCAACAATATTACCAAGCATTGAAAAATACTTTAAAATATTGATCTGAAACATTGCCAATCTAATATTGCAATGATGTATTATGCAATAGTAAATGCAAATATTCTAAGGATATATTACACAAAATATTTTGAGCAGATATTTCTTGAACATATTTTACTCAGGAATTACCTGGAAATGTTTTAAGCATATATTACATATTGATAATTATTTTAAGCAGATATTTTCTGTAAATACTTTAAGCAGATATTTCCTGTAAATATTTTAAGCAGATATTTCCTGTAAATATTTTAAGCAGATATTTCCTGTAAATATTTTAAGCAGATATTTCATGTAAATATTTTAAGCAGATATTACCTGAAAGTATTTTTAAAAAAAACGTTAAAATGCAATTTGTGTGTTTAATTGTGTTTTTAGTTAGTTGCAACTTTGGTAAAAAAAAAGTACTGTATTTCTAAGAGGGGATGTAATTAAGGCTAATGAGGATATGGTAATGAAGGTAACTTTTGTGAATAAGCCATGTGCACACATCCACAGAAGTAGTAGAAGCTGTCCCAATAAAGCTTGGGACCAATTTTTTTAATCTTGGCCTGGTCAAATGGTGCAAGGAAAAAACAACTTCCAGAACCTTCAGTACTGTAATGCTGAAGCTCAGTCTCATTGCTAAAGCTTGCCTTTAAGTTAAGCAAGGTTCTAGCGAAAGCTGACAACTTTACAACTTTGGAGTTGATTGGTACCAAACTTGGTTGGATACTTCTAGAAACCCTTGCTACAGTTCATGCTCAAATTCATCCTGATTTAGAATCTATTATTTAAGTCAAGCTGAGACATGTTGCTTAGTGAATCATGTTATTTAGCTATCGACAAGGATATTAATGCCAACTTTGGAACAAAAAATCTAATCTCTGTTGGTACAAATTTGCAAGGTTGTTTTTTAACTGGGAGCTTCCTAAGACCCTTCCTTAACTTTAGCTAGCTTTACTTGATAAATACGATACATGTTGCTGTAAAGCTATGTAAAAATCTTTTGAAGGCTTTCAAATTTGGTACATGTCTGTCGATAGTTGCACAAAGAAATCTTGCCAAATTTGGTACTTGCATTGTAAGCTATTTAGACCATTGATAGACTTCATTGAAAGAATCAGCTACGCTCTTTCACAAGCTGACAACTTTACAACTTCTGAGTTGATTGGTACCAAGCATAAAAGGATTCTTCTGTAAACCCTGAAAGCACTTCATGCCAAAATTCATCCTGATTTAGAATCGATTATTTTGGTCATTATTTGAGCTGAGACGTATCTTCATGAATGTCGTCAAAATGTCAACATGGATTGGTACCAGCATTGGGACAGAGCCGTAGTGAGTCTCAGCAAAAAAGTCCCATTAAGCTGAATACAATTTAGCAAAGTTGTTTCACAGCGAAGAGCTGTCAAAGACCCTTGCTTAACTTTCGTGAACTTTGTTTGGAAAACATGATCAATGTTGCTGCAAAGCTGAGCAAGAATCTTTCAAAGACTTGTAAATTTGGGACATGTCTGTCGATAGTCTCACAAAGAAATCCTATGAAAGTTGGTACCAAATTGTAAAGTTTTTTGTCAGCTTCCAAAGACCTTGCTTAACTGTAAGTGCTTTTCTTGGTGAGCATGAGCACTGGCTATAGAGCATCGTTTCCCTGCCTTTCCCTTGAGAGCCAGAGAGCCAAACTAGCCACTGTAATAATACTGGTACAACTGCAATTGTGTTGTGGTTGCCCAATGTTTTCACTCTGAGCAATAATTTTGGTTGTTTTCTCCAACTCTCCCCACTGAATAGTCAACTCATCTCAGCTGAGTTGAGGGGACAAAAGTACCCCTTTGGAGGATGGGACAAATGATTGTCCCATTCCCTTGGGACATCACCTAAGAAGAGCTTGTTATCATCATCATCATCCTTCATTACATCAGAGTTGTACTCCATTCATGTATCGTTGTTGTTATTTTGACGTATTCTTCTTTCGATGTTTACTAATGAGCATGAAGGAAATCTTTGCATGTGGTCATTCAAGGCTTGTTTTGGCAATTTGATTTGTCTGAGCTGGAAATGAAATTGAATGTACTGAACCAAGTTTCATTAAAAGACATATTGGTTTTAAGACGCTTTTTGAGTCGAAATGTATGCGTTTGTCTTCAGATGATGTTTTCCACTCATTTGCATGCCCCACCATATTTTTGGCTTCCATTGATCTTGGTGGATTGTATGTGGTGGTGATGAAAGTAGGAAAGGTATATATACACACATATTGTGTTTCTTACAGCATGTCAACAGCAGTTGTTGACTGTATGGATGTCAGACTTATCATGGCATAATACATAGACGTATTCAAATACATGTTCAAGATGCCCAACCCTGTTTTCTAAGAGAAAGCATTAAACTTGTAAGCTTAAATAGTATCTTTTAGAGAAATGACATATTTTGCTTTCAGATAGAAAAAAAAAACAATTTTACGTTTAATGAGACTTGGTTCGGAACATTCAGTATCATGTACACTTTGGTGAAATGAAATTAGTTGAGCAAGCCAAGCTATGTCGAATGGCAAGATTTCCTTTTTGGACATTGAAGATCATCGAAAGGAATTTAGAAAGCCTTTTTGTCGTGATACATCAATTGTTGCCACGGATGATTAGAGCAGCCAAATTCGTTTGTAGCCGAACTAGTACGTGATCTAGGATTCCCAGGGGTAAAACTAGTGCAAAAAATTTTTGATGCCATCCACGTTCTCTATTGACAAGAGAGAAGGACAAAAAGAGAACTCCTTCCCAAGAATAAGACGAAAAGTTTTATGCCCTTCTTTGGCCCTTTTTTTCAGTCAACTGATGTGCAAAAATATCTCATCAGAGATTTGGCTAGTCTGGCCTTAAGATTTCACCTTGACAAAGTGACCCTCTAGCAGCTTTTTGGCATTCATGTCAACAAGGGGACGACATTTTGCAATCTTGCTGCAAAGTAATGAACCCAAATGTGCCAGAAGGAAATCTTCATCATGGACATTTTTTGGCTTGATCAGATAATTCCGTTTGTCCTATGTGAACATGACATCGAATGTACTCTTACCTGTTTCATTGAACGTTAAATTTACTACATTAAAAGATATCTCATTTGTAAAAGTACGCTAAATCCCCATTATTTCTTGAATCAACTTATAAAAGTTAATACAGTTATTTTTTATTCAAGCCCGCATTGAATACATCTTTGTTATTGTTATGGTGGTAGCATCAATTACATATATCAGAGTTGCTTTCGCAGGAAAAAAAACAGCATCATACTTATTAGCTTTCACAAAACAATCATCAATGCAATCATGGCACAATAATTCTCCAGGCTGCTATTACTTCTACTAGGCCCAAGGGCCAAGCTTTCACTTTTTGGGCTCATTTTCTGGCACAAAATTGCAATTAGACAGTTGACAAATTGCCTTGCCTGAATTCAAACATGAATTTCATCAAGGAAGTTCTCCATCCAAAAAGTAGGGGAAAACTTTGCCTGGATGGTGAATTTTCCATTTGGTGCCAAAAGGGGGGAAGTGTGTCACAAAATGTGAGGCTTTTTAATTCTAGTGAGCTACTTCCACAGCATTATTGGAGAGTATTATTGATTCAACAACTTCCAGGCAAAAAACAACAACACTTCTTCTTCTACTTCCACTGGAATACTTGCTCAAATCAAATTAAAGTCCTGTTCATCTATGAAAACTTAGATATATGCTATTTTGTTTTATATTTAAAATATAATTTTTAAAAATGTGTTATGGACTTTTGCAGCTGAAAAATAGGTTTTCAGCAGCTGAGATTAGGCCTTTTTGGAAATTGGAGAATTAGGCACAACCGATTTGAAAGGCCACAAAATTGACCTTGGAAAAAGGCTGGTGGTAGATAGAGGCCAATTATGCACTTGAGAACTAGTAGAGCAGCTCGCCCATTCTCGTTTTATAGCCAGCAAATCCCCCAAAGGAAACTCATTCAATTGGACTTGAGGATTAGAGAGAAAGGCCAGCAAATTCAGTGTTTACATTTGGAGGCCCAAAAAAGGCCACACCTTGGATTTTTACCCATCTAACTTTGTCATCATGATGGAAGAGGAAGAAAGGTGCAAACTTGAGCAAAGTAGCAAACTTTTGTGTAATTTAAAGCATAAGGCAAATTCCTCCTCTCAAATCCCCATTTCCTTACTTCTTATCTTTAAAAATAATTCTTGAATCTATCAAAAATTGGTTAATTTGCACCTGAAGGCCACTTTTTTGCACCTGATCATACTTTTCACCTTCATTAGTAATGCTCCTTTATGATGGAAGCACATAATTTCTATTCATATTTAGCACCTTCAAGTCTTTAGGACAAGAAAGCCTTTTGCACCTTATTGAGGTTTGTGAGGTATTTGATGAGGTATGTGAGGCATTTGATGAGGTTTGTGAGGCATTTGATGAGGTTTGTGAGGCATTTAATGAGGTTTGTGAGGCATTTGATGAGGTTTGTGAGGCATTTGATGAGGTTTCTGAGACATTTGATGAGATTTTTGAAAAATTTGATGAGGTTATTGAGGCATTTAATGAGGCTTGTGAGGCATTTGATGAGGTGTGTGAGGCATTTGATGATGTTTGTGAGGTATTTGATGAGGTATGTGAGGCATTTGATGAGGTATGTGAGGTATTTGATGATTTTTCTGAGGCATTCGATGATGTTTGTGAGGCATTTGATGAGGTTTCTGAGGCATTTATGAGGTTTCTGAGGTTTGTGAGGCATTTGATGAGGATTATAAGGCATTTGATGAGGATTATAAGGCATTTGATGAGGTTTGTGAGGCATTTGAAGGCATTGAGGCATTTCAGGAGTTTATGTTAGCTATTGGGTAAGGTTTGTGAGGCATTTGATTCGGCTTTGATGTATTTGATGCAGTTTTAGTGAGGCATTTTAAGCAGGCTAGTGAGTCATTTTAATGAGTTTTGTGAGGCATTAGATGAGGTTTGTGAGGTATTTGATTGAGGTTTGTGAGGTATTTGATTAAGCATATGATACTGATTATTTAGATGATGCTTAGTATAAGTCAACTCCTGTCCTTGTAGGGAGTTAAATTTGAAAAGCTTGCAACTGAGTACATGCCTAGATAAAAGCATTGACCTCACGTACTTTCTTCAGAGTTTGTGTACGTCGAGGCTTCGTTGCAAGCCGAAAGAATCCTTTCCACTTGGTGGCATTTGCAGTGCAGCTAACACAGGGCCATAAACACTATAAACTCTTGTAGTTTTGCACTGCAATTGCTGTGTGGCTGCTTTGGAAGAAAGCAAAGTATGTATATATAGTGAAACAGGGCTCAATTTCCTGTCCAGAATGAGCTAAGCAAACAAATTCGTTTCTGCTCAGTCAATTCCATGAGAAGAATGGATCTCTATTTATCATCAAGTCCCCCTCAAATAAGGTGTAATTGCACAAATGAGATATGACCTTGGTGGCAAAAAAGTTCTATATTGGGCCATGTTGCTAAAAAGCAACCTTGCTAATATTCACAATGGAGCAAAAGTTGCTAAGGGTTGCCAAAAGTGCACAGAGTGATTTTTATAAGGGTGACCTGAGCTGACCGGTCAACCTGAATTGTTTTATTTAAGCTTGTTCTACATAATTTCCAAGTTATAATGTTTAAAAGCAGTGCATTGTTGAAAAATACAAAGCATTTACAAATGTTAACTCATATTTCAAATAATATTATTTACATCGAAAGCAATATTCATCAATCTCGCTTAGTTCCAAAAGTTTTCAAAAGACTACAAAGAGCTCGAAGGTGACTTGTACCCAAATGACTCCAAGTGACTCATTTCAAGTCAAATTCAAATATTTGGTTAGAATTCGACAAGTCTTTAAGAGTGTTACATCAAGTTAGAAATAATATCATACATATCTAAAGCAACATTCGTCAATCTTGCGTAGTTCAAAACACTTTTCAAAAGACGCCAAAGAGCTCAAAGGTGACTTAAAATCAAGTGACTCCAAGTGTCTCGACAAGACATTTCAGCTCAAATTCAAATATTTGGTTAGTACTCGACAACTCTTCTAGAGCATTCAATCAAGTTTTCAATAATATCATTCACATTGAAAGCAACATTCATCAATCTCACCTAGCTCCAAAAGTTTTCAAAAGACGCCAATCAGCTCAAAGGTGACTTTTCCCCAAATGACTCCTAGTGACTTATCAAGCCATTTCAAGTCAAATTTAAATATTTGGTTAGAACTCGACAAGTCTTCAAGAGCATTCAATCAAGCAATATCGAAAGCAATATTCGTCAATCTCGCTTAGTTCCAAAAGTTTTCAAATGACTCAAAAGAGCTTAAAAGTGACTTGTACCTAAGTGACTCCAAGTGACTCGACAAGACATTTCAAGTCAGATTCTAATATTTGGTAAGAACTCGACAAGTCTCCTGAGAGCATTCAATCAAGTTTTCAATAATATCATTCACATTGAAAGCAACATTCATCAATCTCGCTTAGTTTCAAAAGTTTTCAAAAGATGCCAAAGAGCTCAAAGGTGACTTGAAATCAAGTGACTCCAAGTGACTTATCAAGCCATTTTAAAGCAAAGTTAGGGATTCTGTTATAGCATGGACTCTGTAGTTGCTTCAGTACAAAGTAAGAAGTGAGAGGCGCGGCCTCGCAGCCTCGTCGAGGCCGCCGAGGCCGAGGGTTTTGTTAGCAGCAAGAGCAGTTTGAGGGAGGTGCTCGATAGTGGCAAAAGAAGAAGAAGTTACCTTTTTTTGTTGTGTGAGCACGCAACTCCTTACTGTTATTGTACTGCTTTTCTACAATAGTTAGTTTTGTGCCACATTCTGCAGTTGTCACAAGAAGGGAAAAAATCACACAGTGAATTTATAGCAAATTGCCTCTGCAATATGTTGTTGTGGCTGCTGCTCTTGTGGAAATTGGACAGCAGTTTTCTTTCCGCTTTGAACAAATCCCACAACCACTTCAAAGGCCAAAAAAGGAAGATTTTCCTGGCCTTCTTCCACCATTGGTGAATCTATGGGGGAAAAGTTGATTTCCTGTGCTTCACATCCAGCCTTCAGCATTGGTACAACTCAGCTGGCTTCTTCATATAGAAAGCAACAAATAGCAGCATCAGAATTGCTTTCCATTGTGGCAAAAGTGTCAACAGCAAAGATGCATCAAGTTTAAACATAGACCAATGTTGAGTATGAAGGCAATTCATTGCGGTGTTCACACCAATTATTGCTTCTTTTTGCTGAGCAATTTATTTGTTGAGAGCTGGCCAGCATATTGCATCATGGCAATTGAGTCTCATTTATCTTCAATAACGTTAACCGTTACTTCTATCCGTTAAAAAGTTGTTAGTGACTTAAAGTGTCGTTATACTATACCAGGTGCATTTGGCAAATAGCGTAAACAAATCAAGGCTCATTAGACGTTTATCTTTTGCTTCCAAGTATCATTGCCAAAAAAATGTCCACACTGGTAAAAACTAGTTCATGAGCGGAGCTCAAGTTGAACCTGGACAAATGTCCATGAATGTAAATGAACACCGCAATGAAGGAACGTCTGGCCTTCACAGCCTCGCTATTGGCCTTCATCGGGAAGATGACAAGAGGCATTGGCATAGTGTTAATGTTATGCAAGGAGGATAAGTGCAGTTGAGGCCGAGGCCGTTTGAGGCCATGAGCTTTGCGGCCGGGGCCTTTAGCTCTGGCGTGGGCGGCCGGGGTGGTGATGGGGCCCGAAGGCTGTTCACCAAGGCCAAGGAGAAGGACAACACCAAAGAGGCCAAAGAAGGCCAAGATGGCGGTGGAGGCCGAGATGGAAACAATGGCCACACCTCCATCACGGCCTCGCTCATGTTCCATGCCATGGCCACCATGAACAGCAACAAGAACAGTTCTGATGCTGCCAACATCAAAGAAAACAATGCCAAAGAAGACCACCATCATGGCCATGGTCATGACCATGACAGGAACTTTGAAGGAGGGTAAGACATTGTTTTTTTTTTCCTAGTCCATTTTCCCAGGGGAGGAGGCCATTATGATCCATCGGATCTGCCAACTTAACTTCCTGCTTCCATTACAGAATTTCTCATTATATTTGAAATAGTCTGATCATCGAAAGAGCTGACTTTAAAACATTCCTTAATCAATGCGTTCATTAACATTTCTTTTCATTTGTTCTTGATCAACTTGTGCTCCAGCATTTGACTAGTTTTTGCCATTAAGGACATTTGTACAGGGATGAAACTTTGAGAGTGCTCGCTAATAATTAATGAGACGTCATTTGTCTACATTTATGGAAAAAGCGCCTTACCTAAACTTAATATACTTACCTTAAAATTGAGTTTAAGTTTTGACGCTTAACTCTTTGATGAGTCTAGTGTAAGGCTGTGCCTTATCACTAAAAAAGTTAAAACACATTTAAACGTTCTTTTGACTTATGTATTTAACGTTAAAATTATAATGATACTTGGTAAGCATGATTCAATTTGCTTGCCAGCAACTCACAAACAAATTGCTCAGCCAAATGAAGCAATCCATGGCGTCAAGATTTCAAGGAAACCTTTTCCTTATTCAGAGAGGGAGAGAGAAAGCATGAAGTTGTACTACTGGAAGATTTGTGGTTTGCATGCCACTTGCCTAGTCCTTTTTTTGGTCTACTCTGGTATTATTATTGGGAAGGAAAAAGTAGAAGCCAGTTTTTACTGCCAGTGGATGCCCATACTTTGAGGCTAGATCATCATTCATTGGAGGGTAGTTTATTCTGTGCTAAAAATACTTTATGTATATTTCTTGTCCTTGCCATTTGCATGGAATCCAACAGCAGTAGCAGCAGCCTTTGTCAGCCTTCTTGTGGCCTTCATGACCAAAAAGTCTCTCGTGTCAAGGCATGAATGCCATCCTGGCTCCATTCCTCCCTTCACAATAACATTTGACATTGGACACTCTGAGGCAATCAGCCACCCAAAGCTCCAGTTTTTCCAGAATCTTTTATCCATTGAAAACATTTGTGTAGATTATGTTTACTTAATTACCTTAACTTACCTTAAGTTATCCTTAATTATTTTAAGATACCTCAAGTTATTTTATGTTACCTTAAGTTATTTTACGTTACTTTAAGTTATCTTAAGTTACCTCAAGTAACCTTAAGTTTCATTGGGTCGACTTAAGTATCGTTCGATTTACTTAGCTAAATGGGACACAAAGTGGCTTAAGCTTCATTGCTGAGACTTATTTTTCCAAAAAATTGACTTAGTTGCCATTAAGTGGATATAAGTAGCCATAAAATGGACATAATTTGCCTTAAAATTGACTTAAGTTACTAAAACATGTTTAAATTGCATTAAAATTGGCTTACGTTTCTGAGACAAATTAACTTAAGTTTCCCTTAATTTGACTTAGGTTTCCCTTAACTTAACTTAAGCATTCTTAAAAAATCCAAGTTTGCTTAAAGATGTGTTAAGTTTCCTTAAGAAATTTTAAAGTTTCATTTTAATTTACTTAAGTTTTATAAAAATGAACTTAAGTTTCCTCAAAATGTACTTTTAAAGTTGCCTTTCATCTCATTTCAAATTAAGGCATTTTTTAAGTTGCTTTGAGCTTCCTTAAAGTTTCCTATGCTGCCTTAAGTGTTTTTTTTAGTTTTCTATGTATTGCAACCTACTGTGTATCTTTAACACTTCACATTCTGCTTGCTTAGCTGTTTACTCGATGTCACACTTTTTTTCGCGTGATTGCAACCACACAAAATAACAAATGCTTCATTGTATACCATACTTTTCTTTCAACATTCAAATACTTTGTTTAAACCAAAATGATACAATTTTACATTGTTAATTTTACATAGCAAAATTCAAATTTGAGAATCAAAGTCTCAGCTGACATTTTCCAGCTGTTTCATAGTTTTCAATATTATGACCAAATATTTGGCAAAAAAGCAAATCAAAGCCAATTTCAGCTGATGTTTTTGCATTTTTCCAGCCCAAAATTGGCTCAATTGCTTAAGAATTCAAAATCTTATTGCACTTTCAAGCAATTTTAATATGTTTTTATCATTGATATTTTGCTGCCCAAAAATGTCATATAATATTACATATAATATTTTTAGAAAGCTGTAGCCAAAAGTAGTGCAATAATATGAACATTTTTCAGTATAGTTTTTTTCAGATCAGACTTTAAAAGGCCCAAAAAGGCCACTATTTTTCAGTTCACCACCTGCTGCTGAGAGCAAGCCAGGATATTAGAAGTTAGTGGAGCATTGGAATGCCAAGCTACTCAGCTTACACAGTTGTGCACAGCGGGGTAAACCCCGCCCAAAAAAGGTGCACCAAAAATAATGAGCCAAGTTGTTAGCACACAATATTGCCCTCAAATAAAATAAAAAAAGATGGAGGCATGATGATATGCAAAGTGGCCCTTTTCTGCCCACTTTGGCCTTTTTATGGCCCAATTGCCCCACTGTGCGCCTCTTTTTCTGGTTGGAATGAGCAATTGGCTTTCTAGCTCAATATATACACTAGATCACCTCCTATGTAACACTGAATTAGGCCAAAAATAGCCTAAAAAAGCTGTGCACAGTGGATTATTTCACCCCCATAATAATTATTGCATTTGGTAGCTTTCAGTGTGATTTCATCTTACTTTTTGGGCAAAATACAGGAGAGCTAAGATAAATTGAAAAAAATTGAAAAAAATACACATGGGAGAAAATAATCCACTGTGCTCTCAGCTCTATTCATGGTGTGTGAGGATCAGCTTTGGATTCACGGCCAATAGCACTGAATAATACACTTTGCAAGCAACACTTCCTGACAGCAGCATGCCTCATTCTTGATATGCTGTTATGTACTACTACACATCCTGGAATACTGCGCATTCTTCATGTAATGTGACGTTCATGTGCATTTGTTCGATGTTCACTCTGCCAAAATGGCTTGCCAGAAAAATCGCATATTGGAAAATATCTGCTTGCACTTGACAATTCCATTGGGCCAAAGCGAACACAAACTGTTTTAAAGGAAAGTGAGTGACGCTTTATATTATATGTTGATTAACATTGCTAGAATTAACACATTAACTTAACACTTAAGTATCGTAGATTATGCTTAAAGTTGAGTTTTAACTGGTTATTGAAGCGTAAGTTGTATAACTAATGAACTAACCTTTAGCATAACTGAGATAACTAGTTAGAATCGACAACACGTTAATCTATGTGTTGATAATTGTTACTTACTAACTAGCATTAACGTGTTAACTTAACACTTACATATAACAGATTATGCTTAAACTTAAGTTTCAATAGTTTTATTGAAGTTGTGTGACTACATAACCTTTAATTTAACTGAGAAAACGATTTAGAATCAACAACACATTTTGATAATTGTTACTTACTAACTAGCATTAACATGTTAACTTAACACTTGAGTATTGTAGATTATGCCTAAACTTGAGTTTCAATTGTTTGATTGAAGTTGTATAACTACGTAACCTTTGATGTTACTGAGATAACAAGTTAGAATCAACAACCCAATAACTTATAACCATTCCTTACCAACTAGCATTAACGTGTTAACTTAACACTTATGTATCGCATATTTTGCTAGAAACTGCAGTCTTTAAGTTAAGTTTCAATTGTTTATAGGAGTTATTTATGTTGTATAGCTTATAACCTTTAATATAAATGAGATACGAGTTAGAATCGACAAAACCTAATACGAAACTTGATTAGCAACTTTTCATGCTGAGTTCACTTTTGCACAATTGAATTGAAAATTGAAGCGTGACATTTCTTTACGTCAAGTTTTTCTGACAAGCCAATTGTGATAGAAGAACATCGCACAAATAAATAAGAATCGAAAAAGGCCAAAAGAGACGTTTGGTCCAAAATAAATGTTGGATATTTCATGCTGTCCTCCCCCCAGGAAGAAATATTTCACTCCAGCCTGTCCAAGTATGAACAGATTTGTCTTCCTTGAAAAAAGCGAGCTGGGGGCTTTTTCGATATTTCACATGGTACTTTTAGCTCATTTTGGATCACTCCAACATTCTTGCAATGCACACTCCTAATTTACCTAATTGATTGGATTTGCTACTACATGTACATCTAGCAGAAAATCCATTTATGCATAACAAATGCCTGATTTTGCATTGATTTTGTGAGCAATACTGGTGAAATATTGGAAAAGAGGACGAGCCTTACTTTTTGTAGCTCGGTTTTCCTAACTGGTTACAGCCTCTAAACAAATTTCCCCATTAAAGTAAGTTTGTTACCACCCTGAAAAAAATTCCATTTTTGGCCTTATTTTTGTTGGCTCGATTCTTGGAACTGGTTAAAATGTGATTACTATTGTTTTTGTGCTCAGTTTTGACGTGGAATTTTTTCCCAGAAAATCTTATGAAAATTGATGGCCGTTTGCTCGGTTGAGATAATTTGGTGCAATGTTAGCCATTGGCCTTTGTTGAACACGGCCTTTTTTCGATAAAGGTCGAAAAAAAGACTACTTACTTAACATCGAAGAAGAAGAAGAAAGTATTCATCAACTGGAGAAATGCAGCATTGAACAACGATGATCTGTATACTTGTAATCTAGGTCAAGTTGTATTATATTGCTGCAGTACATTATAATGAAATTGGGCATGAATGTAGTTTTAGACAGAGATTTAGCCTAAGAAAACATATCACAATTCATGTTATTCAAAATATGGTTTGGTGACATTGTTGATAATTTTCATGAAAATTAACGATTTTAACTTTTGAAGGTACCAATATAATGTACAAAATTAGTAGAAACAGCAATAAGTCATGGATATTTTGACAATATTTCAATGATATATTAGCTACTATATAGCTATACTATATTTTGATTGTATTTCAACAATATTTTAACTTAATTTTAATGATATTTCAATAACATTATTGATATTTCATTGATATTTTAACAATATTTCATTGTTATTTTAACACTATTTCATTGTTATTTTAACAATATTTCATTGATATTTTGACAATATTTCATTGATATTTTAACAATACTTCACTGATATTTTAACAATACTTCATTGATATTTTAACAACATTTCAATGATATTTTAACAACATTTCAATGATATTTTAACAACATTTCAATGATAGTTTATCAATATTTCAATTTTATTTCCATTCTAACTATACTTCAGCAATATTTTAGTAATAGTTTAAAAATAGTTTTATGATTTAAAAAAATTTAGTTGGTTTGCAACAATGTGATAACTATATTTCAACAAAAAAATGCTTTTATCAATTCCGCAATTGATAAGTAGGCTTGGTGGCGCCAGTGACATAATGAAAAAAGATCAAGCATTTTGATATTTTCAACAATATTTCCATCAATGCCATCCACTCTAAAATGCAAATACAGAAGGTGAAAGTGATAGGTTGGCAAAAGTAGGGCATTGCCTTGTTGCGAAAAAATGATGGAAAGTTCGGAAAGTCTGGGCTTTCCAGCCTCCAAACCTCTGGCCTCTTTCATCACACAGACTGGAAAAATTGTGAAAGTCACTTTTGTCTTAGAGCTGCTTTTTACTGCCCAATATAACATGGCTCCCTTCTTCTTCTAGTAGCAGCTCTATTTGGGGGATTTTCTCGACTTTAGTACTCCATATATGGCAATTGTCCCAAGGGAACAGCAAGCTAGGAAAAAGTAATATTGCAAAATATTCTGAGCTTTTGCTGCTGGCTCTCTTTCCCATCCTTCTTTCATACATTAAAGCCTTCTTTGATGCAGTTTTTCCCTCAATATTGATTCTAAGTAATTTTCTTCAAAAAAAAAAAAAGGGGAAGAGAGAAAGCTTTTACATGTTTTGTCCTCAATTGAAATTTTTTTCAAGAATTTACTCAATATTTGGCCTTACAATTGTTTTCTACCGTTTAACTTTTTAGGAGTTTAAATGTATTTGTCGCTTACTTATCAATCAATGTTTGCATCTGAAAGCGCTCTTTTAGCTGAGTAAATTATATTAGTTGGCTATTAGCGAGAAATTAATATTGAGCAGTATTGTCAATTATCACTTTTCATGATGGAAGTTGTGAATTCTATGAGAAAATGTTTGAACATGAGTATTTTGCAGCATGGATGAACATAGCCATACAAAAGCTTTATCTCTCGTTTCATGCACTCGTTCATTCGTTTCAGTTCTTAAGACTTTGGGTTAAGCGGTTCTTGGGAAAAGATGAGTGGCCTCTAAAAAGGGATTTGACCAGCTCTTCAACCAAAAGCTTCATGATGGCACCATATTCCCCTAGAAAGATAATTAACGCTATCTAGAATTAATTAGCAAATTGTCGAAACGCATAAAAAGCAAAGAAAATATCATCTTTGATTTTTTGTAGCTTGTAACATCACTTATCATTTTTGGTGCTACCAAAATATGCAATCGAGTGTATGATTGCGTAATTCTCATCAAAAAATGCACAGTGACATTTTTTGATGTTTTTGTGCATGCAACGATGATGTCCTTGAATTTCATAATGAACATTCGACGTTTCCTGCGATATTTGTAGAATACTACGTGCATTTTGAGGCGGGTGCCAAAAAGTGAGCGCTACTCTACTACAGCAGAAGCGAGCAGCTTTTCTCAGCTATCTGGAAAATGCCTTAGCCTTTACTTCCCTTTTCATCACGATACTAAAAAAGTGTTGATTACGACATTTGATGAAAACTTCAGGCCATGCTCATCCATGTTGGAAAATCTTGATGTTCTGCAATTTTCTCCAAGACTGACAAATTTCAATCATGAAAAGCGACTATTCTACCAAATGTTCATGATTTCTTTTCTGCAAACATCATACAAATTACTTACATTTGTGTTTACGTACCTGCAAAACTAATCCTTACTCTTAACAGTTAATACACATAATGTAAGCTATAAAATCTTTCACTATCTTTAGTTAGATATCAGCATTAAAAATTAACACAAACTATTAAACATTAATTCATTGATGTATTGAACTAATATCGTCTTCAAACCTTTCAAGAAGATTTTGATTCAAAAAAATCTCACAGATTGGCAAAAACTTGAGCAAGAAGCTTTTCCATTCTTTGTATCATTAGGCTAATAGGAAATGCCAGAAATTAGCACTTGGGCTATGCCTTTCTTCAGTAGACTGTGTCTGCTGCTAAGCATTCAGCCATGGACAAACAAGTTTGCATGTATCAAGTTTAAAGTCAGCCTTTGCAGCAACAGCCTCAGCCTTTGCAGCCTCAAAGACTGCTTTTACAACAGCAGCTGCAGCTTCAGAGGCAGAAGAAAAAGTAGTTGTACTCAAGCTTCTAAGCATTAAGTGAACTACTTCTACAGTACAGTAAGAGAGTAGAAGTAGTGTTTTGCTCTCCTCTTCTGTTGCTCTTACTTCAATTCAGCCTAGTTCTGCTCTAGCAGTTGACATCAGTGCTCACCAGCCTCAGCAGCCTCAACAGTTGTTGTTTGTGCTGACCTCGACAACCAGAGTGATCCTCCAGAATATTATGGCTGATATATTCCAAAGTGTAATAATAATACTTTTTTGGCCTTGCCCAGAATTGGCAATATTATGGCTGAATATTTTCAGTTTTTTGACCCAAAATGGCCTTTTTTTAAGTGTATGAATGGAAAAAAGTATTTTTGTATTTCTCCAAAATATTGCTTATTTAATGTAATATTTATGTAAGAATGGTAATATTTGTTCATAATATCAGGCATAATATTGTTAGTGTTTCCATCATGGTTGAATGCCAGTGAGGCTGTGGCTTTTGCCCAGTGGAGGTCATGAGTTATAGTGAGGCTATTCAGCCTCATTGTCGACTAAAGTATGAGGTGTTAATCTTTTGCGGCCTCCACAACCTCGAAGGGTTCATTCACGGGCATGAACGTGTCTGTGGGCGGGTCTGGGTCTTCAAACAAGCCTCAAAAGGAGAAGCACAATGACCATAGGTGAGAAGTTCAAAAAAAATCTCACTGCGCAACAATTTTTCCTCTTACAGCACAATTTCACTTTATGGTACTGACCATCAATTCCAACTTTGCAAATCAAGTCTCAATTAGTATTGCATTGAAACCAAGAAGTTTACAAAGCATTGAAATGCTCATGATGTTGTAAAACTGTAAATGACGATAACAAATGTGACATAGTTAAGTATTGTTTGAGGCTGCTAGGTTCTTGCTTTGTAGCAGCAGCAAGGAGCTTTTCATCTTGTGGATTTGGCTGAAGTTTGTACTGTGTAAACATCAGAACAGACGTGCTGTAATCTCAAAAAAGGAGAAAATTCCTTCATTAGCGCTCATCTATATTCATAACAAGGCATGAGCAAAAGTTTTCGACAAGAAAAGCATTTGAGTGTCTAAGCAACTTTTTGTAATCAACTCAACTACTATTGAGACTCGATTCTTCTCAGGAAATTTGATGTTCAGTACCATGAAGTGAAATTGTTACTTGGGAAAAAAAATTACTTGGCATGAAATTTTTTTGTTCTTGTAGTAAACAATGAATCGTATTATCATTGGTCGAAATTGATGAAATGGAGAAATGCCATTTATATCGATGTTTATCTGGATGTCTTAAAAAAATGGCCAACCGTATAGATATTCTAAATATTTTAGCATATCTGTTATTTTATGCAAAAAATTGCAAGTCATTTGCTGTCTTAAGCTGGCTAATCTTATTTTGCAATACCTGCACGATTTGAAATCAAAGCTAATCTGTAAAAAACTTATTTAAATTGCGTCATCATATTAAATTATATCTAAATGTTGTAATAAAGTCTTAAAAGGTTTTATATCTAAATATATTAGCAAATGATATTTTTAAAAGTAAAAAGTGTTTTTAAATCATTAAGTCAATTTATGGAATAATTATCATGTCATTCTGAACATGTTGCCCAATTTATGAACATGCTGCAAATATTTAGCAATGTGCAGTTGCATGCAAATTTGATTAGTAAGCATAATTAAGCAAAATTACCTGAACTTTATGTGCATAAATCTCGCAACCTTGAAAATGTCCCTCATTGTACCGATAGTTGTTTTGTGGCCACAAAGTAATTGCTGTGGTCTTTTTTTCCGGCAAATGATATTGCAGCACAAATTTCATTTCGCAAAGGCTGCTTTCGCTCCCTTGGGACAGCGACAATTAATCAGCGCCTTCGTCCCTGTTTTTCCACATACTAGTCCCACACAGTGCTAAGTTCATCTGCTTTAATTATTAGCATATATACATAACTATAAGTAAACTTATGGTCCAAGTCAAGTCCTCTTTTGTTCCAAGTCCAAGTTCATTTTAGGCCCAAGTCAAGTCCACCATTGATCCAAATCAGGTCCACTTTTTGACCATGTCAAGTCCACTTTTGCTCCAAATAAAGACTACTTTTGGACCTTGTCAAAGTCCACTTTCAAGTCCACTTCTCATTGGAGATCGAATCTGCTTTGGATGTTGTCAAGTCCACTTTTGGACTAGTTCCCTCTCAGTCTTAATATGTTTACATCTTTTTTTCTAATTCAAGTCCATTTAAGGTCCAAGTCAAGTCCACTCTAGGTCCAAGTCAAGTCCACTCTAGGTCCAAGTCAAGTCTACTTAAGGCCCAAGTCAAGTCCACTTTAAGTACAAGTCAAGTCCACTTTAGGTCCAAGTCAAGGCCACTTTATGTTCAAGTCAAGTCCACTTTAGGTCCAAGTCAAGTCCACTTTAGGTACAAGTGAAGAAAATTTAGGTCCAAGTCAAGTCCACTTTATGTTCAAGTCAAGTCCACTTTAGGTCCAAGTCAAGTCCACTTTAAGTACAAGTGAAGAAACTTTAGGTCCAAGTCAAGTCCACTTTAGGTCCAAGTCAAGTCCACTTTAGGTCCAAGTCAAGTCCACTTTAGGTCCAAGTCAAGTCCACTTTGGGTCCAAGTCAAGTCCACTTTAGGTCCAGTTAAAGTAACAATAAGTCAAAGTCAAGTCCACTTTAGGTCCAATTACATTAACAATGGGTCAAAGTCAAGTAACTTTTGGGCCAAGTCAAGTGTTTTTTTGGCCAAATTTGGTCTTTTTATGTCATGAAAAATATGTTCATGAGTTTTCAATTTGACAAATGAACTGCCCACTATATATATGTATGTAGTATAGTCTATTATTACTATCTTTGTAGAGGAAGGTCCTAGTATAAAACTGAAGTGCGTCAAGGGACTCAGCTTCTTGTGCAGCCAGCAAGGCTGGTAAAAAGAGAACCGTCGTACATTTAAGGCCCTGTTCATCTGCTCCATATTATGCAGCAATATCAAACTTAAGAACAGCCAACTGAAGCAAACTTCTTCAAATTTTTCCACATTTGTTGGCCAAAAATGGCTTAAATTGCATGTAAAGCAAAACCACATTGCTCTTTCAAGCATTTGCAACTTATTCATTCACAGCGATATTTTTGTCGAAAACATCGATCATGTACAAAATAAGCAGATGAGCGCAGCCAAATGTAAAATATTTCTCCAAAATATCTTAAGGATATATTTTTAATTGCGAACATGTTATTTGACTTTTTCACATTTTTTGGCCAAAAATGGCTTGATTGGTTAATGAGATTTAATCTTATTGCACTTTCAAGCAATTTCGAGATATTTTTCACTTTGATATTTTAATGAAATGTTGACCATAATGTGCAGCTGAACCCAGCTCAGAAGCATAAAGAAGAAGGGAGCTAGAGGAGAAAAGCCCTGCTGCTGTATGTACTTCTTTGCTGCAGCTCTTATCCTAGCCAGCCTCAGCCTCAGCCTCTGTACACACTAGCTTCTTCGAGGCCCGTCTGCATAGCTGACACAATGTGGACCAAGTCACCTATTTTTACTCTAGTCGCACTTGGACTTGGACTTAAAATGGACTTGGACTGGGATTCCATTTTTTCTTTTTGGACTAGTTTTAGGTTTGAATGTCACTTAAGATGGACTTGTTTTGGACTTTCGTCATTTTGAAAGTGACTTTAAAGTGGACTCAACTGGACTTAAGCGGACTCAAGAATTGGACTTAGAGCTTACTATAGACCTATAGGGACTTAAATTCGGACTTGAAGTGCAATAAAAGTAATCACCAATTTGGACTTGACACATTTGAATCCGGACTTAAATCCGACTTAAAATTGACATTTTATGACTAATCTAGACATTTAAGTTGACCTATATTGATCATTAAATGGACTTATTTGGATTATTCAGCGAACATTTTAGACTTAAAACGGACTAATTTTGTTTTTGGCTTAAGTTCAAATTTATAGGACTTAAAATAAACTTAGTTTGACTTAAAATGGTTTTAACATTGTCTTGCGTATGTAGACTTGAAGTGGACTTGGACTTTGAGCTAATTTGGACTTATTTTTGTCTTATTTGGACAAAAGCGTGGACTTAATTTTTTGGTGACTAGTAGCGTGGACATTTTTAAGTCCATATACCCCGAGGTGCTGCTACAATGGCTGGAGCTGTTGTTGGCTTTCAACCAGACAGACGTATAAACGAACTCGCGCAGTGATATATTTGCTACCCTCGCATGCATCAAGTTGGCCACAATCAATAGAAGTGGACTTCTATTGAAGCTTGTGCTGTAGCTCCAAATGTCCACTTTTACTTTTAGGCCCTGTTCAGCTGCATGTCGTGGCCGACATTTTGGATAAATCCGGATGAGATAAATATTTCAAATTTGCTTGAAAGTGCAATTTGATTGCCCATAGATACCAAATCAAGCCGATTTTCGACAAAAAATGTGGAAAAGCTCATAGAGGTTCCATTGATGATTTTGGGCGATATATTTTCACCAATTGTTATTTTGGACCATAGAGGGCCAAAACTGTTTTAGTGGCTAAGAGTCAATATTCCACCTCTTAAAATCCACTTTTGGGCCACTAACATTTGTTATTTTGCATGTGTAAGGTAAGTTTTGGACCACTCAAAGTTCATTTCAGGACCACTGTTTGTCCACTTTAGGTCCACTATGGACCACTTCGCTCAAGATCCATTTAGATAACTATATTTTCTATTAGAACCGCAATACGTCCTTTGGAACACTTTAGGTCCTTTAGAACACTTTAGATCCACTTGAACACTTTAGGTCCTCTAGAACGCTTTAGGTCCTTTGGAACACTATATGTCCTCTAGAACACTTTAGGTCCTTTTATGGTCCATTATGGACCACTTCACTTTAGGTCCATTCAGAGAACTATATTTTCTATTAGAACCGCAATACATCCTTTCGAACACTTTAGGTCATTTGGAACTTTTTAGGTCATTTGGAACACTTTAGGTCCATTATGGACCACTTCACGTTAGGTCCATTTAGATAACTATATTTTTTATTAGAATCGCAATGCATCCTTTGGAACACTTTAGGTCCTCTAGTTCACTTTTGTTCCTTTGGAACACCTCAGGTCCTGAGAACAGATTTGGACAAGCATGACACCAGAATTGGACCACTGTGGGACCAAATTTGCACAACTGTTGGACATGATTTGGACCACTTTTGGGACCATATTCGGACCATTTGGACCGCCTTAAGACTAGATTTGGACCACTATGTGACCACTATGGGACCAATTTTGGATCACTATGGGACCAATTTTGGACCACTATGGGACCAATTTTGGACCACTATGGGACCAATTTTGGACCACTATTGACAACTTCAAATCTTAACTGGGACCATTCTAAGTCCTAAATTGGACTACTTTGTGTCTATATTTTGGACTTAAGCTATTGAAATACTGTTCAATGACTGACGAATGGGTGATTCGGAGCTCGTTGGCAATTACATCTTTTCCTTGATAGTATTTTTTGGTGTAAAAAGGCATGGATTGGGGAGGATATCGATGACTGTGAATGCTATCTATAGAGCTGTACTTTTTCACTGCCAAAAGCCAAAACTGGATAAAAATAAACCCTGGTTCCTTCGGATGAAAGCCAATTTACCAAAATAATGAGAATATTTTAACCTAAGTAAATATAGATGAACAGTTATTTGGGCAAACTTTTGTTAGAAAAAGCAACTCAAAATTGCTTTTAAAAGCAATAAGATTTTGTTTGCCACAAAGTTTAAGCCAATTTTGGGCTAAAAATGTGGGAAAAAGTTGCTAAAACAGGCTTGAATTTGTATTTTTTGTACATTATTTTAAGTTAAAATATCAACTATTTTGTCACGAATTTATTAAAAATACCAATAATAGTATGCAGATGAGCAGGGCCATGTTTCATCGATACTTAGCAAAAAATTACAAAAACATAATATCAGTCAGATGGGCAGGGCCCATAATTACAAACAGTTGAGTAGGGCCTCATTTTTACAAAAAAAAACAATGCATAATTGCAAGCAGATGAGCGGGGCCTTTTACTTTCCTGTTATGGTATTATGGCATTATTGAAACTTGTGGCTTTCTTTTGTAAAGTTCAGCAAATGCCCTTTTTCCATTTTCGTCAATAAAGCTGCTTGATTATCTCGTCAGTATTGACCGAGTTCTGGTTGTTTTACCATGTAATAACACTTTTTCACATTTTTCTTTTTGTTGTATTTTTTGGCAAAACAGGGGCATTTTGGTGCTCTTCATGTACGGCTTTATCAGCCCAGAGCTGCAAAAAGCTGCCAAAAGGAAATTCACCAAATGGGCGGCAGGGTAATGGTGTTATTTTATATTATGACTTTACAGCCCCAAGGGGCTGTAAAATGTGGGAAGAAAGTGAGATTATTTTCACTTTTTGGTCAGAGTCTCATATTTTATAGCCTAGTACATTTATTTTACAAAAAAGGAAAGTACTTTACATCCTCCTGGTGAAATAAAGTACTTTACAGCTTTTCTTGTGAAATAAAGTACTTTACGATAGGTCATGTGAAAGTGCTTATTTTCGGCAAAATGGACTTTTGTTTTATTTCAGTGTAATAAAATGAAGAACTTTACATCCTTGAGGTGAAATGAAGTACTTTACATCCTTCAAGTAACATAAAGTTTATAATTTTTTATGTCATACAAGTTTCCCACAAATAATGTTATGCTAATTGAAGATTTTTTCTCTCGATTCTAGGTAAGAAATGACACTTTTTTGCTTGAAATTCACGAAACGAGAGGAAAATTGAATTTGATCGAGGCTGTCGAGGCTGCTGCGAAGGCCATCAAGTATGTAGGTCTCGTACCCTAGTCTGGCTCAATATTTGGTAAGACTTCTTTTAGTGCACCCAAACGAGTGGCCAATTGTGGCAAATATTTGTTTACTTATCTAGGGCAGCTTTTTGCAAAGTTGTTTCTAATGTTAAGTCTACATGTTTCAAGTCTGATTGCTTCAAGTCCACTTTATACAAGTCTACTAGTTTCAAGTCCACTTGATGCAAGTCTAAGTTTCAGATTCACTAGTACCAAGTTAGGTCCAGGTCCAAAAGACCTAAATCCACTAATTTCAAGTCCACTTGATACTATTCCTCCAATTTCAAGTCCATTAGTTCCAAGTCCACTCGTTCCTTGAGACCTATTTTCGTGAGTACTTGTTACAACATCCCTAGTTCATCTAGTGCATTAGCTTCAAATTCACTTATTTCAAGTCTACTAATTTCAAGTCCCCTAGTTCCATGCCCACTAATTCCAAGTCGTCTTTTGTTAAGTCCACCTGTTCAATTCCAGTCCACTAGTTCAAGTCCTCTAGTTCAAGTCCTCTAGAGAAAACCACTTGTTTATATCAACGAATTCCAAGTCCTCTTTTTTAAGTCCACCAGTTCAAGTCCACTAGTTTAAGTCAACAAATTCCAAGTCCTCTTGATTCAAGTCCACTTGTTCTAGTCCATTATTCCAAGTCCACTAGTTTCATCTCAACTTATTTCAAGTCCACTTGTTCAAGTCCACTAGTTGCACGTCCACTAATTCCAAGTCCTTTTTTTCAAGCCTACAAGTTCAGGTCCACTGGTTCAAGTCCACTAGTTCAAGTCCACTGGTTCAAGTCCACTAGTTCAAGTCCACTAGTTCAAGTCCTCTAGAGAAAACCACTTGTTTATATCAACGAATTCCAAGTCCTCTTTTTTAAGTCCACCAGTTCAAGTCCACTAGTTTAAGTCAACAAATTCCAAGTCCTCTTGATTCAAGTCCACTTGTTCTAGTCCATTATTCCAAGTCCACTAGTTTCATCTCAACTTATTTCAAGTCCACTTGTTCAAGTCAACTAGTTGCACGTCCACTAATTCCAGGTCCTTTTTTTCAAGCCTACAAGTTCAAGTCCACTGGTTCAAAGCCACTAGTTCAAGTCCACTAGTTCAAGTCCACTAGTTCAAGTCCACTAGTTCAAGTCCTCTAGAGAAAACCACTTGTTTATATCAACGAATTCCAAGTCCTCTTTTTTAAGTCCACCAGTTCAAGTCCACTAGTTTAAGTCAACAAATTCCAAGTCCTCTTGATTCAAGTCCACTTGTTCTAGTCCATTATTCCAAGTCCACTAGTTTCATCTCAACTTATTTCAAGTCCACTTGTTCAAGTCCACTAGTTGCACGTCCACTAATTCCAAGTCCTTTTTTTCAAGCCTACAAGTTCAGGTCCACTGGTTCAAGTCCACTAGTTCAAGTCCACTGGTTCAAGTCCACTAGTTCAAGTCCACTAGTTCAAGTCCTCTAGAGAAAACCACTTGTTTATATCAACGAATTCCAAGTCCTCTTTTTTAAGTCCACCAGTTCAAGTCCACTAGTTTAAGTCAACAAATTCCAAGTCCTCTTGATTCAAGTCCACTTGTTCTAGTCCATTATTCCAAGTCCACTAGTTTCATCTCAACTTATTTCAAGTCCACTTGTTCAAGTCAACTAGTTGCACGTCCACTAATTCCAGGTCCTTTTTTTCAAGCCTACAAGTTCAAGTCCACTGGTTCAAAGCCACTAGTTCAAGTCCACTAGTTCAAGTCCACTAGTTCAAGTCCACTAGTTCAAGTCCTCTAGAGAAAACCACTTGTTTATATCAACGAATTCCAAGTCCTCTTTTTTAAGTCCACCAGTTCAAGTCCACTAGTTTAAGTCAACAAATTCCAAGTCCTCTTGATTCAAGTCCACTTGTTCTAGTCCATTATTCCAAGTCCACTAGTTTCATCTCAACTTATTTCAAGTCCACTTGTTCTAGTCCATTATTCCAAGTCCACTAGTTTCATCTCAACTTATTTCAAGTCCACTTGTTCAAGTCCACTAGTTGCACGTCCACTAATTCCAAGTCCTTTTTTTCAAGCCTACAAGTTCAGGTCCACTGGTTCAAGTCCACTAGTTCAAGTCCACTGGTTCAAGTCCACTAGTTCAAGTCCACTAGTTCAAGTCCTCTAGAGAAAACCACTTGTTTATATCAACGAATTCCAAGTCCTCTTTTTTAAGTCCACCAGTTCAAGTCCACTAGTTTAAGTCAACAAATTCCAAGTCCTCTTGATTCAAGTCCACTTGTTCTAGTCCATTATTCCAAGTCCACTAGTTTCATCTCAACTTATTTCAAGTCCACTTGTTCAAGTCAACTAGTTGCACGTCCACTAATTCCAGGTCCTTTTTTTCAAGCCTACAAGTTCAAGTCCACTGGTTCAAAGCCACTAGTTCAAGTCCACTAGTTCAAGTCCACTAGTTCAAGTCCACTAGTTCAAGTCCTCTAGAGAAAACCACTTGTTTATATCAACGAATTCCAAGTCCTCTTTTTTAAGTCCACCAGTTCAAGTCCACTAGTTTAAGTCAACAAATTCCAAGTCCTCTTGATTCAAGTCCACTTGTTCTAGTCCATTATTCCAAGTCCACTAGTTTCATCTCAACTTATTTCAAGTCCACTTGTTCAAGTCAACTAGTTGCACGTCCACTAATTCCAGGTCCTTTTTTTCAAGCCTACAAGTTCAAGTCCACTGGTTCAAAGCCACTAGTTCAAGTCCACTAGTTCAAGTCCACTAGTTCAAGTCCACTAGTTCAAGTCCACTAGTTCAAGTCCTCTAGAGAAAACCACTTGTTTATATCAACGAATTCCAAGTCCTCTTTTTTAAGTCCACCAGTTCAAGTCCACTAGTTTAAGTCAACAAATTCCAAGTCCTCTTGATTCAAGTCCACTTGTTCTAGTCCATTATTCCAAGTCCACTAGTTTCATCTCAACTTATTTCAAGTCCACTTGTTCAAGTCAACTAGTTGCACGTCCACTAATTCCAAGTCCTTTTTTTCAAGCCTACAAGTTCAAGTCCACTGGTTCAAAGCCACTAGTTCAAGTCCACTAGTTCAAGTCCACTAGTTCAAGTCCACTAGTTCAAGTCCACTAGTTCAAGTCCACTAGTTCAAGTCTACTAGTTCAAGTCTACTAGTTCAAGTCCACTAGTTCAAGTCCACTTGTTTCATCTCAACTTATTTCAAGTCCACTTGTTCAAGTCCACTAGTTCAAGTCCACTAGTTCAAGTCCACTAGTTCAAGTCCACTAGTTCAAGTCCACTAGTTCAAGTCCACTAGTTCAAGTCCACTAGTTCAAGTCCACTAGTTCAAGTCCACTAGTTCAGGTTTACTAGTTCAAGTCCACTAGTTCAAGTCCACTAGTTCAAGTCCACTAGTTCAAGTCCACTAGTTCAAGTCCACTAGTTCAAGTCCACAAGTTATTTGACTCCACTCATCCTAGTGAAATCACACTGGTTTTTTCTAAGGCTGCTTTCGAACAAGTTCTTGCCAAATGTCCAGCCCTGCAGCTTGTAGTGATTGAATTGTGGAAGGCTTGTGGCTTTCGGCAATCGTTTGGTGGCCTCCACACACTTTTATTGCAGCACTAAATGGCACTTTTTGACCCTAGTTGATGCTCCAAGTTTTTTCCAAGGCAAAAGTGTCAATTCACCTGAAAAACAGTTCGATTTTGCTTAGAGTGAATTTCAATTGTTTCTGTTTATGCAATAAAGCCAAATTCCATCAGCTCAATTTTGCTGTTTTTGCAGAATATTTTGCCAAAATATCAATGTGAAACACAATCCAAAATTGCTGTATTTTGCAATTTGATTTTCTTTAATTATGTAATAAAAACAAATTCAGTCCAAAAATTAGCTACAAGTTGCTTTATTTGCGTGGAATATTTGGCCAAAATATTGAAATTTGAACAAAATATTACTGAGAAAAACGCTCTGAAATTGCTGGAATGCGCAATATAATTTTCTCGAGTTCCGCAATAAAGCCAAAATTATCCAATAAATATGAGTAAATTCCAAATAAATCAGCTTGAATTTTGCTTTTTTGCGAAATATTTGGCCAAAATATCGATGCGAAAAACCATCCAAAATTATTGTATTTTGCAATTTGATTTTCTCTAATTACGCAATAAAACCAAATTCAGCCAAAAAATGTGCGAAAAATTACCAAGTGGAATAATTGGCCAAAATATCGATATTTGAGCAAAATATTACTGAGAAAAACGCCTTGAAATTGCTGGAATGCGCAATATAATTTTCTCTAGTTCCGCAATAAAGCCAAAATTATCCAATAAATGTGAGTAAATTCCAAATCAATCAGCTTGAATTTTGCTTTTTTGCGAAATATTTGGCCAAAATATCGATGTGAAAAACCATCCAAAATTGCTGTATTTTGCAATTTGATTTTCTTTAATTATGCAATAAAACCAAATTCAGCCCAAAAAATGTGCGAAAAATTAGCAGTGGAATAATTGGACAAAATATCGAGATTTGAACAAAATATTACTGAGAAAAACGCTTTGAAATTGCTGGAATGCGCAATATAATTTTCTCTAGTTCCGCAATAAAGCCAAAATTACCCAAAAAATGTGAGTTAAATCCAAATAAATCAGCTCGATTTTGCTTTTTTGCGGAATATTTGGCCGTCATATCGCACTAATTATCTGGTCAAACTGGCTCAAAATTGTGGTTGAGTTTTTTCGTGTTTTGTGAAAACTAAAAAAAAAATGTAAATTGTGCACACAGTGGCTCAACACTTATGTGATGCAGCGCGTAGAAGTATTGCGCATTGCGCCAAAGAACATCGCTCAAAATATGTATAACACAGTAGCAGGAAGTCATTCATAGCCCTTCTTTTCGTATTGCAACCCCTCTCTGCCCACTGTGGCCATTATGTGAAAAATTCTTGAGTGCATGAAGAAGAGCAACCATAATCTTCTACATAGCCCAAATAAACAAGCAGTAACAGGCTGTGCTCACCTGCTCACTTTTGGCAAAATATCGAAGCTTCAGCTGAGTGTTACTTAAGCTTGAGATAAATTAGACTTAAGCTTGAGTTAAATTGAGCAGAATTATACTTCAGCTTGCGTTAAATTCGACTAAAGCTAAATTAGACTTAAGCTTAATTAGACTTAAGCTTAAGCTAAATTAGACTTAAGCTTAATTAGACTTAAGCTTAAGCTAAATTAGACTTAAGCTTAAGCTAAATTAGACTTAAGCTTAAGGTAAATTAGTCTTAAGCTTGCGCTAAATTGTCTTAAGCTTGAGATAAATTTGACTTAAGCTTAAGCTAAATTAGACCTAAGCTTGCGCTAAATTAGACTTAGCTCGAGTAAATATGGACTTTAGCTTGTGCTTAATAAGACTTAAGCTTGAGTAAATATGGACTTAAGCTTGCGCTAAGTGGGAATTAATTTTGTGCAAATTGGTACTTTAGCTTACGCTAAATTGGACTTAAGCTTGACTTCAATTGGACTTAAGCTTGTACTAAGTGGGACTTAAGCTTGAGCAAAGTGAGGCTCAAGCATTAAGCAAGTGTGCCTTAAGCTTCACCGTAAGCCTTGAGTATGAGAGACGTAAGCAATAAGACACTGAGACTTAAGCCTTGGGTAACTGTTAAGACACCCTAAGTTTATTTTAATATTGGCTTGGGTGCGTCTTTATGTTCCATTAAGTTTAACTTAATTCAGTTTGGTTCTAAAATGGCTTGACTTGAACAATTTAAGCTTTAGGCTTCATTTGTGATTTCCTGGCTTACAAAAGGGGAGCAAATAGCAGAGGTCCAAATTTGCTTTTGACGTGTTTGTTGATCGTAATTTTGCGAAATGAACAAAGGGGAAAGAGGCAATTAATGTTTGGCAATGTGCTCTAATCCATAAAAAGGGTTGACTTGAACTGCTTTCAATCCTAAATATTACTAATATTTCAGCAAAATATTAGCATGAAAAACAACAAAAAAAGCTGAAAAGTGCGACAGGATTTTCTTTTATTACTCATTTTTAAAAGTTATTTACGGGTTTAAAAGAATTAGAAAAAATTGAAGAAAATAATTTAGGCTCTGCTCAGCTGCGATTTGTGATCGATATTTTAGCAAAATATCAATGTAGCAAATTTTTCAAAATTGCTTATTAGCGAAAGCAGATTTTTTATTACTATGCCATCAAGCTAATTTGGGTCAAAAAATGAGCGAAAAATCAACATAAATTAGCCTGAATTTGCTTTTTTTGCGAAATATTTCTACTTAATATTGCATAATAGAAAGCAGGTGAGTTGGGCCTCACTTGAATATTTACTTTAAAAAATATGTATTTTTTTGAGGTCCAAAAGTTTTTAACGGTTTTAGGAGACGAGATGAACACCACATTATTTTGGTAGTTGAGGGTTTGCATACTGATTGTCCATTTTGCCGCATTTTGACCAAATTGGATTATATTCATTTCTTAAGTCGAGCAATTAGAAAGTTTTCTAATAGTCCAAAGCCCTGCTCATCTAAGCGCAAAAATTGGCAAGCATAATTTACATTAGTACAAAAAATCACTTTTAAAAATTTGCCAGATGAGCAGGGCCTCAAAATTCTTTAAATCAATTTGAAATGAAAAAAGTAATCAGGAAATAGTTTTTTTATTTCAGTTTTTTGAGCAGATGACCGCCATATTTATGCACCAGTGAAAACTTCCTTGGAGTTGACCTGAACAGCCTTCATCTAGCCTGTCAACATAAATACCCAGCTTAATGTACCAGCAAATATTATCATACCAGAAAATATACCAAGGTTCCTGCTTTCGGCCCTATTCACCTACCTTCATTCTATGCAATTATTAAGCTGAAGTTTGCACAAAAATGGCAAATTCAAGCGAATTTCTTTCTACTTTTTACCACATTTTTTGGCAAAAATTAGCTTTATTGTGAGATAATGCAGAAATATTTTACGCTTACAAGCAAATTTGTTTTGTTAAAAAACAGCGATATTTTTTTAACAAAACAAAATATTATTAGATATAACTTTTAGCTTGCAGTTTCAAGCATTATTAACTTACTTATATACTTAATAAATATATTGTTGCTAATCAGCAGCTAATGATAGATAAAGGAGGCCCGGTTCACTTGCTCAATGAATTGCGATATTACGTCCGAATATTGCTCAAAAAACAGCCGATTCAAGCCAATTTCTCTTGATTTGTCCACATTTTTTGTCCAAAATTGGCTTGAGTGAGTCATTAGAGGAAATCATATTGCACTTTCAAGCAATTTTGACATGTTGCACTCATCCATATTTCGCCAAAATATGGAGCAACGAAATGCAGCTGAGCGGGGCCTTAATGTGCATATAATCCAAATTTCAAGCTTTGACTGCTTTAAAACCAGCAGCTCTGAAGCAACTTTTACAGTACAAAGGGACATCAAATTGGCAATTTCCTGGCCCTGCAATATTCCACTACTGTGCTGTTCGACATGAAAGTGAAAGCAGCCCAACTTTTTGGTACTACACAATTTGCAGACAATTCCACCATTATACTGAAGTGTACCACCATTGCTGCTGCTGCTGTTCTGAGATGTTCCGCAGTGAAACTTTGGGTGGTGTTCATCTCTGATTGGATAAAATGTCCAGGGCCTGGCTGTAGCAGCACAAAGCTATTAATAGCTTTCATGCATGGCTGGGTCACCAAGGGTCATTCCATGTGCAGAGCAACTCTTGTGAATTTCGCTACTCACCAAGTGATTACAAGTGATGCCAAAAACGCATTAACTGTGCTAATATATGTTAACTAAACACGTTAAATACGCTTTAATGTTTATAACGATTTAAGAACATAAGCTTACGTCAAATTAACAGAATTTCATAATTATAAAAGATGGTAACACAAATAAAACGCTATTTATTGTATCGTAATTGAAAAGAAATTGCTTTAGCGTGTATTTCAGTTGTAATGAAAATATTACAAGAGTTTTGCGAAAATGTCGCGCTTCACCAAATGCGAATGATTGGAAGTGACTCCGCAAGCCTTTTTGAAGGTTTTCAATGAGTGTTCCAACATTTTTGGGGGCTAGCCTGGCTTAGACTTCGACAGACACAGTAGAAGTAGCCTTTTGTGCAGTAGCAGAAGGAAGAGTGGCCGCACTCGCAGCCTTTTCGATGTCGAGGCTGTTGGTGGCCTCGGCCTCGACTACGGTCACCACAGTAGCAGTCGTGGGTGTGTGCGTAAAAAATGGGCGCTGCTCATGCTCCTCGAGACCGGCAAGTTTCGCAGAAGTCTTCGTCCGGAGCTGCTGCAGTTTCAGTTCTGCGGTGTTCGTGGCCTCGAGGCTGAGGCTGTTGAGGCTGAAAGCATTTTCTTTCGAGGCCGCCGCTGCTCGACGCTCGCTATTGCCTCTGCTGCTGCTGCTGCTGCAGCCTCAGTCGGTTTCAAGCTATAGAGGATTTCGATATATGAAGGCTTGTCGGAAAATAATGTGAGACCCTACAGAAAGGCTTGCTGGGTCCCTTTCGATCACTCACATTTGCAACAGTCTGTGATTTTCGGCCAACTTTTGCAATCTTTTCATGCCCACTGAAAAGTACTGTGCTATGTAGCATTTACCAATCAGCAACTCAACAAATACAATCGCAAACATGGGACTCTACTCTTATTTTAGAGTTCACGTTGGGCGCCATGTAGTGAAGTGACATATTGTCGCTTCAATTTCATTTTAATATCAATTGAAACAGCTCTGGCCTTTTGGCATCTTTTGAAATCTTTTGGGCAAGAGTGAAACTCACTTAAGTTGCTCCAATTGCTGAGTGACCCCAAGTGACCCTTTTGTAGGCAGCAAATGTGATATGATATCGTCCTCTGCTGCATCTACGAGCCTGCAAAACCGAGGTGGCCATGGAGGATCCTGTCACTCCATTCAAACCTTGGCCCAGTCTTCTTACTATGATTGTGTCATCACCAAGCGCAAACTAGTGACCCTGAGCTACAGCCTAGAGCCTTCTCAGCGAAGGTAGACCTGAGGACTAACCAGTTTTGCTGCTGTTGCTAACCAGTACATACTAACCAGACCAGGAGGGATTAACCAGTTTGTTGATCTCTTCTTACCACTTTTGAAAAGTGTGTGGCGTGTGCATGTGATGAAACAGTTCGGCTATGTCTCTCGTCGCTTTCATTGATGTCGACGTCAGCTTGGTCATCTGCTGCAATCACCGTCCTCAACTGCTGCATCGACAACATGCTCAGCCCCTCGAGCACCTGCACAGGAACCATCAAGAAGTATTACGAAAAGCTCAAGGATGCCACCAGCGAGCGCAAAAAGTGAGTAACTCGGACCCCACGTTGGGCGCCATGTTATCACAAGAAACATCGGTGAAGGCTCAGAGTTCATTTTCAATCGGTCGGTTTGAGCACAGACTTTGTCTTGATTGCTTCATTTGAAATCTGTTGGTAAATTGTGATTCCCAATGAGGTTGCTTTTTGCAATAGGCGATACCAAGCGGAGAATACTCTTCCTTCATGGTAGCTGTTGAATCTTCAAAACAACAACATAAGACTTTAAAGCTACTTGATGTGAAACTCAGCTAACTGTAAGGGAGCGCAAAAAGACTGCAATTGAAATCCGATGTTGGGTGCCATGATATAACAATAGTCAAAGAGCTTGGACACCTTTCAGCTGATACAAACACAGGCGTTGGATAGATGGCGCCTTTTCATTTAGTTTAATGAAAAATGAGTAATTAAGATCCACGTTGGGCGCCATGTTATATAAAGAAACATCGCTGAAGGATCAGAGTTCATTTTCAATCAGTCGGTTTGAGCACAGACTTTACCTTATGGGCTTCTTTTGAAATCTGTTGGTGAATTGTGATTCCCAATGAGGTTGCTTTTTGCAAAAGGTGATACCAAGCGGAGAATACACTCTTTTAAAGTGGAAAGTTGAAACAGTGAACAGATTCCTTGTTAGGCTTCAAAGCAAAAGCTAATTACATGCGACTTGTTTCTGTCCTCACTCTGACTTATTTGTAAATATGAGCCAACTATGCTCAAAAAGCAAATATTTCTCTCAAGTTATGAAATTTGCTTCTTCAGTGGTCAATTCAAATGACACAAAAATCCATGTTGTTTTGACAGCAAATGCATTTAGCCAATTTGATGCACTGAGCTGGGTAAACTAAGGCTTGCATTTTCTCCACTTTTTGCTCATTTCTTGACCTTGATCAACCAAAGTTGATCAAATATCTTGGCTTTTCCCAAATGGTGAATTGTGCTATTGAAAAATGGTCTTTTAATATTAGATGTCACTGATTTAACCAGTTTAGTGAAATGTTTGAAAAAAAAGGATTTAAAGTTATCAGGATTGGGCTCTTTTTGATTCTTTAAATAACAATTGTATTTGTCTTTTTTCAAGAATACTTTTAATCTAATGAAATAAATGTACTATTTAAAGTAGGCATCTAAAAAATGCTTGACTTATTTGCTGATCAATCACTCACTTAAGTCATTTGAAGCCTTAAAATAGATGTCTCTTTTCGCTTACTTTTAAAAGGCTTTGTTGAAGTATTGATTGGAATCATACCTGTAAGAATGAGACAGCAATTACCTGTATTTTCATATACTTGCTACAAAAATAATTGTTCAGTTAATTAGCTTACCCTAGCCAAAAGGTTGAAACCAATTTTACTTTAAGTCAGGAGAAAGCCATATTATTTAAATATACTTTCCAATTGATGTCAAATGACATGTTGTAAATAAAAAAAAAGATACATGTATCTTCTTCTAAGAGCGGTTGGTATTGATTTTATGTTATTTTTGTTGTGCACTGAATCAATTTAGTTTTTGCTGGTTTCAAATGTCAACTCTCAACTTTCAGCAAGGCCCAAAAATAGCTGTTTTGCACACTTACAGAGTGCTTGTTTTTGCCAGGACAGCAAAAGTCTAGCTAGAAAATATTCCAGCATTTTCATGTGATGTTCATCTACTTTGACGAGTCCAAATTATTCGTCAAAATTCAATGTTTAGCCTAAGACACTTTATAAGTAATGAAAGTAAGGAATGTAAGCATTGATTTGGCAAAATAACGCATCATAAACAAGTTATCGTAAAATAAAATTTGGTTGTTTTTATTCCATTTCAATTTCAGTTCACTCAAGTGAAATTGTGCAAGAGCTGAGCAAGATTCTTTGTGTGAAAGATTTACCTTGAAAACATGGCTGAACATGGGTAGGGAAGGTAAAAATGTGAAAGCAGCTAGCGTACATGATAAGTGATGATGACAGTTTTAACGCATAACAGTGATTATAGAGGGCGCTGCTGATGCTTTCTCTCAGCTTTTACAGACTTACTAAAAGCGCCCTCAAGAGAAAGCAGATGAACTTCAAGGGTAAAATGTTGCCCACTTGAATTATTTACGTACTCTCATCATAATGGAGCAGGATTTTGAAAGCCTTCCTCACTCGAGAAGGCCATTAATTCAATGGATACCATAAATCTAGAGAAAAATTATTTTGTACAGCATTTTTCATCTTTGTCATTTCCATAGCTGATTATTGTGAGCATTTCACACTTTGAAACAATATCTATGTGAGCCCCATGAATATGGAAAAATACTCAACATTCGCAATCTTGATCAGTCCTTTTACAATTTCAATTGCGTGAACTGAAATTGTAATGGCAATTTTACAATTTAAAAAACATTGAACAACGTTTTTTGCATAGTCATTCTAAAAATACTATTCTTATCAAAAATCATAAATGTCTGTTGAAACTGAAAATTCAAAATTTAGCGTGTTCAAGTACGTGAGGAAGAACAAACTAAATTAAGTAACGACTTTTTTCCTGCACAAAGCAATGTTAATGTCCAGAGCTGAAATCAAATTATCTAAATTCAAACCAAGTCTCATTAAACATAAAATTGTGCTTGAAGTCTTTTCACGTCAAAAAAAATTTTCTGTTTACATAAGGCAGATGAGCATCGCACTACAGTTCTTCATGGTATACTCTGGTATACACTCAAGTATCTTGGTGCAAGGCCACCAGTATACCATAGTATATACCAGCCGCAGCCTCTTGCAGTGGTATCAGAGGGCTTTTGTTCCCCTGATGCCACTAGTATAGTAGTCTAGCTCTTCTTTGATGCTAATGCTACCATGCATTGTGCCACAACAATGCACACTCACATTGTGAACTAGATGGTTGTTGACATATGGACGGCTTAAGCTATAACTAATCGTCCATTCAACCTGTTGTTCTTCACCAACCTCTACCAAAGCCTTCTTGACAAACTTGTTGAGACTCAGGAGATGGCTCATTAATTTTCCATCTGTTAGACCTCAATCCCCAAGCGATGTTCATCTACAGCAAAATGAACAGTTTACATTTTTTGTCGTGAAAAGACCTGAGTTACAATTTTGGAGTTAGTGAGTATTGATTTGAATTTTAATAATTTGGTCTCAGCTCTTGACATCGATGTTGCTTTCTAAAGGAAAATAGTTGATGTTAAATTAGTTTTTGCTTTCCTTCATTGACGAACATCCAAGAGTTGACTTTTTTAACACACTTTAACACAATAAGATAAAGAACTTCAATTTTTTTGTCATGGCAAATTTTTGAATGTGAAAGCGCCTAATTGTCACTTAACGCTAACTGAGTCTTGATTTGCATTTTGCCAACTCAATTTCAGTTGTTGGAAATGAAATTGGAAGGAAAAGGAAAATGATTGTTAATGTTCAGATTTTCCCCTCTGTCCATGGATGAACATAGACAAGTGTGCTTTTTTTCCTTCTTGCCAATGCAGCTTGCGTGCAATAGCAATGCACATGTGTTTATTGCCTCACTTATTCTTAAGCCTGTTGACACTGTGGCTTAGCTATGACGTCACACCACTTACGCTTATATTTTCACCAAAAAAACCTAAAGGATTAATTACAAAAATTACTAGCCTCAACTCCTTAAAGTATATGTTGGCAGCCAAATCATATCAAAAACAGCCCAATTGAAATGTTTTAAAGTTGTGTTTTACAGCAAAAAAGTCAGTTTTCAGCTGCTTCAAATCAATGCTCAAAATATGTGAAAGCTTCTAAGAAAAGCCAAATTTGTCATCATGAGTCAATGGAAGATCCCTAAAAATAGCCAAATTCTTCCCCAAAAATGCCAAATTTCCTTGGCGCCATTTTGCATGCTGAGAGGAAGTTTTTGGCCAATGATGCATCCCACCTTGAAACTTTTCTAATTTTGGCCTAGATTGGCAAAGATAATAATGGTGAAATCCACGTTTTTTTCTGGTCGGGATTTTGCAAGATTTTCCGGTCGGGATGCATTAAGCAGAAATCATGACTGAGCATTTTTCCCTGCCCAAAAACAAAATTGTATTCATTTGCCACAAAAAAATGAAACTGAAATTTTCTCCAAAAAAATCAAACTCTTTTTTCCCCAATTAAAAATGAACCTAAAATTTTACCTACGAAAATAGCTATTTTTACAGCTGAATTTTCAATAGAAATCATTCCAAATTAATTTTGAAAACAATAAATAATAACTATTGTTATTTCTACTTTTGAGTTACATATGGGGTGGTACATATGGTATACTATTATATACCATTATTGACCTTGCTCAATTATGCATAAGATAACAGAGTATAACATCTCGCATTCCAGAATCTATGCAGTGGCCACTGCATTAGGCCCCGTTCATCTGCCTTTTATTACTTTTTGTTAACTAATTTTCGCTTTTTTCTTGTATTCACTCATTTATTAAGTGAGATGAAAAAATTGATTTTATTGTCATTTTTTGAGGTTTTTTATTAATCTTGTGGTATAATTTATCTTTAAAAGTTTGAAAAAAGAATAATTTGAAAAAGTTTATATTTTTTTAATCAGGCTCTTTCTAGGCCTAGTTCACCTGCTCCATAAACGGAATTTGCAACGCATTTACGATATTTCATATGATTCGATATCCGTGCCAAATATTGCCAAAAAAAGCAAATTCAATCCAATTTCTTTTGACATTTTCACATTTCTTTACCAAAAACTGGCTTGAACATACAATAAGACATAATCCTATCGTGCTTTCAAGCAATGTCCAATTATTTGCCACATCGATATCAGTCCAAATATTAAAGCATGTTTTCAGCTGAACGCAGCCTATTAAAAAAATGCAAGTGCTCTTAAGACATTCGTTATTTCGGCATACCATTGCTCAAAAAAAGCAAATTCAGTCCAATTTATATCAACATTTTCACATTTCTTTACCAAAAACTGGCTTGAACATACAATTTGACATAATCCTATCGTTCTTTCAAGCAATGTCCACTTATTTGCCACATCAATATGAGTCCAAATATTAAAGCATGTTTGCAGCTGAACGCAGCTAATCAAAAAAATTCAAGTGCTCTTAAGACATTCGTTATTTGGGCATACCATTGCTCAAAAAAAGCAAATTCAGTCCAATTTATATCGACATTTTCACATTTCTTTACCCAAAATTGGCTTGAACATACAATATGACATAATCCTATCGTGCTTTCAAGCAATGTCCACTTATTTGCCACATCGATATCAGTTCAAAATAAGAAGCAGATGAGAGGAGCCTTGTACTCCACTCCTACTTCACATGAACTGGTCATCACATTTTAAGGCTGATGTTGTTGGCTTTCCAGTAGGGGATCTTGTAGGGCTTCTTCGACTCTGGAATCAATGTGGTATACAGTTGGTACACTAAACTGGCATAGAGTGAAGCAAGATGGTAAATATTCATCCTTTGGAGGCCAGGGGGAGTGATTCTTTTGGTGCAACAACCAACAGCAAAGGCAGAAACCCAAAGTTGAAGAAAAAGCAGGCCAGCATCATAGGCAACATTCTAGGGCCTGCTTTTGAGCCTACCACCACACAATTACCTCCATCTTCTTCTCATCCTCTCTTCTTGGTGGATGATCTCCTTCAGCTGGAAGCAATCATAGAGTATTACATAATCATTACCATAACAAGCTCCTCAGTGTGCTCTGCAGAGGCATGTTTAAGCCTGGAGTGTCTTCAGAGCTTCTTTTACCTAGACACTCTTTTTTACTTAGACACCATATTTTAATAGCTTTGTTTTAACTTGGAAACTTTTGTGAGCTTTTTTACTTAGACACTATTTTAACAGCTTTTTTTAAACTTGGAAACTTTGGTGAGCTTTTTAACTTAGACACTATTTTAACAGCTTTTTTTAAACTTGGAAACTTTTGTGAGCCTTTTTAACTTTGACACTTTATTTTAACAGCTTTTTTTAACTTGCAAACTTTTGTGAGCTTTTTTACTTAGACACTAGTTTAACAGCTTTTTTTAAACTTGGAAATTTTTGTGAGCTTTTTTACTTAGACACTTTATTTTAACAGCTTTTTTTAAACTTGGAAACTTTGGTAAGCTTTTTTACTTAGACACTATTTTAATAGCTTTTTTTAAACTTGGTTGCTTTGGTGAGCTTTTTTACTTAGACACTATTTTAACAGCTTTTTTTAAACTTGGAAACTTTTGTGAGCCTTTTTACTTAGACACTATTTTAATAGCTTTTTTTAAACTTGGAAGCTTTGGTGAGCTTTTTTACTTAGACACTATTTTAACAGCTTTTTTTAAACTTGGAAACTTTTGTGAGCTTTTTTACTTAGACACTAGTTTGACAGCTTTTTTTAACTTGGACACTTTTAGAGAGCTTTTTTAACTTAGACAATTTTTTGAGAGTTTTTTTGACTTATTCACACTATTTTGTGAGATTTTTTTATTAAAAACATTACTTTGAGATTGTTTTTTTACTAAGACATTAGTTAGTGAGCTTTTTTATTATGACACTCTCTTCTCAAAGTTTTTTTTAACCAACACACAACACTTTCTTAAAAGAGCTTTTGGTCAAAGTTTTTGTTAGCCAACTCACTACACTGCCTTAAAAGAGCTTTTAAGGCACTATTTGAGATGTTTTTTTTAACTTTAACACTTTGCTTTTTTACATGACACATGTTTTGGGGCATTTTTTTAGTTTAGGCACTCTAAATAGAGTTTTTAAGTTTATGACACTATACTTGGATGCTAGACACTCCCTTAAGAGCTTTTTTGATTTAACCACTCTTATCTTCTAAGCTTTTCTTGTAATAAATACACTTTAAACTGAGCCTTTAAACCCTCCTCTTTTTTCATTGAATTTGAGTGGGCAATCTTTCTTTTAAATAGTTACTCAGACACTTTCTTCTGATATGAAACTCTTTTTGGTTCCTAATTTTAGCCTCTTTTTCATTACTTTTTTTGGTCAGAGAAGTGTCTAAGAAAAAAAGCATAACAAAAATGTCTTTCCAAGAGCGGAACAAAGCTGTCTTAAAACTTCTAAAAGAAAAAAAGTGAATTTTCTTATAAAAAAATACTTCTTTTAAAGTAAGTGTGAAAAGCATCAAGGTTTGAGCTGAAGTTGTCTAGGTTAAAATTTGTGGCAGGTTCTCAGATGAATTCAGGTTTCTCTCTCTTTCTCTTGCAGGTATGTATTAAAATTGTTTCAAACGCTAGTGAGGAGAGACCACCACAGCCCATGATGATGATATTGAGAGGAGCACCAGCTCCTTTGAAGATTTGAGTATTAAGAGAAACTTTTGGAGAAGTGAAAGCCTACTTTCCACCATGCTAAAATAAGAGAGCCAGCTAAGAAAGAGTCCCCATTGAAAGAAGTCCCTTGATTGATGGATTTGAAATTTATAAGTGAAAGCAGGAGGACAAAAATAATGGCACATAGTAAGGCTTACTATTAATTAAGGGAGGTTGTTGGGAAAGGGGCACTAAAAAAGTGTAACCTAGCATAATGACCCAATTTCCACCAAGTTTTGTCTCATTGCTGTTAAGCTGTTGTCTGTGTGTATATAAAGCTAGCTAGGGAAAGCAGCTGTCTATTTGTATGGCTCAAGCCTCGTTCATCTAAGTCCTTTGTTATGTCGACAAAAGTTATTTTTAATGTCGATGATGGCAAATTTAATAAGAGTCACTTGTCGTTGAAAGACGTTAATGCATGTCTAAAAAGCAATGGAAAGCCAAAAAAATCCCTACTGAGACGTGATGTCCAGCTTCCAATTTGATTTTCAGTCCCAATCAATGAGATTGGTAAAGTGAGTAAAGCGACAAGATTTGTCGCTGTCTCATTTTGGAACATTGAATGCGCTGAATGTTTTCTGCAGCTGAGCTGTCGACAAAATTGGTTAGGTTGAACATAGATGAACAAGCCCTTTGCCAGCTGCTTGAGGGGTGACAACGACAATGATGCCAGGCAAATTAATTCTTTGAATTGAGACACAGACATCTATGCTGGTATATGGCTCACTTTCTGCTTGCTTTCTGCAGATAAACTGTGGAGTTGACTTTTCTCCGCAGACAACGACAAGCAGCAAGACAAATGGTTGCCTACCATTTGTCTGCTCTTGCCATGGAGCAAGACATTTAGAGTCTAGCGATTGAGCACATTTTTGCCCAATCCACAAATTATGGCCATAAATACGCTGAGAACTGAGGAGAGAGTCCCATTTTATCGACAGCTCAGCTCCAGATGCAAAAAGCGCCTTCTATGTTCAGCGATGAGACAAGGGAAAATCTCGTCGTTTTTCCCATTGCACCAATTTCATTATTGCGGACTGATAATCAAATTGTGAGTTGGACATGCAGTCTCATTTAAGATTTGTTTGGCTGTTAATTGCTCTCTGTTCTTTCGAAGGTCGCTTTTAGCGTATATTACTCATTTGCTAGATTTAATTTTGCCTTTTATTAAAACTGTACAAATAAGCCTCAAGCTTCAAAAGAACTTCATTGGGTGATTTATGTTTGAAATTGTGCACTAATTCACTCCAACTTCAAATTTGACTCATTGGCCCCATGGGACCGATGAAGACAATAGACATGCCTACATAATTCCTTCCTCGTACTTCTTTTTAGACATTAGAGCCCCTCAGGGAACTCAATTGCACCTCTCTCCTATTTACTTCTATAGAAATGACTATTCTAGTATATGAAATTAGAAAGCAGCAGCCTCAACAGCAAATGCCACCACCTTATGAAAATTAATGAGTCAGCAGCCTCCAAAGATGGATTATGGGCAGAACTTGTTGATCCATCAGTGGCCGCCATTTTGAGGCCACTCTGAGGCCGCTGGAGGCCATCATCCATCAGGTTGGCACTTGCTTCCAGTGCCAAATCAGGGCTGATTATGATGCTGTTCATCACTTTTTGGCAATTTCAGCCAGGCTGCAAGTAGCGTTTCATCTGAGGCTGCTGCGGAGGCTGAGGCCGCGTGGAGGTCGCCTAGTAAGGCGTGCGAACTAGGAGAAATGGTGAGAGAGGCCGCCGGATGCTGCTAGCTCTAGTCGAAGCAGCCTCAGCCTCGAAAAGGCTGAGGCCGAGGCTGCTGTCCTCCTCCACACCTTAGTTTAGTTGACGACTGAGGCCTGGCCTCGAACTACTATGCAAGTGTGAAATAGCCTCCATTGTGAACAAGTTCCACATGTCAGCAGTTTGGAGCTAGTGGAGAAGAAACTAGGAAACTAGTAACAGTTGTTGCTCTTTTGTCGAGAGATTGATCACTTTGAGGGAAAAACAACGGGGCTGACTTTCAGTTTTGAGCAAAAGATTTCGAAAGTGAGCCAAAGGAGTGGCTGCGTTTTTTGTGCAAGCGAAGCCAAGTGACGATGAAAGCCTTTTCTAAGCTGAAGCATCATTTGAAAGCCGTTTAATTTGAGCATTGAACGTAGTTCACAAAATGTGGTGAAAGCACGATGCTTGATCATGAAGTGAAAGCAATGCAAATATAGCATACTTAATTTGTATTAACTGTGGTTATTATGAACAGTATTTCTTCGTATTATCAAAACTGCACTTTCTGGTACATTTCAGCCATGATTTCTATTGCAAATAGTCATCGCTTTGAAAAAACAACCAGTCTGAAATTCAGTTTTGAGCAAAAGATTTCAAAAGTGGCCTTGCAGAGCGGGGCTGTTATTTTTGCAAGTGATTACAAATGACGCCAAAAGCCTTTCTTGATTAAAATACGTCATTTCATGCATTATATCCGATACTTCTGAATACAATCGGCTTTAATTAGTTAGCATTGCTTTCACTTTAGTATGACCGATTATGAAAGATGCCAAAAGTGCTGTGGGTGTTTTTAATGAGAGTGATCTACAGTGACCCAGCCAGCCTTTTTTAAGGTCTTCTTTGACGAAAGCAGAGCACTGCTGCTAGTGGTGGTATACAACTGGTATACTAGTCTATATTTGGTATATTGTGGCATAAGGAGGAGAAGTTACCTAGCCAATATTGTGTTCTTCTCCTCAGTCGAAAAGCAGACCATAACCTGAATGCTGAAAGCAGAAGGAGAGTTTTCGCAGAAAAAGAAGAGCTGTTCTGCAAAAATGGTGAATATCAATATGAGTGACTATGGCAGCAGAAGTAACATCATCAATTACCACAAGAACAACTGTTTGTGATCCACAACTGTGCATGTGGAAATTGGCAATTTTGATGAGAAAGAAAAGGAGGAGAAGAGCAGTGCAACACTGAAAAGGCATAAATATTATGGCAGATATTTCAAAGTGGCCTCAAAATGGCTTTCTTACCTTTTGTTAGAGCCTTAAAAAAGGATATTACATCAATATTAAAAAAGATATTATCAAAATATTTATTAATTACTAAGAAATTGCCTTGATGTTATGGAAGATATTATTTCACACAATATCACCACTTAATATGATTCTATGGCTTCAATAATATTTGTCATAATATCTGTCATAATATCTGTAGATTTAGAGAAAGCTCTTCATTATGATGTGAGATCACCAAATGATGAAGTGGCCCTAATCATGGCAAGCATAGCTGGCCTCTATGGAGGCTTCACTGCCAATCAAGAGGATGGCAGTGGAGGCCGCTCAGGATTCTTTCGAGGCTGGAGGTCATCGGTTGCCAATGACAAGAGCAGGGCTGACCACGTGCAGCAATACCAACAACAACAGCTACAGCAAATGGTCAACATAAATGATGAGTGAGAAACTTTTGCTCGATAACAATCAGCTCAACTAGATTGTGTTAGGATTATTTGCTTATTTTTCATATACAATCTATAACATCTAGATGGCCCCTCTCATGTGCCAGTCTCATGAAAGCACAAAAATGTGATTATTGAAGGTATAGCTGAGCAGGACTTTTACTACAGTGGAGCAACACATGGCCATGTGTGTTGTAACATTGATGCTCTCTTTATTTTGGCCTCAGTGGGTGGCCTCGAGCAACAGCCGAGGTTGGCTGACAATATGGCTATTGGTTTCCTAGCTGTTGTCCACACTGGTGTAGTTCTAGAAGGATTAACCAACTTTGAAAATAACAAAAGTGAAAGCTGATCTTGGCTGATGATACATCAGCTCCAGAGTCCATCCAAGTAATCGACTAGCTGAAGACGACTTGACATGACACGCATAAAGTGGAAAACCCTTTGCGTACTTTACATCCTCGATGGCTTGTAAAGCTGTTTTGCCAAAACACATCCCACTTGGAAGTCACTTCCCAGCATTTGGGTGCTGCTCTAATCTGCTTGGCAGCTTCCAAATCAGAGTGATATACGTGCAAGTTGTGAGCGATGGGCTTTTGCAAGCTAGTCCATATAGTGCTGGATTTCCTCATTTTATGAGGAGCGGGAAATTTTTCCACAACTGTTGTTTTGGCTTAAAAAAATATCTGCAGCAATACTAGGTCTTTTAACGAATGGCCTCCAGCTAGGAAACTGCTTCTACTCCTCGATGCTTTCAGTAGGCCTGAAAAAAGGAAGCGCCCTTTTCCCTTGCTCAAATGAAAGCAAAGAAAGTTGGAACATCATTTCATCGCTAACAGGGATATAAAATGGTTAGGAAAGTATAGTAAAGTGGCGGGGCTTTCCAAAGCCGTTCCAGCTCAATCCAAGCGTATCTCATCCGGATTTGGTCAGTTGATGGCAGATTTCTAAAGTTTCAATTGCTGTTAAGTGAACATCAAGTGGGATGTGTTTTTTGAAAAGAGCTTTCTAAGTCATGAAGGCTGTAAAATACTTTACGCACACAATTTTAGCATCTCTTCAAATCTGTCCCTGGCAAGTTGCATGCACCATATTTACCCCCAGGCTCTCTTGGCTTTGAGCTACCAAAGCAAAAAAAAAAGTTGGTAAAATATAGAGTAGCATTTGTGAAACCTCTATGCACGTTTGTTACAATTCAAGCCAAAGAAAGTTCTCTCTCATATCTTGGAGCAGTTCCACACCAAAGCAATCAAATCAGGATGATGCATTGCCAAATGGTGTAGCAGTTTCTAGCACTTTGGTATTCCATTCACATGGAATGTACATAGACTGCACACTACCACTGTTTTGCACAAGAGACGAGTCATGGTCATAAAAATGTACGTAATCGTCTTCTTTAATGGTGTATATGTACCAAATGGACCTCAGTGAAGAATTTTCATTTTGCCAGCCAGCTGCCTTGGCTGGAAAGCAATTGGAATGGGACCAAAGGCCTGGAAAAATGACTTCTTTCTCTGACCATGTCGCAACATATTTCATCGAAACTGGTTTATGACTATTTTTACTTTACGTACCAGCCTGGGCTGTAAAGTAGACTTACGCCTTACTTTATTACTTCAATATTTAAGAAAATGGATTGCAAAATGTTAATTGTAAACCAATTTTTTGCAATATTAATACACTATTTGCAAGAAAGCCAATAACTTTTAACTAACTTATGCAGTTTAAAGCTTTTTCACAAACCGGTCTATTAACTTTCAAAAAGTTTGTATTTTTTCAACGGCTTAAAATTATTGATTAACTTGAAACTTTCAACCAAATAGCTTGATTTCAATGCATGGCTTAACTCTGTTTGTTATTCATTTAATTGACGCACTTTTTATATTTTCATCTAAAATACGACATGGTCAATGGGTAAGGTCATATTTCAAGGCTTTTCCTCTCACTTCAATTGCTTTTCAACCCAAGCTGTTTGCTGGCAAAATGAAAATTCTTCACTCAAGTCCATTTGTTACAAGGACATTTGTAAAGAGAGCGATAAGAAAACATAAATACTCTCAGGGCTGGGCCAGGATTTTCTAAGGAGCTGAGAGAAATCCCTAAAGTAATAGCCAATTTGCACTTTTTGTGAAAAGGGGCAACCCAGTGTGGATAAAAAAGTCCTTTCTCGTCCAGGGAAAAGGGAAACCTGATGCTTAGCTTGCCTGGTAATATTGGGGGAACTTTCTACTTCATGTACAACTTTCTCTCTATTCTCAGCTGCTGCTCTCTATGTACAGATATACTAGAGTCTGACCCGAAAAAAATGGCACAATTTGAAATCAATGGGTTTTCAACTGCATAGTGTGAACAATAATTTGTCAAAATATCGATGTGAAAAACCTTTAGAAATTGCTTGAAAGCACAATTAGATTTTCTATTTCCATGCTATCAAGCCAATGTTGGCCAAAAAATGGGGAAACGTCAGTGAAAATTGGCTTGAATTTGCTTTTTGGTTGCGATTGCTTGGCAAAGTATCGTGTATTATGGACTCCATGTGAATTCACGTATTAGAGAGTGATCCAAGTTAAATGAAACCCATTTTTGATTTGATTCCAATATTAATATTATTATTAATATTAATTCCAATACGTAATATTAATTCCATTCAAAAGGGACCATGTTTAGCTTCATATTTTTATTTTTGCGATATTTTGTCAAAATATTATTGTGGAAAACCATTGGAAATAGCTTGAAAGCACAATAAGGTTTTCTGATCTTACACATTTAAGCCAATTGGGGCCAACAAATGGGAAAAAGCGGATGGAAAATGGCTTAATATTGCTTTTTGTAAGCAATCATTTGCCAAAATATCACATAAAATATCTCATGCCATGTTATTCATAAATTAACAAATTCTTAGTTTAAAAGTAGCTGAACTTAGCAGAAATAAGGCTGTGGCATTTTTTTAGGATCAGACTCTACGAAGGTCGAAAAAGGCTGCAATGAAAAATGATTTGTAAACAAACCTTTTTTGGCCAGTCTCACTGAAACAAACTCAGATGATTGCGTGACTCACAATTAGACATTAGTCTATTTTCTGCCCTTTGCCAAAGGGCCCGGTTCACCTTCTCTCCCCTCATTGTCCTATTTTTCAATATAAAACAATGAGGTCTCATTGAAGATTTGTTTGGCAACAACATGTTGATTTCACATAAAAAGTGACTCCCAATACAAAAAAACATCATTAAATATGTATAAACTAAAAGACCGAAAAGCGATACTTAAATTCATTAGTTTTTTTATGACATTTAATATTATTTACCTTATTTTATTTTGATAATCTGACCTTATGAAATATGAAACATTATTAAATAATTTATCTTGTCGAATATTTTTCATAAATACGAAGTTATAAAATTGTTCGTTGTCTTTATGATAAAGTTAAAAGTTATGAATTATTTTTACAAAAACAAAAAAGGTCAATATAAAAGTTAATAAACTCAAAAGTTATTGAAATATTTCAAATTAACTGCTAAAATAATTTAAACAAATCAAGTCTCATTTGTCATTTATTTGGCATTCCAATGTTAATTTTGCATAAAAAGTGACCAATTGAACAAAAAATTGGAAAAACATTTTTTTGGCGCTGTTGCCATTGGCTCTGTTGGCAAGGTGCAACTTTCTAAAAAAAGGCTAAAAATAGCTTTTAGGCTCTCTGCTAATAAGCTAAATGAAAGAAAATCTTCATGTTATGAATAATTGGCATATTTTCCCAATGGAGCAGCCGAGCATGCGAGGTCACATATTAAACGACACACGCTATGAAATCTCTGCGGATTCATAAGTTGTCAATTGGCGTTTTGTGTGGGCTTTTCATTTAGAGCGGAGCGGAGCGCGCACGCGGAGGCTTTTCTTAAAGTTTGCCATATTATTCTTTTCGAGTCCATATTTGCAAAACTTTTCAAGGTCTTGGCCATGTTCGATATTTTTGCCAAATATTTCCCTAAAAGAGCACATTCAAGCCATTTCCTATAGATTGTTTCACATTTTTTGGCACAAATCTGCTTGATTGTGGCACAAAAGTCAATCTCATTGCACTTTCAAGCAATTTTTAGTGGTTTTCCACATTGAGATTTTGGCAATCCTATGTTTTCAAAACGTTTCAAGATCTAGGCCATGTTCGATATTTTTGCCAAATATTTCCCTAAAACAGCACATTCAAGCCATTTCCTATAGATTGTTTCACATTTTTGGGCACAAATCTGCTTGATTGCAGCACAAAAGTCAATCTCATTGCACTTTCAAGCAATTTTTAGTGGTTTTCCTCATCGCGATTTTGGCAATCCTATGTTTTCAAAACGTTTCGAGATCTAGGCCATGTTCGATATTTTTGCCAAAAAGTTCCCTAAAACAGCACATTCAAGCCATTTCCTAAAGATTGTTTCACATTTTTTGGCAGAAATCTGCTTGATTGTGGCACAAAAGTCAATCTCATTGCACTTTCAAGCAATTTTTAGTGGTTTTCCACATTGAGATTTTGGCAATCCTATGTTTTCAAAACGTTTCAAGATCTAGGCCATGTTCGATATTTTTGCCAAATATTTCCCTAAAACAGCACATTCAAGCCATTTCCTAAAGATTGTTTCACATTTTTTGGCACAAATCTGCTTGATTGCAGCACTAAAGTCAATCTCATTGCACTTTCAAGCAATTTTTTGTGGTTTTCCTTTTCACGATATTCGCAAAATTTCTCCATAATAAGTAGCTGAAGGCCTAGCTCAACTCATCCAAAATATTCACTATCGCTTAAAAATAAACAGCAAAAGCAAGCCGGTTAATTTTCGGCTTTCCCACATTTTTGGCCAAAATCGGCCTAAATGTAAGCATCCGGAAAATCATGTTGTGCTTTCCAGCAGATTGGAAAGATTTTCCACATGTATATTTTGCCAGAATAATAAGGCTCAGGCTCTGCTCGATTGACCCAAGGCTCTTCCAGTTTGGACGTCTAACTTTTTTAAGTAGTCAAGGAGCAAAAGTCGGGGAATAGAAAGCTTTAGCGGCGAGCCCAGAAAGCTTTCTGACAGGTGCTTGTTGTACAGTAATAGCGCTATATAGCGCTGCTGCTGCTGCAGTTGCGAGGCCGCGCTAGCTTAAGAAGGAGGAGAGGCCGCGCTGAGCTGCGACCTCACTGAGCCACTACTGCAATGACTGCAAAGTGTTCACTACGCCACCACCCGGCGAAAGCACGTCGGGGGAAGAGGCCTTTTTCAAATGGCAGCTCAAATTTGAAATTTGAAATTTGAAAGGGCCCAATTTGATGAAGACTAGCTTTAATTTGATGTGAATGAGCTCAAAGTTTGGTCTTAAATTGGCTCAAATTTTGATTTGAATGAGCTCAAAATTTGATTTGCATGAGCTCAAAATTTGATTTGCATGAGTTTGAATTTGACTTGAATGAGATCAAAATTTGGTTTGAATACAATCAAATTTATATTTGAATGAGTTCAAATTTTGATTTGAAGCAGTTAAAATTTAATTTGATTGAGTTTGAATTTGATTTGATCTAAACCAATTCAAATTTGATTTGAATGAGATTGAATTTGATTTGAACCAGTTCAAATTAGATTTGAATGAGCTTAAATTAGATTTAACTGGCGCAAATTTGATTTGAATTGGTTAGTATTTTGTTTTGTTTTGAATGTTGTTTCAGTGTTGTTGAATGTTTTTTAATTTGATTTGAAGGAGCTAGAATTTGATTTGAGTGAGCTAGAGTTTGAAAAGAAGGAGCTCAACATTTGATTTGAAGGAGCTCTTGCATGAATCCATGGGTTCGTAATTTCTTTGAATCAGCTTTAATTTGACTTGTAATGGCCTCTAATTTGATTCATATCTCAAACTAGAGCTTAAATTTGATTTCACAAGTGTGATAATTAATATGATTGAAATTAATTCAATTATGAGAGTAACATTGCTCGCTTGAATGAGCTGTATTTGAGCTCAATTAGTGATGTTTGATTTAAGGAGTTACATTTGATTTTGAGTGAGCCATATTTGATGAAAATGATCCAGCTCAAATGGGACATTTTGAGGTGTCCTTTTGCCACCAAGTGGAAAGGTGCACCTCTGAGAAGGAGTAAGGCAGTTCAGTTATGGGACAACAGCGGCTTCAGCTAGGCCATTGCAACTGAAAACCATCTAAGTGTGTATTATTGCAAGTGCATGGTGTGAAAATCAAGATGTGGTGGCCTCTAAGGCCTCCTCGACTACGACATCAATTGAGGCTGTTGCTCCTAAGGAAGAGAGGAGAGGCTGTGATGATTATACAAAAGTATCGTTGTTCCTAAGTCAGTCAGGTTGAGGAGTCGACAAAGTGAAAACAATCCTAGCCACTCTCACACCTCATCATCTTGGTTGGCTTTTAGTTCAGCAAGGTTTGCTTCAAGTTCAGTGGTTTGTAAATAGCAATTATTTGCTTGGCGTCAAACGTGTGTGTCGCTTTGTGAGAATGTTTAGACAGTAGAAATGTTACTGTGCTCCCACGTTTATGTTTAAATGCCATTCGCATACAACCGCAAAAGCAAAAAGTAAAGCAAAGGTGAAACAAGCTAAGCAAATGCTTAACATTTGAAGCAAATCAGCTGCTTCATTTTGATGATTAGCAACGTAAGCAATGCTAACCAGTTATGTCACTCAACATTTAAAAGAGGCAGCTGCTTTGCTTCAAGCAATGAGCATTTGCTGAGCTTTTTTTACCTTTTGGCACCAATATGAGAAATTGAGTATGATACTTAACATGCACTACTTAAGTGTTTGAATGTAAACTGGCCATCGGCATTCAAACATCAGAGTCAATTCATAAAAAAGCATTTGACGCCAATTGAAGTTGTTGTACACAATTGTTCTTACAAACCACTGAACTTGGAACAAACCTTGCTGAACCTCTTAGCAACCTGGATGATCCAAGATGAGAATTGGCTAATTGAATCGAAAGAACATGAGATCACATGAGAATGTGAATTACACGACATCCTCCTCATTTCCTCTGGTAGACTTCATTTCAAGGTGGAGGCTGCGAGAGCAGAGAAGAGGCCACCACTCTCACGAAGACAGCCTCATCGAGGCTGGCCAAGGTCATCATGGCCTCAACCTTGATGTCTCACCTTCCTCCCCCCTTCTGCTCAACAGGCTGTCCATGGCTGTTCGCAGTCCCAGCTCAGATGAGTATGAAGAGGTGCCTTATCCCCTGCCCTCAGCCTTCATCCTTGGAGGCCATCACCAAAAGCCTCCAAATTCAGATGAGGATGCCCAGAGCATCCAGTCCTACAGCTCTGACCAGATTAGGAATTATGACCGTCTCAGCTTACCCAAAGCTGAGTCACTGTCGTGGTTGGCTCAGGGACTTGTCGTGAAGGATGAGGATGACAATGACGACGAGGCTGCTGATCGAGGCTGTTGTTGCATATTTGTGTCAACTTTGTGCCAACTGCCCTCGGATGAGAGCCAAGCTTTGAACGGCCGTAAAAAAGCAGCCGCATGCAGGTAGAAACTACACCAAATGAATGCCAACCACTTCAACGGTCAAGGCTTTCGCTTGGCTGACTTTCGAAATAAGTGTAACATGATTGTTGATAGGCGATAAGAATGCTTACATTCTTTTGTGCCATGATGGACACTTTTTTCCTAAATGTTTCAACATACACCTTAATAAAATTTTAGAGGTAATTTCATTTGAGTTGATGTGTAAAAAAAGGAACTTACAATCTCATTGACTTTGAGACGTAAAATTGATATTTTTCAAACTTAACAACGCCTTCTTTTGTAACTAAATTTCTAATATCCAATTGTAACATTATTATTTTTCAACGCTCAAATTGATAATATTTCAGCTTATTTTGAAATTACGAAGCAGTTCACATTGAGTGAAATTTAAATATGTATAAGGCTATATTCATTTATATTTGTATCAAATTCATGCCAACTGCACGTGGATGACTGAAAAGCTTTAAGCAACTTGAAAAAAGCAGGTAGAGACAGTAGAGTGAGGCACCAAATGAATGCCAACCACTTCAACGGTCAAGGCTTTCGCTTCTTCTGTCATCAAAATAAGTGTATCATGATTGTTATGGTTGCGTGCATGTGCAGGAACGCTACCCTATTAGTTGGCCATAAATTGAACAATGTGCCGCATTAATAAGCTCAGCTATTTCATGTGCACATGAATCCACAGCGTAACACTCTAGCGCCCTCTATGATTTTGGCATTGTGACAAAAGATTGCCAAAGATTCCAAAGGTACAAGGGGAGTTTTCGCTTGGAGTGTGAAAAAGTGACTCTTCAAGCCTTTTCATTAAACTAAAAAGGCTAAAGTTCCTTTGAAAACTTGAGATATACTTTGCAAAAGGCGCCCCCTACAATTTTTTGTTTTAAATCATGAGTTTACAACACTTAATAAATGACTTGTTTAAACATTTTTTATTAATATAAATATTCATCTTTTTTATTAAATCAAGAGTATGGTGGACGTTTATTAACAAATGATAATAGTATCAAGTACGTTTCTATGTGAACATAATCTATGGCTTTCACATTTTGACAAAAGATTTGCAAAGAGTGCAAAGGTAGAGAGGGAGTTTTCACTTGGAGAGTGAAAAAATGTCTTTTCAAGCCTTTTTCAAATTTGACGTGAAATTAATGCAAATTTGCCTCATTTTTTGCAGGTCACTTCCGAAACTCACCGCTCACGAGGATGAGGGCGTCCATCAAAACCCTCAGTATACCGGACAGCACCACTTTCATCCGATTCCACACGATCACGACTACTGTGAACGAGTGGTGATCAATGTGAGTCAATTTCTCCTTTTTTCATAAATTGACCTAAGGAAAATCGAGCCAAGAAGAGTTTATTGGATCTGTAGAACTGTAGATCCTGGATATCAATTTACACTTTGGAAAGCATTGTAGATCACTTCAAAAGAATTTTAGATCCTATAGAGCATTTTAGATCTTATAGAGCATTGTAGATCTTATAAAGCATTTTAGATCTTATAAAGCATTTTAGATCATTGAAAACATTTTAGATCTTATAAAGCATTTTAGATCTTATAAAGCATTTTATATGTTAGAAAGCATTTGAGATCTTGGAAAGTATTATTGATTTCGGAAAGCATTATAAATCTTAAAAATCATTATAAATCTTGAAAAGCATTTGAAAGTTTGGAAAGTGTTTTAGATCATCAAACAACTTGCAGCTCTTGGAAAGCATTTTAGAACTTGGAAAGCATTTTACGTCTTGAAAGCATTTAAGGTCATGGAAAGCTTTTCAATTTTGGAAAGCATTTAAGGTCATGGAAAGTATTTCAATTTTGGAAAGCATTCTAGATCTTGCAAATTTTGAGAAATGCATTTGGGATCTTGGAAAATATTTAATATTTTGGAAAGCCATTTTAGATCTTCGAAAGCCTATTTGGATCTTGGAAAGCCAATTTAGATCTTTGAATGCCAATTTAGATCGTGGAAATCCAATTTATATCTTGGAAACCCAATATATATCTTGGAAAGCCAATTTATATCTTGGAAAGCCAATTTATATTGGAAAGCCAATTTATATTTAGGAAAGCCAATTTATCTTGGATAGCCAATTCAGTTCATGGAAAGCCAATTTTTATCTTGGAAAGCCAATGTTTATCTTGGAAAGCCAATTCTGATTATGCTGATTCTGCGAATAAAAAAAAGTAGATCTCCTGGGTTTTTTTAATGGCTGGTGCTTTCTCACATTTTGGTTGCCATAGCAGTAAACTTGTCTTGGTGAAAACTTTTCGTTTGGCTAAAATGAGGACAGAAGTGCTGCAGTGTATATAGCTGTATTTTCCAAGAACAAATTGCTCTCTCATACACAAAACTTGTATAAAGAAAAAAAAAGCAGCCTTATCTGTTTGACACTCTTGCAAAAGCATGGCAATTTTCCCCATTGAAATTCCGGAGAAATAGGAGCGATCTTAACCAGTCCGAGGTATTTTCAGGTGGGTGGTCTTCGGTATGAGACCCAAATCCGAACCCTGAACCAGTTTCCGGATACGTTACTCGGCGATCCGTCCCGGCGTATCCGCTACTTCGACCCCGTCCGTAACGAGTACTACTTTGACCGTCATCGGAACTGCTTCGAGGCCATCATCTACTACTACCAGAGCGGCGGCCGGCTGCGCAGGCCGGTCAACGTGCCGCTCGACGTCTTCTCAGAGGAGATCCAGTTCTACGAGCTCGGCGAATATGCCATCACCAAGTTCAGGTCAGCTGAGCTCATCATCAAATGATGATGCATGGGAATTCGTGAGCCCATCAAATTTTGAGGAGCTTACTTTAGCTTGAGCATATGAGCTCCTCAAATTATAGAATTCCAGCTCATGAGCTCATCAAATTGTCCATTTTTGGCTCATGAGCTCGTTGGACATGAGCTCATGAGCCCATCAAATTTTGAGCTTACTTTATCTTGAGAATATGAGCTCATCAAATTATTGAATTCCAGTTCATAAGCTCAACCAATTTCCGCTCAAGAGCTCATCAAATTGTTGAATTTTGGCTCATGAGCTCATAAAATAGCAGCTATTGAGCTTGTCAAATTTCTGCTCATGAGCTTATCTCAGGCTCGTCCGTCAAATTTTGAATTTTTAGCTCATGAGCTCATCAAATTTTGTAATTAAGCTCATGAGCTGAGCAATGATTGACATATTGGCTCATGCGCTGATTTAAAATAGAGCTGATGATCAAATAGCATTATAGAATGTTGGATCACGAACTAATCAAATCTGCAAACTTCTGCTCATGGGCTTTTCAAATCATTAAAATTTAGCTAGTGAACTCATCAAATTTCAACTCGTGAGCTATTCAAATCATCAAATTTCAGCTCAACAAATTTCAGCTCACGAGCTTTTCAAATCATCAAATTTCAGCTCATGAGCTTTTCAAATCTTCAAATTTCAGCTCATGAGCTTTTCAAATCATCAAATTTCAGCTCATGAGCTTTTCAAATCTTCAAATTTCACCTCATGAAATCATCAAATTTCAGCTCATCAGCTCATCATATATCAATTTCAGCTCATGAGCTTTTCAAATCATTGAATTTCACCTCATGAGCCTTTCAAATTTCACACCATGAGCTTATCAAATTTCAACACATGAGCTTATCAAATCATCCTCTCTTCATCAAATTCGTGCCCTGCACCAGTAAAACAACTATTTTATGTAGTATTTATGGGACTTCATAGATGGCCTCACGAATGTTTTTGTTGTTTTTTCATAGGGAGGACGAGGGCTTCATCAAGGAGGAGGAGAAGCCTCTGCCGACGAACGACTTGCAGCGCAAAGTGTGGCTGTTGTTCGAGTACCCCGAGTCGTCTCAGCACGCGCGCATCGTCGCCATCATCTCAGTATTTGTCATTTTGCTGTCCATTGTGATCTTCTGCCTGGAGACTCTACCCGAATTCAAGCACTACAAGGTGAGCCTTTTGAGCCCATCATCGACTGTCCAAAAACCACGAAGAGTCAGGAAATCAAATCCCCTAAAAATTCATCAAATCCCTAAAAAGGGCTTTTTTGCTATTGAAGTTCGCACTTTATCATTGAATTTAATACTACGCCCATCAAATCCCATGGAAACTCATCAAACCCCATAAAAAACTCATGACATCCCATGAAAAACACCGACTTTGGGATTTGACATGATTTGACAGGATTAGGGTTTGGATGGGCTTTGATGGGAATTGATAAGTTTGAATGGGATCCGATTGTATTCATAAGAACGGCTTATTAATGATTGGAGTAGAGGAGTTTTCATGGGTTTTGATGTTTTACATGGGATTTGATAGGTTTTGATGGGATTTGATGGATTTTCATGGGATTTGACGGGTTTTCCTGGGCTTTGAAGTTTATTAATGCGTTAAGAAGGGTTTTCATGGGATTTGATGGTGTTAGATAGGAGAAGATGGGTTTTCATCATATTTGATGGGACTAAATGGGTTTAGGTGGGTTCTAATAAGTTTTCTATGGGATTTGATGGCGGTTTTGATTGGTTTTCGTTTGGTATGATGTGTTTGGATGAGATTAGATGGTTTTCATGGGATTTGATGTTTTTCATTGTTTTTTAATGCTTTAGATGGGTTCGTGGCTTTTCATGGGTTTAGATGATTTTTTATTGGTTTTCCTTGGATTTGGTTATGCTAGATTTGATGAGGTGAATGGTTCTCATAGGATGAGTTTTCATGGGCTCGCATGGGATTGGATGGTTTTTGATGTATTTGAATGTGATTTGATGGGAATTCTCATAGGATTTGATGGTTTTCATAGGATTTGATGGGTTCTCATAGGATTTGATGGGTTCTCATAAGATCATATGGGTTTTCATGGGATTTGATTGGTTTTAATGGGGTTTCATGGGATTTGATGTGTTTTGATGTGTTTTAATGGGATCTGATGGGTTCTCATAGGATTTGATGGGTTCTCATTGGATTTGACGGGTTCTCATGGGATCATATGGGTTTTCATGGGATTTGATTGGTTTTAATGGGATCTGATGGGTTCTGATGGGTTCGCATAGGATTTGATGGGCTCTCAAGGGATTTCATGGGTTTTCGTGGGTTTCCATGGGATTTGATGGGTTTTCATAGGATTCGTTGGTGTGTTCATGATTTCCTTTACTAGGTGTTCAACACGACTGCGAACGGCACCAAGATCGAGGAGGACGAGGTGCCGGACGTGACGGACCCGTTCTTCATCGTGGAGACGCTCTGCATCATCTGGTTCACGTTCGAGCTCCTCGTCCGCTTCCTCGCCTGCCCCTCCAAGTACATCTTCGCCAAGGACATCATGAACATGATCGACCTCGTCGCCATCATCCCCTACTTCATCACCCTGGCCACCATCGTGGCCGAGAAGGAGGAGGTCATCGCGCCCAAGGCGCCCGTCGCGCCCAACAAGGAGGGCAACAACCAGGCCATGTCCCTCGCCATCCTCAGGGTCATCAGGCTCGTCCGCGTCTTCAGGATCTTCAAGCTCTCCAGACACTCCAAGGGACTCCAGATCCTGGGCAGGACGCTCAAGGCCTCCATGCGAGAGCTCGGCCTCCTCATGTTTTTCCTCTTCATAGGTGAGTCAGTCAGTCATTGCAAGTCACTCATTTGAAACCAGATGATTTGAAGTGACTTCCAGTCATTCGATGACTACTCAAGTCATTTGAAGTAAGCTTATAGTCACTAATTGCGTCATTTGATTAAAGTCTCTGAAGTGACCTAACTTGATTTGAAGAGACATCAAGTCATTTAAGGTGACTTCAAGTCCTCTGAAGTAAGATGAGTCACTAATAGCATCATTTGGTGGAAGTCTGTGAAGCTATCTCAATTAATTTGAAGAGAGGTTATTACATTTGAAATGACTTTAAGAAATTTGAAGTGACTTTAAGAAATTTGAAGTGACTTTAAAAAATTTGAAGTGACGAGTGAATACATGTCATAAGAAGTGACTTCAAGTCGTTTGAATTATGCTTAGTCACCTTTAGAGACATTTGATAAAAGTCTAAGGAGTGACTTCAATTACTTTTATAAGACGTCAAGTCATTCAAAGTGACTTCAAGTCATATGTAGTGACTAAGGTTAATAAGACTAACGCTTTATTCAAAGTGACTACTAGTCATTTGAAGTGACTACAAGTCATTTGAAGTGACTACAAGTCATTTGAAGTGACGACAAGTCATTTGAAGTGAGTCATTTGTTGAAAGTCTGTATGTAAATTCAATTAACTTGAAGAAACATCAAGTCATTTGGAGTGACTTCAAGTCATTCAAAGTAGCTTCAAGTCATTTGATGACTACAAGTCAAACTAATAGAGTAAATTACTTCAAGTCACGTGTAGCCATTTTAAGTTATTTAAAGTTACTTTAAAGCATCCTAAGTGATTTCAAGTCATTTAAGTTAATTAAAGTCACTTTAAGTACATTCAAAGTCATTTGAAGTCATTGATTCTACGCAGAATCATTACAAATTTTTTTGAATAACTTTATGCTTTCTTTATCGGCTTTGCAAGACTTTTCAAGCAAGAATTTTGGTGCACCATTTTTTTTCCTCAAATGGTATGTGCACATTATTGGGGAGGAAGGCAGCCTTTATTCACTGAGCTTGATTGATGCGACCTTTTACACCCAGAATCTACAAGATTCCTAACACGAAAAAATACTTGAAATATCCTGACTGATGGCGCAGCTTCTACAAAAAAACAGCTTTTGTTTGGCATTCCAACCATTTTCAAGCCATTTCAATGAAAAAAAGTGAACCATTTTCTAAGCTCAAAGTTTGCAAAAGTAGTAAAGCACAAAAAACAAATCATTTTGAGCTACCATAGCAATAGTAGGTCCAGTAATTGAGTCTTACAGTAGGTCCAATTTTTTTAATGCAACCGGTTAATAGTCCCAATTTTGTTGGTCCAGTTTAGTTAACAAGCTTTTTCTCATAAGCACAGCAAAAGTTTTTAAGAGTAGGTCCATTTTGAATTCATTTTTAGTGCAGCTTTTAAAAATCTCTAGTCCACTTCAGTTTATCAGTTGGTCCATTTTTTCCAAACATTCAGTTATATTTAGCCTAACAGATGGTCCAACTTAGTTATTGAGTTGGTCCATATTTTTTAACCTCTGTTAATTATTCAGAAGTAAAAAGTTGGTCCAATTTAAAAAAACGTTTGCTCAATTAAGAGTAACAGTTGGTCCAATTACGAGAAATAGTTGGTCCAATTTAAAACAAAGTTGGCCCAATTAAGACAAACATTCGGTCCAATTTTGTCAAGCAGCTTATAAAAGCATTTTTGATATAATTAGATGAAAGCGTTGTCCAAAAAATAATTTGGGCACTTTCATTTTTAAAAACTCAGTAATTCACCATTTGTTCGCAAAAGTGCACAATATCAGCGAATCAGATGCATTTCATTCAAGATGGGCGGTCCTTAGCGCGCGTGAGTCACAGGTCATTGGTCGCGGACCATTTTTGCGCACTTATGAGCGCCCGCCTATGATCTCATTGGCCTAGAGTCTGCGCACTTGCTCACGTGCTCAGGTGGTCAGCGATCGCTCACCTACAACTCGCGCGCGCTCTGCCGCGCATAGCTAAGGACCGCCCTAATCAAAAGCAACGCATCTGATTGGCTGCAATTCAGCGCTCGCGTGCTCAATTGATCAAAGATCGCTTCCTAACGGCTCACGTGCGCTCATTGGCGTGTACTGAGCAGCTGAGCTGTAAAACGTTATTTTCCTTTTGCAGGCGTGGTCCTCTTTTCAAGTACAGTTTACTTTGCGGAGGCCGGTTCTCCGCATTCCCACTTCAAGTCCATTCCCGACGGCTTCTGGTGGGCCGTGGTCACCATGACAACAGTCGGATATGGTGACATGACGTATGTGCTTTACCATAACACCGCTACACACCTCTGTAGCGGCGCTTCGCCCAATGGCTGCTCATCTGGTGGCACTCAGACCCTTAAACACTGCAAAAAAAAACCTTACATATGTCACAGCGCACTTTCTTAGGCATTGATATTATAAAAAAATATTTTTAGCTGACAAAACCATGAGCAGCCATGGAATCAAGGTAACCAGAGGGAAAAGGTCTTAGGGTCGTATAAACCATTGCGAGGGAGAGCTCAGCACAGAAACTAGGGCTGAACAAAATGTTAGAGAATGCAGCAATAAAAGCTCGTTCTCATTGAGCATTAAGGCTCATGTAATGTTGAGCAAGGCTCTTTGGAGGCTCATTGCTCAATGACTACTGAGCTGATAGGAGCAAAACTAGGCAAGATTTGCTAAGAGACCCTCATAATGATTCTTGCCAAAACTCATCCGGATTGAAGGCTGATGATTTGTGGAGGCCAATGTTAAAGTTAAGCATAGCTGCATTGCTTCAAAAATTTAATGGCCTCAGGGTTGACAGACTTGGATCTCAACCAAATTTGGTACAGAGCAGTTGATTTTTGCACAGATAAATCCTACCAAGTTTCACTCAGCAATTGTTGAGATTTTTACCTCCAAAGAGCTTAGCTTAACTTCAAAAACTATAATAACTAACTACTTTTGAAGTTAAGCAAGACTCTTTGGAAGCTAATAGCTCAGCAATTGCTGAGTCGACTGGAACCAAACTTGGCATGATTCTTCAATGGGACTATCTACAGCTATGTACCCAATATGATTGTGATCCTAGGCCATCAACCTGAGTCCATCTAAATACCAAAGCAAGGTAGATTTGCTCAACTTTAAAATTGGCCTTTACAAATCATCAGCCTTCAATCCGGATGAGTTTTAACAAGAACAATTATGAGGATCTCCTGTCGAATCTTGCCAAGTTTAGCGTCAATCAGCTCAGTTGTCATTGAGCTATGATCCTCCAAAGAGCCTTGCTCAACATTATGGCAGCCTAGTTAGATCGACAAGTGAGCAATCATCGTCAAGAGCATGAAATGCAGTAGGCTAGGCCTGCATGCCCACCTAGGCCTAGTTTCCTGGCATATACGCCATCTCTACAAAGCTTTCGAACCTAGGCTTTCCCCTGGTGGTGAGACCTTTTCGCTCCATTGTTTTCTTCGACTAATACACTCACGTTGGACTTTTTCGATTCAGGCCAGTAGGTGTGTGGGGAAAAATAGTAGGGTCCTTGTGTGCCATTGCCGGCGTGCTGACGATCGCGCTCCCGGTGCCTGTCATTGTTTCCAACTTCAACTACTTCTATCACAGGGAGACAGACCAGGAAGAGATGCAGTCGCAAAATTTCAACCATGTCCAGAGCTGTCCGTACATGCCTGGTCATCTAGGTGAGCGTTGTTGCCATAGAGAACAGTATAAGCTAGCGGAGTGGCAAACTTCTTCGATAGAGGGCGCTTTTCGAGCAAGTTGTTTGGGAATAACCTCTACGCATATTAGTGGTCACATGATCAAGTGCGGCAATTTGATTGGCTGATGAATGGAGCCAGGCCAGTAAAATTTGTTTCGACAACAAAAAGCTCAAAGCTTTTCATTGTTTGTTTATGATTTTGAGGCGGGAAAGGGCGCAGTTTAATTTGTAGATTATGTTGCATTAGTGAAGTTTTTCACACAAGTGCGTCAAATGCAGAATTATTGACGATTTTTTACCATCTATGTAGCAAAGTCATTACAAATGTACTTGCTCAAGTTGCCGCGCTAGATGGCGCTGCGGATCTAGCGACTTCACGCCTTTGGCTTATTGTTTGATGGCTCATCGAAGAGTTTGAAATATGTAGCTTCTATGTAATTGCTCAAGTTGCCGCGCTGGATGTCTGTATGTGCCTGGTCATCTAGGAGAGCGTTGTTGCCATAGAAAACAGTATAAGCTAGCGGAGTGGCAAACTTCTTTGATAGAGGGCGCTTTTCAAGCAAGTTGTTTGGGAATAACCTCTACGCATATTAGTGGTCACATGATCAAGTGCGGCAATTTGATTGGCTGATGAATGAAGCCAGGGCAGTAAAACTTGTTTCAACAACAAAAAGCTCAAAGCTTTTCATTGTTTGTTTATGATTTTGTGGCGGGAAAGGGCGCAGTTTAATTTGTAGATTATGTCACATTATTGAAGTTTATCGCACAAGTGCGTCAAAAGCAGAATTATTGACGGTTTTTCACCATCTATGTAGCGAAGTCATTACAAGTGTACTTGCTCAAGTTGCCGCGCTAGATGGCGCTGCGGATCTAGCTACTTTACGTCTTTGGCTTATTGTTTGATGGCTCATCGAATAGTCTGAATTATGTAGCTTTTATGCGGGGTCTTACCTTTCAACTGTCTCACTTTACACTATTGCTACTACACATTGATAATATCTTTTTACATTTTTGGCATGGCTAAGTTGTACTTGCTTTTGAGCCATCTTCATTCGCTTACTTCTTTTTGATGCTATTTTCAATCTACCACATTAATCATGTCCAACTTCAGCTGCAGTCTTTTTAGCCATGACAAATCACATAATTCATTCCCAATAATATTTCTCTCTCTCTCTCTCTCATTTTGCCATCATTTTCAGCTAAGAATATTGTTTTTTCCATCTTTTTTTTGGCTACTTTTATTATTTACACCAGAAAAAAAACTACAGCTCAGTTGTGCTTGGAACATTATACCTATTATGGCAAATATTATGTTTAAATTGTTTAGAAATATCTTTTTATAATATATGTCATAATACATACACAAGTAAGGCAGCAGAAAGATGTTTTCCAACAGCAACTACTGAATTTTGGCTTTTTCAGCCAATTTTGGCTCTTTTCAGCCAATGTTGGTTTTTTTCCCCAATTTTGGATCAAATTAAGCCAAAGCCTTTTCTGGATCAAATGAGGCCTTTCTCTGGGCTGTATTATTTTCAGTGAAACTTCTGAGATCAAATTTTTTATAAGCAACTAACTGGTACTCATAGTGCTGGCAAGGCAAGGCAGAAAGTAGTCAAAAGGGTGGCAAAAAAGCCAAAATCCAGAGCTGCTCATCAAAAGTGATGACATGGCAAAATGCTAATAACAGCTGTTGTGAGTTAGAGAGAGATTTACTAAACTAAGCTGATAAGAGAACATGCATGCAGTTGATCCCTTTCTTTTTTGCATCAAAACTAGTTATTTTTGACACCAAAAAATGCAAAAAATAAAGGCTGCTGGAGGCTGTTTCCCGGGGCAAAATTGGACGGTTGCTTTGTGAAATACTATTATAACCACTAAAAACCTCTTGAAAGAAATGGAGAACATGGCTGGCAACTCTGATGACCGAGCTGATGCACTTAACTAATCATCAAGTACATACTAAACTTAAGTGTCAGTGCAGCAGTGCACTGGCCTAGTGTGTGCTGTTGTGGCACTGTGCGGCTGATTGCGCTCAGCAACTAATTTTTCTTCAATTTGCACCTCCAAGTAGAGAAGAAAGGGTGACAACTTCTCGACTATTTCTCGACTACCTCTTAACAATTTCTCAACAACTTAGCTACAAATTCTCGACCATTTCTCCACCACTTCTCAATAAATTATCGACAACTTCTTTGCATATTATTGACAACTTCTCGAAAACTTGACGACTGCTTGACAACTTCTCATCAACTTAGCAACAAATTCTCAACAACTTCTTGACCGTTTCTCAACAAATTCTTGACAAAAAACCTCGAGAGAAAAAGTTTGTGTCATTTGTGCATGCAGCAACCTTGACTATTCTCACTCCTTAGCTAAAGATTTGTGAGGAAGACAAAACTGCAGAGGGTGGTTTAAATCAAAGTGACCAAAAATGACGCAACAAGCTATGATGCTTAGTCATCTGCACTGTTAACTGTGGCGTTTTTTTTTCAATACTAAAGTGTTGACAATGACGGTTTAGAAAGCATGTCTGACTTTCCCACTGTGCATGAAGCTTTCACCATGTTTTTTCAGTTCATTTCTGCTGCTTTTTTGTGCTAAAAATCACAGTACATTTCACTTCTTTCCACTTTTTTTCCACTCTCAGTCCAAAGCCATCTCATCGATACTCTCTCGCTGGATTTTTCACTACATATGTATAGTGCTTTAGATGTGCCTTGTAGTAGTTGACTTTTCCTTCAACTGCTCTTCCTATGATGTAGCATACACACATTATTATTCCCCTTTATCTTCTGGAATAGACATGGAAAACTTTTCTTCCATTTCGACATCCTTTTCTGCCTTAATCTGGCTCTGTGTGTAGTCAACGTTGAAGCCTTTTGCTACCTTAAAACTGATTCATTTGAGGTCACTTGTAGTAAAAACAACCTTGAAGATTGTCACTCTTGCTCAAAAGATTTGAAAAGAAGCCAAAACTCTTGAGGGTGTTTTTAATCAGAGTGACCAAAAATGACCCTGCAAGCCTTTTTAAAGGCGCTTCCCACTTTAAATACTCATTAGATCACGATCCAAGTATGGATCTAATTTGGCTACAGATCCAGATCCGCAGACAAAAGGGATGAAATCAATGTTCTATGTTAGCATGCACCATTGTTTTGCTAGTAACATGACTTATGTTGGGAGGATACTAGATCAGTAGCGGTTATAAAAGTTCATTGACGCCTAAACAAATCTAATCACATTGGTGATTTATTGCAATTTTTCAAGTCACCCGCACAATAAATTGGCTTAATCCACAAGCAAATCATGGTTTTTTGCTACTGTTCAAGTAGCAAATCAATTGTTTTCAACAACTTTTTTACAATTTTCCATGCGTCATTCAGTCCAAAAGTCAACTCCAAGCACAAAAACTCATCAATGACAAGTACAGCATATGTCATTACAAATTTTATTTTGACCGACTTTTGACATGACGTCAATTGAAACGTTACCATAACATACAATTCCTTAGTAGAAATCAAGTCTCATTCGAGATTTGTTCCAATTTTCCCTGACACTCATCCAATCAATTGGCTTGATTTACAAGAAAATCATGATTTTTTGGCATTTAAAGTCCCGTAACGTTTACATTATTCGCAAATGGCGTCAAGTGAACATGAACACCGCTTTAGTTTACGTATTAGGTGTTGTAGGTGTTTGACAGGTGTTGAGCGTGACCTGAGTGGTCGCACCTAAATGAAAGCCTTGCTCGTTGTCAGAGTTGCTGTCGCAAAGCAACTGATCACTTTTGCTCACAAAGTGATAATTTCAACGGTCAAGGGTCGAGGTTGGTTAAAATGGCAGACAAAGATTTCAACAATGTGAAATTCGAAGCTACCGGAACAAAAATCCCCTGGTAAATTTCGGCATTCCGGACATTTCGTCACGCATGGACGTTCTACTATCTTAAGGGCACACACACGCAGAAAAAGAAATATTATCTGTGAATATTATTAGTGTCATTAGCTGTGTCTCTCTCAGAGGTATTTGGGTCGGGGTGCATGCACCCCGCCAAACGTACAATGCAGGGTCGAATGTAATCCGGATCTGTAATATCTGTAATATTTCATGTATGACACAATGCACACACTGAAAATGATGCATGCACACACTCATGTCATTAATATTGTTTGTAATATTGTTACCTAACATGTTTTTAGTTTTTGAGTTGACTGCGCCCTCTATGATTTACTGAATATTTTTTAATAAAATTATTGTGCTAGTTTTGCTGATTAATAATAAGTGTCAAATAATGTTTTGACCAAATATTTTAACAACATAAGTAAATAAAAAATACAAATATTTCTAAAAAAATGTTCAACTTTTCATTGTAGAGGGCGCTTTTGTATCTTATTTATATTTCTTAAACTTAAGTTTGCCTTAGTGCACGTAGCATTTGTGCTGTTATTTGCCTTTTGTAAAAGACTAAATTTCATAAGTAACTGATATTATTTTTGCATTATTCTTGTATATGCCAATGCATTGTTTTAAATACAATTCTTTTCTTGGGTGTTAATTAAAATATATCATAAGAAATAAGGCTTTTAAGTCTGGATATTACATGATAGAACATTCAATTAACAAATGTTTTGTGATAATGCATGAGATATGTGATGTGAAATTAAAGTATGTTACTTCACAAAATAATGTCAAGCCACACTATGTTACTTTATGTTACTTTTTACCAAGTGTTGCGTGTAATTTCTTACAATCCTGTGATATTACACAGTGTTATGTGTTATTACATGATATTACAAGTTATTAGTTTTATTACAAGATATTAGCGATGTTGCAATATATCATGGGGTATTACAGAATAGTTAGATATTTTGTGATATTTCAAGGTATTTTGTGATATTACTAGGTATTTTGCGATATTGTAATATCACTAGATATTTTGTGATATTACAAGATATTTTGTGATATCGCAAGATATTATGTGATATCGCAAGATATTATGTGATATTGCTAGATATGTTGTGATATTGCAAGGTATGTTGTGATATTGCAAGATATTTTGTGGTATAACAAGATATTTTGTGGTACAACAAGATTTTTTGTGATATTACTAGATATTACAAGATATTACTAGTTATTAAAAGATATTAGGTGATGCTGCTAATGATCTGGCCCGCCAGTCTCTTTTTCAGTCTCGAGGCCACAGAGGCTGACTGGAGGCTAACTCGATCCATTTCTCGTTAGGTGAATCAATGAAGAGGCCTGCAGTGACGGACTCGGTGTCGGACATCTTTGAGTTGGACGACTCGGTGGCGCTGCACGACGCCAGCAACGGCGGCCTCGGCGGCCTCAGAGGCCGGCACATCCACAATGTACAGGCTCAAGCTCAGCACCATATGAGCAGACAAGAACAATTTCTTCAGCACAACTGCAACCCTCGACATAACAACAACATCAATGCTATGAGCATCGAGACTGATGTCTGACAAAATGGTAATCAAGTCATTAGTCACAGTCACAATTGCTAAGTCACTTTTGCAAAGTCAAGTCGCTGCTGCAAAGTCAAGTTATTCTTTTAAACATGAGAAGTAACATTTGCTGAGACGAGTCACTTTTGCAAAGTTAAGTCACTTTTGCAAAGTTAAGTCACTATTGTAAAGTTAAGTCACTTTTGCAAAGTTAAGTCACTATTGTAAAGTTAAGTCACTTTTGCAAAGTTAAGTCACTTTTGCAAAGTTAAGTCACTTTTGCAAAGTTAAGTCACTTTTGCAAAGTTAAGTCACTATTGTAAAGTTAAGTCACTTTTGCAAAGTTAAGTCACTATTGTAAAGTTAAGTCACTTTTGCAAAGTTAAGTCACTATTGTAAAGTTAAGTCACTTTTGCAAAGTTAAGTCACTATTGTAAAGTAAAGTCAATGTTGCAAAGTCAAGTCATTTCTGCCATTTTGCCGTGTCAAGTCACCTTGAACAAATCAAGTGGACTGTCATTTGACAATTCAAGTTGTATTTCATTGCTCCAAGAATACAGAATATACTGTAGTCACCTTTGACCAATCAAGTCAACTGTCATTTGACCATTCAAGTTGCATTTAAATGCTCCAAGTCGTATTGTTAAGTCACTTTTGCTATGTCAAGTCACTTTTGCGATTTTGGTCATAATGTCCATTTCAAGTCACCTTGGACAAATCAAGTCAACTATCATTTGACCATTCAAGTCTCATTTAAATGCTCCAAATCTCAAAACTCAAATAGTTAAGTCACATTTGTTAAGTCAAGTCACTTTGCGAACAAAAGTCACATTTGCCATTTGGGTCACAATGTCCATTTCAAGTCACCTTTGACCAATCAAGTCAACTATCAATTGACCATTCAAGTCTTATTTAAATGTCTTATAGTTAAGTCATATTTGTTAAGTCAAGTCACTTATGCGAACAAAAGTCACATTTGCCATGTTGGTCACAATGTCCATTTCAAGTCACCTTTGACCAATCAAGTCAACTATCAATTGACCATTCAAGTCTCATTTAAATGCCCTTGGTCATATAGTTAAGTCACTTTTGTTAAGTCAAGTCACTTATGCGAACAAAAGTCACATTTGCCACTTGGGTCACAATGTCCATTTCAAGTCACTTTTGACAAGTCTATAATATTTCACCAAAATAACTTTTTTGACGGACTTTTTGTGGCTGTTTCAGGTCATCATCGCAATGCACCAATCCGTGATGTGTCTCCATAAAATGTGTGCATGTTCATCTCATCAAGTTGTGCCAATAATCGCCAATTATTTAGAAGAAGAAGAGTTGCCCACAATCAAAAGTTTTAAACAAGGAAGAAGAAGAAGTGAAATTCCCCACCAGAAAATCATGTGCTCAAAAATGAAAATATTATAGCTATATTATAATATTTCACCACCCAATTGTGTGTGTGTAAACATTTTTCTCTTCACCAGAAGAAGATAGAAAAAGACTGAACCATAAATATTGAGAGGAGTGTTTGGCAAAAAAAAGATCACACATCAGATTTGGCAAGTTTTTGTCGACCAGAAAAAAAATGAAAAATTGCTTTATTGGCTGTGTTTAGAAAAAAGGACATAAACTATTGTTAAGTCTGGTGATCAACAATTTTTTCGGGGCAGCTTCCTCCAAAAATTCCGCAAAAAGCTGAACTAGTGTGAGAGGAAAAGAAAGAATATTGATAATAATATTGGTACATAATATTTCTTCCACGTTGACAAGTGGGAGAAAGTGAAGAAGAGAGAAGAAGTGACACACTCATGATTATGTTGATAATTAATGTAATTAAAAACCGTGATGATGCCTCATCAATGCCTCGATCTTGACACTTGAAGAAGAAGAACAAAGAAGAAGATAAAATGCTTAAAAAATCATCGTCAATTCTGTATTCTCTGCTGCCTGCCTTGATGTTGTAATTACTACTACTACTATGAAAATTCAACGGGGCTTTCCAGTCCTCAATTTGACTTGAGTGCCTGCAAGCAAATATTTTAGCCTCTTAAGTCATGGTTCAAGTCTTTAAGTCAAGTCTCTAAGTCAAGTCTCTAAGTCAAGTCTCTAAGTCAAGTCTCTAAGTCAAGTCTCTAAGTCAAGTCTCTAAGTCAAGTCTCTAAGTCAAGTCTCTAAGTCAAGTCTCTAAGTCAAGTCTCTAAGTCAAGTCTCTAAGTCAAGTCTCTAAGTCAAGTCTCTAAGTCAAGTCTCTAAGTCAAGTCTCTAAGTCAAGTCTCTGAGTCAAGTCTCTAAGTCAAGTCTCTAAGTCAAGTCTCTAAGTCAAGTCTCTAAGTCAAGTCTCTAAGTCAAGTCTCTAAGTCAAGTCTCTAAGTCAAGTCTCTAAGTCAAGTCTCTGAGTCAAGTCTCTAAGTCAAGTCTCTAAGTCAAGTCTCTAGGTCAAGTCTCTAAGTCAAGTCTCGAAGTCAAGTCTTAGAGTTGAGTCCTCTATTCCTAGTCCCCACATACCAAATTATGTTTACCAAGTCCAGTAAACCAAGTCCAAAGTACCAAACCCAGAATATTAGGCCTGTTTGACCTGTATGACATGTTTTGAATACCAAGTTCAGAAATGCTAGAATATCATGTCCAAGTCTGTATGCCAAGTCATGAGTAATTAAGTACGCTAAACCAATTTGACCTATCTCTCGTCAAAATTGTTTTGTCCAAAATGTCAAGTCAAAAAGTCTGTTATACCAATATTGGATTACCATTTCCGGAATACCAAGTCCGGAATTCCAAGTCTGGAATACCAAGTCCGGAATACCTAGTCCGGAATACCATGTCCGGAACACCAAGTCCGGAATACCAAGTCTGGAATACCTAGTCCGGAATACCATGTCTGGAATACCAAGTCCGGAATACCTAGTCCGGAACACCAAGTCTGTAATACCAAGTCCGTAATACCAAGTCCGGAATACCAAGCCCGGAATACCAAGTCCAGAATACCAAGTCTGTAATACCAAGTGTAGAACTAAAAGTCGTGAATTCCAGTCTAGAATGTCTAATCCGGAATACCAAGTCCGGAATACCAAGTCCGGAATACTAAGTCCGGAATACTAAGTCCGGAATACTAAGTCCGGAATTCCAAGTCTAGATTCCAAGTCCAGAATTCCAAGTCAGGAATACCAAGTCCAGAATTCCAAGTCCGGAATACACTAAAAATTCAGGAATACCAGTCTAGAATGATACCAAGTCCTGAGTTTGGTCAAGTCAAAACCTAAGTTTTCATATTTGGTTGGAGGCATTTAGGTCAAATGTTAGGTATTGCTAAGCTATGCCAAGATTTCCCCTGAGCTGCTCACTCCTAAATAATTATCATCATTTCTTCCTGATCATCATCAAAGCTAAGAATGTTGCGCGCTCATTCATCAACTAAGTGAGGAGCGCGCGAAAGGATCGACAGATCATGATCGACAACCGACAATTATAACTGCTATTATTATTATGGTAGACGAGTTTTTTGATACCAGTGATATTATTGATATACATACTACAGCAACTTCACTTGTCGATGTTTACTCTCTTCTAAGATGGTTTTGTCATGATGAGAAGGCAAAAACAAGCCCACCCAACCAATTTTTGTTTCAACTTTTAGCAAAAATATCACCAGCACTTTTATGATAAAAATGGGACAAAGAAGACGGTCATGCTTTCATTTTCTAAGAATATCATCATCATCACCTAATGTGGTGTTCACCTACCCAAGTTTTATACTTTTCAAAATAATAACAAAAAGGAAAAGGTTTTTTCGAATCAGATTTTTGCAAGATTTTGGCGGATTTAAGATTAAAACTATTTCATAAACAATTAACTAGAATTGCTTTTATTTTTATTCTGACAACTTATGTAGGTGAACACCACATTAAAAATCCCAGCTGACAATCGGCCCTCCCCAATTTTCATTATTTCACTCGCCAATGACAATCCTTTTTGAATCTTCCTGTTTCAAAATTATCACTCACACATCATGATGAAAAGCATATGTTTATTTTGAGCCTCACACACTTTGAAAAATTGGACAAGCTTTGGTTGGTGTAATAGAAAAAGCTCCTCTCAAAAAAGCGCATTACTATTACATTCTTGATTGTAATTCAAGAGATCAAGAGAAACGACAAGACGAGCAGATTTGATGATTTTTTGGATGTGTCACCAAAACAACAACAACAACAACCTTGATCTAATGTTTCTGTTGACAATAATTGCTAATACTACGTGACTATTATTGCCAAGTAAACAATGGTGAACAAAATGAGCCTCTTTTGCTATTGCTTTCTTTTTCTTCCAAAATTAATTTTGGGCTTTTGTTACATTATTCATAGCATGTAGAACCTATTTTGAACCAAAGTGTCGATCCTGATGAGCGTCCCACGTTGCATTGAAATTGGTCTGCATCAAGGGGCGCTAAAAAAAAGGACATTCTAGAAAATGTTTTAAAGAACATCCGTTAGAGAAGAACATCTGAAATGGAGAAAAATATGTTAAACTGAAAGGTCCGTTTTAGAAAGAACATGCGCAATGAAAAATGTCTGTTACAGAGGAGTCTCCGTTACAGAGGACTCTCCGTTACGCAGGAATCTCAATGAAAAAGGAGTATCATTTTAAGAGAGATGTCCGTTACAGAATACCTCCGTTACAGAGGAATCTCCGTTACTGATGAATCTTCGTTACAGAATATCTCCGTTACAGAGGAATCTCCGTTACAGAGGAATCTTCGTTACAGAATATCTCCGTTACAGAGGAATCTCCGTTACAGAGGAATCTCCGTTACAGAGGAATCTCCGTAACAGAGGAATCTCCGTTACAGAGGAATCTCCGTTACAGAGGAATTTCCGTTACAGAGGAATTTCCGTTACAGAGGAATCTCCGTTACAGAGGAATCTCCGTTACAGAGGAATCTCCGTTACAGAGGAATCTCCGTTACAGAGGAATCTCCGTTACAGAATATCTTAGTTACAGAGGAATGTCCGTTACGGAATATCTCCGTTACGGACGAATATCCGTTGCAGAGGAATCTTCGTTACAGAGGAATCTCCGTTACAGAGGAATCTCCGTTACAGAGGAATCTCCGTTACAGAGGAATCTCCGTTACATAGGAATCTCCGTTACAGAGGAATCTCCGTTACAGAGGAATCTCCGTTACAAAGGAATGTCCGTGACAGTGCAATCTCCGTGACCGAGGAATGTCCGTTACAGAGGTATCTATTTTGCAAAGAATCATCTGGTGCGGATGAATATCAGTTATGGATTGAACAGAGTCCGTTACAGAGAACGGGAGTAACGTCCTCTAAGGAGTAATAACGGTTTTGCGGGTAACGTCTGTTACGCGGAAAACTAGTTCATTTCAATGTGTAATGGATTGTAGCAATAAATCTTTGCTGTTGTTGTTTTTTGGTATATTACATAAGCCTTACAGCGGAGCATGAAAGCTACATAATCAGCTGGTAGGGAATATTTGCTGGTAAATGCACCAAGTACCATCACCATCATTCATTGCCAAAGTACATTGCCAATAACTCTGCACTGTATCCAAAATTGCTCCGGATTTTCCCAAAGAAACCAAATTGGCTAAATGATGATGACAAAAGAAATCATTGCTCTGTTTAATCCAAATGGTTTTGGCAATGATGTTTGGAAAAAAATTAACCAAAAATGCACACAAATGATTATCCATTAGCTTGTTGAAAGGTGTAGGATACACTGAATGTATAATAGGAACAGTATTGGGCAAGTGCAAGAAAGTGCATTTCATTGCCGACAAGCTCAAGTCATTATACATTCACACTTGTGATTTGCTGACTTCCATTGGCCTCATTGTCCATTTCTTGGTCCTGGGAGTGGAAGGCTTGGTCCAACTCTTGGAGCAGTATGCTTTTCACCACATCTGACTAATTAAAGGACCTAAGTAAATTAAGTTATCAATTGTACGAAATCAAAAAAGTGAGTCTTTAAGTCTATCAGCTTCTGAATAAGATCAAGACGATGTTTCAAATATCATTTTGAAATATTGTCTTGTACCAATTCATCACATTGGCGCACACAAGATGGCGTTGTAACGATGATCATAATCAATGACGATACTTTACTGCAAGTGGCGCCATCTAACAAGAATGAGTGTAACTGGTATACATATGCCAATGAGCTGTGTATTTGCAGTAACAGTGTCAAAATGCCGACAAGCTCAAGTCACTACACATTCGCACTTGTGATTTGCTGGCCTCCACTGGCCTCATTGGCCATTTCTTGGTCCAAGGAGTTAAAGGCTTGCTCCAACTCTTGGAGCAGTCTGCTTTTCACCACATCTGACCCATTGTAGGAGCTGGAGGTGTCGTCAGGCTTGGCCAAAGGCGCCATCTCAGTGCTGACCAGATTCGACAGCCTCGACAAGGCATCATCCTCATTGATCGCTTGAGGCTGCTGCTGTCGAGGCTGAATGGCCTCATAGATGGGCTGATACATGATACCTATGGGCCCAGAATCAGCTGATGTGTGGATGTAAGGGCTCCTAAAGGGAGCAGAAGGTGGAATTGGGTACTGTTCATCAGCCCTGACCACTTTGGCTTGGTGGCCTCTGGTGGCCTCACCAACATTTGGCTGGAACAAAATTGGCTGAAGACTCAGCAAGGAGGCCATGGGTGAAATGATGGGGAGGCCATAATCGCTTGGGTACACCACTGGTTGTTGCTGAGGCTGGAATGAGCTGAGGAGGACATTGTAGGATTGAGGCTGCTGCTGCTTCTGAGGCTGCCCTATAAAATCTTGGCCAGCCTCCATCTCTTTGGAGGATGTGGATGGAATTGGACTTGTTCTTCTCCTCCTGCAAGAAGATATTCACTACTATAAAAAAATCCCTTTCTTTCCTGGGCCCTGCTCATCTGCTGCATATCATGCTCGATATTATGGCAAAATATCTTTGTGAAAAATATTTTCAAATTGCTTGAAAGCTCAATAAAGTTTTTTCCTCATTTTCCAGATAGGCCATTTTTGGTCAAAAAATGGGGAAAAGATGACTGGAACTAGTTTAAAATGGCTGTTTTGGTGTAAAATATGTGCTCAAAATATCGCCCATTATGGACCATTTTAGGCTGCTCTCAGCTGCTTATTTGGGCAAAATGTCAATGTGCAAAACAGTTTTAAATAGCTTTTTTAAAAAACTATAGGATTTTCCGGTGCTTTGCAATTAAGCCAAAAAAATGTGACAAAGTTGACTGAAATTGGCTTGAATTTGCTCTTTTTGAATGTTTAATTACTCCATAGTGGGCGATATTTTGAACAAACAATGCTATCACAAACCAAATTCTAAGATCTTTTTCCCAGTTTTCGACCAAAATTAGCCTATTCGAATGGCTAAAGGAAATGTGATTGCACTTTCAAGCAACTTTTCATAGTTTTCTTATATTGGAAAGCCCTAGTTTTCAAGCCTAGGAAAGCCCTAGTTTTCTTACATTGGAAAGGTCTTGTTTTATTAGCAAAGAAAGGGCGAATTTTATTACACTAGTAGAACATACGAAGTTTTCATACATTGGAAAGTCATAGTTTTCCAGCCTAGGAATGCAATGAAAGAACTAGTTTTCTATCCTTAGAAAGACCCAGTTTTCTTACGTTGGAAAGCCGCAGTTTTCTTACGTTGGAAAGCCCCAGTTTCGCCACCTAGGAAAGACCTTGATTTTTTACATTGGAAAGCCCTAGTTTTGAATCCTAGGAAAGCCATCGTTTTCTTACGCTGGAAAGCCCTGGTTTACCTTAGCAACGAAAGACCAAAATTGTATTACGCTAGTCTTCTTGCATTGGAAAGTCCTAGCCCTACAGAAAATATATACATGTTGGGGCGGTCGAATTCATTAAGGTTTTGTTTGCTACCACCTTACTGAGCCTAGTTTCTTTCAGTAGGGCCTGCCCAAGTTTTCTTGCAATGGAAATGCCCAGTTTTCTTACACTGGAAAGCCCTAGTTTTGATACCTAGAAAAGCTATAATTTTCTTACTCTGGAAAGCCCTAGTTGACTTTCACTGGAAAGCCCTCGTTTTGATACCTAGAAAAGCCATAACTTTCTTACACAGGAAAGCCCTAGTTTTCTTTCACTGGAAAGCCCAAGTTTTCTTACTCTGGAAAGCCCTAGTTTTCTTACTCTGGAAAGCCCTAGTGTTCTTACTCTGGAAAGCCCTAGTTTTCTTACCTGGTGCTTGCATAGTCTCCAATGATGTTCTCCATGGCCAGTTTGTACGATCCTTGACTGCTACTTGTGTTTGTTGTCATTGTGTTCATCATGGCTGACTCAGTCTTCTCCAGCAAGTCAGGCCTAGGGTTGAACTTGTTGAAACTAGTGCCCATTTGGATGTGCCTTGGCATTTTGGTGGTGACCATTGGCGCCACCTTGTATTTGCCACTCAATGACCCATCTATGCTGGGGATTTTGTCAGCTGTCGATGTTGACACAGCTGAGTCAACGACAGCTGACTCGACAGCTGACAACCGGTTTCTACATAGCTTAACAGTCACAATTGCTGTGGAAATGAGAGCCATGATGAGAATGGCTATAATGGCCACTGCAACCACTGTGAAATATTCCAATTTGAGCTGAAAAAGATAAAAATAAACATCATCATAGTTAGCTAAAAAGCCACATTTTGTTGCAATATATGTCAGAAATTTAATTATTAATGTTCAAGTTATTTTCTGTGAAAACAAAGTAAAGTAAAGCCAAAATCAAAATCAAAATTAACATGAATGCTGAATTGCAAAATCAAAAGAATTAGGATAAAGTTTCTTTACATTCAAACCACGTTTAGACAAACTCAGGTAACTTTTTGTCCGATTCAAGTCAAGTTTTAATCATTTCAAGTCTAAGTTAATTCACTTTGAGTCAAATTATTTTGATAATAAATCAAATCACAAAGTCAGGTTACTTTGTGTCAAACATGAGTCACTTTGAGTCAAACTTGAGTCATTTTGAGTCAAACTTGAGTCACTTTGAGTCAAACTTGAGTCACCTTGAGTCAAACTTGAGTCACTTTGAGTCAAACTTGAGTCAACTTTTTAGTCAAACTTGAGTCAATTTTTAGTCAAACTTGAGTCAATTTGAGTCAAACTTGAGTCATTTTGAGTCAAACTTGAGTCACTTTGAGTCAAACTTGAGTCAATTTTTTAAGTCAAACTTGAGTCAATTTTTAGTCAAAATTGAGTCAATTTTTAGTCAAACTTGAGTCAATTTGAGTCAAACTTGAGTCACCTTGAGTCAAAAGTGAGTCACTTTGAGTCAAACTTGAGTCAAACTTGAGTTACTTTGAGTCAAAGTCAGGTCACTTTGAGTCAAACTCAGGTCACTTTGAGTCAAACTCAGGTCACTTTGAGTCAAACTCAGGTCACTTTGATTCAAACTCAGATCAATTTGAGTCAAACTTGAGTCAATTTGAGTCAAACTTGAGTCAAACTTGAGTCAAACTTGAGTCAAACTTGAGTCTCCTTGAGTCAAAAGTGAGTCACTTTGAGTCAAACTTGAGTCAAACTTGAGTCACTTTGAGTCAAAGTCAGGTCACTTTGAGTCAAACTCAGGTCACTTTGAGTCAAACTCAGGTCACTTTGAGTCAAACTCAGGTCACTTTGAGTCAAACTCAGGTCACTTTGAGTCAAACTCAGGTCACTTTGATTCAAACTCAGATCACTTTGAGTCAAACTCAGGTCATTTTTAGTCAAACTCAGGTCACTTGGAGACAAAGTCAGGTCACTTTGAGTCAGTGTAATGTCACTTTGAGTCAATGTAAAGTCACTTTGAGTCAAAGTCAGGTCACTTTGTGCCACAACTCCCATAAAGCAAGATGTAGACTATTACGTACACTGAATTAGCTCTTTTTTGCAATCATCAGTTTTGTACTAAGACCGGTTACAATCAATTCAAATATACGCAATTGTGATCAGAAATGGCTTGATGGCCACTGCAGCTACTGAGAAATATTCCAATTTCAGCTGCAGAGAGGGGAAAAAAAGTTTTCCAACTTGAGACGTGACTGCCATTTGAAAAGTTTTGTGATTTCATACTTTCTTCTCTTTATGGCTTTCCTCTGCTATTATATTGAGCTTTATTCACGAGTAACATATCAAGTGATAGCAAAAAAATATCCATGTAAAAAACAATTGGAAATTGCTTGAAAGTAGCATATGATTTTCTGTTGCTGCATGAGCAAGCCAATTTTGACCACAAAATATGGCAAAATCAATTCAAATCAGCTTGAATTTGCTTTTTTAGCGTAATATCTAGCCATAATATCGATCATTATCCTACAGTCGATTATTACTTTAAGACTGCGATATCTTTGTATTTTTTTAATAATTGTAGCCATTAAGGCCTGGTTCACCTGCGAAATTATGATCAAAATATCAAGCATTTATGTTGATATATGCAAATATCAGGTACTTCCAAAATAATTTTTTAGATTTTCTCTTTGGATTCAGTCTTTTGGTACCAAAAGTCATCCTACAACATTATCCAATTTCTCAGAGTCTCAGTATTTTGCTCCGATATTTTGTCAAAATATCAGATATTATGTCAAAATATCAGATATTATAAGCAGGTGAACCATGCCTAAATGTAAAAGCATGCTTGAATTCATGATTTATTACTAAATACAATATTTTGGATATAAACATCGATGGCAAAAATAAGATGAAAATGCTTGAAATTGCAATTAGATTATCTGCTGTTGCGTAAGCAAGCCAATTTCAACAGAGAAATGTGGAAAAATCGTCAGAAATCGGCTTGAATTGGCTGTTTTGCAAAATACTTGAGCAAAATATCGAATTTTACCAAAAACATCCTTAAAGGGCCTTAGTAACTAAATACATAATAAATATCAAGAATACATACTTGCAATATGGTAGGCGATGACGGATCACTGTCGGTGACAATCAGAGTGAAGTTGGACACACGAATGGCCGCTTTGTTTTCAGCCTGGCAAGCGTAGGTCCCGTTGTCGAGTGCACGTGTACCCGTGATCAAAAGTTCCGACTTGGATTCACCTGACCCGATGACGTCATCCTGTCGCACAACGCGAATCCGACTCATCTCGGAATACGGGAAATACGTGCTCTGAAGAATAAATTAAAATCTCACAGCTGGACCTACTCCATTAAATATATGAATTTGAAACTGCCGAATTTTTCAATTTTTTTACCAAGGCGAAAAATGTAAAATTGGACCAACTAAGTACTATCCTCTTTTAATTCAAGTCAAACAAGTAGTTTCCAAATTTTCCCAGTAGGTCCACATATTTTGAGCTGAAATGCTTCCTTGTTGACCTTCCAAGAGGACTAAAAGTACTTATAGAATGTTCTATGAAAAATCTGAGTGAATTTGTTCTTTGTAAGTTTGACCAACTCTTGAATTTCAGAGTAGGTCCAAATAATTAGGATCAGGCGCAACTTCAAAGAAAGTTGTAACACACTTTAAAAAGAACCTGTTTCCAGAGTTGGACTGTACCTTTCAGGTTCAAACTTTTTCCAAGTAGGTTCAAACGCGTTTGAAAAACATTTTTAGACCAAAACAAACACTATTTGGACCTACTCCAAATATTAACAGTTGGTCCACTCATTTACAAAATATCTTTCATATTAGCGTAGCCCAATCAATAGTAGGTCCATGAAACTTGGACAAACTCCTAAATTGGAATTGGACCTACTTTTAATTGGGCTACCCTAATTTTAAAGATATATTTTGAATAAGTTGACCCATTCCAAATTTTAATAGTAGGTCCACTCATTAAAAACATTATCTTTCAAATTAGCGTAGCCCTGTTAAAAGTCGGTCCATGAAAGTTGGACCAACTCCTAAATTCGAATTGGACCTAAAGCCATTTCAGGAGTAGGTCCAATATGTAAAAAAAGCCAGTTTACCGAGTTGACATGGTCGCTCGAGTGAATTTGTTGTTGGTTGAAAAACCAAGTGATTGTGCTCAGTGGGTCCGACTCGACTCTGCAAACAATCGAGACGTTCTTGCCCCTCGGCACGGTCAAATACATCGACGTGGGCGACAGCTGAGGCGCGCAGGCGAACTCAGACAGGCTCAAACTGCCGATGTGAATGCCGGCAAGCCTCAACGGGCCAGCGCAGACGGGCTCAACCAGTCGAGGCACGTTGCTATGCGCCAGCCACAGGCGAAAGCTCCTCAAGCCACAGTCACAATTCCACCTGGGAAAAAATTATCTTTCGAGCATTATGTACCATTTTGACACATTATTATTTGTTATAACTAATTCGGCTCAAAACTAGCTCAAAATTGGCTTAAAATTAGCTTAAAGCAAGGTCAGCGCGAGCTCTGTAAGAGCTCAAAGAGAGCTCATAAATAGATCATAACAAGCTCTATCTTAGCTCAAGAATAGCTCAATGCGAATTCAAAATAGCTCAGTACGGATTCAAAATAGTTTAGCACGAGCACAAAACAAGCTCTGTAAAAGCTCAAAAAGAGCTCAAATGTCCTCAAAACTAGCTCTAAATGAGCTCAATAATGACTCAAAAATGCTCAGTACGAACTTTAAACAAGCTCAGTATAAGCTCACAAAGAGCTCAAAAATAGCTCATAACAAGCTCAAAACAAAAATAGTTCAAGCTCAAAAGAAGTTCAAAAATAGCTCAAAGAAAGCTCAAAACTATACAAAACAAGCTTAAAACATGCTCTAAAAAAGCTTAATGCAAGCTCAAAACAATGCAAAACAAGCTCAGTACGAGCTTAGGACAAGCTCAGTTGGCTGAATTAAGGCTTGTGATCGGCCTTATCAGTGCAGTGGAGGTTACTCACCTATTTTTGTGCACAGAAATGCCGTGTAGCGAGGGCGGCAAGTCCTGGACTGAAAACGTCATGAGCTGGTTGGAGTGAAGGAAGATTCGCTGGAGGTTGTCGAGGCCCTCGAAGGCTCCGGCCTCGATGTGGCTGAGGTGGTTTTCAGACAAGTCCAATCTTGTCAAGGCTTGAAGGCTGTAGAAGGCGCGCGTTCGAACAACCTCTATTTGGTTCATGCGAAAGCTGAGCTTCATGAGAGAGCCCGCAGCTCCCTTGGGATTGTTCAGAGCATCGCTTGGGACCTGCAAAAACACAAACAACGATTGTTTTAAACATTGGACCTACTAAGACCTACAAGGGCCTACTTGGACTTGAAGTAACCTAATAATTAATAAGTACCTCCAAGCCAATATGTTCATTAATAATTGAGAGTAGACCGATCTAATTTGGACCTACTAGTACCTACTAAGACCTACGATGACTCACTCGGTCTTTATAGTAACCTCATAATTAGGTAAGTACGTCAAAACTAATAAGTTTGTGAATAATTCAGAGTGGACCTATTTGGTCTCATAATTTGGACCTACAAGTACCTACTAAGACCTACGATGGCTCACTCGGTCTTGTAGTAACCTTATAATTAAGTAAGTACGTCAAAACTATTAAGTTCATCAATAATTTAGATTAGCCCTATTGGGTCTAATTTGGACCTACTTGTTTCTACTTAGACCTAAGAGGACCCACTCGTACTTGCAGTAATAATTAGTTAATACATTGGACCTACTAGGACCTACCAGGTCTTAGATCAAGTCGTAAGAAGCTACGACTGTAGATGAACTAACTTGTTCCTTAAATGGACCAACTCAAATATGAATTGGACCTACTTGAACTTGAAATGCACATCAAGCAATGATTTCCAAATATTATTTGCACTAATATTTTACCAAAATATCATCTATAACAATTGAGCAGGTGAACAAAACCTTCAGCTTCTGAGTAATGAAAATAGCTTCTTTGTTTTGACTTTTTCCCCTTTTTTCTGGCTTGACCTGGCTAATTTGGTAGAAAAAGCTTCTTTTGTGGAAGAAAGCGTGGAACTCCATGGTATATTGGTCCAACTGGGATTACTGGGCTCCACCTGGGCTCATTTTAGGGGCAATTCCCGTAATTGCAAAGATCACCAATGAATTGTAGCCCATTTTCCAGCCCGCCTTTTTTATCCTGGCCAAATACTAATACTAGTTTTTTATTTGCACCCTTTTTTACAGTGTTGATTAATGGGCTTTCATCCTTTGCTTTGGTTGCGTGCAATATTTGAGGGGAGCGGAGCGACCGGAGTCAGCGAAGGCCCCGTTCATCTGCTTCGTATTCATGATGTAATACCGATTGAGTCATGAGAAACGCAATGCGCTGGCTGCACTGCTGCACTAAATAAACCGGCCGAATTGGCCATAGCGCTTACCCGGTTTTGATGACTCAATCGGTATCATGAAAAAAGCAAGTTGAAGCCAATTTACATCGATTGCTGCACATTTCTATGGCTAGAATTGGCTTGAATGCGTTACAAGAGGAAATCTTATCGTACTTTCAAGCAATTTAAAATTGTTTTTCGCACAAACATTTTGCTAAATATTGGCGATAATATATGACATTTCTCAAAATATAAAAAAACATCATCCGGATTAACCAGCAGCGATTCCAAAAATGTGTGCGATGCTCCGCTCAAATGATCCAAGTCGGCAAGTCTTGGACGCCCAAATAAAATTCAGCACAGCAGAACATCACGTTTATCTCAGCTTGAGGTTATCTTTTCTGCAAAAAGGTCCAACTTGTAACAAGATAAATTCAGTTTTACTATTTATTAGCGGGAATATTTTTGAAGAGAAAAATATTTCGAAATTGCTTGAAATTCCGATAGCATTTTCTGTTGCAACGCATTCAAGCCATTTCTGGCCAAAGAAATTTTAAGACGTCAGCAAAAACATGCTTGAAAAGGCTTTTTTGGCAATTATGTAACAAATTACGGAGCAGATGAACTGGTCCAAAATTGGACCTACTAAAAGCAGTCTTGGACCAACTATGAGAGGTCTAAAAAACGTAGGTCTTACTTCAGTGAGCCCATTTATTGCCAGGTCCAATTCGACTAGATTGGTGAGGCTGTTGAAGGCTGACCCATCAATTTGAGTGAGGCCACAACGCGAGGCCAAAATGTGCTGCAAATTGGCCAATCCGAGGCGAGAGAAAAAATGGCGGCCAAAGACGGGCACATTGTTGCCACTGATGTTCAGCACCTAGAAAAGTGATTTAACTTAAAATCAAGTCAATTATTAATTGAAATCAAGTAGTGACTTAAAATGAAGACAGTTGTGACTTAAAATCAAGTCAGTCGTGACTTCAAAATCAAAACAGTTGTGACATAATCAAGTCAGTTGTGACTTTAAATCAAGTCAGTTGGGACTTTAAATCAAGTCATTTGTGACTTGCAGCAGTGTTGTGACTTAAAATCAAGTCAATCGTGACTCTAAAATCAAGTCAATCGTGACTTAAAATCAAATCAGTTGTGACTTTAAAATCAAGACAGTTGATACATAAATCAAGGCAATTGTGACTTAAAATCAAGTCATTCGTGACTTAAAATCAAATCATTCATGACTTAAAATCAAGTCTGTTGTGACTTAAAATCAAGTCAGTTGTGACTTTAAAATCAAGACAGTTGTGACTTAAAATCAAATCATTCATGACTCAATATCAAGTCAATTGTGACTTAAAACCAAGTCATTCGTGACTTAAAATCAAGTCAATCGTGACTTAAAATCAAGTCAGTTGTGACTTTAAAATCAAGACAGTTGATACATAAATCAAGGCAATTGTGACTTAAAATAAAGTCATTTGTGACTTAAAATCAAATCATTCATGACTTAAAATCAAGTCTGTTGTGACTTAAAATCAAGTCAGTTGTGACTTTAAAATCAAGACAGTTGTGACTTAAAATCAAATCATTCATGACTTAATATCAAGTCAATTGTGACTTAAAACCAAGTCATTCATGACTTAAAATCAAGTCATTCGTGACTTAAAATCTAATCATCCATGACTTAATATCAAGTCTGTTGTGACTTATGATCAAGTCAATCGTGGGCTAAAATCAAGTCATTTGTGACTTAAAATCAATTCAATAGCGACTTCATACAATCTTGACTTGACCAAACTGTGACTAAAAATCGAGACTTATAGAAATATTGGTTATTTACTTGTGTGTCAGACTCGACATCTGTGGGAATAGAAGCCAATTCTTGATCCGAGCAATCCACGGTGATTTTCGACTCTCTCCAAACACACTGGCATTTTCGCGGACATCCATCCAGTGATTTGGCGAGAAAAATCCACGCGGCCAAAAACAAAATGCCAACGCTTCTCCTCTGATCCATGATGAGAAAAAAGGGCTTTCTTTTTTCACATTTTGCTGCTGCTGCTGCTGTGAAAATGAAACGAATTTTTTATGCGGGCGCTTTCAATTAAATCATGCAAAATGATAGAAATTGATTAAGAATTTTTTTGCTCAATTAGAGGAGAAATTCTCCTTTTCTGCTCGATCAAAATGGCGCCGTTTAATGAAATGCCTTGCGAGTGTTTATTTCGTCAACGCGTAGGAATTTCTAATTTATGTAAACTTCAGCAAAAAGCAGCATAAACAGACAAGCAGTTTCTGCTTAATTATCGCAAAAATGAATCCAAAAAGCTCAAGCTGAAATTCTGGACTGGACCAATTTAACTCAAAGTTGGACCAATTCAACTCAAAATTGGACCAATTCAACTCATACTTTAGACAATGCGACTCAAAATTAAACTTGGCCCAACATGCCTGAAATAGTGATTTACACTTGACTTGATATGTGACTTGAAACTTTATGAGGATCAACATGACAAATAAATTGGATTTGGACCTATGTGACTCAAGAGTCACTTTCAAATTCAGTCCAATTTAGGACACGAATTAACATTCCATTTTGGACTCGAATTAATATTCCATTGAGGGCTAGAGTAAAACTGTCCAATTTTGGACACAAAGAAACATCCCATTTACAACTTAAAAAGAGTCCAATGCTGGACTTCTAAATTCACTCCAAAATTAGACTTCAAAATAAAGTCCAAATTTGGACCTAAGTAAATAAAACTTTGGTGTCCTCAGAGGACCTAATAATGGCCAATAAATGGTTTTGTAAAAGTTGCTTCATATGGCTGTGAGAGGGGTCCAAAGTTTTACTACATAAGAATTTCTTCAAACGTTGGGGGCGTGTATCTCCCCTCCCAGGGGCCCGAGGGCAAAACCCTTTGGTACAGTTACTACCTAAGGGTTAGCCCCTCAAGATAGTCCATAAGATTTTCAAAAAGCTCTCGGTGCTGCAAGAGTGGTTATTGAAAATTCTGCGAAGGTTTTCCTTAAAAACAGTACTTTTTCGGACTAGTAACTTTGGGCCTAAATATGGTCCATTTTGTAACTAAATATGGTCGAATTTTGGACCTCAGTACGGTCCGATTTAGGACCATCAAAACAGTCCAATTTTGGACCAACTCAGCAGTCCAATTTTGGACCATCAAAACAGTCCAATTTTGGACCATCAAAACAGTCCAATTTTCGATCTTCAAAACAGTCTAATTTTGGACCTTTAAAATAGCCCAATTTTGGACCTTCAAAACAGACCAATTTTGGACCTTCAAAACAGTCCAATTTTGGACCTTCAAAATAGTCCAATTTTGAACCTTCAAAACAGTCCAATTTTGGACCATAAAAAACAGTCCAATTTTGGTTCTTCAAAACAGTCACATATTGGACCTTCTAAATAGTCCAATATTAGACTTCGAGGCAGTCCAGTTAAGGACCATAGCTAAATTTTCGGACTTTTTTGACAAGCCCAAATTCGGAATTTGTAGCTTTGAGAAAAAATGAGCAAACAAAAAGCATGGTAATTTTGGACTTGCCTAGTAAAGGGCTGAAAGTGGATCAGTGTTGAGGAAAAACAGCAACAACAACCAGACACAAGCGATGCTTTCTCACCACCTTTCATCGTGGAACTGAGAGAAGAAATAGCGGGAATTGGAGATGTGCGCCTGAAAAAAAAATCCGGGAAGAGAAAAAAGAGTAAACAAAGATCAGATCAACAAAAGCGGCCACTAAACGAAAAGGAAAACAATGGGGCCAAAATTGGAGCACAACATTCAATTGAGCCAAACTGGCACGAAATGAGCGAAATCAGTCAAACTGAGCCTCATTGAGTCAAAATTAGTCAAATCGTGCCAATTCAAGGTGAATCAAATTGAATGAGCGTACTGCACATATTTGGATAAATTGAGTTAAATCGAGGAAAATTGAAGCAAAATTAGTCAAATAATTATTCAAATTGAGTCAAAATTAGTCAAATAATTATTCAAATTGAGTCAAAATTAGTCAAATAATTATTCAAATTGAGTCAAAATTAGTCAAATAATTATTCAAATTGAGTCAAAATTAGTCAAATTGAGTCAAAATTAGTCAAATCGAGTCAAAATTAGTCAAAATTAGTCAAATTGAGTCAACATTAGTCAAATTGAGTCAATATTACTCAAATTGAGTCAAAATTAGTCAAATTGAGTCAATATTACTCAAATTGAGTCAAAATTAGTCAAATTGAGTCAAAACTAGTCAAATTGAGTCAAAATTAGTCAAATTGAGTCAAAATTAGTCAAATTGAGTCAAAATTAGTCAAATTGAGCCAAATCAAGGTGAATTAAATTGAATTAACATATACTGCATAAGTTTCAGTCAAATTGAGTTATATTGGAAAAAATTGAGTCAAAAGAATCAACTGGAGTCAAAACCGGAAATTGAGTCAATTTGGAAAACCTTGGAATAAATGAGTCACAATGGGAAAATTGAGTGAAAATGCGTCACTTTGGGAAAATTTAGCTGATATGAGCCAAACTGGGAGAATTGGGTCAAAATGTCAAGTTGTTTTAAATAAGGGGAAAATGAGTCAAAAAGCGCCAACTCAAATCAACTGGAGTCAAATCCGGAAATTGAGACAATTATGAAAACGTTGGAATAAATGACTCAAATTGTGAAAATTGAGTCAAAATGCGTTGCATTGAGAAAATTAAGTCAAAATGCGTTGCATTGAGAAAATTAAGTCAAAATGCGTCACATTGGGAAAATTGAGCCAAAATAAGTCAAATTGTGTCAAAATGCATTAAATTGGGAGAATTCAGATAAAATGTGTAAAATTGGGAGAATTTAGATAAAATGTGTAAAATTGGGAGAATTGAGTTGATATGAGTGAAATTGAGTCAAATTGCGTCTACTTGCGTCAAGTTGAGTCAAGTTGCGTCAAATTCAGCAAAATCAAGTCAACTTGCATCAAATTGAGCCTACTTGCGTCAAGTTGAGTCAACTGGTGTCAAATTCAGCAAAATTGAGCCAAATTCAGCAATGTTGGTCTAAATGTAGCAAAATTGTGTTAAACTTAGCAAACTTGGGTTGACTTATGTTAAATGCAACAAAATTGAGTCAAGTCTAGTTAGAAATTAGCAGAATTGCTTTGATGCAGCAATGCTAAGCAAAAGTCGTAATTTCTTACCTTGATTCTTGGCTGAATGAAATAACAAATTTTCTCACGGTAAACGGTTAGCTTCTTGTGTGTGGTAGCACAACTGGCCAATAACCGTGTGTGTCGATAACTGAAACCATACATGAAAATGTGTTCAACATTTTCACACGCGTTAGTCAATGAGAGCCAAGCCGAAAAATGCTCTTGATTTTCGAGAAAAATCTCGTATAACCAACTAGATTGAAAAATGACCACTTTTTGTACAGTGACCACTCTTTGAGAAAGTGACCACTTTTGACAAAGTGACCACTTATTGACAAAGTGACCACGTTTTGACAAAGTGACCACTTTTGACAAAGTGACCACTTTTTGACAAAGTGACCACTTTTTGACAAAGTGACCACTTTTGACAAAGTGACCACTTTTTGACAAAGTGACCACTTTTTGACAAAGTGACCACTTTTGACAAAGTGACCACGTTTTGACAAAGTGACCACTTTTGACAAAGTGACCACTTTTCGACAAAGTGACCACTTTTCGACAAAGTGACCACTTTTCGACAAAGTGACCACTTTTGACAAAGTGACCACTTATTGCCAAAGTGACCACTTTTTGACAAAGTGACCACTTTTTGACAAAGTGACCACTTTTCGACAAAGTGACCACTTTTGACAAAGTGACCACTTTTCGACAAAGTGACCACTTTTCGACAAAGTGACCACTTTTTGACAAAGTTACCACGTTTTGACAAAGTGACCACTTTTTGACAAAGTTACCACGTTTTGACAAAGTGACCACTTTTTGACAAGGGACCACTTTTGGGTAAAGCGACTACTTTCGGGTAAAGCGACCAATTTTTGACATAGCGACTAGTTTTTGATGATGGAACTCATCTATCATTTATTGCTAGGTTTTGTGAACAGGTCATTCAACTTTGCGGTAAATGGACATTACTGATTTTTTTTACCACGCTTTGAAGCAACGTCCGCTCTAAAAATACACTAAGGAGTATTACTATTAGCTGAGTCGGCTGAGCAGTACATAAGTTCCAGACATATAATTTCCATGATGCTCTTTGATTCAGAGGAGGATAATGATCATTATCCATCTACAAGTGGATAATGGATCATTATACATTGCTTGATCCTTACGCCATCTATTTCATATGGCTGAAATAGAAAAAAAAGCAAGGCTCCACCGAGAATCGAACTCTGGTCGCCAGTACAGTGCGCCAATGCTCTACCTCTGAGCCAACGAATCATATGATTATAAGGAGTTTTTTTAGAGCTAGGTGACATTGCGACTAGTGAGTACTGAGCAGCGAGCTCCGCAAATACTTCGCCGGACGGGCAGGACACGGGCCGGCGCGGCACAACGATAAAGGAGCGCGCCCAGCTGGTGCAGGCTAGACCACTGCATGGGTCAACTTTGATGAGCTCGCACTCATTGTCTGTGATAAACCGGACCGCAAAATTTAAGGCATCTCTGGCAAAATTGAGGGGCCTTAAAAGGTGAAAATTAAATTTTAGCAATGCTTGAAATGTTGGGGGTGGCTAATAGTAATAGGATTATACACCTCTAGGCTGTCGGATAACACTGATTTTTGTCAACTTGGCGGTGGGTTCACTACATACGGCAGTGAAGCGAAAATCCTTGTATTTTGCTGAGATTTGGCGTGCGCTCGCATCTACCGTACAATAATGGATTTTTTCGTCACATGTGAAGAAATAATGCTCATTATTACACAGTTGGCAAATTGAGGGTTCTTCTTCAATTAAAAAAGACTTAACCAGGATTCGAACCTGGGTCTGCAGAGTGAAAGGTCTGCACACTACCGCTATGCCACCAGATCACATCAAATGAAGAGATCTGATGAGTGATATAAAAATGCATGAAAAAGCGCCATCCATTGAAATGACACCGCATTTAGCAGTGATTGTGTTGACTGCTGAGTTCTTTTGTTGCTAACCTGGATAGGTAATTTAAAATTAAAAATGTAAAGTAAAATTCCAGATCACTCGTGGCTTCGCCACTCGGTGATCTTTCATTTGACTACTCATGAGCGAAAAACCCTATATGGACTCGTCATCAGGACAGTATTGTTACATTATTTTTTAGTGTCTCGTGATCTGTCACTTGACACTAAAAAATAATTCGTGTTATCCTCCAGCCTAGAGGTGTATAATCCTATATTAAGTCCACCCAACTCCTCAGAACTGGCTTTCAGCTATGATAACTGATGGCCACTATTGAGATTTTTCAGAAAATTGCTGGTAATCTGTCTTGTTGTATTTCTGTCAAATTGTATTTTAGTATAACTGAATTTTCAGCCCTATCTGTATTTTAGCCCTAACTGTACTCTAGCCCAAACTGTATCTTAGTCAAAGTGTATTTTAGTCTTACTGTAGTTTAGTATTTTTATAGATTAGTCAAAATGTATTCTAGTCAAACTGCATTTTAGCCAAACTGTATTTAAGCCCTAGTCTTATTAAATTCAAGGCTAATTTGATCAGCACTTCATTCTCAATTATCCTGTTATAGATCACATATCAAGGTTTAACTGAGCACAAAAAGTAGTTTTCTTTTCATAGATTGCTGAGGTCATGGATGCCTTTTTGTCGCTCTCTGAGCTGACCCATTTGTATTTCGGCCTGACCACTGAATGGCTGGACTCGATGAACACTCTGTTGTCCAACAAAGACTCGAGCAACAGCAAAGACTCGTTCCCCATTTTGGTCAATGGTGTGGTGGAAATGTACACATTGTCCAAGCTGTACAAAACTCTGTGCACATCCTTGCCCAATTACCAAAAGGTCAAGATCCTCAAGATGCCCAAATCAGCTGTAAAGAAGCAGTACATCGCTACCCAAAAGTAGATGAGAACTGAAAGTATCGCTGTATTTTAAGTAAGATTGAATAGAGAAGAAGAACCTGCTTGATTTTCACCAAAGTTTCACTGCAGAAATGGGGGTCATGGTAAAAGGCACACTCAGCACACTATGATATGGCAGGTGAATTTCTCTGTTAGTCTGTCAAGTGTGCATTTTACCAAAAGAGACAAAAAGGAAGTGCGAAAAATCAATCAAATGTGGTAAAGTTTGATATAATCCTCAACTTAATTACTGTAAAAAATGAGAAAATCCAAAAGAAATTATTAACAACTTGTTGGAGAAATGTTCCATAAAAGTTTAAGAGATTCAGTTCTTATGCTTTTTGATTTTGCATTCTTAGTAAATCCAAGCAAGCAAATAAGTGGGATGACAAAAAATGGACAAAAAAAAAAATTTCTGAGGGAGAAAAAATGGCCAAAACAAGATAACATTCATTATTTGATATTTTAGTCTTTCTGTCAAAAACAATTTGAGATATTTGTTGAGATTTACTTGACTCAATATTAGTTTCTGAAAGACTTAACACATTGTTTTTGTTTTAAAATAGCTATTAGTGAAGTTCAGTCGGAAAGGATTGCATTAAGATGGAATATCACACTTTTTTATGGTCAATTAATTTATCCGCACCTCCTTATCATAACTTTGCCACTGGAGAGTGCCTTTTACAGATTGGAAAAACGCACACTCAATGGTAAAAAGCACACTCACAGAGAAATTTAGTAATTACATAGTGTGCTCTGTGTGCCAAGTGTGCCTTTTACTGCTACCGCAAAAATGGCAAGCTTGGAAAGGTTCATGCATCCTTTACTGGCAAGCAATACTACATAGGTTTTTTTAATAATGATATATTTCATCTTCGAAAATTGGTCAATCTATGGATTGTGCGAAAACTGAATATGGCCAGCATAAGAGCAGCTTGGTTACTAGGAGCTTCTGGAATTATTTGACTCGTTCCATCAGAGCCTGTTGCTCTTTGAGGGCTTTGATATACTTTTCTTCGAGCACTTTGAGCCTTTTTTCAATTTGATTCCATTCATTTTCCATTTCTTGAAAATGAGGATTATTTTTTAGCTCCCTCCTGGACGGTTTTGCCAGAAATCTAAGATCTACCATACGCCAGTACTGATCCTTGTCAATGATTCCATGCTGAATTTCATCTTCTAATTCATCTAAATGTCGCTTGGTTGCATTGAGGGATTGAAAGAAATATTCAGCTTTGATTTTTTCATTGTCTACCACAATGAGGATAATTTTTGCTCTCATCATGCAATTTCTTGATCTTCCAATTGTGACAACGACATTGGACTCAAATCCAATGAGATTGTCTTGCAATGCAATGAGATCACAACTTTTCTCCTCATTTGTGACCCAATTGCGAATGGATTCAATATTGGGATTTTCTTCTAGCAAGGACAAAAGTTGCCTTCCAGTTTGATTCTTCTGCAATTCTGGGTAAATGTTTTTCTGGAAGAATTCTTTGAAATCACTGGGCACTGCCATGAGAGCACCTTTCATATTCAAGTCACTCAATTTCTTCATGGCTTCTTCCATGGTTTTGACTTCAAAGACTGATGGACCATTCACCAAGTTGGTACCCAATTCCAATTGGTTTACATTCCAGTCTTGTATTGAATGACCTGTACACAAATGGAAACTGAATTTTGGTCTACATTTTAAAATGCATAGGATGTTTTACAATCTACAACCATATTTTTAAGATCTAAGGGTCTGAAGGTGGGATGCACTAAAATGTGGGACAAGCATGACAAACTACTAAAATGCATAATGAACACTAAAATGCAAAAAAAACCAGTTTTTTCATCAATATAACACTATAGTAACACTAAGAAATACGGCCCAAATTATGGCATAGTTTTTTTACTGAGTAAAATGAAGTGTTTCTTTTTTGTAATTTTTTGTAATTTTTTGAACAATCAGAGTAGAGGTGACATTTTTCCGGTTAGAATGAGAAGAGAAAAGTAAAGTTCAGCTGATTTTTTACATTTCTAAATGAATTTTGAACAAAGATTCTAAAAAAAAGAAAGGTTAGCTGCTTAATTACCTTTCTCACTTGACATTTTCGGTTAGAATTTGAAAAAAATCAGAGTCAGCTGTTTATTTACATTCTCCATATGATATTTTTGGCAATAACTTTTAAAAAATCAAAGTCAGCTGTTTGTTTACAGTTCTAAATGGTTTTTTGGCTTGAATTTGATTAAAAATCTCAGTCTGTGGTTTATTACATTTCTAAACGAATTTTTAAACCTAGAATTTCTTTTGAACAAAATACATTTTTAACAGGTTCCAATTGGGAAAAGCTTGCCTCAAGCTTTGATTAATGCTAAATCATATCTAGATGGCGCTGCACTCGTACACAGAGGGCACTTCAGATCAAAATGATGTCATAATTTGGGCGCAAATAAAAGCGGGTGCGTGATTTCATCAACGCGGGCCGGCGTTTCAACCTCGCTCATTGTGTGTGCTAACGGATGACAGATCCCGCAATGGGCCGTTTGATTCCGAAAAAAGCCCACAAACAGAGTTATTTCAGAATGCAACTAGCGCCATCTGAACCGACTTTGTAGCATTAATCTAAGCTCAAGACAAGCTTTTCGCAATTAATAGCTAAATTAAGTAAATCCAAGCCTCTCACTGCAATTACATATATTTATGTTTACATTATATATACTATATATATATATATATATATATATATATATATATATATATATATATATATATATATATATATATATATATATAACGTCTGACCGTTCAAAATTGGACGGTGCGGGAATCAAAAGTTTGTGTTATGAATTCATGAATTTTGTGGCTTAATAGGCGTCATTGGAAAGCTTGAACCTTTGGGCATCTTTTTTTGTTTTCTGACAAAATGAAAAATATTATTACTATTAGCTGAGATGGCTGAGCAGTTCACAAGTTCCGAATGTACAATTTACATGATTTTTGATTCCTGATTGATCTACAGGAGTGGGTAATAGTTCATACAGTTGAACTAGTGACTACTAATTTGCAAGAAGTGCTTGGCAGAATAAAAAAATAAGCAACATAAACTTTTTTGTTAACATGTTTTAAAGTTATATTTGCTCATCCATTTCAGGAGTACTTACATTTTTAATACCTAACTATATTTTAGGCCCACAACCATGTAATTGCCTTAATGTTGGCAATATCAAAAAAGCCTTTTGAAAACTACTCATTTACACCTTTACTTTTTAAATTTGATGAAAACGTTATTCTTTGTATTGCTCAGAACAAACTAGAGGTTTCAAAATAATAGCAATCAAAATAATTCCTCCCTTATTTTTCCCCTTTTTGTGAGTATTTTGTTATATATTTTGTGTTGGCTGTGTGCCTTGTGGGTATTGTTGGAATTGTGTGAGCTTAAGTAGGAGAGTTCTTAGACGTCTTCTAGTTTTAGCATCTACAACAAGGAAAGCAAATAGGGTCTTTCACCTTTGAATCTATATTCACAGTCATTATTCTTCCAAAAGTGCAGAAGAAGATGGTGAAGGATGGAAAAAGAATTAGGGGGTTCCAAATCTCAATTCAGTTTTTGGATGAGAAATTCAATGCTAGATTTGGCCACCCAACTTTGCAAGTTCTGTGGCCAAACAAGATCTTAAAATACACTTATTCAGTGCTATGTTGATTGTAACATGCAGGTATGTAATTGATGAAAGTGCTCAGGGGCAAATGTTACCTTTGTGAGGTATTCGGTGAGACCACAGAGAATTTTTTTCTCTTTTTGCTGCTTCCACAATTTGCCTGGTGTTCCTTAGTGGTTTATACATTCTCCTGGGCCAGACAAAACCATTTGATTCCCAAACTTCATAATTGTTGAATGGGTACAACTGCAGTGTTGATCGCACCATGATCCAAATATGATTGCATTTGATTTTTTGCAAAAAATCAATGTTGAATTGGTCAACTTGTTTTTGATCTTTGAAAACAACAGGACAGCAAAACTCATCGATGAAAACTGCTTGGTAGCCTTCAAAGCAGGGTAGCCACTGATCTTTCAGATCATCAATTGATTCTGCCTTTTTCATGCCTTTCACAGTGACATTTTCTTTGCCCTTAAAGACTACTTCTTGAATCCAGATAAGCAGTAGGCTCACATCGCTATACATGGTGATGATGAAAAGCACGCGTGATCCTTGTCCTGCCAATGATTTAGCCTTGTCAACCATCAGGAGTGTCTTCCCTGTTGAGTATGAAGAGTCAAACATAACACGCTCTTCTTCCAAGATGCTCATTTGTCCTGGAGTCCAGCACAGCCAGGTTTTTACATTTTCAACAGAACCTGCTTCTTCAAGAGCTTCCAAAGATTTCTGGGCAAATATCATGGGCACTGGGCTTGGAGTTGCGCTAGCGCAAAATATCAAGTACTTTGCAAGTACCTGGAGCTGTTCAACTGGCACATCTTCATTTTGGACTTCATAGCCATTTGCTGCACTTTTCAGCTTGCTGGCCAAATCATCTTTACCAATCATTATGAAGTTGCTGCACTTGTCACAAAAGCTGAGGCCCTCCTTTTCTTTGTCAGCGTAAGTCAAAGCCTCAACCTTCCATCCTTTGGTTAGATCTGCACCAAACCATTTGGTCAGTAGCTCTTTTGTGCCTTTAAGTTGCTCTGCTACTTTCTTAATTGAACATTTGCCGTCCTGTAAATAAGGCACACAGTGTTTAAATATTATCTGATCACTTAAAAAATAGTTTACCTGCATGGGATCAGTGCCAAGCAGACTCTTTGCTTCAATGATGGTGATGGTCTTTTGTGTCCAATTGATGGCAATGAAGTCTTTTTCTTCAGCAGACTTTTTTCTTGTGTCTTCCAGGTTTAAGGTCAAGAAATACAAGCTGTGAATAACAATAATGTCATGGCTCATTTCCTTGTAGTGCTTTTTCAAGGCTTCATAGACAATCCTTTCAGGCCTTTCACCTTCTGCTGTCTCAATTTCAGGTTTCAGCCTTTTTGCCATGTCATTTTCCCTCCTCCAACCAATTTTCAAATTTTCAAATATCTGGTCTGATTCGATTGAAGAGACACCTTTGAGCTGTTCCACCATTCCATCATAGTTCTCATTTTGGTAGGCTTGTTTCATGTCCTTAAAAAACTCCTCAGCTTGTTCACTTTTGCCCATGTCAAAGAGGCCTTTCCAGACTTGCTTTTCAGTCTCTTCTAGATTACTCCCAGCTAATTCCATATCAAATTCTCGCTCTGACATTGTCTTTGCTTTTTTTTGGATATCATCAAGGTTGCGGAGAAATTTCTGGAGACATTCTATAGCCTCATAGTCCACAAGCTTTGGACATTTGGTCAAGAAGTTCTCTGGCACAAAAATCTGACCAAAGTTGCCCAATGTTGGTTCTGAAAATCGAGGAAACATTTTTTTATGATGGAAAGCAAAGTATAATTCAGTTTACCAATTCGTCTCAGTTTATTCAACTACACTTATATAAAAGCTCTGACCTTTTACTTTATCAATTGACTATTGAGTATTTTATAAGGTGTGTTACTCCTCTGTTTGACCAGACACAATGATATTGTCCAAAAGGTAAATCCCATTGCACAGTGGGTCAAAAAGAAAAATGGTAGAATAGCCATTTTTGGCCATTTTTTGCGGTGTGTCTAAATTGGGCAAGCAAGGGCAAGCAAGGGCAAGCAAGGGCTTCTTTGGCTCTGCCTCAGACCCCTGACAGAGCAGCTACTGTCAAAAGCCAGCCCATGTGTTTGCTTGCCCAAAGGTCAAGTTATATGTGTTGAAAGTGCTAATAAAAGGCCAATTTGACAAGCATCCCTCCCTTTGGGCATTGTTATATATCTATCTACTTGGGTTGAATTTTGATGAAAAAAACCATCTTAAAATGTTTGTTCCATATTGTATTGCGGTTGCTTGCCCAGGCTTGCCCTAGTTTATCCTAGCTTGCCCAGGTTGCCCTTGCTTGCCCTATTTAGTCACGCCCCATTTTTTGGGCATCCATAACTTTTGATTGGAATCGAATTGAATTAAATGACTCCTACGATTTCGCGAGTTTTTTGTCCCGTGCGCGTCCAGAAGGCATTTTGAGTTTGAGCCACTGGCTGTGCATTGCAAAAAAAGGAGAAAAAATGCATCTTGTATGGAACCCTGGGCATCAAGTTTAGGAGTCCGACACTCTACTGGCTGAGCTACTCATTTAGCAAAAATATTTTAGTAATAATCATTTCTTTATTATGACTGACCATTGTACTCTTCTGCTAAGCTGAGCTAAGCTTAATAGAAGAGTCTCTATCAGAGGTACGAGACAAAACTTGATCTAAGACACCTTTGAGCTACAAAAAGTGCCAAATTCAAAATGCACAATTTTTAGTTGATCAATTAATGCCTTTAGCCACTCTAGCTCTACTGAGGGCCTCTCAACCCAAGCCCTCGTAGCATCACTTGGCTCTTGCAAGCTCGAGCCCGCAAAGTTGCCACTCGATTTTTGCTCAGCTATTTTATTAGCTTGTTTTATAAATTGTTTACATATATAAATAGATAAACTCTTTCAGCAGCCAAAAAAGTTTCGACTGGGGCAATAAGAAAAAATGATTAATTCATCCCATTTTCTTATCATAATGTTTGTTAGCTGCCCTCTGAACATGAGAATTAGTGGAGATGACGAAATTCCAGATTGATCACTTACCACCAAATAAATCTTACCTGCAAGCTGAGGGTAATCTCTTTTGAGTAGTTCAGTGGCAGCCTCATCGATGCTGCTCAATGGCTTCCCTCCATTACCAAGATAGAACTTTTTGAGGTTGTCATTGAAGGGTTTCGTCTTCTTTTGCTGCTTTTTGTCCTTTTTGTCGAACTTTAAACACTCTTTGAGCTTGGGCTCACCTGGCCTTAGCTCAAAATCTGTAAGGCCTAAAATGTCGCAAAGCCCATATTTTGCGCAAGTAGCCATGCTTTTTTGCATGAGAAATCGTGTGATGCACTGAATACTGGCTTATCTTAAAAGGTCAAAAAGCATTGCATTGATAAGTAAGATAATCTTGAATCAAACAACACAAGAATAGGAAGACAATCAATTGGAAAGTGCGCACAATTTTTAATGACAATTTTGCAAAGCGCTCTCTTTTGAAAGGTGCAATTATTACAATAGTATGATGCTGAAAATTCATTTTTCGCGCATTTTAGTTTTTGATCCAATAATGTCATATTTGTGAAATTTTTAATTGCGTTTAGCGCAACATTTTATTTTGAGTGCAACTCAACCTTTATTCAATGATCATTTGTTGAAGTTGAAAATGCACCTGTTTGATTTGACACAATTGAGGCAATGCTATATTTTTTTATTCAGATATCCTTGTCAAATTGGGGATTTGACAACAGTTCACAATTTTTGAAATGGCATGACATTGTCTAATAATCCAGCCCCATATCGTATGGCAAATGTTGACGGTAAAAAGTAACGCATATACAAAATACCGCACCGTATAGCACCGAAACGCACCCAATAGCAACATTACGCACCATACTAAAACCCGCACCATAACAAAAATTAAACTAGTAATCAAATAGAGAAATAGAAGAGTAAGGTCCCAAGTAGTCCAAAACAGGTCCTAACTCAAAAACTTCACTACATGGTGCATTTGGCTAGAGCCGAAAAACGCAAAAACGCACCCATTGTAGTAAAAACAAGGCTATGAGGCAAAAATTACTTTGAGGCATCTCTGGGTCCAAAAGCTGATTGGACCTCATGAGTTAGGTCCCAAGGAGTCCAAAACAGGTCCTAACTCAAAAACTTCACTACATGAAGCATCTCTAGGTTGTAAAGATGGTAAGCGGTGTGAAGTGAATGGGGATTAGTGGTTTGACATGTAGGGGTATGAAGAAGGGGTAAGTGTTGTAAACAGCTAGGACCAGTTTTGGACTCCTTGGGACCTAAATCAAGAGGTCCAAATAGCTTTTCAATGCTGCTCAATGGCTCCTTTTGATTACCAAGGTAGAACTCTTTGAGGTTGTCATTGAAGAGTTTCGTCTTCTTTTGCTGATATTTGTCCTTTGGATCGAACTTTAAGCGCTCTTTGAGCTTGGGCTCACCTGGCCTTAGCTCAAAATCTGAAAGGCCTAAAATGGTGCAAAGTCTATAATTTGCGCAAGTAGCCATCTTTTTTCCATGAGAAATCCTGTGAAGCACTGACTGTGCTTTATCTGAAATGGTCAAAAAAGTTGCATTGATAACTGAGATAATAGGAAATGTTGAATTAAACAACACAAGTATATCTAGGCAATTAATGTGAAAGTGCGCACAATTTTTAATGAATTATTCAAAGCGCGCTCTTTTGAAAGGCAATTAAGGTACAATAGTATGATAATGAAAATTAATTGTTGCATATTTTAGCTTTTGAGCCAATAATGTCATATAGTATATGAAATTAATTTTAATTGTTTAAAGCGCAACATTTTATTATGAGTGCAACTCAACCTTTATAATGATCATTTCTCCGTATTTTATGCTAGCATTTGAGGAGAAATAAGCTGAGCACAACTTGGAACTTGAAACCTATCCAGGGATTTTCAGTTTCTGGTACAGGACATATCGCTTTTTCTCCGAAATCTTCCCTGACTCCTTCATTTAGCCCAAAACCTTAATTCTTCAATAGAGCATATGTGTGTAATATTGGTGTTAAAGATCTTCTTGAGGTAGGGATTGGTCATCGAGGTCAAAAGGAAAAGCCTCCAGACAATATTTTCACAAAAGGTTTTGTGAGCATCAACTTTGATTTTGCGCTTTACACCACATGAATTTGGTTGCGTTGTTGGCTAAAATTTGACTTGATTTGAGTCAAATTGGATGAGTCTATTTCATAGCTCAGCGGTACAGCAGCGGCCCTTGACCTGAGAACCATGGGTTCGAATCCAGCTTTCAATGATTCTCCCCTCGATAGTTAATAGCATCATTTGATTCTTGCGAGTTGAATTTGATTATTGACTTTAGTGTCAATTTTTATATTGGAGTCAAATTTGAAAATGGGCTTTAGATTCAAATTTGAAATTTGACTTTTAAATTCCAATTTGATATTTGGCTTTTAAGTCAAATTTGAGATTCGACTTTTGTGCAAATGAAAATAAAAATTGCTTGAAAGTGCAACGAGGTTTTCCTTTTTTTCGCCTTCAAGCCAATTTTGGCGGGAAAATCTGACCAAACCAAATGAAATTGGCTTGATTTTGCTTTCCCACCTCGATACTTGGTGCAAATATCGCTCATTACAAAAGTAGATGAGCAGGGCCGAGATGGATGATAAATATTTACGAGCTTGTGTGCTGCAATTATTCCGCTTTTGATGGCTTTTTCACAATTGTGTATGTATTCCTAATCACCATAAATTAGTTTTTACTAAAAATGTGCCGAAAGTTTCCCCGCACAAAAAAAGCAAAACTGTGATGAATTCATTTTCTTTTCCTTTTACATAAACTGCTGATATTTTGCACTTAGGTAAGCGATTTATTTTTTGCTCGGCCTTCTTTTTTTCGCATTAGCAAATGACACAATTTCTGGCTGAGATAATCCAGGGTGGTTTTCTTTATTTGGTGGCGTTTTTTAATGAGGTCTTAGCAAAGATTAGGCAAGTATTTGATGTGCTCTTCAGACTGAATTGTATTCATTGCCTTTTATTAAACTTTGCTCATCTATTACCTAAAGGAAAATATCAACCACTATTTTGGTAACTTATTTTTGTGAGCCAAATTTGATATATGAGCCATATTTGATAATTGAATGTTGAGTCAAATTTGATATTTGAATTTTGAGTCATATTTGATATTTGAATTTTGAGTCATATTTGATATTTGAATTTTGAGTCATATTTGAATTTTGAGTCATATTTGATATTTGAATTTTGAGTCATATTTGATATTTGAATTTTGAGTCATATTTGAATTTTGAGTCATATTTGAATTTAGAGTCATATTTGAATCAAATTTGAGATTTGACTTTTGAGTCAAATATGACATTTGATATTTGAATTTTGAGTCAAATTTAAAGATTTGACTTTTAAGTCAGATATGAGATTTTTTAAGTCATATTTGAGATTTGACTTTTGTGTCAAATTTGAGATTTGACTTGTGTGTCAAATTTGATATTTGACTTTTGAGTCAAGTTTGAGATTTGACTTAAGAGTCAAATTTGATAATTGAATGTTGAGTCAAATTTGATATTTGAATTTTGAGTCATATTTGATACTTAAATTTTGAGTCACATTTGATACTGGAATTTTGAGTCACATTTGAGATTTGAATTTTGAGTCAAATTTGAGATTTGACTTTTGCATCAAATTTTTAGCGTCAAATTAGTTATTTAAATCAAATTTGGTTTGAGCGTCAAATTTACTATTTGAGTCAAATTTGATATTTGAGTTCTTTAAGCTAGTTCTATTAATCAAGTTAGTTCTTTTAGTTCAATTCGTTTTTTGACTTAAATTGGTTATTTTGAGTCGGTTTTAGTGTCAAATTAGTTTTTCTAGTCAAATTATATTTTTCCATTCAAATTTGGGCGGTGTAGAATGTTGAATAATATTATGGTCGATATTTTGGCCAAATATTTAGAGTGAAAAAAATTGGAAAATCCTTTTTTAAAAGAGGTGTGCGATCAAAAGGTACGAATGAAAGCAATTAATTCGAGGGCAGAGAGAGAAAAAAGCCTGCGAGTGAACTTTTAATTTGAGTCCAATAATCAAAAAAGCAAATTACGCGCTTGATTTGTTTCTGTTGCTTATGTCGATGCCAGCAACACAAAATTACTTTTCTTCGACTCTTTTGGGGAGGCCCTCGTCACCTGATCCATATTATGCGATAGTTTGCCCAAATATAGCGCCAAAGCAGCTGGCTCAAGCCATTTTCATGAGATTTTTCGCCATTTCTTGGCCCAAATTGGCTTGAAAGCGTTCAAAAAACAAATTTTAACCACTTTTCAAGCTATTTTTATTTAGTTTCAACACATATCGAAAAGTTTTAAAGTATCGATATTATAATGCAACAAGTTCACAAATAAGAGATATATTTTTTGGATATCGTGCAAAAATCGATAATTAAGGTCCATTAAAAAATATTTTTTTTTAATATTTTTGGGCCAAAATTGGATTTGTAGCCTTCAAAAAGAAAATCTCATTGAGCTTTGAAGCAAGTTTGATTGTGTTTAGCGCATTGATGTTTTGGCAAAATATCGACCACAATTTGCAGCAGCTGAGCTGGGCCTTAATTGAAAACTGAAGCTATATTGCTGCAATTGTCAGGGGCAATTTGCACTTGTACAGAGCAAAAAGGCATTTCCTCTTCGTTTCCCATATTTTTTATTAACACCTTTTTTGGGCTGGATTTCAAAAACTGCATAATTTCATAGATATTTTTCCAAAAACTCGATGTGCAAAACAAATCAAACTTGATTCAAAGCTCAAGGAGATTTTCTTTTTGAACGCTTCAAATCCAATTTTGGCCAAAAAATAATAAAAAAAATTGAAGGAAATGGCTTGAATTTTGCCACAATAGTCAAATATATTGCATATTATTGATCAGGTGAGCGGAGCCCAATTTTGGGTTTCTTCATCAGCGGAATAAAGTCGTTAAAAATGGTCAGTTCATCAATGAATAATGCTTAACGATTATTGGGCCTTTATTGCTACTTAAGCAATCAGGATTCGTCCAGTTTCTCTTTTGCCAATCAATCGAGGCTGCGCTCAGCTGCTCAGAATTATGGCCGATATTTTGGCAAAATATCAATGGGCAAAAGCGATACAAACGTTGCTTTAAAGTGTGATAAAATTTCCTTTGTTAACGCATTTGAGCCGATTTTGGCAGAAAAGTGTGGAGAAATCTATGGAAAATGGCTTGAATCAGCTGTTTCTGCGTTTTTGCATTTGTTTGAGAAATCGTAGCTAGCAGATATAGATGAACGGGGCCATATCATTTTGCTTCTTTTTAGGTAGATTAAAAAGTAATAGAGTAACCAAAATGATGATAATGAAGTCATAATTAAAATGATCGAAACTGTGAAACTCAAGGAAGTAAATTGTGAAATTACGAAACAACTGTGAAATTCAAATTAGAAGTTGTGAATTTCAAATTGGAAATTGTGAATTTCAAATTGGAAATTGTGAAATTCAAGCTAGAAATTGTGAAATTCAAGGTAGAAATTGTGAAATGCAAACTATAAATTGTGAAATGCAAACTATAAATTGTGAAATGCAAACTATAAATTGTGAAATGCAAACTATAAATTGTGAAATGCAAACGAGAAATTGTGAAATGCAAACTAGAAACTGTGAAATTTAAACGAAAGTTAGTTTTTATGCCAAAATTTGAGATGTTCTAAGAAAAATTGTGAAAATCAAATTAGAAATTGTGGAATTGTGAAATTAAAAATTGTGATATTCAAACAAAAAATTGTGAAAATTAAACTGGAAATTGTGAAATCCCTACCAAAAATGGAGAAATTCAAGCAAAAAATTGTGAAATTGATTCGATTTCCATAATTTCCAAGATTCCCCACCTAAAAAAAGATGAGAAAAATTTGCCTTGAAATTCCATAGATTTGTCTTCCTTGCAAATTGCTTTTCTAAAGTTGAATGTCCCTTGGGACAACGAGTCACTTTCCAGCATAAACTCTACATTATCTGCAATTTTAAAAGCCTTTCAAAAGACTCTCTCATATTATAAGGCATTTCTCATTAGAACCTAAGAGTTTTCTAAGAGTGTGTGTAAAAATGACTCTCATGGCCTCGATGATGAATCTGGAAGAAAGAGAAAGCCTCACTGATAAAAAGGCCAGAGATCCTTGGCAGCCTCAGCAGTCCAAGGAGCAACCTCAAGATGGGCACAAATGGCCTCAGCAGCAGCCTCATCCTCATAACCTCGTTCCTGCTGCTTGCAACCCAAACACCAGCCTCAAACGCTTACTTTTGGCTCGACCCCGTCCGGTGGGGCACGTACGAGGCCAGAGAACAGCAACCTCACCCTGTCATGGCCTCCATCGAGGACACCCATCCAAGGTGATAATTAGTATATTTGGAGTAAAAAACATCAAAAGTCAGTTAAAAGTGCTTCAAAAGTCATTTTAAAGTCAGTTAAAAGTGCTTTAAAAGCCATCTAAAAGTCCTTAGAAAGTCACAAAAAGAGCTAAAAAAGACATTTATGCAACCTTATAAAAAAGTCTTTGAGAGCAGTTTAAAATTTGACCCTGGGAAAACCTTAATTTTACTTTAATAATGCATGGGTTCAAAGGAACCTGAAGCTAAGATCGAAACCATTGCATTGAAAGAACCTTAAATTCAAGATAACTTACAATATAAATTAAAACAATGCAATTGAAATTAGAACCTTGAATTTGAAATTAGAACCTTGCCATTGAAATTAGAACCTTATTGAAATTAGAACAAATTAGAACCTTATAGAAATTAGAACCTTATAGAAATTACAACCTTATAGAAATAACAACCTTATAGAAATTACAACCTTATAGAAATTACAACCCTATAGAAATTACAACCTTATAGAAATTACAACCTTTTTTAAATTGAAATTATAACCTCATTGAAATTATAACCTCATTGAAATCAGGACCTTATTGAAATTAGAACCTTATAGAAATTAGAACCTTACTGAAATTCAAACCTTACTCAAATTGAAATTAGAGCCTTATTGATATTAGAACCTTATAGAAATTAGAACCTTATTGAAATTAGAACCTTATAGAAATTACAACCTCATGGAAGTTATAAGAACCTTAACCTTGAAATACCTTGAACCTGACAGAACCTTGAAATTGAAACAACACTAAATATAAAAGAACCTTGAATTTGAAGCACTGCATAAAAAGAACCCTGGTAGAAATAGAAACCTTGCAAACCTTAATGCCCTGATTTTTGCAAGGTTCGAAAACCTGCGGCTGAAGAAGGACCTGGAGGGCATGCCCGACGAGAAGGACGTGCTGAACAACGTGTTTCGGTTGCGTAAGAAGTCGGCCGGTGGGGATGACGTGTCCGCCGTGTTCCGGTTGCGCAAGAAGGCGGCGGCCATTTTGATGAGCGCCAACAAAGGCCGGCCTTCACCCCGAAGCGACTCGGCCATGGGCATGGGCTCCACATTTCGCCTAAAACGATTCCAAATTCCGCTCACGCTGACGCGGGAAAATCCCCAACAACAACAACAACAACAAAATGGCGGCTACTACTACTACTACTAAATATGCATAAAATATAGAGCGCTGTTCATCTACTTTTTCCAAAGGCAATTTTTTTAAAGTCAGAATTTTTACTTTTTTGGGGGGACCTTATTTTTTCATATTGTTTTCATTTTTCAAAATTACAAGTTCTTCACACCCCTCAAGAAGGCTGATAAAAGTCTGGGAAATTTTATTGTGTGATTTTTGTGATTATGCCAAATTTGGACAAAAAGTGTAAAAAATTCAATTTGCTTTAATATTCAACATTGCAGAATGTAATTTAGGCAAAAAGGGCCTTAATAAGCACTAAATAAGGCTAAGAATTTAAAAAATCATATTTTGAGCTGAAATGCCTTTTAGACTGTAGATGAACACCTCATAAAATGAAGAGGGCAAAGTCAGTACCAAGTGTACGATATTTACACACCCAAAATAAAAGAGCCTACTTTTAAAGAAGGCTCTAGAATTTGCATTAGCATCAAAATATGCACACAAAAACAGCCAAAAACAAAAAGTTCCTGCTAAAAATGGTGTTTTTTGAATGTTGTTTCATACTGATCCAAAAATAATTATAATAATCATAATAATACCTATGTGAGAAAAGATAACAATGGTGAAAATAAATCAGGTGCAACTACGTGGACAAATCCTTGAAAAAAAATTCGCTGAAAAGAAATTCTCTGAAAAAAAATTCACTGAAAATTAATGTCGCACTTTTTGCCAGAAAATGCCTAATTGTGTGACAACGCGTATAATTTGTCAGAAGTCGTTGATAAGGACCGCCCACTTTTGATTTAGTTTCCTCTCATTGGTCAATATTTTGCGCACTCGCGCGCGTGCTCAGGTGCTAAAAATCGCTTACTCATGACTCGCGCGCGTGCTCAACTGCACACTAAGGACCGCCCACCTATAATTTAGCTGCCTCTCATTGGTCAATATTTTGCGCACTCACACATTCGTGCTCAGGTGCTAAAAATCGCTTGCTCATGACTGCATACCTATGATTTTGCCTCCTCTCATTGGCCAGAATTCTGCGCGTGTGTGCGAGCGAGCTCAGGTGCTAAAGATCGCTTGCTCACAACTCGCGCTAGCTCAATGGCGCACTAAGGACAGCCCGCCTATGACTTAGCGTCATCTCTTTGGCTAAGATTTTGCGCAACGCGCGTGCTCAGGTGCTAAAGATTGCTTACGCATTGCTCACGCGCGCGTGCTCAACAGCTCACTTTGATTTACCTCATTGGCCAGAATTATGTGCTCACGTGCGCGCGTGCTCAGGTGCTAAAGGATTGCTCACACATAACTCAAAAAATCACTGAAAACAAAAATTATTCATGGAATAATAATATGACACTTTTTACCAAATAATGCACATTTTTGGGACAAAGGACAACACGTATAATTGGTCAGCGGTCATCCCTAAGGACCGCCCACCTATGATTCAGCTCCATCTCATTGGTCAGAATTCTGCGCGCGTGCTCAAGTGCTTAAAGTTCGCTTACATGCAACTCGCGCGCTCTAAGACTCAAACTGTAAAGTATAATGCATTTGATTGGCTGAATGTCTGCGCGTGCTCAAATGATCAATCAAAGCTTACCTGAGCACAAATCGCACGCGAGCAATGAAGACCACTTAAAAAGAGCGGAGCGAGTGTACAGCCGAAGGTTTTTCAGTAAAGTTCCCCATTAAAGTATTGTCAAATTCCGTGGAAGTGAAATTTGAAAATTAATTGGTGGGATGGCCTTTTTTCGTGCTCACTGGCCCATAGTGCACCAAAAACCAGCGTAAACTGCTCCACTCAAATTATCCAAGGCAACAAAGCTCTGCTTCCCGCCTTGGACATCAAACTACTTTTTCTCGCACATTTTAGAAAAGTTAGCTTGAATTTTACCTTTCAAGCTCTGTATAAAAGTCTATGCTTGGCTAAATTAAAAAGCAAGCATAAAAGCATGGTGATATAAGAAATGCTGTAAAAGTCATTACAAAAATTTTTCCCAGCAAAAAATTATGAAAGTTTTGGTTTTATTTCATATTTGGCAAGGCCAACTCTGTAAATTAGGTGCAATATGCTAAGTGCTAATTCTACGTTCCACTTTACATACCCGAGGGACTTTTAGTTTACAGGCATGTGAGAAAGTATTCTTGTGAGCTCAGTTTTCATGCATATTTTTAATTGGTCTTGGTAGTCATCAAAGGCCAAAAATAGAGCATTTTTTCCTAGGCTCAATTTTGCCATCTGACACCAAAAAGCTTGCTGTTACAATTATAAAAGCCAATAATGAAAAAATTGTGGGAAATTACGAGGCACAATTGAGGCCATAAAAGCACTGTTCAATGCAAATTTTTTTTCTGTAATTAGGCCTAAAATGGCCACATAAAACAAGAAGAAAAACTAGGTTTGTTAAGGTGATAGCATTTATTCTTCAAGTAGTAATTGTAATAATAGTAGTTGTTTCTCAAAAAAACGAAGAAGCTTAAGCAAATCCGAAGCCTTCAGAGCACTCATGGATGGCCTTGGTGAGATACGTCTTGAGCTTGCCATACGTCTCATAAGCTGGCAAGTCCAGTTGGTTGAAACAAGTGTGAGCTGACGGGAGTCGATCCGTTGACCGGTCGTCCCGATGGATCTGGAACTTTTGCCCACCATTCATGCCCTCAAGGGCGCCAAAACCCTGCAGGGGCACCTTCATACTACCAGTGACAAACTACAAAAACTTGGCCTTGTCGAAAGATCACAGCACCCTCCAGAACCAGAAGATTCAAATCGAATAGGATGTGAACTTATGTGTTGATTAGTTATGAAGGATAAAGGTTGCCATTTTGATGAATGTTGGATAGAAACGAGCTTTGGTATTGTGATAGCATTTATTCTTCAAGTAGTAATTGTAATAATAGTAGTTGTTTCTCAAAAAAACGAAGAAGCTTAAGCAAATCCGAAGCCTTCAGAGCACTCATGGATGGCCTTGGTGAGATACGTCTTGAGCTTGTCATACGTCTCATAAGCTGGCAAGTCCAGTTGGTTGAAACATGTGTGAGCTGACGGGAGTCGATCCGTTGACCGGTCATCCCGATGGATCTGGAACTTTTGCCCACCATTCATACCCTCAAGGGCGCCAAAACCCTGCAGGGGCACCTTCGAGCTACCGGTGACAAACTGCAAAAACTTGGCCTTGTCGGTCTGGTCGAAGGAGCGCAACGCCCTCCAGAACCAGATGATTTGCAGCGAGTTGGCCTGGTACTTGTGATACTCTGTGTTGGCCTTGAGGTCATCGATGTCGATGATTGGCAATCCGCTGACCAACAGCTCCAGCTCCTGCTCGTTGAAGATGGAGATGAGCCGACGTGGGATGATGTTGTAGAAGCCTTCGAGGAAGGCTGACACCTGTTTGCGAATGGCACCAGTCATCTTCATTTGGCAGACAAGGCGGACATAGTCCATCTTGTTCTCCTCAAGCACTTGAACATTGCGCCCATTGGGGATGAGGTCGCGAACCTCGAGGACACCAAATTCGCGAATCTCAGTCGAGAAGGTGAGGTCATAGCCCAAGTCTTCAACTTTGTTGTGCATCAAGAACTCCAGGCCCTTGTAGAAGGCATAGTCCTCAGACTCCATATCAGTGTACTTGACCGCCTTGGCCAGGATGTGTTTGTAGAAGGAGCGAGTGAAGTAGCACTCGAGGTGCTTGTTGTCGTAAATGGCCTTCGCGATGACCCGTCCGACAAACTTGAAGTAGTCCAAGTGGTTGGGGTTGGTCTGGCTCTGCTCGTAAATCATGTAGGTCACCTTGTCCCCAGGCGAGGTCTTGAACAAGGCGTACATGGGATTGAAGATCTCCTTCGAGATGATGACATACCATTCGCGAAGAAGACCCCCCGCGTCTTGGCCTTCTTCGCCTTCAAAGACAATGTAAAAGCGGTTCTTCCACTCCTCAGGCGACCGCCTATGGAGCTCACGGAAAGAGTCTTCAAACACGTTCTCACGACGTACGTGCACAGCGAGGTCTTCGCGACGAAGGCCTTCATCCATGCGTTCAAGCTCAGTGCGAAAGTACCTGGAAAGATCATGAAAGTTTAAATTTGAACACACATGACATCCCCTCTCCCTGCTTTCATCTTTCAGAGTTGTTATGTCGAAAGCAGGGTGAGGTCAAGTTGGATCAAGCGTACCTTCGTTTGATGTCAAAATCCAAGACACGAGTGTGATCCACAAGGACCGAGAAGGGCCCATCCGCAAGGTGCACAGTGGACTGCCTCAAGATCTGGTTGAGCACAGTGCGATGAGTCTCAGCAAAGGCGAGGAATTTCTGGGTATCCATAGGCAACTCTGGTGTTGTGGTAGTAGTAGTAGTAGTAGTGTTAGCACTGGCACCATCTTTGCTCTCCTTAGTCTCACTGAGGGTGGGAATGATCTCCTGGATGTGTGCCAGTTGCTCTTGTCGCGTCTCCTTTTGCTGCACCTTCTTCTTGTCCTGTTGGGTTGGTGCAGCATGCACCAGGAAAAAGGCTTCAACTGTGGCCTGCAGCACCAGGACAGCATGGTGATCCGGAGTGTCTGCCAAGTCCCTAAGACAAGCACTGAGCGTGTCCCAAAGCTGGCTTAACTCGAGTTGTTCGCTCAAGCTGGGCAAACTGGGCTCTTTCTTGATCTCTTCGCTAGCTTCCTCACTGACCTCCATCGATTCAGAGGTTGTCGGTTGTTCACCCTCATCCTCTTGCACGGTTGGCATGGTGGTCTTTTTCGCACTTGTGTTCGCAGCCTTTGCCCTTTTCATCGCTTGCAAAGCGGCATCCCGGAGCTGGATGATGACCTTGAGGACACGAAGGAAAAATGCCTGGCTCGAGGTCTTGTTGGTCAAGGCATTCATCGAAGGCAACTGAAGCTCAGGTCCACCCTTGACCTTGGATGGAGCCGAAATGACCACAGCCTCTTTCGTGAACCGGTCTATCACAGCGCCCTTTTCCTTCTTTTCGCTTGTCGATGCTGAAGATCCAGAAGCACCAGAGCTTTCGCCTAGCTCTTCGCAATGAGCTCCGGACAAGTTTTTCAGCTCGGTCTGGAGCTCAAGGATGTTTTGGCGGACAACTGAGCCCAACTCTTGGGCCCCTTGTAATAGCAAACCAAGGATGACATCACGTGTGGGCTCGGGGCCAAAACTGAGGTTAAGAAGCAAGGCGGTCACATCCTCGAGGCCTTCTTCGCTGCACGACTTGGAGGTCAACACTTCAACAGCCAGTTTCACATGTTCAGGTCTGATGGCATTCTGCTTGTTGCCCTCAGCAATAGCCATCGACGAGGCCTCAGTAGCATCCTCAGCACTGTTGAACTTTTTGCGCAGAATGTCTGACAAGCCGAGACTGATGAGACTGAGGAGTCGCAACAGCTTGTCGGTCAGCACTGAATTACGCCTAATCACAGGGCTGGCCAGCATGGCAAGCAGCTGGCCAAAAGGTGAATTTTCAAAGCAGGTGGCAAAGGAGTCTGACTCAGCCTCACTGGCAGCGGCCTCTGCCTCTGATTTGAGGCTGCCCACGCTGCTATGGCTGCGAGCGACACTTTTGCCCTTCTTGTTCGAGTTGCAACACGACTGGTCCAACTTGATCAGCGTGTCCCAAAAGTCATTAGTTTTCACTGCTTGCTTCTTGCCAGCCTCACTGCTGCCAGTAGTAGCCTCTTTACTAGCACTATTCTCTTTCCAGGGCAGGAAGAAAGCGGAGAAGCTCTTAGCAAGCGAGATGAGGACCTCGAGTGTGTGTCTGCACACAACAGCGGAGGCTCCAGGATGAATCGAAATGGCAGCATTGGCACTCATCGAATTGCTACCAATACTGGAGGAGCTCTTTTTGCCGCCCCCATAGCTGGCAGAGGACCCAGTCCTTGTCACCTGGAACACATTCGCCCTGAATCCCAGGGCAGCATCCATTGAAATGTTCAACCACGAAGGCTGAGTCGAGCAGGATTTGAGGTCACCGCTCTTGGTCTCTGCCCCCTTGTTTGCTCCTCCGCTCTTGCGACTGATCTTGGCCGCAGGTGGAAGTTCGCTTTCCTGAGGAGCGCTTTGCATGCTCGAGGGCTGCTGACTCTTGTCGTTGGACTTCTCCAGAATGGACAGGAGCGACTTGACCACCCAGTCGCGGGTAGGGGCATGGTAGCATAGGTTTCGCAGTATCCGGTGCAGCCTTGTTGTGTTGATCTTGGGGTCATCGATGAACAGAATGATGAGAAGGCAAGAGAGGCCTTCCTGGTCCAACAATTGACGCCCCTTGAACTTGAGCCCACTGTTCGCAGAGGCCAACAAGGAAGAGGCGGCATGAGATGGACCAGAGCCACCTCTGGTCACAAATGGGCTCCATGAGTTGGACCCACCCCGACCGCTTCCCTGGCTCATGTACGTGCTGCCCATGCGATGGACAGTGTTGCGTAAAATCGACGACAAGGCTGAGCCTCCGTGGCTGAAGAAGCGGTCATGCATCATCACCCTGGAACGACAAAAAAGCCAGAATCATACATCTGAGATTTACGCCAAGTGATCACAATGCTGATTCCATCAATGTTCAACATTTTTCATGTGAATTGCCCAATGGCATGCCAAAATCCAGTCAACTAAATATCTAAATTGATTTAAGGGTTACCTGTTGCGTTGCTGTTGTTCCATTTCTCGTCTGAGGACTTGAGCTTCAGCTGCCAGCTCAGCAGGCAAACTTGGAATCTGAGACTCCTCCATGTCAGCAAGGACTGATTGCCTCAGTGAATCGGGCAAGGTTTGGAGGAACTCTCCAGGATCGACCGGAGCATCCGGATTGGCAGCTGCGGCTTGTCGCTGCTGCTCAATGCGCTGCTGAGTCAAAATCTCCTCCTGGATGTTTGGTGGCAGAGCTGCCAAGAACTCCGGATTCACCTCAGTGAAGCCGGCCTCAGTTTGTTGAGCTGCCCTTTGTCGAATGGTCTGGAGCCTTCGCTGCTCCTCGATGACCTCATTGCGCATGTCCTCCGGAAGGGCAGCAAGGAAAGATGGGTCGACACCCTCAGGTAGTTCGCGAACATCAATGCCCAGAATGGACGAATAATCTGGACCGGAGGACAGCCCCGAAGGCCCAGCTCCAGGATCATTGCCATCGTCATTTGTCCTGCTAACCGGGGTCGCTCCAACTGAGACAGGTTCCTGCACGAAGACAACATATTCAAATGATGGCTTCTATTGTAGTAAATATAGATTCAACTTACCTCTGTGGTTGGTGGCTGTGGTTGCATTGAGTTGGTCTGCGCATCATTCGCAGGCACAACTGATGGTGATGGCCTCAGCGTAAGTGGTGAGGCAGTTTCGCTCCTCATTGTGACATCTCCAGCATCAGCAGTTGAATTCACAGCATTGTTGCTCGACTGTTGTTCGGGTGAGGGTGACAATGGTGCTAAGGCAGCTGGCAGGCGACTGCTTTCATCATTCGAGTCAAACATCTCTGGATTAGCCGGGATCATCGACAAGGTAGGAAATGCTGGAGGGGGCGGTGGAGGCAATTGACCTAATGAAGATGTCTCCTGATGACTCGAAGCCAAAATGAGCTCCTCCTCTTCCTCTTCATCGTTGTTGTCCTCCTCATCGATTTCGACACCAGGCCTCAGTGTTGACCTCAACAGGTTGCCACCGCTTCGCGACAAGTGTGAGGATATGGCTGCCGCTAAATCCTCAGCCATCAAAGCGGTTGCAGACAGGCCATCATTCGGGGCCGCTTCCACAGGTGCTGGATTGTGATTCAATGTATCATTGGGGGTTGAGCTGGCAATCACATCCTCATCCACGGGGTGTTCAGCGACATTCATCGAAGCCTCATCTGAGGATGCCAAAGCTGCATTCGCAGCTGCCACAGCGGTTTTCTGCGCCTCTTCATTCGCTTTCCGCTTGGCCTCCTCCTCTTCGTCGAGTTGTTTCTTTTTGGCCTTTCGCTGAGCCATCTCCTCGTCTCTGGCCTTTTCGACAACCTCCAGGATCCAGGGTTTGAGCGCAGTGACACAGTCGTGCATGGAGTCTCCATCAATGACTCGGGACTCTTCGTTCCATCTCACCAGGGCTGAGGGGATGGTGGAGAGCGCAGCGCGCCCTCCGGATCCCATAACACTGCTGTCGATATCGGGCACCTCGTTCTCCAGGCTGTCCAATATGGCATAGCCAAAGTCAACTAGGAGAGGGGTACCCCTCCTCAGCCCATGTGTGATCAGATCTTGCGCCTGTGGGTTTGTCGTGCCCAGAAAGTTTTGCAGAATCGTGGGTGCCGAAGGGTTCGCCGCTCCCGCCCCACGTTGGGCGCCAAGGTGAAAGTAACCCCGGAAGCCCCGATGCAGCTGTCTAGCTATGCCCCTGGCCGCGTTTCTCGAGCCTCCGGAAGCCTCAAGGCTGGCACCCGAAGCCGCCTGACGACCCATCAAGAGGGGATGATTCGGGGATACGTGGCTGTTCGCACCCATGGGAACCCCGACGTTGCTTGAATCGGACACTCCCAAGCCTCCAATCATGTCGGACCAGAGGGGGAGATGGATGGCGCGCATGCGGTCCTCGAGGTTGCTGTGGAGGCCATTGTGCCCACCCTCGTCAGGGTAGTGAAACATGACCTCCATGTCGTCGTCCGCGGTGTCCCCAAGGGGGAACCTGTAGATGGCGTCCTCCAATTCTTGGAACTGATCATTGTACGGTGATCCACCCTCATCATCCTCATCATCCTCGTCTATAAGCAAACAATTATTTAAACATGGTTTTCTTTCTGTTGTCAAAAGGGTGGGACTTGTTTTTGGAGCAGACTCCTGCTGGGCTCGCATCATTTTGTCCGACACATTTCATCATGTTGTAAAATGTCCGACACATTTGGCATAGTTGTAACATGACCGACACATTTTGGGTGTACATTTTCTAACATACACATTAAACATTAAAGTTGCAAGACTGAAATGGCTTTGAAAATTGATAAATTCTTAAAATAAAAGGTAAAAATGAAGCTCTCATAAGCCCGTTTCCAACTTTTACCAATTTTCTTAGCTTTTCCCATTCCAGAACAGACAGCCATAGCATGGTCATCATGGTTGCTAGAAAATAGTTTTTCCACAATTCATTGCAAGTAATGGCCAAATTCCCTTAGAAACTATCTATTTTTATTGAATCCACACTAGATGAACTCGACAAGACCTGTCGGACATTTAACATTCTATTTGTCGGACATTCTACAACTATGAAAAATCTGTCGGGCAAAAAACGCAGTAGATGTCGGACAACTTGATTTTCGGACAAAAAAAGTTCCCGAATTAGAAGTTTCGAAAAAAAAAATCACGTGAGACTTGAATCAAAATTATTTTTTGAAAAGCCAATTCAAAATTCAGCTGTGCAGTGGAATTGTCTGCGAGTCAGTCTCAACTTTCTAATTTAGCCCAAAAATCTTGGAAAATTGTGGATATTGGAAAATAAACCAACTTACCGTCTTCGTCGTCATCTTCGCCTTCATCGTCCTCGTCTTCATCTTCCTCCTCTTCCTCACCTTCCACTTCCATGCCATCCTCATTTTCGTCATTGCCGCCAGCAAAGTGACTCGACTCGCTCTCCTCGTCGTCGTCATCTTCATCCTGGCTCATTTGTTGGGCCTCAATTTGAGACTCATCCTGAGTAATCATCTGGAAAAATGTAAACTTTTAGCGAAGGACAATGTCTTTATTGTTGTTAGTATTACAAAAAAATTCTTCTAAAAGGTGAAGCGAGAAAAACTGGTATTTTACGGGCTAAAAGTGAAAAAGGCAAAGATGGGACTCGAACCCAGGACTGCTTGCACGAGAGCTAAAAGCCTAATAAGTGTACCATCGAAGCTTTGTTTTTTGCAATTGAAAGCGCCCGCTCAAATCACCCAAGGCTGTGATAGTCTTGGACGTCTAATAAGTTTTTGTTAGATAGATGTCCAAGACGGGGAAAAGCTGCTTTGATGATTCGAGCGGAGCTTTTAAAGGGAATTTTGCATGCACGCTGGGGTACTATGGCCGGAAAATGAAAGGAAAAATAATGAGAAAATTACTTGAGAGTCATGGTGAGTGTCTTCCAAGGTGGAATCGAGGGCTGAGCCAATGTGCTGTTCAATGGCTTCAGCGATGATCTCGGGAGCGCCTCCATCTCGCTCCAAAAGCTGATCCATCATGTCTTCAAACTCCTCATCATTTCCTTCCTCAACAGTCTGCAAAATCAAATAGAAAAGCAATTGAAATAGGTGTCCGAGGCCAAGGAGACTAGCAAAGTTCGTTACGTGAAGTTGGCTTTCGGAGTTGGGATCGATGCTCTCAGCCGCAGTAGAGATGTCATGTTCGGTGGCCTCGGGGTCAGGCTCGACATTTTCATCACCTTGAGCCCGAGTGGCCTCTGAGTTTGTCGTATTGGTGCCAGCTCCACCTCCTCCCAACCCTTCCGGATTGTTCAATCCGGATTCACTGTTGGCATTGGCACCAGCCTCATGCCCTTCGCTGCCAACCATCTCATTCGCTTTCGCCTTTCCGCCTCTGCCATTCGCTGTCGCGAGTCCATTCGGTTGGTTGACAATCCTGGAGAGCGTTTCAAGCGGTTTCATCACAGCGTTGACTGTGGCAGCAACATTGGGACTCGACAAGTCCAGGCTGTGCGTAACCCTGGCCAGATCATTGATGATTCCCTTCTTGAGCATCACCTTCACCATGTTGTTCATGTTGTACTGCATCTGGCGGTAGAGGGCCAGCGAGGATTGGGACTGGGACTGCTGCGAAGAGCTGGGACACGACTCAATCATGGTACAAATGAGGCCAGCGAGGGCCTGGATTTTGGAATGCTTGTCGACACTCTCCTGCAGGCTGAGTGCCCGAGTGAGGGCCCCTTTCACCTCAACAACTAGGGTCGACTGAGCCTCGGGGAAATGATTGCACGAGGCCAATGCTGCAACTAGGGTCTTGATGAGACTCGAGCATTCCTTGTCGACATTTTTGCTCACGAGAAGTTCGTCAAGGAGGAACGCCAATGCGGAGGTCTCTTCCTTCACCAGGACCGACATGCCAGCTTCGTAGACATGTTCAGCAATGAGGCTGGCACAACTGCCATAGGATTTAACCAGTTCGGCCAGAAGCCTGCACACAGAGGCCTTGCTCATCAAGGGACGCTTTTTGTTTGCCACCTCCTCATCGGTTTCCGACTTGTCTTCTTTATTCGACGAACTATGCGCAGAGCTCATTGCTGCTTCAGGGGGGACAGCACCCTCGGGTACGGAAACTTGCAGCTCACTCGAGGACGAGTTTCGGGCAATGACTTGGGTTCGATTGGTCCCACTTGATGTCGCTTTCGGTTGTTGCTGTTGCTGTTGGTCAATCTCAACTGCGGTGGTTTTCTTTGCTTCAGGCACTCCCGGTCTCACCAGGAAGTTGAGCAGGTCACAGATCACTGACCTTGACACTTCGTGCAGCGAATGGGGTGCCATTGCTGATTTGGCAGGCAGCGACTTGAGCAGAAGACGCTTGTCCTCATCGATGTCGACCGTCTTCTTCAGAAGATTAAAGTCCACTCGAAGGAATTCTCTGGCCACTTCTGCAAACATCATGGGAGATCTGCAAGCGGCTGGTGCCAACATCCGCAAGAGGTAATGCAATTCTTTGGTATTCGAAGCGCTTGTGTTGATTGTGGAGGATCGGATGACTTTGCCCAAAGTCTCGCGAAGGGTCATGGGATCTTCCATCACATGTCGAATGAGGAGTGTGGCCAAGGAGGAGAATCCGGAGAATCCGGATGCCTGTGTCAGATCCAGGAGCATTTTGACACCGCCTTTCTGGGCGAACACAACCGCTTGCTCAAAGTCCTGGGTCAGCCTGAGCAGAAGTCTCAAAATGGCATTGAGTGCATCCGCATCCACGGGCAAACCCATGAGTGAAACGCAGGAATTCAACAAGTCACTGCACTCTTCTTCGCTTAACTTTTTGAGGCTTGGAAGAAGCGAAGACTTTTTCGCTTCTTCTTCTTTATTCCCTGCTGGCTGGTTGGAACTATCTTCTTTGGTGGCCTCTTTCATGTCTTCATCTTCAGTGGGTTTCTGGGGCTCCTGGAGGGAAATCATCACTGGCCGTCGGTTGCCTGTTTCCTCATTGGCCTGAAAGATAATCAAATTATAGAGTGTGAGCCAAAAAAAAAAAAAAATGAAAAACATTAACCTAACGCATTTTCATGAACATTGAACTGTTCAGTTTTATCTGGATCAGACATCTTTATAGTTATTTATTTCGAGCTGGGGCACGTAAAAAAGTAGGGTCATTAAATAGCTGAGCGAGGATTTTAAAATAGGAAAACTCGAGTACAGCTTTACTAGCCCGAGCCTGCGAGGGCTGTAATTGTACGAGTGTCTTTCCAATAATAACAATGGTTATCTGGCTTAAGTTATGGTAAAGTCCTGTACATAGCATGCAATTTTCATGATGTTTCCATAGCTCAGTGGTTAGAGCACTGGAATGTCAATCCAACTGTCTGAGGTTCGAATCTTGGTTGATCTCTTTGGAATTTGGATTAGTTCCATGGAATATGAGGGGCATTAAATTACTTAAAATCCCTCAAATTTGATTCCAGGGCCATTAAGTATTTAATATCACCCAAATTGCTTAGAAAGAACTGTGATATAAAAGAGCTGAGTCGGATCGGTAAACTGAATTATAACACGAGGAAATCGTATTACAGTATAGAAAATGCAAATTTGATTTTATAATTGCTTCCTTAAATATTTTTTTATTTATTATTATTGATCATTAGTTGAGTTTCTCATCAATATTACATTAATAGAGCTCACTCTGTTCAGCTAAAGTTACGGCCAAAATTATGGCATATATTTTTTACTGAGAATAGTAAAAATATAGCTTTTTTGCCAGAAATCACTAATTATCCTTTATTTAAAAGCCTACAAGAACCAAGCCCTTATTAATTAACAATTAATTACTTGCTAGTAAAATGTGGGACAAGCACAACAGTAGCTAAATCACTTACATGGTGCAGCTCCGAAAAATATATTGTGTAATTGCTATAACAATGGATTTTTGTAATAAAACAAAAAATTGGATGTCATTTTAGCTTCAACAAGAAGAGTCCTACTTATAGATACTGCATTATATTTGTTTTTTGTTTTCAATGTATTTTTATTTGCTAATTTTGGCATGGATTTGACTTTTGACTAGAATTTTACTTTGATCAAAAGTTAGCCGTTTGTTTACATTTTTTACTGGCTAATTGTGACTAGAATTTAACTTGGATTCAAATCAGCCGTTTGTTTATTTTTTTGATTGGCAATTTTTGACTAGGTTAGGTTAGGCTGTTTGTTTATTTTTCTGCTTTTTGCTAGAATTTGACTTTGATTAAAAGTCAGCTATCTGTTTATCTTTTTAGATTGGCTATATATAAAAAAGTAAATAGTTTTTTAAAAATGGGTAAAAATCCTTATGTCAATAAATTGAAATACATTTCCCAAAATAAAGAAGAAAAAAACATCTTTTACCTGCATCATGCTTCCAAAATGAATGGAATACTTTCGTCGGCCATTTTGGATTCTCACACTGGACTCTCCAGCCCAAAAAGCCTCATCAATGGTTTTGTTATTGGGAGATGCGTACGTGCACCATTTTCCATTGGATACATCAAACCACTTCCAAACATGAGCACATATCTGAAATAATCCCAGTCAAAATTGAAAAGTTACAACTGAGGATGGGAATTTTAAGGCTGCACAGTGGATAAGAATTGAAAACACACAAATTTCCACAGTGGATTATTGAATATCATCCTATTGGATCACATACTTTGACAGATACTTCTATCATGAAAAAAGAAAATTGACCTTTTCTGAAACCAGTTGAAAACAAACAAAGTACAAATTTTAAATATTAAAATTGCAAAAATTAATGACTTACAGGTTCGAGTTTGGTTCTTCGGTTCATGCCAAGGATGACTTTTTCGTGCAAGTCGATGAACAGCAACAACGGTGTCATCCATTTGGGCGTCAACAAATTACTATTACTATCCTTGTCTTTCATGGCTTGCAGCACAGCAGGAGCATTGGACAGCAAATCCGTCATGGCTGAAATGATGTCGGTGTCATCGACAATCTTCGCCGACAAGACTTTGCACTCCTCGAACAGAAGTGTGAAAAGGTGGATGCGAACTGCAGCCTTCGATGCAATTTGGCCATGGATGAACGCTTCATCATCATTCGACACTTGCGCGAGCCTATGCACAGCACTGTGCACCTCACTGATGAGACTTCGCAGAATCGACGTCTTGAAGTCTTGTCCGTTACGACTGAAGACGGCCAGCAACAAATCACACACACGATACACAGTATCTGGGAGGGCATCCAGAAGACTCAAGCAACCTGTCAAGGCGTTGGCAGCAAAGTCATCAATCACTTGCACTCCCAAAGGTTCGTACTCTTCATCCGGAAGGTCTTCCTCATCGGCTTCTGGATCTTCGGGAGGTGGCTTCTTTGCAGCCTCATTCGCTGAAGAAGCTGCCTCAGCTGCCAAGACATTTTCGCCTAATGACATTGCAATAGCTCTCATGAGGTCATCCTGCTCCCCACCAGGATTCATCCTTGACGATGGCCCCGCACCACCTGCGCCCCATGCTGAAGACGATGATCCAGAAGCCCGAAATCTGAGCGAATCCAGAACTGGAACTGACAATGCCGAAGATGATGGTGCTGCAGCCTCAGCTCCGGAGCTTGATGAGGCTCGTGGCGGTGGGAATGGGTTGGTGAGCAGGTAATCTGTGGCCTGATCAATGCTACTATGGGCCAACAGAGCTTCGATGCATCGTTCGCGGGGAAACCCCATGTCCATCAACGTTGCTACATCCGCCTGATTCACAGCAGCCTCCAGTTGCTGTTGCCTCTGAGCAACTCGACTTGTGGCTGATGACAACGAGGCTGCTGCTGAGGTGCGTAGTTGTTGTTCGTTCTGCTCATTGAAGTCGTTCAGGGTGACCTCCAAGTTGCCAACAATTGGAGCGGGGTTCGCGACATGAGGTAGAAGTATGCCATTTGCAGATGCCACCGCCGAAGAAGTAGATGCAGCAGATGCTGAGGACTTGTCGTTGGCTGAATTATTGGCCATGATCAACTTCTCGCCTTTGATGATGTGACACAGAATGGTGAGGACCGACTCTGACATGCGAGCACCGTATGTTTTAAGCGGCTTCTTGCCCCAAATCTTCATGACAGCCTGGAATGCCAGGCGATGCGTCCTGGTGAGGTACTTGAGCGGATCGAAAGGCTTGAAGTTGCCACCGGTGGTCTTTGTCGCAGTCTTGGGCAGAGTGTGAGGCGACTCAAGGACTGCCTTAGGATTGACCATTTTCTCCAGAAGGACAAGCCATGAATCGAGGAACTCACCGGTGAACTCGGGCAAATCTGCATCGAGTCCATCCTCTGGTGGAATGCTGTAGCCAATGGACAATGCCCAATAGAAGGCGTCAAAGAAGGCGTTCTGGCCGCCCGAGAGGAGAAACTTTTGCAACATCAAATGGTAAGGCATCTTTTTCTCATCGAAAAGCATCGGTGATGTGAACCCAAGTGAACAGATGAAGAATGTCAGTCTGAACTTTGGGATGGGTGAAGTAGGCGGAGGCTCCCAATTGAGGCCAGAGGCCAGCAATTTGGTCAGTGCTGAGGCCACTGCACGGGCAGGTGGGCTAGGTGGAGCAGGTGCAGCGGGCACCGGACCCCTTCGTTGCCGCAATGGGGACCCAACGCATAACTTCACAAGAAGAGCAAAGAGCTCGACAAGAGCTCGTCCAAGCCTAGATGAGACACTCAACAAGGGCTTGATTTGCTTGATCTGGTGGTGCAAGGCTGAGTTGTTCTTATTAGCATCCTTACTATTGGCCTCCTTGTTCTCATCGACATCCATGATGGCGGGATTGACGTCTGGATCAGTGCTCAAGTTCTCCATGGCAACAGTGACGCTGGAGCTGGAATCTCCGGATGTGCCCGAACTTGGCGAAAAGGTCTCTTCATTTTCAGTCTTTGACGATGATGCGCCTTGCTGATTAGCACTTGTCATAGACGATGGCAACAACTTCTCCATGTCTGCCTTGCCAAATTCACAGCCAGCTGGGAGAGAATCCTCGCTGCAGAGTGCCAACAGAATGTTGCTCTCCCAGACGAGTGAAGTGTACAGCTTTGACAGGCCCTTGAGCACGCTCAAGCCCAACTCAGAGCCCCAATTGCCAACAAGGATGTTGCGAATGTCATTCTGGCCAGTGCGATTGACAGTGACAAACATCTGGATGAAGGCATGGGCGGCAGACATGTGATGCAACAAGGGCGTGGCTTGTGGATTCGTTGTGGCCACATCACCGTTCAATTGTCCATAAGTGGTTGTCGCATTGACGAGTTCGCGAAGAAGCACGCTGCCACCCGGAGGTTCGAGGGGAGTGTGCAAGGGCTCTAGATTCTTAAGAACTCCATTCAGGTGTACAAGTCCTTCCTTGAGCACCTGTGGCTCATGCGCCAAATTCAGGATGGATTTTGAAACCGCTGCCACAGCCTGACAAGCGGCATGAGTCGGAAAGTCAATGGGCAAGTTTGGCAGGCCCAAAATGCCCATGAGGGGCACAAGGCCTTTTTGCGTCACAAATTCCCGACAATGGTCATCCGTGGCATTGTTTGACAAAATGGCATCAACAAATTTCATCACATTGTGGATGTAGTCCACCAAGGGTACGGCCTCTTTCTCCGAGGCTGCCAATGCCGCATTGGAACTAGCACCATCAGCCCCAGTGTTCGCAAGACTTACAGGTGGACCGACAACAACGCCTCCGTCTTCGCCATCCGGAATGGGCTGCGTTTCCTCTTCGTCATTACCACCATTTGGTTCTTCTTCGTCTTCCTCTTCTTCATCAGATGAAGAACTGCCGCCAGCCTCATTGGGAGCATTGCCATTTGCAGCCTCGACATTGGCGCCACCGCTGCCATTCGCGACTTCAGGCTTGCTGTTGACCGTAGTCGTTTTCCAGCATACGTACTTGGGATCTCTGCCAAGGGCACAGACTTCTTCGAGAAGTTTGATGATGGCGCCAGTGGCTGCAGTTTTGAGGCTGGGCTGATGCCTCATCAGCTCATCCATCGCATTGCCCAAGTTGGAGGCGGTGTCACCCATGGGATCAGAGCTTCGCCTTCTTCGCATGGCGGGCAAGTAGTCTGGGGACAAGAGCACTTTGAAGAGCCTCTCAAAGGGTCGACACTCCACAAACGCATTGAGGCCACGCGTATTGAGGCACAGAGCGCTGAACACGTTGGGCAGGGAGCCCAAGACCTCGCGAGTGGCGGGCACATCCTTCACCAACAGAGCATGGAGAACCACATCAGTCAGCCCATTGTCCTGGAACATTGAAAAATGGTTATTACCAATATAACCTTAACTGTCAAAAGGAATTTTCGGGTAGTTCCAAGCTTTGCCATATCTTGGATCATGAATTACTTCAAGTCATGAATCCGGATCAGACTCTTTTTTTTACCTGAAGTGAGGACAAGAGCGAAGGCTCCTGGAAAACATAAGCGGTGACGACGTCTGTGGCGAGGAGGAACAGCGAAGGTCCGTAGTACTCGGCGTTGCTGATGATGTGCTTGAGCGATCCGGGCAAGGATCCATCCATGACGTGTCTTATGGAGTCGGACAAGGCCTGGTCCTGAATGGCTTTCTTCAAGAAATTGAGCATGGACTTGAGCAGAGCGGCCCGCTGAGGAAGACAAGTGAGACCTGTCTTCGCGGCTGAATAGTCGGGCAACGGCTTCAACTCGGACATTTCATCTTCTTCTTCCTCTTCGACAACTTCTTCTTCCTCGACATTGGGAGTTGCATCCTCAGTGGTGCTGTTTTCCTCCTCCTCCTGCTGCTGCTGCTGCTGTTGCATGACAGCTGAGGCTTCCTCCTCTGCCAGAGCATCTGCCAAGGAGTCGCGACGAGGAGGACCAACCTGAAATTATTAAAGGTTTACTTAGACAAATTATTTTGTAAATAAGTTTTTGCCTCCCAAAAGACAGAATAATTGCGTGACATTTTATTAGAGAAACTCAATGTCTCAAATGCTACTAAGGAATATTGCTCAATTTTTTACAGACAAATTTTGAATGGGACATAATTTAAGAATCCAAGAAATAGTGCTCAGGAAAATAATGAGCCACGTCGAGCAAAATGTTACTTTCTTGCACTGCACTGATAGAAATTCGCCACTAGATGGCGCATTGTTTATATAAAGACATTTTAATCACACCCCTCTGCAGCAAACAAAAACGTCTAAAAATTAAATTTGAAAAAAAGCCGCTTGGCCTGATTAAGTCAAACAAAATAATTTTGAAGAAAATGAAACCTATCAATTGCAATTTTCCTCACTCAAGCAGAAATAATAAAAATAATAAAAATATTTTGCAATAGTCTCTTACTTCCAATTTAAACTAAATTATTCTGGATAAAATTTGAAAAAAATAATGCGTCGAATTCGCGTCTTCAAATCTTTAAGAATTTCAATTTTGTGGGCATGGGTAAAGCGCTAAAACGATAAATAGATAAATCGCAAAATATTCGCACCTATGCGCGAATTTTTTCGTTTTATTTACACAGCCCATTTCTTGTTTTCCGTTGGGGCAAAACGCTAAAAAGATTTTTATTTTTAATTACACTGCACTTGAGAAGCATAATCTTTAGGACAATTTCTTTTACGTGAACTCATTTTCAATGTTTTTAAGATGGTCCACCGCACGCTTCTAAGGAATTATGCAAATAAATAGGACTAGTTCAAAGGCTTATAACTGCAGAACCAAAAATATTTCAGCTTAATTCTAATAGTTGGAAAGCTAAAGGTTTATAGCTTTCCAAATTGGAAATGTGTACTATCTTAAAACTAAATATCAGCATGCTTTGCTAGCTATCATCTCGCTATAATAATTTTCTTTCTTGAGCTTTGATTCGCTTTTTGCTTTTTTAATGAAAAAAGAGCAAAAACTGGGCATAAAAAGAGTAACGCTCGATGATATAGCAAAGCCTTTTAAGGAAAACCTTCGCAGAATTTTCAATAACCACTCTAGCAGCAGCGAAAGCTTTTTGAAATTCTTATGGACCATCTTGAGGGGCTACCCCTAGATAGTCACCATGCCAAAGGGTTTTACCCTTGGGCCCCTGGGAGGGGAGATATTGGCCCTCAAAGTTTTGGGAAATTCTTATGAAGTAAAACTTTGGGCCCCTCTCACGGCCCTATGAAGCAACTTTTATGCACCCATTTTTTGGGTCATTGTTGGGCCCCCTAAGGGTGTCTTTGGAAATGGGATAAAAGTTGTCCCCCTGCATGCCCACTGTGCTCCAAGGGGCAAAATGCGAATTTTAGGGGTTAACTTTGGAGCAAAATTGAGGGAACTCCCCCCGGTTGAATTTTGTTCATTTTTTGCACAGAGTCAGTCAAAGATGAGTACTTTCAAATAAAAAAATGGTCCATTTTTGTTTGGAGCCAGATACTGTCCGTCAAAGTTTTTAAAATTTTCTTTCTTGAGCTTTGATTTGCTTTTTGCTTTATTAATGAAAAAAGAGCAAAAACTGGGCATAAAAAGAGTAACGCTCGATGATATAGCAAAGTGAGCCTTTTTGAATGGCAAACTAATTTCAATTTAAAGTGTGATAAGAATAATTCAATTTTACCCCAACGAGAAATTGACCGCCAAAATAAAGCGAATATTTATCGTTTTCTCGATTCTTCTCTTTACCCATGCCGCAATTTCGTAGGTAATGCCAAAGATTTACCTGGATCTGGAAAGGCTGCTGTTTTCGGCAATGCTCCACTTCGAGCTCGAGCCGGGTGATGAAGCTGTTGAGTCCCTGGTGGCTTTGGAAGCTTTGCATGTCCAAGTTGGTGATGAGGTCGATGACTCGCACGGCTCGAGTGACGAACGTGATGTGATCGAGCTCCGTGCTTGGCCACTGGATCACCTTGAGCAGGCTCTCCATCATCCCGCAGGACACGAGAGCCTCGCCTCCGGCCTCGAAGGAGGCCAAATGGTAGAGAAAGCTGAAGAGGGCTGTTGCCAGCGGCTGCGGAAACATCACCAGAGCATTGGGAGCTGTCATTCCGGATGAGGATTGCGTGGTGTTGGTCAAGGCTGCGATGCAGTTCCGCACCATGACGGGTAGGAATCCGTGATAGCTGGCCGCTCCGGTCACGTCGATGATGGTGTTCAGCTTGGGGAAGCTCGGGTTTCGATCCAGATGGATGATGGAGGTTAAAGCCTTGAGGGCCGAGGCCTTGATCTCCATGAGGTGCGATCCATCCATCTCGAGCACCTCGACAAGCTCCTCGAGCAGTCCCGGGTACAAGAGGCTCTGGACGTTCTCGGTCAGCGTGTTCGAGTAGATGAGGACGGACAGGGCCTGGAGCCTGGCCTCGACACACTTGAGTCGCTTGGCATAGGTGGCGAAGCTCGAGGCCAGCCGCAGGTAGGTGAAGAGCTGCATTTGCTTCTCCTCGGGCACGGCGTAGGTGCTCAGGAGCTGCTCCATCAGCGAGGCCGGACTCGCGCCCAACTGGTCCACGTGGGCCACGTGCACCACTGTCATGGCATTGGCTTTCGAGTTGTCCCCATCCGAGTAGAACTCAAAGTGCAAGGTGGTCGCGCTCTCCGGGAACGAACCGATGGGGTCATCCGTGCAGCATTTCGACAGCCCGAACCCGTTGTCCTTGCCGCCCCAACCCGCGGCCAAATGGGTCAGCCTGGAGAGCAGGCCGGAGCGCTTCTCCGGGGCCAGCCGAGCGATGAAGTTGCTCCGCTTGGAGAACATGTAGAGCAGGTTGAGGACAGCGAGGACCACGTCGAGGTCGGAGCTCGCGAGCAACGTCGTCAGGTGTTCCATCGAAGAGTACAAGTGACGGCTGAAGCTGTGCTCGATGAGCAGCGTCGTGAAGTGTAATGTCCAAAGTACCAGCTCCTTCAGCCGGTCATCAGCCTGGTCGACGGCCAAAGCCCATTTGGCGTCCGCTTTGGCAGCGGCAGCCTCGAGCACTTCATCGCAGAGGTCGAGCACGTCGATCCAGTGGAGCAGCTCACACTTGCCGTACGTCCAGGTCTCGATGCGTTGGAGCTCACCAAGGAACTCCGCCTTGGACCCGGTCGATGTGAGGCGGTCAATGAGGCCTTTGCAGTCCGCCGGAACCTCGGATGAGCTCTTCTTCAGCTTGGACCGGTCGATCTTCATCCTGGAGCCGTACTACCTCTTCAAGTCATCTGCAAGAAAAGAGCTCGCATGATCAGCTCCACACACTGGAAAAGCTTTGTTTGCCAACAGGGACGAAACAAGGCTGAAGGAAATGGACTTTTGCACAGCTCACTTAAAAAAACGAGACTCGAGAGAAATCTTTCCAAAGCTCGACTAGATGCCTGCAATCCGAGGACTTACCTTACTTTTTTACGGGTTTTAGGTGAGGATTGTGCGGCGAAATTCGTGTATTTCTGGGGCGTTGAATTAATTTCTGGCAGTCGCAACTAACCGCGATGACGACCGTTCTTAGTTCTCACTAGTGAGTGAGAGGAAAGAAAAGTGAAAGGAGCCACCCATGAAAAAGTCAAGTCACGGTGGAAAAACGCGAAAACGCGGTTGAAATCCGAGTCGACGTCAAATATCGCTGTTTACGCGCGGGGAAAAGTGACGCGATGCGATTTCGCGAGAAACTCAAAATAATGACGAGAGATTTTTCGCCAATTCGATTGCAACAATGTGTAAAGTGAGCGAGAGCGCCACCTACCTGGACTCGATTTGTACCAAAAAATTTCTGCCGAGATCTTCCTTTGGTCTTCAGCTACTTGATTTGCATTTGAATGCGAGCAAATGTATATTAAGATCACTTTTTCCTTCGTAACTAATTCTAATTCAGCTCGCCATGATGAAATTTGGCTTCATCGATCAACTCATGAAATCGGATCGAAATCTACCTCTAGAAATTAGATCCTATTTTAGTTTTCCATAAGCTTTAGGCTTTTATTTAGTGTTATTTTGCACTTGTCTACTTTTGATATATTCTTGTATTGTTTTGAATCAAAATTAAAATCAAAACTATTTTAAATTGCCAATAAAGTGGAAGAAATGGCCATTTTAGATGCCCAAATAATCTTACCACGGTTCGCATGATTTGACGACATTTGGTGAAAATCGTTGCCAGAAGCCAACAAAATCAAAACAATAACCGTTGAATTTGACTTTTTTTGCAGTGCATTGGCGATAAACGAATTTCAACCACTTTACGCACTGATGTTTACCTGAGAAAACTGAGGAACTTTAATCAATGATTAGAAAAATCTTTAGTCCAATTTTTTTCCGTTAAATCGCAACAGCGAATAATCAACTACCGAATGTGACTAGTAAGTATTCTAAAAGTGCCTACTTATTCCTGATTTTTTTCACCTTTCTTGTCACACTTCCCGCATTTTGCCAAATTTGAGTCATTTATCCATAGTGCAACCGACCGAAATTCCCAAATTCCCAAGAAAAGGTCGACATTTCTTATTGTACCACAAAATGTAAAAGTTAAAAAGCTGGAGATTTTGACGATATTATTGAAGATGTCGGCAAATATTTCGTATTTTTGCGATAATTTTGCGATTTTCCTATGAGCGATATTTTAGTCGAAGAGCTTTACCAGAATTGAGCGACAATTTTCGCCTCATAATGATTTCTGTTTCTTGCAGAGAAATTGAAATATGGAGTCTTTAGCTCTATACGAGCTCAATCGACTAGTCAAACTTGTCGCTGCCTCGACAGAAGGCGAAGCCAATCCAGATGAAGTCCTTGAGTTGGCCAAGGTTCTGCTCAAGCGATCCAATTTACTGACAGAGCCAGGATTCTACCATGAGTACAAGGATGTCTTGTCACCCATTTCCGTCTTGGCCTCCGAGGTATTTGCCACCAATCGAAACAATGCTATTTCAAGGGATGCTTTCGCCTCCATTTCATCAGCCTCCCAACTCTTGGTGACTTTCATGGTATCCAATGTCGATGCTGACAATGCGAGGAAATTCCTCAACCCTTTATCAGCGCTATGCACAGGCTCTGCATGCTTGGAATCAAAAGAAAAAGCCGAAGCCATTGAAAGCCTCAAATCATCAATCGCTTTCCCACCAGGATTGGTGTTTGATCAGTCGCAAAGACCGCAAAGGCCACCAATGCCATTGGCCTTGCAACAACAAGCGAATGAAAATGAAGGCCCATCTGATTTCACCCGACCCCAAACAGATTTGACGTCAGCCTTGATTTTGCAACTGAGATCAACCTTTGAAAACAGCCTCAAATTTGAGGCTGGACAAGCGGGAGGTGCTTCGTCCTCCTCGTCAACAGGTTTCGAGGATGAGCTACACTCGTTTTCCACCAGAAATGTCCAATGCATGCGAAACTTGAACGCATCCGACAAACTGATTGACATTTGCCTCAATCTGCCACAATTGAGAAAGCATATTGCCAACATTGGCCAATGGGAGAATGCCATGGATTTGGATCCTTCCTCCATCAGAGATGTGCAAATTGGCGATTTGCTTCAAGATGTCGACATTGCCTGGAAATCCTTGTCATTGCCCATCCTGGAGCCGCTCACATCCGAGCGTCTGGTGAAGATCACCCAAATTGTCATGGGATGTTTGGTGTCGTCTGTCTCGGTTGCTTCAATCGAGGTTGGTGACAGCACCGAGGCTGAATCGATGGCAGTTGAAATTGTCGAGAATTCGCTCGAGTTGTTCAACACTGTGCTCAACACCATTCGTCAATCGACAAGAGCTGGTGGGCACATTTTGCAGAATTACGTCCTGATGGGTGCTTGGGTGCTCACTTCTGGACTGTTGCTCCAATTGGCATCTGCCTCAAAGGAGGGCGAAACACATCTGGATGCCACCAGAGATGTCCAATCCATGAAACACTTGAGCATTGGAGACAAACCCGAAGGGATTAATTCCAAGCAGCCAAGGTTGTCCGACTTGGCGAAACTCATGAGTCATGGCCTCAACTTGAACAAGGTTGGGCAGAGGTTCAATGTATTGTCAGTGGCTTTGGCTTCGGAAGCGCTCACCTTGACCTCGTTGCTGCTGGAGGACTTGGCCTCTGAAGAAAAATGCCTCAAATTGGACGACGAGCCTGCAACCTTGGACCTGTTCCAACCCTTCACCGCCTCCCAAAGGGTGGCACTTGTCTTGAACTCGGTCCCTTTGATTCCTCTGCTCTTCAACGTGGCCTTTGTTAGCTTTCGCAAGGGCCTCACGAGTAAATCTGAGCCAGCATTGTACGACTCAAGCAAGCCGAATGATCAGGACGATGACAATGAAGAGGATGAAGACTCTGAGCCTCTCCTTGGCAAATGGTTCGAAGAGACTCTTTCGCTTTTCCCCTCTGAGGCCTCATCATCGACAACTGATAAAAAGGCCAAGAAAGGCTCGGAGAACTTGTCGAAAGTGGAGCCCAGCGGATTCTACATCTCCTTGGCCTCTCACATCTTCATCTTCTTGAACAAGCACATGCTGACAGCCTCAGAGGACACCTTCCTCTCTACTTACATCAAGAATGGCCTTTCGGAGGCCCAGATGATTGTGCTCGCAGATATGATTCGCGACATCGATGGCCTCGAGAGGACATACGCTGAGTTTACCAATGCTTTGGCCTCCTTCACCTATGACATGCTCGCTTTGGGGCTGTTGACGCACAAGTTGCAAAACGACTTGTTGGCCCAATTAGGAGTTTCGCCCTGGCACGAAGATGAGTTTTGGCCTTTACAAGTGCAGCCAAGAACCCTTTCGATACTTGCACACATTTTGATCCTACGTCAAGCCTCGAGCGAGCAAGACTTCACGTCAAGGCCAAACGTCTACGCATCCATATGGCAACGAGTCTTGTCCAGCCTCACTGAGGCCATCATGGAGGACGACTCTGAGACCAGTGAGGACTCCAATGACAATGATTTGAATGTGGAGCATGCGCAATTGCTGCTTTTTCTGTTCCATGCGTTGGCGTTGATGCAGAAGAAACAGTTGCTGCTTTATGCTGGCAATTGCTTGATCAAGGTTGCCAAGGTGAGAAAGTCGACTCAAAGGCAAATTTTACACTCGTCAAGGCTCATCCTCATCTTTGAGTATATGATGAAAAACCTATACGAGCCACCCAAGTCGTTGATGAGTCAGGTGCAGCACAACATTTTCAAGCGACAAGCCAACGATGAAATCATTTTCCATCCTTGCTATGAAGTCAACAAAGCCAATGGTCACAAGTTTTACAACTTGTTCGAAGTGCAATCCGGATTCACCGCCGAGGTGCCAAAGCTGGACGGATTGGCACTCAGCTTTGTCCTGGGGACCAGTGAATCGCTTAAATATGCCCAATTGTACCAAGCCTTGATCGAGAACCTTGATGTGGTCAAATCTGTGGGCATTTTGAGCAGCAGTGAGGCAAAGCTGAAACCTGGATTCCTGGCTGCAGTTCAATATTGCTTCGCTTTGACCATGCGAACGCTCCAAGCCATTCCACCCTCAGTCGAGTTTCTGGAGACTCTTTCAGGTATTTCTTTTGGATTTTACTGTTAAAAGTCTACATGTCTTAACAGCTAAAATTCATGTAAAGGCGAAATGCCAACAGTTTAAATTACCTATTATTTACCTATTTTTGAGTCTTTAAAAATTGCATTTTTGTCAACTTGGCGGTGGGTTCACTACATACGGCAGTGAAGTGAAAATCCTTGTATTTTGCTGAGATTTGGTGTGCGCTCGCATCTACCGTACAATAATGACTTTTTGTCGTCACATGTGAAGAAATAATGCTCATTATTGTACAGTTGACAACTTGAGAGTCCTTCTTCAATTAAAAAAAGACTTGACCGGGACTCGAACCTGGGTCGACTGAATGTAAGGTCTGCACTATGCCAGTGTACTATCAGACATCTCTCATTCTGGCATATACAAATAATTACATTTGCATTCTGTTTTAAGAAAATCTTCAAAAATAATTTATAATGAAGAACAGTCCTCTAAAGTATTCTGATTTTAAAAAAGTCCTCTTAAACATCCTCATTCTAGAAAAGTCTGCCAAAACACTATTATTTAAAAAAAGTGCAAAAATCAATTTTTATAGTCTTCTTTGTAACAAGCTTTTATTGTTCTTGGAAAACAGAATGTTATTATAAGTGACATCTTATAATTTCAAGCCAAATTCGTCATTTTGGTGTTTTTTCGAAAAATTCTGGCTAAATATTCCGCTAAATATCTAGTTGCCCTACAAGTGCTGAGCTCTTGCTGGAGATGCACGCGCGCGCGCGATTGACCGCAAAGTTTTACCTGCAAACGAGCTATCCTTTTTAAGGCCAATTGACTGGTTAAATTAATCAATTTTTTGCCTTTAACAGTACAATTGGGACTTTTAACCATCACGAAGTTAACAAAAATGTCAGTACTGTCCTGATGACTCGTCCATATAGTGTTTTTCGCTCATTTGTAGTAAAATTCCAGATCACTCGTGGCTTCACCACTCCGGTGATCTTTCATTTGACTACTCATGAGCGAAAAACCCTATATGGACTCGTCATCAGGACAGTATTGTTACATTCGGTTGCAAACAAAAGCTATAGATGCATGACAATAGGCAAAAATGGCTCTTTTTCCAAATTTCTAAAAACAACCTCAAGCCTAGACAAATTGATTTGTCTAGCAAATTTTTATCTTTATCTGTCAATGCACACTAATTTGGACACTTTTGATAGCCTTGAAGTCATTCAAATAAGGAGCTAGAAATTGTCCTTGAATTGAGAATTTAGCGATTTGACGGAATTTATTGAGTGCGCGAAAACGTCTTTTTTGTGTACTGTGCGCTCCCAATTAAAATTAATGCCTCTAATTGGCTAAAAGCTAAAGTGGTCAAATAAACCCAATTGCCTCAATCGTGCGCGCGCGCTCAGTTGAGCATTAAGGAGCGCCCAAATAAACCTTAATGAATTTCTGCGCACTTGCGCGCGTTCTCATATAGTCACGCTTATTTGGCCCTAAACTTGGCCAAAATTGGCTAAAATTCTGCGCACTTGAGCGCGTGCTCAATTGTGCAATTGACTTATAACTAGAGCGCACGTTAAGGACTGCCCCCAATTAAAATTAATGCAATCGTGCGCGCGCGCTCATTTGTGTATTAAGGACCGCCCAAATAAACATTGATGCATTTGATAGGCAGACATTCTGCGCACTTGCGCGCGTGCTCAAAGTCACGCTTTTTTGGCCCTAAACTTGCCCGCACTCACTACGTTTAAGCATCTGATTGGCTGAAATACTGCGCACTCGAGCGCGTGCTCAAATGGTCATACTTATTGGATTTTTTTAAAGCCCCGCTATTCAATGTAAAGCATCTCATTGGTTGAAATTATGTGCTCTCGTGCGCTTGCTCATGTGCTCAATTGTATCCTTCCTTTTAACGCTGAAGAAAGCATTTTATAGGCTTTTTACTGGACTTTGGGAGCAATTTTTTTAAACTCAAGCCTGGCTATTTTCATAAAAAAATATTACCTATCAGCTTTTTAATTTCAATTCCAAGTTGTGAAACTCAGGAGCTAAATCCAGCATTTGAAAGTAGAAGCTTTATAACTGTAGTCAATCATGATAAAACGTTTTTTAGAAATGTGGAAAGCTATTTGTTTTTCTTTTTGTTAATCAAAAAAGGTTTCATATTCTGTGCATTTTTAATTGCTTAGTTTAAAAGGAATGTGCTATTTCGGATTTTTTTAGGGTGAATTTATGATGAAAATCCAAGCTTTAACAAAAATGTCACAATTTCTTTCAGGAGCTCCATATTTGAATGAGAATGGAGAGGCTGACACTTGTGCTTTGCTGCACTCCTTGATCATTTGTCACCGACTGAATGAAAAACACTACAGTGGATGGGTGAAGGACTCACTGGTGAAGCAAGGCCAAACCACAGCCAAGGCCGAGTCCCTTTTGAAAAATGTGACCTCCACAGTCTCCACATTTTCCTATGACCTAAGAATGTTGAAGCAATTATTGCGAAGTTCCAGCGGAATTGCATTAGCCAAGCGTGGCCAATTGGTAGCAAAAGAAAAACTAGCTACGTTCTTTGACCTCGTCGTCCTTGATGCCACAACTGTCCAATTGCACATGGCTGTTGACAAGACACGCAGTACCAGTGATGTCAATTTGAAGCAAACTATTGAATCAGCCTGTGAAGTCATCTTGCCATTGCTTGAGACCTTGTCTGCACATGCCAAGTCTGCAATTGTGCATGGGGTCAACATGACAACAAAGAGAACCGATGAAGAAGTCGTTGTTGATGACCACGCCAAACAGATGATGCTGCAATTCTTGTCAATTTCTGGCACCAGATGCTCCCAAACGGACTCCTTGGCCATGACATTGGAAGAACATTGTCCTTCTGGCCTTCGATCAGCATTGGCAGCATGGCAAGATGGATCCCTTGCTGGATTTGCGACTCTCGAAGAAAGTCGGTCGTCCAGCATGAATCCGGAAGTCTTCTTGTACAACAGGATCCATTGTCACTTGTCCTCATTATCCTGTCCCTTGATGTCACTGAAGCAAAACTTGTACAGCGTCGCTCGATTTGCCAAAGACTTGTGCATCTGGGCGCCCGAAAACATCACGAATGTGCAAAACGACATTGCCTATGCGCTCTTCCCACTCATCACAGACAGTTGCACTGAGATTCTGTCCAATTTGCTGGCACTAGTGCTAGAAAAGCAGATTGGAAGTCATGAATCTGACGAGTTTGCAGCAAAAGTGTTTCAACACGTCCTTCAGAACACGTTTGAAGCCCTCATCAAACCTGTGAATTTCGACGAAAGGATCCTCATTGAAATTGTGCATTATATGGAAGAGATGCTTGACAGACCGATTGGAAGGGCGACTTTGGACCAGTTCTTCAGTGATGCTCCCTATGATCTGGATCAGTTGCTTCTGTCCATGTCCAGACAAGACTTGTCTCCGGAATTTGCTTCGAGAGTCCTCAAGTTCTTCAACAAACTTTTCTCAGTTCATGAGAAAAATCCAACAGAAGAAGCCACTGAAAGATTATGCGCTTCTTTGTCATCAGTGGCCTACATTCCAACCCCTCAATTGGAGGCTTGGTTAAGCCATGTTGTTAAAGGTGAGAGATGATGACCTGGTAGAGACCATTGCTCAAATTCACTCTGGAGTCCCAAAATTGTATTAAGTCCTTAAGGCTCATTTTGTATCAAAGTAGGATTTTAGTCAAGGCCAAAGCTAGAAAACTCATCTGAGCTATTTCTCATTTATGTGAGATATTATACAGAAAATGCCTAAAAGACATTTCCCAAGTTTTGGGAGGACTGTTATGCACATTGACCTGGTAGAGTTCTTTGCCCAAACTCTCTCAACCACCCAAAAGTCATACATATTCTAAAAGCTTATTTCATGGGGACTTGCATGGTGTTAATTTTAAAATCCTGGCCTATGGCTTCCCATAACATAAAATTTTGAAAAACTTCTAGCTCAGTACCACTTCGTTTTATTGCTATCATGCATTTCAATAACCCCCAACAAAATTGTGAGATCTAACTTTTTGTATTTCAAAAGCAAGCTGCTAGGATGACCAGGAGAAGAGATACAGAGAGACAATTTTTCAAGTAGCTAACATTTGTAGCAATTTAATATAAAGTTTGGCACTCCATATCTCCTTTCCTGACCATTCTAGCGATTTGCTCATGAAATAAAAAAAGCTAGCCCTTTTGATATTATGAGGGGTGTTTAAAGCTCTATTCAGCGAAAAAAGCACTCCAAAGGGAGCTAGAGGTTTCATATAGGTTTAAGGGTGGTTGACGAAGCCTAAGATGAAAAGCGCTATCTTCCAGTTTTCTTAACTTTTTCCACGCCAGTACAACAACTAGCATGGCAATCATGATTGCATGAATGCCTGCTCACAATTGTCTACATTGCATTGTGGACGCCTACGTCTAGTTAACTTTCAGGCAGAAGTACTTTCTTTTCTGCAATTTGCTTGTCTTTTGTTCCCCATTATAATAAAATGAGCCCTCTGGACATGTACTATCAGAAGATGAGTTTCAGAATGATTTTTTTAACTTAGGACCTTTTTAAAGATGTTTTAATTTTTTGTTCAGGATTTTATGACTCCAGTAGCAAGGATGACTCTTCTTCAGTTGTCGAAGAAAACTGCCACTTGTTGCATTGCCTCACCAATTTTATCGTGGAGGCAAATAGTACAGTGCCTGAAGAAGTCTCTCTCACCATTCTGGCTTGTCTGATTCCAATGGCTTCTGAAATTCTGGCTGAAAACTCCAAGCAAGCTCACATGTTCCAAGATCTCATGATGGTCTTGACAACCTTGGCCAGTGCAGGATCCGGGCTTGGGCACATCCAACTCTTTCGCTCTTGCTCTGAGTGGATGCAAAAACACTGTCGGGGCTATCTGAGCAAAATGGCAGTTCAAGATGAAAATGCTATGGAAACGTCAGATGATGTCATGGTTGTCAATGCTTGCAAAATCCTCGAATATGTAAGCAACATATCATTGATCATCTAATATTTGTCAAAAAATAACATTGAAACTTCAGCTTTCCAAGCTTTTCTAGTTTGTATTCCTACTACGATGAAATGTCATAGATGTTGAACTTAATTTGATATCTTTGCAGATGAGTGATGTGATTGCTGCGTTGAAGCTCACCAATAATGAACAGGACGAAGGATCATCCAAGTTGCGATCCAGCTCGCCTTCCGGAAATGACAACACTGACAACCAAGCAGACAATGAGACTGATTGGATGGATGAGTTGAACAATGATGAGGATGACAGTGCAGCAGAAGACTCAGACGATGAAGGACTGAATTCCAGATTGTGTACGTTCACTCAAACACAAAAGGAGTTTATGAATCAGCACTGGTACCATTGTCACACGTGCAAAATGGTCGATGGTGTGGGCGTATGCACAATCTGTGCCAAGGTGTGTCATGCCAGCCACGATGTCACTTACTCGAAACATGGATCATTCTTCTGTGATTGCGGCGCCAAGGAGGACGGGTCATGCATTGCTTTAACCAAAAGAGAACAATCGTCTTCAGCAATGATGTCTAACGGGACAAGGCCATCGATGACATCCACAGCATCCAACATCGGATATGAACTGACAAGTTCTCTTCGACGGCGAGCATCTTCTCCTGTCATCGTTGGCCTGAACAACTTGAATGGAACTGAAGAAAAGACACCTTTGAATGACAAGGACATGTCCAGAATGAAACTGGCCAAAAAAGTCAATGGATGGAAAGAAGTCTTCTTGGATGAAATAAGGCATTCCTGTGTTGCATCTAACTTGCTCGAAATGCTCAAGACAATGGTGCCAGTTGTCAAAGCCAATGGCGTAAAGAACTCGATGAGTGGACGATCGGCCAACTTGAGAAGTGCACTGATGTCTTTACATGCTGAGTTGCCGACAGAGAGAAGTTGCGAGTTTTCTGACCAATTGATGCTGCCAACTTTGGGGTCACAAGAAGGCGCTTTTGAAAATGTTCGCATGAGCTATTCGGGTGATCATGGACAGATCATCCGTGGATTGATGAATTCGCACATGGTCCGAAGAGTTGTCATGTGTTGTCTGTCATCAGGCAAAAGGCAACACTTGGCTGTTGCCCATGAAAAAGGCAAATTGACAGTTCTGCAGTTGTCTGCACTGTTGAAACAAGCAGATTCTTCGCAGAAGAAACTCACTCTGACGAGATTGGCATCAGCGCCTGTGCCATTCACCGTCCTTTCAATCGTGTCGAACCCATGCAATGAAGATTACTTGGTGGTCACTGGCATCAAAGATTGCCATGTCTTGACGTTCTCACCTAGTGGAAGTGTGGTTGATCATCTGGTTCTTCATCCCCAATTGGATGCAAACAACTTCATCATCAAGGCTGTCTGGATGCCTGGATCCCAAACCGAGCTGGCCTTGATCACTGCCAAGTTTGTCAAAGTTTACGACTTGGGCAAAGATGTGCTAAGTCCTCAATACTTCTTGCTAGGTAAGTAATCACAAAAATCCCTTTTTTGATGTACTTTCCAAGGGACTATTTAGTCCTACTATTTTTTAAAAGGATGCAGCTGTACATTTGACCTCTATTTTGAAGGCCAATAATATATATATATATATCAAGCTGGGCAACATAAAGAAGGGCCGTTAAATAACTGGAAGATTATATTTAAATGGAGAAACACGAGTTAATCCTTACTAGGCCAAGCCTGCGAGAGCTGTAATTTTACGAGTTACACATGCGCTAGTCTCACCAGGCTCAAATTCGCGTGAATAGTACTATAATAAGCAAAGCAGAAAAACAAAAAACTTCCATAGATCATAGGTTAGACCATTGGATTTCTAATCTATGTGTCTGAGGTTTGAATCCAGGCCTCTTATTCACTTTTATCTAATTTCTTTGGAATTTGACAAGTTCCATTTTAAATCAGGGATGTGGATTACTCTAAGTCCCACTAAATTGAAATCTGATGCCATATTTTACATAATTTCCCCCAGACTCTTAAGAAAAAAATTTGGCTCGAGTCAAAAAACTATTAGCCCAAAAGTTTTTGAAAGAGCAATTGTGAGTTTGCCAAATTGGAATTTTGGTAGTATCTCATACCAAACTGAAGCTATCAAGCTATAAGTTGAGCAACTCTTTTTTGCCTTGAAAACTAGAACCCTTTCAAATAACCAGCATCAAACTGAAAAATCAGGTTAAGATATGACAGACTCCACTCTTGTATCAAATATATTTTGAGCAAACTTAAAGGCAAGTTGCCACATTTCATTGACCTATGTGTCAAGGCTACAAAGGCCATTGAAGGCAAGAGAATAATTTCTTACAAATAATTCTAGCTCCAAAACAGAGCTTACATAAGTTGTATAACCTCCCATTATTAAGACACAATTGAATAATTCTCAGCATACTTTTCAAAACTGTAATCATAGCCAATTTTTTAAATAAGCTAAAAGAAAGTTTATCTTTTTTCAGTGCCCAGTGGAACTGTTCGGGATTGCACATTGGCATTCATGGCAGATGGACTGCGATACGTTTTGATCATGTCATCCGGAGGCCACATCCACTTCCAAGCTTTGACCCAAGAAGCATCAGCTGTCAATGGCCCTTTCTATGTGACCAACACAATGGATGTGGATCATCCAGCTCTTCGCGAAACCAGCTCCGAACAAGTTGGACGAGGGGGCGTGTCAGGCGATCAACTTGGTGGAGGAGGCGTGTCCATTTACTATTCTCAAGTCCTCCAAGTCTTGTTCATCAGCTATGTCCAAGGTCTGAGTTTCATGGCCTCAATGAGAAGTATCGAAGAGGATTCCTTGCGAAAGTCAGTGACGCAAATACACGTACAGAAGTCAGCGACAAGCAGCAACAAGAACAATGGAGGCCAATTCCAGCCACTTTGCCAATGGGGAGAGGTTGCAGGTCATCCAGGCCTCATTTTGGCTTTTTTGCAAGCCTCAAATAATCCTGTAGTCATCATGGTCAAACCCGAGATAGTTGTTGTGCAAGAGATCAAGATTGGCTCAAAGGCGAAAATTGTCGATATGGTGGCCATTCGACATCACAGCTCGAGCAACAATCAAGACAAGAGGACAACACTGATTCTTCTTTGTGAAGATGGCAGCCTTAAAATCTACATGGCTGGAATTGAGGCCACTGGATTTTGGCTAAGCCCTCGCTTGAATCCAAGTTCATCATTGTTCTTGCTTGCAAAACCACCCCGAAAGAAGCGTCCAATGATTACCAAAAACAAAGGCCAAGGAGCTTTGTCTTTTCCTGTGGACTTTTTCGAGCATTGCAACATTATCAACGATATTGAATTTGGTGGAACTGATGTGTTGCAAGTGTACAATGTACAACAAGTCAAGCATCGATTGCAGACTGCGGCTTGCTATATTGCGAACACAAAGCCTGCAGGGTTCAACCTGGAAGTGACAAATAATGACAATGCACTGGTCATTGTTGGTGTGCGTGTCATGCTTGGCGGAGTGGACACTGGACGAACCCCTTCTTTCATCGAAATACATGGACGCAACTTGATGGTCAACCTCAATCGTTCAAGATGGTTTGACTTCCCATTGTCGAGAGAAGAATCTCTTATGTCAGATAAGAAACTTGTCATCACATTTGGACCATCATTTGATCCTGGTGGTGTCAACATTGTTGACAGTGTTCAAGTCTATGGGAAGACCAAGGAAGCGTTTGGTTGGCCTGAAGACAATGAAGAGTGTTCGTCTTCTGGCATCGCTGCGTTGGCGTCATCATCTTCAACCAGTCAGAATCCAGATGCCTTGACATCCGCTGACAACTTGGCCCTTACCACCTCTGGTCCGTTGGACAGAGTCATGTCTGTCATTCTGGAGATCCTTGAAGGTTGCTTCACCATCGAAGCATCGCCAAACAATTTGGATGATCACAAAGCGATTGCGCTTGAGATCAGTACACAGATCTTAACAATTCCTGCTGCAATCAACATTGCGACAAACAACAAAGCACTCCTGTCCACATTGTTCCCATCCAAGTGTGCGTATCATGGACACAAGGATCAAACTTTGCTCCAGAATGCCACCGAGCAAAGCGACAAGATGGATGTCGAAAAGTTCGAAAAGCTCATTCTGGATGTTCGATCTGTGGCAGTGTCAAGGCCAACTAATTTGACGAAATTTGCAGAGACCAACTACAAGACATCAGTGGACTTTGTTGACCAATTGGCCAAGTGGTTCTGGAGCTTGCTCAAGAGTTGCCCGGTTAATGCTAAGGTTGGCACTCTTGGTCAGCCTGGATTGAACCATGTTGAGGCCATTGTACAAGCCCTCGTCGAGATTTTCCATGCATTCACATCAGTGGACTTGGCCACTGTGCCACAAGTCTCTAACTTGTATGCCCAATTTTTGGTGGCTGAAAGCCTTCAAGTAAGTAACCTTCTCACCATCCGAACAATCATTTTTTAAGGTCTTACTTAAAGATTTCCCATGCAATTTTAAAAACATTTTTTTATTATGAATCTGACCTTATGTTAAAAGACTTACCTAGCCAATGACTTTCTCCTTTTCTTAGAGCAAATGAAAAAAAATGACTTGCTTCAAAATTGGCCTAAAAAGGACTGAAAATGGTTTTGTTTGTTGGTTTTCCAATTGTAACAATGAACAAAAAAGTGCTAATATTTTCACTGAAAAATGGCTTTTGAAGTCCATTTTTTAAGCACTCACTTTTTGCAATTTTCTTAAAATATTGGGTTCTTCATGAAAAGTTTTGATTCTACCTCAAAATGTGAAATACTTTGATGGAAAGCTCAAAATTAAGCCTCTAATTAATAGCGCCCTTTTTTGGCTCTAATATTGACCTTTTATGGCCAAATTTCTTCTTGTTTTAGTTTTAGGATGACATTCTTTTTGTGCGTTTTTCAGTTTTTGTCTGTTAATTTTTGCTACTCATCAATATACAAAAAATACAAATACTTAAAAGTCATTTGTAATAAAGCAATAATAGCTCGAAACTGGAAGACGCTATAAAATACAATGAAAAAACTGAATGAAAACAGACAAAATGAAGTTAAAAATGCAGGAAAAAACTTAACTCAAAAAAAAAAAAAAAAAAAGGTGTAAAAGGAGGTGAAAGGGAAAAGGAAATGCTGACAAAAACTTAAAACCTTTAATATTCATAATGTTCATAATAATATTTGTAAATATGTTTGTTTTCTTGCAGGTGAGTTTTGCTGCCAAACAAGCAATCATCAGAGTGCTGAGGCCCAAACTTAGGCGAAAGCGAGTCTTCATTCCCTCACCACCTCCGGGTGAGGTCACCACATCAGGGACAAGTGGACTTGTTGTTCCTTCGCTTGAGGCTGCACGACCTCAAGCCAATCCTGCAGTTGTGGCTGAATCTGAGGCCATGGAGATTGACCATGAACTCTTGGAAGATGCAGAAGGAGGTGCGAGGGGAGGGCGTGGCCTTGGCCTTGGTCCAGGTGGGATTCACCTTGGTGGAATTGCTGGTAACCTTGATGCACTTCTTGGTGGAGTTGGTCAAAATCCAGATATGGTTGGAGAAATTGATGATGAGGCCATGGTTGAACTTGCCATTGCGCTAAGTCTTCAAGAACAAGGCGAAGGCGTTGATCTCGCCAACCTCCAACACGGTCTTCAAGGACTTCAGCAAGGTCTTCAACAACTTGCCAACCTTGGACCAGGATTGCAAGGTTTTCCAGCTTTGCAAGGCTTGGCTGGAATGCTTGGCAGAGGACATCATCATGAAGAAGAGGAAGAAGACGCTGCCATCGTTGTCAATCCGGATGTTCCACAGGCTCAGAATCCGGATCAGGCCAACTACTCTGATGCCACAGCTTCGGCCCCTGGCAGCGATGATGACGATGAGGATGAGGATGAAGAGGAAGAAGAAGAGGAGGGGTCTACTGCTGCTTTGGATGGAAGTGCAATTCGGACTCCCCCTGTTGAAGTAGAGCCAATGCACAGTCTTCCTCCAGGAGGATCTGGATCAGAGTCTGGAGCCTCTGCCAATGAGTCAATTGTGGGTGAGCAGACCATTTCTGGACGAAGTTCAGCTTATGAGGCTGATAATGGTGGACCATCAGCTTCTACAAGACTTGTTGAGGCTGATGCCAAAACTACTCAAGAGGCCACCGAATGGGAAGCGACAAATATAAAGCTGCATTCATTGAGGATGAACCTACTTGATCAATTGGTTGTATTCTTGCCAACTCTGAGAGACATTGGAGGTCCTCGATGCATCCCATTCATGCAGGTGAAAGCTCAATCCATTCTTTTTCAAAAAAGCAACCACACTCTGTTTTTCTTGAGTCTTACCAAATAATATTATAGTTGTATGCATACATGTTTGGAGCATTTTAATGTCAAACTTTGCCTTTTTTGAACAAATCCAAGTTATACATATTTTCATAGGTTGTGCTGATGCTCACTACTGATTTGGATGGCAATGATGAAAGGGATTGTTCCTCTTTTGATCAACTCCTCACCGCTTTGATAAATGAATTGGACATTGGCAAGCCAGAAGCCAATCTGGATCAGCGGTCAAGCAAGCGAGAATTCCAGTTGGTTGTCTTGAGACTGTTTAGTGTGCTTATGTCAAGATCCAAATCTTGGCAGCAAAGTGGCTTACGAACCAACATCAACTCGGCCTTTGTGTCCAAGGTGACTGCAAGTGCTCTGGTCAAAGCAGGTTGTACCCAACATTGTCTGAGCCTTTTGACCCATATGTTGCCATTCTGGAGATCCAAGGTTACTGAGGAGAACCTTGTTAAGGTGTTTTCAAGCACTCTGCTCAAGTCGCAGCCTGAAGTTCACACTCCCCCAGACATGAGTCCATTTTTCCTCAAACCGTATGTGAAAAGTCATTCACATGATGTCTTTGAAGCCTATCCCCAATTGTTGACTGAGATGGTGCTGAAGTTGCCATATCAGTACTTCAAAATCATTGAGTCAGACTTGGAAGCTGTCCGGATGAACTCAAATTGGCAGATGATCCTCTGTGAATACATGATGATGATCCACCAGACAACTCCCTATGTTCGCAGACAAGTACGCAAACTCATGCTCTTCATTTGTGGCACCAAAGAGAGCTACAGGGAACTCAGGGATTTGCATGCCCTTGACACTCATATGAAGAAGATCATGGAAATCATCAATGACGACATCATCAATGTAGATCCAATGCATGACACCAAAACCAATTTACCATACGATACACTTCTCCTCTTGATTGAACACTTGAAGGCCTGTGTTGAAATATCCAGTTCAAGGACTGGGAACTGGCAGAAGTTCTGCACCAAAAACAGGACCATTTTACCCTTCCTGTTCAGGGTCAGTTTCAAGTTGGATGATGGGGTCAATCCAATTATTTTGCAATTGCTCCAGAATGCAATCTGCGTCAATCATCAAGGATTGTCTGCTTCAACCTCTTCGCAGCAATTGAGTCGAAAACGAGCCTGGAGCCCACGTAAAGGCCAACAACAATCTGCAACCAAGGCCATCATGGAAGAAGAAGACAATAATCATTTGATCCATACCTTGGGCACACAGTTGACGCCTTTGCTTATTCGAAACTTTGTCGAGAAGTTCCTTCTGGAGTGCAACACTTCAAGTGTGAGATGGCAAGCACATTCCTTGATTGTCACATTGCAATTGAGTAGCTCATCTGCTATGCAATCCTCCATTTTGGATGTGCTCTGGAGCCTCTGGCCTCAACTGCCTTTGCATGGGCGAAAGGCTGCCCAATTTGTCGATGTCCTCGGTTACTTTTCCCTCAAGATTTCTTCGCAAGATGAGACCAAGGTGCAGACCTTTGTCCATGAGGCTGTCAATGTGCTCAAGTCCCAAAACAAGATCTTGGCCAGTCATCCCAATTCCAACATTTATGGTAGCCTCTCCCAACTTGTTGAATTCAACGGTTACTAGTGAGTCTTCTATTGGATACTTTAAGCCTATAAACTTACATCTTCTATTTTCAGCCTTGAGAGTGATCCTTGCTTGGTGTGCAATAATCCAGAAGTTCCCTATTCATCGTTCAAGCTGTCTACACTCAAAGTGGACACCAAGTACACGACAACCACTCACATTGTTAAGTTGTCGACAAGTCACTCCATCAGCAAGATTGCTCTTCGCATTGGCGATTTGAAGAGGCAGAAGATGGTGCGCACAATTAACATCTACTACAACAACAGAAGGTAACCAGCATTTTGTCACAATGTTAAACTTACACAAAATAAGACACTGAATGATTTTCTCAAATTCTAGTGTCCAAGCTGTGGTGGAGCTCAAGAATCGACCAACTATGTGGCACAAGGCTCGAAAAGTGTCACTGACTGCAGGCCAAACTGAAATCAAGATTGAATTCCCTCTGCCAATTGTGGCCTGCAACTTCATGATTGAGTATGCTGACTTTTACGAGAACATCCAGGCCTCATCGGAGACCCTCCAATGTCCTCGGTGTTCTGCATCGGTTCCTGCCAATCCAGGAGTCTGCTCAAACTGTGGGGAAAACGTGTTCCAATGCCACAAATGCAGGTCCATCAACTATGACGAAAAGGATCCTTTCCTCTGCAATGCTTGTGGATTCTGCAAGTATGCCAAGTTTGAGTATACGCTAACCTCCAGACCGACTTGTGCAGTGGATCCCATCGAGAGTGAGGAGGATCGCAAGAAGGCCATCTTGAACATCAACTCCTTGCTCGACAAGGCTGACCGGGTGTATCGACAACTCATTGGCAACAAACCGGTCCTGGAGTCACTTCTGCTCCGGATCTCTGAGTCTGGTATCAGTGAGATTCCGGATTCTCTCATGTCTTCTTTTTCTGCCTCAAATGGCATCCACGTCAACCAGTGGATCCAGCAGCTGGCACAAAAGTATTGTGGAGACTGCAAAAACTCTTTTGAAGAGTTGTCGAAAATCATCCAGAAGGTGATGGCCACTCGAAGAGAACTTGTCGCTTTCGACAGGAAAAAGTCTTCTTTGTCGGAGTCTTCTTCGAGGTCTTTGAATGAAGGCCAAAGCCTTCGAGCACGATGTTATGGTTGTGCTGCGGCCTCTGTTGAGCATTGCTTGACCTTGTTGAGGGCCTTGGCCACCAAGGCTGTACCCCGCAATGAGCTGTACCAAGAGGGACTCATCCAGGAGCTGATGGAGTTCAACTTGCGGAGAGGCACACCTGTGGTTCGACATGAGGTGCGAAAGCTCATTTGCTTGCTCACAAAGGACAACCAAGAGGCCACCAACCATTTGAACAAGTTGCTCCTCGACAAGATTGGCATGGCCTTGAGGGGCCACTCTTCATATCCAGACCTCGTGGAGTCGGTGAGGCATGAGATGACCTTGCTCGGAGTCACCGTTCAACGCGAAGACTCATGCTGGGAGCAAAGGCTTCGCTGTGTCCTAAAGATCTTCATCGCTGCCACCAGAGAGGGCAACAACAAGAATTCCCCCACTGTGGTTGAGTATGTGACATTGCCCTGCTTGAAGATTTTGCATGGGCTCATGCGGAATAGCAGCGTTGCTGGCCTTGTCGCGACATCAACCAAAAAGGACGTAAATGAGTCGATGACCCTCGTTCCGTATGAGGCGAATGGCCTTCAAATGGACAAGTGGTTGTCTGAAGAAGAGTCATATGATGACTGGCAGAAAAAGGCCATGCGATATGTCCTGAAGAAGCCTTCCACCGAAATGAAGAAGAGAGCAAATTGCAGATTGGTCTTCTTGCAGGAAAAGTACTTCAGGAGATGGCACGAGAGGTCCATCTTGAAGGGGTCAAAGATGTTGATGACTATCTCTTCACCATCCTGGTTGAAGAGAGTCCTGTTCAATCCTAGCTCCAGGATGGCTCGCGAGGTTGCTTGCCAAATGGTGGAGAACTTTTGCACCAAAGACTTTAATCGAAAGAAGGCCATTGTCGAAATGCTCACTACCTTCCTGAGTGAGGTTGCTGAGGCTGGAGAAGCTGGACAAGAGTTTGCAAGCCTCTACCAAAGGATGATTATGGATGACCAATGGAAATTCTACTTGGCTGTCAAGGGGATCTTGTCGACTTTGGCCCAATTGATCATGTCTGAAATCGACAACTTGGACAAGTTGGAGCACTTGTCCTTGAGTAGCGACTTGGCTCAAGGCTTTGCGCTCAAGACGATGACTGATATCTTTGCCTCCTTCTTGGCCAAAGACTCCATTAAACGAGTTTTCAAGGGCCGCTTGTTGTCCACTGTCCTCCATGGATATCTCAGCCTTCGAAGGCTTGTCGTCCAGAGGACCAAGCTGGTCGACCAGACTCAAGAAAAACTTCTCGAGCTTTTGGAGGACATGACCTCTGGCACCGTTGAAGAAACAAAGAACTTCATGGCCATTTGTGTGGAGACCATCAACAGGTATTTTGATATTGAAGTGCGTGTTTTTCTGGATCAACTATTTTACTTTTTGCCTTTGAAGGTATCCGGTGGATGACCAGTTGACTCCTGTCTTCATCTTTGAGAGGCTTTGCAATATCATTTACCCCGAAGAGGCTGACATGGGTGAATTCTTCATGACTCTGGAGAAGGATCCTCAACAGGAGGACTTTTTGCAAGGCCGAATGTTGGGCAATCCATACAGCTCCAATGATCCGGACCTGGGTCCAAACATGAGGGAGATCAAGAACAAGATTTGCACCGACTGCGAACTCATCGCTCTCCTTGAGGATGACAATGGCATGGAACTCCTTGTCAACAACAAGATCATCTCCCTGGATTTGCCAGTCAAGGATGTCTACCAGAAGATTTGGTTGCCTGTAGCTCAAGAGAATGAACCGATGAGGATCATCTACAGGATGCGGGGACTCCTTGGTGATGCCACCGAAGAGTTCATCGAAACTTTGTCGAACAAGGATGCTGAGGACCAGGATGAGGAGGAGATGTACAAGATGTCCAGTGTCATGTCTTCCAATGGTGGCTTGGAGGTGATCCTTAACCGGTTGGCCAATGTTCAAGACACCGTCCAGTCGCGACAACTCTTGATCGTCCTGCTCAAGCTCCTTGGCTATTGTGTCAAGGTGAGGACCAACCGGGAGCGCTTGCTTGAACCATCCTTGAAGACCATCCCCATCTTACTCAATAGCCTCAAATTGTGCTTGAAAAACAATCCTGGAGGAGAGGCTAATTCTGTTCAAGGTCCTTCGCTCTGCGAACAAGTGCTTGGCATCATGGAGAAGCTCCTTGTTGAAGCCAGTTCGCACAAGAGCGGTGAGGAGTATGGGAACATTGCTTCCAATAGCACCAAAAATGAGGACATTCAAGAACTGCTTGAGCATGCGGTCAACCTCAAAGCGGGCACCGCTTTGCACCATGGTCTCCTAAGGTTCCTGCCCTTCTTGACCTATGCGAACAATGAGAAGATGGCACTTGTCATCAACTTCTTCGATGATGTCCTCGACTTTTCGAGCTTCAATGACAAGCACCTTGATGTGGAGATGGCCAAGATGGAGGCCTTTGTCAGCCTTTGCGAAGGCATCGAGCGAAACGACATTGGAAGCACGATGAAGATCCAGATGCATGCGATGAACATCATTGGCAAATGCCTCAAGTACTTGACTGACAATGCTCCAACCATGGAGACGGCTGTCATGAAAGCAGATGATCCCTTCTGGAAGGAGTTTGTGTCCAAGCCAGCTCTCAAGTATGTCTTGCGGGCCTTGGCTGGCCTCGCGACCCAGCATTCCCCAACCCAAATGGCCTTGTCGAAGGAGGCGGAATGCATTCCAATCCTCCACCAAATGGAGCAAGTATCCTCGGATGAGCATGTGGGCTCCCTCGCTGAGGCTGTCCTTGAGTCGCTTAAAGGCCATCCGGAAGCGGAGGCCAGGGTGAAGGCGGTTCGCGACCATACGAAGGCCGAAAAGAAGAGGCTGGCCATGGCCATGCGAGCCAAGCAGCTCAAGGCGTTTGGCCTCAAGGCCAATGACCAAGGCCAGGTGAAGGCTGACAACAACATCCTGCAGCAGTTTGTGGGCATCGCGGAGGAGTCTGGCCTTTGCTGCAACATTTGTCGCGAAGGCTACAAATTCCAACCGAACAAGGTCCTGGCCATCTACACCTTCACCAAAGCCTGCAATGTGGATGATGGAGAGGTGATTGAATTGGGCAGGAAGACCACTGGCTACTCCACAGTCACTCATTTCAACTTGGTACATGTGGATTGCCATATGGCCGCCCTGAGGCTGCAGCGAGGTCGCGACGAATGGGAGTCGGCCATTCTCCAGAATGCCAATACCAAATGCAATGGATTGCTGCCATTGTGGGGTCCCCAAGTGGCAGAGTCCTCCTTTGCATCCTGCTTGGCCAGGCACAACACCTACCTGTATGAGGCCACTCGACACCGCGACATTGGCTACCAGTCAACCGTGCATGACCTCAAGCTGCTCCTGCTCAGGTTTGCCCAGGACAAGAGCTTCTCCAGTGAGTCCGGAGGCGGTGGCCCCCAGAGCAACATGAACCTGGTGCCATACCTCATCCACATGGGCCTGTATGTGCTCAACACCACCAGAGCTGCTCCGAGGGAGGAGAAGAATTTGGTGGCCTTCCTGGAGATGCCCAAAGACAAGTGGCTGGAGTCGAGCTATGCGGCCGATGGAGCCTTCTATTACGCCTCCTTGGCCTTGTTACTCTTTTCGCCGGCCAGATGGCGACGTCATCGCGTGGCCTTCCTTCAACGTCTGCTACTTCTAGCCCATGCACGTTGTGTAAGATCCTGGTTTTTTTGGCTCAAATTAGCTTGCAGTTACAATTAGAGCTAATCTGATTGTCAGCAAAAGATTTCCATGCTTCAATTATACGCTGAGATTTGTCCAAAATCACTGCTATGATCACTTTACATACAAATATGAAAGTGCTTAAGCAGACCGCAATACTTTTGACTTCAACTTAATTTCTCCTAATTGTGCTCTCAAGCCATTTATTTTCAAAAAAAAATATTTTTCCATTCATTTTGATAGGTGAGTCCACTGCAAAGATGTCAAAGGCTCCATGACAAATCTGTCAAGGATTATGGCGTGTACAAGCTGGTGATTTTGTACTTTGCCCTTGTCGATCAATTGTACGAACATCTCTTCAGCCAAGTTGTCATTGGGAGTGGCAACGAGAGTGAGTGGCCAGCTGTGGTAGCTGATTGGATTCGGCACAATGATGACGTGATCCTCAAGGCGAGTGCCAAAGTCCTCACCACTTTCCAGGAGGATTTGCAGCCTGCCAATTCAGTCGATGAGATCATCGACGTTTGTGGCCTCTTGGATGAAATTCCTTCACCTGCCAATTTCCTGGCTGAAATCCTTGCAAATTTGTCCTAAAAAATTGGAAAGAAAAATTGGAATAAATTCGGCCCTTGAATTCCTTGCATTGTAATGTTTCAAGACCTCGCACGTTCGGGCTCGCAAATTGCACTCGGTAAGCAAGTTGAGACTTTGCAAAGTTGCAAGAATGCATGAGAGCAATTTGATAAGAGTATAGTGGAAGCTGAGAAAGATCCTAAAATACATTGAGAGCAATCTGAGAAGAGTATATTAGAAGCTGAGAAAGATCCTAAAAGACAAAAAAGGCAGAGTAAAATTTTGAGAGTGGCGCCATCTCTGATTTATACCACTTTTGATACTTTTTCTCTTAAAAAGCTCCTGATCATGTTAAACTTTTGAGCAATTAAAGGTGAAATTTCAAAAGAGGATGCCTTTTTATTTTACCTCTTGGTTATGCATAAAAAATTTGGATTGCTTTTGTTATATAAATATCATGTGGTACAGTTTTCTGCGGATCAACCTGTATCTACTATGTAGTTCTATGTACATTGAGGCAACGTTTTAGTGTACTAGAGGTTTCTCTACCTGTGTGAGTCAGGCCAATGAAGTGAGGCTTGCAGCTCAACAGCTGAATTGTCACAGGTCAAAAAAAGCATAGCAGTTTTGAATTTATCTTCAAGAGGATCACATGATGGTCTTCTTCCATTCCAAAGGGCATTTCGACAGACTCGTTTTCATTACTATTACTGCCACAGCCTTAACAGCAGGTACAATACTTTGTTTCTAAATCACTATTACATGGTTGATATTTTGGCAAAATATACAAATTAGAAACCATTGGAGATTGCTCGAAAGTGTGGTCAGATTATGTGTTGGACTTCATTTGAGCCATTATCGGCCAAAAAATGTGACCAACTCTGTATAAATTAGCTTGAACTTGCTTTTTTTTGCGCAATGTTTGGACAAAATATCGCCATGAAAAGCGATTTTGAGACAAAATAGTAATAAAAAATGACATAATAGCATAATATTATTATGAGCAATGCTTCATTTTTAAAATCATAATAGGCAACAAAAATGAACCGGTTTGAATTTCTTTTTCTTAAGTGACATTTTTAGTAATTTGGAGCTCTGTTCACCAAATTTATAGTATGATATTTTTATAATAATTATTTCATTAACAAGCAATTTCCATTTTTTTAAAAATGTAGTTAAGTATGGAGCATTGATAAAGTTGTGTTCATACATCGTGCCAAAAAAGCAAGTTCCAGCCATTTTCTACGGACCTTTTCACATTATTTGGCCAAAATTGGCTTGATTGCAGATCAAAAGGTAATGATATCACACTTTCAAGCAATTTCCAATTATTTGTTGCATCGATATTTTGGGCAAATTATCAACCATGAAAAGCAGTTGAACGAAAAAGACTGATAAATCCGACAGATTTTAATAACTGATAATATATTACAGCTCTGGTGGCAAGTGAAGACTCTCCAGCAAAAGATGTATCGACAACCACTGAAGCCACCAAGACAAATGCTGAGCTGGAAATGAAAGTGTCCAAGGTGGAGTTGAGTGCCAAGCAGAGATTGAGGCAAACACTCATGAAGAACTATGATGCCACCATTCATCCAGTGGAAGATCACACTCAACCTGTGGTAGTGAGCATGGGCATGTCATTGATCCATTTCGACATTGATGAGAAGAGATCCATGATCACTGTCGATGGCTGGATGAGGTTCTCCTGGAAAGATCCAGGATTGTCATGGGATCCAAAGGAGTATGGAAATGTGTCTCAAATGCATTTCAACTGCCACGAGGTTTGGAAGCCTGACATTTACTTATACAACAGGTAATGCCATCATGAATTTATGGCAGTTGCCATGTTCGGGCTGGAAAAAAAGCACTCGGGCTAAAGGAGTTCAACTGCACATTGTGGTTGATATTCAAGTAGAAATATTGACGTGAGCAATAATCGAAAATTTCTTGAAAGTGAGCCATGATTTTCTATCAATACTCAAGCAAGCCAATCTTGGCCAAAAAATGTGAAAAACCGTGAAGAAATTGGCTTGAATTTGCTCTTCTTGCGTTATTTTCCATTAGCGGCCCTCGCTGCGCTCGGGCGTGCCAAGTTTCACTCGTGATGTTAAATAGTAAACAATTTTACAGTGCTGATGAAGCGAGTGTGAAACATTATGGTGAAACTCATGTTTTGGTGGAAGGCGATGGCTCAGTCTTGTGGGTTCCTCCAGGCCATTTTAAGGCCTACTGTAGGCTTAATTTGAGGTCTTGGCCCTTCGATACTCAGCAGTGCACCCTTAAATTTGGATCATGGACCTCACATGGAAACCAGATTGACATCATGACCTACAGAAACAACTCTTTTGTAAGAGATTTCCCTTCCTACTCAGCAGCAGCAAATTGGCCTAACAATTTTTTTCCAGGCCGAGCTTTTGAATGTGTACACAGACAACAGGGAATGGAAAATCATTGACCGAGTGGAAGTGGAGAAAAACAACCGATATTACGCGTGCTGTGATGAGCCTTATCCGGATGTCACATTCATATTTAGATTGCAAAGAGATTCTCCGGCTTACAGAGCAATCGTGGTTCTGCCATGCCTAGGTAAGCAAAATTGCATAAAATCCGAAAGGCGTTTATTTTCGGCTAGGAATTGGGCTTTGCTCACGGTGTAGTTACATTTTTCCGAATAATGTAAAAAAGATGGCATTAGGAGTAACCTCCGATTCTATTTAGGCGTCCTTTCAACTAGTTCGTCGCATAATCGTTATCATTTGGCTTTTTGACTTTTCAAAACAAAATATTTGGCGTTCTGGTCAAAAAACAAGAGATTTTCTGCCTTTTCCAGAAAGCTCCACTGTGCATTAAGCTTGCTTTTCTTGGGCAAATTGTCCTGCAAAGGACACAATTATTGCTCAATGTGCCCATAAAATGGCAACAAAACTGGATTAAATCTTACTTTTAAAAAATTAGAAGACTGAAATATTAGTGAATTAGTTGAAATATACCATTTTCGTCGACTTTAACAATTGATCGGAGGTTCCATTTTTTTAGATCGGGGCTAGCAGCGGAGCAGGTGCAAACAGAAACAGATCGAAATTCAATTTTCAGCCCGCTTAGCCTACGCTGCCATTAGCTGTGCTATCATTAGCTCCTCCTAGCGGCAGAAATTATTACTACCAGAGCCTCCGTAAGCAAAGCCCAATTGAAAAACAATGACAAGTTGGCGTTCCAGTTTGTCTTCCGGAAGCATTCATCATGCTTTCCCGACATTTGTTTTACTTTCTGTTTGGAAGTGCGTAGGTCAAATTAAAAGTCCAGAAGGCTCGGGCTTGTAAAGTTACACTAGGGTTTTCAAAATATCAGCTATTTAATGCCCTTGTATTACTTGATAGAACAAATATTTTTTCTTGAAGATCTGGAATAAAATGATATTTCCATTGGTTTTCGCTAGCAATTTAAATTATTCAAATTGAAAGCATGACAAATGCCAAGAAAGCAATGGAAATGCTTACTAAAGACAAAATGTAACGCACAGTTGTGAAAGTTTTTCAAGTCCTAGCTGAAAATTAACGCTTTCCGGATCTTTCTTAAAAATGAGATTTTACACAATATTTCTTAACAATTATTTCAATTGTAGTTATTATGCTTATGACTGGATGCTCCTTTCTATTGACTCCGACTTCCGGAGAAAAACTTCTCATCAATTTGGTGGCCATTTTGTGCTCGATCCTGTATTTGCTCCATTTTGCAAATACGCTACCATTCAACAGAAATGAGATGCCCATCATTGGTAACTATAATTTTCCTTTTATATAGTCTTTACCCGCCCTCGCTGCAGTTCGGGCTTGTAAAAGTGCACTCGGGTTTCTCTGCAACCTCCTTTTTATTCTTGATATTATTTCCAAATATGTATGTGAAAAACAATAATATTTTCTTGCTTTGCTATGTCAAGCCACTTTTGGCCAAAAAATGTGAACAGGTCATAAGGAATAATGGGCTTGCATTTGCTCATTTTCTTTGATATACTGCCAAAATACTACCTATTTTCTCTTATGTCTACATATCTTTACCCGCACTCGCTGCAGCTCGGGTTAGCAAAGCTCCACTCGGATTCCTCAAAATACCAGTTACGGTGTCATAAGAAAATTTCCTTTTTACAGTGACTTTCTACAGCAACATTACTGCTTTGGTGGGCATAGCCATTTTGCTCAATGTGGTGTGCATGAGCATGGCAAGAGAGCGCAAATACAGCAGCCCGCCCAAATTTCTCAAAAATATCTTTGCTGGGCCTTTAGGTAAATTCCTCTGCCTAGGAAACTACTATCACCAGGTACGATAAAATGCCTTTTTACTAAAAAACCCACATTTCATTTCCTGCGCTCTCGCTCCAGTTCGGGCTAGCAAAAGTCCACTCGGTTTTTTTTTTCAAATACATTTATTTATTATTGTGACAAAATACTGACGTGAAAAACAATTGGAAATTGCTTGAAAGAGCCATATGATTTTCCTTTTTTGCTTTCTTAAGCCAATTATTGCCTTAAAATTGTTCTCACAATGACTTTTTGGTAGGTCTCATCAACTCATCAGAGGCTAGTCGTTGAACTCACTGACATGGCTGAAAGTGAGCAGCAAGCGGAGAGTCAAGACCAAGAAGGCCAAGGCCATGACATGACCTGCCAAAGACCGCTGTCAGGTCTGGATGCCAACTCAATCATCATGAGAGACTGGGTCCTGGTCTCAGCTGGCCTCGAAAGGCTGTTCTTCAGCATTTATGCCATTGCCTTTGCAGTCATTACAAGTGTTTATGTATAGCGGAATCTCACAGTAAAAGCCTAATAGCTAAGCCTCCAAATGTAAGCTGTTTCTCATTTATTTATTTCCCTCAGATGAGAAAAAAGTGGTATATAAACCGCAGAAATCATAAACTCGCGCAAGTTGCGGGGAAACTCAAACCGCGATTCACTCCGCAAACAGCTGTAAACAAAAAACTTCGCACCAGTAAATCACTCAACTTTCACAACATCCGAGAATGTTTATTGATCCAGTTTAATAAATAAATATCAGTTTCTTCGTGACACATTTAACCGAAGGGGTTGAACCTGACGGGTCCGTACTCCCTCTTGGGGTAAGCTGGGGCAGGTGCGGGGGCATAGGTGGGGGCAGGTGCAGGTGCGTAGGTTGGGGCAGGTGCAGGTGCGTAGGTGACTGTAGCGGGGGCAGGTGCGTAAGTGGGGGCAGGTGCGGGGGCATAGGTCACCACGGGAGCAGGGGCAGGTGCGTAGGTGGGGGGAGCAGGCTTGTAGGCAGGTGCGGGCTTGTAGGCGTCGTATTTGGCCTCTCCCTCGTAGGTGACGTCAGCAATGAAGCCCGAGTCACCCTCAACCCTGTAAACGACCCTTTGAATGCGACCATCGGGAAGGGCAACGGTGTACTCCCCATGGGTTTGGTACCCATCTCGCTCCTCTTGTTGATTGAACTTTTGTGCATCGTATCCTTGCCCATTGTTGTCCACGTTGTAGCCAAAGTTGTAGAGAGGTGCAGCATCGGGGTACTCAGGTGCGTAGGCAGGTGCATTGTCAGCAGCAGCAAGGGCTGAGAGGGCAAGTAGGGCAATGAAGGACTTCATTTTTTATGCTTTTGAGGTGCAGGTGCTTTTTGCAGGTGCAGCAGTGGATTGGATGAGCTCTCAATTGGAACTGATGCTGGTGTCAACACTCGGATTGACTTTTATAGGCAACAAGAGTGTAGGAGAATTGCGTCACTTTGAGGCTACGCGAGTACGCGCGTAAAACGCATTCTTTTTTAGTCTATGGGCTTGACCTTCCATTGCAGCAAGTTGGTGGATGCAGCAAGACGCGTTTCTCTGCTTGAAGAGTTCTTCCTCCATAACCAAACATTGGGTACATCACCCTGCCGCTGGAAATTTTCTAAACTGGACTTTTTCATTATTTTTGTGGGGAAAAACAGTCAGAGTCCCTTGGGAAAAGCATTTCTTTTTGGGCTTGAAAAAACTTTTCCCATCAAAAGAAGATGGATGCATGATGTAGCTCTCAAAAATACACGTTTAAAGGCATTTATCATTTTCGAATCAATAATCATTTTCCTGAATCAGAAGTTTAAATTGACACAATTTAAAAATGTAAGCAGCATAAATGGGGTATAAAAATCAGTGACAAAATTTCTGTGGACAGTTGTGAACTTTTGGGATTTGCTCACAATTTTTCATTAATCTTCGTTACAGGAGAAGAAATGATGGAATCATTTATCAAATATTACATTTTTTCACATACACTTATGTGTTTTTTTTCCACTGCCTCTCAGTGAAAAGGTTGTTTCCTTGTCCTCCTTTATAAATGAGACTCAACATTTTCTCTACCAGTAACCGCAAATCCCAGGTAGGCTTTCAATTTCCAAATACTTCTCAGCTTTTTCTCGCACCAGGGATTATTTTTTCCCGGGAAAAAAAAGTGTCACCCGGCCAATTCGCTACTAAACTAAAAAAAGTTTGTAAAATTGTTTGCTTACGGCCGTCAACCAATAAGAAAAGGTGCAAAATCAAGCCAAATTGTCAAATATTTCCTCCAATATTTGCAAAGAGGCTAAAGATCATTAGTTTTCTTAGCGTCTGCGAGCTGCATTAATTGCTGAATGCCTGAATATTAGTGATGGAACGAGAAAAGGAAAATTTGGCCAAACTGCTTAATAATCAAATATGGCTAAATTTGCTAATATTTTTGCAAACCAACTTGTGAATGGCTCTTGACTGTTATCATCTTGTATGATAGTTTTCTAATGCATTAATTCTCGCTAAAATGTAATAAAAATCCAGTTAACAATGCAGAATATGCAGCAATGCTTGAAACTCGAAGTAACTCGGATTTTGAAAATTCGTTCCATCACTACTACCTTTCTGACGTCACACTGACTTGCATAGTAGCGCGTCGAATTTTTAGGTCGTGATAATCTTGGAATTTCAAGCTACCAAGGATTTGCGTTTATTGGTAGAGAAAAATGAATCCCTACCACCCTCAGCAAAAGTTAGGCCCCGCGAAAAATCCCTGATCGGCCGGGAAAGACTTGAGATATAAAGCCTCAAGGAGGAAATGCCAACTTCAATTTTCTCACCTACCTTCATTAAAGTAAATAGTTACGCTCTTTCAGATAGAGCCATATACATTCACTTTGGCAGATTTTATGGGGACATTCAGGCAAATTGTGACCAGCAGCTCAGATTTAGTCGCCACCTGGATACCGTTGATCAGCAAAATAAACAAGTTCTGATAGGCTTTGCAAAGCATCGCTAAAAAACTTGGGTAAGCAGGAAATAAATTTTCTTCGTTGCCCCATTGCCATATCCATATTGAGCTACTCTACTCTATACATGAATAAAAGTTGCCCAGCAACAATTAGTTGACACTCAGAGTGCATTTGGACACCATCATGAGGCGTGGGTAGTGTCATCTACTTTTTTGTCGAAATGAAAAAAAAACCTTTGAGATGATTGTTATTTGTGCCAAAACATAATAAAAGTCAGATGAACGCACCTTCAGTTGCAAAAAGTCACTTTAATTCAAGTATATCCCCACTACTTGGTCATCCCATTCAAGTCTAATCGAGCCTTTTGCAGAGCCATAAATCCCCAAATAAAAGCCTTTGCTCTATCAAAAAGTAAAGCAGGGCCAAGGATATTTCAACTAGCATAGGCTCGTTGCATAATTAGTGGTGATTTGTGCCATTGAAATGCGATTAGATGTAGCCCTTCATCCCAATCCGAATAAGCCCAGTCATTCATTGTTTGACACCTGACAAGGTCAAAGTTGACTTAATCAGCAGCTCCTAAAAAGGATTTAAATACTTCTATGCAAAACTAGTTCCAATTCATTCTCAGATCTAACCTGAAATTGAACTTTTCCAAGAAAAACCATGTGGCCCCACATTGACTTGACTAAGGACCTAACCCAAACTACTTACTACACCCAAGAATTATATATTTTCTGAAAGCTTATGTCCCAAGGGTTCATTTGGTGAAAAAATAAAAATCCTGGCCTATGGCTTCCAATAACATAAAATTTTAAAAAACGTTTAGCGCAAAAACGGCTCATTTTTTGGGGGATAGTTAGCTTCAATGACCCCCACTAAAATTCAATAATAAAACTTAAGTTACTTCATAGTAAAATCGCTAGGATGAACAGAAACGGAGATATAGCTATGCTAAAAGTGGACTACTGCCTACTGTATTAATTTTACATAATAAGTTTGGTAGCAAATATCTCAATTTGAGTGCATTTCACAGACTTGCTTATGAAATACAAAAAGTTAGATCTTCTTTTTTCATAGGGGGTCATTGCTATACATAATCTCAAAAAATAATAAACTGAAGGTGCTAGACGTTTTTGAAAATGTTATGCTATTGGAAGCCATAGGCCAGGATTTTAAAATTGCTACCAAATGAACCCTGAGAACAAAAGCTTTCAGAAAATGTATATTTTTGGGTGTTGTAAAGAGTTTGGGTTAGGACCTCCTTCAAGTCAATGTGTGCACATTGCCTATGGCCATATGTTCACATTTCCCATTTTGTTGACTTTCCCTACAAACTGGCCCAAAACGGGATATACTAAAATTCGCGACATACGCGACTACCATGACAATTTTCCGCTTTTTCTTAGACGCCATGCTTTGTAGAAAGCGCGGCGCGCGCGATGCAAAACGCGCGCGCTTTCGACCCACCTACGGGTCAAATCATTATGGCGCTTAACTATCCTGCAGCATTTGAGTGCTCAAAGTGAGCACACTTAAAATTGAGACCATGTCAGACAAGTGGAGTCGTTTTGACCGGACCATAGCAGCCTTAAAGGCCAAGCAGACGCCTGAGCCATCAAGGACGGCCTTTACTTGTAGAAAAGGCCAGCTTGGGCAAGAAATTCCTCATGGGTGGGCTCGACATCAGCTTCTTCCCAGACTCACCAGACGAGGCTCTGGTGGCCAACTCTATCATGGACTTTGGCGGGCATCAAAGGCCAAAACTGCTCTACGCTGACCAGAAATTGTGCAGGCTGCATGTGCCCTACCGAGCTGGCTATCTTGTCCTTTGTGAGTTGGTGCCAATGGTGGAGATTGTTGCAGCCCAAACTGACACCAGATGTCCTCCTTGTCGACGGCAATGGGATTCTGCACAAGAACCAATTTGGCCTTGCATGCCATGTTGGAGTGCACCTCGACCTGCGCACGGTGGGCATGGCCAAGAAAATGTACTTTTCCACGGCATTCTCGGTGTCCTACCAGCACATCAGTGAGGTGATTGAGGAGAAGCTCAGCAAACTGGGCGACCACTTCACTTTGCGGAGCTTCCAGCAGAAAAAGGACATTGCGCAAATCCTGCTGACAAGCAAAGCCTTCAAAGGCGAACCTTTGTTCATCTCGCAAGGACACCGCATTGGATTGGAGACAGCGGTGAAAATTGTAAAACTCTGCGTGAGAAACTCTGCGTGAGAAACTCTGCGTGAAACGAGGCCGGAGAGTCCCAGAGCCAGTTTTCCAGGCCGACCACCTGGGAAGGCAAACCGTGGCCAACCTCAACATGTCTGCCTATGCACGATGGAGGAAATTTATCCGGTTCAACCGAGAATTGAGCCCAGAGGAGAAAAAAACCAGCCTCAGAGCATCTGTGGCGAGGCCAACTTATTGAAATGATGAACTTATTATTTATATTATATACCAAATATAGCTTTTTTGCCATTTCGGTGTTAGAGAGCAATTTCCAGCGAAGTGCCAATGACGTCTCAGGAGCCTTGGATTGAGGCGACGACTACATACCCAGCCTTCAAATTTTGACTTATCTTGAGTTTGCAAGAGTGAAAACTTGCGCATCGCGGTATACTGCAAAGAAAACTCAAAATTGTGGATAAAGTTTGGGTGTATCTCGGAATTGGCTAAATAGACTTACCTAAAAATTGGCATGCGTACTGAGAATTAGATTAAATAACTTTTTTATTATATGACTTAATTTAATGTTTGTTACTTAATATTGTTTAGGAATATCATTTTAAAATCAGAGTTTGAATTTCCCGCCTAAAGGCATGACAGGTGTTTTTGTTTGTTTAGGTGTCCAAAGTCAAAATTCAAACACAATAAATTGATTCTCAACATTTTTATCAAAAGTCACTCAACCTTTCCAAAAAATATGAAATACATGCAGCTATATCCCTAATAAAATAGCTTCATTGTGAGGCAGTTTAGCTTCATTTCATGATTTTTTTGGTAGCAAAAATAACATGACACATTGGGAAGCTCTTAAAAAATAATTCATATAACTTTTTTTTGTAGCTTGTGCAGTGCTCCACATTTCAGTTTGCTTCGCTCTTTTGAAGAGTCAGCAGATTCTGGAGCGCCACCTGGTGAGAAGTGATTGAAACTGCAAAAACTAAAAAAGTAAAAATGTAGCACTAATTACAACTTAAGAACATAATTCATTAAATGTTTCTCAAAGATACTTATAAAATCATCAGATTAAAAATGTTTTTAATAGCTAAAAAGTTATACTTACTGAAATAATAGTGATTAAAGTTAAAAAGTTTAAAAAATCATAGTTTTGATAAGGATTGTATTTCAAAAAAGTTATTTAAGCAAAAGTAGCTTAGAATCTAATTCTCAGTACGTATACCAATTTTTAGGTAAATCTATTTAGCCAACTCCGAGATACACCCAAACTGCACCATCATTGAAATGATATAGCATCCCCAAATTGTCAGTTGTGGCTGATAGTTTGAGGCAACTTGACTCAAAATGTGAGGCAAAGTCAAGCTTTTTTCCTGCCAAAATACTTGTCCTCATGTGCTCAGGGGGTCAATGACCTTTAAAAATTCTTGTTCAGATATTTTTGCTCCTAGCTCAAAAAGTTGCCTGAACATATGCTAGTGGGCCGATTTCATATGATCAAAGCCAAGCTAAGGCAAGCTAAGCTAGGTTCTTTGGAGGCAAATAAATTACTGAATGTATAGGCACCAAATTAGTATGGTTCTTCAAAATGTGAACCTACAGCTTTGTCTCGGTCAAGTTCCGAGGCCACATAGTGGAGGCCATTTTATAAGCAAAGTAATGGGCGAAAGTGGACTGAGAGACTTAGAACACTAATAAAAGTTGTAAAGAATGTCAATACAAATTCATAGCTTCAAAAAGAAGTAAGCCGGATTTACGGAAACTAATAGCTGAGTTGCTTGAATGACTCAGACATAAAAAACTGTAAATATATCGAAAATCGGAGCATTTTTCGAATTTTAGCATACTTACCGAGTTTTAAGTACAAAGCTATGTACTGTTCACTACATTGGACGATTTGCTAAGAAGTAGTGGAAGTAAATGCTGAGATATCAATTTTGCAATGATGTTAAAAATTGTTCTGCTGAGTCTCTAGATTCCATGATACATGATATTGACAAGCAAATTAGCCTCTCAATAACGCGAGCGCAGGTTGCGTGAGTTAATTTGAAAATGTTGCGTTCTAACAAAAGTTCCGCTATGCGCATCAGCTCAATTTTTAGCTCTTGCATGCAAAAAAAGTAACTTTACAAAAATTTCCACTGTGAGCAAAATTAGATGCATCAGAGCAAAAAAGTTTGATAGATACTCAAAGATCAGGCAAAATGAAAAAGAGCCTTAGAAATGTCAGCTCAGTGATACATTCATAGATTGGACCGAGGAGCTCTGATTGGTCCTTTCCACGTCAGGGGTTGTTGTTGCCTCTTGTTGACAACTTGGCATATTTGCTGGAGGGTGGATGACAACATTTCATCGAGATATCAAGGTATTCTATCCAATGGATTATTCATACTTATAGCATATAATACTACTCCTAGCAGCTATTTTTGCAGGCTAGTATCAACCTAGCAAATCTGCCTTTTTCTTTTACCACAAAAAAGCTTTTTTAGTAGCAGCTCTACATTGCAATTTTACATTACACATGTGTTCGATGCACAATTGTCTTGCTTTGTATCTGGATTTTACGTCAGTTACACTCTAAGCACTTTACAAGATGGCAGAGGAATTATCTTTCAAATACACAAGGCAACTGAAAATCAGTAGTGGAATTGCAGTTTTTCCCTAATTTAGCTGTTTGCAGCATGGCCCTGGCAAATGGAGAAGCCAGGCCCAAAGTGGCACTCATTACTGGAATCACAGGACAAGATGGCAGCTATTTGGCAGAATTGCTCATTGAAAAAGGATACGAAGTTCATGGCATCATCCGGAGATCCAGCTCATTCAACACAGGTCGGATTTCACACTTGTACGAGGATCCCAACAGCCATCGCGAGGGCAAAATGATCCTGCATTACGGAGACTTGATTGATGGATCGTGCCTGGTGAAAATCATCAGGTACAGCTCAAACTGCAATAACTAAGCCAGCGTCATTGTTGTTTTCCCATTGCAGCACTGTGAGGCCTTGTGAGATCTACAATTTGGCAGCTCAGTCCCATGTCAAGGTTTCGTTTGACTTGGCTGAGTACACAGCTGAAGTTGTGGCTGTTGGCACCTTGAGGCTTCTGGATGCCATCAAGACATGCGGATTGGAGAAATCAGTCAAATTCTACCAAGCCTCAACCTCAGAGTTGTATGGAAAGGTGCAAGAAGTGCCCCAAACGGAGAAGACACCCTTCTATCCAAGGTCTCCCTATGGAGTGGCCAAGCTCTTTGCTTACTGGAGCGTGGTCAATTTTCGAGAGGCCTACAACATGTTTGCTTGCAATGGCATTCTGTTCAACCACGAGAGCCCAAGAAGAGGTGAGACTTTCGTCACCAGGAAAATCACCCGATCAGTGGCAAAAATCAGCCTTGGCCAACTCGAGTATTTCGAGCTTGGCAATCTGGATTCACGAAGGTGACCTCATTACTATTCATAGGAAAATTAGGGATTCTTAACATTTTCAAAATAGGGAATTTTTATTAACAAAAATAATGAGCTTTAAGAAAATTGGGATTTTTCATAAAAATATATGTATTATTTGAAAAGTATGCATTTAAAATGGGATTTTTTTTCTTGTGGCAATTTCAGAGATTGGGGCCATGCCAAAGACTATGTGTTAGCCATGTGGCATATGCTCCAGCTTGAACATCCAGAAGACTTTGTCATTGCCACAGGAGAAATGCACAGCGTGCGAGAATTTGTGGAAAAGTCATTTGCGCACATTGGAAAAGAAATTGCCTGGGAAGGCCAAGGTGACCATGAAATTGGAAGGGAAAAAGGCACTGACATCATCCGGGTGAAGGTCAACCCAAAGTATTATAGGCCCACAGAAGTCGAGCAACTCCAGGGTGATCCGAGCAAGGCCAAAAAGGCCTTCAAGTGGAGCCCAAGTGTTACCTTTGATGAATTGGTCAAAGACATGATGACATCTGACATTGAACTCATGAAGTCCAAGCCAAATGCTTGAGTGGGTTGAATAACTTTTTTCTCTTATGGTTCAGGTGTGTGTGATATTTTAACATAAAGCATTTTCTCCCAACAACAAGCACTGTACAGCATCTGAAGGCTCTTCTAAGTAGTCCAAATACTTGCTTTTTTGGACATCCTAACTTACTACTATTTTTGGTTTGATCTTATGAAATAAACCTTTTTTAACGAGGTTGATATCCTGCACCAATGTTGAGCATTTTAAATCTCTGATTCTAGTATTACTTCAATGATTCTCAGATTAGTTTTGCTCAAAAAAGGTTTAGGATTGGCTTTGCAAATTTGAATAAAAATATACAGTAAGCAAATCGGAAAGGCCCACTCAGCGTAAACTGTGGGGTTTAGTATTTTTTGTGCTACAATAAGACTTCCTCTCATGTGTCACAATTCTTCTCAAGCATTTTGGGGGATAAAAAATACTTAATGGCCTGGGATTCAATCTTGGATGACATAAAGTCATTTTAAAGCCCTAATATTCCAGAGAATTAAGGAAAAAGTGACAGGACGATCTAGATTAGAACCTCAGACAGTTGTACTGTGTAACCAATGCTCTAACCACTGAGCTATGGAAACTTGAGGTGCAGCTTGGACTCGAAGCTCTCATGTCTGAATGTAGAATTCAATGCTCTAACCAATGCTTTAAAAAAGTCTATTTTTTGCGAGCAAATCATAGGACCCTAGTGTACACAAGCCAAATGATGCTAGCATATAGCAAGAAAAAACCTAGCAGCATTTTTGGGGACATAAAAACGCTCAAAAATTGTATGACAGAATATAAAAATATGGATACCGAGCTTTTTTTTTTTTAAAGTAAAACATGCGCTCCAAGGAAATGGAAATTTCTTTAGAGTCCATTAGAACTGCAGTCATTTTGAGATTGGATGTAACAACTTCAATTGGGATTTGCCACAATGAAGCATCCGGATCAGATCCAACATTGTTGAACTTCTCTTGGTGAATGGGTAATGTCAGCTTGGCTCCAATGACTTAATAGGTCACTGTAACAACTGGAAATCCCTTTTGAGCTGTCCAAACTGACATGATGCTTTCCATAGGCTTTCCGCTACTTTTTCCCTAGGAGTTCCACAGATCGACAGTTTTAGTGGTTCCATAGGAGTGCAAAGTTAAGAACTCCCTCAATCCAGATCTGGAACAAAGAAATACAGTCTGACCGTTCAAAATTGGACGGTACGGGAATCTAAACTTTAGGTCACATATTCAAGAAATACAGGACTTTTTCCTTGGAAAGATTGAGCCTTTTTCCATCTTTTTTGTATAAATAGAAAAATCAATTTTCATTTTGCCAGAAAACAAAAAAGATATCCAAAGGTTCAAGCTTTCCAACGATACCCATTAAGTCTCAAAATTCATGAATTCATAACTCAAACTTTTGATTCCCCCATGGTCAGACGGTATAATTAACGTCGATGTTCTAAGAATGAAACTTTAACTCATCAAATATTGGGTTAATTGAGTCTCGATGCTCTTCTATCAAGTTTGGTTTCAGTTCTCAAAAATGAAATTGAACCAGAAAGCTAAGCGCTCCTTCACAGCAAGATTTGCAAAGTCTTCATCGCATGAGCGTACACCTGGATGCCTCATCACCAATGTTGTGTGCCAACATCCTCAAAATGCAGGCTCCTTTGTTGTAAGAAACGCAGTCACACATTTCAGTCACTTCATTGTCATACCCAACTGGATGATCAATTCGGTGGGAATGGTTCAAAACGTCTATATGGAGAGCTGGTGCCATTTCAACCATGACAAACTGAGACTTCAAGTTGTAATCCGGGTACAGAGCTGCAGGACAAGCAGTTTCAAAATACTCAGCAAATCCTTCTTTCAGCCACAAATCATTCCACCATTGCATGGTGACCAAGCTGCCAAACCAGACATGGGCAGCTTCATGAGCTATGATCTTGGCCACATATTGCTTGGTGGCCACTGATGAATCCAAAATGGCTGAATCTCTCAATGGAGCCAATCCCCGATTTTCCATAGCTACCACATCAAAATCCGGAATGGACACAGAGTCATATTTGGGCAAGGCATAACCAATGCCAAAGAGATCAGTGAGGAATTCCAAAGCTCTCTTGCAAATTAGCCTTGTTGGTGAGGACTTTCCAATCGGAGTCCAAATTCGGACAAGAGTTCCATCTTTTGCTTCCACTAGAATGACTTCAAGAGGAGCAATGACAAAAGCAATTAAATAAGTGCTCATCAAGGTAGTCTTACCAAAGGTGCAAATTTTATTTGCAGAGTCCTCAAGGTCATCATCATCAGGTTGACGCATGTTGGACAAAATGGCAAGGTGTTTCGGCCCTGAAATCCGGATTGAAAAGGTGGACTTGAAAGCTGGCTCATGCCAGCATGGAAAAGCCTTTCTGGCATTGCCTGATTCAAAATGAGTGGTGACAGCTGTTTGTCCAGTGCTTACCCCACAAAATTTTCGGAGCAATTTCTAATATGGAATATTGTGAGATTTCGTCAGATTTTCATCAATTAAGAAAGCTGTTGAAAAGCTGTTGAAATCCATAACGAAAAAATAACAAAAAATTCTTGACAAGAATTTTTCATCATTTTTGAAAGTCAGGTTCTCACGATAATTTTTCGTCAATATAATTTTAGATTAATGATGATAATTCAACACTTTATCATGATAATAAATTAGAAAAGTGTGACTAAAACATTGTTCATCATTCTAGATTTCCCTGAGGAGAAATGACGCCAGTGTTATGTGGAAAATGCAAAGGCCGCTACATGATCATGAATTGGAATTTTTCTTATGTCGCCTCAACAGAACACATTTGCAATCAAATGAACTTAGTCTTGAACTCAAAGAATAACATATTTCAATGTTCTTATCATATTCTTTTATTTTTCTGACTCATGACTATAATTATTTGACTAATTACGATGCATTACCCATTAGTTGGGGAAGAAAAGATCAGGGTGTGCGAATTGAGCACAATCACAGGTTTAAATCATGTTGTCGTCATAAAGTCACTTCTTCTTCTTGACTAGCTCCGAGACTTACGTGAAGAAGGTATCAAAGGGAATTGAGATGAGGTAGTCCTTGTCGATACATCCCTTGCCAATGCAATTGGATTTGGGGATAACATGATCAATGGCAGAGTCAATTCTGACCCACTTGTAGACTCCAATGGCCTCCCATTTCAAGTGCGGAGCTGCAGGGGTGAAAAATGACCGTGTCTCAAAGATGTTGCAAACGTAGTTATCACCAGCAACGATCTTGATCTTGTAAAACTTGCGATCCTTTGTGAATACAATATCGTCACAATATCGTGAGAGCTGGGTCGTGGTGAATGTCACTCTGTTGTCACACTTGTGCGTCGACTTGTTCATTTTGAACATTCGCCTCAGGATCTGTTTGGGCACCGACCTTGTCCCAGGCTTCAGATTGCGACTGACGAAACTCAAGTTAGACTCGAACTTCAGCGAGCTCAAATGAGGCAGTCTTGAGTTTTTGCGAGCTGCGTACGTGTGATAGAACGTATGGACATTCCAGGAGCAATTTTGGAGACCGAAATTGTCGAAGAACATGTCATAGTACATTGCGGCCAAGTCTTTCAAGTTGCACTTCTGATCAATGTACATGTACATGTCATCATCAAATAATGATGCATGGACGATGAAACTGAAAGTGTACCATGTGGATAGGTAACCTTCATAGAAATCGCCGACAAATGCTTCACCAAAGGCAAATTTTCCACAAACAATGATCGAAAACAACTCCTGGCTTTTGTAGTTGGCAAAGTTGTCAAACATAGTGCGGCAACGCCTGTTGAATTCACGAGGAATAGACATCATTTGCCAACGATTATCAAAGGATTTGACGATATCCAGTTGCGTCATGGTCAGTTTTCGTGCGTTGAATTTTGAGGCCAAACCTATCATGAGCCGTAGCATTTGCTTACAACAGCCAGTGAAGTTGTGCATTGGTTCTAATGCCAAGTCACGAGGGATGTGGAATCCTTCCAGAAGGGCAAGAGGAGTGGCGACCATCAATCCGGCAAGTTCGTCTTTTTTGAACGCTTTCACGCCATGTTTTTGCAATCTCGTCGCTGTATCCTTGAACCAGAAGTCAGTGCGCTCCTCGGAAAATTTGGTGTCAGGATGAAAGACTTGCCTGTGGTTGTAATTTTGTCCTTCAGCCTTGCAGTACAAGCACGAGAATGTGCCGCTGTGCAACTTGATACCGCTGAGTTCTGAACGTATCGGTGCGTCACCCACAACACGTCCAATTCGAAACAAGTTCTCGTCAAACTCTTTGATGATCATGGCCATGATTTTGTTGGCATTGAGGCCACTCTGAGAACGGTAGATGTGCATTGCCAGCGTGTACACCGTTTGGCAAGGAGGAATCACAATTTGCACCATATTTAGCTTCTCGTTTCCTGATTCGCTGAATGGAAGACCGTCCATAAACAACAGCAGAGTTCTTGACTGATGATAGCCCTCAATGTGAGAATGGCACTCCAAAGCATGGTGCCATAGAGCATTCAACTCCACATAGCCATACTCGCTAATTTTCATGAAGTTCTTACGAGGATACTCCTTTTGTGGGTACTTTTCGGCCTTCTCAATCTTGATGATTTCATTTGTTGTCAAGTTTTGGATCTCATAGTTGAAGTACACTTTTGGATTTCGATCATCTGCCAACCTCTTGTAGTGCATGATGTTAGGCAACTTTCTTGGCTCCATTTCAACTTGACTTCTGAAGAAATCATAAAATGCCCTAGCAGCCTCGTCAGATGTGCACGTTCTTATTGCGATAGCATCATAGATGTCGAACAAAGCTTGGTTGCGTTCTTTCAATGGCAACCTCTGAGCACGTCTAGCTTGACTTTTGAAGTCCTTCACTGTAAATCTGAAGCCAGCAGAATCAAAATGGTCATCAACAATGACTTCCTCATCGACTTGAGGTTGATCAGGCTCATTTCCCGGATTACCATTATTGTCGGCACCAGGTTCTGGTGAGACCATTCTGAATAATTGGCTTGACTGAGCTGCATCAATTGGGGGCTGTTCCTCGACCTCAGCTTCAACAAGACCACATGCCCGAGCAATGAACGTCTCATAGTCCTCGTTATCGTCAGTTCCCGAATCAGAATCCTCATTGGATGACTCGTTGCAGTTATACTCCGTGGTAGCTCCGGAAGACACTTCATGGTCGTCAGTGATTTTTGTCTTAATTCGATGAGCGTCCTCTAACAACTCGCCATTGATGACGAATCCCTCCGTCTCCGGAATCACGCTGACTGAGCTTTCATAGCCAGCTGCTGCTTCGTCTTGATGAGAACATGATGCTTGTGGCTCCTTGTTGCCAATACGTGTCTTTGGTCTGACAGATGTGTCACCAGTAGGGCCAGCCGCTTGCTGAGGAGCTCTCGCCTTGTTCTTCCGTTTCTCAGGCACATCTTTCATAGGCCTACTTGGACCATCCGTCCCGTTATCGTCACTCTCCGTTAGCAAAAGGACAAGCATTGGCGAAGTTGGTGGCTTCTCTGAATCAGTTTCACTTGATTCGGTGAGCAATCCCTCAAACGCTTTTCGAATCTGAGCTTGGACAACGTCAATTGCCTCCTCTTGCCTCAGCAAATTTACAACAGGCTCCTCATGTTCACTGAAATGAAATGCTTCATAAATGAAATGCTCAAATTTAGCTAATTTTTGCACTTACGTTATGTTCTCGCGCATGATATCGTCAATTTTGAACGCTTCAGTTGTGATCGTCATTTTGACATCGTTCAGCTTCGTCGTGATTTGATCAATGATCCGACTCGTGCGTCGTTGGTTCAATCGCTCGTAGTGAGATTTCTGTTTCTGTCGCTTGCGTTTACCAGCCATTTTCTTGCGATTTTCAATTCTTATCGGAATGGTGCAATGGCGGCGGAATCGAATTTGTTGCTGACTGAAACGGAAATGAAAGCTGAGACAGACTACTCAGTTTCAGCAATTTCTTTTCGTTGTCAGTTTTCGTGCAATTTCACTTCAGTTTATCGTCAGAATCTAAGGAGAAACTAACTAGCGTCTTTGTTCGTTAAATTTCGCGCTTCTTTTTAACGGTCATTTTTCGTTGTCAAGATCTTAACGGCTTATCACGAAGAAATGACGAAAACAGGTAAGTGATTTGACGACGCACCAATTTAATATTTAATATAATATTTTTTCCGCCAAAGTGCAACTCGTTAAAATTTTTTCCACAAATTCGGACGTACCAAAATTAATTCTTAAAATGGAGAAGAAAAATCAAGGCAAATCAGCTGCGGAATACGATAGAGGCATTATCTGTTGCTTGGATGATGAAGTCCCCTTCACTTGGCTAAGTTTTGGCCAAAAACTGGACGAGGGATACTCTTTTGCCGAGGCTATGAAGCCGAAGATCGTCGTCGCCAAGAAGATCGGCGAGAAGAGATGGTCGACACCAGTATTCCTCAAGATGAACGGAACCGTAAAGAAGGTGTACTACTTTGCTAGAGTAGAACGAGGTAAACTTATCACGATAACCTTACTTAACCAACACGATTGCTGAGATATTTCACGATTTTCAGGCGTCGAGCAATTCCGCTTGGACTCAGCGATCAACGATCTCAATGCTGACATGACGGTTTGGCCAATTGAGGATCGAGTGGCGATGTACAAGATGCACGTTGTTGACAACTGGTTCGAGAAAATCGAAAAAGAAGTCATGTACGAGAAAAGGGACTCGGCCACTGACTCATTCCTGTTTCGGCCTTGGAGTTCGGTTACCACGAGATCTGGACCAAAATTGCCGTATGGCGCTGGAGCTTTGACTGATGATCAATCGGCACCTGAAATCACCCTGCCTAATCCAACTCAAAGGACTCTTCGTCCACGAACTCAGAAACAATCTGATGAGCTCGAGAGAGCCTTGGAAGAAGCAAGGAAGATTATAGCTGAGCAAGAAACAGCTCAAAAAGCGGCGACAGCTGCAGCTACTGCAGCTGCATTAGCTGCCACAGCACCGATGGCATCAAGCGCAGCGTCTCAGTTTGGGACGACAACTGTCAGTGGCACAACAGGATCTCAGCATAGTCAATTCCCTGCCAACCCTTTTGACAACGTGTTCAGCCAGGCAACCATGATCGATGTCAGTCAGGCTCAAATTGTCAATGTGCCATCCAACCTCATTGTGTCTGCTGTTCAAACTGAATCAAGTTCTGAAGCAGGATTGTCACAGACTTTCGCCAACATTCCACAAGTTGGGGGCGAGATTGATTCTGGAGCGACGACTGCCTTGTCCGACGACCGCCACAACTTCACCTTTGCTCCTGGCAGCACCTCCAACCAACAGGAGGAAGAAGAGAACGTTGTTCTTGTAAGCATTTGTAAATGGCGATAACCTTACCATGAACTTACCATGAACTGTCCTTATACTTGCAGAGATACGAGAGCACTGACGCAACTGTTTTGGTCACAAGAGAGTACTTGAAGAACACTCTCGAGGGTTTCTTTGATAGAATTCAAGCATGCATCACCGAGAGTCAAAACGTCATTCTTGACAACAACGACGAAAAGTACCGGAAGCTTGATAAGAAACTTGACAATAAGTTTGCGAATGTTCTTGTAAGTTTATTATGATATAATCATGCATGCAGTACTCACTTCATATCTTTAATTCTTAATTGCAGGACATCAAGAGAGAAGTCAAAGGCATGAGCAACAAGCTCATTGGAGTCTCCGAACAAGTTGCCAAGGCATCTCCGCGAAAGTCAGTTTCTCTTCAGATCCAGACAAACTCACGTGGAAGATACATTCTTCTGAGACTGATCCCGTTCAATTTAATGGGAAAAGCGTGTGATGTCTTCTTTGCATCGGCGCTAGTTCAAGAACAACTCTGTGCATTTTTGTCTCCCTATTTGCACAAAATGCAATTGTCGGGCATTAATTTTGCTTTGGCGAAAACTTGCGTCATCACATGCTTCACCCCCCTAGCCCGAGCCCACCTCATCTACGGAAAAGTTGACAAGTAAGTTTATTATTCAGATATAAGTCATTATTTTGTGAGAAAATTGTTAAACCAATGTCATTTTTACAGTTCCACAAAGAACTTGAAGTTCTGCAAGAGACCCCTTCCCGATGGCTTCCACAACATGGTCGACAAGCATCTAGTTCTTGCTGTGGAAGAGATGTTTAACTTGGCACCATTTGTACATCGCTCACACATCACTGACATGCGATCAACTTGTACCACCACTTTCAGTACGGATCGCTCCAAGTTTTTGCAATTGGCTGCTGATTCTACCGACAGTGCCACTGAAGGAGCCATCGCGTGTTGTGACGTCGACTTTGAGTTCTACGAACATAACAAGCACCATCTCAAGAAAACGGTCCAGGTGCCAACTTTTGCGGATCACGTCAAATACCTGATGGCCCGAGGTCAGTTCACAACTGCCATGAGGAACCAGAACAGTGGCAACTTCAAAAGGACTTACGTCGTTGACAAGGATCACATCTTTGATGATATGAAGAAAACCTGTGGAACCGAGGAGTTGGAGATCAAAGAGGTCATCAGAAGGATCTGTGCTGCCGCACATTGCTTTCAAATGGATTACAAGACCCTTGAATTTGACATGGTGACCAGTGTGCCTGAGGTAGCATATTTATCTTTTATTTATGGCGATAACACAACTAAATTTTACTTCTCTAGCTCCCTGACCTCTATGCTGAAGTTGTCAACGAAATCGGCGACAACATCAATGAGCTGCTGATTAGGTACTCCTCCGAGGGGTCAGCATACCAACCTGATGTTTTCATTGGCAACATCGCTCACAGTCCGATCAAGGCAGTCTCAAAGATCACGCCAAATCCTAAGGATGTCAAGGCAGCCACACGATCATTGGAAAAAGGATTGCTCACTGACTCCGAGGACGACGACAAAGCAAAGGCTGACACGGCAACCAAGAAAAGGCCCGTTCAAGCTGACGATAGCGATGAGGATTTCCAACCCCAAAAGAAGAAAAAGAGCCCTACTCCTGAAATCCCACCCGTAAGTCCATGATATCATGATATCCAATTATCTCTTTAATAACCTTTCTCAATCATTTTCAGAGCCAACCTAGCACATCTGCTGCTGCTGAGGGACGAGCACTGGGCAGACTTACCTCTTCATCCGACGAAGCCAAATAGGCCCACAAATGCACGTCAGAACAGGACGAAAATTCTATCTTGTACATATTATTAAAAAAGAAAAATTTAATATGCAATATACGTTTGCTCAATGCCAAAAAGGCCAAAAAGGCCGTTCTGCAAATAAAAGACTGTTTTTGGACAAAATCATTTTTTCATTCATTTCTCACAAAAAAGGTAGATTTTTAATAAGATTCTCAACATATCCTCAATTTGGATCACCAGGCGCACTGGACCACTTTGGGCAATCACGTCATTTCACCATTAAGATCTCATGATAACCTGAAAAGAAAACTGATGAAAAACTCACTTTGGCAAGTCATATTTCTTAATTTTCTACGTCAGTTTTAGAACATAGAGAACGAAAAACAATGAGATACGGACAAAAATTATGATGATAATATGACCAAGTTATCAACAAATGGCCTTTGAAAAAATTTTGTGGGGTAAAGCAGTCTTGTAAAACCAAACCATGCTCTTGTAAATGACGCCCAAGAACCTGGAAAAAAGTAACTTTCTTGTTAGGCGTCCAAGGCGGGAGGTGGAGCTTAACTGTCTAGGGTAATTTGAGCAAGCTTATTTGAAGGAGTAAATGTCTTAAAGTGCACTGTAGGGCTTTTGGGACAGAAAAAGTGGATCCCACTCAATTCATTTGTAACATAGATCCTTGAAATATGGTGAAAGCTGACATATCCTTCTTTTTAAAAATTGGTAATAAAAAAAGAGAAATGAGCTCCTTTTTTCTGTGGGGCCATTGCTTTTTTGGAGTTGCCTCAAATTAGCTTAAAACTTAGAGGCAAAAATTATTAAAAAATATTTCTCGTTCCGCTTCGCTTATGAATGAAAAAAAGTTTTACCGATGCATTACTAGCAAGTTAAGCAAGCTTTGGTGACAGCTTCAAGCTTTTGCTCCAACTTTAGGGTCAAAATTTGCTCCTTTGGGCACAAAATGGCCTCTTTCACATCCTCATTGTTGACTTGCACCTCTGAAATCTCCAGATGATCAGCATGACATGTAATGACATCGGAGCAAATTGGAATTGAAATTTCTGCAGCACATTGGGCCTTAACCAAAGGTCATTATAATGAGTTGGAAGCCTTATTTGAAGACACTCTTCAAAAGCCATATTTTCAAAAGCTGACATAAACAATGAACAGTCAAAAACAAAACGAGTTTAGCCGAGCGCGGCGCTACCAGACCCAGCTGGAGAAATGCGCCCAAATCAATTGAGCCTTAGCAACACCCTAAAAACTCTCAGCTAGCCCGCATCCTTTTATGCCACATACAAGTGAATGTGCTTTATTTGAAGTTTAGTGCATGCGCACAAAGCTTTGACAGCCACCCTAGAAACGCCAGCATTGCCAGCGCTACCAGACTCGGCCCTTTTCACCCACTTAAATGCACAACTTTGGCTTTTTTGCGGGCATTTTGTCGACTCCACTCTCACTGCATGCCCATTACTCATTTAGAACAAGGCTAGCTCATGCACAGGGAACTTTTTGGCCATTTAAAAAATGCTTGGATTTTTTTTAATCAACTTTTTAATTTAGGTTTTAGGGACTTTTCAAAGGTCTAATTCTAGAGGTTTTTTCGGGTGGTTTGCCCTGTGTGAGGCAAGGCTGTTAGGTGTCCACGAGGCATGTCTACACAGTGAGAGTTGATTCAGTCAGTGCTGAAGCTCGAAAGTTGAGAGTTGTCAGTACTGACGGATTTGCCTTCCAAGTGCTCTACCCAGCGAAGCCTTGTTGAACTAGTGATTGTGCACTGTGTGTCTGACCGGAAAAAAACTTGGGTCAACCATTTCGTACTCACTACACACAACTCCATTGAGAGTAATAAGATTTTCTAGCTCATTGGCTAAGTGCGAGGGTTGACACCTAATTTTTTTAAGGCCAACAACAACAAACTTAACCCAATTCAGTCCAACTAGTTAGTCCAACAACGCTAAGTAGAGAGGCCCCCCAAAAGAGGGCGCAACTTTCAAAAAACTAAAAAAGGACCAAGTGATCCTTGAAAATCATAACAATTATCAAACGCGGGGGACCAAGTGATCCCCTCGCGGAGAAGTGCCTTTGAACCACAACATGTACCAACATTAGCATATACCATGACAATTCAAAAAATCAAAATCAATAAAATTGAGCAAATCTAGCTTTTTTTCCGTCCATTTTTCATTTCACAGCAGCAGCGAGAGAGGCAGGCCGAATGTGGAGATTACTATAAAAAATAAAGTAGCATTTTGGCCTTTCTTTGCATCAGAGAAGGCCACTGCAAAGGTTGTTATGCAACTACGCAGTAGAAAGGAGGAACGGCAAGAAGAAGAACAAAACAGCTGCTAGACCCGCAGCCTTGAACGCTACGGACCAATGAGAAGCGGGCTGCTTTGTCTGCGACAGCCAATCACGACGCAGTCACGTGACACACTTTCTAAAATTGCCGAAAACGCCCGCTAGGTGGCGCCGCAACTCAGCCATTGCGAGCAGCGCCCTCTTTAAACTCCTTTCGCTACTGAGCAAATCAGCTGATGCGATTTGACGAGATTTATTTCATGACGTAAACAAATCGGGCGAAATCCGCGAAACGCCCGTTTTCACCGTGTTGACGGCGCGTCGTTTGACGAGAAATCCGGTGTCAACTCTCGCGCAGCTGTCAAACGCTGTCAGCTGATTTCTGTTTACAATTTGGGCTGCTGAATTTTGCAGACATCATGGATTTCTCCGACGATGGCCTCGAGTTGGGCATGGTGAAAAATGGGGAACTGCTCCAGCTGCTGGAATGCCCGGTGTGCCTGGATCACATCACGCCGCCCATGAAACAATGCGTCAAAGGCCATTTGGTGTGCAACGAATGCTTCCCAAGGCTGCCCCATTGTCCCACCTGCCGAAGCCCCATGAACCAGGAGCGAAACCTGGCCATTGAGCAGATTGCCAGGCTTCTCAAATATCCATGCAGGTATGCGAAAAAGAAGCCAGCCTCTCGGGGTTGTCGATGGCGAAACGTAGGCTCTCGAATGGGAGTGACTCTGAAGCCACATTTGTTTTTTTCCAGGTATTATCCCATGGGATGCAGGGAGGCCTTTATCCTGTCGAAAAAGGCCAGTCACGAAAGGGACTGCCCGTACTTGCAGCTCAAATGCCCGTTCCATGGTCAGTGTGCCTTCAATGGGTCGTTGAAAGATGTCGTGCCTCATTTGGCATCTGAGCATGCTGTGACACCCGTACCAGTTCAGCCCACAGGCACGCTTTTCTACAGGGCCAAAAACTTTTACAGGCGCAATGTATGGACACTCATCTACACATGGGATGATAACCTCTTTAGGTAACCATCATCATTTTCATTCCGCATGGTTGGAATGGAGTAAACCAGTGCTCTTCGAAAGCTCGTCCCTTATTTCCAACTCAGCCGATTGTCACCTTTCAAACATTGAAAATATTGACATTGAACTGCCTACTTCATTATTATAATCCCTGTAAATGTTGAAATTTTCTTTCAATGATTCATACGCTCTTGCAAAAAGCTGGGCCATTGTCGTTAGATCATGCCACATTTGTTAAATGGTCTAATTTTAGTTTGGCGACAACCTTTTAAGTTGGTAGTAAGCTATGAGCTTTCGAAGAGCACTGATTGACTTCAATGCAACCTCTCTTAATGAAGCTGAGCGTCATTTCTCTACATCATTTTCATCCGTGATGCAGGTTCATTGTGAAACACGTACACTCATCAGCCATTGGCAGACCGGAGAATTGCAACATGCTCATAGCGCACATCCAGTATATAGGAGCAGAGTCGATGGCCTCAAGGTATGCCTACCAGATCTCGCTGTTCGACACCGATAATCGCATGACTGGGCACAAATTTGAGGGCCTCGTCACTTCCACCATGAAGCCTTTGGAGAGCCAGTGTGGCACCAAAGAGGCTGACATCTTTGTCACAACTTTCCACCAGGCCAGAGCCTACACTGACCAATGGGCCAATCTCAATTTCATCATCACCATGAAGAAACTCACCGAGGATCAACCGGTTTCGACTGTAGCCCAATCTTCAGCACCGACAACATCCTCTTAGGCTCACATTTCTGTTAGTGCCCACCCACAATGTGTTTCAAACTGCAAACTCGAAAGTAGTCAATTTTCTCAAAGAGCAATCAAAAGAAGGAGTATATTCTGGCATTTCCCCCATTTCTGAGTCACATCAATTTTTTTTTTCAAAATTATTTATAAAAGGTTGTGATGATAATTTTGTTCACACCTCTCCTTAAGTTTGACCGAAGAAAATCAAAAACGGCTTTGTATTATTATTATAATTCTGTTGCACTCCATGCTGTGTTAAAAGACATATAATACTGGAAAAATCAAGTGCTAATTAAGAGTAATAAAGTTTATGTATAAGTGAAGAATGGACTAGGTGTCTTTCTTTATTAGTTACAGCATCAGAATGAAGCACATAATTTTCGTTTCAACAACAATAATAATAGCAATAAGGAATATCATAGTATCGTAAATGCCAAAAAAGTAAAGAAAACATTTTAGTCAGCTGCTCCTTCGGCCTCGGTGCGAACATGATCAGTTTCTGAGAGGAGCTGAATAAGGAGGTCATTGACAGGTTCAAACGCTTTGTCGTAGCCTTTTTGGGTCAAGTGCAAGTAGTCGTGCATGTCATGGTGTGAAATTGTGCCATCAGCCTGCACAAAGTTGGCATCAATATTTACAAGTTGGGCCCTGAAATCAGACAGCGATATCATAAGTTAAAATCATGTCGAAAAGACGCTTTGCCCTTCAAAGTTGGAATTCAGTATCTGACACTGAAAACCAAATTGAAAGATCACCATCGATTCTCATTACTCGACTGATTGCTAATTCTGAAAGTTTATTTCGCAAGTGCTCAAGACAAGTACCTGGAGTTGCCTTTGAGTTGGTCAGCGACAAGTGCATTGACAGCCACATTTCTGTCTCTGAGTGGATTAGGCAAATGACCTCTGGGCAGCAAGGTCAAGACCACGAGGAAAGCTTGAGGCTGCTTGTCGCGAATCAAGTTGCAAATGGTCTTGATGCCTTCAGCAATGTCTTCAGCCGAATCTCCATGATTGTGAGTGCCAACTTGGAGCACAATAACCTGTTTAATTGAATCTGATGCATCATAAATCTTGGCACGCGGAATGAGAATTCTTGTTGCTGTTACCTTTGGTGCCATAACTTCAAGCTCGCCGTTTTGGAGCCTCCAAAGGAGATGCTCAGCGCGATTGCCACCAATGCCAAAATTGAGGCTGTGCATTTGGCAAAAATGGCGCTCCCAAATGTGGCTGTTGACCAAATCTTGAATGACTGCATCGCCCAGCCACAAAACATCGGGCTCAACTTTGCGGGCCTCGGCGCAAAATCGGTTGTGCTAATAAAGAAGGTAAACAAACTGGGAGAAGTTCGTCAAATGATCAGGTCACTTGCTTACCATGTCAATCCACCGGCTGTCGCCATCTTGGTCTGGCAACTCTGTGATACTTTTTAAAGCCTTGGACATGATCAAGCTTGTCTGCACTTGCCTTGGCTTGATTTCAAGCTTGGTTTTCGTTAATGATCAACCAAGCGAAAAATCGATGTGAGTGAACTGCTTTTGCTGTTGTTTTTGTTCTCACCTTGATGAAGGTGACGCTCAGCATTTTAACGCAAATATTTTATTACTAAGCTTTTTGTCGTAGAAATCGGCTGAAAAAATAGCTGTGATGAATTTTGATCAGTTTGCCACATTTGATGCACAAAAATTGCAGACATCAGTTTTTTGTTGGATTTTGAGGCGGAAAAATTCGCGTTGAAATTTCGCAGCTGAAATGTTGAGCGCAGAGTATTTTCATTTGAGGGGCGCGCCCGTCGATTTGACGGAATTTAATTTCAAAACAAACGCGTCAATGGCAGAAAGGCTCTTATTTCTCAACAGAGAAATGACGAGGTAAATTGTAACCTCTACAGCATTTAAAAGCTTATTTTTCATAGTGCATAGTGTTATTTTGTCCAAGTTGACTCACCTAGCTAGTTTCAGTAAGTTTTTGGTACCAAGAGATGACGGGTGCCTATACTAACCACTACAGTATTAATCACTACACATTTATAACTACTTGTTTGGTACACTCAATTTTAAGAACTACACTCACTTAGTAAAAGCTACTGTTTCAGCTACTTGAATACAATCCTCTACTTAATCGGAGCTACCCAATTTCAGCTGACTTACTACTACAACCTAAATATTAGCCACTTCACGTGACCCTATTTGGCATATTATTTAGATACTGATAAATTCAAATTATCAACTATACATTATTCACTGCACTTTTTGAACTGTCCCTTTAATCACTACCCAATTTTAACATCATATTACCTTCTACAGCAGAGACTTAAAATTCCACCCTGAAATGGACAACTTGAAAAGATTTGCACCAAAATTTTATCCTTAAAAGTCTGACCAGAAAGCTAAACCTTGAAATAAGGCCTAAGCTGAAAAGGCTTCCATGAAAAGCAGCTCCCTACAAGCTTTGACTCTTTCAGCCTTGCTTCCAAGACTTAACCTTAGCAAAAGTTGTGCCTTCTAAGCCTAACTTCAAAATTCTCACCTATAAAGTGTTTCATCAAATGCTTCACTTGTTTCAAGGTAGCCATGCCTTTTTTCGAAACAATTTGCTAAATTCCTTAATCTGAAAAGCATTTCAATTCATCTGGGCCCACAAATTCATGCATAATATTTGCAGTGATGAAAAAATGGCTCAGAAGAAGTCCAAAAAGAGGCACAAAAGTGGCACAAGCGTAGTGAAAAATGTTTCAGTGTGTAGTTCTTTCGTTCAAAACTGTAGTGGTTAATGTGAATGTCATGTTATAACTTATTCTTACTGTGTAGCGATTAATATTTCAGTTGTGTAGAACTTAATTTTACTGCACAAAAAGTGTAGTTGTTCATGTGTCTGTAGACACTTTTGACCTCGCTATGCTCGGTAAAGATTCGTCTTGGTTTTATATTTACCATACTCGCGCAATTTTTACCGTACCTTCTCAGTCCCGAAAAGCAGCTGGTAAAATACTATTTTCGCCTTCAAAATAAGTTTATGAAAAAGAAGATCTGAATTATGCCAAATAGTCAGTTACTTTTTAAAAGCATATTTCGTTCATTTTCTTGATCATCATGGGCCTTAAGAAGCCAAGCGATTCTTAGGTTACAAAAGGAAGATAAGTCGTCCATGGCTGTCTTTTTTGTTTATTCATGCTCTAGCATTTAATTTGTGGCTTGTCGGCTGTGAGTCGAAAAGCTTCTTTAGTACAATCACTTGAGTGCAACCAACTGCGACTAGTAAAAAAAGGTGGCCCAAACTCCATCGGTCAATCATGCCTGTGCGTAAAGACATTAATAAGCCCATATTATAGCACATATCTGGGTGAATTGATCTGAGAGCTTTTTTGCTTACCCTGAACGGCTTCTAGGCGAGCTTGGTGTTTTTGTCCCATGGTACTTAGCCACCACTGTTGATGCCTAGCTCGGGCTATGCTTGACCGAACCTAAATACAACATGAGATACTGGCTTAACAATATGACAATATGCCCTACAGCAATTTCGAAGAAGTTGCTTCAAGTACGAGAGTCTACATAGTGTGCTGTCCCCGCCGCTAACCATTGCCAAATTGAAATGCTAACCTTTCTGACAACTCCCTCAACATTGGCAGCAGCCTCCTTGATATTGTCCAAGGTCGCATCCAAGGCCTTCACTTTTGCCGCCTCCTCATCAAAAGCACCCTCAACTTCAAACTGCCAAAATATTCTTTTCGTCTCGAGCATCGAATATCTATTGTTGAAGCAAATTTCGTAGTCTCCAACTTCAGTTGCTATGTAGCCCAAAAGTTGGTCCTCCACTTTTCTGTTCATGTATTGCACCAGTCGTCCTGTTGGCGATCGCATTTTGGCTGAAATGTCAAGCTGCTGACCTGATCGTCCGGCATTCACAACCTGGAAATACACAAGCATTGCTGCCATGTTCTATAGGACGCTTCTCACCTTTCCCCTTTGATTTACTTCAATTTACCACAAAATGAAAGTTGATAGCTTGATTCAGCTTCACATCGGGGATGTAGTAGCAATCCTCTGCCTTGTTTGCCACACTGATCACATATTGTCTTTGATATGATTCCTCATCGCTATCAGGATCAAAGGCTTCCTGAACCTCAGGGCTAATGGCGTGAGCAAATCCCCACACTGCAAGGCAGGAGGCGATGGCAAGGAGCACTTTGACTGCCATCATGCAGCTGATTTGTTGTCTTCGCTGTATTTCAGAGCTGACACTAGTTGCACATGTGGCAGCTCTAGATAAAGAACCCAGCAGCAGCTACTCTGATGTGACGTAGCACTGCTACTACATTTGAACTTTGCTACCCACCCACACATCTGGCAAATAAGCTGCTCCTGTTGCAGAAAGCCTCCAATTGCTTTTCTTCCTAGTGGGATGCAATTGAGGAGAACCTCACATTAAAGCCAAAGCGAAATCATACCGCTGTGTTTAGAGGAAATCATGAAGGCTACAGTTTGAAATAAAATATGAAAGCCTCACTTCAGATGTGGCTGCTGCTCCTCGCTTTTTTGTGGGAATGTGGCTCTTCTAAAGGGCCCTCATGCAACCAAGCTTAGAAAGTCACAATTGTGCTCCATGATGCAAAACTTTCATCAGTAGGGTCAACTTAAAACTTTTTTATCTTTGCAAGAGCAGGCGCTATATACCTTCAGAATGCTACAATTGGGAGGGAATTTACTCCTGTTGCTTTTTTTTCAAATTGAAATGTCAAAAAATGAAACATAGTCTAAATGCTCGCATGAATTGTAAAAATCCCCCATGAATTGTTCCAAATGGGGTCTTTGAGTTGATGATTAGTGCATTTCAAGGAAGACTGATAAGCACTGAATCTGAGGATCCCTTGCATAGGCTGACTTTGCATGCCTAAAAAAGACAAGCTAAATACCTAGCTTTGCTTAAAAAATGACCTTCTCTAAACGGCCTCAGAACTGAACTAAATTTGAAATATAGCTATAGGTTTATATAAAGAGCCTAGTTTAGCTTGCATTTGATCATATGAAATCGGCCTTATAGTAATAATGATGTTAGTAACTTTAACTGATGTACCTAAGCCTAAAATGTCACTACTGTATTTTGCCTACTTTTCATTTAAATTGATGAAGCTGTTCACACTGATATTTTAAGCCGAATTTCAGGAGATTTCGGTGAATCCATCGGCTGCCTGTGCAGTCCCTGCCTAAATTACAATAAACGCAAAGTTTCATTTCATAACTTTATTTTTTAATGCACACTTAAGAAAAAATAGGCGTTAAAAGAAAGCACAACTGAGCTGCGCATTAAGGATGAAAAACCCTCATCATCTCAAACCTGACTTGAAAGCTCTATCAAAAATTAGGCAACAAATTAAAGTTACTTTTTTTAGAAAAAAGGGATTTGAGAAGCATTACAAAAAGAGCCGCTTCATTACTTCTCAATCAAATTGAGTTAATTATGGAGTGTGTACACCATTGAGTTGAATTTGTTCAAGATTTCCTGGCTGAGTCCGGAATCGAATTCAGTAGGTGAAATGTGGCCATTTCTGTCCGTGTCCATTCTGGAGAACCACACAGGGCTCAAGGCTTTCCTCAAGCTATGAGTGGCCAGTCCAGCCTCAGTCATTTGGAAGTGATTGAAGGCTTCCGTCAAGTCAATTTTGCTGTCCTGGTTGGCATCCAAAGCTGAGAAATGCAAGTAGGTCTAAAAAGGAAAATTGAGACCAAATAAGTTCAAGTTAAGGTTTTTAAAACTTTTACATTGAAAGATTCTTGGTCAGGGGAGAAATGAAGGTGGTCAGTCTGGTTTGACCTGCAGGGTCCTCCACAATTGCAGCAAAATACATTGCAAGCCCCTGTGGAGCAGCATTCCCAAGGGTGGACCAATCCGCCATCATCACAAGCACATTTCACATCCTTTTTTAAGTAGAAAAATTGCCATTAACCTTTTTTTCATTTGACTTTGCCACTACTCACTGAGGTGACTTTCCAGGGGCAGCAAATGCCAAAGGTGTAGTTTATGTGTAGCAAAGCCAGATAAAGGCCAAGAGTCAACTTGATCATCATGGTGGAAACTCCCTTTTTGTACTAAAGTTGCAGTTGTTGGCTTCCCTTCTTACAGAAGAAGCCAAACAGGTTTTTCTCCCCTTTTATGTACTCTCTGAAATTGAACCCAAAGGTGTTGTCAGATTTGACAAATTTGAACTTTTCTTCTATTCTAGTCAAAGATTCTTTGTCCAAATTGCTTAAGTCAAAATTGAACTCTTTAGCTTTGGTACCCTCTATTTTTTGCGTGGCTTCCTTGCAATGTCTCTTGAGGAATATTTTAAAAAACCTTTTTATGGCCTCTTTTCTTGGCTAACACACTTGCTCTTTGTCAAAATTATATTAGTAATTGGCTTAAAGAATTATTTCACAGTTTGGTCCAAGTTGGCCATTTTGGTTATGCAGTCATTGCAAAACTGCTCATGATTTGCCTCTTTTAGGGCAATGGAATTTTGCCATTTCTCAGGCTTCAAAGCTTTTGAAGCATCTTATGCAGTGAAAAGCAAAAAGATAATTTGACATTTTTGTAAAGTGTTCATTTTGTTTTCTGACAATCTACCAGCACTTTATAGGCTCGATGCTAAAAAGTCGATGGAAAAGCTCATACAATTACAGTCCTCGCAGGCTCGGGCTAGTAAAGCTGTACTCGAGTTTTTCCATTTTAAAATCCTCGCTCAGCTATTTAATGACCCTACTTTACGTGCCCCAGCTCGAAATAAATAACTAAAAAAACTTGTCTGTTTCTTCCATTTTTGTGCATGAATAAGTGGCGGAGAATCGCCTAATATACCACCTTTGCTTACATTTTTGCGTATTGTCAAGTGTCAACAAATGCAAGTTTGTCCCTGGCGATTTGACGGAAAACTCATTCTATCACTCAACTGTCAAAAATTCAAAAATTCCGCAGAAAGTAAACAAAACCAAGAATGAAAGGAAGGATTTTTTCATTTCTTTGTGTGAGGAAACTCACCATATAAAGGATTTTTATTTGCGCACAACTGTTGCTGTTTTGGCCACTTGAGCTTCAAGAACTCGCTTTTCTGGCGATTTTACCCACTCTTTGACTATTTTCAGGCTCGTAACATCTGGCTGTTATAGGTGGTGAAGCCCTAGCTAGTCCAGGTACTCAATTGGAAAAACACTCTTAGGCTGTCTCAAGTTGCAAATGTCATGAGAAACGCTCACAATCCCTGAATTCCATGCAAGGTCCAAGTTGAAGCTAAAAAAGCTTGGTTGACTTTGAAGAATCCAGAATGAAGTTGAATTATTTTTTGTGGTGTGCCCTGGTCATTCATGCCTTGGAGGCCTCTGACGATGGTGATGTCACCGATGACACCGGTTGCCCCAAGATCTTCCAAAGAAAGTGCTTTTGTGGGCCAACCTCGTACAGACTGCTTGACACCTCCAGGACTGACATCTTTATGGTGAACTGCACCAACAGCAGGTGAACCTTTTCCAAGTCATTGCTTGGCACCATTTTTTCATCCTGGTTTCAGGTTCGACTCGACTGAAATGCTCGAGTTTCTGCCAGACCAGACCGAGGTGCTGCTCTGGAATGGCAACAATGTGCCCTACCTCCGGCAAAATCTCCTTGGCACGACCTCGGAGCACGAAGCCCTCAAAGTCATCGACATGAGCAACAACAACATCCAGGAGATTTCGGGCAAGGCCTTCCACAAGGTTGGCTCAGTGGAGATCCTGATCCTGAACCACAACGACCTTCGGATTTCAGGGGAGCAGAGCCACCCTCGGCTCCTGACGAACTTCTACAACTTGAAGGAGCTGCACCTGATCAACGCCTTCACGGAGCTGATTGACAGCAAATACTACCTAGATGACTTGTTCACAATTCTGTTGACCTCAGCTGATGAGGGCAACACAGCTCTGAACAAGCTTCATTTAGAGCAGAATGAGATATGGGACATTTCGAATAGGTTCTTTTGCTCCGACGTCGTGCCCTCCCTCGCTTACCTCTACCTTTCAGACAACCAACTGCACGACCTCAATTTCCAGTTTGAGTGCATCAAAAACCTCCGCCTCCTCGATGTCTCCTACAACAAAATCAAGCGGCTCAGCAACTCCACCCTCCAGAGGATCGATGCCTTCTTCCACATGCCAAAGAACCCGCGCGACTCCCCGCGAACCTTGGCCATCGCTGAAAATCCTCTGGTTTGCGATTGCTACCTGAGGCAAATGATTGACTGGTTGAAGCTCACAAGAGCCAACCTGCACAAGCCGAGCTCCATTCGATGCTTCACAGGGATGCCGGACACCAATGCTGGCATCGCCCTGATGAATGTCCAGAAGCTCGAGTGTCCCTTGTCCGATTTGCAGGAGTCTGCTCGCAATGCACAAGCTGCGGAGTCTTCTCATGGCAGTGGCACCACGCACACCCTTTTGGTCATTCTCATCATTCTGATTGGTGCCCTTCTCATTGTTCTCTTGTATGTCAACAGGGAGAGGATCCACAGCAATGTGAAGCCACTCATTGACAACTTTAACCGGTCCCTGCAGTACCGGACCATCGAGAAGGACTTGAGCGAAAAGCAGGTGCCAGCAGCTCCAGAGGTGAATGTATGAGAAAACCCCATCTCCATTAGTTACTCCTCTTGCCAGCCGACAAGTATCCACTTTTGCCGAGGACTTGAAGGCAATTGCCAGTGCGAAAACTGCGTCGACTCCAGTGGCTTCCAGTGGGGCTGACATACTTGTGCCATAAATGCAAGAGCTAGAGTGTCGAATGAAAACTGATGGAGATTGGACACTACATCATCATCTTAACAAAGGAGCTATTATTGTGTCACTATTATATACATGCAACTAACACCTTGACAAATCACCTAAGGTGAAAAATCCTGTTTTTTAACATAAATTGCGAGTCAAATCGATGTAAATGATGTATTTGCAGCATAACATGATGTAAAGGTATCAGAGAAGCTCGATGTCTTCAGTTTCAGCTTCTGTGGTGAGGAAATCGTCATCGTATGAATTGACTGAACGCTCCACACTGTTCGGAGGCGCCTCTGGAGTGTCTGGAGTTGGCGTCTCAGCGTCTACTTTGGTCTTTGCAGAGGAAATGCAAGCCAGCAAGTCAGGCAGAGGCTTCAGCTCTTCATCATTGTCGTCCGCAGGCTCTTGCCTACTAGCCAACGATGCTTTGAATGACTCCAGCTCCGACTTGAAATCCCCCCTGGGTTTCCGCATCATGGTTTGGCGCCTGTCCTTGTTGGTTTGAGCAGCGAAGAATCGCTTGATTTGGTGCGAATCCACCCTGGGCTCGTTCTCGTCAGCGCCCATATCACGAAGGAGTTGAAGGAAAACGCCACCCGGAGTTCTCCTCCGCTCCCCATTCTTGATCATCATTCCTCCGGTGGCTTCGATGTCTTGACTCTTCTTGAACAGCTCAAGCGCAATGTCGGTGCCAAACTCTTCGACGACTCCAATCATCAAGTCGGCTTTGGGTTCGCTCAGCTTGGAGGCGAGCTCTTCGCCAAGGAGCGAGTTCTTGTCCTCATCCTGGTCATCCATGACTTCGTTCAATGATTCCAGCAAGGCTTGGCTCAAATCCGGAATCGTCCTGGCCACTCCGGGAGGCGGAATCGACATGTTTTCGAAGGCGTCGAAATCCGTACAAGAAGGACTCGACGACTTCTTTGCTCCGAGTCTGTCCTTGATGCTCCTTTTCCTGCCCGCTTGGATGGCATCCGAAGACTTCCGCTTGTCCCAGTACTCATCCATGTCCTTGTCCAAGTGTTCAGCCTTGCTGTCATCCTGCTGCAGCTTTGACGAAGGCCTGGATGACGAGGCAGACTCGATGGCAAGGAAGTAGTCGTACGTCTCGGCTCCCCGGTCCGAATCGACATCCTTGATGCTTCGCCCCACTCCAATGCCGGTCATTTCGGATGTCAAGGTCTCTTCCTGCAGAATCGAGCCCCAAACGTTGTTTCGCTTCTCCTTGGTTTTCCGCTCCGACTGGAATTTGGCAGCCATAGTCTTGAACATCGATCCTCCGCCATCTCCGGACTCGACGTCCATCCTAAGATTAATTATGTTGAAAAAGTTTTCGAGAGCAAAATAAACTCAAATTACCTTGAGTTTGAAGCCTGGAACATCCGCTTGGCTTTGTGGTTGGACTCGTAGTCTGAATCTTCATCTTCAGAGTTGTCCTGGTCGTCAGAGGCTTCTTCTTCTTCGGCTGCATATTTCTCGATGGATTTGCGAATGCTCGACAACTCCGGCCTCGGCAAAGGGTGATAGGGAGCATCAGCCTCTGGAGAAGAGGGCAATTCTCCCTCTTCAATATCCTCCATGCTGCAGTTTCGCGGACGAAACGAAAAGGAACTTTTCTGCTATTTTTGTTTTGATTTTTTTGTTTACATCTCGGCGCTCGACCAATCAGAAGCGCGCAGCTGCAATTTTGCGCCAATCAGAACGCGGCAGTTCTACTTTTACTGTACATAATTATTTTCTCAGCGTTTCAATGCTTGAAAATCTACATTTATGGCAGAATCGCTTGGAAAAGGTAACGTGGACTCAAATACATCGATTTTTTGAGTACTCAAGAAAAGCAGCAGAAATTAGGTGTCCAAGGCTGACTCCGCCTCGGATCATTTCATGAAAGTTATTACATATCTGTCCTGTAGATTTCTGTACACTTTGAAATGAAAAGTTTGTGTTAAAACTTCTGGAAATACTAGACACAATGGATACCGTTGGAAAGCTTGAAACTTAAGCCATCTTTTTTAGTTTTGAGATTTTTAAAAAGTGTAAATTCAAATTTTGATTTGGACCACAAAATTGATAGTTGCTCCAAATTCACGCCCATTTTCACTGATTTTTTAAGAATAGTCACTTTCACAAAAAAACTATTGATACAATTTCACATGAAATTGGTTAAACATTTGATCTTCATAAACAAAAAATCCCAAAGATATGATGCTTAAAACAGTAATTTTGAAACAATTTTAGTATGCAGTGCTGCAAGATATACAGCAAATGTCACACGATTTGTTTGAGTGGATGTGTGCATTCAGTATAACAGACTCTGAATGATAAAGTAGTAGAACAAGGGCAAAATGACTGAATTGATATTCCAATAAAACATCCAATTTCATAGAACATAATGCTAATCATAGAGAGCATCCAGGCTCCCCAATGAATTGGTAGTTGGTACCATTCTCGCTGAAGATGTCCAGCTTGTTTTGACAGTGCTGAATAGCAATGCCTGGGACAACTCCAAAGGCTGAAGATCTCATGTCCAATGCCAGTGGCTTGGAGGTGAGCCATCTTCCACCTTCCTCATCACTTCCGTATTTGTGACAGGGATAATTTCCCCTGAATGTCATATTACCATTTTGCCTCTTTTCCACCCAAGCATCTGAGCCTCGATTACCAATGATGTAAGTCTGCCTGGATCTTCCTCCATCGTCAACTGAAAAACAATATTCAAGCAGAGCGAGGTGAGCTGCCAAAGATTTAAACCTTAGACCTATCAAGCAATGAGCGAAGGACTCTCACTTTTGAAATAATAATATTAATTCTAAGTTATGCTCAATAAATCCAAGACTGTATAACACCCTGCCTTGGACACCTATTTACTCATACTCATGAGAGGTGAATGTTATAAAAAGTGCTTACATAGCTGGACTGCTTTTGGAGACTCCACATTGAAAGAGAGCCCATTGGAAAGCTCTTGAATGGCATTGAAGTCACCAGTAAGCAAGGCGGAAATGGAAATTAGCTCTATACTTTTGGACACTCCAGAATCCCTGTATGCATAGAAATTGTATTGAAATAATCTATACACCATTTATGACTTTGATTACGTCTTTCCACCAGCAACCACTATTGATTTGGTCTCATCTTCAACAAAGCAGGCAAAATCAGTGCGAGCCACTTGGGGAAAACCAGCTGTGAAACTCCATTCTGTGGACACTAAATTGGTTGGAACCTAAAAAATATTATCTTAGATAATCTTATATGCCTACTTCTTCTAATGCTCCATCAGGAAAATTAAGGTGGCTTTCTAATTAGCATTATTAGAAAGCATATCAGTTTTATGGTGCTACTGACATCAATTTGAGCTATGGTATGATTTCTTTATACCTGATCAGGTATCAAGTCATAGGTGGTGTACCACGTGCCACCAATGATGTCGCCATTGATGTTGCGGCCGCCAATGACAAAAACCGAGTAGTCATGCACAAGAATGCATGGATTTTCAACTGGGACATTGACATCGGAGTTGACAGGGAACTGATTCACGCTGGAATTGCTCCAGAACCACTTGACCTGAAATGTGTGCAATTGTTGCTGTGGCAAAAAGTGAAAGCCCTTTTTAATTACCCTTGGGAGTCGATCGAAGCCTCGTCTCACCCGCTCAAAATAGCCCACTGCAATTTCTCCAGACTTTTGGGCAAAAGCAAAGATGAAGCTCTGCTTGCGAGGCTGGCCAAAATACGAGGCCATCTTTATATGGCCTTCAAATCCACTTTCTGGCCTTTGCTGGCCAAAGCCCAACTTGTCCTCATCTGACTCCCATGGAAGTATTTGGATGCATGCCTGCTGCTCGGTGATCCAAAAGCAGCACTAAATTGTAATTGCAGTAAATATGCGTTGTCTGTTTGTGTATGCCTACTTGGCCACCTTCCATGGGATTTCCAGGGCCTTTCCAAATGTTGCTTTCACCTCCACAAACCAAAATGCCTCCGTTGGACTCAGCTGCTCCAACTCCAGGCCCATAATCTGGATCAGCTATTACAATATCCGGATTGCACACTTCCCCCTTATAATTGAGCACCACAGAAGCCTAATCATTTAAGTGTCCATTAAACAAATTTTTCATCATTTTTCTCAATTTCACCTGAGAGCCATCAAAAATGAGCATGGATTCGTCCCAGTTGTAGACATCTGTGGAAAACTCAAAATTGGGATCATTGGCTGGAATGATGATCCTTTCCTTGTAATGGCAAGCATTGCATAAAGCAAAAAAAGAAATAAATCCAATTAGCCTCATTCCTGAACAAAGACTGAATCATGTTTCAGCTTTGTGTAAGAATAGTAGTAGTAGGAAAGGTGATACCTAACTTCAATTTTCCTTAATAGGCCTGAAAATGTGATAGGCTTTGGAGATGGACTTTAAAAGTGTCAGAACACAAGAATAGGTTCTCGTGGGAGGTTGAGAGATGCATCTGAGAATTTCTCTACCGGTAACCGAAAATCCCTGGTTAGGTTAATAGTTCTCAGTTTATTTCTCTACCAAGCCTAGCATATAATAGGGAAAAACGAAATGTAAACAAATACATTGAGAAAAAAATTGACCAGGGGAATTTTTTTCCCAGGAAAAATAATCACCTGGTGAATTTTTTTCCCACACAATTCGTAGTCTTGACCAACGTGCGGGAGTTGCTGCCGGGTGCGGGAGACTCTTAAGGGTGTAGGAAACAATGCCGGGTGAAGGAGACGCTGCCGGGTACGAGAGACGCTGCTGGGTGCGGACGACGCTGCCGGGTGCTGGAGACGCTGCCGGGTGCGGGACACCCTGCCGGGTGCGGGAGACGCTGCCGGGTGCGAGAGACGCTGCCGGGTGCGGGAGACATCGCCAGAGCGGAATAAGCGGCCTCAATTTGAAGTCTTTGGCAGCCTCAATTTTCGGTCTTGAACAACCTCAATTTGCAGCTTTGAGCGTCCTCAATTCATAGCCTTGAGCGTCCTCAATTCATAGTCTTGAGCAGCCCCAATTTGTAGTCTTGAGCGGCCTCAATTCATGGTCTTGAGCAGCCCCAGTTTTTAGTCTTGAACAGCCTCAAATTGCAATCCTTGTCTTGAGCAGCCTCAATTTGCAGTTTTGGTTTTATAACATGGGTTAAAACTGTGCAACGCAAAATATGCAATGGCGGCAATCGGCGGTGTTTCAAACTGAGTCTCAGTACACAGTATTCAGCTAGAAGCCACTTTATGATGGATCGAAATAGTAGGTTGAGCTTATCTTGTAATTTCAACCAACCTGGGATTTTCGGTTAATGTTAGAGAAAAATGAATCCCTACCACCCTCAGCAAAAGTTAGACCCCTCGAAAAATCCCTGAGAGGTCGGGAAAAATTTGAGAACCTCGCACATTTTTCATTTCCTCGCTGCGCTTGGATGAAAAATAGTTGCTCGGTTCTCAAATTTTTCCCGACCTCTCAGCAAGCTGCCCACAGCCTGAAAATTGAAATTGAATTTCATCACTCTTTTCAGACCTATACACATGAGCTGTTCTTTAAAAAGAGGCTGGAACATCAAGCTCGTTATTTAAAGATTTCAAGGCAACATGTCAACACGTTATGTGAAGTTGGGCAGAAAACCCCTTGAGGTTTGTGTGGGGCATCATTGGGCAGTGCTAGTGGATAATGGCTGTGGAACTGGTTACTGGTATGAGATTCTGGGTGCAAGAAAAGGGGACAAGAATAGCCCTAATGTGATCAAAAAATCCTATGGACGACAGGCTGCTAGTGGTGCTGGTGCCCTTGGAGGAGAAATTGTTGGCATGACTACTAAATCTGATAAAGAGATCGGTCAGTTCAATTATGGCTGGGTTCAAAGTAATAGAACTTATGGCATCACTGGTGACAACTGCCAAAAGTATGGCATTGATTTCATTTCCTGGTTGACTGACAAGAATTACAGGCTCAATCATATGCTCGAAGCTGGTAGGTTGAGTGCAAAAGCTAATAAAGGGTAATAACAAAATATTGCTCATTCAAGGCACTCCAGATGACAAGGAATGCAGCAGCAGAACTCTTGTTGTTGCTCATGATGGTCAAGCTTATGCATGTGCAAGCACTTGGGAGCGACGAGTACAACTTGGCAATGGGCTGTTCCAAGCGGGTATTCGAGGTCCCAGTGCTGAGGCTGAGGCCATTGCTGGACCTGGATTGTATGCCGGTGCCAATGCCTCCCTTGTTCGCATGGAAGCCAACTATGGTAATGTTGCTACAGCCCATGTTGATATCAATGTCAATACTGGTGTGGGCTTTAGAGGTGGCAACGCTGAAGCCCATCTACTTGGCTTTGGTGGAAAGATTGGCTCAGATGGTCTCGAAGTGGACACTCCCTTGGGTGGGGTGAGGTTGCCTTGGATGGCTGCTCCTATCAATTTTGTGGGAAATTTGTTTCGATAAATGTGCTGAAGCCTAGCTTCCAGGCTTTCTATTTTTGCTATAAATTATCACTGCACAACTTTTGGAAAGATGCTTCCTAATTTTTATATAATATGCGGCAAAAATTGAAAAGAGTTCAACTTTTATCAATGTTTGGTGTGGAGGTCTTGGAGGAGAAAACAACCAAATCTTTTGAAGAGATCAGCAATGATGGCTAAGTTCAAAGGATTAGGACAATAGGCAATTTTTTTTAACTTCTGTTAAAGCAATTCAGCTAAAACCAGCAGTCGGACTGTAAAAGTTGTTAGAATAGTTAGGGTTTCTAGCGTTCGAGAGGAAAGATTTGAGGTCATCAAGGTTCCACTCTTGAGGCTGAGATCATAGAAGGATCTGAATTGTACACTAGCACCGACAAAAGTAAATGCAGGAAAAACCTGTCAGTTAAGGAGAGCCACAAAATGAGCCATCTTCAGCTGATGCCATAAAAATCAGATCGACTACATACAAGTCAAGTTAAAAGTGAACATTTTCTGTTTTTGCAAAATACTTCTTCTCAAATTGGCCTTTTTCCCGAGCCTATAGTAATAGTATTTTACCTGCTGCTTTTCGGGACTGAGAAGGTGCGGTAAAAATTGCGCGAGTATGGTAAGCATAAAACCAAGATGAATCTTTTCACCGAGCGTAGCGAGGTCAAAAGTGAGTCGAGGTTTTATGTTTACCATATGAGCGCAATTTTTACCGCACCTTCGAAGTCCCGAAAAGCAGCAGGTACAAATTTTATGTACTTAAACCGAATTTCCAAGTGAGTAATTAACTTGCCGAAATCAAGCGCAATTTCATAAGGGGCCATGAACTTAAGACATGCCGATTACTAGGTGGGAATTGCTCAGGAACCGTGCTACTTAGATATCTGAAACTTTGCATAGCTATAGAAATGTGGAATCCAAGCATGACTTAAAAGTAACTTTTTTTCAATAACGCAATAAGCCATTGGAGGGACAAACTTGTTTGCTAGATGGCGCTTTGGGGGCAAGTATATTTGGAAAAACTGTTGCGCGCGAAACTTGTCACGTGATCATGAGCGGCAATTTGATTGGCTGATCAGCGGAGCCAGGTTAGAAAAAATTGGTTTCAGCAATGAAAAGCTTGGAAATTTGCGTGAGTTGCATACGGTTTTATGGCTCGAAAGGGTGCCATTTTATCCATAGAATATGTCATATTAATACAGCTTTTAGTATTAGTGCACCATAACCCAAAAAATAGCCCATTTTTGATCGCCTATGTAGCGCAGCCATGTCAAATGTACTGGGCAAAGTTGCCGGGCTAGATGGCGCATGGAATCTAGTGACTTTACGCCTTTGGCTTATTATATTTTGTATATTACCAGTGTGATTGGATAGGGCTGGCATTTGTGCCCAAAGATCCAAGTTTTCTTGGCTGACATAAGTCTCTCTCACTGCGGCTTCCTCAAAAGTCTCATTTTTGTCCACTTTGCCACCAGGGAAACATACTTCTCTTGCGTGAGACTTGAGATGGGCAGACCCTGAATGATTAAGTAGAAGATCAAGTGCAAAATGATTGAATTGATATACCAATATAAAACATCCAATTTCACAGTACATAATGCTAATCATAGAGAGCATCCAGGCTCCCAAATGAATTGGTAGTTGGTGCCATTCTCACTGAAGATGTCCAGCTTGTTTTGGCAGTGCGGAATGGCAATGCATGGGACAACTCCAAAGGCTGAAGATCTCATGTCCAATGCCAGTGGCTTGGAGGAGAGCCATCTTCCACCTTCCTCATCACTTCCATATTTGTGACAGGGATAATTTCCCATGAATGTCATATTACCATTTTGCCTCTTTTCCACCCAAGCATCTGAGCCTCGATTACCTGTGATGTAAGTCTGCCTGGATCTTCCTCCATCATCAACTGAAAAAAAATATTCGAGTGGAGCGAGGTGAGCTGCCAAAGATTTAAACCTTTGACCTATCAAGCAATGCGCAAAGAAATTCTCACTTTTGAAATAATAATAATTCTTAGTCATATGCTCAATTAATCAGATAACTTAACTTGAGAGGTGAATATTATAAAAAGTGCATACAAAGCTGGACTGCTTTTGAAGACTCCACATTGAAGGAGAGCCCATTTGGAAGCTCTTGAATGGCATTGAGGTCACCAGTGAGCAAGGCCGCAATGGAAATAAGCTCTATACTTGTTGACAATCCAGAATCCCTGTATGCATAGAAATAGCATTAAAATATTATGTACACCAATTATGACTTTGATTACGTCTTTCCGCCTGCGACCACTATTGATTTGGTATCATCTTCAACAAAGCAGGCCAAATCAGTGCGAGCCACTTGGGGAAAACCAGCTGTGAAACTCCATTCTGTGGACACCTTGCATGGGATTTCCAGGTCCTTTCCAAATGTTGCTTTCACCTCCATATACCAAAATGCCTCCATTGGACTCAGCTGCTCCAACTCCAGGCCCATAATCTGGATCAGCAATTACAATATCCGGATTGCACACTTCCCCCTTATAATTGAGCACCACAGAAGCCTAATCATTAAAGCGTCCATTAAACAAATTTTTCATCATTTTTCACAATTTCACCTGAGAGCCATAAAAAATGAGCATGGATTCGTCCCAGTTGTAGACATCTGTGGAAAACTCAAAATTGGGATCATTGGCTGGAATGATGATCCTTTCCTTATAATGGCATGCAGTGCATGAAGCAAAAAATGGAATCAATCCTATTAGCCTCATTCCTGAACAAAGACTGAATCATGTTTCAGCTTTGTGTAAGAATAGCAGCGGTAGGAAAGGTGATATCTAACTTCATTTTTCCTAAATAGGCCTGAAAGTGACAGGCTATGATGAAAGACTTTAAAAGAGTCAGTACACAAGAATGGGTTCTCATGGGAGGTTGAGAGATGCATCTGAGAATTTCTTTCGGTTGTTTAGGTGCAAAAATCTCGGCTTAGTCATCACATGTGAGGAGTGAGAAGATGCTAGCCAGTTTTTTCTAGTAGTTGAATGTGAGCTGTTGTAGTTTTAATGCTTATCTTGGGGTCGTAAAATCCTTGGCAGCTAGCTGCCCACAGCCTGAAATCGAATTTCATCACTCTTTTCAGACCTGTACACATGTGCTGGTCTATAAAAAAGAGGCTAGAACATCAAGCTATTCATTTAAAGATTTCAAGGGAACATGTCAACACGTTATGTGAAGTTGGGCAGAAAACCCCTTGATTTTTGTGTGGGGCATCATTGGGCAGTGCTAGTGGATAATGGCTTTGGAAATGGTTACTGGTATGAGATTCAGGGTGCAAGCAAAGGGGACAAGAATAGCCCTAATGTGATCAAAAAATCATATGGAGGACAGGCTGCCAGTGGTGCTGGTGCCCTTGGAGGAGAAATTGTTGGCAAGACTACTAAATCTGATGAAGAGATCAATGAGTTCAATGATGGCTGGGTTCAAAGTAATAGAACTTATGGCATCACTGGTGACAATTGCCAAAAGTATGGCATTGATTTCATTTCCTGGTTGACTGACAAGAACTACAGGCTCAATCATATGCTTGATGCTGGTAAGTTGAGTGTTAAAGCTAATAAAGGGTAATAACAAAATATTGCTCATTCAAGGCACACCAGGTGAAAAGGAATGCAGCAGAACTCTTGCTGTTGCTCATGATGGTCAAGCTTATGCATGTGCAAGCACTGGGGAGTGGCGTGGACAAGCGTTCAATGGGCTGTTCCAAGCGGGTATTTGAGGTCCCAGTGCCGAGGCTGAGGCCATTGCTGGACCTGGATTGTATGCCGGTGCCAATGCCTCTCTTGTTCGCATGGAATCCAACTATGGCAATGTTGCTGCAGCCCATTTTGATCTTAATGTCAATACTGGTGTGGGCTTTAGAGGTGGCAATGCTGAAGCTCATCTACTTGGCTTTGGTGGAAAGATTGGCTCAGATGGTCTCGAAGTGGACACTCCCTTGGGTGGGGTGAGGTTGCCTTGGATGGCTGCTCCTATCAATTGTGTGGGAAATTTGTTTCGATAGATAAATGTGCTGAAGTCTAGCTTCTGGGCTTTCTATTTTTGCAATAAATTCTCACAGCATGACTTTTGGAAAGATACTTTCTAATGCTTATAATATGCGGCAAAAATTGAAAAGAGCTCAACTTTTATCAATGTTTGGTGTGGAGGTCTAGGAGGAAAAAAACAACCAAATCTGTTGAAGAGATCAACACTGATGGCTGGGTTCAAAGAAATAGGACAAAAATTGCCATAAGTATGGGGCTGCTTTTATTTCTTTGTAGACTGAAGATAAAAAAACGCCCTATTTTTGCTTGATTCTGGCAGATTTCTCGGACAAATTTTTTGAACTTCTGTTAAAGCAATTTAGCTAAAACCAGCAGTCAGACTGTAAAAGTTGCTAGAATAGTTAGGGTTTCTAACATTTGAGAGGAAAGATTTGAGGTCATCAAGGTTCCACTCTTGAGGCTGAGATCACAGAAGGATCTGAATTGTACTCCAGCACTGACAAAAGTAAATGCAGGAAAAACTTGTCAGATAAGGAGAGCCACAAAATGAGCCTTCTTCAGCTGATGCCATAAAGATCAGATCGACTACAACTCAAGTTAAAAGTAAACATTTTCTGTTTTTGCAAAATACTCTTCTCAAATTGGCCTTTTCCCGCACTTATAGTAAAAATATTACTATTAGTAGATTTTCCATAGATGGGATTTGAACCTTCATCCCACTAAACACAAACTGCAATGTTATTTGCCCCTGAGATGGTAGCCATATAGATTTAAGCCCCTGGGATGTTAGCCCCTTGGATTTTTGCCCCTGAGATGTAAGCCCTTTTGATTTTTGCCCCTGAGACGTTAGCTCCTTGGATTTTTGCCCCAAGGACTTTAACCCCTAGACTTTTCATCAAACAAATGCATGACTTAACAATGACTTAACTTGCTGCACCCTCAAGTCAGTCAACTTTGCTCATTATATTGGATCTGCTGGTATGAGGTACTTTTTGGGTAAGGCACCAACACAAATTGGCACTCTGATAAATGGCACTATTTTCTATTGGCACTGCAATAAAAGGCACCATTCATAGGTACAAAGTTTGTTCAATACAATAAGATTGACTTTGAAAATTATTCTCAAATGTTTGTGCAAGGAAAACAGTTATTTCCTGACACAGTGGGTATCATTGGAAAGCTTGAAGCAAGTGGCCACCTTCTTTTTTTCATTCGGGGGTGTAACCTTTCGCGTTACAACTCTACAAAATTGAGGGTATACTGGTAAAAGGCACTTTTTGGGAAAGGCACCAACATAAATTGGCACTACTATAAAAGGCACCATACAATATAAGCACTTAAATAAAAGGCGCTATATAATATTATTGGCACCCCTTGTATAAGGCACCCATCTGAAAATTATTTGATCGCTTTGGATAAAAAATCAGTGTTCCCAACTTTGGACAACTCATTTTTACACATTCATTGCAGCTAAAAATAGCTTGTCATACACTTTTTTGCATCCATTTTCATTTTAATAGTGTAGTGTGGCAATGACAGTGAAACAAAATACTTTATGGCACCAGCACTTTTTCCACTTTTTGTGATCTTCTTCTCATAGGCAAAGTTATGAACAGGAATGTTAACATCAGACAAGCAAACTGACGCTCAAGAAACAGAAAATGCCCCTTTTTCACGCTAAAAATCATGTGATATTGGTCACTTACCTTGACATCGAGCGAACACCTCAGCAAGCTATTTGCCCCCCTCAAATCCCATGTCGCCACCTTGCGGAAATGCCTTTCCCTGAAAGTGCCTTTTACCAGCAGAGCCAAAATTGAGACGTTGCTTTTTTTCACAAATACGTGCCCAATCTTTTGTTGCTCGGTGCAACACTAGTCCCATGGGATCTCCTTTAGGAATTTTGGCCCGAATTCCTCTTCAATTCCTCTGTAATGATGGCAAGGGGATCGATATACTAAAATGCGCGACATGTGCGACAAACTTCTTAAATGCGTGACATACGACGCGACTACTAAAATGCCCGACATGCAAAGCACAATGCTCCAAAAACATAATTTTAAAACTTTAAATTCCTCACTTTGGCTTCTAAATGGAGAGTGCTCATATTAAGGCCCTGTTCACCTGCAATATTATCAGCAAAATGATGCGCGATATTATGCAGAAATTTGCAAATATCCGGATTTGCATAATCATTTTTCAGATTTTGACTTCGAAATCGGTCTATTGATACCAAAAGCTATCCTACACCAATTAAAAAAAATATCAGTTCATTTTACCATAATATTAGCCAGGCTCGGGTGCACTTTTTATTGAATGCTTAAGATTATTCTTCTTAGTGAAAGAACTATGCCATAATTTTGGCTGTAACATATGGAGCTCCATCAATGTAATGTTTACGAAAAAAAGTAACTAAGAATCAATAATGGCAAAAAAATGCCCGTGCATGTCGCGCATTTATGTAGTTTGTCGCGCATGTCGCGCATTTATGTAGTTTGTCGCGCATGTCGCGTATTTTAGAATATATACCATGGCACGAACATTTTGGGAATAATGGGACATGTTTTTGCCTAAATGCTTGTCGAAGCTCCCCAAAAGGCCTGACACAAATTATCTATACAGTCTGTTTCAGAGAAATCTACGCACTTTGAAATCAAAAGTTTGTGTTACGGATTTGATAAATGCTAGACATAATGGATATTTCTGGAAACCTTGAAACTCTGGTCTTCTTTTTTATTAATATCACTTTTGATAAAAATTAATTAAGATTTGCATTTTAAAAAAGCCTAGAATAAAAAAGCACTCAAAAATGGCACCCATTTTTTCTATTTTTTGCAATGCACACATTTCAAATTGGTCAAAATTGCGACTTTTGAGGTTGTCTTTTTTGCAATAAAGGATTAATTGTTCCTCTCAGAATTAAAATAAAAAATGGTTCATCGGTGATTTTGACTTTATTATGAAAATACTTGATTTTAGTTTCATTCAGTAGGTTAAAAATTGCAATTTTGCTCTAAAAAAGTTGCCACGGAAAAGTTTAATTTTCTAATCTTTTTTACTTTTATTTTGTGATTTTCACTGCTACAAAGCATATGCCAAAAGATTCAAGCTTTCCAACGATATCCATTTTGTACCGCGTTTCTCAAATCCGTAACACAAACTTTTGATTTCAAAGTGCGTAGAATTCTCTGAAACAGACTGTATATGATATGTGATAAGTGCTCCAAACCCTCAAGATGAAAACAATGTTGTAAATACAGAAGTTGTGGTTCTTGATAAGCTGGACTCCAGTTCTGGTAACAAAAATTATCAAAATGCTCAACATTATATTTGCATTATGCTTAAACAACTACCAGGGTAGCTTGCTTTTAAAAATAAAAGTAAGAATTTTTAACAGGACATTTTAGCCAAATTATGTCAGAAGTGAAGTAACTTTAAATGTTTTCGTGTTAATCAGATACATGATGTAATGAAATGCGCCATATGGACAATTTAGATTACTTACCATCTTCAAATCAGCAACAAAAAAGTGGGATATTGGCTATTGGTCGAGAGCACAGGAATTGGAGAGCTGAAACTCGCATAGACGTTTTAATGTGACATTTCCAGCTCAGCAAAAAAAAATATCTGGTACTTTCTCGTTAAATATGGCTTTATTCGTGAGTGATCTTGCTTTCAAGCTGAGAACATAGGAGTCAGAATTTGCTCAGTTCCGTCATCGATTCTTGAGCAAACTCAATGGACTCTGAAATTTCAGTGTGTGACGAAATCCCCTGGATCTTCCTTTCAGAAAAACACTCAGAAACTGATAAGTGATGATTGCAGTCATGCCCCATATTGGATAAGGATCACAGTTGTAGATGGGCAACGAATAACCTGGCTTGTCTGGTATCCGGAATTGGGTGTAACCTGCTACTTTTGGGTTGTGCAAGTCGTAGACCTCTTTGACAAATACGTCAGCAACTTCATTTTTGCTTAAGACAAGTTCAGACATTTCAAAATTCTTGACATCACCCACGATCGGTATAACAGCTGTGGATCCTGGAAATAGTCATTTTTATGTGCAAATTGTTTTTAAAATCTGTTTTTTTGCTCTTTCTACATAAGAAACTCCAAAGAAAGAAGGAGAAGAAAAACTACAGCAATTATACTATTTTGTATATTACCAGTGTGATTGGATAGGGCTGGCATTTGTGCCCAAAGATCCAAGTTTTCTTGGCTGATACCCAATTCTTCATAAGTCTCTCTCACTGCGGCTTCCTCAAAAGTCTCATTTTTGTCCACTTTGCCACCAGGGAAACATACTTCTCTGGCGTGAGACTTGAGATGGGCAGACCTTTTTGTGTAGAGAATACCTGTGTCACCAGATTTTAGCTGGACCAAGGGAATCAGAACTGAGGCAAAACTTGTTGGCCTCTTGCATTCCACTTGTCTCAATGGCCTCAACTCTGCAAGCTCCCGAACACATCTTTCTCTATTTTCTAGGCTGAGTAAATTTTCCTCTCTGACAGCCATTTGTTATTGTTTATAAAATCGTGCAGAGTTTCCAGATGTTCTCAGCTGTCAGTTTGTTTGCTGAGAAGAGCCAAACATTATATGTGGCTTAAATTAAATTAATTAAGCTTAGTTAAAGCTACTTAATGAATTTAGCTTTACCTCTGATTTTAAGATGGAAAAACACTCGTACATTTACAGCCCTCACAGGCTCGGGCTAGTAAAGCTGTACTCAAGTTTTCCCATTTAAAAATCCAGAAAATAGAGTTAATCCTATAGATACAAAGATCAAAGTGTCTGTTTGTAGAATGGAGCTGACAAGATTGATGGCCTTTGTGAGCTCTTTTACGCATATTTATGCAGAATCACACAGATTATTTGGCGGTATGGATGTATTGTGGCCGCCAGGAGCATTCGATTTACGTGGTTTATCATACATTGCTTTTATTTACGAAAATGAATTGCCAACAGTGCCAATCTGCACAGGGACTTTGATATCAAGATTACATCTTCTCTCAGCAGCCCATTGTTTTTATGAAAGTGCGTCATGGGCTGAACGATTCAATGGATTCCATAATTTGGGAGTATGATGCTGTTTATGACTGACTTTGGCTCATTTTAATGACTCAAGACAAATAATCAGATTTCAGCTGGTGTTGTTGATATTGGAGTTCAACCAATACACTTTCTTCCAATAGAGGGCGTAATCTATGCCCCAACTCTTCGATTCAATCATACTCTACAGAGGACTTCAGATTTGGCAATTGCTGTCACAACTGGATTTGTCTATGGAGCAGGATCAGCATTCAGGGGGTACTTACTGATGTAAGAGCGGCATGACATTATTGGACCAATCAAAAACAGGTGCAAATTTGCAATAGCCAATCAGAAGTTAGAATTTTGTTGACGTTTTTTGGTCTTGCGAAACGAGTCAGTTTTTTTAGGCTCGTGTTAAGCATAAAGTTTACCATATTTGGCAAAAAAAATCACTGCTTCATCTTTTCATATTTTCCGCGAAGAAGATTATAAAGCAACACTTTAAGCCTTCAAAAACAAAGGGGATTTTTGAAGAACCTATTGAAAAACTCGGTTTTTTGCTGGCTTGTACTTTTGCACCAAGAAAATGTCATGCCGCTCTTACTTCTTTAAATTACTGATTTTCATTAAAGAAGATTTTTATAAAAAATTCTGCTACTATTTAAGGATGCCAATCCCACATTATGTCATCCATGATAATCCATCTGACCATGCATTCAGAGGTAACAACCACTTAATTTATTAATAAATTGCTATTTTTACATTAATTTTGTTCTGTTTAATTGAAGCTGGAGAGGACTGTGTATTTTATGGCTGGGGAACAGGAGGTAACCCTCAACAGTTCATCTCGAGACTAAAATTGGGAGTGCATCGAATTTTGCAACATCTTACATGTGCACGCTATTTGCAATTTTTTCATCACGGTTTTCCAAATAGGCCTCGAAGCGTGTTTTGTGCCAATTCCATATATTCCTCAATATGCAATGTGAAGTGCAACCAAATCTTGCCATTCAAAATTGGGAACTTGATTTTTCTTCAGGGGGATTCTGGGGGCCCATTGTTGTGCTACAGGGGTGGCAGGGATCCCATTCTTGTTGGAGTTGCAACTGAAGCTACAGGTGACTGCTCAAAAGTCAACGAGACGAGCCTTTTTGTGGCCCTGGCACCAAAAGTGAATTGGATTAAAAGAATTATCTCGCAAGATCCGAGGAAAGCAAGCAACGATTGTTCTGGCATTCCTGCATTTTCTGCCACTTACTGGATGTGTTATTGCATAATGTACTTGCAAAAAATGCTGTGGTAGGTTATTTAAAAACCTTTTAATGCGCTCACTTAAGGTTGCTCCAGAGAGTCAAACTCTTCATCAACACCAAATTCAACCAATTATTAAAGGATAATAAATTAAAATAGGTACATAACTCCTAAAGAAAAGTAAAAGACAACCATCAAAGGGCTTCAAAAAAAAGGCTACCCATTCATAGACAGGATTACAAACGTAGCGTTAAAATCTTTCATTTCTTAAAAATTACTGTGTCTTCACTGTTTTGGCATATTTTGAAAGCAAATTCATTCAAAAAAAACCTTAACTCTTACTCTTGCATAATTGTAATATTCGATTTTTGACATTCTTGCTTACCATTCTATCTTGTAGGAAGGCATTTGACTAGTGATGGAACGAGTTTCAGCTTGGCTTGAAAGCTTGAAGCTGAAACCCAGCTTGAGGCTACGCGCATGTGTCCAGCTCCACGAAGAAAGTCAAAAATTTTACCACGACAGTCCTCTTAATTGTCACACATTACGATGTCCCATAATATATAGCACCATGAATAATTATAAAGTAACATTCTGTGCTACATCAGGCTACATGGGCCCTCACATAATGTCACATAGTATTCTGTCCCATAGCTTAATGTCCCATAGCAAATGGTCACATAGCATAATGTCCCATAGCATATTGGCTCATAGCATATTGTCACATAGCATAATGTCTCATAGGATATTGTCTCATAGCATAATGTCTCATAGGATATTGTCTCATAGCATAATGTCTCATAGCATAATGTCTCATAGCATAATGTCTCATAGCATAATGTCTCATAGCATAATGTCTCATAGCAAATTGTCTCATAGCAAATTGTCTCATAGCATAATGTCTCATAGCATAATGTCTCATAGCATAATGTCTCATAGCATAATGTCTCATAGCATAATGTCTCATAGCAAATTGTCTCATAGCAAATTGTCTCATAGCATAATGTCTCATAGCAAATTGTCACATAGCATAATGTCTCATAGCATAATGTCTCATAGCATTTTGGCTCATAGCATAATGTCTCATAGCATATTGTCTCATAGCATATTGTCACATAGCACAATGTCACATAGCATATTGGCTCATAGCAAATTGTCACATAGCAAATTGTCTCATAGCATAATGTTTCATAGCAAATTGTTCCATAGCATAGGAACAGACGGCTTGACGTCACCAATATGCGAGTGCAGTTCAACACATGAACTACTAAATATGAACTATAGCTCACATACCATATTTTCTAATATATCCATAAGTTAATATGCACTATGAGGTATTTTAGGCCCTCAAGCCTCCAACAGATATGAATTTTAAAAGTTTTTTGCTACCAATTGAGTCACCAAAATCGGGTAAGTGATATAGTCCAATTTGGCTTGTTTGCTAGGTGCAACAGTGCATCTGGTGCATACCGTCACTCATGACTCAATTAGCACAAAAAAATCCTCATAAATTTGTTTAGTTTGGAAGATATGTGCATATTTATTTTCATGCCAATTATTGATGCCTCTTGCGGTTTTGCTCCCATCATTATCCATGAATCCATTTCACTAAAATTTCTCCGCTATGTTCTGCTTGAAATGAAATGGTTATCTACCAAAAATGGATATGGTTTCTGTGCCTGATCTGAAAGAAGCCTGCAGGTCTTCAGCTCAAAATTGAAATATTGTTTATTTATCCCCACCAAACAAATTGAGTGAGGTAGAGATGCGCCAATGCACCAATAATAGAAGCTGAATTATGAGTTGAGCACTAAGAACATTTTCTATCATGTTTGACTAAGCCACATCTTTTTTATGAATGTACTGCCAAACTGCCGTAAGCAAAGAGCAAATAAGTATTCTAAAGAGTTGTTCAAAAAGTAGGATAAGTTATTCTGATAGCCACATAACCGTTTATATCCGATAATCATTTGCAAGAAAAGAATTATAAGTTCTTATTAAACCATTTGTTGGCGGATTTAATGCTATGTTAGCAAATGCATGTGATAATTGAAAAATAAGACAGCGGCATTCCTTTAGATGCTGAGAAAAGCGTCATGGAATTGATTACTGGCGGAAAATAGTGATTAAGAGACGTCTGCCATTACCCCGCCTCCTGACCAATGACAACAATATTTTTGTATATAAAAAGAAGTTTTTGTAATTACTTCTCAGTTTGAATTTTATCTTTGGTGAGATAACATTTGAATAGCCAACATCATACCAAGGTAAGATAATTTTATTCTCTTTTGAAAGTTTGTAGCTTTGTGCAACAAATATCGTCTATGACACAGTTTTGAAAAACCTTTTAACATTTTTAATAATGACAAACCTAATAAAACTTAATTGTCAATTTTTGGTGATTTTCTAAAAGGTGTGCTAGTTAAAGCAGCAACGGCAAGAATGGAATAGAGCTCTAGATTTTGATGAGTATAGATCATTCTCAAAACTCAGCTCCAATAAACAGCCTTATGGTGGCGCTGGCCTACAGTAGCACAATATATGCCCATTTTTGTTCCACCGTTTATTATATTATGTTATGCTACCTATTTTAACTTGGTTTTAGGCAATTGTATCCCATCATATTTACTTGAGTGCAGACTATTTTGGATAAGGGGTGCTTTAAGAATTTGATTGTTACAGCAGTGAGACTTGAAAATAACGTAGGTTGAGCATCAGCTAGTGAGCTTGCCAGATTGATCACTCTTGCGTTTTTTACTGCTCACTGATTTTAATTTTTGATTGGCTGAAAAAAGTGGGAAATTCAAATTCAATTGGTCAAGTAATGGTTTTTCCCAGTATGCTAATGATTTGTGAAAAACTTTATAAAAGCAAAAGAATGTAGAAAGTACTACGAAATCTGATTTATTATTGCACAGTGGGCTTGACCTCCCAAACTTGGTCACTCAATTGGATTAGTTTGGAATAAAAAGTTACGGAAGATTCAATTTCGGCTCAATCTGCCCAAAATCAACTTTTTCTCAAAAATGATTTTTTTGAAATTTGAATCTTTATCTGTCAATTTACATTAATTTGTGCTCTTTAGATAGCCTAAAAGTCATTAAAATTAGAAGCCGAAAATTGGTGCTAAAATCGGAAATCTACGGTTCGTAAGATCGAATTTTTGTCCACCTTGTATTGGCATTTTCGGAGAAAGCACCAACAAAAAATGTAACTCATATATACTATAGTAAAATTCCAGTTCACTCGTGGCTTAGCCACTCAGTGATCTTTCATTTGACTACTCATGCGCGAAAAGCCCAATAAGGACTCGTCATCAAGACAGTATTGATATTTTTGCCAGCTTCCTGATGGTTCTAAATTACTATGCAACTTCTAAATGCTAAAAGATTGATTCAATCTGAAAAGTAGCCATTAAAAAATAGCTTAATTGCAGGTCAAACCTGCAGGTCAAACCTGCAGGTCAATGAGCGCGTGTATGAATTTCCTCATATTAAGACCTGGTTCACCATTGATATTATGCTACCAAATTTTTTTTAAGAATTTTTCATAAAAATGAATGCACAGTGAATCAAAAAGCACAGGCATTAATGCTTCTAAGTCGGGTCAGATGGTGCTAGTTGAATTCTGAAATAACTCTGTTTGTGGGCTTTTTTCAGAATCAAATGCCCAATAGAGTATCTGTCATCAATTAACACATCCAATGTGCTAGGTTGAAACACTGGCCCACATGAATAAAATCACGCACCCGCGTTTGTTCGCGCCCAAATTATGACGTCATTTTGATCTGAAGTGCCCTCTGTGAACAAGCTCAGCGCCATCTAGATATGATTTGGCATTAATCAAAGCTTGTGGCAAGCTTTTCGCAATTGCAGATTTCCAATAAGAAAGAGGTGCTACCTTGATTTTGCGACTTTTTCCGTTTGCATGCAATCGCCCTTTGTGGAATGTTTCAAGAGTTTTGCTAAATTGAGAAAAATTTAAATGCCTTGATTCTGCATTAGTGTTTTGATAGTACCTTAGTAGAGTGCTGACCTTACAACCAGGAGACCAGGCTTTGAATCACTGTATAGGCCTATTTTTTAAATTATTTGAAGAATTAACTCACTAACTGTACAATAATGTAACAATACTGTCCTGATGACGAGTCCATATAGGGTTTTTCGCTCATGAGAAGTCAAATGAAAGATCACCGAGTGGAGAAGCCACGAGTGATTTGGAATTTTACTTCTTCTTGGGAGTTTCTTCAATTTTTAAAAAAAAGCCAGACTGGGACTCGTGATCTAAGGCTAGGTGACAGGTCTACACTATATGCCAATGTACTGTCATAACATGCTTCTATTACACCACAATCTAGCATATTACATAAATGATAACATTCTGTTTTACATGACAGTCCTCAAAATCACTCCTAATGGACAACAGCCTTCTAAAACATTTTCAATCAATTTTATTCCAAATTCGCATTCCAAATGCATTCAATAACTAATTTGTAATTTCTTAATTGCAGATTTGAAATGAGAGCCTCTTGCCTACTCTTATTCATGTCATTGTCTCATTGCAGTGGGCATCCTCTTTTACCCACTTTGCTTCATGTTGATGATGATAGTAAAGTATTTGTTAGCAAAATGGGGAACCTTGCTGAAGCCACTTCGCCAATCCACATAAAGATGAAAATTGATGTTCACGGTTCAGACAGCTCAGTTAATTACTTTCTAAATCATGCCAGTGGAGACAATTTAGAGAGGATAATGTCTGTTCAGCAAGAAAACACCATGATCCATTCCCTTGTTAATGATATGGACACATCTGCTGCCTTTGGTACAGCAGTACATGGAGACTTTTGGAATAAGGTGAGCAACTAATGTTTTTTCATGTTATTATTACTTAATAAGGAAAGGTGCCTTCTGTTTCATTGTACTGTTTTGTAGTACTGTTTTGTAGTACAGTCAGCCGGCTTTAGCATCAAAAGCCTATGAAAGCAGATTTGAAAAATGATGGCCTTACGGCGCTACTAGACAATAACTTTGGTCATTACGTAATGAGTGACTTGGACTGTTTTATGCAGATTCCAAAAATACTTTTTCCCATTTTTCCATCAAAGCATGATGCTGGGTGAGAAGAATAAACTTACAGTAAATCTGCTGCTATGCAAAACTTCAAATTGTAAATTTTCAAACGCAAAATCTTGGAAATAATAGCAGACCTTACAATTATATCTATTTTTTCTTAAATTGGTTCTGGAATTTCTCAATTTATGGCCACAATTTAAAAGATAACTGCATTAGTAATTGACTCGTAAAATGACATATTTTCTTTTGATTTCAGGACAACATATTTGTTGAATGTGCAACATTGACCCACAAATTTGATGTTGCATTGAGCAATGTCTCGATAAGCATGGAGTCTGCTATCATGAGGATTCAAAAAGATGTCCAAAAAATGTCCTCAATTGTGAGGAGTTCTTTGGAGGGTAGATTATCTCCAGCCATAGAGTATTTTCTTAACCTGTCTCAGCCTCTAAAATTGGCAGAAAAAGTTGCTTTTGATTTAGGATTCACTTTAATGCAAAAGAACAAAATTGACATTTTAAAAGCCCAAACTTATTCTAAAGTAGTTAATGGAACTCTAGAAATGATTTTGCCGTTAATAATGACTAGAGAAGATGCTCTTAAAACCATCTACAAATTTGTTTGGGCTCCTTTGGTCTTAAATAATGGCTTATTCTTTTTAGAAATAAAAGAAGCAAAAAACATTGTTTCTGTTGACAAAACCAAAAGTAAATTTAGATTGATGAGTGAAGAAGATTTTAAGCTGTGCTCAACAATTAATTCTATGCACATATGTGAAATTGCTGGAGAAGAAATGGCCAAAGATCAGTTTTCTAAATCATGCTCAGGGGCTCTTTTTGAAATGAATTTTGCCAATATTATTACAAACTGTCAAGCAAACTTTATGCCCTCCCATGATTTTGTGAAACAAGTTTCATCAAACCAGTTCATAACTTATTTCAAAGAAAGCACTCCCTCCCTATTGAAATGCCCAGTTAAAAAAAAATATGAAACTATTTTTGACACACAACACAATACCTTAAAAGGCCTAAATATGATTGAACTAAACCCATTATGTTACATGAGTACAGATTCACTAGATTTTTTTCCAAAGTTCCATCTACGCACCAATAAAATTGATTTTTCTGCTCACAACGACCTCAAGAAAAAATCTGTAGATGCTTTGCTCCAAGATGTAAATACCTGGAAATTCAGCCAATCAACAACAGCCAAGGACTTGGATTTGAGGAGAGTTGTTAAGGATGAAGAAATGTCTGCTGCAATAAGGAATTTGGAGCTCTGGAAAAATGGGGTTTTTATTGGGCCACTGATAGTATTTTTGCTTGTAATTCCCTTTGCTATTGTTATATTTAATTTTTTTCATAAAAAAGGCTTAAAAAAGAAGCAATGCAATGATATTATTTCTCAAGCAACAAAAAAAATTGAGGAAATGATACAAGACTAACAATTTATAATAAAAAAAAAATTTGGTTCAATAAAGCAAAACCCGTTATCTCATTAGGTCAGCTATTTTTAGCTGATTGGCTTGATTTTTTTGTTCACATAGTAGCATAAAACATTATGAGAATTCATTATTATTTCATGATTTTTTGATAAATCAGAAGGGATGGCCAATTTTTTGGCAAATTACGAATTGCTATGTAGCTGCCTCTGTAGTGAACATACTATATGGCTTTTCACACTAGGGTGCGCTGACTGTACTCCGTAACAGAAGCCATTGTTCCTTATACTGTCCTGATGTGATGAAAAAAAGTCATTATTGTACGGTAGATGGTAGATGCGAGCGCGGGATTTTCACTTCACTGCTGTATGTAGTGAACCCACCGCCAAGCTGACAAAAATGCAATTTTCCTTGGGCAATAATCAAAAAAGCTCCTAGATCAAAAAAGTTGCCAGAAAAAAAGAGAGCTTGCTTATATGTGAAATTGTAAGGTTTTGGCTAAAATGAACGCACTAGTTTTGCTATACTACTGCAAAATTGCGCAATTGCGAAAAGCTTTTCTTGAGCTTAGATTCATTCCACAAAGTCGGTTCAGATGGCGCTAGTTGCATTCTGAAATAACTCTGTTTGTGGGCTTTTTTCGGAATCAAACGGCCCATTGCGGAATATTTCATACATTAACACACACAATGTGCGAGGTTGAAACGCCGGCCCGCGTTGATGAAATCACACACCCGCTTTTATTCGCTCCCAAACTATGACGTCATTTTGATCTGAAGTGCCCTCAGACTACAAGTGCAGCGCCATCTAGATATGATTTGGCATTAATCAAAGCTTGAGGCAAGCTTTTCCCAATTGTGAGTCAAACTGTCAGTCCCAGATGTTAATTTGAGGCAACTAAACTTAATTCATGACTTGGTCAATTTTGAGTCAAAATGTCAGTTCCAGCTGTTAATTTGAGGCAACTTAACTCATAATGTGAGGCAAAAACAAACTTTGGCCTCATTTTGAATTTGCAAATGCAAAAACTTGCGCATCGCGTTATACTACTCCCAAACTGCAAAGAAGATGAGAAATTCATAACTTTGACAATTGTGAGTCAAAATGTCAGTTGCAGCTGTTAATTTGAGGCAACTTGACTAATATCAAGAACTTGTGTATCAGTTTTACTACTACATAACTGCTAAGAAAAGCGAAATTCTGGATTTTGCCAATTGTGACTCATAATAAGGGTGTTTGAGAACAGACAGAAATAAAGGTCTAGCAAAAATGAGGATTTGAAGTTGGGAACATAGGTTTTTGGGTGAGCCGATTTTGGTGATTCTGGCTCATTAGGATCGTAGCATGGTTTCGGTTTTTATGGTTCTTGAAGATAATGAGCCTCTGTGCATTCAATAAGCTGGGCAAGGCGCTCGATCTGAGTTTTTTGTTGCACTTGCCCAGTTTTCGGTCGCGCCAATTTTGGGGATTCTGTGCGATGGAAATCTGGCCACTGCCATCTTTAGCCACTTAAAAAATACAGGCAGGTGATTCCAGCTGATTAAAAGTTTGTTTGAATTTCTTAATTTCAAATGTGAATGCAGGGGGCAATTTGAAGTGGCTGATGTTTGGATGCTTGGATTCGATACAAGGTTGACCTTCTAAGTCATGTTTTGACCTTTTTCTGAAATGACCTCTACCTTAGCCTCTCAAAAATCAAAGGCAGCTGATTCCAGCTGATCAAAAGTTTGTTTGAATTTCTAATTTTCAAATGTGAATGCAGGGGGCAATATGAAGTGGCTAATGTCCTGTGCTTGGATTTGATAGAATTTGGCCTTCTAAGTCATGTTTTGACCTTTTTCTGAAATGAACTCTACCTCAGCCTCTCAAAAATCAAAGGCAGCTGATTCCAGCTGATCAAAAGTTTGTTTGAATTTCTAATTTTCAAATGTTAATGCAGGGGGCAGTATGAAGTGGCTAATGTCCTGTGCTTGGATTTGATAGAATTTGGCCTTCTAAGTCATGTTTTGACCTTTTCCTGAAATGACCTCTACCTCAGCCTCTCAAAAATCAAAGGCAGCTGATTAAAAGGGAATCGTGAAGCGAGCCATGCATTTTTGAGGCATTTAGTGAAGGGAAAAATTAACAATTTTCCCCTTTAACAGCATTAAATCTCACTTACTATATTTTTAAAACCTATGAGCAGTTGTTCATCTTACATCTTGCAAACCATAACTACTAAAGAAATAGGCTTTGAATTGAAGCTAACGATTGGGTTTACTTGAGCCGTTTTCAGTTGACAATATAATTACGAAGAGTTGAGTGAGTTTTTGCTCAAAATTCTGCCAATCTTTCCCTTTACGGTCAACTGAAAAGCGCGCGATGAGTGTTCACCGCTCTCTTATGATGAAGTTTCTCTATCAAAATCTGATAAATGATTTTACAAATACTGGATAATTGCAAATATCAGCATAATATCCCAGTTATTTTGCTGATAAATAAATGAATAGGGCTTTATTTTTGTTAAATAATATAAGCTAAATTGTAATTCCAAATACTTTTTAGAAAGGTACTACTTTCATATTTGACACTTAAGAAGCACAAAATGGTTTGGGAATTTCCTGAATTTTGGCACTAAAGCTCAGCATTACCAAGTCAGAAAATTATTGTGTTTACATTTTCAAAAGGTGCCTCACATTATCTTCATTTTTTGCTGAATTAGATAAGTCAAATTAAAATTCTTTATAATTATAAAAGCTACTTTCATAGCTAAAATTCATGGGCATGCATTGAATACGGGTTGCCCACAAATGCACAAGATTGCTCATGAACAAGTTGTTGAGCGAAATAACTGTTTTTTATTGCCTAATTTTGGTCAACATTCAAAAAAAGCAGCTGCTTGCTTTAAAGGTTTGCTTAGCGTTTTCTTCCTTATTGTCTACAAACGAAATTAGCTTTGCCTTAGCTTGGTCATTCAAGTAGAGACAAGTAAGTCTTGTTTTTAAAATGTACATTTGTACAGATCCAAGTCTTTTTAGTAATTCCAAAGCTAAGCCCAAAAAAGCAATTTTTCGTCACAAAAAATGAAACTGAGAATTAACCAGGAAAATTAAAAAATAGTGATAAATCACTTGTGAACCAATCAAACACTGTCACTCACCCTTTCTTTATAGCTTTTTGCCAATGTAGCCTTTGACCAATTGGCCTTTTACCAATTAGCCTTACACCAAATAGCCTTTAGCCCTTTAACCATTATACCCTGAACATGCAAGATCAAGCACAAGTCACCTGACCAAGTTTCAATAAACAGTGGACTTAAATTATTTTCAAGGGGCGCCATCAATAACTTGCGAGAGTTTCACCTCCTGATTTTATGTCGACAAACCATGCTTTAGCGTCGACAAAATTTGGAGCTATTTTGCTAAACTTAAAAAATTCGAATACTTTAAATGTTACAAAAACTTCTGGATTGAAAGTGCAAAGTATTTGACGACTCAGGCTGCCTACAAGTAAACCTACGGCCTTAGTTTTTGATTCTCCTTTGAACAAAATTGCTATATAACAGTCAAATATACAGTAACCTACTATAGTTCTGATGTGTGTTGACATAAAAACATCTTGTGTCGACATTAATATATCTTTTGTCGACGCTAAAATGTCCGGTGTTGACATTAAAAGAACATGATAAAACCTGTCGACTTTATTGCATGCCTGGATGTCGACATTAAAACAACTATGACAAAAGTGTCATCTTAAGTGAATGCCCGATGTCGACCTTAATGCAACTCACTCATTCTACGTAAAAACAACTCTAAATTCGACGTTATTGTGCTCACCCTTTTCAAGGCCTGGTGCCTGATAATTGATCCTGTTCTTTTAGGTCCCAATAGCTGTTCATTTAGGTGTCCCAATAGCCTAGATGTGCTAATGTATGTCCCAATAACGTAACATATACCAAGCAAACATAACTCATTGTTGGCAGTATTTAGCATGGGAAGTAAACTACACTAAAATGGAAATGGCACATCGTTTCAAATCGAATATTTATTTTCTCTCATGTGTGCTAATTTGTGGTCAAGTTGATCTTTTGATTTCAAACGAAGACCTAGTTTAGGAAAACTGTTTGCCACTTTGTTAAACAGGCCTACTTTCTGATAAATATTCAGGCTCCTGTGCAGTCGGGCAATCATGAATAGAACACATGTTTCCTCCAATGTCCATGGACCTCTCTGAACATGAATTCCAGCATCATTTAAGATTTTCTCTGTAGAGGTTCTAACAAGCTTTCCTGAATTTGACCTCTTTCTATTGACTGGCTTTGGGTCGCACTTTGCGTCATTCTTGTCATTCTTGCCATGTGTATTGCCACAGTTGTAACACTTGCACCTGCAAGTAAAAAGTGTTGATGGCATTCTACAACAATGACTAAATTACTTTAAATTACCTTGGTTCTTCAGCGCAACTGAACTTTTTGCTAAAGCAATTGCAAGACTTAGATGAGCATGGAACTTGAGAGCCTTTGTTTTCTCCACATCGACATGCTCGATTTTTTTTCACCTCTTCATGTTGGCTGATTTTGACTTTGTGCATCTGCAGCCCATCTTTATCATGAACCCAAATCAGAATTGATCCACTTCTCATTTGTTTTGGAATAATGGTGGAGAAAGGCGTTGACAAGCTGTTTGAAATCAACAATGTCACAGAGCCACTTGTTTCTGCCTGGTTGCTCAAGAAATCCTGAATTTGTTGAGATGAAAGACTCTTCTTAACTGCCACAGCTTCACAAGGCTCCAGGGATAGGTTGTTTATAATATCCTGGGACAAATTTAGATGAGCATCACTGACATCAGGAACTTCATTCATCACACAACCAAAGACTATTTGTTCAGGGCTTATGGCAAGGGAAGAGCTTGCAAAGCTCTTACAAGCCTCATTGAGGAGCATGCTTTGTTGTACAATTTCACCAACCTGCAAGTTGTCATGTTCTTGTGGCACTGAGAACATTAGCTTATTGGCATCAGAAATAGTCAATTTTTTGGCGCCTGTTGCCATTACACCAGCTCCTCTGACATTCCATTCAAATTTGCTAGCTGCAATCTGGTGAAAATTGCCAGGGATGAGTGGATGATGAGACTTTTGGATGGATCTGTTGTGTGCAATGGTGCAGCACATCATCAGACCATTGAACAGTTCAAAGGACATGGTAGGCTTTCCCTTAAAGAAAGTCTTCAATTGCCTATGCCAATTTTCGTTGCGTGAAGTACCCCTCGATACCTCAATGTGTGAAAGGCATATTGAATGCTCTTTAAGATTTCTCAGCTGTTTTTTAGCCTCTGGAGGGAGATTTTGCCATTTGGCCAAAATGAGATCAATGTTGTCAAGAATCTCCTGACTACTTGCAGTTGCAAGCGCACGGTTTTTACCATTGTCACCCTTTTGCCTGACAACAAGTTGCAGCTCTCTTATAAAATCCCTTCTGTCTGGCTTTGTGAGTGGTCCACTCTTTTTAACAGCTCGTGTAATTCTGCTCAGTGCATGGAACACATCAATCTTCACCAACACATTGGGGCCCAAATATTTTTCTATTTTACCGCGGTCTTTGCAGCATTGATCTGAAATTAAAATATCCTTGGTATAGTTTACAATTTGAAAAGATTTAAAGTTGCTTTCAGCTAGTAAAGTGTCATGAATAGCCGCCCCCTATAAGATCGCACCACTAAAAATTGACTATCAGAGCTCCCAATTCAGCAAATTAGCGACACTAATTTTGAAGAATTTTAGCAAAATTGGCTTTTTGAACCACTGTGCATTTGCATAATATCCAATAGGATATCGTTTTAGTACAATATTGATTCAATTCTGCTAACTGAAGTTTCAATGCATGAATAAGTAAAGAGCATATTTCGTCAGTGCAAATTCTACAATATATTTACGGCTCTACTAGGTTAAGGCTAATCGGTAAAGGGCTATTTGTTGTAAGGCTAATTGGTAAAAGGCCAATAGGCCAAAAGCTAGATTGGTGAAAGGCTACCAAAAAAGGCTAACTTAATAACGATACAAGAGTACAAATCATTTAATGACATTGATTTTGATCATTGAAGATGTAGCTAAGCCCAAAAAAGCAATTTTGCATCACAAAAAATAATGGAACTGAGATTTAACAAGGAAAATTAAAAGATAGTGATATGTCACTTGTGCACCTATCCAACACTGTCACTTACCTTTTCTTATATAGCATTTTACCAATGCACAGTGTATTTGCCGATTTCACGCGAACGGAAAAAAGTCGCGAAATCAACGTAGCTCCTCATTCTTATTGTCCGTAAGCTAAAAATGTTGCATCTCAGAACCCGGGAGAGCAAGTAAGAGCAGCCAATTCTGGTGGATAATCAATATATGCCATAAGCTTGACTTCCCTGACTTGGTCACTCAAATGGATTTGTTTGGAACAAAAAGTTATGGAAGATTCAATTTTTGCTCAATTTGGGCAAAATTGCTGTTCTACTGAATTCGCCAAAATCAACTTTTTCCCAAAAATTATTTTTTCTGCACCAAATTTGAATTTTCAACTGTCATTTACATAAGTTTGAGCTCTCTAGATAGTCTAGAAGTCGTTCAAATTAGAAGATGAAAATTGGTACCAAAATCGGAAATCTGCGATTTGACACAATTTCTCGTGCGCGTAAAATCGGCTTTTTGATCTACCGTGCAATGTAGCCTTTTACCAATTTCCTTTAACCAATTAGCCTAACACGAAATAGCCTTTTCCCGATTAGCCTTTAACCAATATACCCATATTTACCTGTGTACGCCAGATGAATTTGTGACCGTTGTGACAGCTCTTCAAGACAACCTCCGATTTCATCAAGGCCTTCACTTTTTGTTAAACCATAGCTGGCTATTTCACCAGCTTGATTCATGAGCACCATAAAGGCTTGGAATTGTCTTTGACCACTTTTACTCCTCAAGTCAGTTATCTTCACAATCTTAGACACAAAGAAAGTGTGGTCCAAGCTGATTTCATGGCAGGTAACCCCTCTCACTTCTTTTTGGAAGGAAGGTTGCATTGCTCGAAAAAACCAAAGGAATATTGCAATGAGAGTGTTCTCCACTGGAGTAGAAAATCCTGGTTTGTCTAGCATCTCCTCAGTTTGACCCCCATTGGAAAGAAATTTCGTCCTCTTCATTGACACCATTTGCTCACGTATTGAATGAAATGGAACACCTATAAGGTAACATCATTAGCTTATACTATTAATCATTTAAAATATGTTACCTTTTGCAGCAGAATTTACAACAAATGAGAAGCAGTCTGTCAAAATAGCATCTCGATGGAACAGTTGAAAAGGTGGATCCTTCTCCAGTTGAAATATAACCTCACTGTCATGGGCCAAAACTCTCTTAGGGCATTTAGAGCAAGCATAGTGGCGAGAAATAAGAAGGCAGTTCTTGACCATTCCGAAAACAAGTCGTGGCACATGTGCCTTATTTGACCCATCACTCCAGAAGTCAGTGGGAGAAAGGGGCAATTGATGTTTAGAGCACTTCAAAGCTTGTATTTGCAATGGGTCAAAGAATAGGAGATTGGGCTCAAACCCATTCTCTCCACTTGTCTCAATGACAATATTTTTGCAGGCTGGGAGATCCCTCAAATAAGAAAGACCTCTGATGAATTGCCAGTTCATCACCTAAAAAGCAACATTTGACTTAAAAATGTTTGATGTTGAAAAATCCACTATGAATTTTGATAATGCATTGCTTTTAAGGACATTTTAACTAAGAAGTTGCTTCTTTGCTGGAGGGGCTTCTTCACAACTTAAAAATCCCTCTGACTCATTTGCACAACTTGCGACCTCCTCTTTGATGACGACTTGGTCATAGGCAGTTTCAATTCCATCCTCTTGGCTGTCCAGCTCTAGTTGGCACACGGTGATCACTTTTCGTTGCCTCTCAAGAGTGAGTTTTGAGAAGCAGGCAGCCAATCTGTCCATCATTTGATTGCACTGAGACTCTTCTTGTGACAAATACATTGTGTCATAGTAGTGCTGGATGATGCCTCTAAAGTCTGATTCTTCGTTCAACTCCAAAGATGGGGATATTTCATTCAGTTTTTGAGCCAAAGCAACTTTGACTGAATTGGGAATCCTTGGTGTCAAAATCAGATAGCCCAACAACTTCCTGGCAGTTCCATAGACCATCCTTTTGGTGTTTCTCCTGAAATAGTCGTGTTCAGGATCCTCGGCATCAAAAAAGTAGTACCTCTTTGGATCAATCACGCCAAAAGCTAGATAGAAACGATCTAGATTTTTCTTTGAGATATTCTCCACAACAGCTTTGCTCAAAGCCAGGCCATCTGAGCTGAATGACACCCAGCTCAGCAATTTTCTTGGTGAAGGTGACTGTGAAATTGCCTGGCAAATGGCAGTCACAATATCCTGACTGGCATTAATAACGCATGGAATTGCTTCAGAAAGGTGAATAGACAAACTGCGAGCCACTTTTGGGATGCACTTCTTGCAGAAGTATTCAACTAACTTCTGCACCCTTGTGTCTATCTTAGCTTCAGTCATGCCAATCTTGGTGACAAACAATGTGTAGGCTCCTAGGGCATTGGAATAATTTTCAATCATTCTGGTCACCAATTGCCTTGCTCCTTTCTTTCCGAAGAGTTCCTCAAGGTGGGCACAAATTTTGTCATAGGCTTTTTTTTGTAGCCTGACAAGTTCCTCTACTTCAAATCTTTGAACTAGCTGATAGAAAATACTAGTGTACTTTCCATCTTGCCGTCTGATCTTCTCCATGATCTCATCTGCTTTGGACTTCTCAAAGTCTTCACTTCTTTCAAAATTAAGGAACAGGCCTTTGGTGCAAACTGAAGTATTGAACTTTCCTCCAAGCTCACTGGACTCTCCAGGGTGAACAAAGATAGCAGATGTTTTGGCAAATGTGGAGGAATTGCTATCACAAGTTGTTCTGCTCTTTTTGATGCAATTGTTGAAATGGTTGTCAGCAATTTCATGCATCTCACTTTTTTCTTCAGGAGGTGGATCAGCTATGATAGGTGGCCTTGGCATGACTAATTCAGCCATCAAAATGTGCTTTGTCATGGAAAACTCCATTTGGTGGTACATCATTCCAGTTGAGGAATTTTTTACACCAGGAAAGATTTGCACAAGCTGATCAGCCATGGTGGATTTTCCTGAAAATGAACACAAATGCGTTTTATGGTATATCTGTTCACCTTTGAATCCGCAAAAGTGCGATAGGTCCTAATCTGCAAAAGTGACATGTTTATAATTCGAAAGTTGAATTTCCAATCCGCAAACATTCAATCATCGATGGTCATTGTTGCAACTACTACTAAAACTAAAAAAATTCGAGTCAAAATGTCACTTGAGGCTGATAATTTGAGGCAACTGGGCTCTAAATTTGAGGCAAAGTCAAATTTTTGACCCATCTTGATTTTGCGAGAGCCAAAACTTGCGTATCGCGTAATACTACTAATAAACTGCTAAGAAAAATCGGATTTCTTGAGAAGGTCAAAGGGGATGTCGCACAATCGGCATTTGGCGCGCGGGATTTCTCCACATATGCATAAGAGGACAGAAGCGAAGTTTAGCGAGCTGCTGCTGCAGCCTCGCTACATGACCTTATGTACATGCGGAGAAATCCCACGCGCCAAATCCTGGTAGTGGCCAGGTGTCCAGCGACACAGAAATCGCGAAACTTGTGCCATACAGGCCAGCCCAGAGTAGGCACACAGAATGACTTGCGCCTACAATTGGTGGCACAGTGGCTCAGTGGCGCAGGGGTCAATGACCAATAATAAAGTTCGCGCACCCTTGTGGGCATGTGGATGCCATTTTTTATTTGAAACTTCATGTGGCGCAGTGGCTCAGTGGCTCAGGGGTCAATGACCAATACTAAAGTTTGCGCACGCTTGTGGCTTGTGGGCATGTGGATGCCATTTTTTATTTGAAACTTCATGTGGCGCAGTGGCTCAGTGGCGCAGGGGTCAATGACCAATAATAAAGTTCGCGCACGCTTGTGGCTTGTGGGCATGTGGATGCCATTTTTTATTTGAAACTTCATGTGGCGCAGTGGCTCAGTGGCGCAGGGGTCAATGACCAATAATAAAGTTCGCGCACGCTTGTGGCTTGTGGGCATGTGGATGCCATTTTTTATTTGAAACTTCATGTGGCGCAGTGGCTCAGTGGCTCAGGGGTCAATGACCAATAATAAAGTTCGCGCACGCTTGTGGCTTGTGGGCATGTGGATGCCATTTTTTATTTGAAACTTCATGTGGCGCAGTGGCTCAGTGGCGCAGGGGTCAATGACCAATAATAAAGTTCGCGCACGCTTGTGGCTTGTGGGCATGTGGATGCCATTTTTTATTTGAAACTTCATGTGGCGCAGTGGCTCAGTGGCTCAGGGATCAATGACCAATAATAAAGTTCGCGCTCGCTTGTGGCTTGTGGGCATGTGGATGCCATTTTTTATTTGAAACTTCATGTGGCGCAGTGGCTCAGTGGCGCAGGGGTCAATGACCAATAATAAAGTTCGCGCTCGCTTGTGGCTTGTGGGCATGTGGATGCCATTTTTTATTTGAAACTTCATGTGGCACAGTGGCTCAGTGGCGCAGGGGTCAATGACCAATAATAAAGTTCGTGCACCCTTGTGGGCATGTGGATGCCATTTTTTATTTGAAACTTCATGTGGCGCAGTGGCTCAGTGGCTCAGGGGTCAATGACCAATACTAAAGTTTGCGCACGCTTGTGGCTTGTGGGCATGTGGATGCCATTTTTTATTTGAAACTTCATGTGGCGCAGTGGCTCAGTGGCTCAGGGGTCAATGACCAATAATAAAGTTCGCGCACGCTTGTGGGCATGTGGATGCCATTTTTTATTTGAAACTTCATGTGGCGCAGGGGCTCAGTGGCTCAGGGCAGAGACTTATATAGAAAGAGAAGTGCTACTTCTTGCATTCTCACTGAACGCGAGCGCGCGCCAAGTGCTACAAGTGATTTTGATAACGTTTGGGTCAGCTGTTCTAATAAAGTAGTCAACAGGCTGCCTTGATCCAGAAAGGAAAACGCCAACTGGCACCTCTGTTTTACAACTTTTAATTCCTAAAAGTCGGGGAAATATTTATAAAATACAAAAGATAGCCCTAGCAAAATTGAGCAACTCATAAAATAGGACTATTTTGGCTAAGTGGGCTCATTTAGGAATTATTAGCAACCAAAAGTCTGCCCCGGCCCAAATTCAGGCAGCCGCGACCAAAATTCCATTTTACTCTCTTTTGGAGCGTGCAGCAGATCTGCAAGCGCACCCCCTTAAGCCTCGCCCAGTAGCACTTCTCTTGTTATATAAGTCTCTGGCTCAGGGGTCAATGACCAATAATAAAGTTCGCGCTCGCTTGTGGCTTGTGGGCATTTGGAGTTTGGCCTTTGTCAAAAATGCAATTTTGCTCCTGCAATTATTCACGTAACGCGAGTTTCGCCCTAGTTTAAAAAAATGTCCAAAAAATATGCTAGTTTCCGTTAGTTTTAGCACAAGGAGACTAGCCAGGTCAAAACTAGATGTTACAAAGGCCAAAGTTTGGCCTTTGTCAATGAATGCAATTTTGCTCTTGCAATTATTCACGTAACGCGAGTTTCGCTCATAGCACAAAAAAATGTCCAAAAAATATGCTAGTTTCAGTTAGTTTTAGCACTAGGAAACTAGCCAGGTCAAAACTAGATGTTACAAAGGCCAAAGTTTGGCCTTTGTCAAAAAATGCAATTTGGCTCTTGCAATTTTTCACGTAACGCGAGTTTCGCCCCTAGTTTAAAAAAATGTCCAAAAATATGCTAGTTTCCGTTAGTTTTAGCACTAGGAGACTAGCCAGGTCAAAACTAGATGAAACAAAGGTCAAAGTTTGGCCTTTGTCAAAAAATGCAATTTGGCTCTTGCAATTATTCACGTAACGCGAGTTTCGCTCATAGCACAAAAAAATGTCCAAAAAATATGCTAGTTTCAGTTAGTTTTAGCACTAGGAAACTAGCCAGGTCAAAACTAGATGAAACAAAGGTCAAAGTTTGGCCTTTGTCAAAAATGCAATTTTGCTCCTGCAATTATTCACGTAACGCGAGTTTCGCCCTAGTTTAAAAAAATGTCCAAAAAATATGCTAGTTTCCGTTAGTTTTAGCACAAGGAAACTAGCCAGGTCAAAACTAGATGAAACAAAGGTCAAAGTTTGGCCTTTGTCAAAAAATGCAATTTTGCTCTTGCAATTATTCACGTAACGCGAGTTTCGCTCATAGCACAAAAAAATGTCCAAAAAATATGCTAGTTTCAGTTAGTTTTAGCACTAGGAAACTAGCCAGGTCAAAACTAGATGTTACAAAGGCCAAAGTTTGGCCTTTGTCAAAAAATGCAATTTGGCTCTTGCAATTTTTCACGTAACGCGAGTTTCGCCCCTAGTTTAAAAAAATGTCCAAAAATATGCTAGTTTCCGTTAGTTTTAGCACTAGGAGACTAGCCAGGTCAAAACTAGATGAAACAAAGGTCAAAGTTTGGCCTTTGTCAAAAATGCAATTTTGCTCCTGCAATTATTCACGTAACGCGAGTTTCGCCCTAGTTTAAAAAAATGTCCAAAAAATATGCTAGTTTCCGTTAGTTTTAGCACAAGGAAACTAGCCAGGTCAAAACTAGATGAAACAAAGGTCAAAGTTTGGCCTTTGTCAAAAAATGCAATTTTGCTCTTGCAATTATTCACGTAACGCGAGTTTCGCTCATAGCACAAAAAAATGTACAAAAAATATGCTAGTTTCAGTTAGTTTTGGCACTAGGAGACTAGCCAGGTCAAAACTAGATGAAACAAAGGCCAAAGTTGGGCCTCTGTCAATAAATGCAATTTTGCTCAGGCAAATCTTCACGTTACGCAAGTTTCGCCCCTAGTTTAAAAAAGTTGCCAAAAAATTTGCTAGTTTCAGTTAGTTTTCATGTCAAAACTAGGTGAAACAAAGTCTAAAGTTTGGGCTTTGTCAAAAAATTGGCATTCACATGCCCTTCAATAGCGCGCACTTTATTATTGGCCGTTGAACTCTGCGCCACTGAGCCACTGCGCCACATGAAGTTTCAAATAAAAAATGGCATTCACATGCCCACCAATAGCACGCGCGGACTTTACTATTGGCCGTTGACCTCTGCGCCACTGAGCCACTGCGCCACATGAAGTTTCAAATAAAAAATGGCATTTACATGCCCACCAATAGCGAGTAAGGACTTTATTATTGGCCGTTGACCTCTGCGCCACTGAGCCACTGCGCCACATGAAGTTTCAATAAAAAATGGCATCCGCATGCCCACAAGCCACAAGCGAGCGCGAACTTAATTGTAGGTCATTGACCCCTGCGCCACTGAGCCACTGCGCCACATGATGTTTCAATTAAAAAATGGCATTCGCATGCCCACCAATTGCGCGCGCGGAATTTATTATTGGCCGTTGAACTCTGCGCCACTGAGCCACTGCGCCACATGAAGTTTCAAATAAAAAATGGCATTCACAGGCCCACCAATAGCACGCGCGGACTTTACTATTGGCCGTTGACCTCTGCGCCACTGAGCCACTGCGCCACATGATGTTTCAATTAAAAAATGGCATTCGCATGCCCACCAATTGCGCGCGCGGAATTTATTATTGGCCGTTGAACTCTGCGCCACTGAGCCACATGAAGTTTCAAATAAAAAATGGCATTCACAGGCCCACCAATAGCACGCGCGGACTTTACTATTGGCCGTTGACCTCTGCACCACTGAGCCACTGCGCCACATGAAGTTTCAAATAAAAAATGGCATTTACATGCCCACCAATAGCGAGTAAGGACTTTATTATTGGCCGTTGACCTCTGCGCCACTGAGCCACTGCGCCACATGAAGTTTCAACTAAAACTCATTCATTTGAGTCCTATGCCTGACTAATGGCACAAATTTCGCGATTTCTGTGTCGCTGGACACCTGGCCACTACCCAAATCCTGATTTTGAGACATCCCCTTTGAACCAAAATGTCAGTTTTGGCTGATAATTTGAGGCTAGTGGAAAGGGAAGCAACATTTTCGGACGTCAGTTCAGTTGCGGTGACGTAGAAGCGCGCGCGAGAAGTTGACCCGTGCCTTATTAGTGTTACAAGGCGTGGATTTTGATTTCAGGCCAAAAGTAGCCAATTTCATCTAACAATACAGTCACTTGTAATAATCATAACCATTCTGGAAGCACTTTAATTGGTGCCTTCGCTTACCCAAAAGCCAGCCTTGAATTTTACTAAAAATTGAAATTTCTAGCTATGTAAGCCTCAAAATATGGTCAAATGATAATAAAATGTTATGCCACAAAAGAAATGAAGCATGCTAAAATCTTACCTTGCCAAACATAATCAAGAGAAAAGCTAACTTAACAGTCATGGACGTCCTAACTTGGGCTGCAATTTGACGTGCAAAAACTTACGTAATTAGTTGCTAGGCTAGATATGGGGTCTGCTTACTGTTTCCTATTGGACCCTTAATGTGAGTCCAAGTCAAACTTTTGACCCATCTTGATTTTTCGAGAGCCAAAACTTGCGTATCGCGTAATACTACTAATATACTGCTATGCAAACTCGGATTTGTTGAGAAGGTCAAATTTGAGTCAAAATGTCAGTTGTGGCTGATAATTTGAGGCAACTGGGCTCTAAATTTGAGGCAAAGTCAAACTTTTGACCCATCTTGATTTTGCAAGAGCCAAAACTTGTGTATCGCGTAATACTACTAATAAACTGCTATGAAAACTCGGAATTCTGGACAAAGTCTAGTGGCCCAAAGTCTACTGGCCCAAAGTATTAGTTTTTGTCCTAATGCTGCATTTTCGTTTATGTCCCAATATTGTTTTGTCATTTTGGTCTCAATAGTGCATGTGGATTGATGTCCCAATAGCAATTTGCACATGCTCATGTCCCAATAAAGCATGGAAAAAATGAAGGCCTTGGATATTTATGAAATTTGGCCTAGAGGGGCCTGAAGGCCTATATTTTAAGACAAAAACTAAAGACCTGTATGTACGGGTTAGCCAGTGACGCCACTCACTCACTGCCTTGAGAATAAGAACGGACAATCTCGTTTTTTGAGGAAGCGTGCGCTCAAATCAGCTGTGTTATAAAGGGAAAACCCATCTTTTCGCTGACATTTTTAAGGCTTCTTTGAAAAAATTATTTTAAAATTGTTGGTCATGTTGTGATCAATTTTAATTCAAGACCAGCCCCATCTCGTAAGGCTATTCTTGACGGAACAAAAAGACATAAAATCACGAAATCTGTTCGTCATAACTGCGGCGGCGCTGCTATCACTAAAAGAGGGAACTAAAGTAGAAAGTAATGTAGATGCTGGAGCTAATGATTTCTAATATTATTCCCTGAGAATTTTTCATTTTAAAATGCATTTTTAGCTTGGATATGATTATCAATTTATAATATAATCAACTTTAACTTCAATAACATTGAATTTTCCAGCCCAGGCTTTAAAAACAGGAAGGGCTACTATCAGCATCTTTGCTACTTTTCTCATCTACTCCTTTAAATCCAATGTGGCTAATTTTTGCTGAAACTGTTTTGTTTTGAAGTCAGTGTTGCCAGATTTTTTTTACTTCTCAAAAGCTCTCTATTTTGGTGTTTTCTGTGAAACTCTGGCAAAAAATGAAATTGTTAATATTGATAAAATTCACTGTGTTCAATTTTTTTCGTCAGACGGGGTACCACAGTATAGTCTGACCAGAGCTGACAGCTCATAGAAGTGAAGCTCAGCTAGTATGTCACCTTATATTATAGATCATCTTGTTCAAGACCTAGTTTTTACAATAATTCTTTTTTGTAGAAAGATACTGCTTGATTATTTTGTACTGTATTCATATTTTATAGAAAAAAGTGAAGAAGCTTGAACTAAGTCTAGCAGCAATCTTAACAATTTGGGCTTATCCCGATGTGCGATCAGAAAATGAAAATTCTTATCAAAAAATATCTCTTTTATCTGCTTACCTTTTTAAATTACTCACAAGACAAAGAAATAATTTTGGTTTTCCTAATTAACTTAGCCATTTTCGCGGCGCCCCTGTCGGTAGGCCGGTTAATTTTCCCTTTCAAGATGACCGTCCGTTCTTATTCCTAAGGTTGCGAACTACGTACATGCAGCCCTTTAACAAAAACTAAACAGTGGAAATTTCAAGGCATAAGGGCCATAAAATTGATCGTGTTTATTCGGGTCCCAATGCTAGCTCTGAGTTGACTCATATTAAAATTGGAATGCTGGAGTGGGTTCAAAATTTTGGAGTTCAACTCATTTTTCATCAGTTCTGCTTTCAAGTTACGAGCTATCTACAGCATGGTTTTTGAAACTGCATGAAGTGGGCTGCTCTGAATAAGTGAATAAATGGGCCGAATTGGCTGTAGCAAGGTTGCGTTTTCGGAGCTGCACCTTGTATGAATACTTTTCAACATCAAAGTTGTAATGAAAAATGTACATACCTGTACAATTATCTCCAATAATGTGAGCAAGTCCAAGTTTCATAGACTTGTTGAGGAACTGTCGATGGATCCCCATTAGGACATGGCCAATCAGAGCTGAGAAGGCTGGCGAATTTCCCTTATGGTACGCTTCAATAAGGTCCTCAAATTCCTCAAAAGTGTTTAGGGATGAATTTGTGTCAATCTCGTTGCAATCTGGCTCTTTCCTTGCTTCCCAAACAATGAATTTTGAGCGCTCCTTTAGAAGGGAAGAGTCCACGCCTGAAAAAAGATTATAATTAGCATTTTTTTAATATCTAAGAGTTGCAATCTGCCAACTTACGAAGCCCGGCAGGAACAATTTGCGTCCTCCCAATGACATAGACATCTCCAATGTCTACAAGGGAACAGTGGCCAATGTTTCGAAGGATGATGACCTTACGTTGGTATTCATGGTCCCGACCATCATACAGGGCACATTTGTCGGCCAGGTAGACATTCAGGTCTGCCTTGGAACTAGCCTCCTTATTGATGAAGCAGTCTCGTGGCATCGATCGAATAAACTTGTCATAGACATCTCCAAATTGGCAAAGCTCTATTTTGCGAAAAGTGACAAAAAAATTATTTGCCAAGCCATCAACACCAATTTGAGTGCACTTGTAAGCATAGGTGCGGCCATCTCCGTCATCACAATGTCCGTAAAGGACAAAAACAAAGTTTGAGAGGACTTTATCACGGTTCTTCTTTCTCAGCAAGGTATAGCCGCCTTCTTGAACAATTTCTCCATTTGGAGCCGAATCAGCATCAATTGTCACGTTTGCTGCCATTTTTTTGGCAGAGAAATGGCAACCTTTCCCAGTTTGCCGTAGCGGTTAGACGAGTTTTGTTGACAAAACTGTATCGCGGGTAAATATGTTTTGAGAGGTCAAAAAAAGACCCCAATCTGAAATAAATGTGGAAACAAATTGGAAATAGGAGCCAATCCAAATGCAAATAAATGAAAACATTATTCTGTAATTGGTTGATTCTGTTTCAGTTGTTTACGCTGTAAAAAATAATTAAATATTTGAAAGTTAAGCCAAACTAAAAAAATATGTTGCCTTAAAATTGTTAGCTCAAGGCTTTTGTTCAAAACCAGACTGTGAAAAGCAATTTCTCCCGGGAAATGAAAATTGTCCACAGTCCTGCCAGATCTGGCAGTTTTGCTCTGCAGCAACTATTTTTGAGAATGTTTGGAAAAAGCCAAAATAAAGCTATTTTCGGCGGGGCGTTTTTCAGCTGTGAAACCCATAGAAATCCAAATCAAAACATTATGTCGTTATCTAGCGAAAAAACGTGAGCATTATTGGTAAGGGAACGGATCCTGGCATAAATTTTTCCAAGGAACCGATCATATTTTTTTGAGCTCACTTTTTGTGAATTGCTCTTGCGATTCTCGTTTCCCTTGCAATGAAAAGTTGAACTCTTCCAGCATATTTAAGAATTAAATGGAGGCTTCAGTAATTGTTTGTTTTTTAAGTAAAAATCAAAGTTTGTGGTGGAAATCTTAAATTATAATCATTGATCGGGTCCAAAATTCGAACCGTAAGCTTCTGCAGGCCATTCTTTCGTCATTACATGTTATTGCTGCATTTTGATGCATTCAAGCTATTGCTTGTAGAAAAAGCCAAATTTGTGCGTTTCCTTAGCCAGAGATAATTTTCTGGTAGCCATGACTGTTTTTCAGCTAGCTTCGCAATCTTGTCCCACAAAATACGCTTGGAAGACTCAATGTCAATGTTATTGTTATGATTTGGTTTTCTATAGAACAGTGGGTTTATTTAAAAATTTCACGAGCGAGAAATCATCATCATGGTAGCACCTCTTTCTTATTGGCTGTTGGCTATAAATATTGTATCCTAGCGTTTGGAATCAAAAGTTATGGAAGATTCAATTTTTACTCAATTTTGGCATTGCTTACGGCGTTTTTACATTTTTCCAATTTAGTAAAAAAAGATGGCGCAGTGGGTACCTCCGATTGTAATTTCCAATACCCTTTCAAATGGACTAAAATATGCGACATACTCGACATACACGATACATGCGACATACGCGACAACCTCCTAAAATTGCAACATGTAGATATACGCATAAAGTCTGTAAGCATTTACAATTGACTTTTCCTTTCCTTCAGCATTATTTTATGTCGTGCCAATAAAAGCTCTTTGCATTTTTAGAAGAACAATTGGGCAATTTAGGCCTCCTGGTTGTGAGCTTTGTCCCATTGAGTTGATGTAGCTTTCTAAAAAAAAAGCTTATTTTCACATAGCATAGCTTGGTGAGATTTTGACCAATAAAAAATATAAAGGGCCTGTTCACCTGCTTTTTTTGGCGGATATTTTGGATAAATATTAAGTGGAGTATGGTGAGAAATGATGAGGAACTGACAATTTTTTGGTGTAGGCAGAGCTCTAGATTCGAAGTCAAAATATCATAAAAGATTTTACAATTACTGGATATTTGCTAATAATTTATTTTAGCAATTTAGGTGTCGTGTACGTCGAGAATTTTAGTAGAAAGTTGAGTATGTTTCCAGTGTCGCGTATGTTGTGTATTTTAGTATATCCCCTTTCAACTAATTCTTTGCATGATCATTATCATTTTGATTTTTGCCTTTTAAAATCAAAATATTTGCCGGTTTTGTCAAGAAACAAGAAATAATTTTCTGTCTTTTGACTCTTTTCCAGAAATCTCCTCCGGACATAAAGCTTGCTTTTCTTGGGCTAATTGTCCGTCTAATTTGATGGCAAAAGTGTCAGTGCCTAACTAGCCTTTTTATTGCAGCAAAAAATAGTTAAAATTTTTTTGGTAAACCAATTAGAAAGACAATTAATAAGATTTCAAATGAAAGCCAATAATAATCACTTGATATGCATTGTAGTGTCCAGTCTCTTACCTTTACAAAGTTGTTGATAATGAAGAAATGTTTGTAGAGTGGCTTCTAACATGTCAACTATGTCACACAAATTATCACACATGAATTAAGTTTTTTGATTGACGACAGGCACTTATAGCAGACAAATGGACATTTTCCTCTCTTTGTCCATTTTCCCAAGAATCTTGAATGCCTGTGCTTTCAATTGGTTTGCATTTTCAATGATCCCTCCAAACTTATCCAAAGCTGATGCATACGTCATGGGGATTTTAGCAGATGTCACGTCATCCTTGACAACTATCAAAGCTCTCTTTGAGTGCCTGGGAATGCAAGCACTTTTTGGGCCTTTGGATTCATTCAGCTTCTTGGCTATGTGACCAAGAACCTTTTTCTTTAGCCTTGTTTGCACACAAATGTCACTTCTCATCATGAAGCTGGCTTTTTTCAATGGTTCCTCATACTTCTTCAGAAGTTTGGCAACACATTGCTTTTTGTTTGGTTTGAGTTGAATGAGGCACTTTTTGCAACTACCAGCATGTTTTGTTTTTATAGGTTTGACAGAGTGAATAGTTTTCTTGAATAAGCCACAATCCACTTCGCTCATTATGCCTCTGAGGAATAGGCATACATTGTCCATATCCATGGGTACACTGGGTTGCCAGTTTTGGCTTGAGACAAACAAGTTATTGTGCCTTGACCTGTTGGTCTCCATCTCTTTTTCTTCAAGCAACATGTGGAGTTGAAGTCTTTTTAATTCCATAGAAGTTTTGCTGTCTGCCAAAACATCTCCAGAGGCAATGCCTTGAACCTTTTTATGCCATAGGCTATCCAATTCCTCAATTTTTGACTCAAATTTAGCGTTCATTTCGGACTTGAAAGTTTCTGTTTGTTGAACAATTTTGTCATAGTGACTACCATTGTTTGAGATGGGGACACTTTTCACTCTCGAATCTTGAAGACGAGCTTCACCAAGCTTTTCAAGTTCTTGCCTGAGGGCAGTTATCTCAATTTGTTGTTGTTGAATCACCTCTTCAAATGCTGCCTTATTCTTGCATTTTTCAACTTCCAAACTTGCCACACTCACTTTTAGGTCACTGATTTCCTGTTGTTGGCTCTCTAAATTTTCGTTTAGATTGCAGAAATTTGTCTTTAATTGGCTATATTTGGAAGCCAAAGTTTCCATTTGCTTTAAGATATTGTCAATTTGCTTTTTATCCATTTTTTGGATTAACACAACCTTCTCCACTCACAAACCAACATCAACTGCAGCTCATATTTCTCTCAATTTGCACCTTCATTAGTTTTGGACCAGGAAGTAGAGTTAATTTATAGCGTCATAAGAAATCTCACCTGGCACTGTCGGGTGCTAACCACTAAATATAAGGCACTATATTAGACAATTCACTATTTATGCTCCTAATCTTACCAAGATCAAAGACACAGAAAATCATTAGTAGTCAAATGAAAGATCACCGCTGAATTTTTGTAAGATCCAGTAATTATAAAATGACTTTGAATCTAGGGCTCTACCTACACCATGCTAAAAAATTATCAGTTTCCGCATTTCTCTCCAACATTTTGCTAAAATATCAGCCATAATAAGCATGTGAACAGGCTAAATTGCAACAGGCTAAGAATTGTATTTTAAGATTTTAGTGGTGCTGATTCGACAAAACTAGGCATTAAAGGCTTTTTTGTGCTTTTTTAAGGCTATTTTAATGCTAAAATACCTAATAAATTGTAAATGCTTATGTGGTTTTTTAAAGAGCATAGCTAAAAAAATTTCAAGTTAATTCAAATAAACTTGTCTTGAGCTTAGATTAATGTTGGGTTGGATGGCGCTTGTTGCATTCTGAAATCACTCTGTTTGTGGGCTTTTTTCGGAATCAAATGGCTATTGCAATATCTGTCATCAGTTAACTCATACAATGTGCATGGTTGAAACACCGGACCCCATTGATAAAATAACACACCTGCTTTTGTTCGCCCAAATTATGACGTCACTTTGATCAGAAGTGCCCACTTTGCACTAGTGCAGCGCCATCTAGATATGATTAATCAATGCTTGAAGCAAGCATTTCGGAATTAGAAGTGTGTTATGTGTTTTAGTAGACATAGAAAGTGCTCTCTTTTAACTTATTTGCCAAAATATGCATTCTTCTGTACAATCATCATCTTTTTTTAGTACCGAAAAATACTCTATGTAATGCATAGTTCACATCTGTAATTAATATGCAGGAGGAAGAATTTATCAAACTTACTTTTATTTCATGAGCATAAGCCCTGCCGCTAAAAAAACTGGGCAGAGATGGTAGGACTTTTAGGGCCTACTGAAGTATGACCGAATGGCCCAAGAGGGCATTCAGATCTGTGCAGCCTGCGCGGAAAAATACGCCCTCAAATTTGGCGCAAGAGGCGCTGACTACCCTAATTTGACTTAAGTGACTTCCCATTGATGAAATAAAAAGTTTCTAATGTTATAGTTAAATTAAAGTTGTTCCAAGAATCAGCAGTAGGCATAAGAGGGATATAAATGGTATTTATGTTCTAATAGCGTACGGAATAATCAGCTTAGTGAAAATCCCACGCGTGAATTTCATCACAGAAAAACTCTGCTATGCAAAAGTCTTCTCACCTAGTAAACTGTTAAAATATTGGAAAAGGCCTACAATATGATTGCTAACTTGAGATTTCGCCACAAATAGCTTATCAAGTTGCTGAAGCATAACTTAGTTTTTCCAAAGTTACCTTTCCTGGTTACTAACTACAATTAATGGGCTCAAAGGCAATTTACAAGGTTTGTAGACTATTGACTTATATTGCTGTATTATTTAAGGCTCAACTCCAAATTTTTCCTTTTTTACGGAAGCACAGTGGGTACCAATAAGTTGTCTTCATGCGCACGAGAAAATATGCCAAATCCCCCGAATTTTCATGAAACCACCAATTTTCAGCTTCTTATTTGGCTGACTTCTTGACAATCCAAAGACAAAAGTGGTTTGAATTACAGATATAGATTCAATACAAAATCTAACTGTCCTTTAAATAGTTTTCAGCAAGGAATAGTAGAACATTGCAGTACCCTGAAGAAAGCCTTGGAAAGCATTAGTTGGCATGAACCAATCATTAACTGAAGTGAGAGATAAATGTTAAAGCAAGAAATGATAAAAAAGATGGTTTACCTAAGATGTGATATCTACAATACATTAATAAAAAAAAGAAAATTCATGCAAACATATTTATATTGTGCTTCAAGTGTTTCATGACAACTTTTTGAATTATTAGCCATTTTTTCGTTTTGACTTATTCTTGCATCCTAAGCACAATTCTTTTATGCTGCCCCACTTGAGGTAAACTCAGTGGACCTGCTTCAAAACAGAACTCTCACAAGGCATGGTTGCATTTGATCTCCAGTCGCTCGGATTTGCTGCAATGACATCTTCCGGCCTCTAGCAGCCTCTGAAATGGGGCCAAGGCCAATTCTTTTGGCAGCTTCACTTCAGGTGACCTCAGTGACCATGCTGCAAGTCACATAGCCAGCTAGTCAAGCCCAGAAGTCTCACTACACAGGGTTGCATCTGATCTCCTGTCGCTCGGTTTGCTGCAATGACATCTTCCGGCCTCTAGCAGCCTCTGTAATGGGGCCAAGGCCAATTCTTTTGGCAGCTTCACTTCAGGTGACCTCAGTGACCATGCTGCAAGTCACATAGCCAGCTAGTCATGCCCAGAAGTCTCACAAGGCATGGTTGTATTTGATCTCCAGTCGCTCGGATTTGCTGCAATGACATCTTCCGGCCTCTAGCAGCCTCTGAAATGGGGCCAAGGCCAATTCTTTTGGCAGCTTCACTTCAGGTGACCTCAGTGACCATGCTGCAAGTCACATAGCCAGCTAGTCATGCCCAGAAGTCTCACAAGGCATGGTTGTATTTGATCTCCAGTCGCTCGGATTTGCTGCAATGACATCTTCCGGCCTCTAGCAGCCTCTGAAATGGGGCCAAGGCCAATTCTTTTGGCAGCTTCACTTCAGGTGACCTCAGTGACCATGCTGCAAGTCACATAGCCAGCTAGTCATGCCCAGAAGTCTCACAAGGCATGGTTGTATTTGATCTCCAGTCGCTCGGATTTGCTGCAATGACATCTTCCGGCCTCTAGTAGCCTCTGAAATGGGGCCAAGGCCAATTCTTTTGGCAGCTTCACTTCAGGTGACCTCAGTGACCATGCTGCAAGTCACATAGCCAGCTAGTCATGCCCAGAAGTCTCACAAGGCATGGTTGTATTTGATCTCCAGTCGCTCGGATTTGCTGCAATGACATCTTCCGGCCTCTAGCAGCCTCTGAAATGGGGCCAAGGCCAATTCTTTTGGCAGCTTCACTTCAGGTGACCTCAGTGACCATGCTGCAAGTCACATAGCCAGCTAGTCATGCCCAGAAGTCTCACAAGGCATGGTTGTATTTGATCTCCAGTCGCTCGGATTTGCTGCAATGACATCTTCCGGCCTCTAGCAGCCTCTGAAATGGGGCCAAGGCCAATTCTTTTGGCAGCTTCACTTCAGGTGACCTCAGTGACCATGCTGCAAGTCACATAGCCAGCTAGTCAAGCCCAGAAGTCTCACAAGGCATGGTTGTATTTGATCTCCAGTTGCTCGGATTTGCTGCAATGACATCTTCCGGCCTCTAGCAGCCTCTGAAATGGGGCCAAGGCCAATTCTTTTGGCAGCTTCACTTCAGGTGACCTCAGTGACCATGCTGCAAGTCACATAGCCAGCTAGTCAAGCCCAGAAGTCTCACTACACAGGGTTGCATCTGATCTCCTGTCGCTCGGTTTGCTGCAATGACATCTTCCGGCCTCTAGCAGCCTCTGTAATGGGGCCAAGGCCAATTCTTTTGGCAGCTTCACTTCAGGTGACCTCAGTGACCATGCTGCAAGTCACATAGCCAGCTAGTCATGCCCAGAAGTCTCACAAGGCATGGTTGTATTTGATCTCCAGTCGCTCGGATTTGCTGCAATGACATCTTCCGGCCTCTAGCAGCCTCTGAAATGGGGCCAAGGCCAATTCTTTTGGCAGCTTCACTTCAGGTGACCTCAGTGACCATGCTGCAAGTCACATAGCCAGCTAGTCATGCCCAGAAGTCTCACAAGGCATGGTTGTATTTGATCTCCAGTCGCTCGGATTTGCTGCAATGACATCTTCCGGCCTCTAGCAGCCTCTGTAATGGGGCCAAGGCCAATTCTTTTGGCAGCTTCACTTCAGGTGACCTCAGTGACCATGCTGCAAGTCACATAGCCAGCTAGTCATGCCCAGAAGTCTCACAAGGCATGGTTGTATTTGATCTCCAGTCGCTCGGATTTGCTGCAATGACATCTTCCGGCCTCTAGCAGCCTCTGAAATGGGGCCAAGGCCAATTCTTTTGGCAGCTTCACTTCAGGTGACCTCAGTGACCATGCTGCAAGTCACATAGCCAGCTAGTCATGCCCAGAAGTCTCACAAGGCATGGTTGTATTTGATCTCCAGTCGCTCGGATTTGCTGCAATGACATCTTCCGGCCTCTAGCAGCCTCTGAAATGGGGCCAAGGCCAATTCTTTTGGCAGCTTCACTTCAGGTGACCTCAGTGACCATGCTGCAAGTCACATAGCCAGCTAGTCATGCCCAGAAGTCTCACAAGGCATGGTTGTATTTGATCTCCAGTCGCTCGGATTTGCTGCAATGACATCTTCCGGCCTCTAGCAGCCTCTGTAATGGGGCCAAGGCCAATTCTTTTGGCAGCTTCACTTCAGGTGACCTCATTGACCATGCTGCAAGTCACATAGCCAGCTTGTCATGCACAGAAGTCTCACTACACAGGGTTGCATCTGATCTCCTGTCGCTCGGTTTGCTGCAATGACATCTTCCGGCCTCTAGCAGCCTCTGTAATGGGGCCAAGGCCAATTCTTTTGGCAGCTTCACTTCAGGTGACCTCAGTGACCATGCTGCAAGTCACATAGCCAGCTAGTCATGCCCAGAAGTCTCACAAGGCATGGTTGTATTTGATCTCCAGTCGCTCGGATTTGCTGTAATGACATCTTCCGGCCTCTAGCAGCCTCTGAAATGGGGCCAAGGCCAATTCTTTTGGCAGCTTCACTTCAGGTGACCTCAGTGACCATGCTGCAAGTCACATAGCCAGCTAGTCATGCACAGAAGTCTCACTACACAGGGTTGCATCTGATCTCCTGTCGCTCGGTTTGCTGCAATGACATCTTCCGGCCTCTAGCAGCCTCTGTAATGGGGCCAAGGCCAATTCTTTTGGCAGCTTCACTTCAGGTGACCTCAGTGACCATGCTGCAAGTCACATAGCCAGCTAGTCATGCACAGAAGTCTCACAAGGCATGGTTGTATTTGATCTCCAGTCGCTCAGATTTGCTGCAATGACATCTTCCGGCCTCTAGCAGCCTCTGTAATGGGGCCAAGGCCAATTCTTTTGGCAGCTTCACTTCAGGTGACCTCAGTGACCATGCTGCAAGTCACATAGCCAGCTAGTCATGCCCAGAAGTCTCACAAGGCATGGTTGTATTTGATCTCCAGTCGCTCGGATTTGCTGCAATGACATCTTCCGGCCTCTAGCAGCCTCTGAAATGGGGCCAAGGCCAATTCTTTTGGCAGCTTCACTTCAGGTGACCTCAGTGACCATGCTGCAAGTCACATAGCCAGCTAGTCATGCCCAGAAGTCTCACAAGGCATGGTTGTATTTGATCTCCAGTCGCTCGGATTTGCTGCAATGACATCTTCCGGCCTCTAGCAGCCTCTGTAATGGGGCCAAGGCCAATTCTTTTGGCAGCTTCACTTCAGGTGACCTCAGTGACCATGCTGCAAGTCACATAGCCAGCTAGTCATGCCCAGAAGTCTCACAAGGCATGGTTGTATTTGATCTCCAGTCGCTCGGATTTGCTGCAATGACATCTTCCGGCCTCTAGCAGCCTCTGAAATGGGGCCAAGGCCAATTCTTTTGGCAGCTTCACTTCAGGTGACCTCAGTGACCATGCTGCAAGTCACATAGCCAGCTAGTCATGCCCAGAAGTCTCACAAGGCATGGTTGTATTTGATCTCCAGTCGCTCGGATTTGCTGCAATGACATCTTCCGGCCTCTAGCAGCCTCTGAAATGGGGCCAAGGCCAATTCTTTTGGCAGCTTCACTTCAGGTGACCTCAGTGACCATGCTGCAAGTCACATAGCCAGCTAGTCATGCCCAGAAGTCTCACAAGGCATGGTTGTATTTGATCTCCAGTCGCTCGGATTTGCTGCAATGACATCTTCCGGCCTCTAGCAGCCTCTGTAATGGGGCCAAGGCCAATTCTTTTGGCAGCTTCACTTCAGGTGACCTCATTGACCATGCTGCAAGTCACATAGCCAGCTTGTCATGCACAGAAGTCTCACTACACAGGGTTGCATCTGATCTCCTGTCGCTCGGTTTGCTGCAATGACATCTTCCGGCCTCTAGCAGCCTCTGTAATGGGGCCAAGGCCAATTCTTTTGGCAGCTTCACTTCAGGTGACCTCAGTGACCATGCTGCAAGTCACATAGCCAGCTAGTCATGCCCAGAAGTCTCACAAGGCATGGTTGTATTTGATCTCCAGTCGCTCGGATTTGCTGTAATGACATCTTCCGGCCTCTAGCAGCCTCTGAAATGGGGCCAAGGCCAATTCTTTTGGCAGCTTCACTTCAGGTGACCTCAGTGACCATGCTGCAAGTCACATAGCCAGCTAGTCATGCACAGAAGTCTCACTACACAGGGTTGCATCTGATCTCCTGTCGCTCGGTTTGCTGCAATGACATCTTCCGGCCTCTAGCAGCCTCTGTAATGGGGCCAAGGCCAATTCTTTTGGCAGCTTCACTTCAGGTGACCTCAGTGACCATGCTGCAAGTCACATAGCCAGCTAGTCATGCACAGAAGTCTCACAAGGCATGGTTGTATTTGATCTCCAGTCGCTCAGATTTGCTGCAATGACATCTTCCGGCCTCTAGCAGCCTCTGTAATGGGGCCAAGGCCAATTCTTTTGGCAGCTTCACTTCAGGTGACCTCAGTGACCATGCTGCAAGTCACATAGCCAGCTAGTCATGCACAGAAGTCTCACTACACAGGGTTGCATCTGATCTCCTGTCGCTCGGTTTGCTGCAATGACATCTTCCGGCCTCTAGCAGCCTCTGTAATGGGGCCAAGGCCAATTCTTTTGGCAGCTTCACTTCAGGTGACCTCAGTGACCATGCTGCAAGTCACATAGCCAGCTAGTCATGCCCAGAAGTCTCACAAGGCATGGTTGTATTTGATCTCCAGTCGCTCGGATTTGCTGCAATGACATCTTCCGGCCTCTAGCAGCCTCTGAAATGGGGCCAAGGCCAATTCTTTTGGCAGCTTCACTTCAGGTGACCTCAGTGACCATGCTGCAAGTCACATAGCCAGCTAGTCATGCACAGAAGTCTCACTACACAGGGTTGCATCTGATCTCCTGTCGCTCGGTTTGCTGCAATGACATCTTCCGGCCTCTAGCAGCCTCTGAAATGGGGCCAAGGCCAATTCTTTTGGCAGCTTCACTTCAGGTGACCTCAGTGACCATGCTGCAAGTCACATAGCCAGCTAGTCATGCACAGAAGTCTCACAAGGCATGGTTGTATTTGTTCTCCAGTCGCTCGGATTTGCGGATTTCACTTCAGGTGACCTTACTGAGTGAGGTCTGAAAATATCCATTTTTATATATTTTAAACAAAGAATTAAGAGTAACTTACCTTTGGTCTTGGCATTTATCATTTGGGCTGGTTTTTCTGACAATTTGGCAATTTTTTCACGGAAATTCTGCGTGTTTACTTGGCAGTGCTTGGCTCCTTTCCTAGGCAGTTTTGCCCATTTTTATTTTAAAATCGGTGATGGAGAGAAAGTCTGGGGAAATTCAACCTGATTTCCTCTTCAAGTTCGGCTATTTTTTTGCAGCAACTAAAAAGTCTAGGGCATTTTAGCCTCAACTTCTGCGCAGCTATTGCTTCTTGTTTTTTTCAGCCTACATGACGTCACACTTTTCGAGATGCGAGTGCTACGCAATGAACGCGCGCCAATTTGACAACTAAATTAAAACTTGAAAGTCTCTAAGGGCTTGCTGCTGCGGTCAAATTCGCCACTTTTGGTATTGCTTCCTCTTTTTGTGGGGGAATTTTGTGTTGTTTTTCGTGGTAACTTCGGCTCACTTTTTGGCTTTCGGCGCGCATCCTGGCATGCAGCTGATTCAACTGACACTGAGTGACCGTCAGTGACGTCACACTGCTTCGCTACGTAGTTAACGCGCGATCATTTGACGGAAAATATTAAATCGGAATTTTGAGATTTTGAGGCGTTTCCCGGCCACGCAGAGAAAAAACATTGATGTTTTGGTGATCTCAAAGAACCTGTCATGCACGGAGCATCAAAAAATTGGGCACTCATTTGTGATAAAAAGCAACGTCTCTGTATCATAACAAAGACACTCCATCTACCGAGTTTTTTGAAGAAACACCTGTGAGCCGAGTTCAAAATCACATTTTGTAAGCATGAGTCGAGCCACTTTATTTAGGGCAAAAAGCTACTGTAAATGGTTACTTTGTTTTTACAAATGCATAGCTTCAGGACTCTAACGTTTTTTAAGTTTTTTTGGGTATAATATAGATTTAAAACCATTTTATTTTACCGTCATAAAGTAATCCTTTTACAAAAATTGATAACTCTTGTGTGCTTGGGTCTTTATTTCGAACAACTTTACGAGTCGCAAAAATGCGCTAACTCAGTTTTTTTGCTAGAGCTGAATATCACAAATGTTGCCCATAAAGGCCGCTGGGATCGCCCTACATCAATGTTATTGTTATGATACTTATGTGAATTTTGTAGAGTTGTTGCGCGAAAGGTTACACAGGGGTGTGCAACCTTTCGAGTTACAACTCAACTCTGAGTGAAATTGCATTTTTTGACAAATGCCAAAGTTTGGCTTTTCTCACCTAGTTTTGACCGAACTAGTCTCCTAGTAAATGCTGATAATTTGAGGCCTTTGAACCCTAAATGTGAGGCAATAATAATTTATTTGACAATAATAATCTATTTTTCATTTAAATTCCGCATGGCTTGGTCAAAACAATAATTAGTTCCGAAGCTGCCGTAGATGGCGTTGTGAACGCCAGTAGAGCGCGCAGTAGTAGCACAATATTGGCGCGTTTTTTGGCTGGAATCAAAATAAGCTAAAAGTTTTTAAAGAAAAATTGTCGAGTCCCATGTGCTTGCTCCCAGTGAAAATCGCAGCTCTCTAGTCTCTTGGGCAGTACAGAGGAACTAATAAGATTAGTGCGTACTCGCTCAGACAAGATCTTCCGAGAATTTGTTTTTCCGCGAAAATTTGCGGTATTGATATGCTATGGTGTTATCATCCCATTAGCAGCCAATAACGCCACAATTCAGAGTTATTTTTCAAACCTATTGCCTTTATTTTTTAATTTGAGTTGCAAATAGATATATTTCCTTCTTAATCATGTAGACAAATAGTCAAGAAATATTTTTGAGCAAAAAACTTGTCTATTGTTAAGTTAAACTAGCATAGTATAAGTCAAAATCTATTTTCTGCAGTACATAAATCTTTCGTAGATGTCCGAGTCTCTTCAGCGCCCTCAAGCGGGACTTCATGGCATTTCTCAAAGCTCAATACAAGCTTTACGTAATTTCGAAAAGGCGGATGACAAGGCAGGAAAAAACTTGACTTTTAGTAGTGATGGAACGCGTTTGAACTTAAGTTGGACTACATAAGCATTTAACTCGAACTCGTTCGAAATATATTACTGGAGATCTCGGAAAACTCAGAAGCAATTTTCTCGAAAGTGAATTTAGCTAAAAATTGAAAAGGAAAATTACTAATATTTGCTCATAAACTTGTGATTGGTTCTTGTCTGCTTTCTTCTTTAGGGAAAATTCATTAAATTCTAGCTGTAAATAGCAGGCTATGCAGCAATGCTTGTTACTAGAAGTAACTTGGATTTTGAATATTGCTAACTTGAAGGAGCTAATTTTTTATACAACTCTTAGAAGAACTCTAAAGTTGCCAACTGTACAATAATGAGCATTATTTCTTCACATGTGACGAAAAAAGTCATTATTGTACGGTAGATGCTAGCGCACGCCAAATCTCAGCAAAATACAGGGATTTTCACTTCACTGCCGTATGTAGTGAACCCACCGCCAAGCTGACAAATGACCACTTTTCCAACCACCTTTTTTTTCTGGCCAAATTAAGTCAAAAACGACGTTTCCGACCACCGTTGATAACTCTGATTATTTTGGGGCTGTATACCAAAAGCTGTTAAAAGCCAGTTTTTGCTTAAAACAGCCCAAGTGAAACGATATGTGATTACAAAAGCTCTTATCTGGTGGCACCATAAAAGCCAACATTTTTAATCTCTGCTGTGATTGGTGTACAAAAAGGTGGAAAATTTCAAATTAGGTTGCAATTAAAGAACATAAGCTTATTCATGCTTTTTTCAGCTGATTAGCCTAATTTTTTTTCACAAAGTACCACAAGACGTAATAGGGATCCAATATTAATTTTTGAATATTTGATAAACAATCCATAAGAGAAGGCAATTTTTACAGACAAATTACGAATTGCTATGATGCTGCCGGCAAAGTCAGCAGAGCCAGCCTACAAATGCAACAAAAACTTAGCCAAATTCATTGAATAAGCATATTCAGCATAGCTAACTATGGCAATTAGAGCAATCATCAAGATCAGCGTGATCAGCGTGATCAGAGTGATCAGAGCGATCAGTGTGTTCCGTGTGACAAGTGTGTTCACTGTGATCAGCGTGATCAGAGCGATCAGCGTGATCAGAGCGATCAGTGTGTTCTGGTTGACCACTTTGTTCACTGTGATCAGCGTGATCAGAGTGATCAGAGCGATCAGTGTGTTCTGGTTGACCATTTTTTCGCTGTGATCAGCGTGATCAGAGTGATCAGAGCAATTTGTGTGTTCTGTGTGACCTTCTTGTTCGCTGTGATCAGCCTGATCAGAGTGATCAGAGCAATCAGTGTTCCATGTGACCACTTTGTTCACTGTGATCAGTGTGATCAGAGTGATCAGAGCGATCAGTGTGTTCTGGTTGACCACTTTGTTCACTGTGATCAGCGTGATCAGTGTGATCAGAGTGATCAGAGCGATCAGTGTGTTCTGGTTGACCACTTTGTTCACTGTGATCAGCGTGATCAGAGTGATCAGAACAATTTGTGTGTTCTGTGTGACCATTTTGTTCACTGTGATCAGCGTGATCAGAGTGATCAGAACAATTTGTGTGTTCTGGTTGACCATTTTGTTCACTGTGATCAGCGTGATCAGAGTGATCAGAACAATTTGTGTGTTCTGTGTGACCATTTTGTTCACTGTGATCAGTGTGATCAGAGTGATCAGAGCGATCAGTGTGTTCTGGTTGACCATTTTGTTCACTGTGATCAGCGTGATCAGAGTGATCAGAACAATTTGTGTGTTCTGGTTGACCATTTTGTTCACTGTGATCAGCGTGATCAGAGTGATCAGAACAATTTGTGTGTTCTGTGTGACCATTTTGTTCACTGTGATCAGTGTGATCAGAGTGATCAGAGCGATCAGTGTGTTCTGGTTGACCATTTTGTTCACTGTGATCAGCGTGATCAGAGTGATCAGAGCGATCAGTGTGTTCTGGGTGACCACTTTGTTCACTGTGATTAGAGTGATCAGAGCAATCAGTGTTCCATGTGACCATTTTGTTCACTGTGATCAGCGTGATCAGAGCGATCAGTGTGTTCTGGGTGACCATTTTGTGCTAGTTATTTTGCACTAGGAGACCAGTCTTGTCAAAACTAGATGAAAAAAAGGCCAAGATTTGGTCTTTGTCAAAAAATGCAATTTTGCTCTGGCAATTGTTCACGTTGCGCGATTTTTTCTCGTAGCTCAAAAAATTTCAAAAAAAATTGCTAGTTTCAATTCTTATTTTGCACTAGGAGACCAGTCTTGTCAAAACTAGATGAAAAAAAGGCCAAGATTTGGTCTTTGTCAAAAAATGCAATTTTGCTCTGGCAATTGTTCACGTTGTGCGATTTTTTCTCGTAGCTCAAAAAATTTCAAAAAAAATTTCTAGGTTCAGTTCTTATTTTGCACTAGGAGGACAGTAGTGTAAAAACTAGATGAAAGAAGGCCAAAGTTTGGCCTTTGTCAAAAAATGCAATTTTATTCTGGCAATTGTTCACGTTGCGCGATTTTTTCCCGTAGCTCAAAAAGTTGCAAAAAAATATGCTAGTTTCAGTTCTTATTTTGCACTAGGAGACCAGTCTTGTCAAAACAAAACTAGATGAAAAAAAGGCCAAGGTTTGGTCTTTGTCAAAAAATGCAATTTTTCTCTGGCAATTATTCACGTTGCGCGATTTTTGCTCTTAGCTCAAAAAATTGCTAGTTTCAGTTCTTATTTTGCACTAGGATACCAGTCTTGTCAAAACTAGATGAAAAAGGCCAAAGTTTGGCCTTTGTCAAAAAATGCAATTTTGCTCTTGCAATTATTCACGTTACGCGATTTTCGCACCTTGTTTAAAAAATGTCAAAAAATATACTAGTTTCTGTTCTCCTGCACTAGGAGACCAGTTTTGTCAAAACCCGCCCCCAGGGGCCTGGGGGCCCGGGGCTGGTACCCCCGGGCTCCTTAGGGTCAGGGCTACACACTTGCATTGGAATTGACCCACGACCCCCATCGGGCCCCAAGTTAGCCCTACCCCCAGCTAGCGGAGCAAACGACTAGAGAGACTGGACTTTAAATTTTCACCCATTCGGGAATCGCTCAGCGATTCGCCCATTACCCTTCCGTGACCTACCGCAACCTACCGCAACCCCCCCAGATGACCCTTGGGGAGACCTAGAACCCAGATTTTGACCCCGATTTTGGGCCCCGCCCCCACTACATAACCCGAAACTGAGCTACTGAGCACATTTCTAACCCACTATACCTTGCAATGACCCTAACTTTGGCCCCCTGACCCCGATTTTGACCCTGTTTAGGGGGGGGGGGAGGGGGGGTAACCCGAATATGGGAATATGGACCCCGTTCTTTTCGCAGATTACCACTCAGAACGAGCCCAAAAACTGATTTTTCACATACAGCTGAGTCCTTTATGGAGCCAACTCTGCACAGTCAGCTGATTTCAAAACTGCTGAGTCACTTTCTCAGCACTCTGCATCTCGGAAACGGTGAGAGATATCAAAAAACTTATTTAGCAAAAGTTGCTCAGCACTCCAAAATACCCTGAAAAACCGAGTCTCAGCATGTCAGCTAAGTGACTCAGCAATCTAAAATGAGCAGATACAGCAAAGTCATTGAAGCAAAAGTTGCTGCAAATAAATCAAACATCATTTTGGCTGAGTCTCAGCAAAGTAAAGAGCTGACTCAGCAACTCTAAATGTTGTACAACAAATCTGAAATTTGATATGCAAGTAGCCCTTGATGTTCCCATCATTTCTCATATAATGAAATTTTCTGAGAGACCGCTCCTTCTGGGGCCCGATTTCCATACTTTGACCCCAGATATCTCAGCAATGGAGCGTCTCAGCACACTTCAATTTAGTGTTTTGAAGTCAGGCTGAGCTCCTCTACAAGTTTTGCTTCAAAGTCAAGTCCATAAAATGATTTGCCAAAAAGTCAAGTATTCCTAAGGGGGTGGTAGCCTTAGAAAAAGTGGCCAATTTTTCAAAGTGCTCGGATCAAGCTGAAACTCAGCTCAGATTTATTTACTGTTCTGAAGTTGTGCTTGCAATTGTTCGATTTTAAAACTGTTTACACCTATGGAATCCTGAGACTCAGCAGATCTTTTTTTATTTTATAGCAAACTTGATATCTCCACTTTTACTTGCGCTAGTTCTTAATGAAAAGCCCTATGTTGTACGTAGTACATAGTACTATACTTTAAAAACTTGGTAAGCATGCCAAAATTCGAAAAATGCTCAGATATATGATCTCTTTACAGTTTTGAAAATGGGAGATAAAATGGAACACTTTTTATTACATAGTAAACAAGATATCTCAGCTAGAAGTCTCCGTAAAACTCAGCAGTTAGGCTGCTATATAGCGGTAAACTTTGGTGCCCGATATCTCCTGTTCTAGACCAGATATCTGGCTCCAATTTAAACCTATGAAGTCAGGGTAACCTTCTTCAACCTTTATTAGCAGTTTATGTCTGTATTTCAACTTAAAATTGATCGCCCGAAATTTGACGGGAACCGTTTTTCGCGGAAATTTCAACTTTAGAAAGCTACAAAGTCTTCAAATTCATGAAAAAGTCCAAGAAAACAACAAAAGGAAGACTGGCAGCAAGAATTGCCCCATTTAGAGTAGTTTTAGCCTCCAACACAAGCCAAATTCGGGCCCAAAATGAAAAGTAAACAAAGTCTAAAGTAGTAAACTTCGGGGAGCGATATCTCAGCAACGGAGCGTCCCAGCGCACTTCTTTTTGCGGCTATGAATTTGTCTTGACATTCTCTATAACAATTATTAGTAGTCAAAGTCCCTCAGCGCATTTTTGTTTACGAAGTTCTCTAGTGCTGAGCGCTCAGCGCTATCTCCGCTCGTAGTTGTCTGATTTTAAAACTGTTTACATTTTTGGAATCCAGAGACTCAGCAGAAACTACTTTTACTTCATAGTAAAGCTCATATTTCCCCTTTAAAACCAACTAATTCTGAACAAAAAGCCTTATGTAGTACGTAACACATAAGGCTGCGTTTCATCCGACTAATCAATGCCAAAATTCGAAAAATGCTCCGATTTTGGAACTATTTACAGTTTTGAAAATGGGAGATCAAATGGAACACTTTTTATTACATAGTAAACAAGATATCTCAGCTTGAAGTCTCCGTAAAACTCAGCAGTTAGGCTGCTATATAGTAATATAGGTATATAAATCGATTAGCCAAAAGCCAAAAAATCCAAAATATGGGCTCAAATTACCAAAAAAAAGATTGCCATTCCCACTCACACAAATGCAGACAGTCAATTAATCAGCCACTACAGATTATTATTAATTAGTTATTTCTTTCCCTTTTCGCAAAGTTCTTGCTGTGATATAATATTTTCAGGAATTCGCTACAGAAAAAGTTCAAAATTGCAATTTAGGTTTAGTTTAGATTATTACGTAACCTAATGGCTTTAAGAGCGCCAAGCATCTAACGCCATCTGTGGCGGTTTAGACAACTAAATCGGCGCAGTGCAAGCAATCAAGTATTTTGCTGAAATTGATTTGTTTTGATGTGAGTGCTGCCAGATTTTTTTTACTTCTCAAAAGATCTCGATTTTGGCGTTTTCTGTTAAACTCTGGCAAAAAATGAAACTGATCATATTGATAAAATTCACAGTATTCAATATTTTTTCGTCAGACGGGGTACCACAGTATAGTCCGACAGCTCATAGAAGTGAAGCTCAGCTAGTATGTCACCTTATATTATAGATCATCTTGGGGTACCCCATAGAGAAAATCAGCTGTACTCATTTGGAACACTTTACTTAGAAAAAATCCCCCATGAACTATTCCAAATGTTGCCTCTGTATGTTACCCGATAACGTAGGAAGTTCTAGAACCCTAGGCTTGGTGAATAAAGCAACGTCTCAATTTTGCAGAGTTGTAGCGTGAAAGGTTACACCCCACTTTTGATTGCCTTTGAGATGTTCAAGTGCTTTAAGAAAAACAATTGTAAAATATGCAAATCAAAAGGGCCTTAAATTATTGAAGAGCTCATAAATAAATTTTGTTTTGCAAAACGTGATTTTAACTGAAGGAAGTGGTCACTTTAATCATGAAATTAAAATCTGCGTTTTGGTAAAAATGTACTTATTCTGCGGGTGATAATTGACATTCATCGGCGGAAAATGGTATAATTAAGAGCTCCGCCCACAATTTTCTAATCAGTAAACATCTAAACACATTTGGGATCCAGGTGATATAAAAGGGAACAATTTCAATATAATTCATCATTCCAGATTGAGTAACCGTTGTGACAACATGGTAAGCATTTATTTTTACTACTTTTAAAAGTTACATTGAAGCTGATCCTTCTTATAGGTAATGATGACGCAAACAATTTTTCACATATTGTTAGCAATTTCCTTGATCCAGGCAGTACCCCTAAAGCCAGCCTCAATCAATGCTAATTCAGGCATTTTCTTCAAACAAATAGGCCAAATGTCCCAGTCTGTATCCTATTGCCATTTGCATTTCAACCTCAAGATCCAGCCTTATCTGACCATAATTGATGAACTTCATGAGATTGTTACTAACTCTGAAGTTAAGAGCCCCTACTCACTTCATAGTGTTGATTCAATAATGGCGGACATACAGCTCGAAACAACTATATTTTTTGAGCCGGCTCGCTCTGTGACAAGTGTTTATGACCATCGCCCAAAACGTCAACTGCTTGTGGGTTTAGGACTTGGCTTGCTAGCTGGTAGCATATTTGGCCTGTATAATGGGGAAGAAATTTCAGCTCTCAAGGACAATCAGGTATTTTTGCAATCCCAATTTTTTGCCATGTAAATGTAACATGGTCGCAACAGGCAACTAATACATTGAAATAATCAACATTGTGTCCTTTCAGGATCAAATTGTTCACAAAGTGGATGAAATGGACAAGAGGATGGTGGTCCTGGAGGAGAACATGAAGATCGTATCAACAACATTGACTGAGATGTCAAAGCTTCCTGACGCAATTTCAAGATTATCCCTCAAAATTGAGCATGATAAACGGGTTGGTATAATGATTAATGAAATCAACAAAGTGGGACAAGTTACCCAAGCCCTTCTGGAGCATAAAGTAAGTAAGCAATTGTTCCACTTTTTTGACATTGACAAGGCCCATAATGAAGTTACCAGAGCTGCTCATGACAGAGGCTTTCATTTGTTCAGTCCTCATATAAGCTTCCTATTTGAATGTGATGTAACTTACATGGCCCAGCCAGATTACTCCATAGATATATTTGTCCACATTCCCATGACTAGGTCCAGGGATAATTTGAAATTGTACAAATTGATTAGCACTCCCCTCCCTATTAATGATGGCAAGTTTTTCATTGACATTGAAAATGATCAAGAAATCATTGCTATGAATGATGATCGAACTAATTTCAAGTCGCTGACTATGGCAGAGCTTTCTCAGTGTAAGGACATGTCAGGAACTTATTTGTGCAAGTCAGACAATATTGTCTACCACAATTCAATTTTTTCTCATTCTTGCACTGGAGCTCTGTTCAATAAAGACCATAAAAACATCTTGCACCAATGTGTTTATAATGTCATCCCTCCCAAAGATTTCGTGCGACAATTATCTCCCACTCGCTTTTTTACATATTCTCATGAGCAACAAATTGCTGACAAATATTGTAAAATCAAAGTAGGAAATAACTGGATCCAAGAGCGTAGTATTATATTTCTTGATGGTTTTCAAGTTTTAAACCTCGACCCTTTATGCCATGTTGTTGCTGCTCATTACACATTTGTTCCTCAGTTTGATTTAGAGACAGAGGGAAATGCCATAAGCATGGAATTCAATTGGCTGATTGATAGCAAGTCTTTGGATCCTGTCTTACCAGATGGATTCTCTGACTTACTACTTTCCATTAGCAACAAAACTATCCTTTCTGGGACAAAAAAGTACAATGAGCTTGTGTATGAAGGCAAAGCAAAAAGATTTGAGCTTGATTCTAAAAACTTGAAAATCCTCTCTCTTGGTAGCCCAGTAGCCACAATTTTCATAATTGGTATTTGTTCTCTCATTGTATACTTCTGCTGCTGCAAAAAAAGTATGGAAATCAATCTTCCAAGTAAAGTTTGAATAAAGAGTACATTTTACCAAGAAATATATTGAGTATTCATTTTCCAAACACACAGTGCACATTTCCTGATTTAACATGAACAATAACAATTTGAGAGAATACCGTATTAGAAAAAGTTGCGACATTAACAAAAGTGCAAGGAGAATGACATCAATGAGGTCAAAGTCTCTGACACAAAGCTTTGGGAGTCGCTTGGCATCGAAGACTCCCTGTGCTTGTCTACTAGCTACTTAATAAACTTAGAGAGTGGACAACGCCAAAAGTTGGCACTATGGTTTCAGCTGCCAATTTCAAAAGTGGTTCTCCTATTGGAAGCGAATAAAGAAATCTGAGGCAATTGCTTACCTTAATTTAGAGTTTAAAATGAGTCCGCTGAAGGAAAAACCGGAATCCTTTGCTAAAGAATTTAGTATTTAATTTTTCGTAAACGATATTAAATATTTGAATAATTTGATAAGGAATGAAAAGTGTGTTTTGAATTTTCCCGCTCCACTTGCTACTCCCTAGGTTTTGTAGAAAATAATTATATCTTTCCGATTTGCTTAAAAGGTTACGTGAAAGGAAACAGCGCAAAATTGCGGATTTTGTTGTCCTCTCTCTAAGTTTATTTAGTACCTATTGTCTACTATGAATTTTGTCCAACAAGTTACAGCATGATGTCACAAAACCTGCCCTGACTGACCGCCTTCCAGCCACAATATCTGAACTAATTACCAATTACTAAAAAATTAAAATCTAGATAAGATGACATAACAAAATTACTTTAAAAAGTAAACATACAGCTGACTTCATAACGTAAACATTCATCTGACTTTAAAAGTAAACATACAGCTGACTTTAAAAAGTAAACAAACAGCTGACTTAATTTGTAAACAAACGTAAATAAACGATCTTAAAAAATAAACATACAGCTGACTTTAAACAGTAAACAAACATCGGACTTGAAAAAGTAAACAAACAGCTGACTTAATTTGTAAACAAACGTAAATAAACGATCTTAAAAATTAAACATACAGCTGACTTTAAAAAGCAAAAAAACAGCTGACTTTAAAATGTAAACAAACAAAATTTGGCTTAAAAAAGTGATTAAACAATTAAAAAAGTTACTTAAAAAAGTATCAGCTGACATTGAATAACATATATTGTCATTTATAACAATGGATGATTCGCCTAACCAAAGTCCACTTTTTGGCAAATTCTCTTATACGCAGTCCATCTAAAAGCAGGCTACTTAAACGCAGTCAACCTTTCTGCATAATTATTAAACATTCCAAGCTTTATAATATGAGCGCAGATGAAGTGGTACCTGTGGCAAGTACCACTGCAGAAAAATCTTAAAATGTTCAAACTTAGATATGTGGACAGAGTAGGTAGTAAACATATAGTTACAGGCTTTTTCAGATGAACACATATTTGGTTAGAACTAAACCAATTAAAAGAGTTTGCTGCCTAAAAACTAATCTGCAAGTCTCTCCAATGCTCTGAAACTATGCAAGCTGCAACTTTATTTGACTGGGCAATAAACTTAGAAAAACCAAAAATTTCAAATGCCTGTTCTACTTTCGTGTTCAATCTTATGATTACCTAAATGAAGTCAAATAACATCTGATAGACAGGAATTTTGAAGAATCAATGGTATAGGCCAGGATCTCGGGTAACATATGGGCTAGATCTGTCTACAAGTCAATGTGAAAATAAATCCTGTATACCTAATATATAGTCACTGATTTTTTGAAACCATTATAGTTAATATCACTTCTTTTTTGTGCACAGAAATTGTGATTTAATTATGACTGTGAATTGCTGACTGCATTTAGGTGGACTGAATTTAATTGCACTGCGTTTAGGTGGATTTGTTGTTTGGCAGATATACCCATTTGACATGGCTATGCTACATAGGTGATCAAAAATGGGCTATTTTTTTGGCTTTTGGTGCACAAATTCTGGAAAATTTATTTATATGACATAATCTACGGATAAAATGGCACCCATTTAAGCCATAAAACCATATGCCACTGTAAGGTAGTACAGCTGTATACATGACGCTTTGACGGAAAAGTGTGAAAAAAATATTTTAAGGTTACGCACTCAAAAGCTGCTAAAAGTTGCCTCTATTTTCATAAAACAGCCCAAATCACAAACTACGTGATGAAAAAAGTTTTTATCTGGTAGCGCCATAAAAGCCAACATTATTTAATACTGCTATGATTGGTCTAAAAAAAGGCGGAAAATTTCAAATTACATTGCTATTGAAGAACTTTAGCATTTTCCCGGTTTTTTCTCCTGATTAGCCTGATTTTTTTTAGCTAAGTATCATGAAATGTAATAGGGGTCAAATATTATTTATCGAATTTTTGAGAAATCATATGGGAAGGCCAATTTTTTGGCAAATTTCGAATTGCTATTTAGCTGCCTCTGTAGTGAACATACTACACGGCTTTTCACGCTAGGGTGCGCTGACTGTACTACGTGACAGACGCCATCGTTCCTTATAGTATTTTACTTGCTGCTTTTTGGGGCTGGGAAGGTAACGTAAAAATTGCCCTAGGTGAGTAAATGAAACCAAGCCGAATCTTGAACCGAGCGAAGCGAGGGGAATAGTGAGGCGAGAAGCAGCAAGTCTTTTATTAACTGTGACCGATTTTCCGAGCGAAATGAACTTGCCGAAATGCCATGTTGTGACGTCACGGGGTTTGCAAAAAGCTGACACAATCGGCAAAGTGAATTTACTCTCAAGTAAAACGGGTTACAGTTAGTAAATACTTTTTTACTACACAGGATATTTAAATACCCGACACCAGCTAATGATGAGAAAACCTGCTAAGGACCAGGCCGGTGAGTTCTTGTCGCTGCTTTACTATAGCACTAGGGTACTAGATATTCCTCCGCGACTTCGTAATGCTACGTAATAGGGTGAACCGTAGAGAAAATCAGCTGTACTCATTTTGTTCAATTTACTTCATAGAATTCATAGAAATCCCCATGAACTGAACAAAATGGGGTCAGCTGATGCCTCTACGCGTTACCCTATAGCGTAGTAAAACGAATTCGTGGAGGAATATCAAGAACACTATATAGCACACAGTCTGACTGAGCCGTGGTAGGCTTCAAGACAAAATTTCAATAGAATTCTTTGGATTTCACTTCCAAAAAGTTCCATAACCTGCCTTAAATTATCAAAAAGTGCCCAAATTGCATACATTAAAAAAAAGACAGAACTTATCTAGGAGCTCTGTTGAATACGCGTGAGATTAGCCCGCTTGCCTCCATGACTGACAATGGTACTAGATATTCCTCCGCGACTTCGTAGTACTACGTAATAGGGTGAACCGTAGAGAAAATCAGCTGTACTCATTTTGTTCAATTCACTTCATAGAAATCCCCATGAACTGAACAAAATGGGGTCAGCTGATGCCTCTACTCGTTACCCTATAGCGTAGTAAAACGAATTCTCGGAGGAATATCAAGAACACTTTGACTGACACATAACTTGACCTCACGCGCTATGTAGTATGAACCCAGTATTGCCCTGACAATGCTAAAAGATAACAAGATTCATGCTTGATGATTCATGATTTTAAAAAATGTCTTACCTTGTGTTCCTCCAGCCAATTTGGAGACAGTTTCATATTTAGATTTCTTATAATTTCTCGCATTAATAATTAGCTGATTCACCAAGGTTGTGGCAATTTTCATGTCTTTACAAGATTAGCGCCACTTGGGTACTGATCAGCTGATTCATGAATGGGTCAGTTTTAGCGTCATAGTCCTCCACAGTGCAATATCAAATAAAATACGCTACTTTCTGTCCTCGAGATCGGCTGATGCAATTCGGCTTGACTTACTGATTTCCTAATTGCTATGTGACAAATGCCTATGAGACAATTTGCTATGAGACAATATCCTATGAGACAATTTGCTATGTGACAATTTGCTATGAGCCAATATGCTATGTGACATTGTGCTATGTGACAATATGCTATGAGACAATATGCTATGAGACATTATGCTATGAGCCAAAATGCTATGAGACATTATGCTATGAGACATTATGCTATGTGACAATTTGCTATGAGACATTATGCTATGTGACAATATGCTATGAGACATTATGCTATGAGACATTATGCTATGAGACATTATGCTATGTGACAATTTGCTATGAGACATTATGCTATGTGACAATATGCTATGAGACATTATGCTATGAGACATTATGCTATGAGACATTATGCTATGAGACATTATGCTATGAGACAATTTGCTATGAGACAATTCGCTATGAGACATTATGCTATGAGACATTATGCTATGAGACATTATGCTATGAGACATTATGCTATGAGACAATTTGCTATGAGACAATTTGCTATGAGACATTATGCTATGAGACATTATGCTATGAGACATTATGCTATGAGACATTATGCTATGAGACATTATGCTATGAGACATTATGCTATGAGACATTATGCTATGAGACAATATGCTATGTGACAATATGCTATGAGCCAATATGCTATGTGACCATTTGCTATGGGACCATTTGCTATGGGACATTAGGCTATGAGACAATTTGCTAAGGGACAATTTGTAATGGGTCCTTTTTTCAAATCAGTATATATACAATATAACCTTGTTGCCTTATTGGCTATGGAACATTTTATTATGTTCCAAGAATATAAAACAATTAATTCGCAATTTTTTGTAAAGCTGGACACATGCGCGTAGCCCAGCTTGAGCTACATAAGCAAAAAGCTTGGGATTGCTCGAACCAAATTTTGAAAAGCTTGAAAAAGCTTGAAACCCAAAAATGCAAAGCTTGAAAAAGCTTGACACCCAAAAAAAACTTAATCCATTTTTAATCAAAACAAAAAGGGCTGATTTTAAAATTAACTGGTGTGCGACGGTCACACCCTCTGAAGCCTAGGATGGTTAGCATCGGCTTCATGGTCGCGGTACCGTTCGCAGCCTCCGGGTGCTGGCCGGATGTCTACTCGCCTTGGACCCAAAGCCGCAGCCTCAGTGCTCCAACTCTGGCGAGATACATCACATGGCAAGCTTCAGTGCTGTAGACCAGTGATTGGGCCTCCTACCCACGTCCTCAACGGCCTCAACAGCCTCAGACTAGGGTGCATAACTGCCCAGGAAACCTCTATACAAGTTATGGTCGAACAAAGTCAAACAGGGTTGTCTTATTCACTCGGCTTTTAACACCACACAAATTAATGGCAGCAAATACAAAGAAATAAGTACTGCAGCAAATATTCTTGTGGCCATCTTCTTCATGCCTCAGCACACTTTGGAGAACTTTGGTGGGACAATAGCAGGGCAGAGCTCACTCAATGGGCCATGTGCACTTGGTCCATGTCTTGTTTCTCTGAAGTCCCCCATCGAACTCCCCGAGTCTTCTCCTTCTTCTCCACTCGATGCATCGCAGCAAGTTCCATCAGCTTCCATCTGCTTCTCTCCGTTATCATGCAGCTGCAGGTCCTCTCTATGTAGCAGCTAGCAACTCCTCCACTCAAGGTCAGGTGAATTGCCATAGGTAAGGCTCAACGCATAGGTAGTAGCAGCAGCAGCAGCAACAATCAGAGAGTTGGAGGAGATGAAAAGGTGTTTTTTGAGAAGGGAGGTTTTGTGATTTTGAGATGGTGATGTAGCGGTGAATGGGCAACCTTCCGGACTTCTGGCGGCTCCACGGGCTCCACGGTTTCCACAGGTTCCACTGGAGGGGTCCAATCAAGTCCTATTCTGGTCGTAACGTGCACCAGAGACATGATGTACTTATTGCCCATCATTCCCCGGCCCTAACTTTTTCAGCTTTTGAAATAGTTTTTAAGCTCTAAAAATATAAAAAAGGTGTCATTGATCGCTTACATCACATTAAGGTTGATACAGTTATTATACTAACGTCGCGCCTCCCAGGCCCCTCATTCGCACAGTAAGGCGCTGATTTTGGTCAGCATCTTTCTTGCGATCTCCTCTATTGTAGCGAAGCCGTGGGCGGGACGTATTAGGTCTCACATAGCCTCCATCATCATAACATCGGCTGCATACTCGCCGCCTTTTCCAAATCAATATGCCCATACACGTGAATCCCAGTGCTGCAGACAATAGGCTCACCGTCAGGATTATTTCCCAATTATTGAATAAACCTCCAAGTTCATCTTCAGGGAATTTTGTAAAGAACTTCACCATATCACTTTCCCAAGGAGAGTCCTCGTATCCAGTACTTTGAGTTCCAAGGGAAACCTTACAATTGCTAAGGATCTGATAGGATCCTGGTTCCAATACCACCGAGTTCTTGAAGTCATTTAAACAAGTCCTATTAATCATTGCACTTGAGACCAAATTTAAGAACCCTTTATAATTAGCACATCCCACATCAGTGAGCGTGTTAGTTTTAAGTGGCTCTAATTCACAGGCGTCAAAAGGGTCACCCAGAGCTAGCCCTAAAAGTACTTTAGCACAGTGCTGGACTCCTTCTGTCAAGTCAAAGTCCTTGTTTTCACACACGGTTAAATTATGGTCATGAACGAAGCAATCACTATAGATGGGTATTTCCCGAGACACAAACACTAGATCATTTCGGCGGGTCAAATACCTATCATGCAGTAAGAATCCGTTTTTGCTTCGTGACACAATATGATATGTGACCTCAGGGGTAGGGTCCATTTCTTTATACCCAACTATTCCCTGAGTGACAAAGTCTCCACTCTGCTCAGTGTTCGCCAAAGGTTCATAAACATTAGTAATGGTGGCCGCATTTCTGTCACTATTATGCGCCAGAGTTGGTAAGCTGAACCGTGTGCCTGCCTGCCCAAAATTTCTGGCAAATTGCACAACTGTGTCAGCATATGACAATACTTGCTGCAGATCATTTGGTAATAATCCAGACTTCAAAAATACCTTGCTAAAACCTTTCAGTAGTCGAAAGGCCAAAGAAACTTTCGGTGGTACTCTCAGTGGAGTGGTATTTGCTATCATGCCATCGGTGAATTTTGTCGATTTACCTGATTCTGCTAGGGCCATCACGGCGTTGTAGGCCTTTTCAAGGAAGCTTTTCCTCCCAGACAATTCAGATTTGACAAAGTCCTTATGGGTGATGACAAAGTCATTTTGAACACATATTGTTGCCTTCCCATCACTGTGTGGTGCATGGGCTTTAACTGACGTCATGGTCCTCGGCCCTTGTCCCACAGTGAAATACCCCGTGATACACGGGTAACCTGCAATTATCTCATCATCCGGTTTAAGCTCATACCCCACTTGAGGAAATGTGGTTTTCCCATCCAAGGACATAGGTACCTCATTGACGATCCGAAACTTTACACATAAAGTTACCTTAGTGGCAAGAGGGCTTTCCTTTGCCGTATAACGTAATAGTTCTAGAAAAACGTCCATGTCTTCATAAGTTTTAGGGGCAAATGGTACAAACCCTTGACGTTTGGAACAAGCTTTGTCGATGGTGTTGGGTACTCTCTTCTCCAACTGCCAACATATTCCCAATATGGACCAAGTCCTCCTTGTCCTTAACTTCTTTTACCACGGTGTCAATATTATTCAGGACGCCAATTGTTGATTGCAAAAGGCCACTGTAATCCTTCGTATCTAACACCATAGCCTTTTTCACCATTCTAGGATGATGGACCACTCTAACTGGAACTAGGGCATGTCCGGAATGGCAAAGTGCCTCATCCAGTACGAACTGAGTATTTGGGTAGTTGGACAGGCCCCAAGTGCCAGATCCCAAAAGGGTGAGTATGAAGGCCAATTCAAACGACATCTTACCAGCACAAACTCTGATCAGAAACTATTTGGGCCCCAAGACCGCTAACTTTCCTTATAAACCCAGACAAGTATGGGCACGCCACCTCACTATGTCTAGACATTCTTTGCTTTTTTCCATTGGTTTTTTATTATCATAGCATGTCGACATGTATGGTAAAAAGTTAAGAGTATTGGCCCACAACCAAGTATTTTATCAATATGTACAATTCGATTCTGAAGGGTAATTTCATTTTTTAGAACTGCCCGACAAATCCATTAATCGCCTCAGTGAATACCTTGATGTCGCTGGGGGTCATTTCCTCCATTTTAGCCTGGAGGAGATAGTTCACACGCTCCTTATTCTTATCGACTTTGGAGCGCTTAGCGTGCAAAATGTCTGGTCCATTCGTTCCTGCGCCAAAAGGGCGCCCGCGCTACATCGGCGTACAGTCTAGGTCCTCGCCTTGGTTTTTGTTGCCAAGACTTCTCCACAAACGCAGCTAGTTTTTGGGGCCTGGCCCCGGCTGTGTACCTCACGCATTGCGGATATGTCCCAATGGCTCGATCGACAAACTGGGCTACCATGGTAGGCAGGAGTGCGGTCATATCGATCTTCACGTCCAATTTTCGTGGTGCTTGAGCCACGCCATTGTTAAGGCAGGACGGCGGTCCCACATACAGTTGCAAGTAAGGCGACGTCAAATCATGGAACATCCGCGGATCCCAAAATGATGAGTCCAATGTTGGCATGATCTGAATGCAGCCTCGCTTGGTATAATGTTTGGAGACTACTACAGGGAGTTGAGCTCCACCCTGTCCACGGATTCCATGCACATAATACCCAACAGCTGTTGGGCTCTGGACGGCAGACCAACTCCTGACATTGGCCAACTTATGGACATTCTCGTCATATTCCATCTTGTCAGGCAAGTTGTAGACTGGTAGATTGTCTAGCATCGGAAATATAACAAGAAAATCGGGAATCTCCCCTCCTTTACTCACTGGCTCGATAATCAATTCAATGCAGTCAAAGTTTTTCACCTTCAATGGCCTACGAGGCTCGGTCCGTTCATAGGGTTCTCCATTTATCCTAATCGTTAGGTCAAAAGGCACCTCCTTTCCAACAGTCATGACCTCTTTCGTAGCTATCTTCAACAGGCTTGCATCATAATGCTGCTGTATAGTAGCTCTGGTCCGGCTCGCCTCCCTCGCATAGGCCTGTAGACCCTCCATGTGGGGAGGCCTGATCAAATCCTCAAATGGCAATGGGTACCCCAAACTGGAGGATACCCTTTCCAATGGGACCTCGAGGGGTTCCTCTTGGTCCTGGTGCCTAGTCGTCTGATTCTGGGCTTGATTCTCAATATTGACAGCAGGCATGTTGCGATCCATAACTGGCTCATCATCCTTTAGGAGCTCACTAACCTCATGCTCGTTGAACTCTCCAGTCTTATCAGTCTCCATCATGGAGACCAATGCAGATTCTCCTTCCATGGATTCGGTGATCAGAGACATCCTTAGGTTATCGAGGCTATTCAAGCTATCGCTCATTTCCAGACTGTTGCTGTAGGGCCGTAAACTGCCCTTTTTATACGCATCCTTACAGGTATGCCCCACACTCTCGGGCATTTAAATGCGTGGGTTGTCCCTTTTTAAAAAAACCCAAGGTCATTTTTTGTCTAGGTAAAAAAGAACAAGGTAACAGGACTTATACCACTTCCTTATAAGATGGGCGCGTGCGCGCACGCTCATCGTTAAGTTGCACGGACATTTTTGACTTCCTAGATCGAGAAACGTAGCGAGGGTGCAGCAGGCAGTTGCAACTCTCAGCTTTCACTTAATGTTGATCATTCTCCCATCGGACTTCGTCCAAGCTGGTCACTTTTCTAGAGATATTCCAATCCCAATCAACTCGCGATGGTCATTTTAGCCTGGGTTTCTCTAACTCCAGAGGGCAGCTCTACAGAGGCTCCCACTGAGGTTCCAATCCAGCCATCAACGGTGGATCCTGCGCTAGTGGATTCTCAAACCACGGGCCCAGTAGGTCCTACTGTTGCTATTCCTGAGAGTGGCATTTCTGAAGCTGAGGGTGGACCTGGGTTTGACCCAGCTCCTGTTGATCCCTTTGAGGTGGAGGTGTTTGACCCCCGAGATTTAATGCCAGCGGTACCAAATGGTTATCGTCCCGTTGCCCCTCAGAGGGACTGGATCGATGAGGTTTTCAATTATCACCGATACGGTGTAATGGGGTGGATCGGTCTTGGAGCCTCCATTGGGATGGCTTTGGTAAGTTCAACTTTATGGCTAGTTTTGCAACTATGGCCAAATTTTATTTACCACCTCTTCCTTACAGATTTTGCTTGGCATGTTGGTGTACTTCTGCGTGTGGACATCACGGTGGTGCCGTAGGTTCGTGGCCACGTTTCGAGCTATTCGTACGGAGTCAGCGGCTGCCCGTGGAGCCATGCAAATGCTTCCAACAAAGGCCCCATCTGAGCATGCAGCGGTATTTCACTGCTGTACACCAGAGGTCCGAGCTTTGCCAACAGCCCCGATTATGCGTGACCCTGATGTCCATTCGCTCCAAATGGCAATGGCTGCCATGGACCCCTATGGAACACTACGCCGGAATCCCAGCATCATGTCCGGGCTGGCCCACATCTATGACGTCCCTAATCCCAAGGGCTGGGTAAGGACCTATCAATTTATGAACTGTAAACAGGTTGCTCATGTACTCTTTTTCATGCACCTTTTCAGGTACCTGTTACTGAAGGGTGCGGGCCGCGGACTTTGAAGAGACGATCTCGCCGGGCTCGAGCCCGAGATAACCGTCGCTTGGATTCGGCAGCGGAGTCCATCCCGGACAAGGACGAAATCACTGAGGCTGAACCTCTCTCCATCGCAGATGAGGACCAGGATTCAGCTGGATCAAAGGCTTCCCAAGACGTCAACAGCGATGCCAACTAAGGATCGCCACGAACTTGCGAGACGAAGATCGCTCTCTTTTCGCACGTTTTTAAGCGCGTTTTCTGTAACTTTAGCACTTTGTCCTTCTTATCGCGTGCGAATTCTCACTTTATAACTTGCATTTCCCGCAGTCTTCGCGGACTTTTCCACTTTTTCGAGATCTCGCAAACTTTTCGAGGCCTCGCAGACTTGCAGACTTCAAAGCCGGCTTTTGGCAATTGCACTCGTCTTGTTTTTATTTTGATCTCAAAGCTTCCAATATACTCGAGTATATACTATAGTACTTGTATTCTATATATATGTAATAAAGAATTCGAATTCAAGTGGGGTAGCAGGTATTAGCGAAGCCGTTACCTTCATCTAACAGCGCTCCCAGACTTCACGTAGAGGCGCGTAATAAAAAGAGGCTTTTTCACGTAAAATTTGGCCGATTTCAGACCGGATTTTTCTGGTAGCGTGCCTTGTTTACTAAAAAGTCCAAAACATGGCGGGCTTCCTTCACGGCTTGTTCGTAAGTTTTTATTTCGATTAAAATCCGTTGAATCCTTTCGTAAAACTGTATCTTTTTCATTGGGAATGTAGAATCCTTCTACCACAACAGTGGCCCCCGCCACTGAGGCTCCCGTAGGGGCGCCCCCCGCGGCCGAGTCCGCGGCGGGGTGGCCCCAGCCACCTGCGGCCCCGCCCGCAGCCCCTTTGGGCCATCAGGAGGCGTGTCCTCCCTGCCCCGTTCAGGGCTTCGTAAGTGCATTATTCGTTATCTATTTGGTCAAAGCTCGACTTTTTTCTCGTATTACAGGCCGAAGAGATCCTCTAGGGCGTGGCCCTGAACGTGGCAGGGGCGGCCACGTATTACGTGGTGGTGCTCCCCGCCCTCGTCTGGGTCCATCGGACGAAGCCGAGAGGCCTCTACCGGCTTGTCAGCCGCGTGTGGGCGGAGCCCGAGGACCTCCCCCGCATTTCTGCGTGGGTCCTCCGCATGATGGGCGTGGCGGAGGCGGACCCCCTCGAAGGAGTCGTCTAGTAAGTCTAACTTATTCACTTAAGCTATCACAGCTTCACTATATTCATCTTATCTTTTGCAGAAATCGTCTCGTTATCGGTAGGCCACCGCACCGGCCAGGGCTGGCCCCAACGTGGCCCAAGGCCAGCCCGCCCCCCTCGCCTGGAGGCCTCCCTTACGGGACAATAAAGTCCACGTTCATTGTACTTTTGTGTCTACTGTGTTTACCGCAACTCATTTCGCGTTTACCTCAGCAGATAGCTCAGCCTTATGAAGCTCAGCACCTTTCTAGTCAAGTTCAGCAGTTCATTATCATAGCCAAGCACATTTCGAGTCCAATTTTTTACATTTCATGGCCAAAAGGACCGTAGACCATATCTCAGGTGTCAAGAATTGCATTTTATTAGCGAATCATTAGCGGCCCAAATCCACAGATTCGGGCCTGTAAATAAGCTAGCATTCCAGCTCGACCTTGACGGCCTTGACACTGCAAACGATGCTTCAATGTTCAAGAAAAGCGTTCACTATAGCCCTGCATTCCAGCTCGGGCTTGATGCAGCACCATATTTGAGTGTCTGTGATTACTACCGGCCAAGCGTTGGTGCTTATGGGCTACCAATGCCAATTTGGCATCCTTTTTTTCCTTGGGCATTCCGGCTCGGCCTTGAGTGCGGCGAAGGAAACGTAGTCCCTACAGGACTGGAAAACCGGCCGTATGTCATTGCACATAGCAAAAGCAAGCTCAAGCACTAGGCAATGGCACAATATTCTTTTCCATATCAGGCTAGAAGAGGTGTATTTTTCATTTTCTCACATGTCAGTCTACAATGTGTGCTGACCTAGCTTGTTTTGCTAGTGCTGTGTTTAGCGTAAATTGAGTTCTCCACCAAAAAAGAGGGGATTCATGTGGCAACTGCAAGATAGCCATATTTCAGCACTTCTTTTATTTAACAATATGCCTAATCTTTGTGCACTTTGAACCTTTTCTACTGTTAGTCCATCTGGCGATCATTAGCGGTATCATTATAACATTAGTCATTTTCATTCTCTTGACTTTTATGCAACGTTTTATTTTATTCCTTGTACTCGCATAATAAATCCCGGAATTTGAGTCACCACTCGAGCCAAGTATGGCCATTTTTGAGTTTAGTTAGGTTCAAAAACCTTCCCAGGTGAATTGTAGGTGCACCGGCGGTTCCAATCTTCATTGTTCGTTTTAGCCTTGGGCAAAACGTTTTTAGTATGTGGTTAGGCGCATGGTGGCGCCACCATTCTACATCTCCAAGTGAAGCCGCTCAAACTGGTTTTTTCTAGTGTGGGAGCGTCTCTGGATTTTTGTTCCATAACAACTTTTTGCCCCCCTTGGAGTCGGGTATCTGTTCGACAAAAGCTGGCTCAGCGTCTTTGCGCAATGCAACTCACATTTCAGTCTATCTTGCTCAAATGTTTTTTGTCTAGCCATTTTGAACAGACTCATAGATTATGTTTTATCTGTTATCACTGACTTGCATAGCTATTATAGCTCTGCATTCCAGCTCGGTCTTGATGCGTGCATCAAGTTCAGGTGCTCATAACCGAAATTAATTTAAAAGATTGAGGTTGTCAGCACCGATCTTTTCAGCTAATTTCGGTTAGCACTAATAATAAGATCCATAAAGCAAATTTTGCACCTTTATGTGCTAGTGTTCAGATTTATAGTTTTTGTGGCACTTTGCCATTTCCAGTTTTATCTAGAAATTTTGTTTACAATACTTTCTCAGAGCGCGAGTGCGCTCAAAATTTGTGAAATTTTTGGGGCGCAGGCTGCATTTCCTGCGGCTACGTATATATACTCCCCCCTCCACAATTTTCTGCATTTTGTGGGAACTGTAGTGAGCAGTCACACAAAATTCAGGTAAGTATGTTTTCGAATCTTTAACTATAAAAGATTTAGCAGCTAGGCTAATTTTATTCAATTTTTTATTTGAACTATGGCGCCCGTGGGCACCCTCCATAATATCAAAAACCTAAATCGTGCCATAGTAAGAAGAGAAACGCGGCACATATTGAACTTTATTTTCATTGAGAATTACAATTTCGTTTGTCACACATAGACTGTTGGGCAAATGAAATGTAAAATGGTATTTTATGGGGAAACACTTGTTCACCTCCAAGATACCCCATTTGTATCCAAAGCTGATGAGTTCACCAGCATATAGGTTTTTTGTTGTCTTTAGTAGCCACAAAGGAGCGGCCCATTCCAATAGAGAGTGGGTCCCTACATTTTGTTGAGGCATGAAGACCATAGTTTGGGCTGATTATTCGCCCAGGCACAAAGCTGTACTTAGTATTTCAAGATCCCTTCTTAGGGAGATGAATCCCATTTTTGTACAGATTTCCATGTCCATTCTACTCAAAGTCCGGAGGCGTCACGCCTAGACCTGCGTTATGCAACCAGGTCATGGTCGAGACACTCTGATATTATAGGCACAGTAGTCGTTGCAACAGAGTTTTTGTTTTATGGCATATACTACTGTGGTATCGTTTCCATGCCAGAACATGTGTGATTTATAATCGTCCTTTTTTATCGATGCCCAATCCTCATTTCAGAGGTTGTGCATTTTCCTAATTTCTTCTGGAAGTTTTCAATATCGTTCCAAGATTTTATATAGTAATGCGGCCAACACAAGCCCTCATGCGTATTGTGAGGTTTATTGTGTCCCACTTGCACAGTGCCTAGTGCCAACTTTTGCTGTACTAAGGTACGAATGTCCCAGTAGCTATCAACCCACGCGAGGCATGGAGTGGATAGCGGTTCCATTTGGACATAGCTCAGTGGAGCTTTAACCATAGTTTTCAACACATAGCTATTCAGATGGGGCATTACGCCCATCTGCAACTTCCCTCTTGCATGGCGTGTTTATAGTACTTTACTTTATATAACTTATATAATAGTTAACTTTATTCAGGCCAATCGGCCTATCGTCTATTGTAAGCTTGGCCTCCTACTATAGTAGTAAGGGGCAAGCACACGTAAGTACCGGTCAAATTTTGATTTGCATCGGTATTTATCAGGAAACAGGACAAAATTATTTGTCCCATCAATATTGTAAAAATAACCTACGCAAACTTCATTTATTTTGTCAAAGCAAGCGAGGTTTGGTTTGTTGTTGGATTGAACAATCCCTGGAGGAAGTCCAAATCCAGTGCCTTGTGGCTTCCATCATTTTTATACATACTTCTAGAACCGCTAACGAACTGCAGAGAGTATGTTTCGTTAGTTGTTTTCTTGCTGTCAATGTACTGTTCAGCAACTTATCACCTTTATGCATATTGTACCTTACTGGCGGGCATGTGAAGAGACATTGCCCGTTCGTGTCCATTTCTATGATCTTTTTGGCAAGTGGCCAAATTCAGGTCCGCAATCGACATATTGCATTAACTTACTTTTGGGTGCGCTTGATTGGTAAAACGGTGCGCCCATATTGGACTGACAAAGTAAAGGTAGTGACCCCATAAAATATGGGCACTAAGATTACCGTCATCACGTCCTTTCTTACGAATCTCTATTTAAACTTCTTAAAAGCTAGCTTGTATAGTTCATCATAGGTGAGACGCAGCCGCTTCATTTCATTTATGTTGCTATCATCTTGGTGATCCATGCCAGTCGCTTTAAGAAACTGAATATAATCAGGGACTGCAGCCATGTTTTTATTCAGTTTCCAATTAGGAATTACCTCTTCTAGTAACTCTCTCTCTTTTTGGTCAGGCCTTTCTTTCGTATTTGTAAACCTAACACGGGCGAATTCCTTGTCCTCCCGATCTAAAGGAGCTATTCGTGGAATATTAGGAAAGTATTTTTGTTCTTTACCAGTTTTGCTTTTCTCTTTCTCATACTTTCTTATGCCCGCTAACTTCCTGTAATCTACAGTTCCCTTTCTCTCCCGCAGTTGTCGTCTGGGAAGGATCCGTATTGGAGCGGGCTCACTAATCTCGGGTTCAACTGTTGGTTGGACAGCGGCCGAGGATTCTGGTTCCTTTGGTTCGGCGAATGATGTGGCTGCCGAACTACTCGGCTGGTCAGAAGACACCAAAAGGTTCGTGTCAAGGAGCTGTTGAACATTCTGTGAAGGACTTGTATCCTGTTCAGTTGTCAATGCTGCTTCGGAACGAGTCAATGCTTCAGAGGGATCAGGCTGAGCAATCGCAGGAAGACCCGCAGGTACGTTCTTTTTATTATACTTTTGAAACCCTGCCAGGGAGCGATAATTAACGTTTTTTCTTCTCCTTAGGTTATGAGGAAGAAAACTTAATGGAGACAACTTTTCTGGTTCATACGGGGCCCGTACAACAGCCTCAGGTGGCTTCTGAGTACCCGGTTGTGGAACTACTGGGCCAGTTTGCCTGACAGTGGGGTGTGCAACCCCAGGAGTAGCTTGATGAGCAATGTGCTCCTTTTCAGTCATAGCCAGGTCACCCAAAGGTGTAACCTTTGCCGAAAAGTGCTCAAGTACGTTTGTGCTTGGCACAGTTTGTGGTACTCCCGCATTTGGTAACTCACTATTTCTTGGTTGCAAATCAGGTTTTCTGACCGGACTTTTCATTATAGTATACCGAACTTGAGGCTCCCCTCCTTCAGCTCCATAAATCTCCGGTTTCGGGGCACTGGGCCCTTCCATAGGATTATCGATTGGTGGAGAGGGAGGCCGTTTACGTGGTGAGAGTTCTAACTGGCGTCGTACAATATCGATTGCTTTTTGAACATTCTGTTTAATGCTTTTTGTCAGCGGTGTACGCCGCAGATTTTTACGAGCAGTATAATAAATTGTAGTTGTGTCATCACTATCACTACTTTCATGTTCATCGTCGTGTGTATTTCCGCCGAATGGATCAGTAGGCAGTGCTAATTGCATACTTTCCAGGCCAGCAGATAAAGATTCTAGGTCAGTGTCAAATTTGGAAGGTGCGATGAAAGATGCTGCTTTTTCAACAATCTCCTCTATATTATCATTGTCCTTATTAGGAGTTGCAGACATACTTTGGTCAGGAGTGTGATATTTCTCCGGACTTTCAGGTATATCTGGCACACGTTGATCACGGTATTGGCCACGAAAGGCCCACTTTACAGGGCTGACCCCTGCAAGTGTCCCTTCACTGACGTTCGAGCGATCAGGAGTACTAATATGGTCAGGTTTGACACTTGGTAAATTCGGGTATAATCTTTCTTGTTGGGCCATTTCAGCAAAAGTAGGAGGGCCACGTTGGCTCAAGGCCAGCATGTCCTCATAAAATGCTTCATTGGGCCCTGTATTTGCACTTAGTGCAATTGCTTGTTCAATAAAATCATCAGTGCCAGTGTCAGACAAAGAATCACTTGCTTCTTTGTGGAGAATATTATTACCAGCATTGTCAGCTAGGTATTTTTCTTCTAACTTCTTACGGTCATATTGTTCCCATTGCTTTTGCACGAGTTGTTTATTTTCCTCCTGTATTCGCAAAATATCTGAGGGCTTAAACAAGCTCGCTGCCTTTTGCATGAGAATAGAACCAGAGCGCTTATAGGTTTGGTGAATCGCACTTGGCTCTGTGTCCATTGATGTGGACTGTGAAATCAATGAACTTTGCGAGGCCACTATACTAGAGGCCTTTGTGTGACCCCGCAAACTATAATCATGACTTTCAGGGGCTGCCCCTTCAAGAAATTCAATAACCTCATTCCTTGCTTTTTTACGTAGAATTTCTTCCGGAGTGTAAGGTCGTTTCAAGAGGTTGGACAACTTTTCCGGAAGAAATCTATATAGTTCGTGGAATCGGTATAACTTTACATGATCTAAGCTTACTTCACGAGTAAGCCCATCATAAAGATACGGCTTTACAGTCACAGTTGAATGCTGTCCAATGTCAATAACTTCAAACAAATCATCCATAAATTTATACCGTTGTTTATTTATGGGATGTTTTATAACTAACACTAATGATCCAATCTCTGGTTTAAAGGAAGGTCTTTCAGTAGCCTTCATTTTTTCTAAGTGGAACTGTTCTTCTAGATCATATTCACGCATGCGTTGACGCCATTCGGCTTTATGAATTTTGTCCTCGCTTTCACTAAGTATTTCAAATACATCCCGTCCTAAATGATAGAACGGCATTTTATCGAAAAATAACGAAAAAGGTGTGGGGGTGATCTTCACCCCTTTATCATCAGTATATGCCAAATAAGTAAGAGGGCGATTATTTATTGCGTAAATAGAAGTCTTAAACACATCGCATAACCTCATATTGTATGAGTTAGAGTTTAGGACTAAAGCACTTCTTATTATTCGTATAGCATTTTCAGCGTAAGCGTTCGAATGCTTGTATGGCGATAAAGTTCGGTAATGACATAACTCCTTAATTTTATAACGATCAACAAGGCGTTGGAGGGCCTTATTAGTCGTTAGCTGGGCACCATTATCTGCAAGTAATGTTTTTGGCACCCCAAACAAAGAAATTACTTCTTCCATAGCATTCGCTACCTGCTTATATTTAGCATCCAATAGTGGTTTAGCAATTATCATCTTAGAATAAACATCGACAAATACTAACAGGTCTTTTGCAGAAGACCCTTTGACTAAAGTGTCATCGAACTTGGCCAAATCAATCATTACCAATTCCCATGGCTGAGTCGGGATGCGGAAACGCCCCTTCCCAACAAACCTAGTATTAGCTTGGCGGTATAAAGCACAATGCATGCACGCACCAATAATAATACGACTGATTCTGGCTGAGTAAGTTGAATACATAGATTGGGTAAAAAGAGTATTAGTCTTTTTACTTCCCAAATGGTTATGTAGCAAATGAATACATGCCATCAGGTACACACAGCTGGGCATACTCATATATACTTTCGTATTGGTCGCAACGCTAAAAGGTAACTTTACATTCTTGCGAATGACCAACAGGGCACCGTCAAGGACACGATATTTTACCGCAACATCTAGTGGTACTTTCTCTGGAGGCGAAAGCATAATTAAATTTATTATCTTTTGTGTTTCTTCACAATTTTGTTGCAACTTAATGAGTAGGTTGCGTGTAATTCCTGGTAAATGTGGCGATATTCGCCGTTTAACAGTGACTGTATCTACTCTTAAGTTATTTTCTATATGATTCACTGGCGAATCAAAATCAGCTTCACCATGAAATGAATGGGATAATTTAGAAAGTATCTCGTCCTCAAGAATTTCATCATCATCATGTTTTGCTTGGAGTAAGGTTGACGTGTCGTCGTGCACAAATGGCGGCTTCGTGCCGATCATGTCAACCCATTTGTCATTTAGGCGATGCAACCTTTTCTGGAGTAGAGTCTTACTCATAGTTCCAGAATTCACAAGTGTATCATACACATGTGTAAGTAATTCCTGTGTTGTAAGCACCTTATCTTTGATCGCATCGGGTAGAGGGTATTTATTTGAATAAATATCCTTAGTAATCTGTCCCGCAATAGAGTAAGGCGCATAAAATACAGTTTCACCTTCTGGTGTTTGATGGTATTTATTTAATAATACATCAACTACTTCTACCTCTGTGCGAGGCACAGCCCTCAATTTCCATGCTACAGGCAGGGAATAAATACGAGCTGCTAATCTATGAGTAAATGCATCTTTACCAGTAAACGAACTAGCCAGCACGCTGGCTATTGATAGACAATCCGTAACTATGACTAGCCGCTCATAGGCGAATAGTATGCTTTTAAAATGGTTTATCATTGTTAAAACTCCTAATGCTTCACGCTAAAACGAGTGGTACGAGAGGCAAACTGATAAAGGAAAGCGTGCGCTGTGTGCACCAACACACACAGCTTTACCATCCTCATTCACCTCCATTAATAAAGCTGATGTGCTAATTACCCCAGAATCAACCACTAAATAACCTTCTTTAAAACGTGGCAATGCCAGTGACATACCTGTTTTAATCTCGTCTATTACTTTATAGAAACATTTTTCTTGGAAAGCAGTGAAGGTGAACTTTCCTGTTTTCCCTTGCGCTGTTTGTAATACATCTAGCAGTGGAGCTGTGTATGTAGCCATATTAGGACAGTACTGGCTTAACCAGTTTGTCATTCCAATAAACTTTTGCAGCTGTTTCTTGGTTGTGGGAATAGGGAAATCATCAAATGCAGACCTGAATTTATCGGGCATTCGCATAGTCATAATCCCATTTTCGTCAATAGATATTAGGTGCCCTAAGACTGTAGCTTCTTTAACACCTAATTGTGTCTTTTTAATTTGTAATAGGGCATTTAAGTCCTTGAGGCTTTGAAACAACTTCCTCAGATCACCTAAATGTCGTATGTAATCATCCAATGTAGCAGGCCTAGGCTCGCCAGGGTTCTTACAGGCCACAACCAAATCGTCTACATATACACATGTAAAGGGCAATATCTCAGGGTTAAGGGCCTGTTGGAGGAGCTCTGCGAACATTCTCGGAGCAATGGCGATCCCTTGTAGGCATGACTTACTTTTCAGAAAGACTGATCTATATATACTGCGAGGGGACGTTACTGCAAAGCAGCACATATCAGCACTATCAGAGTCCACAGGTAAGTTATCGTATCCGGATGTTACATCGAAAGATGACATTAAACACGAATTAGATAACATCCCTAGCAAGGTAGGGATAGGTGGCACTATGTGCTCCGAAGTCGTAAATATCAGATTTTTATTAAAAGATGTTAAGTCAACTAGTAGCCGAGGCTTGCGTTGCTTCATAGGCAGCTTTTCATCATTTGGCCTTGAAGTCAAGAAACAAGGGCAAGCCGAGTACCTATTAAGTGACTTATCCACAATTTCAATTAATCCAGATGACAGCATTAATGCTATTTTACGGTCAACCTGCGTAGTTTCATACTCCGACATGTTAAATACTTTTGGCACTAATGGTTTATCATCCTTTAACTGGAACTTCATGGGTTCGACATTCCATAGCCTATATGATCTAGGATCCTCCGAGAATATAGTCTTATATTCTATTAAGAGGTCCCTAAAGTCTTCTCTGACCTCATCCGGAATGTGTTCTAGATCCATGTTCAGGATCGTGTCTGGTTTCAATGGAAATGTATAACCTGCTACTCCATTTAAAACACGGAGGGGGTCAAATTCACTTGGAAATTTCAAAAGGAGATTATAAACCTCATCATATAGTTTTTGGTTATTTCTCTCATCTTTAGAAAGCTCCAGGCTAGCTGATACGAGGTCTAGTTCAGAAGGACTTTTTAGAACTGTTTGTCTGACACTGGTATCCACAATAGGACCTTCGTAAATAGTAGTGAAGCTCTTAAGTGGCACTTTGATGCCCATGTTCTTTGCCAAGCAAGGCTTGCACGAGCAACCATGTGGTTCAAGTACAAATGGTATAAATTTACCAAATTTTGTCTTTATATCCTCTTTGGTAAGGTCATCAGGGTACATTTGTAACCCAGATAACACTAGCAATGCAGCGGTGGTTGCCATACAAAGTGGGTCACCTACATGCACATCGCCATCCATAAGTGTTCTGATCCACACGTCGTCGGCCACATTTTGGTACCGTAATTGACCAATTATTATGTACATAAGCGTGGTTAAGTAGCCAATATTCTCAGCATGTTCGCTAGGGACATGGAATATTAACTCAACATTGTTGGACAACTTAAACATGATACCATGAGCTCCAAGAACATTTAGTTCAAAATACTTATCTAGTTCATTTCTTTGATAAGCAAGGGGGTAATTCTCATACTCATGTATCATCATAGTTATTATGACCCTATCCATCCCATTGAGGTAGGATTCAATAGGACACAAGGCAATGGTCATGCATGGTGGGCAAATATACTTATATTTTAGCCATACTACTTTAAGTTTATCCACCATCATATTCATCTTTATTACAATGCGCTTTTGTTCGCCAGACAAAAGTTTATGCCCTGGGACAATAACAGCCCACGGTAATTCATCCCATTTTTCTCGTTTCATAAATTTGCTAATTATCACATCAGTTATCTCTTCGTAACCATCACTTTGGTTAGCTGAGATAAATACGTAATTTCCTTTTCTACTAATCATAGGCTTGTGGCTTCCCCTTAATGGCTCATAGGCATTGAAAAAATGCATATCAGTAAAGGAAAGTCCATTTATATCAGTAAACTGCACAATTACGTGCGAATCTAAATAATTGCAGTAACATGACTCCATCTCATGCTCCAGAGCCTTTAGACTAATGTTAGCCACATGGGCTGCAACCGTACTTTTAAACTTCTGTTTCTTGACAATCCTGGCTCGCCCAATCACTGCATGTGCATTTAAGTAGATGGGATCCTCAGTATTATTCCCAATATTTACTGGGAAAGTACCTTTACGAGTGACTGCAGTAAGTGCCCCCTCAGAGGTCACTCCGCGGTACTCGTTACTAGGCATAAAGTTTAAGTACTTATCCACCAACCCGGAATAGACATTCTTCTGGCGGTGAGTACGACTAAGTTCGTCATCTTCGTCCGAGTCAGAATCTATTTGGATATCATTACTGATGACAGGTAAATCATGAGGTAAACTAGCCATGGCAGTCACTTCTTCTCCAGGGAGCAGAGTGATCCCTTCATTTATTGCTACTGGGTAGAAAGCCTCTTTTGATAGTAATAGTGGAATTTTCTTATGCTTAGATTTTCCAGGAAAATCAATAAAGTGCTTTCCATCTTTACTAGTCATCCGGACATTATTGTCCACTAATAACGAGTTCCCTATCATTAATAGTGTATCGCAATCAGACACAAGGAAAACAGCCTGTCTGATTAAAACACGATTTCCAAATGCAACTTGAATAGAGACAGCTTCATTCCCTGGGAATTCTTCTCCATTAAAGTTCTTAATTACATAATTAGTTTCAACTCGAGGTAGAGTGTAACCAATCTTGTCTTCGATCAGTTTTACAAGGGTGCGTGATATTATCTGCACCATTGCTCCACTGTCAAATAAAGCATGCAAACGTATTTTTCCAGTTATCTCCACTGGTATAAAATACCTTTCACAAACATTGTGTAGCTTTAATGAGTATATACTCAGCATGTCATCTTCAAGTTCCGGATTCGGTAAAGGTTCAAAATGTGTTACTGGCTCTGCTTCATTAGCATTTACCGAGGCCAGATGTGTAACGATACCATCATTACTACAAGTTTTTTGCTCATCACTCGTGCTACCTTTTACAAAGTAGTACCATAAAGCTATTATTGCTCCACTACAGATTACTGTAATTGGCCAATAATCCCAACCAAATAAGCAATATTGACATATTGTTATTGCAAACAGTATTATGCTAATCTCAATTACAGTCATAGTATGCTGATGGACAAACCGACTTTTTCTACCCCTTATTGCAAGGACCAGAGCCTTTTTGTCCTCACTTCCACGAGTCATAATTTCGGCATTTTTCACAGATTGCTCCTTTAAATAATCAAAGTAAGCTCGTCCTACTTCTTTGTTACATTCTCCCCTCATAAATGAAGGCAAGATGTAACTATCTTTATCATTCTTATTGGGAGTTTTTGTACTTGGTCCCATTATTGTTTACGAGCAGGTCGTGTCTTCCAACACTGTTCTCCCCTAAACTCAAGGTGCAATCCTTTACACAACGGGCACAATGTGCCATCGTTTCTAATTGAGGTCAAATTCGTGTTTGGGTAATTTGTACACTGTGTAGCGTAATGCATTTGGTTGCAGAACAAGCACCCATTAGTCTGAAGAGGGTTTCCTTCAGGCAACTTAGATGTATCTATGTTAAAAGTTTTTCCCAACCTATTTATTTTCTCGGATGGTGATTCAGCTTTCATCATAGCTACTTCAACAGCTTGCCTACTCAACTCAAAATTTGCTCGAGCCAACTCGCATTGTAGCTCATTTATTATTTTAGCACTTCGTTGACTACGGCCAGAGGCTGCTGACATAGTGCTAGCACTGTCTAACACCTCTTCTTCAGTAGCTTCAACCATAGCAATTCTAGGTTTGGCACGCATATTGGGTACCATTGGCAGCCTCTCCTCTTTATGAGCCCTATCCAGGTCCCTTGGCACATAGGTACCTAGGTCACTGCCAATCAAGTTCATCATGATATTGTAGGCGTGCAAACTCCTAGCAGGTATATTCGCTCTCAGCAGATAGTCGTTGTATTTGTTTACTAATGACTGGTAATTCTGAGGCCAATGACGTCCTAAAAGTGCAAAACCATCAGAGATGGCTTCAGAGACTGCATGAGCATCTCCGCCATCTCCAATGGTTGTGCTATGTATCTTCATTCGCAGTCGAAGAATTGCCTTAAGTGTGGCAGTGAAGCACTCAGTAGGCTTCCGGATCATCTCCTGAATGAGGAAATATGGATCCTCTTTACGCACAAACTGCGTGTAGTTAAAGATATCTTGCCATAGCAATTCCATACCATCTTTTCCTTCTCCAGCCATCCCCTTAAAATACTCACTAGTATTCTGGGATGAAGCCTCACACATGGCTGTTAACAAAGCTGCATGAGACCAATGCTGTCTGCCAGCCTCGTTCGCCATATAGTCCAGAAAATTTATTATATTCTCAGCAGTTAATGAGGAACTATGTAAATCAAACTTTTTAGTATATTTGTGCCTAATCTCCTTCATTGACTGTGAGCTTGCATACTTAACATGGCCATTCGTAGGTGCAGCGATGTAACCTCTCATGGTAGTCGGATCATAAATGCTCCTAGAAGTGTCAGCTGATACTCCAGCGGCCACACTTATTTCAGGGGTCTTCAAGTAGCCCTCTGCCAATATCTGCTTTTGGAGAGAAGTAAACTCGTCCCTCGTGCTAAGTACACTAAAGAGCTTCTGCATCTCAATCAATTTCTTTCCTGAGGATAAGTTTGGGTCAACCATCTGAAGGATTACTCGTCTGGCTGATTCCACATCCTTAATCTCGTCGGTGTTAATTAACTTCAGCCTCTCTGAAATCGGAGCAGACTCATCGTAGATGACGTCAGTTTCCGGCACCATTCTTTCCTTCGTCGCAGCATCTACTATGCTTAAGGTTCTTTCTAAATTCTTACTGAAGATAGACTCTACTTTTGCCCCAACCATGTGCTTAGCCGTGATTTGTGCAGAGGCAATGATTTTATTTGCCGTGCTTGCATCATGCATTTTCGTGTAGTAAGCTTTTACCGTGTTCAATTCCTGAATATTCAAATGGCCTCCTGACAACATCTTTTGTACCATCCTATGTACAACTTCCATTGGAGGAAGCGTGACAGAATTAGTCAAGTTGTGCAAATCACGAGGATTCATTTTAGTCGAGGTTAGGACTGAATTATTTTGGCCATTCAGATCAACACCTGTAGTGAACTCATGATGGTTAGTCCCAGGTGGACTTGCTATCGAGGACATATCTGGAACAGCATTACTCGTCTCATTGTTTGGAAAATGTACACTCTGGCCTGAAGTTTTCTGTGGCTTCAGGTTAAGCGGCTCATTTAGGAAATAATCGATTTGTAGGCCATAAAGCCTTGCTACAATAGAAAATCCATCTCCAAATGCCCGTATCTTTAGCCAATTTCTGGATATCAATGTCGCAACCATTTCATGCGTCCCTGACATTGCGTAGGTCATGGAGCTTCCATCAACTTCTTGGATACGCTGCAGATCTTTCTTTTCCTCAATACGAGTTAGGAACTCATCCAGACCAAAACAAATGCATAATAAAGCACATGTCGTGCTTGTCAATGAATTAGGGTCAAGTGCATCAATATATTTAACCACATTTACAACCTGGCCTACTGGATCTTTAAGAGGCATAGTACTAATGATTGCCGTAATATGATCATCCAACGGTCTAATTGGCTCCCTAGGAACAATTACTATTCGAGTCCTATCCCATACAGCTGCTATTTGTGCTGGGGTTACCGTAACAAACTCTAGTGCTTCAGGGTAAGCAACGTGTGGCAGAAATCTTTGCAAGACAGTCCTGCTGGTCCCATTTGGGTGGCATTGGGATAAGTACCCTTGAAAAGTGTCCTCACTAATCCCAAGATGGTGCAACAATCGCTCCTTGACTTTCGTAACTTCCTCAGCCAGAGTAGGTCCAGCGATCCTAGAATCCTGATTTGCCATTCTTATCTTGTAAAAGGCGTGACGGAGTCACACTGAGTATTTCTTATCTCTTAGAGGTGCAACGGAGTCACACGCAATATTCTGGTCTTAGTACACTACTGTGTGTACTAAATTCGGCAATACCGAATTAAAAGCTATACGCTGTTCAAAGCACAGGGAAGCTTATCCTAGTTACTACGCCGCGTCAAGTGACACAGAGAAAAAGGTTGCAATTGCTAAGCTCGTTTATTTATTTTTTGTCAAGGCTATGAGCGGCCAAGACAAAACACACACACAAACGCACGCACAAATACACACACTCACTTATTACAATATAAAAGATGGAGTAAAATTTGGCACTACTGGTGCCAACAGGTGTATGGATGGTAATTTCTTCTAAGTCTCTGAAACAAAGGTGCATCAACTTTTTACGCAAAAAAGGTATGCCACTTCGCCAACCAGTGTCGACTCAGTGAATGAAAAAATAAAAGTTTGCCCACTCCTCCTCGAGTTGCGGGCCGGCCAACCTTCCCTGTGCCCTCGGCAACTTGTCCAAGGTTAGCCAGTTTTTTGGGCCCCAAACACGCATTTTCCTTTGTGGCTCCCACTCTGGCTCCACGCGTGGCCTATTTGGGGTTTGTTGACTCACAACGGAGTCATGGATTACATCATCTTCTTCCATCTGTGTGGCCAAACCCACGGACGAGACCCACTAGTGTCGCAACACTCTTGCGCTCACTCGCCCCATTATGGATAGGCAACAGAGGCTCAGGTCGCAACCTGCACCTTGGCTGGCTTTCCGGCTGCCATGGCACCCATACTCCAAGCTATGCCATGCGGAGCCTGCACGCATGCATTCACCTCCGGGAAAGACAGTGTCATTGTTACTTTGTGTAGGCCCATCATCATAACAATGGTCCATGGAAGACATCATCAACGGGCTGGTGGTACGTCACGGCCTGTACCTTCTTGCACTCCCCGCGCGCCAGTTCCAACCCGCCAACGGCATCAATGCGCAATTTGGGTCTAAGGGAATCTAAAGCCTACGCACCACATAGGCCCAAATGCCATCGGAGTGACCCCCATCGGCTCGTCAGCCTTCGGGATTTTTGCTTTTGTACTGTAGTAGACACACCCTGATCGCAATCAGCGTGCGGCCCAACCTGCGCCGCAGAGCAGGAATCTTGATCCACACCAAGACATTTTCCGGGACTTCGTTGTATTTTGGTCTTCAAACCTTTAGGAGAGAAAGTGGCCTTCAATCCCTCCGGGGCCTCCAAAATGGTGTGCGACGGTCACACCCTCTGAAGCCTAGGATGGTTAGCATCGGCTTCATGGTCGCGGTACCGTTCGCAGCCTCCGGGTGCTGGCCGGATGTCTACTCGCCTTGGACCCAAAGCCGCAGCCTCAGTGCTCCAACTCTGGCGAGATACATCACATGGCAAGCTTCAGTGCTGTAGACCAGTGATTGGGCCTCCTACCCACGTCCTCAACGGCCTCAACAGCCTCAGACTAGGGTGCATAACTGCCCAGGAAACCTCTATACAAGTTATGGTCGAACAAAGTCAAACAGGGTTGTCTTATTCACTCGGCTTTTAACACCACACAAATTAATGGCAGCAAATACAAAGAAATAAGTACTGCAGCAAATATTCTTGTGGCCATCTTCTTCATGCCTCAGCACACTTTGGAGAACTTTGGTGGGACAATAGCAGGGCAGAGCTCACTCAATGGGCCATGTGCACTTGGTCCATGTCTTGTTTCTCTGAAGTCCCCCATCGAACTCCCCGAGTCTTCTCCTTCTTCTCCACTCGATGCATCGCAGCAAGTTCCATCAGCTTCCATCTGCTTCTCTCCGTTATCATGCAGCTGCAGGTCCTCTCTATGTAGCAGCTAGCAACTCCTCCACTCAAGGTCAGGTGAATTGCCATAGGTAAGGCTCAACGCATAGGTAGTAGCAGCAGCAGCAGCAGCAACAATCAGAGAGTTGGAGGAGATGAAAAGGTGTTTTTTGAGAAGGGAGGTTTTGTGATTTTGAGATGGTGATGTAGCGGTGAATGGGCAACCTTCCGGACTTCTGGCGGCTCCACGGGCTCCACGGTTTCCACAGGTTCCACTGGAGGGGTCCAATCAAGTCCTATTCTGGTCGTAACGTGCACCAGAGACATGATGTACTTATTGCCCATCATAACTAATACTTGAGGGAGAACTTAAATCTAAGTTAAAGCTATATCTGTCATTATTTGCGCTTTTTGGGTAATTTTGTCAAATCTGGTGACTAATCGCCATTTTTTATGTTAAAATTCTAAAAAAGTGAAAAGCTTGAAAAAAGCTTGAAATGTGAAATTTTGAGCTTGACAAAGCTTGAAAATAATTTTCAAAAGCTTGGGATCGCTCGAACACTTTTCAAAAAGCTTGAAGCTTGATCAAGCTGAAAATTTCCGGCTCGTTCCATCACACAGTCACTAGGCATTTCATTCAATCCTCTTTTTTACAAAAATCTATGTAATGGATAGTGCTGTTATTCTATAGGTACAAAGTGTCAAGATATTTAATTCAAGTAATATAATCAATATTCAATAATGGACCGTCATTGGTCCTTAAAAAATATTAGATCAATATATTCATCCCATCCTCACCTTAGTGAAAGTAAGCAAAGATATTGATCTTAATGTTAAGACAATGATGCAAGTAAAATTAATGATATCTAACTTTGACTGGAGCTGCTGACATTTTTGAATCACTTTAAAGAGTCTACTACTTAATCAAATTAAGAAGATTGAAATCGCGCCTTTTGGTTTTGCCATAAAAAGTGATACCAAGAAAAGCAAAATTGAGTGATTTAGCAAGTCATTCCATAAACAATATTCCAACATGGGCTACCGTAAAGTTAAAATGAAATGATAGCAGCGCCATCTGTGAGCCAATAGGTCAAACCAAAATACGTTGAAAAACGCTGTTTTTCCATTAGATTAAAAATGAAAAATGCTGAAAATTATTACATTGCTAGAAATGTCAATTTTTAGTGAAATTCTATGCTAGGTTCAGGGATGGCTTTTGGGTAAGCCAGGCACCAATTAAATTCCACAATGGTTATGCATAATAAAAGTGACTGTATTGTTAAATGAAATGAATGCAGGTATTTTTTGCTACCACTTTGGATGGCCCCACCGCAGCAATGGTAAAAATTACCAGAAGTGGATTTTGTCAGTTATTATCATTTTGGCCTTTTTGGCTGCCAAATGGCGATATTATAGCTAGTTCTCATATTTTTCTAGCTAGGCTCCTAAAACGTTAAGCAAGGCTAAAATAGCTAGGAAAAAGCTGTTTATTGTGCTGATATTTGCAAATATTCGAATTTTTTTCTGATTTTGACTCAAGTAAAGCATTCCTTCACCACTATAAAAATTATCAGTGTCAATGTTGTCTTTGTTGTCACTGATCAGTGTCCAAAGTGAGCCATCGCCTATTCTACCTGGCCCTGCCCCCATCTGTGTTCATCCCAGTGATGACCATGATCAAGCAGACGTGCATGTCTCCCTCTGGATGGTCCCGGATCATCGTTGAGAAGCCCTTTGGCAAGGACTCGATCTCTTCGGCCGCCCTGTCCAACCACTTGTCCTCATCGACCACTACCTGGGCAAGGAGATGGTGCAAAACCTCATGACACTCCGGTTTGGCAACCGGATCTTCAGCCCCACCTGGAACAGGGATAGCATTGCGTCCATCACCTTCAAAGAGCCCTTTGGCACTCAAGGGCGTGGTGGCTACTTTGACAAGTCAAAAGACCTTTCAGAGAAAATATGTATATGCTGGGGTGGTCAAATTCATTTAGGTTGCTGTGACAAAAAGCAATGCAATGGTGGGACACAAAATTTGGTGAGACATATAATTTGGTAGAACTAAGTCACTGAACAGTCTTGGTGGAATTAAATTGATGGTAGCTCATGGTGGGACACAAAATAATGTGGTGAGACACACAACTTGCTGGGACAAAGTCATAGAGGCCTCCTAATGGGACAAGAAGAAAAGGTGAGACACAAAATGTGGTTGGATGCTCAATAAGTTGGGACACAAAACATGATGGGACATAGTCATGAAAACTCAAGTTGTGGGACAAGATTGACGGTGGGGCAAAAATTCAATGAGAGAGAAACATTTATTTTGGTGGGACAAAGACACAAAAATATTAATTTGAGACAAAAAAGAAGATTTATATCATAATTTCCACAAGTTTTAACTTCTAATTTATTAATTATCTTTTGAAAAAGGAATTTGAAATTGGCTTCTCATTTATCTCGAATCAAATGGACTTTTGGCTGTTTTCGCCCATTTTCGGCCATATTTCGCATCACAATTCCGGTCGCACCGCAGCGCGCGAAATTCAAACTGAAAAATGTCAACAACAAACACTGAGAAGTGAGAAAAGTCTCATTAATCATAATTTTAGTGGAAATCTTCAATTCTTCATTCAGGTGAAATTCAACACTGCAAACAATAACACAATTTTTGACATAATTACTTTTTTCAGTCGTCAAAATGGCGGACTTTTATGTTCAGGACAAGTTTCGGCAAAAGTTCGCCTCGATTTTCCACTGCGCTCAATCCGGAATCGAAAGCGCGGCGGAGTTGGACCAGTTGAGCTTAACCAGTTTGAGGGAGTCGATCATGGCGCTCATTTTGGCGGAAATCGAGGCGCAATCGCCGGTGACGCTGAATAATATCAACAATTGCTTCAACCGCGTGCAAAAACGCCTCGGCTGCGCCTTCATCGATCTCATGGTGAAAGCCGTGGAGTTTAACCAGTTCATCGAGTTCGAGTTCGTCATCGCCGTCGCCAGCAACTTGAGTCCGGACATGGTACACAAATTGTTCACAGAGTTCAAATCCGCCCTCAAGGTGAACACTTTATTTTGCTAATATTTATACTAATAGAGTCTGGATCAAGAATGTTCTTTTTTTAGGCAAAAAACTAGTGCTTATCTGGGAAGTGGAGTCATTTTCTTAAGAAATGAGACCTAAGTTCAGGATTGAATATTATTAGGTTAAAATATGGCTTGTCTTGAATTTACAGAAGAGTCTGGGTAGGGAAAAATGAGACCTGATTTTTATTTGGAGAAAATGGAGTGTTGCTTCAAAATTGAGTGTCAGACCCAAAAATACACTTTTTCAGATCTTAAAAAATTGAGTGTCACACCCAAAAATGCACTTTTTCAGATCTTAAAGAGTTCAAATCCGCCCTTTATTTAATTAAAATCAATATTTTGCTATTGTAGATAATGAAAAAAAGTCACTTGATAGTTGATAAATATTTATCTTTGATTGATTGTAGATTCTTATTTATAAAAAAGTAGACCAGTACAAAAGACCAAATGAAAATATTTGTTAGCTCATTGTCAAATTTTGAGTCTCATTCAAAATCATCAGTTGAATTATAGGCAAAAATACTAACTTATGATATTAGATTAAAAGTTGAGTCACACTCTGAAAAATGAGAGCTCCAATTTCATAACTGAAGTGAATGTTAAGAGTATTTTTAATCCTTAAATAAAAGTCAACTCAATTAATGTCTCATTCTGAGTTTGGTTGAGTCAGTTCAATAATCTGAAAGAAACGGATTTTTGGCATTTTTTTTTGAAATCTAAAATTCAGGAAAAGCCTAAGATAAACAGATCTGGATTTTTACTCCTCAAAGTCCTCGAGGCTCGAGGTCTGGAAAAGTATCTCACTGCTTTCCAAATTAGGATATATTTTATGTTAGGAAAACATAAATACATCTTTTTGCATATCAATCAAATGTGTATTTTATTTATTTAATTTTGTTTAACATCATACTTTTTAATTTGTTTTAGGGAGCTCCAGTTCCATTGAGGTTTCTCATCATTTGTGATGAATATGTTTTCTGTGAAGCTTCAGCAACATCAATCGCATTATTCGAGCGCATACATAGCCCATTTTACTGTAGCCAAGTGGAAGCTTGTGCATCGGATCCGGATTTTGTAGCAAGGCTTCTACGATACTTGGACAAACGTGTCAACATTGTCTGCCTTGCCAACCTCAAACTAAACAATCCTCAAGAAAGATTCATTGTCACTGCCAACAAAGGTTACTTCAAAATTCTAAATGAATCATTAATTATTATTTTTTATCATTAATAGATAATGCTCATATCGGACTGATTCATTATTGGGTGGAGTTGACGTTCAAAAAAGAAACAGTGCCAATGTTTGCAAAGGCAAAGTTGGAACCTGACGAGTGCCAAAACCTCAAAGAACTCATTTTCCACATCCTGATTAGCCAGCAAAAGTACGACAAGGACTTGCCACCAATGCTGGAGATTATCAGCACTCAAGTAAAACATTTTGTTATTCATTAATCGAACAATGTACTGATTAACTTTTCAGAAACAATTTGCTACTTGGAACTTTTCGGCACACTTGTCACAAGAGTTGAACCAGTTGTTGACAAAGATGGACTTTACTTTGCTTGTTGATAAAGTCTTTGAACGGGCTGCAAACATGAAGCTGGTTAATTTGAACTGGCCAAACTTGCTCAAAATCGTCTCTGCCACCATGGTCTACCGACCAGACCTCCAAAAACTCATGCATGGTATTGCAATTTAATCTATTACTTATTGTCATTTTTTTCAAAACTATTATGTCAATTAAATGTTAAATTCAGTTATTTAATTTGTTAACATATACATGTGGTATATATAGCTCATCTAACTTCAATTACATTATTTTTATGCTATGCATTGTATGATACAAATGAATTTATTTTCAGCTACAATGGAGAACAAGTTGTATCGCTACATTGATTACATCGAAAACAAGCAAAGACGACATGAGTTCATTGCGATGCTCATTTTGTGCAGGCAAATGAGCCTTGAGCCAGTGGGCAAATTTGACTCTTATGGCAAATTGTACGTGCATTACTTTGCCACTGGCAAAGGCATTGCTCCCTATGCAAACAAGCTGACCAATCTTCTCAAGTACTTGACATTCATTGCTCCCTATGAGCCAGCTTGGACTCTGAGGACTCACCTGGCTCACCCCTTGCCTGTCCCTTTCAATTTGAGGGACAAGGCTGCAGATTACTACAATCTGGCACGAACAAGGCTCAAGGATCTTCGCGAAGAAGAAAGAGGATCTTCTTCGATCCTCTTCTCAGCATTGGGAGACCTTGACAATGCTACTGAAACAGATCAAGAAATTGACAAGGTTGTTGCCATGTTTGAGGCAAACATGTGCATGGAATTGCCACCTTATGTGCATGAATTGAGTGTCTTTAAGCGCTCATACTTCACTGGCATTTTCCTGCCCAGGTTGCTTTTCCTCCAGGAAGTCGATCCTCAAGAGTCGAGATCCCTGCTAGTTCAAGCTCTTCGAAATGCTGGCAAATTGTCATGACCTAAGCTTTTGAACATGTTACCAATAAAACATCTATTGCTTGCTGTCTAAGCAAAAATACTAACATAGTAGCTTAACTTATTGAAATAGTTAGCTGACAAATTTGTAAATTAAGTTGTTATCAAAGTATAAATCATGAATTAAATTATTAAACCTTCTTCACATTAAGCTTTTTGATATGCAAATGTTGCTTTTTTCTGCAATTGTATAGAAGGTATACTGGTTACCTCTTTTGGGCTTTTCAAAGTATTGGGATCCACAAAGCATAGAATAAGATTCCACTTAATCTGTGCTCAGTTAAAAAAGCCTGTATTGATTATTACTAACTCTGTTCAAGTAGACTGCTTTAAGATGGACTGAATATAGCCATAGGTTTGGTTCAACAACTCTTCACGTCAGGAAAATGAAGTTGCTTCTCATGTCTTAATCAGCTTGTTCTCCAATAAAGTCACTGTTTGGAAGTGTGTTTCAGCTAACTATTATTAGTTCATATAATTGTTTCTTTGTTGACAGTCGACATTCGAATAGTTTCTTCTGTATGCAACACTCAATGTAATTTGTTCGTTCGACAGAAGTCTCTGAATAGTAAGCATTCACTGGTATGATCCAGGATTGGGTCCAAGTCCAGCTGGATCTTGTGGTGCCATTCGGGGATCCACAGGCCTGAACATGGCTGAATTATACCTCGACAACAAGATGCCAACGCCCTCGATGACAGCCAACAAAAATCCACCAACAACTGCACTCCCAACCATTGTCACTGGGCCATTCCTGAAAATAAACTTATGAATTACGACTTTGATCATTCCAGCGCTTTACAATCAAACCAAGTCTTGATGGTTCATTGGCTAAAGATATGGGCTTGCAAGTAAGCAGTCCTGGTTCAAAACCCATTATTACTATTATTTAATTGAATCGGCTCTTGAGGCAACTCATGAAATTAATTTCATAAACCTGCAACCAAGCAAGTATTGATAACTAAATCATGCATTTATCAAAGCCTGCCCTCACATCCATGTTCAATAAGTGAACAAGCCAAAAGTATGCTCATTTGATAGAGGATAACACATAGTTTGAGGCCTGGTTAATTAACTTGGCTATGGTCTGATTCCAAGGTGAGAATGTTATGTTATTCAATGGCCCTTAGGTTAAGTTGGTCAAACTGTGGGCAGATATGGACCCGAGCCCAAAGCGAGTTGAGCAAAACCTTGGCTTGTTAATCACTTTCGTCCAGTTCTGAAGTAAGTTGGTCAAGTCCCAGGCATGTCAAGTTGGTCATGGTCCAGTTCTGAAGTGAGTTGGTCAAGTTCCAGGCACTTGTTTATATTAGTGCCCAGTTCTTTAGTAAGTATTCCAGATAGTTTAAGTTGGTCACAGTCAAGTTAGGTTCCAGGCCTCTAAGCTTAGTTCTTTATACATTAAGTTTGTCGCGGTCCAGTTCTGAAGAAAGTTGGTCAACTTCAAGTTAGTTAGAGTACACCATGGTCTAGTTCTGCAGAAATTTCGTCCAATTCCAAACACACATGTGAAATCCACTAAAACTAGACAAGCAAGTCCAAAATTCCTTGCTTGCATTTGCTTTGCTTCATCTGATGGACTCGCTTGATTTTCACCAATAAAAAAGGAACTTGAAATCTAAAATACCTGGCTGCCATGGCGGCTCCAGCTCCGGCTCCGGACATGATGGAGTTCCAGGGATCTTCCTTTTGTCTGAGATGTGCCAGTGAGCACTCGAGTGTGCTGAAGCAAAGACACCAGGCTGCGAATTGTCCGCCGAGGAGCGGCGCTCGCTCCTTCAACCTCACAAATCCCGCTACAGCTCTCCGATTGAATCCTCTAGGCGCGTTTCTCGCTCCGCTCACAAATCCAAAGAGACTTCCACCGATGATGCCCATTGTGAAGGCTCCGCCGCAGTCGCCCACAATTCGCCACGGACTGTAAATAATTGCTGGGTTGATTCATAATAACGAATTTTCAATATTTTACCAGGGCTCTCTGTTGTATTGATCCATTTTATTCAAGTTTAAGATGGACCTTCTTCAATTTGACGATATTTCGCTCATGTGTTGTGATTTTGGATGTTTATTTTGGAGGAGCGGTTTTCAAAGTCGATCCTGATCCTAAAACCAATAATATTTTACAATATTTTCCAAATTGACTTTAATGACACATTTCTATTAAAACATGAAAAATAATACATTAATCAATCAAGATTTTAATGTTTAAGCCAAGCCAAGAGCCATTTTAGTGTATTTCCGAGAAGTATTGTGCCTTAATTTTAAATGTTTGCTTTCCGTGTTCGATTTCATAAACAAAAACAGTTACAACTCCAAAAGTGTTAAAAGAAACTACAAAAGTCCTCAAAAACGCCAAAATTTCTCTTTAAAAAACCCGAAGAAGTCAAAGTGTTCAACTCTGATTTTGTTTACAATTTTCAATATTTACTCAAATTTCAAATTTTGGCTGTTGTTGTTTTTAAAAATGGCGGAGAAGCCCTCAAGGCTGATTTGCATCGAGTACCCGGCCAAGGTGAACAATGTGGACAAAATGGTGGAGACTTTGGGCGGATTAGAGAGCATGAACGAAGTGTTTTCGACGCCGAATCGGAGGCTCGAGCTCAGATTCCGACCGGAATCTTTTGGCTGTAAACCGGCGTGCGGCGAAAAAACGAGCAAAAGCACCTCAATGGTGATCAAAGTGAGAAGGCAGAAAAATAGCGTGACCAACGAAACCAGAATTGTCCACGAAATCCTGGATCCCGTCGATGCCACCTATCAGTTCCACAATCTGGCAGATTTCCAGTACTTGCCCATGATTGTGAGGAAATCAGATGATAATCAAATAACTTATGAAGACATCGAAGATCGAGTCAAAGTCAACGTGCTAAAAAGTCTGCGAGACCTGAACGCAGATGACTGCCCATTGTTTTTGCTACCCGCGGCCTTTTCCAGAATGGACACACCGCAGGTAACCTAAGATTATAGGATTTCAAATTTAAGGCTAGAATTTAGAGTTAAGTCTAGGTTTTAGGTTTCACTATGGACTTTAGATTTCAGACTAGATTTAAGGTTTAAGTTAACACTATATAAAATTTTCTGATCTGATTTTTGATTCCAAGATTTTGGGCTTGGTATGACATTTTAAAGACTTGAAATGTTAACTATGATCAAAGAATCATCTTAAAAATTAAATATATTTAAGACTTGAGGACTGTTTTTGGTTTTAACCCATCTTTAAATGAAATTTCAAAATTAGTTTTTTTTTTGTAATCCAAAAAAGTGAAGCTTGTATTCATTCTAAAGGACTACTTCTTTCGCAAAGAAGCTCGCGAGGAGAAAACGAATAATGAACTCCCTGAAAACATCATTGGCCGAACCAGACAGCGAAGATCCTTGCACAACATTTTTGTCACCTATGAAGTTGAAGCCATTCCGGAGAAGCCGAAAGAAGGCGCTGGCACTCAATTGGCGGCGAACATGATCGACGCCTCAGATGTCGAGAGGATCAAGGCCATGTTTCGGGATCAACCGGTTTGGCTCAAGGCCGCCCTCGTCCATTTGAGTGGGATTCCTGGCAAAAAGGTCAAGTTCATCCTGCCTGTGGTCGCCTATTACTTTTCATCCGGACCGTGGCGAAATCAGTGGGTCAGGTTCGGCTATGATCCAAGGCTTGACAGCTCGGCCGGGCCTTACCAAACTCTGGATTACAGGTGATTTCAGTGAATTTTTCTAATTAAAGATTTTTGCATATTGCTCTCAGGCTGAGAATCGGAGGCGGAGCAAGGAACTTGATCAAGGTGAAAAGGGCCAATAATGTGCTCAATCCTTATCGGAGCACAAACACCTCAAAGCCAAGGACTTCGCTGATCCAGTTTGATTCCAATGATCCTTCGATCAGCAACAAGACCACTGAAGAGGCCATTTCAAATGACGAAGAAGAGAACGAGAGGATCAAGGATCATTACATTTTCAGGCCAGGCAGGCTGCCACCATCGAGGCAAATGTTCTACCAGTACCAAAGCATTGAGATTCCGGAGGCGCAAGTACTCATTGGCAAGTATCGCAGTGTGAGCGATCAGTGCAACGAGAAGAATGGATGGTACAAGTCGGGTCTGGATGTCAAGCTTCGAAACATCCTGGCCGAAACCATCAAAAAGGCCTGCTTCGAGGATGACTCCATGTCATTTGCCTCCTCAACTGCTGCCACGCCTTTAAATGCCAATTTGTCCGAAGAAGAAGACTCTGATTCATCTGCAAGTGAATAAAAAATGTATTATTTAAACCATCAATCGAGAGGGGTCCTACTAAATGTTCTACCAGTACCAAAGCATTGAGATTCCGGAGGCGCAAGTACTCATTGGCAAGTATCGCAGTGTGAGCGATCAGTGCAACGAGAAGAATGGATGGTACAAGTCGGGTCTGGATGTCAAGCTTCGAAACATCCTGGCTGAAACCATCAAAAAGGCCTGCTTCGAGGATGACTCCATGTCATTTGCCTCCTCAACTGCTGCCACGCCTTTAAATGCCAATTTGTCCGAAGAAGAAGACTCTGAATCATCCTCGTCGGCAAGTGAATAGAAAATTCATTTAATAATGTTATTTAACCATCATGAGGTTTGGATGTGTTCTTCAGTGTTTTAAGCCATTGCCTTTGCAGTGATTGGAATTGGTTTTCTAAAATCATATTATGCGTCTCATCCATAAGCATTTAATTTCATGAAATTGTAGTAATATAATGTATTTATTTCAGCCTATATTGATATTGGCCCAATTTCTTTTGAAGGTCTTGGAAGTGGTAATATTGTAGAAGGGCGTTGTAATATGAATAGCAATAGGCAAAAGTCATGTTAGTCCCTGCTAGTGATATTTGAAAAAACATACTTTTGGTGCGAAAATCATGGCAGTGTGGGTTTTTTATTCAACATTTTATTCCATCACTAGATTTTTAGTATCTAGCAAATATGAGGCTAAAATGTAGAAATGCAAGCTAATTTGGGAATAAAGCCAAATCATTGAAGTACTGCCTAGTTCATGTATTCCCTCAAACATGTGATGCCAAGCAGCATGGAAATGAGATAATTCGATGACGAATTTGTGACAGCAGGACGTGCATGAAGCCTGGTTGGTTGCTCCCGACCCGGATCTTCTGAACCTTGGACGTGCCTGCGTAGGCGAAGCAGACCGAAATCTTTCCTCATTCACCTGGCTGAATCAGTCTGGCTTTGTTCCTTTTTGCGGTAAGTTGAAGTCACCTTGATTCTCCGGAATCATCCCCTTTAGAGCAATAAGGATTGCTCACCCCAACAACTGTGTGCCTTAATTATTGTGTGAGTATAATTGGGAATACCAACCAGTAGTGGGCTGGTGTTCCTTTGAAATAAACGATCTTATATAGCAATTGCAACCTTTTTCTCTGTGTCACTTGACGCGGCGTACTAAGACAAGCTTCCCTGTGCTTTGAACAGCGTATAGTTAGTTTTTCGGTATAACCGACCGAGTGCGACCCTTAAAAGCATTAAAAGTGCTTTTAATTCGTGCGCTGGAAAGAGAGTGCAACCCAAGTTGCACGAAAGATTGGATTTGGATTGAGTGCAACCCAAGTTGCACGAAAGATTGGATTTGGATTGAGTGCAATTTATTGCGCTCCTGAAAAGTAAAGATGGTTGACGCTTTGATCAATGCTCTTAAGGAGCGTTTGAACGTCACCGAGGAGGAATTAAACGCCTTGATGTGGCCTTGCTGCTCCTCTGGAGAGAGCAAGCCCATCCAGGTTGTCTTTTTGGAATGGGTGAAATACCCTCAAGATTTGGACGACGACTGCCAGAGGGACCAAGTGGTAAAAGCTTGGAACGAGAGCCTAATGAAAGGCCGTCCCATAAATATTGGAGATGAGCTGGAAGTTATCCTCCAGGCACTGGTGAGCATTCTGAATAAAAAGAGAATCACAGATCCTGCCTTTGGATCAAGGCATTTCGATTGGAGCAACAATGATGCTCTAGTTGAATATATGTGTAAAGGAGGTACCAACTCTTCTGTTGAGTACTTCCGATGTTCAGAAGTAAGTATAGAGGTTCTGTGGAAGGACCTCTAAATTATGGGGCATAATAGTTCATTATATCCCATTGGAAAAGGTTGCAGAGCAAGATGTGGAGCCATGCAGGTTTACGTACGCATCACTCTGGAGAATTTGATCGACTTTATCCATTAGTTGATAAAAGTATGTCGAAAGCTGGAAAACTTAGGGAATGATGGACAACTTAGTTCATGCACTCTCTGGCACATAGCATAGGTATGGATGGACTGATGGACAACGAGTACATCACTAACCTGACACGCAAGTATATATTCAAGTATATGGTCGAGATTTGCAAAGGACTGACACCCTGGCGTGGAGCCATCCGAGGATCACCAGAGGCCCTGTCTATTCACCGCAATATCACCTGCTTCAAATCACCCAATAGCCTTCTTCTTCTTTCCTCGCTACTCCCAAATCTCCATGCACTACTCACCACCCACACAGCTATTGGTATGTTATAGCTGCTGCATGGAAAGTGGAGCCACAGTTGGTGCCAATTCACCCGACCTTGGGCGAAGCTGCCAGTCAACAATGAGGAAAGAGAGGATTCGAGGAGTTACTTCAGAGAAACAAGATGTAGGCCTCAGAGACGATACTTGCCCTTCCTAGGCTTTAGAGGGTGTGACCGTCACACACCAGGACCGCAGAGGAGCAACACCGAGGACATTTCCGAGGACCAGAGAAGAGCTGTGAAACCAAAGAAATTAGCCACAAGAAGAACCTTTGTTACATATTGTGTTTCCACGATGACATGCGGTTTGTTATATTATGCAGGTGAACGAGGCTTTGCTTCGTCAAATTATTGCTTAAATATTTCATCTTTGTACCATTGGGGCAAAACAACATTGACATCCTGATGTCGAGGTTTGACCACGTGGACCTCAGTTGTGTTGGGGTCCCACCAAAATTTGTACACTGTGAGATCATCATCTTGCATCAACGTGGATTTGGCAAAAGTCAAAAAAGCGTCAAGGAAATTCATGCAGACATTGGGCAGCCAAAAGTTGGCACCAATCTGAGGCATCTTCGCTGTGGGGTAATCGGTTAACCGGTTCACGATGCCAAGGTCATTTCGAAAGCCACAGACAACAACGGGAATGCATACGAGGAAGCTTTGACACCACCATTTGATGATTTTGTGTCGAGCAAAGCTGAAACATAAATAAATAAATCTCGATTGGAAAGTGGTTTTTGGCAATTTTGGTAAGGACTCATGAGCAAGGTAGGCAAGCCACATTTTTTTAAAGGCTTGATATTAATACTACTAAAAAGCATAAATATACTATGTCATTTTCTTACGATTTATATTATTGCACTATAAAAACCATCTACTCAAAGCTAGCGATTTCCAATCAGAATTAAATCGATCTCAACAAATAAACAATCGAAAATTGAAAAAATGTAAGCTTGTCAATGTTTCACATGTGCCCTTGCCAAAAATTAAATAGACAACTCACATTTTTTGTCTTCAACGCAATAATAAGTTGGTTACCTTGTTTCCAGCCTTGGGCTGTCGATGACACGACAAGTTTTGAGTTCGATGAAGTGGCCATCTTGGTTCAAGTCCAAGTCATCCGGATTGATTGGTCCGTCGGAAGGCGTTCGCAGTCTGAAGCCATCCATTTCGGCTCCATACACAAGTGAATGTTGGCCAAGTCTGGCACGAAAAAGGCAGCAGAACTCCTCATTTTCATTGACTGGTGGCAGCTTTCGATTCTCACTCAAGTTGTCTTCGCGTTCGCTCCGAAGACCATCAAGGGCAAACTGCTCAAACTTGTAACCCCATGAGCACATCCTGGTTTGGTTTTCAGATTTGTTGGCCTCAGCCTGAAAATGTGATTCATTATAAATGCTAATCTAACTTTGTCAAGTTTTTCAGGATTTGACTATGATGCTCAAGTTTTTCAAATACCTTAATTTTTGCCTCGGTATCCATTTGTCGAAGATAAATAGTCCCTTTGTATTTGACAGCAAAAATCTGCCAACCTTCTCGGTGTTCATAAGGAGTACACATTATGGTCGTTAAAAGGCCTCGAAATGACACAAAGTCAGTAGACAAAGACCTCAAAGGCTCCGTTTGGTGACCAATATTGGCTGGATCTGCTGGGGGCACTTGAAAGGCTTCGCGGTTGTGCAGAATCCACTTGAGCAAAAATGAGATTCCCTCTTCGAGTGAGTGTGATGGATTTTTTCGGACCACCTTGTCCATGCCTTCATTGAGATCCCAATTCACTTTCTTGTAACTTGATCCAGCCTGTGGACTGAAAATATGGAAATAAACATGACAAACTGTCACCTAGAGTATTTCAAGTCTTGTGCATTTCAATTCACAATTCATGAGTATTTCAAGCCTTGAGAGGTTCAAGTCAAGTTTATTTATGGGAAGATTAGGTGCTTTCAAGTCTTACCCATTTTTGAGTCTTTCTGGGCAAAAGAAGAGCAATTGGCTTCGATTCGGGACATAATTGCGCTCGGCGTTGACGGAAAAACCGCCTATGATTCTTGGCCTTCGGAAGAACGGAAAACGCTTGTCATGAACAGACGGATCCGGATTTGGCGATCGGATCACTTCAAGATTGCTCTTCTTTGCTTCGTGCTGCTCGTTTCCGCTAATCTCAGCCTCGCTATGACGCTTCATTTTCGCGACTTTTCACTTTGTTTACATTTCAACTTTTGCCTGCGTCCATTTGACGGGAGAAAATATTGCGTTGTTTTGATGATTTTTTATATGCGTACTCCATCAACTGAGCGTAGTTTTCTAAGGCAAAAAGCAATAGTCAAAAGGCATTGAAACTGGATTATTACTAAAGATTGGTGTCGATTTCTAAGTTGAATACTGCTCAAATATTTTGAAAGTAACTCATAAACACTTTTAATTTTTACTTAGCATGAAAAAAATCGGAAATCGCATTTTCTATTGTAAGATTGTTTTGTTTCCGCTCCAATTTTCTGCCAAACCACCGTTGTTACGCATAAAGTTGACAAATTTCTGAATTCGTTCAAAATCTCAAGAAAACATGAACCGGATCGGTAAGAACGGTAGAGGTCATTACAATCCCAAACATGTCCCTCTATTTCCCACCCTGACCGATGCCAAAACATGAAACCATTGATGTTGAGCCCATCTTAAGCGAAGACTTTATAGGAAAAGAGGACTTTTAAGATTATTGTCATAGGAGATACCGGAGTGGGCTAACCGTGCTTGACTTATCGCTTTTGCAGTTGGAAAAAGTAGTCCAACTGATGCTTTTATTTGAGTTGATTTCAGGGAGAAAATGATATCTCTCCAAAGGAGGAAACAGGCACTGAAAGTCTCATCACTCAGTTACTCTAAATAACTGGCTAAAGGGGCTTTCCATGTGGTGCTTTTTTGACACTAAGTTACCAAAACTCGACACTACAATCCGTGCTAAATATTTTAGCCTTTTGTTAAATTGCATTTGAAACTAGGCCTGCCCGCACCCATTTGTCGAGTCAGTGGACGGATAGCAACACACTTACCTGCATCTAAAAACAGCTGACAGTAAAAGTCAACAAATTCCGTCAAAACACCAAGGGTCAAAAATGCAGTCAATTCGACCCTGCTTTTCTCATCGCCGGGCATTTTCCACCTCCTCCCAAAGGCTGCTAAAAGATGTCGTCATCGTTGGCGCGGCCAGGACACCCATGGGGGGTTTTCGAGGGTAAGGCCTCTGTTTACTTTTTAGAAAAAAGCAACCTTGTCAAGCGCCATTTTTTGTCAGCTCTCTGTCCTCCATATCAGCACCGAAGCTGGGCGCGTTGGCAATCCAGGAGTCGTTGAGGCGTGCCAACCTTGACAAAGAGGCTGTCGACGAGGTCTACATGGGCAACGTGCTTCCAGGATCCATGGGCCAGGCTCCGGACCGCCAAGCCGCTCTCTTTGCTGGCCTTCCCAAATCGGTTCCTTGCACCATGATCAACAAGGTCTGCGCCTCTGGCATGAAGGCCATCATGATTGGCGCCAGTAATATAGCGGCTGGCCGGAGCAAGGCTGTGGTTGCCGGAGGCTTCGAGTCGATGTCAAACGTACCTTACTACATGAGCAGGGGTGACACCCCCTATGGAGGCATCAAGCTGGTCGACGGCCTCGTCTTCGACGGCCTCACCGACGTCTACAACAAGTTCCATATGGGGAACTGCGGCGAGAACACCGCTGCCAAGCTGGCAATCTCGAGAGCTGACCAAGACGAGTATGGCATGCAGAGCTACAGACGATCTGCCAAAGCCTACGCGGAGGGCAAAATCCAGCCTGAACTATTCGAAGTGAAGGTGGAGCAGAAGAGGGGCAAAGCTCCGCTGATCGTGGCCGAGGACGAAGAGTACAGGAAAGTCAACTTTGACAAGTTCACCAAGTTGCCCACTGTCTTCCAGAAGGACAATGGGACCGTGACAGCTGGCAATGCGTCCACCCTCTCCGATGGAGCAGCGGCGTGTGTCCTCATGTCAGCCGAAGAGGCCAAGGCGCGTGGGGTCAAAGCTCTGGCCAAAGTGGTCGACTTTGCGGATGGAGCAACGGATCCAATTGACTTCCCTCTCGCTCCCCAGATCGCCAATGACAGGCTGCTCAAGCTGACCGGCATGTCTGCCCGAGACGTTGACTTGTGGGAGATCAACGAGGCTTTCAGCGTCGTGGTTTTGGCCAACATGAAACTTCACGATTTGGATCCATGTAAAGAACCATAAGAATAAGGCTAAGGCGAAAAGTCACTAGATTCGCAGCGCCATCTAGCCCGGCAACTTGAGCGAGTACATTTGGCATGGCTGAGCTGCATAGACGATCAAAAATTGGCAATTGTTAAGCTTTTGGAGCACTTGTGCAGTAAACTTCGTTAACATGAAATAATCTACTGATAACATGGCACTCTTTCAAGCCATTAAACTTAGAGCAAATTTTCAAGCTTTTCGTTTGTCGCAACCAAATTTCTCCACCCTGGCTCCTTTGATCAGCCAATCGAACTTCCACTAGTAATCATGTAACAAGTTTCGCGCTTGACAGTTTCACCATGAATACTCAAAAAGCGCCATCTAACGAAAAAGTTTGTCCCTCCACTATGCACTAGCTTATAATTCCTTATTAATTTTCCAGCTAAGGTGAACATTCACGGCGGAGCTGTGTCACTTGGTCACCCTTTGGGAGCTTCCGGAGCGAGAATCGTGATCCACTTGGCCCACGCTCTCCAACCTGGCCAACGAGGAATTGCCTCCATTTGCAACGGAGGCGGCGGAGCAAGCGCAATAATGATAGAGAAGCTATAGATGAATAAAAAAGATCCTAGTCAGAAATGCTCGTGAGAAATCAAAAAAGTATATTGTTTATCTCTTTTGCTTTGCAGAAATGAAGAAGAATCCCCGAAAATCCTCTTCTGGCGCCACGCGAGATCACCTGATGAGCTTGGGACTCGTGCCAGGCTTGGACGATCCGGATGACAACGATGAAGACTTGGAGGCAGAGCTCAACAAGCTCATGTATGGCAGCAGCAAAGCTGTAGTCAAGCCCAAGAAGAAGACGAAAATTGAGCCTAACCTGGACGCCCTGGTCGCTCAGTGCCTTGAGGACATTCCTAGTGACGCTGATGAGGATGACACCGACGAAGATCCTGAACTCCTTGACGAGCTAGCTCAGTTCGAGGAAGGTGCTGATGAAGACGTCATCTCTATGAAGGAAGAAAACACTGAAGAAACCACGTGCGCTGGCCAAAGTTTGCTTGGGCTGATTCAAGCGCGGATCGAGTTGTACCAGAGCGCTGAAAAGGCTGCCAAAGAGGCTGGTGACGCTGCCAAAGCTCGAAGGTTCGGCCGAGGCCTTGCCACGCTGCACGAGCAGCTGAAAAAGGTCAAGGCTGGCAAGGCTGTCAGCGAAGAGGACATTCCTCCCCAAATCAGCAAGGCTCCACCATCATCTTCACCTCTGAATCCGGAACCAGCTCCCATGGTGCCAAAAGCAAGAATAGAAGAATTGCAGCCTGACCAAGACCCGATCATCAAAGAGCTGCAAGACAAGAGGAGCTCCTACCGATCTTTCGCTTTGGCAGCCAAGAAGAGTGGGGACAAGCAGAACGCGATGCGAGGCCTCCAATGCGTGAAGCTCTGTGACGACCTCATTCAAAAGGCCTCCAATGGGGAGCCGGTCGACTTCCAATCGCTGCCAGAGCTGAATTTGCAAAGAGCCTTCAGCAGGGACGACCCAATCAGCATTCCGGAGAATGTGGAAGACATGCCACCACCTGATCCGCAGGTGTTTGGGGCCCCGCCTCCACCGTCCTCCGTTGAAGAGGCGCTGCAGCAGAGGCTGCAAAAGTACGCCGAGGACGAGGCCAAGGCCAAAGAGGAAGGCCACAATCAATCGAGGGTCCGGAGGCTGGGACGGATTGTGAAGCAGTACGAGGAAGCCATCAAGTTACACAAGAGAGGACAGCTGGCCTCCGTGTTGGCCGAGCTTCCCTGTCCTCCAGGATTTGGGCCCATACCCATGCCTGGAGGGGACATTCAGCCTCCGGCTCCACTTCCTGAGGAAGTGAAGCAAAAAACGCCATCTATGGACAACAAAGCTTTAGCAGCGCCCCCCAAAAAGCACGTGTCATTGCAGGAAAGGCAACTGCTGGAGTTGCAAAGGAGGCAAAGCCAATTCAAGTCGGCTGCGCTAAATGCCAAGAAGAGCGGCCAACTTGAGCAGGCCAAGGAATATCTGAGGCAGGCCAAAGGCTTTGATAACCTCATCGAGGCCGCCAAAAGTGGCCTCCCTGTCGACTTCAAAACATTGCCCGTGGCGCCCCAAGCAGTAAAAGGTACCATTTTTAGTTACTTAAGTAAGGGATATGCTGAAATGCGCGAAGTGCGACAATTGTGATATGCGATGCGCGACGAGCGCAATATGCGATGTGCCCAACGAGACAGGTGGATATGCGATGTGCGACAAGTGCGACATGCTAAAAGCGCAATATGTGATGCGAGACAAGTTTGATTTGCGATGCGCGACAAAATTTAACAGATGCGTCTGCGATGTGCGATAAGAGACAATGGGTATATGCGATGCGCGACAAGCGCAATATGCGATGTGCGCAAAGTGACAGGTGTGATAAAATGCGACAAAATCGCAATTTTACAGGTGCGTCTGCGATGTGCGCTAAGAGACAATGGGGATATGCAATGCGCGACAGGCGCGTGTGCAAAGTGTGGGAAATGCTATGTGCGGCAAGTGCAATGCATGACAAGTGCGATGCTCGAAAAGAGCGATATGTGTTGGGAGAAAAGTGCGACATGCATAAAGCGCCTTTTGCGACAAGCTCGATATGAGATGCGCGAAAAACGAGATATGTGATGCGCGACAAGCGCGATATGCAATGTTTAACAGGCGCAATGTGTGACTAGTGCGATGTGCGATGCACGAAAATGCTTGATGTGCGCGACAAACTAAAAAAACGCGCGGCAGATTGCTGAAATGATCGAAATAATCATTATAATCTATGTCGCGCATTTAAGCAGTATGTCACGTTAGCTGCGCATTTCAGAAGTCATACATGTCGCGGAATTGAGTAATTTGTCGCGCATTTTTAATAGGCATGCATGACGCACTTTTAAGTAGTTTGTCGCACTTGTCGCGCATATTTATAGCTTGTCGCGCATTTTTAATAGGCATTCATGTCGAGCATTTCAGTACTCATTCATGTCGCAATTTTTATGTGTTTGTCGCGCATATCGCGCATTTTTGCACAATTAAGCATATTTTGTCGCTACATGTATATTTCAAAAAAAATAAGGGAGGGCTGTGATTTGAAATGCATGAAGGAAATTCCAGCTTTGCATTCATGTTGCCACATCCTCTGGATCATCTTATTTTCTTTGGCTGTAGATGTGGCGATGGATTTCGAGATCGTATCAACGGAGGAGTGCTCAGCGACGACCGCAGACTCGAGCAGCCGGACGGAAATGTACATGAAACTTGAGCAAGATTTGCTCAGCCAAATCAAAATGTGTCAGGCCAACCGAGTGTACTTCAAATCGACTGGAGATGTGGCGAGCGCGAACAAGTTCCAGCAAATGGAAGAGCACACCAAAAAGGACCTGGACACGCTGAGGTTCGCCTTCAAGAGGGGCGACCCCGTGCCCAAGTTTCACTACGAAGTCAGAGCCTTTTCCAAGGTTGTGGTCTGCTCAGATTTGGCAGATAACGAGCTGGAATTCACCGTGGTGCAGGCCATCAACCTCAATGTAGCCAAGGATGCTCACACCTATTGCAGGTATTTGTTGGGATAGATGTCCACGCCTGATATTAGTGGAATCGGCTCAAGGAGTTCTTTGTATGGATGCCTATACCAGGAACTACAAACAGAACGCACGCAAAACTACAAATAACGGACGCGCACATGGATCTACAAAACTTTTTTTTATTAAACCAACCGCATATGGACCTACACTGAACCAAGCGCACTGAAGCTACATTTAGCAGATACGCACATGAACCTACATAAAAAGCTGCTAGCACAATGAACACAGAATATTCACACATGAAACTACATTTGACTAAACGCACTTTTGAAAAAATGGTAGTTGCGAGATTGTAGCTGTGTTATTATTACAATTTTCTGCTCAGCTAGTTTCAGAAAATTTTCTTGCTAACACAACATGCAAAATGGAAGTAAGTACTATAAAAATTTGTATATACAAAAAACAGCATCATACCGCACCAAACCGCACCGAATAGCACCATACCGCACCATAACAAAAGGAGTAATAAAAAAATTTAACTTAATAACAAAATTTCATAATCGCAGATATTTCAGGGTTCAAACCCCAGTCATTCCTTAACTTTTTTATTTCTTTATCTGGCTTAAGTTATGGTAAAGTCCAGCTTTGTTATTTAGGATAGTCTTACTCTTGTGGATTCTTATGCGCTTGGTTCATTGTATATTGATGTGCGTTCGTTCTGTTGTCCAAGTGCTCTTTGATTTGCTTGTAGTTTAGTGTGCGTTTCCGTCATTTGTAGTTCATGTGCGTTTAGTTGTATGTAGATTCATGTGCGATTGGGGTTGTTTACATTCTGGCCCAAAAATCTTTGTAGTTTGATGTGCACTCTGTTTTGTAGTTTCATGTGCGATCAGTTGACTGTAGGACAAAGTACGCGCCCCCCTTTGTATGAGCCAGAGGAGGGGCAAACTTTTGCGATAGATGGCGCTTTATGAGCAAGTATTTGTGGACCAACTGCCGTGCGCGAAACTTGTCACGTGACTGCGAGCGGCAATTTGATTGGCTGATAGATAGAGCTAGGCTCCAAAAATTTGGTTTTAACATTGATAAGATTGAACATTTGCGTGTGTCGATTAAAGTTTTATGGCGTGAAAGGATGTCGTGTTTTCTGTAGATTATGCTATAAGCCAAAGGCGTGAAGTCACTGGATTCCATGCGCCATCTAGCCCCGCATTTGACATGGCTACGCTACGGGCTATTTTTTGGCTTTTGGTGCACTAATTCTACAAACTTTATTAATATGACATTTTCTACGGATGAAATGGCACCCTTTCAATCCATGAAACCATATTCAACTCACACAAATATCCAAGATTTTCATTGTTGAAACCAAATTTTTCTAGCCTGGCTCCGCTGATCAGCCAATCAAAATGCCGCTCGTGATCACGTGACAAGTTTCGCGCGCGACAGTTTTTGCCAATATACTTGCCCTAAAAGCGCCATCTAGCGAAAAAGTTTGTCCCTACAATGGCTTATTAATTGTCGACAATGATATCAAATTGTACTTGCTCAAGTTGACAGGCTATAATAAGAGACTGACGTAAAGTAGCTAGATTCGCAGCGCCATCTAGCCTGCAACTTGGGCAAGTACCATTGACATGGCTTCGCTATATAGACGGCCTAAAATTGGGAGTTTTTAAGCTTTGGGAGAACTTGAGTCCTTAACTTCATTGATAAGACCAAATGTACCAACTCTGTTGAGAAAAGCAATATTGTAACTTGTCAGGTAAATTCATTTTTTCTGGAAAATTTCAGACTGGCTTAAGCATCTGCCAAAGATGTTCCCAGAATGGCATTACTTGTTGTTAGTGGCCAAATTATCTGAAAAGTTGGCTTTTTTGGTCTCATTTTATTTCCAACTAGCGCAACTGAAACACTATGCACATAAGCATAACAATGACATTGATGTAGGGCGACCCCAGCGGCCATAAAGGGCAACAGCTGGGATTATAATAGTTCGAAATGAAACTCAATTTTGAGCTCAACTCCCAAGTGTTTCTAAAAAATGTCGGTAGATGGGGCGTCTTTGTTATGAATACTAAAATCATCTTTTTTGGCCTTAATCTGATTGATGATAACACTAAGGAAAGAAGATAGGTTTTCTTTGATGCCTGGCAAGTTCTCTTTCTCTGCTTGCAGGCTCGAATTTCCATACCCCAAGGAGGCCTCGACCAAAGACAAGAGTGGAGTCGTCAAGGATACCAACTGCCCCGAGTACAACCACTCCATCAAGGTGCCATTGAACGTCAAAGACAAGTCTTGTCAACGGGTTTTCAAGCGACACTCGGCCAAAGTCGAGGTGTGGAACAAGGTGGGATTCTTGAGGAGTGACGTGTGCATTGGGATTGTTCAAGTCAAGCTTCAGCCTCTGGAGACGCAGTGCGTGCTCCATGACAGCTTTGCTCTCATGGATGGCCGAAAGGCGGTTGGAGGCCAAGTTGAGGTCAAACTGCGCATTCGCAACCCTTTGGTGACCAAGCAGATTGAAAAGGTGGAGGAGAAATGGCTGGTGATCTCCTTTCTGTGATTTTATTTTGAGAGCTCGCAATCATATATACAACACGATCAGAATTCAAGCTTCTCCTTTTCATGGGTAGCCTCAAAGTCGTCATTGTCATCCTCATCGGACTTTGTCTTCGTGCTTGCCACTTCGCAAACTAGGCAAAAAATGATGATGAGCAGCACAACTCCACTCACGACAATGATGGCAACAAGTTCAATGCTGAGATTGGGGTTTGATCCACTCTCGATTGTGTCCACCTTGGGTTGCGGCTGGTCAGCATTGGAGTCCTTAACCAAGCTGATTGAAAATGTGGAGGAGAAATGGCTGGTGATCTCCTTTCTGAGATTTTATTTTGAGAGCTCGCAATCATATATACAACACGATCAGACTTCAAGCTTCTCCTTTTCATCGGTAGCCTCAAAGTCGTCATTGTCGTCCTCATCGGACTTTGTCTTCGCGCTTGCCAATTTGTAGAATAGGCCAAACATGATGATGAGCAGCACAACTCCGCTCACGACAATGATGACTTTAAGTTCAATGCTGAGATTGGGGTTTGATCCACTTTCGCTTGCGTCCACCTTGGGTTGCGGCTGGTCAGCATTGGAGTCCTTGACCAGTTCACTTGACGCTATGGCATTGTCAATGCTGGCTGAGGGATTCAAATAAGAGTTGTGTTGTGAAGTTTTGAAGCCAGCGATTGGTGATTTGTTCCAGTCAATGCCCCCTATGATGCCCTTGTCCTCCCTCGCGACAGCTTGGAACTGGTAGTCCACCTTAGGCGTGACTTCGATTAGCATAAAGTCCATGCTATTTGGTACCAGCTCTGTGGTCTTGTAACCTAGAAAATATATCTTTAACCACTTTTTTAGCGGATTACAAATGGCTTCAAGATTTTCGCATGGTCATTGATCAGTGATGACAGCTTGCCGAATCTTACATCTAAGACATGAAATCCGGAATGAAGTGCTTCTCACCTTGTGGAGCATTCTTCTGCCAATACTTGACGAGAAATTGGTCTGCACAGTCCTTTTGGGCAACCAGACCGAACCAAGAAACCCTGACTGTTTTGATGTCCACCTGTTCAACCAGGGGAGGCCCGGTGAACGAGGGCTTTTTTCCGGGCTCCCAGCAAAAAGCGTGACTTTGGCGGACAGGTGTGCAGGTGAGCAGCACGGCCCAGATGAGGCCCAATATTCCCCCCCGGGGCTTGGACGACATGATGGCGTTACATGGGTTCACCATGATCGGATGCTCAATCACATGATTGAGTCTTGTCCGACTTGGTGCACGCTTCAGGCCGGACTGCCGAAAGTCCGCAACGGACCGCGAAGCGTCGAGCTTGCGTGGGCGCTTGGCATCCTCAAACATACGCACTCAAAGGTTTCATTGCATTGGAAATCGCTTCAACCGCAATATTTTCTTAGGGAAGTAAAATAAAATGTGGTCGCAAATGTGGTCTAAAAAGTGGTCTTAAAAGTGCTTACAAATTTGGTCACATTAGTGCTCACAAAAGTTGTCGCAAATGTGGTCACAAACGTGGTCACAAAAGTGGTCGCAAACGTAGTCTTAAAAGTTGTCCAATAAAGTGGTCTTGAAAGTGGTCTTGAAAGTGGTCTTGAAAGTGTTCTTGGCAAATGTGGTCACAAAAGTGGTCGCAAAAGTGGTCCAATAAAGTGGTCTTAAAAGAGTGGTCACAAAAGTGGTCACAAAATTACGCGTAAAAGTGGTCTTAAAGTGGTCATAAAAGTAGCATACTGAAAAGCTACGCGTGCGCCAAGTAAAATTAAGTGGTTCAATATTTAAGTAGAATTGACCATGAATTGATGTAAATTGTGCGTAGCAAACAATCCACGCACATATTTTCCTTAAATGACAATTTTGACGTATTTCCAATGTCTTTGAATTAGCAGCGCTAATTTAGGTTTAAATTTTTTTACAAGTCCTATCGAAATGAGGTCTGTTCGAAATTAAGGCCCGGTTCACCAACAAATGATGGCATACTTTTTTTTCAAAAGAGTAAACTGCAGGTTTTTGCCAAATATTTTAGCACAATTGAAAAGACAAAATAAACACCATAAAAACTGTGGCGTTGCATGGTTATGTATCTCGTTTTCTTTTTTTGCGCAAGCTTTTGGCAGGTGAAGAGGCAACTTTGCTTATTACTTCAGGTGGATCCTCAAGGCCGAAAAAGGGATGTCTTCTTTTCAGCCGAGGCTGCGGAACTTTTTCATGTACTTCTGGTTGCTGCTTGGGTTCTTGGCCAACGTTGACGTGACGAGTGAGCGTAATTTTTCCTTTGAACTGTATCGAGACTAAAGTTGGGTAAATTAGAGGTAAACAATGGTGCCAAAACAAGTTAGATTTACCCGCTTCAGCTTCCTCTTCATAGTCTTCGAACTGGTCAAATTCTGCTTGCTGACCTCGTTTACGAGCCAGTCTGGAATCTCGAAACTTGCCAAAGGCTTTTTCAGCCCTCAGCCCTTGCTTGATTCTAGTGGCCACAAGATCTTTGCTGTCTTTCGGAAGAACGAAAGGTAACTTGAACTTCTTCTTGTCAACAGCCGAATCCAGCTTTATCCCATTGTCCAATTCGAGCACTGCATTGGAATCAGCATCGAGTGACAGCACTTGTCCCTCATATCGATCTCCTTTAATCTGGATGTGTAATCAAGAAAAAGTAACATTAGCCAATGTTTTAAATCAAGTTGTCATGCACTGACCTTTTTGGGTACTTTTAACAGCCAAACTTCGTCTGCGCTTTGAAGCTCCTTCAGGCTTAAATTCACTCTGCCTTTGAAGATTGGCTCATCATCAGGCCGGTTAAGTTTTTTCCTCAACTTTTTCTTCCTGATTTGGGCGCCAGTTAAACCCTCTTCCTCTTCCTCACTCAAGTCTGGACAAAATAGATTCATCTGTAAAAACAACATAGATAAATACGTTATTATCATTATGGCGATACTGTAGCAAAAACGGTGCTTTATCTAGTCATAATTCTAAGGTACTGCAAAGCATTGGCAGCAGAGTTGATCCTGGCCAAATCTGAGGTTTCGCCAATGCCAAAACACACGGCAACTGGGTTGATCGATAGTTGCACAAAGTAATGGTGCTTATTGTCTTTGGATTTCTCCTCCACTTCCTTAAAAGTGACATCAAATTCTTGCTCCTGAGCAATCTTCATCAGGACTGCTTCGGGCTCATTCTCAAGCGCTTGGTTGAACTCCTTCTCCACGTGCAGTCCAGCCAAGTGTGGACATGGCAAAAACGGTGCTTTATCTAGTCATAATTCTAAGGTACTGCAAAGCATTGGCAGCAGAGTTGATCCTGGCCAAATCTGAGGTTTCGCCAATGCCAAAACACACGGCCACTGGGTTGGTCGATAGTTGCACAAAGTAATGGTGCTTATTGTCTTTGGATTTCTCCTCCACTTCCACAAAAGTGACATCGAACTCTTGCTCCTGAGCAATCTTCATCAGGACTGCTTCGGGCTCATTCTCAAGCGCTTGGTTGAACTCCTCCTCCATGTGCAGTCCAGCCAAGTGTGGACCTCGTCCAATTTTCAAATCGCGGTGAAACTTGAGCAATTGCGCATGTCCATTTTCACCCCTTTGTGATGCTGATGTCTTTTTGGCAATGCCCTGAGCGAGGTCATCTTCGTCAATCATTGCTAAGCTCTGGTCATTATCTCTCTCCACGGGCATTGACCTCAAAGTTTGCAGCATCTTGAAGGCTGCCTGTCGCTTGGCCAGCTTTTTGCTCTTGCCAGATCCCGTTTCCCTGAGATTTCCCCCAACCGAGCAGACCATGACGAAGCTGCGCTCATGCGGAGCTCCTTTCTCCAGGCTGACCTCATAATTAGGCGGAGGTAGGCGTCGATTCATGCATGTTTCTTGCAAGTCTCCAACAGGATTGCCATCGATGCCGTCATCATGGGGCGACATCAATTCCGCATCAAGGTCTTTGGGAAGATCGACCACCTTGGCAGCCGTGGGAGTCATTGTAGGTACCTCTGACGAGGATGACAACGCCATAAGTTTATCCAGCATGGCCTTGGCCGCGGTGTGCTTGGCCTTTTTCTTGCTTTGCCCACATCCCGTGGCCACGAGGTCACCCACAGACACGCGGTACTTGAACGTGGGCTCGTGCACGGCGCCTTCAATTTGAACCAGATCATACTTCGGAGTTATTCCCTTTCGCACATAAAGCTCTTGCAACAGCGAGACGGGCGTTTTTGGCGCGAGTGCTGCCAAAGACTTGGCGGATTGACCACTCACAGAAAGGGACTCGAGTTTTTCAGTCGTCTCGTTCATTTTCTTTATTTTTTAATATTTTTTTCCACAAATGCGCCGCCGCGCTGCGTGCAAATCGAGTTGTTTTTGTTTAGTGTTTACGTTTTTGCGCGAGCCGCGAGGTTACCAGATACGATGGGGAGCTTCTGCACAAAAAGAGGAAAAAAACGCCAAATCTTCTAAACAAAAATGTGATGTGGTGTGGCAGCCTTTTTTAAATGCCATTAAATACCATTCTGATGACTTATTAGGCTTTTGGGCTTTTTCATTTTGTTTGAGCGGAGTTATTTGGGCAGTGCACAGTGGGCCACGGAGACCCTTATTTCTCCATTTCAGCCAAATTATGAAATCCAGTTTCAGACACTTTTATATCTTAAAATTGTTTGAATGGGTTCTTGGTGATCAGAAATGACCATTTAAAAGGCTCTAAATTCAATTCGATTTATGAATTGGTGATCATTTTTGAGAAGCATCCCAAATTTGCCAAAAAAGTCAAATCAAAAAGAAATGTCAAAAAGTGGCTACAAGTGGCTACTGTTCCCTTAGAACTTCAATTTTTTTTTGTTCTTAAATTAGAGTTAGTTTAAGTATTTTAGGCCTCAAGAGAACAGGATTTCATTAAAAATAAGGGTCAAAATTGACCCTAAAAGATGACTCTTCTATTTGCATGTAAAACTAAACTAAATATTAGCAGAACTTTTAAAGTCCATGGTTGTCCAGCCCATAACACTGTCAAATCAGAGGAAAAATAATATAAACAGGGTTGGATATCAAAAAAAGTGCGTGCATTTGCGTAAGACTTTCCTAGAAAGAGTCAAAAGTTCCAGTTTTACAGTAATATTTGGAGCTTCGTTAATGCGCTGCCGATTTGACGAAAAATCATAAATGGAGGAAAATACTTCTACGGGACCCACTGTGCAGTGGCTAGATATCCAGCGCACAGAAATCCCGAAATCACACAATAATGCACACTCGGCTCATAATTAGCTATATAATCAAGATGATCTTATAATCACCTCACATGCCTCACAATCCTCATAGTCCTCACAATCGAAATTAGCTAAAATAATTAATTTTGCTCAAAATGAGGCCCTAATTTTCTAGGTGAACCGAGCCTTAGTCTTGAAATTAAAAAAGTAATCGAAGTCCCACTTTTAAAAATTGGTGTGTGTACGGTATAATTTAACCTTATGGTGTGATTGATAAGCATCTGGATTACATATAATCTGATTCTCGGACTTTCAGCCAACTAATAAAAAAATGAAACGTAGCAGACCCTCCTCAGAGTATATGAAGGCCTCCTAGTCCTCAGGTCCACATTCAGTTTTACCCAAAGCAAATCAACATCATGTATAAGGTCCTTGTAAGTATAACTGATTCAACTTGCTGCTCTTCAATTCACATTAATTCACACTAATTACATATTCTCTTATATAGCTACTCGTAGCTCTGATACTATCGTATCCACTTGGCCGCGGCGGATACTAATAGATACATTTCGAGGGGTTACTGGATGAGGGAGGCTGGTGCTGAACCTGAGGCCGATGCCAGAGCCCCTGCACAGTTTTATGGTGACATGTTGAACTCGAAGGCTGAGCCCACTCCAATCAGTGAAGCCAAAGCCGCACCAGCTTCCAGGCTTGTATACAGAGACTACTACTGAAATACTTTGCAGGCTGTTAGTGACATTTACCTGGTTCCAAATCCCTCCTGGCTGCCACAACTAAAAGTGTTACAATTTAGAACTGAGAATTGTGCTAATAATCCTTCATTGCAATGACTGACTATTTCGAGTGTATTTAAAGTTGTTACAGGTTTGAATAAAGAGTAAGACATAAAATGCTGAGCTTCGTTTGTTTTCCTCCTCAAAGTGTGCACACTTTGGGCCTCTCTTTTTTATTTTTTAAAAGGTGGTTTTTTTAATTGCTAGCTTTGTTGGTGAGAAAACTTTGATTGTACCATATTGTGAGCCTTATGTAGCTTGCAAAGCTTATGTTTTTTGATTAATTATGGGCTGGCTTTTCGGCTGGCCATAGGGCAAGTTAAGGCAACTATTTCTTATAGACTATATTTATAGGCATGTACTATATTTGTAGTAGCAAAGTGGATGTAATGGTGACGTGAATACGTAAAATAATGCATGCTAGCTTCTTTTTAAAATCTTCCATAGATCACAGAATGAATACTTTTTTCATCAATTTCACATGACAGCTGGTGGATCTCGATCACTAAGAGGATCTTCATCCCTTCTGTTGCTGTCATTATTCTTGGCATCTCCTGCTCTCATGGACTGCGGCCGAAACAAGTACAAGATCATGGCCAAGACAACCCAAGCCATGGCCATCATCATAAAGGTGTTGTCACTGGATCCTTGACCACCATTCAGGCCTGGGAGTCCATCCTGGATTTCAATGTACACAGAGGAAAATCAATGCTCCATGCATAATAAATTAGTCAAATCAATAGTACCTGAAGGCATTCATTTTCTGTGCAGTACGATTGCGACTGTCTCAGCAAAGACAATAATCTCCTCATGGCCATTTCATGGCTGAAAATGCACTCACAAGGGTCGAATCCACCTTCGTCTCCCATTTTTCTAACACTTTTTTATCTTTCACTCCTTCAACACCTTACTCAAGATTATTGCGGACGTCAACAAAGTTCACAAAACAGACCCAAAATTCAGCCAGAGTTATCAACGGATTTTTAGGCTTCCGACCACCTTTTTGGCCAAAAACGACCACTTTTGCGACCACCATTTTTCAGGCTATTTCAAAAACGACCACTTTTCCGACCACCTACACAAAAACGGCCAAAACTCACACAATTTATGCATAAAATGTCCTTTTTTTATCTGCAAAGTCTTTTTGAGCAATGTTTGCTGTAAAAAATATGTCACTTAGGAAAATGTTTACAAGAAATCAGAATTTTTTTTGATGTCGCATCTCTGAGCAAAAAAGTAGCCTTACTCATGAGAAGCTGTTTCTCATCTAATTTCATATTTCTATTGAGACCAATCTTATTTGCTAAGTTTATATATTTTAGATTACTTCCCAAAGGAAAAAATGTGCAATTTTAAATTGGAATTTTGGTCCTTTTTTGTCTAAAAGTGCCTATTTTTAGCTAGTTTTGGTCAGTTTGAAAAACGACCACTTTTCCGACCACCGACCACCAATTTTTTTTCCGACCAAAGTCAGTCAAAAACGACCACTTTGGTCGTTTCCGACCACCGTTGATAACTCTGAATTCAGCTGTTTTTGCTGTTCATGAATGAGCGTTTTTGAGGCTTCCCCAAGGCAGACTTTGTTTACATTCTGAAAAATCCGCCAAATTGCAGAGTGTTCGTGCAAGCTCGCTGGAGCTTTTATTGTTTCGCGGAAAATCTTGAGCTTGTTATTGATGAAAAATACTCTAAATTCAGTTCTTTTTAAAGCGCGATATTTTTGGGGTTGACTTGATTTTGAGGGATTTAATGACGTCAGTCAAGTTTAAGAAATGGACCAATCAGCTTTTGTAGGCGAGCGAAGCGCCCGCCCGCTCCTTCTCATTTATGCTAGAAATCCAGTGTTTTTCTTTGGCTGCTAGAAGTTCTGGAGATTAAAGAAAGCACTTTTTGACTTGTAATTACAATATGAAACAGATTTATGAAAATAACTTAGTTGCAAGTTTGTGAAATGATGCCAGCGATGGACAAAAAGATAACTTAAAATTGTATTCTATTTGTTTTTTACTAAGCTACAAAGATGGCTTTTTTTTAAGGCTTTTGGCGATATTACGCTTTCCAATACCTGCCACGCGCTCACCTCTACAACTTTTGTTTACATTTTCACCTCACATTGTTCTCTCTTTCACCATGAAATGTCACTACGAGGTAAACAAAAAATCACAAATATATAAATGAAAAAGCTCAATATATAAATATTTCTGAAAAATAAGGTTCTAGGCGTTGAGAAGACTGCAGACAATGAAGAGTTGAAAAAAGCTTACAGGAAGCTCGCCCTTATTTACCATCCAGACAAGAACAGGGATGATCCAGAGGCTGCCAAGGAGGCTTTCCAGCTGATTCAGCAAGCCTATGAAGTGCTCTCTGATGTCCAAGAAAGAGCTTGGTATGACAAGCATAGGGATGCTCTGCTCAGAGGTCTGAGCAGTTCGGAAAATGATATCCAGGGCATTAACTTGTTCGAGTACTTTTCCAACAATTGCTACTCTGGCTTTGGAGATGAGGAGGGCAACTTCTATGAGACCTACAATAGAGTCTTCAAAACCATCGAGGAGGAAGACTTGTCATTCTTCACCGGTGATGATCCAAAGGACTTTGATTATCCAGCCTTTGGCTCTGCAAACAGTGGCCCTGAAATTTGGCAGGAGTTTTATAGCTTTTTCAGCACTTATGTCACAACCAGGTCCTACACTTGGCTGGACAAGTATGATGTCAGGGGTGAAAATAGGAGGATTGCCAGACTGGCTGAAAAGGAGAACAAAAAAATCAGGGAGGCTGCCAAGAAAGAGCGAAATGATCTTGTTCGATCATTGGTCAAGTTCGTACAAAAAAGGGACAAAAGGGTGAAAGCTTTCAACAAGGAACTGGCTGACAAAGCAGCCTTGAATGCGCTCAAGACCAAGGAGATGCAACAAAGACATTTGGAGGAGCGAAGGCGGCTTCTGGAGGAGTCCAAATTTGTTGGCATGGGAGAAATGGAGGATGAGCTGCAGAAATTGGAAGATGCTTTGGACGCAGACGAAGAGGACGAACTGTACTGTGTGGCTTGCGACAAGGAGATGAGGAACGAGAAAGCCTTTGCTGCTCACAGACTGCAAAAAAAGCACATTGCCAATGTGCAAAAACTCAAGGAAGCCATGCTTGAGGAAGACCTCCTCAACAGTGATGACTTGAAGTCTGACACTGAAGAACTTAGCGATGAAGATTTGAATGAAGTTATTGAAGCAAGTGAAGAGGCTCAAGTTCAAGAAACTGAAAGTAAAAAGAAATTGAAAAAGACAAACAAGAAAAAAAGCCGACATTTGGAGGATCAAAAGCATCTTGAGGAGGAGTCCAATTTTGTCGGAATAGGAGAAACGGAGGACGAGTTGCGAAAATTGGATGATGCTTTGGGCGATGATGAAGAGGACAAACTGTATTGTGTGGCTTGCGACAAGGAGATGAGGAACGAGAAAGCCTTTGCTGCTCACAGACTGCAAAAAAAGCACATTGCCAATGAGCAAAAACTCAAGGAAGCCATAATTGAGGAAGACCTCATCAACAGTGATGACTTGAAGTCTGATGCTGAAGAACCTAGCAAAGATGACTTGAATGAAGTTAACGAAGCAAGTGAAGAGGCTCAACTTCAAGACACTGAGAGTAAAAAGAAATTGAAAAAGACAAACAAGAAAAAGAGTGGAATTTCAAAAATTGGTGCGAAGAAATCTTCTGTAAAAGAAACAATTAGTGAGTTGCAGTGTGCTGTGTGCAAAGGGGAATTTTCATCCAAAAACAAGCTTTTTTCACACTTGAAGCAAACTGGACATGCCGTGCCTTTAAAAGCATAGCCAATAAAACCCCTGAAACTTTGTTCCTCTGCCTTGGGAATGACAGGCTCAGGGAACAGCAGAGAATAAGGCTCCATGCTCCGCCAATGTTGACATCCGTGATACAGTCAACAACAAAGAGTTGACAGTGGTTGTTTAGGCCAAATATTTTGCAATAAAAAGTGCAAATTCAATCTAGTTTCCATTAATTCTAAAAAAGCTAAAAAACTGGAATCTTTTGAATTGAGAAAATGGTAATTTAAGCAAGTCTGGCTTTTTAGGGATTAACTATCAACTGAGAAGTGAGAATTCTATTCAATTATGAAATTTGATGAAAACAGGGGTGGCAATTTAATAATTGAGTCATTAATTTAACAAATAAGTCAATTATTAACATTCAGCCATTCGAAAGGTAATTAAGTGAGCATCAAAAATGACATTCTAGGTGTAAAAAAATGCTATTGTGAAAGTGATTAAATATTTATGGTATAATTAGTCACTACCCAGTTAATAGCATTGTATTGTTGGTAAGACAGCAATGATGGAGAGTCAAAATGGAATAAGAAGCTGCTATTTGTGAGCTGTAAAACGATTTCCTCGTGCTATAATTCAGTTTATACAATGTGTACGTATATAAATAGATATTATGGCCTGGAATCTAATTTCGGAGTAGTTCCATTTCCCTCATTTTCTGGGAACAGGACAGAAACTAGAAAAAAGTGAGGCATGCCTTGGATTCGAACCTTAGATGGAAGAACCTGAAATCTAATATCGAACCACTGAGCTATAGTGGCAACTGATAGCAAATGCTTTTAAAAGGCTTCCTAATTGTGAGCCACCGCACCGAAACACAGGATGAACATGCCACAACCAACAGCAACTAAAAACCGAGCAGCGGTATTTAAGGCACAGGGTAGCTTGCAATGGTAAGTTAATTCAAAAATCGTATTACAGCTAACAAGAATGTAAATGGGGAACATAGCTAACCTTTGATTTCAATGATGGAAACACACACGTAAAATTACAGGCCACGCAGGCTCGGTCAAGTAAAGCTTAACTCGAGTTTTTCCACTTTAAAAACCTCTCTCAGCTATTTAACAACCCTACTTTATGTTCCCCAACTAGATATAAATATATAGTATATCCTTTGTGACTTGGACTTTCCAATTTTCAGTCTACAAAACTAGTTCCACTTAAAGAAGCTTAACTACGCAGCAGTGCAAAATAAGGTCTCATATGAAAAAAGTCCTCATTCAGTACAATATTGCTTTCATTTCAGCAAGAAATGTGAAGAAATTATAAGAAATATCTCAATGATTTTTTTATTTAGTCCCAAAGTTTGACCACACCATCCCAACCAGCTGTGGCCAATTTGGATGTTTCATGGGGATGCCAGATAGCAGCCACACAAACTCGATCATGAGCTTTCCATTTGGAAAGCATTCGAGTCGTTTTCCAGTCCCAAATGCAGCATTTGCCATCGCCATCTCCACTCACAACATAGCTGAAATTTAAAACATAAACATTATTAACAAAAAAATATGCCCAGTCATTTTTATTATCTTAAAATTGACGGGGATAAAAAAATCCAGAAAGAATCATGGCTTGAATTTGCCGAAATTAATATTCATGCTTCCATTTCACTCTCGGTTTCGAAGGGTAATCTTTGAAAAATCTTATCATGAGAAAAAAGCAGAAGGGTTCAAAGTTTCGATTGGAGTAAAGAGAAAGCACTCCCGACAAATATTTAGAAATATCCACCGAGATAGTTGAAAAGTACCTCATTTCGGGCGAGAAGTCCAGCCCACATGCATATCCTGCAACCATGTGTCCCTTGAACTCCTTCTTTTTGTACGGCTTGAATTTCTCTCCGCATGTGAAAATGCAGATTTTGTTGTCCAACGACTGAGCTGCCAGCCATTTCTCATTGGGACTTTTGGCCACAAAAGGCATCGAGTGCATGGATGGATCTGCAATGTATTTCATGTCCACAGGAATGTCCCATTCCCACACTCGAAGGGATTTGTCATCGGATGTGGAGACAAACCGTCGATTTTCATCCACGAATGTAATGGAGTTGACAGCTCCCAAATGTCGATCATATTCCTAAAATGTAATAAACAATTGAGAGTTGGCAAAGATATGAAGCAATGGCATTGTTACTTGGACAATTTCGCCAGATCGGGTGTCCCAGCATAGGATTTTCTTGTCAGCCATTCCGGTCACAAACAAATGCTGCTTATCCTCGTCCGGATTGAATTTGCCACAATAAGCAACTTTGTTGTTTGTGAAACTTTGCACACATTGGCCAGTCTCTGTGTCCCACAATTTGATATACCTGAAATTCAAAAGACGGCATTTTGAAATATTTGTCAAACATGCTTTCGCTATACACCAAAGGAAACTTTGATCCCTTCGGCTTTTTTCTTGTTGAAACATTTTTCAGAGATTATTCCTCAAACCCGAGAGTGAAGTCCAAGCATAAGGATTAATAAAACAAAATGGAATAATCACCTATCGTAGGAGCATGTCAAAAAGTTGGTCCCCGCATTGTTGAAATTCGTATCCCGGATGGCTTGCCTATGCCCGGAGTAGGTCCTCACCAGTCTCCGGTTCTTGTACACCTCCCACAGCTTCACTTTAGTGTCCATTCCGCCGGAAATGATGAGGTGCGCGGAAACGGGGAACCACCGAATGCAAGCGATGCCTTTCGTGTGTCCTTTCCACTCGTGAATTTGCCTCTTGGGAATGAAGCATTTTTCGGGTGGAACCTCGGACTTCAGGTTGATGCCCAAGTCTTGGGGAATGTGCAGGAATGATCGGCCTTGGTAGTCATAGGCATCCTTGATATGCAACGTCGACTTCTCCTCCATTGGCGAGTCGTCCACAGTCTTTTTGGCTCTCTTCTTCATTTTGGAGAGGTAATCCTCGAGGAAAGCAGCGTCTTCCTCCGAAGGTTTGGCAGTCCGGATTTCATCCTGGAATTTGCCCCAAGGCCCCAAAAATCCCTCGATATCCGACGCATCCGGATTTTTCTCGCGCTTTCGCTTGTCCTTCGGCCGAGCCTTGACGTCTTCGAATACAGTTTTGGCGGTGTCAGGATCGAGGAGCTCGTCGTTGTTGGTGACAACCTTGTGTCCGGGATTGTCACTCGACGGATCATGCGCGAAGCCGTAGCTGTGAAAGGTGCGACGCTCCAGCTCGAATTGGAAGTCGTTCACATGCGCCGGCTCCACGTATCCGGAGAGCGTGTTCTTCACCGCCGATTCTTGCTGGCTTTTGTTCGGATTTTGCGGGCCGACAACCGGAGCATAAAGTTCCTCGAATTTCGGGTTGTAGCTCAGCTCTTTCGTGCCAGGATCCAGGTGACGACGGTCGTCCATTTTCTCATTCGGCTGCACAATCGGAGCCGCCATAATTGCCTGAAACGCAAAAAAAATAGTTTATGTAGGCATCCGAAGACACTAATAAAAAAGTTGATTGCAAAAAAGAAATAAAGAATAAAAGTAATAAAATGATTTACTGTGCTTGTGGATGCAAATAGAGAACTTGGCGGCTTTTTGAGGTGAATCGTGCTCTCTTCATTGATGGTCTTCTTTTCTTTGGCCACTTCTTCTTCATCTGAAGATTCTCCGCTCGACGATCCAGAGTCGTAAGCTTTCAATAGCTTAAGAGTACTCATTTTCCTGGACTTTTTATTTTTTAAATTCACAAATTTGTTTTTTCAGGAACGTTTGTTTTGAAAAGTACAATAGGTGATTACAGATCGAAAAATGGCTACAGCCAGACATTAAAGAGCTTTCAAATCCTAAACTTGTCAATTTTGAATAAGATAAAAGCTAATTTGGTGGAAAAAGACTCTATCATAGCATAAATTAAAAAAGCGTTTTATTTTTTGCAATAACAAAGTCGTTTTATTCCTCAGCATTATTTTATTTGTTAGCCACAAAACAGATAGCTCGTTTGCGATTTATTGTCAAATATCGGGAACAAATTCAGTGCTTCCAGATACCCAAAAAAAATAAAGGGTAATTTTTGACTTTTATAGTTAATATTTGACTGCATGATTTGTTCATGAAATGATAACGCTGGTACTTGGCAGCTGTTTTGTGTCAGGAAAATTCGCGAAATCACCCAGGGTTAAAACGCTTCGTCACGGCCGGTGTTTAAATCCAAGAAAAGTGTGAAAATGAGTCCGAAAAAACCCGAAGCCAATCCCGGAAAGTAAGTTTTCAGCCTTTGCTCACGTTCATGAACGCCTAAAGCGTCTTTTTTGTTCAGGAGCGATGACTTGGCCACGGCCATTCTCAAGAACAAAGAGCGTCCCAATCGGCTGATTGTTGAAGAGGCTGCCAATGATGACAACTCCGTCGTCGCCTTGTCCCAAGCCAAAATGGATGAGCTCGAGCTTTTCAGGGGTGACTCGGTTCTGCTCAAGGGAAAAAAGCGCAAAGAAGCTGTTTGCATCGTCTTGTCCGACGACACTGTTTCCAATGAGAGGATCAGGATGAACAGGTAATACCTTCAACTCGAAAAAGATCTTGGCTAAAATTGGATGTGAGCCCTATACTTCTAGCAAGAGATGTTTTTGTTTAATTAAATTTTTTAGGCTCATAATTCCGGCATTAACTCTGTTAGTTGTACAGCTAGCTATTTTTAATTTCAATTTTTTTCAGGGTTGTGCGAAACAATCTTCGTGTTCGCCTTGGAGATGTTGTGTCAGTCTCCGCTTGCTCTGACATCAAGTATGGCAAGCGAATTCATGTCCTCCCCATTGATGACACCATTGAAGGCATGTCTGGAAACTGGTTTGATGTCTACCTCAAGCCTTACTTCTTGGAGGCCTACAGGCCGATCCACAAGGGAGACACTTTTGTTGTTCGAGGAGGAATGCGAGCAGTTGAGTTTAAGGTCATTGAAACTGACCCTGCTCCTTTCTGCATTGTCGCCCCAGACACTGTCATCCATTGTGAGGGCGAGCCTGTCAAAAGGGAAGAAGAGGAGGACTCTCTGAATGCAATTGGCTATGACGACATTGGTGGATGCAGAAAGCAATTGGCACAAATCAAAGAAATGGTGGAGTTACCATTGAGACATCCGAGCCTCTTCAAGGCTATTGGAGTTAAACCCCCTCGGGGTATTCTCATGTTCGGTCCCCCTGGAACCGGAAAGACCCTGCTTGCCAGAGCAGTTGCTAATGAAACAGGTGCCTTCTTTTTCCTTATCAACGGGCCAGAAATCATGTCCAAGTTGGCCGGCGAGTCAGAGTCCAATTTGCGAAAAGCCTTTGAAGAGGCAGACAAGAATTCTCCAGCCATCATCTTCATCGATGAGCTTGATGCGATTGCTCCCAAGCGTGAGAAGACGCATGGAGAGGTCGAGCGAAGGATTGTGTCGCAACTCCTTACCCTGATGGATGGACTGAAGCAAAGGTCGCAGACTATTGTCATGGCAGCCACTAACCGACCCAACTCAATTGACCCTGCTCTTCGACGCTTTGGCCGATTTGACCGTGAAGTGGACATTGGCATCCCTGATGCTGTTGGACGTCTGGAAATCTTGAGGATCCACACTCGCAACATGAAGCTTGGTGAGGATGTTGACCTTGAACAGGTTGCGGCCGAGACCCATGGTCATGTTGGAGCTGACTTGGCTGCGCTCTGCTCAGAAGCTGCTCTCCAGCAAATCCGTGAAAAGATGGACTTGATTGATCTGGAAGATGAGACCATTGATGCCGAGGTCCTTGACAGCCTCGCTGTCACTATGGAGAACTTCCGATTTGCTATGGGCAAGTCCACGCCTTCAGCTCTTCGTGAAACTGTCGTTGAGGTGCCCAATGTGACCTGGGAAGACATTGGTGGCTTGGAGAATGTCAAGCGTGAGCTTCAGGAGTTGGTGCAATACCCTGTGGAGCATCCTGAAAAGTTCTTGCAGTTTGGAATGCAGCCAAGCAGAGGCGTGCTCTTCTATGGACCTCCAGGATGTGGTAAAACCTTGCTGGCAAAGGCAATTGCCAATGAATGTCAAGCCAACTTCATCAGTGTTAAGGTATGTCTTATATAAAATGTTCATTTGGAAAAAGTAAGAGCTCTAGTCTCTGGTAATATTTATATTTTTTTATATGAATAATTTTTAGTAAAAGCCCTACATCAAGCATACAATGTTTGTAGTCAGCATACAATACTAAGCAATATATTTAACAATTTTTTCAGGGACCTGAATTGCTCACCATGTGGTTTGGCGAGTCTGAGGCAAATGTGAGGGAGATTTTTGACAAAGCTAGGTCTGCCGCACCTTGTGTGCTCTTCTTTGATGAGTTGGACTCGATTGCCAAGTCCAGAGGCGGATCAGTCGGTGATGCTGGAGGAGCTGCGGATCGAGTCATCAATCAGGTAACTCATCATCTCATCGCCATTTCTTCAGTTCGCTCATTCTTTGTTAACAGGTCTTGACTGAAATGGATGGAATGGGAGCGAAGAAGAATGTCTTCATCATTGGAGCCACCAATCGACCTGACATCATCGACCCAGCAATTTTGCGTCCTGGACGCTTGGACCAGCTCATCTACATCCCGCTGCCGGATGAGGCTTCCAGGGTGAACATTCTCAAGTCCAACCTGCGCAAAACACCTGTGGCCAAGAGTGTCGACCTGAACTACATTGCCAAGGTGTCGAAGGGCTTTTCCGGCGCTGACCTCACCGAAATTTGCCAGCGAGCTGTCAAGTTGGCCATCAGGGAGAACATTGAGGCCGAAATCAAAAAGGAACGGGCCAGACAAGCTGCTGTAAGTGACATCTTGATTTTTTATTGTATTCTCAATACATATGAATTCTGCTGTTGCAAACAGGCTGAAAAGAACAAACTTCGTAAAAATTTCAAGGTAACGCAATGTGCTGCGAACAAAGAGACATTGGCACTGATAATATAGTTTATAATATGTATGAGCTGTCAATTAACCAAATATGTCATTCACATCTGGGAAGGAAATGCTGATTTTTTAATTGGTTTTTTTTTCTTGCTCAGGGTGGAGCAATGGAAGTGGATGACAGTGGTGATGAAGTGGCTGAGGTATCGAAGAAACATTTCGAAGAAGCCATGCGATTTGCCAGGAGATCAGTGTCGGATCAAGACATCCGGAAGTACGAAATGTTCAGTCACACTTTGCAGCAGAGCCGAGGATTTGGGCAAAACTTCAAATTCCCAGAGGGCGGAATTGATGGTGGCAGCACCAGTGGATCCGGAGGCCGCGCTGGAACCGGCGGAGGCCAACATTTCGAAGAGGGCGACGACGATGACCTCTACAGTTAAATGCTTAAATTAAGGGTGTGAATAAAGCGTTACTATGACAAGCCACTAAGATCAATGCAACGATTAACCTATGATGGTGGTTAGGTTGTTGGATTGTACATTTAGCCATCCGAGGTTCGAATCCCGGTCATGCCTTAACATTTTTTAAGATCACAGGACATTGTCAAACTCCTTGAAATTGGGGAGAATAAGATTACTTTATGGACCCCAATATTGAATCCCGTGTAATAAGGCCTTGCTAGGATGAAAGATATGGAAAAGGAGCTCCAAAAGCTGAACGAAAAGTCCGGCTGCTCAAGGGAGGACTTGGGCACCACAGTTGATGACTTGGAAGCCAAACTCAAGGAGACAAGAGCTGAATTGGCAAAACAGACCAGAGAAAAGGCCAAAATTCAGAAAAATGTTGACACCCTCAAAGCAGACAACCTTGATCTTAGGAGAAAGCTCGATAATGAAAGTGACTATAATTTGAGCCTTCAAGCTCAACTTGATCAAGTCAATGCTACTTTGAAGCTTGAGGAACAACCTGATTCCCAAAAGACTATTAATAATAATAATACGACTGATTATTAATGACAAAGTTGTTAAAGAATTTCCTAGTTTTATTCCTCATATAAACTTTCTCACACCTTGATTGGCAAGTTTGTCAAAGACGAGCCGGAATCATGCAACAACTGTCCTTGTCCATCCTTGATCCTCACTCGTCCAGTTGAGTAACGAGTCTCCAATTTGCCATCATCATGAAGAATTTTCACAGTTCCATCCGGATATTCTCTTTGCTATGAGAAAAAATATCATCACTACTTTTGCATTCGAATCCAAAACAAACTGACTTTTCCAACAATAATGCAAGGAATATAAAACAGATCATATTTGTGAAAGGTTTCTTTAGAATTAGACTTTTTTACCTTGAAAGTTGAAGTATGTATTTCCTTTTGGCCATTGGGCAGTAAAAGAGTTCGATCTCCATTAGGAGCAACAATGACTTTGGTTCCATCCGGAAAATTAATGTTTTCTGTCCCATCAACATCCATCCGCTTCACTGATCCATCCGAAAACGAAATTTGTAGCGTTCCATTGGGATATCGGATTTCTTCTTGGCCACTTTAAAAGAAAACGTAACCTATTATATTATGTTCTTAGACATCCAAGGTAGCAATTAAATACTCAAATAATAAGATTATGAATGTCTTGTACTTTAAGTAACAGTTGGACTTACTTGTTGAACTGGAGAACTTCTTTGCCATCCAGATATGTCAAGTGCCATGTTTGTGTTTGCGAATAGAAATATTTTAGGAGTCCAGATGGCAATTTTTCCTTGATGTCGCCATTGTAATAATATACTTTGGTTGTTTTCCCATCTGAGCTGATGTCTTTTCGGTTTCCATTGCTGTAGACAATTTCAATGCTTCCATCGCTGTAGATTTTCTCTGTTGTTCCCTTTGCCTCATTATTCTTCACTTCAGCAATTGAGACAGGCTGAAGATTGTCGTCATTGATTTCTTCCGCTGTTTTTTGCGTCACTAGACTGGAAGACACTAGTGTCATGTCTGAATCCAATGACTCCGCAGGACTGAAGGACATTTGTTGCGAGTTCAAAGACTTTGAAGATGTCATCTCAATTATTGCATCTGGAAAATCCAATTTAGCATTACTTGAGGAAGGATTGTCGTTGATGCTTAACTTCTTGTCGGTTTTAAATGGATTTTCAATGAGACGAGTCGAGACTTTAGATGAAACTGTTTTCATTTTCAGTTTGTGGTTCTCTTCATGCAGCAATTGGTTCTCCTTCCCAAGGATCTTGATTTGTTCCTGCAACTTGGACAAGGATGGTCCCCACTTTGCTTCCTTGCGCTGCAATTCCTCAGTCAACTTTTGCACTTTGCCCTGCAATTCTTCAACCTCCTCGATTGCTTCATGGTTGAGGTTGGCCTTCTTGTCTTTGATGCTCTTTTCCAGCAATGTCTTGTCACGTTTCAGGCGCTTCTTCTCCTCATCGAGCTTCTTCTTTTCGAGTTCTTTTGATGCTTCAAATTCTTGCACATCTTTCGCCAGCTGCTTTCGATCTTGAGCTAGCTTCCTTCTGGCAGAGTTCAAACTTGCATTTTCCTTCTGGAAGAACTCAACTTCCTTTCGTAATTCTGCTAATTTGGCATTCAACATGGTGGCCTCAAAATCATGCTCGCTACGCCTGCTCAGAGTTGACATTGGGGATCTGTCAACGCTCTTGCTCCTTTTCTTTGAACTTGGCCCGGATTTGGCCTTTTTTCTGCTGCCCCGTCCAGCTTCTTCTTTCATTCGACGCTCTTCCCTTTCTTTGGTGAAAATGCTCCAGATTAAGTATGAGGGAGAATGTCGTGGAACTCTTGGCGGTGAAAAGGATAACTCCTCATCCCTAAAAGAAAGTTCCCCCAATTTAAAAGTCCAGGCATCAAATGTTGTTTTACCTGAAGTGCACATTCTTCTTTGAGTGGGATAAACCTAATGACTTTTTCCTTCCATCTTTGTGAGGCTTGGTGCCCTCATTGTCGCTTGACCAATTGTCATCGCCATTGAGGACCAACTGATGTGCTTGATTGACATCCCTAACAATCCCTTGATCAGCATCATCATTAATTAGGGTGATGTCATCTTTGTCATCCTCATCCAGGATGGCCCCTTTCTGCTGCAAAAAGGCATGTATGTCTTTCATGAGGATTTCATCAGTGTCCTCATTGATGGTATTTTCTTTTTCAGGTGTCAACATTGTTTCATTTGACCTCTTTGGAATTGGACTTGGCATCATGCTGTTATTAGCCATGAGTCCCCTGACTTTGGATGAAGTCGAGCAAAATGAAGAATCCAAGGCGGCTTCTTCCAAAAGCTCAAAGGCTCGCAAGTCTTCAGAGTCTTTTTTCTCTGCCTTTTCTAGCTTGCCCATGAAAGACAATTCAACAGAGTCGTCCAATCCATCTTCATTGATCATTTCTTTGAAAGCTTTCTCCTTTTGTGCAAAAGAAGCCTGAAAGGCACCAATTGAGTTTTTAATAAAAATAATTATATTTAGTAAATAATGCTCTTGAATTTTATGCTAGAAAAATATTGGTAGACATAGCTTGACACATTTTAGACGCACATGAATTAGTTTGAAGCAGTCAGACACATTTGATTCATTTAAGTAAAATTGACTAAGCTTAACATTTTTTATTAAATCTGAATTAATTGACTCAATGATTAGCAATAATATATGGCTATTATGATTGAAACATTTGGCTCAGTTTGAAACATTAGACTTAGCATAACATTTTTCACTCAGTTTGACATATTTTACTCATTTAGACGGGTATAATAGTTAAAGGCTAATCAGTAAAAGGCTATTTGGTGTAAGGCTAATAGGTTAAAGGCTAATTGGTAAAAGGCAAGATTGGTAAAAGGCTATATAAAAAAGCAGATGTTTTTTTAGTGATAGCCCAACCAGAAATTCTGAGCCCTCATACGCCAAAAAACTCTCAGTGAAACTTATATGTTTTATCAACATTGCGTTTAAGTCATTATGTAACATTAACTACCTTGACACCTTGGTTAAATCAAAAACACCTATTTTCCGTGTCACCTTTGATTTTTTTTCAATTTTGTTACGTAGGTGGTACTGAAGGTAATGTTACATAACGACATAAACTCAACCTGGGTAAAACGAAGGAGTGCTAACACGTTACAATAACTTGAAGAAAACATGGGAAAATTTCTGGTTGGGATCGAGTGGTTGATTGGTAGACAACATATCTCAATTTTTCATTTTACAAACAAGACTTACTTGTCAAGACTTGGCTGACCAAGCTGATCAAAATTGTTAAGACTAAGCAAGATTTGATCCTTTAGTCGCCATGGAACTTTCCTAAATTTTCCTTTCCATATCAGTGAAGCATTTAAAGAACAGGTAACCACTTATATGAAGCTGAGCATGCACGCGAGCTTGACCAGGGCTTCATCTTTACCGAGCAATCAATCCTGACAGACAATTCTACTTAAGAATTACAAAACTTCTGGCAGTTTGAAAGAGCTTTTGGGGATATCACTGAATCCAGACATTATAAAGATTAGTTTAGTGCATATATTTCAATTAACCATCAAAGTATGGTGCAGATGAGCGAACACACTTGCTTGGACCTAGCTTATTTTCAATGCTGGAACTTCAATGATCGAAACAGATGTCATTGAATATTTTTTGGCTCTTCAATCAATCTCAATTTAGCCTTTGTGTTTGGTAGCCTTTGGCCAATCTAGCCTTTGGCCAATTAGCCTTTCACCCTTTAGCCTTTAACCAAATTGCCTTTTACCGTTTAGCCTTTAACCAGTAGAGCCATTTAGACACATCAAGTTTGACTGATTTGACTTAGTTTAGCATCTTATCCTCAGTTGGACATAATTGACTCAGACTTGACACATTTGACTCAGTTCAACAAAACTGACATACTCATAAGACTCAGTATTCACGCATTTGACTTTTTTTGACGTAAGTGGTGCACTTAAAAAGTAGTAAAAGCTTTGAAAAAATCAACATACTTGAGGCTCCATTGACTGCGGTTTCAACTTGACTGTTGATGTTTTCTTTATGGATTTTTTTGGAGGTTTACCACTGGCCACATTGGGGCAAGACACACTTGTCTTCAGTAAACGCATCCCTTGGGACTTGGAATTAATATTGGAGATCAACGAAGAATTTGATCCTGATGACAAACGGTAACGTGCCAATCCGGATCTTCGTCTAAGGAATGCTTTTTGTCCTGAAGAAGACCTGACGTTGTCATTGTTAGCAAACGAAGGACTCATTTCTTCTTTAGTTAGATTATCAAGGAGAAGTTCTTCAAACGTCTTTGTGATTGCCTGGATTGGTTTGTCATCCGGATTGTGGTCTTTGATACTCTTCGTGGAAGACAATGACTGACTTGCCCAAGATGGAAGCGAAGATGAGTTGCAATCTTCAACTTCTTCGCTGTGAAGACTCGACAAGTCTTGATTAGTCGTTTTGTCGTCATCGTCATCTTCACTGTCGATGTCTGCTTCTTTGTTGTCATTGTTGAAGATTTGTTCAATCTGGAAGTTTTGCTCCTGCAAGAGTTGTTCTTCTTGTTGTCGTTGCCAATTCTTCAGTTCTTGCAGCCTTTGCAGTAAAAATCCAGTATGATCAAGGCTTTCTGCCTCCATTTCACAATTATTGCCTGCAATCGAAGAAAAGATGTCAACCGCAAAAAGTGAACAATTTAACTCGAATGAATTTGACAGACAAACCAGAATTCCACACAAAATTGACTGAATATTTGACTCAATTACTAACTAATTTAGTTTGAAAAACGGTTGCAATTAGACGCATTTTTTTAACTTAAACGGAACTTAATTTGACATTTAGGGATCCAAGGTTTATTACAGTTTAAAGCTTGCTTGAGGTTCGCAAAGATTCTCGTTGTCTTTTGGGAAATTGAAGCCGATTTTTTCCGATCTGTTCAAACTCATTTCTTACCAGAATTTTATGGAAAAAGGCCGAAAGCTTCGCCAAATGGAAGGCGGCAAAGATTTTCACGAAAGCAAGAAATTAGTCAATTCTTCTCCCATTCTCGCAAATCTGAAATATTTTTCGTTTTCGCTTGTTGTTGTTTTGGAGCCAACTTTCAAATGAGAAAACTGAAATAGAGGGCGTGACGAGCGCTTTGTTTTTTGTTAGAATAACATTTGCGCCACCTAGCGGAGAATTGGCATATTTTGCTATTTGTTCGCCTTTGCCTTACTCAGTTTTAAAACTGTGAAAACTGAAAAGTTCCGCGAAATGAAGGTAATGTAAACAAGTCTACGAAAGCTGCGATAACCTGGAAAATCTCTTCGAATTGAAGTTTTAACTGAATCAAAAGTAAATATTGGTCTTTTGAACATTTTTGAAGAATTGGATGAGTTCAGCAATTATTACTCTCGATTCAGAATTTGGTCAGCGTCAATCTGATGCTGAAGCAAACAATGAAAGAAAAGTCATCAAAAGTGGATGTGTTTTTCATCATTTCCCACGTTTTTCATCGTACAGTTAGGAAAGAGTAAGATAATGCAAAGTACACACTAATATCTCTTTTCTGCTCTGACGTAAAGGCCATGCTTGACATAAGCAATTCCAGAGTAGGGATCCAATTCAGTTGGCTCTTTGGTCTTCTCCGAAGGATGCAAGTTGTATCTCCGAATGATGTTTGCCAAAGCCAATTTTGCTTCCAAAAGGGCAAACCTCATTCCCAAGCAACCCCTTGGTCCTTGGCCAAATGGAAGAAAAGCGCACCTAGAGTGTTAAAAAATAGCATAAGTTTTCTAAAATTGCATTGCTGATGGTTCATGTTACGGATTTCTATTCGCCTTAGCCTCTCTTGTAAAATGATCAGGGTTGAACTCATGAGGATTGGGGTAGTATTTTGGGTTGGTATGCATTTGCATAACATTTATCCAAACATCATTTCCCTTCTCAATCACCAAATCATGCCCAGGGATCTTGTAATCCTTGGTAGTATTCCTTTGGATGATTGCAATGGGGGAACAAAACCTGAGGGTCTCTGATATGATTTGATCCAAATAGTTCATTTTTTGAATGCTCTCATAATTTATTGGCATGTCAGAGTCACCAGTGACCTCCTCAATTTCTGCTCTCAGCCGATCTTGAATGTCTGGGTTTTTTGACAGCTGATAGCAAGCATAAGCCAATGTTGTACCAGTGGTGTCATATCCTGCAACCATCAAAACTATGGCAGTTGCCACAATAACCAGTTCGTCAAATTCTCCTTTTTTGGGCACATGGTTCAATGCAGCATCCTAAATGTAATGTAATGTGTTTTTGTAGTGTTTCAAATAAGGCACAAACCTTTTCAAACTGGTCATCCTCATCCTTGTGCTCATCCATTGCTACTTCTCCCTTGATGGCATCAAGCATAAGGTCAATCAAGTCATTTCGCCTTGTCTTTGTCTCCCTTCGATGTTTCAGTGAAGCAATGACAGCATCATAAAAGAATTCAGTCTCTGTAACCTTTGTCATAGGGACATCTAGGGATTTCAATAGTGCTTTTCCAAAAGGTAAAAGCACAATCAAGAACTTAATGGCCTCTAATTTTGTTCCCTTAAAAATATTGCTAGCATACTCAACAAACTTAGAATCTTTGTTAGAAAAAGACTCGGCATCAACACCAAATGCACAAGATGCTATGGTATCCATGCTGTATTTGCCAAGCATTTCTTTGAGTTCAAAATCTTCACTTGCTGTAACCTTTGCATCAATGGCCTGTATCAATTTGTCAGAAGTTTCTTGGATGAAAGCCATCATGGCTTTCATTTTCCCTGACGTAAAAATGGGTGAAAATGTGGAGCGAAGGTTCTTCCACATTTCTCCAGTCGCATTTGTCATTTGAGTGGTCCAAATGATGTCTGATCGATGCTTGGTTGCAAAAAGGTTATTGGTTGCTGCTCCATTTCGGTCAATGAAATAGTCAAAATCCTTGATAAGAATATTTTTAGCCAAATCTGCATCGTTGACCACCAGAATTTTCCCAGCCATGAAATAGATACCATAGTAAGGCAATGATTTTGTTTCTTCGGAGTGGCTCAGAAACTCATCATTCAAATGCCTGCTTTTAGTGAAAAAGCTTGGGATTGATCCAAATGGAAAAGATGGCTTGATTGTGTAAACTCCTCGCGTTGACCAGTATGTCCATTTCCATTGGAAATACCCATAAATAGCCAATAACGCAGTTCCAATAAGCAGTAATATCTCCACCAGCATTGTGGCAGCACTGATGCAATACTTTTCCAAATGTCTACAATGAACTATAAGCCTTAATCTATGAAATCAGTTGCATTTATTTACTTGTAATGACTCACCAAATTTGATTTAACTTATGATGCAACTACTCTTGCCAATGTCAGCTGATGTAAGATATTTTATAGGCCTGGTAAGAAAAAGTATAATGTGCGTTATACCTAGAAATTGTGCCCACAGGTGAACAAACTCTGCTATTACTCCTCACTCTGGCAATTTATCGCAAAATTAACACAAAAAACACTCAACCTATCATCTAGCGAAACACATGTCATGCCACTTAATCCAATGATAAAGCATGGCTAGAAGGAATGTTAAGCAATCACGCACAGTTTTAACTTTTAGTTGAAAAATGTTTTACAAATCCATAAAATTGTTTTTATTTCTAATTGGTCATGAGTGAAGGAGCAGTTTTCTGTCTTCCTTGGTTCTCAATAAAATTGCAATAAAAGTCTTAATTGACTGAAGCAATAAGTGTAACCAACAATGTTTGATGTGCTGTCAAATACAGTTCCTCCTCCAATGACCCAAATATTGTCAACTCCTTGATGATCATACAAATCCCAATGATATCCTTTGGCTGCATTCTCAACATTCCATCTTGGGTGATAGTCAAAGGCCTTTGTGCTTATTATTTCAACATTGTCACCATCAAAGCCTTGGCAGTAATGATCCAACAGTTTCTTTTGTGTGTCATAGATGCTAGGATTACAGTCGCAGTATTGGAAAACAGTGAATGTAAGCGGACCGGAAAAAGGGCTTGAGTCATTGTAAGCAAAGTTTCTGGCTGCATACTCCTGTGGTGTAATTTCTAAGCTTGCAGCATGTGTGTCCCAATCAATCATCACTGAAATGTCATAAGTAGGTGAACTGAGATGCTGAGCAAAAAACTGAGACCTGGCTTTTATAACCAAGTTCTTCACCTCTATATATACAGACACTGATGCAGTATGATGTTTGGAGCCATCTAATATTTCTTGCAAGCCCTTTCCTACAATAGATTTTGGCTTGGAAAGCCTTCCTAAAGTTTGTGGGAGCCCTGCCCATATTAGGAACTCAAATAGCTCTTGATCACCGCTTTGGCTGGTTAGTTGAAACTCTGATCCTCCTTTGACTTTGTTGATGTCAGTTACCTCATAGTTGTACTGGATGTTTACATTTTGGTCCTTTGCCATTATTTCAAATAGTTGAGTGAATGTTTTGTCTTTCAAGTAGAATATTCTGTCCCCAGTCAACTGATCAACCACTAGTGATGGAGATGCCCAGATTAAACCATAGATAAGTGGCCCTTAAAATTGACTCAGCTGCCTCAAATTTTCAGCACAGCTCAGCAAAGGGTCAAGATTGCTGAGTCTGATCTTAGCTGAAAAAAAGTACTAGTGTGGGCGTTTCAGGGCAGCCAAAAAACGGATTTTGTAGATCCTTGCTTAATCTACATGTTGGAATTAACTCAGGTGCCTCAAATTCTCAGCAAAACTCAGCATGGGGTCAAGAATGCTGAGTCAGGTCTCAGATGAGAGTAAATGACTCTTTTATCTGTTTCTATTTTATGCTTGTCAACTTTCAGTACATTGGCAGTATTTAGTAGTTATTTTGTAGATCCTCACTAGATCTACAGGTTGGGGTTGACTCAGGTGCCTCAAACTCAAAAATATGAGTTAGTTATCATTTGTGGGCAGTATTTAGTATTTGCGTGTTTGTGTGCGATAGTGCGCGTTCGTGCGCGTTTGTGCGCGATTGTGGGCAGTATTTAGTATTCGCGCGTTTGTGTGCGATAGTGCGCGTTCGTGCGCGTTTGTGCGCGGTAGTACGCGATAGTGCGCGTTTGTGCGCGATTGTGTGCAGTATTTAGAATATGCGTTTTGTTTCTCTCCCAAATTGTCTACTTGGAGCAATTTGGGCCTGAAGAAATGAGTCTTAGGATCTTGGCCAAAATATGTTTATATTTGCACTTGATTTATTATTGTCAATGGCAACATTTGGCACTGGAGTTGTGAATTCTTAAGAGGATCTCACACTATATAAACATATAATGAGCTTTGGTGACGCATTGCACGGTTAGAATCTGATTCAGAAAAACTGAAATGTGAATGAAAAACAATCAAGTAGTCTTTGAGCACACTTTTGTCTCAAAATATAAAGGTATAATATTGTACAACTAGGATAAACTCAACTTACTTGAGAGTTGGAATTTGATCCAGATTTCACCTAATATATATCATCTTCATTTTGCTGCAAATATTTTAAGTACTGTAGCATGAAAAGTGAATCAGTTATAATTGGCTGACAAAACCTCTTTAAATATTTCAATGCACAACAACGACAACAAACCTTGTTGTAAGAAAGCAAACTGATTAGTTACAAAATAGCAACTTGGGCAGCATGTTGGCATTTCTTAGACAACTAGCTATGCTGCTCATTATTAATGCTGAATTATCCTCATCAACCTTATTTGGCAGATCTAAAAATATTTCTCTCACTGCATGGAATTCCGCAGTGAAATATACAACTGTGGATATTGCGAATACAATCATTGAATGCAGCGCTGTTTGCCAGTCTTTTAAAGCGGTCCACGGTTGCAATGGATTTCAATTTGATGCATTCACCAAAAAATGTGTGCTTGCTAACCTTACTTTCTTGCAAGATGAACAACCTGATGTTGAAAATACAGTAAGAGTACCTTGAAACGATCTATATATTCTAATGAGCAAAACTTGTAGATATTTCACTTTGACTTGAGCTTTGTTGGGAAGCTTAAAATGGGATGCTATGGAAGCACAGATTGCTGCAGGCCAGATAATCAGTGCGATTTATATGAAGGAGACTGCAGCTCTGATGAAGATTGCAAAGGAGGCGGATACATTTGTGGTACCAAGAACTGTTTAACATTTGGACTTGCAAATAGAGTTGGAGGGCAATGGGATAGCAATGATGACTGCTGTGAAAGAAGGTGCACTCCGGAACATCCTTGTCCTCAAGGAGACGGTGATTGTGATACCAATTTCGACTGCTTCAAACCAACTTGGCAAAGTTGTGCGGCCAAAAGTTGCTTGAACAACACCTTTTTCCCTCTCTCCAAGTACTCTAACAATACTCTGGCCAAATACACTGCTGATGATGACTGTTGCTTGAGAAATTGCAGACCTGACGCCAAATGCAATAACAACATGGAAGGTTGCGAGACAAATGAAGACTGCAATGATGGTTATGAGTGCCTTGCTAACGGATTCTGCATGGATATTGATGAATGTAGTGCAAATGGCACTGGAATACCATATTGTGGCCAAAATGCAATATGCAACAACACAATTGGCTCATTTACCTGCCAATGCAATTCTGGATTTGAGCTTCATGTCCCAAACCTGGGCTGCTCGGATATCAATGAATGCTTACAAAACCCTGCTCCAGGATGTGCCTTAAGGACAACTTGCACAAATTCGATTGGCTCTCATGCATGTGAATGTAGACCAGGATACGCTGGTGATCCATATGTTGAATGCCTTGACATTGATGAATGCGCATTGGGCGGAATGTATGCTTGTACATTTGGGGCAAAATCTGGAGTTGCTGATATGGCTTGCATCAATTGGCCAGGATCATATAAGTGTGTTGACTCAGCAATGATCAATGGAGGTACAAGCTATCAATGGCATATGCTAAATGCTAAAAACAAAGACAACCCCACAACTTCATTGACAAAGTGTCAAAGTCATGGTCTACCAAACATGGAGTCCAACAGATGCTATGCATTTGCTGCATATGTCAATGATTATCTATTCATTTGCGGGGGCTATTACAGAGGAGTCAACCGTGATACAAGGGAATGCCGAAAGCTCAATCTTGACTCAAAAGCTTATGAGCCAATGGCCAGCATGAATAGGTTTAGAAGGCACATGACTTTCAACTATGTAGAGGACAAGATATATGCGCTTGGCGGTCGTAGATATAATGGGGATTTGGCTGGAAGTCCAGCTCAAAATACAGCCGAAACTGGGAACCCATGTGAAAAAACAATGGAGGAATATGACATTGAATTTGATACATGGTCCATGTCTACAAGTTTTCCTCAACCATATGGACTTCATAGACATTGTGCTGTCACTGTTGACTATCGCCTTTTTGTGGTGGGAGGTGAAAATTGCAAGTCAACAAGTTTAGATACTGCTTACATCTATGATACACGGGCCAAGGAATGGACACTTTTGAATGGGAAAATGCCCATTGCAGCCTATGACATAGCTTGTACTCAGGTGTACTTTCCTGATGGAAAGCAAGCAATTGTAGTTGCTGGAGGTTACACCTCTGGTGTGAGCAGGAGGAGTAATGTCCATTACCTTGATTTGAGTAATGTTAATGGAGATTGGGTATCCATGCCTGCTCTTCCAGTGAATTGGGCTGAAATGCCGCAACTAGCATACTTAGGAAAGTAAGTAGATCAGTAGATCCTTAGTAAACATACCATTTTTAGCAAGTTGATCTTTAGAACTTTGGTCATGTGGAGTGGTTATACACAAACATCGAATTGGGGACCCTATCATGTGTATGTGATGGACTGGAGCAATAATCAATGGACAAGAAATAATAATATCAGGATTGGAGGAGATGAAGTCTGGAATGCTTACACAGTCATTTCTTCAACTCACTTTCCAAGCCTGGATTGTTACAACACCCAATGGTCAGCCTGCATTGATGCAAATATCAACAATGCAGGCAATGACATCTCAAATACAGTCACTTCATCAAATGAGGAGTGTGCGGACTATTGCTTCTCTGTATCTGGATGTATTCTATGGGTAAGGAGTAAAACGGATGGGGTATGTTTTGCTAAAAATGCTGTATCTCAAAATACAGCAAGCACAGCCCACACAAGAGGCTTAATGAGCAACTGCTTTTATCACTGGCTTGGTAGTTCAACTATCCAACAATAACAATAATCAATGATATATTTCACTGAATAAAAGTATTTGAATGAATCACAGACTCGGTTGCTTTAAATGTATCATTGGACTTTCTCCAAGTTGACAGTTTCTTGGGAGAAAATCCTTAGCAGGAAATCGCACCCTATGTTAGGTGCAAATGTGGCTGGAACAATTATGTATTCACCCCTAGACAGGGTGAACCTGGCAAAAATTTCCCTGTAATTGATGTAGGATCCAGATGATCCCAAAGCTTGCGAATTGCGAAAAAAGTCCTCGTTGAAATTATGAGCATCACTCTCAACTGAGTATACAGTGAATCCAATTTGATGCAGTCTCTTTTTGGCCACCTTTTTCTGTGATAAACTCACTATGACTTGATTAGTGTCTTGGCTCACTGTGATTTTATAGATGGGATTGGTGGCAAATAGGGTGTAATTGTTTCGACATCCTCCAGCATTGACACCTGGAATCCAGCTACCTATAATATTTAATCATATGCCTTGACATCCAACTCATCATGTTAAAAACAACCAAAGTATGAAATTTGCAATTTCAATAAGGTTGCCCAAAAAGCTTTTCAAATACATTCCCAATTACAGTTTACAAAAACCTCAAATGCAGTCACTATATTTTATCAATTTTATTATTATTATACCCTTGATGACAATTGTGCTGAGTGCTTGGTCAACTTCCCCATCCAGATCAAAATCAGGTCCCATGGTGCAGATGGAGACTTCTTCAAACTCCCTGACAAAGTCAGCAAAGAAGTCCATCCAGAACTCTCCATCAGCCTTGTACTGCAGTCCTATCTTGCCCTTGACCTCTGGATCAATTTTGCTCCAGTTGTCATCCTTGTCGCTCCAGGATCCTTTCCACTCATTGTTGTCCCCCCAAGGGTTCCTAATTCGAATGAGGTTGCATGGTTCCTGGTCAGCATTAATGGGAACTCTATAGATGCCAGTGATTGTGTATGCATGTCCTTGAACAAGCCCATTGACATCTGATGCATGGGCTCTTCTCCAATCTCCTCTTCTCGAACAAGTGATGAAGGCATTGGCTGAGAATGACCTTCGAATGTATTCGTATAAAAGTTCAGGTTTCTGGCTTATCACATATCGTTCTGCAAGACCACCAGTCAAATCGACCATGGCTTCAATTGGCATGCCTACCAAGTAAAACATTGATTGCTACTTCAATTTTTTTTTTGATGCAAAAAAAATATTCTTGAATGATTCATTTTAAAAGCAAATTGTACCTCCTTGTAAGGCCTCATAGGAGCCATACAACTTAGCAAAGGCCTTTTCAATAAAGGCCACCCAGAACTCTGTGGGGTCTGCACAATGGCCATAAATGTATTTGCCTTTGAATGTTGGGAGCCTGTCATCGATGACAACTTCAATCCAGTCACCAAATTGCCAAATTTTCAGCTTGACTGAGCCATTGTAGCCTTCTCCATAGAGTGGTTGGTCTGGTGGCAAAACTCTGAAGAGAAGATCTTCCTTTTTGGCCAGAGCAGCACAAGTGGAGAGCAACCAGCAATCTCCGAGGATCCCCTGCATAACATCTCTCCGGGATGTTCCATCCACATACAATTCTGGCCTCTTCACAAGCTCATGAGGCCTCAGCCAGAAGAGGTCCAAGTTCTTGTCAGAATTGTTATTGTTGTTGCTAATGAAGAACATGGTTTAATGGGATTCAACTCAAAATGGATTTTTAAACTTGATTGACAGATTTGATTTATCCTATGATAACCTTAAAGAGCTGCTACATTTGATTTTATTTGAATAAAAATAACTTTTAACCTCAACTTTGACTTGTCTTTACTTTAATTTGACTTGTCGTTATGATAAATTTGACTTAGTCTGTTCAAAGATTTGACTTAATTTGTATCAATTACAACTTCTTTTTGCACAAAATTGTTTTACCATTTGACTTTTTTGTACAAATATGATTTGAGTTAAATCATGAGTTGACTCAAATTGGACTTGACTCAAGCTTGACTTGACTCAAGCTTGACTTGACTCAACACTGACTTGACTCAAACTCAACTTGACTCAAACTCAACTTGACTCAAACTCGACTTGACTCAAACTCAACTTGACTCAAACTCAACTTGACTCAAACTCAACTTGACTCAAACTCAACTTGACTCAAACTCAGCTTGACTCAAACTCAACTTGACTCAAACTCAACTTGACTCAAACTCAACTTGACTCAAACTCAACTTGACTCAAACTCAACTTGACTCAAACTCAACTTGACTCAAACTCAACTTGACTCGAAGTTGTCTTTGCTTGACTAAAATTTGTCTTTACTCGAATAAGACTAGATTTGACACAAAAATGACTTGACTTGGCTGAAATTTGGCTTGAATGAATTAAAAGCTGACTTGACTAATATTGTGCATATCAGGCAGGAATTTGAAAATCAACCCTGCCTAGTTTTGACCTACCCGATCAGGGGAAGCTCAAAAGTGCAAAGAAAATCAGGATCCTCAAAAAGTATTGTATTTTTCCTGCTGTTCGGTTTGCTGGTTTGCAACTTGATCACTGGAGTTTCCTCCTGTTTGCCCTCACTTTTGTCCACACTTGTCCCACAGCCCATTTTTTCCAATGAAAATGGGCCCAATTTTTAAGGCATTCTATACCTGCTTTCACCTCTCTTGTTGCCAACACATAACGAAAACCCAAAAGTGACCCATCTGTTGTCAGGAGCTTTCTAATTCATGACCTAACGCAACAAATCGAAGAAAATTCAATTCTCTTCCAAATTGATTACATCACTCATTACCTAGCAGTCATTGCCACTGTTTTGTTCTATATAAATTAAAAAACGCAGAATTATGAGATTGAAAAAGTAACAATTTAAAAAAAACATAAGCTAAATACTAATGTTTGAGAAGTCAACTACATATTTGAAGTCAATTTCATCACTGAAGTCAGATTCATCGCTGAAGTCAAATCCAGGCTTGAAGTCAAATGCATACTTTAAGTCAAATACATGCTTAAAGTCAAATGCATACTTGAAGTCAAATACATACTTGTAATCACATTCAAACTTGCAGTCAAATACATACTTGCAGTCAAATACGTACATACTTGCTGTCAAATACTTACTTGCAGTCAAATACATTCTAAAGTCAAATACATTGTGCTTTAAGTCAAATACATTGTACTTTTAATCAAATACATTGTACTTTAAGTCAAATACATTGTACTTTAAGTCAAATACATTACTAAAGTCAAATACATTACTTAAGTCAAATACATTATTTAAGTCAAATAATTCATAAATGAAGTCAAATACTACATAATTGAAGTCAAATGCATATTATAAAACAAATTCATATCTGAAGTCAAATGCATCTCTTGAGTGAAATGCATCATCGAAGAGAAGTTTGCATTTGGCTCAAATACATTTTGGAATAATGACTTTTGAGTTAAACACATCATAGAAGTCTAAAATTCATTTGAGTGAAATGCAAATAGTAATCAAATTTTTTTGTGAATGTCATTTACTTGTGAGTCAAATACACTTTAGTCAAATACAGTTGAGTCAAATACACTTCACTCAAATGCATTTGCGTCAAATACATTTGAATCAAATTCATTTTATTATAATACTTTCTTGTAGTCGAAACCACCGACCTAGGATGTCTTTAAAATAAAGTAATTTTCAAAACGAACCAGGAGCACAGTAATTTTTCTTTCTGGTATTTTTTTCGAAGCCTTGAAATGCAAAAGATTGTTTTGCGTGAGCAAAATCACGCGTGCATAATTGAGCCAGAAAATGCTACGAGAATAAATAAAAAAAACGCGCACTACAGTTAATTGTCCAGTAGCCGAAACAGCAGATTGAAAATCGCGTTGAATTCAATTTCCCGAAGGTGAAATATGTCCGAAATATCAATGCCACATTTCTATAAATTTTACGGGAACGTAAGCGCGTGCGCGCGCGTCCTCACTGTTGACCTTAATGAGTGCAAATGATTTAGTCAACCACGTTATTTCAAACAGACATCATGCATTGGTCAAGCCTTGTTTTCATTAAGGTAAACATACTTTTTTGATAAAGTTTAAAATATGATTATTTATAGCAGACTATAAATAACTATAATATTTCTTCAAGAAATATGTTTCTTTGATTTTATCATAAATATATAATGAATATGTTTTATAAGAAAATGCATGTGGCATCATTATCTCAGAATAATATGAAGTTAAATGTTTCTAAATGTATAGTTTATAAATTATAAGTTTTTAGGAGAAAGTCTCAATAGTTAATAAATCGTGTAAAACAATTTAATTCAATTGAAATTGTGCAAACTTTCATAAAAATTGAAATTGTTGGAAAAAGGTAATTGTATGCTACTTATGATAATTTGAAAAGAAACATTAATAACATGCACTATGTTAAATAAATGCATCTTTTGGCTTTTAGAGTGCAATTTTTTGCGCCACAAAATAAAATAAGTTGACCTCTAAAAATTGGTTGCAAACATTCTAATGGATTTTTATCCGCTTGACTTCACACATAAGATTGACTACATGATTTCCATTTTTTGGGAAAAATACCTCTTTATTTTAATTTTCTTTCTTAGCTTGAATAGAGTAAAAAATAGCAAATTCAAGCCAATTCCTATAGATTTTTTCACAGTTTTTGACCTACATTTGTTCACTCTTATGATAGTAAACAATATTAGTCAAAAACAGCAGATTGAAGCCAATTCCCATAGATATTTTTTCATTGGCCATAAAACTAATAAACAGCTAATTCAAGCCTGATTCTATCGATTTTTTCACATTTTTTGACTTACGTTGACTTTTGTTCACTCTTAAGATAGTAAACAATTTTAGTCAAAAAACAGAAATTTTTACTGACAATTTATCATTTTTTACTAACCAAATTTGGGTGAAATATGAAACTTTAGACATTCCTCTCACACTTTCTAGCGATTTCAAATTGTATTTCCCATGCCAAGTTCTACCGACATTTTCACATTTTTGACCAAACAATTTCTTGCAGTTTTTCTCATTTTTTTTCCATAATATCAGCCATTCTAAACTCATGAACTCAGCCATGAATTTTCCAACTCCATAGTAAACAATATTTCAGCAAAATAAAGCTCAAAAAAAAAAGCTGATTCAAGCCACTTTATTAGGACATTTTCACATTTTTGGTCCAAAATTGGCCTTAAAACATGACATCACTTTGAAGCATTTTCATGCTGCTTTTCCTGTAATATTAATTGATTTCAGACCTTAATCCATCCATGGAAATTAATTCCATTCATTTTCTCATGCAGTTTCTGGTGATTTTGGTGGCATGCGAGGCCAAGTTCATTGAGAAGAGACAATCAAGGGCATGTGGCCTGAGAACATGTAACCAAGTGATCACTGGTCGCTATCTTCATTATGGAAGAGCCTTGGAAGTCATCCAGAACGAGGAATACCTGAACGCAGCTGACCTCAGCCTTGCTCACCAAAGCAGACTCAGAGCAAAGAGGTCCACATTCTCATTCCCCAATGGCACTCTTTCTTGGATCCAGCTCAACACCAACTTCACTGTGGATGCTGAGAACATCATCAAGGCTGGCCTCATTGGTGGACTCCTGGTGGCCTTGTCCCAATTCAGCCCAAGGTTTGGGGCTGCTGGTGGGCTGCCAGCCTTGGCCGAGAGAGCCCTGGCAGTGCCTCAGGTAAAATCTTCCTTCCTCTTTAATCTCTTTTATGGGTGTCTCATTTTTTGGTGTCTCACTTAGAAGTGTCTGACTTGTCTCATTCATGTGGGTCTCTGCTGAGACAGGTTCAGTTTTGACTGTCTCAGCTGCAGCAACAACAGACTGAGGTTGTCTCAACTGAGACAGCCTTAACTGAAACTGTCTTATCTGAGACATTCTCAACTGCCACAGTCTCAGTTTAGATAAACTCAGTTAGAACTGTCTTAGCTTAGATAGCCCCAGTTTCCATAGGCTCAGTTAAGTTTTTCAAAGTTGAAACAATCTCAGTTAAAACAGTCTCAGTTAAAACAGTCTCAGTTAAGACTCTCAGATGAGTCAGTCTCAGTTGAAACAGTCTCAGTTAAGACTCTCAGTTAGGACTATTTCACTTAAGACTGTCTCAGTTTAAAAAGTCTCAGTTAAAAAGTCTTAAAAAAGTCTCAGTTAAAAAAGTCTCAGTTAAAATAGTATAAAATAAAACAATCTCAGTTTAGACAATCACAATTGAGATATGTAGTCTAAGTTAAGACTGACTAAGCTAAAACTTTCTCAGTTAAGCAATCTCAGCTACAACTTAGTTCAGATAGCCCCAGTTAACACAGTATCAGCTAAGCTTTTCACAGTTGTAACACGCTCAGTGAAGACTGTGCTGCGTCAGTTAAGTAAATCTCAGCTAGAGCAGTCTCAGTTAACACGTCTCAGTTATATCTGTGTCAGTTTAAGCTAAGTCTCTGGTCACAGCTATGAAAGCCACTTAAAAAAAACAGTCCAAAATCTCATGACTCGTTAAGTGGGGATTTTATCAGTTAAGACGTACTGAGTTAAGACATTATGTGTTAAGACATTCGGTGTTAAGACATTCTGTGTTAAGACATTCTGTGTTAAGACATTCTGTGTTAAGACATTCTGTGTTAAGACATTCTGTGTTAAGACATAGTCAGTTAAGACATTCTCAGTTAAGACTTCTTCGTTCAAGTAAAGGCTTTTTAAAGGGAAGTAGAAAGTAAGTATATAATGATGTATGTTTTACAGGGTTATGACTTGATTCCACTGGATCAGCCTCAACCTGGAGAATTTGGAGGTGGAAGATCACCAAAAGTTGCTGATGATCTCAATGCCAAAATCGCCCTCTCTCTGGTGCCAAAGGGGCTCACCCCAGTGGCCATTTTCCCTGCCTTTAACAGGCCAAGATCTTTGCCTGCAGTTGGTGTCATTTTCAAAGAGTCCACAACTGTGAAAAAATCCTGGACTGAAAAAATCATGGGCACCATTTTTGGCTACAACTTGCAAGAGAGAAGCAATGAGGACACTGAGCAACCTTTGTATGGGTTCAAGGTTTACCTAACCTTGGTGGAAAACCAACCTTGCGTCATGGGATCCACTTGTGAGGTTGGCTCTTCCAACCAAGGCATTATTAACCTGCAAGAGTTCAGGTCTGAGGCTCAACCTGAGTGTAGAGCCAATGTAGATCCTGTCAACCAATGCTTGACCTACTTGTAAATCTTATTGCCACCAAAGTGATTCTTAAGGATTTGTTTATACACATTGAATGTTACAGTTGCTGGTCAATTTTGTATCGCGTTGCCTTAAGTTCAATAAATCTAGTCCTAAATTAAAAGCGCATTTTTGTAGCCATTGAGCTAATGTAACAATTTAGTTTTAATTCAATTTTGCTTTAGTGCAGTTTTTTGTTTTAATTGTGTAATCATAATTCCATAATTAAAAAAAACACTTTGGCATTAGAGCACTTTTGCATTTGAACACTTTTGCATTTGAGCACTTTTGCATTTGAGCACTTTTGCATTTGAGCACTTTTGCATTTGAGCACTTTTGCATTTGAGCACTTTTGCTTTTGAGCACTTTTGCATTTGAGCACTTTTGCATTTGAGCACTTTTGCAATTGAGCACTTCTGCAATTGAGCACTTTTTTACATTTTATTACTTCATGCCATTGAGAACTTTTGAGAAGTTTTTTGCATTTGAGCACTTTTGCATTTGAGCACTTTTCCCTTTGAGCACGTTTGCCTTTGAGCACTTTTGCCTTTAAGTACTTTTGCCTTTGAGCACGTTTGCATTAGATCACTTTTGCATTTGAGCACATTTAACATTTTAGAGCTTTCTGCAATTGAGCACTTTTGAATTTCATCTTTTTTGCATTTGAGCACTTTTGCATTTGAGTACTCTTGCAATTGAGTACTTTTGCATTTGAGTACTTTTGCATTTTAACACTTATTTCATGTGAGCACTTTTGTATTTGAGCACTTTTTTAGCATGAACGATTTGCATTTGTGTGACTTGCAGTTGAGATTTTGCCCTTGAGCATCTTTTGCTAATGTGCAGTTGTGCTGTTGAGCAGTTTTGCTATTGAGCACTTTTATCTCTTCTACTTGAGCACTTTTGCAGTTAAGATGTTTTTTTGCAATATTAGGATGCACCTTTAAATTATTTTCTGCTCTACTGGATTTGCTTCATTGCAACATTCATTGAAATAATAATCTTGGAGTAGATTTTATTTGTAAAGCATAAAGGGTTTTATAAAGGATTCTCAAAAGGAATGACCATAAAGCATATCAAGGTGATGATAGAATCTTTGGTGGTTTCTTCAAATTAGTCTTCATCAGGGAAATTGACCAAGGCTTCACCTCCAGAATCTTGGACTCCATTAAAGAGTTTATTGAGATCATAAGTGGGCAAAGATCCACTCATCTTTGCACTTGAAGAAGAAGTCTTCTTCTGAGGGATTTCAGCCCGAATGGTGACCTCAGCATCTGGACTGCTCAAGCTGGCCATAATTGGCTCTGATTGAGTCAGCATTGGTGTAGCAAACATAAGAGCCTCAATTTGAGGAGTGGTCACCTCTGCCAAGGGTTCATCAATTTCCAGCTCACTGGAGCTGGATATGTCAATGTCAGCCAGGTCCAGGTCATCTTCAGCAAAAGGATCTTTGGAGGGCTCCCTGGAAAGCTCAAGCACTTTGGAAGGCTCTTCCAAGGAGTCAGATTCAGCTGACTCAGAGAGGGGCTCAAAGGTGGGGATGATCTTCTTCTTTGGCAAGCTTGCCACCACAGGGGAGGATCTCAAGGTGATTGGAGGCGTGGCTTTCCGCCTTGGAACTGGACTACTCTCTGCTGTTGAGGTCTCTTGGTACTCAATTTTCCAAGCTAGGGAGTCACTCTTTTGGACCACCTCAAGCAACCTTGGTGAGTCTGGACCAGCTTGGTCCTTAAGGCTTTTGGAAAGCTGGCTCAAATCGAACTTTCCAAGGGGTGCTGACACTGGCCTACTCTTTCGCATCCTTGAATTACATCTTTTAAGTTTTAATTTTAACACAATGTATAATAAAAAGTACCTTCCAGTGAATGGCGGCAAGGATTGGGGACAATGCTCTGTGTAGCTGACAGTTAAGGCACCTTTGGAGAAAGCAGGTGTTGAAGTCATCATCGAGCCGTCATAACCTGAAACATTTGTGAGAAATCATTTGAAAAGTCACTTCGTCAATTATCACAGTATGGCTTGAGATTTATCATGAAGCCATTGACTTTGGAGCAAAGACAAATGGCATTATCAAAGTGATAGCTTTTTTAATCGTTCATGTGCAGCAAGCTATTCGAAAACATGCATAAATGCATAGACTAACAACTTTTTATAGTCTTGGTATGGTAAGCAAAAAAGCCTCAAATCCACATGTTGCCAGATTGTGACCAATCTAGCTTCCCTTTTTACACCTACACAAATTAATATATAAAAACTGTATCAATCTATGCTCATGAAAATACAAAGTCAGTTGTCAATAAATGACAAATTCATCCATATTTTGGAAAAGCTTACTGCACATGAACGACACACAAAGCAATAATTTTCAAAATATCATTTGTCGCAGCTCCAAAGTCAATGGCTTCATGACAAATCTCAAGCCATACTATAAAAATCGAAAAAAGTTATTTACAAGTGATATTTTACCTTCCATCATACTCATCGACATTGGCGCATCTGAGATGCTCTTCATCCTCCACTCCAATTCCTCCTTCTCCATGGTGAGTCTTCGCTTGGCATTGATCTCTCTCTCCATGGAGTCATAGAGTTGTCGATTCTCCTCGGACAACTTCCTCTCCAGAGCTTGTTTCTCATTCAGTTGGGCAGACAAGTCTTCTAGTTGAGCTTGGACCTTAGCGAAAGCAATCCTGGTTTGGTCAAACTCTTCCAGCTTGTCCTCCAATCGAGCCTTGTCTAGCCTCAATGCATGGATCTCCTCAGTTTTCATGTCCAAGACTGCCTTCAGGCTGTCAACTTCAGCCATGACTTTGGACAACTTGTTCAAGTTGGACTTGACCAGGACATCCCCTTTCTGCTTGGCAGACAAGGCCAACTCTTGATTTTTCAGCTCAGCTTGTACAGAGTGCAATTGGTCCTCAAGTTGTCTTTGCATTTCACCCCATTTCTCAGCTTGCCTCTGGAAATTGGCATTGATCTCATGCAATTCAACTTGCTTGTCCTCCAAAAGCTGGCTCATCTTGAGCTTCCATTCCTCTGTGAGCTCTTTGGTGATGACCTCATGACGAGCCTCATGATCTGCCAAGATGCCATTGTGAGCATTCTCCAAGCCTTTGAGCTCAATTTTGTGTGATTCCCTGAGCAAGTCAAGCTCAGTTTTGTGATCTTGTTGCACTGAAAAAATAGAAAAAATAATTGAGCTTTTGAGTAGAGCAAATTTGATGAAATAAGTACCTTTTTGCAGGAAAAACTCCCTCTCCTCAAGGAGGCCTTGCAACCTTTCGATAAGACCTTCTTTATCATCTTTGGTTTTGTACTCATTTTCCTTCTCCAAGAGTCTTTTGAGCTCAGCTGTAATTAAGTAATGTTTGAAGTTAGCGTACTTTTTTCTTTTTTAGTGATGACCATTTTTTATCGCTAGCATAAAAAGCACCCTCCACATTTATGGCAACTTTTGGAATCTTTTGTCCAAGAGAAGAAAACATAGAGGGCACTTTTCAAATGATCGATCCTAGGAAAAAAGTGAATAGTGAATTTCACCTAATTCGGCATCTTTCTCAGTTAAGTTGATTATGAGATCATGATATTTTTGCTGCCATTCCACTTCCTCATCAGCCTGAAAGCAAATAAAAAACAATCAGTAATGCTATATTATTGATATAATTAAAAAAGTATTTTAAAAATGCTAAAATGCTTGAAAGTATGCTAAATCATTAATTGCAAATCTTTTAAATAGAAAAATGTGCTAGCGTTCTTTTATCTAGGAGAACTCATTTGAAAAGCGCCCTCTATGTTATCTGATGCTAAACAAAAGTTAACAAAAGTTGCCATAAAAGTAGAGGGCGATTTTTATGTTGGTGATAAAAAATGACTTATCCCATACCTTTTTGGCGAAATAGTCGACAGTGACAGCCAAAGCCGCAAAACCTTTAGCACTGTGACCAATCCTTGTCTTAAGCATGAAATTTTCACGAGTTTTCTCCTCCAGACTTGATTTGAGCCGTACCAATTCCCCATTATTATCAAGGACTTTTGGTGAGCTGACTTTGATCAAATCTGGCTGCTGATGATGATGATGACTAGACTGTTGCACTAAATTTGGTTGATCTTTCTTTGGATTTGAACCTGGAATGAACAAACAGAGCTCATTTAAAGCACATACATTTTATGACAATATTTGTATGTCAACTAGGATGTGTGTGTTTTACTATTGATTTGCACACAATGAAGGCTCAGAAAAGTGTGTAGCTCACCTTGCAATAATGAAGTTGGGACTTTGGCTGAACTTTTCCTCTGCTGATTTGCAGCTGTTGTTGCTGTGGAATTTTTTCGTGACACAGCAGCTGCATTGTTCTTAATGAAATCTGCAAAAAACATTCCTCATTAGCATTTCAACATGAACAAATAGAATCTCTTGAATTCAAAGCCTTCTCTTGTAGTGGAAAATATCAGTTTCTATGAGAGAAAACAAATTAGTCTTATTGATCATTTTACTTTTTTGCAAATGTTTTTTTCCCAAAAATTTACTTTCACAGCAAAAAAGCAGGCTACAAGTTTTTTTAAAGTTATAAAATGTTTGTCAAATGATTTGGCTTCAATTTTTACCTTGATTTTTGTGCTTAGAGCTATTCTCATAAAAGTTTTTGTGCACAATTTCAACAATTAAGCAATAAACTGTCAATTGTAGAAATACGTGAAAACAAAGATCATAAATGTGTTGATGCATAAAATTTCCGAGTCTTTAACTGAAAACAAACTACAGTCAATCCAAGTAAAAAAAGTGTTAAACATATTTAGATCACATATTTTTAAATAGCTTTAATAGTTAATATGATAATGAGTAAAGAAAACAAATAAAAACTTATTAAATCAAGTCACATTTCTAATTAAACTGTTCTTCAAAAGGGTATTTTTGCCAAAAAATTAGTTTACAGCAAAAAAGTAGGCAAAGTCACTAAATATACACAAAGTCATCAAATAGTGAAAATTCAGTTTTTACCATGCTTTTTTTGCTTTGGAATGTGAATGTGGTTGTTATTGTTGTTGATCACAATCTTAGTTTGTTTTTCCTTGGCTGTTGCTGAGTTTTCTTTGTTGCTCTCATTGTTGTTAGCTGCTTTAATTGGCTTTTTTGCGCTACTGCTACTATTTCGAACTGAGCCAGTTCGAGTCAAGCCAGCTGCTTTTTTGGTTGCTGTTGTACATGTTGGAGTTGAGCCAGCTCTTCGATGTCTGTCAGAGTTGACAGCAACTGGTAGCATGCATTTTCTCCCATTATCACAGTTAATTGATGCATGTGATGAATTAACCAGACTTGGATTGGAACTGGTTTTGGGCATGGGCAAAGCTGAAGGCCTTGAAGCAGCCTTCACTGACATGTTAAAGACTTATTATGCAGAAACGTTTAAAAAACAGCGAAAGTAAGCTTGTTGTTTTTCTTTGTGAAAGTTGGCTTGGAATGGAGCACTGAGAATGTGGGAACAATTGTGCCAATCATCGTGCATGATTATCCAGAATTAGCCTTAATGTCCCCCAATGTTCATTGATGAGCAGAAGAAAAATCTTCAATTGAAGCATTTTTTGCCCCAAAGTACAACATGGTTGGAATGGGCTGTAAAGGAAATGGCAAGATTGCCATCTTATCTCATTAACTATTGTTTCTTTCTTTATAAACGTAACAAAAATAGGTCAGTTGTCGACAATTTTGCATTGAGGTCATCCATGTATGCTCATAATGAGCTGATAAGAACATGGCATGATATCTTTATTTTTGACGATGTTCAAGGGCTTCTAGCATACATTAAAGGTTTTTATTTCAGTGTTTGAAAATCGATATGAGAGCCTTGGCCATGCATATTTGAGTAGCATGAGCCATGAGCCTAATCGATGTTGTTTCTAGCCGAATAGTGTAAAAGCAAAACTATGTTACAGCCCTAGGGTATCGACTAGGATCGACTGAAACAAGCGGAAATAGGGCGATGACAGTAGAGTAGAACAATATGGTGTGCAAATGGTTGAGGGAACGCCAATTGACAGGAAGTTTTATTAATCATGCACTATAGCATCAAATGCCATACCGATGTTCATCCATGTCCACTAATGAACAAGGCAAAAATCTTTGTTTGAAGTTATTTTTGCTTCAAAACACAGCTTGGTTGAAATGAAGCGAAAAAAAATGTCAAGCTTGCCATCAAGTCTCATTAATGATTGTTTCATCTTTCAAAATAAGACGCAACTGCAAATCCGGATTACATTACTATCATAGCCTTCAATAACGAAGATGGAAATCACTTAAAAAAAGAAGCCATAAAGGCTTGCAAAGGTTGGTATGAAACCGTAATTATGTGACAGGTAGCTGTTTAGCCTTCAAATTCCCACGGTCGAATTAAGCTAGACTTTCGCTGTTATTTAGTAATACTTTAGGGCTTGGAAAGGCTTAGACCAGTGGGTTCGAGGCTGGGCTGTCAACCTCGAATTGGAGGCTGTTGTCCATGTTGTTCACTTCACTAAAGGGTGGTGATGACACGCGTGCAGCCTCAACTGCTGACTGAGAGTGAACTGAACTTGGTGTCATGCAGGCGCAACTGTATGGCACTAGCTGAGAAGGCGTGCCGGGCCGCTGAGCACATGCACTGCGCACGTGCGCGCAAGAACTGAGACGCCAGTACCGGCACGCCGCGCGGTGCATAAAAGGCCCATGCGCAAGTGCAAACACAACGCGTAATAAGTAAGCACTTATTATGAATGAAAGAAAGTTGGTAATTGCTAGATATAAGCTCAATGCAAAGCAAAAACTGAGTCATAAAATAGTATTGGCTCAGTATGATTTTACTTTGATTTGAAAAACATTTGAGCTGATTTCAGTCAATTAGTTTGATCGAGTTGGCTTGTGCTACTTTGTGCATAATTTGCTGATTTGACTTAACTTAAGTCAACTTTTAAATTAGATCTCTACATAAGTCTGATATGACTCAGCTGAATTTGATTGAAATTGATTGATTAAGCAATATTTGATTGAATTTGATTGATTCAGCCATATTTGACTGAATTTGACAGGATCCAATAATATTTGACTGGATTTGATTTGACTTGATTTAGATTGCACATTACTTAATTTGACTCTACTTGATTCGACTCTACTTAATTTGACTAAATTTGATTTGACTCATTTTGATTTGACTCATTTTGATTTGATTCACTTTGATTTGACTCAATTTTAATTGACTCAATTTTATTTAACTGGATTTATTTTAATTGGATTTTATTTAACTGGATTTGTTTTAACTGGATTTGATTAAACTGGATTTGACTCAATTTGATTTGACTCATTTTGATTTGATTCATTTTGGTTTGACTCACTTGGATTTGATTCAATTTGATTTGACTCAATTTGATTTGACTCAATTTGCATGACTCAATTTGATTTGACTCAATTTGCATGACTCAATTTGATTTAACTGGATTGATTTTAACTGGATTTGATTTAACTGGATTTGATTAAACTGGATTTGATTTGATTTGATTTAACTTGATTTGATTTAACTAGATTTGACTCACTTTGATTTGACTCAATTTGATTTGACTCAATTTGATTTGACTCAATTTGATTTGACTCAATTTGATTTGACTCAATTTGATTTGACTCAATTCGATTTAAGTGGATTTCATTAGTTTAAATTTGATTTGAAAACATCTGAAAGTTTAACCTTATAATTTGAAGCTGATAATATCAGCATAAAGGATTGTAAAGCAATTTTATCGCGCAAAAAGCATCAAAATGTAGCATCATGGTCAACGAGCTACAAATTCGGTAAACCGCAGACAATTGTGGTTGATAATCCTTCAATATCGTTTGCATAAAGGTGGAGCTAATTTTGGTCAGGGCTCGAATTTTCAAAAAATTAGTTGAGTGTTTGCCAATTTGTTTTGACTAGTTAGTTGGATAACAAAGTAAAGATATCGTGAAAATATGTTTTCCTCCAGAATCAACTTTTATGCAAGGCATGAGAAAATGCTGATTTTGCTGGAAAATCTCCTGCAGAAACAACCCAAACAAAGATGATGCATTTTGTTATTTTTCGGAGGATATCTGAGCAAATATGAGCAAAAATGAATGATGAGCATCATCAGTGATCACTTGTTGCAATACTCTTAAAAACCTGAATAAGCCACAAATAACAAGCCTGAATAAGCCCAAATGAGTGACACTGAGCCTAAATGAGCCAAAATGAGTAACACTGAGCCTAAATGAGCCAAAATGAGCAACACTGAGCCTAAATGAGCCAAAATGAGCAACACTGAGCCAAAATGAGTAACACTGGCCTAAATGAGCCAAAATGAGCCAAAATAAGTAACACTGAGCCTAAATGAGCCAAAATAAGTAACACTGAGCCTAAATGAGCCAAAATGAGTCTTATTGAGCATAAATGAGCCAAAATGAGAAACGCTGAGCCTGAGTGAGACAAAATGAGTATCTGAGCAAGGCTGAGTTCAAAGCGCAACAACTCTGAATTATGAGCCTAAGTGAGCAGCAACAAAATGAGTTAAGCACGTCAAATTTGTAATTGCAACTAGAATTTACGTTATTCACTTTTTTTAATTTTCTGTCAGGCAACAAGCACAATATGGCCAATTTTTCCATGGACTGGACAGTATCAAATTTCAAAGCTATACAGCACACACATAAATCAACCTTCAATCAAGGAGAACCATGATAAAAAACGTTTCTTTTTCACTGATTCCCACAATTATTGCCTCAAATTATCTTACCTTTTCTTGGCATGACAACTACAGTTGACCGGAATGGTAGGTTTTTTTCACCATCTTTGAGAGTACATTCACTGGCATTGTCATCCATGTTTTCCTTGATGATCTGAAATTGATGCAGGGGATTATGAAAACAAATTGGCTTGTTTATACTTCAAGACTATTGTCAAAACTCTTTTACATTCATATAACCTTGTTTTGTGTCTCATTTTTGCTCATTTAGACTCATCCTTGCTTATCTATAGTCTCATCTAAGATAATCTTGTCTCACATAATCTCAACTTGTCTCATTGTTCCTAGTTTTACTCATGCAGTTTAGTCTCATTAGATCTCAACCAGTCTCATTAGATCTCAACCAGTCTCATTAGATCTCAACCAGTCTCATTAGATCTCAACCAGTCTCATTAGATCTCAACCAGTCTCATTAGATATCAACCAGTCTCATTAGATCTCAACCAGTCTCATTAGATCTCAACCAGTCTCATTAGATCTCAACCAGTCTCATTAGATCTCAACCAGTCTCATTAGATCTCAACCAGTCTCATTAGATCTCAACCAGTCTCATTAGATCTTAACCAGTCTCATTAGATCTCAACCAGTCTCATTAGATATCAACCAGTCTCATTCAATCTCAACCAGTCTCATTCAATCTCAATCTGTCTCATGAAACCTCAACTTGTCTCATTCTCAGGTCTCATCGTTCCCGGTTTTACTCAAGTACACCAAGAGAGGGCGCTTTAACCAATAGAAATTCACCTGAGAAGCCACTGATGCTGAGCTGGTTGATCTCGAGTTTACTTGCAACAATCCATTTGAGCTCATCGAGCTGTTTGACCTTGAGCTCATCAGTTTGGTTGGCCTGATGATCTTGGGCGGTTTAAAGTCAGCAAATACTTTACTCTTGACCTCTTTGATATTGATGTCTTGCCCTTTCTTTTGGCCTTGGACAATCTTGTCCATGATGTCATCCCATTTTCCTTTAACCTTCTCCCTCACTTTGCCCTTGTCCCCAGCATTGGCATTCAGGATCTCCTTCACCTTGGAGCCAACATCTTTATTTGGAACAATTGGATTTTCAGCCAAGAGTTCAGCTCTTTTAGAGGCCAGGCCTTTCTCCAATGACCATTTCGTTACTTCCTTGGGATTGTCCAAGGTCTGGAGCACATCTGGTTGAGCATTGGAGGAAGATTTCTTTGCCTCTTCGGATGGATTGGAAATCATGCTGGATGGCATGCTACTAATGCCAGCATCTGAGGAAGACAACACAGAAGAGGAAGCATTGGTTAAACACTTTGCTGGGATGTTGGACCAGGATGATCCAGAGGAGTCAGTATTGTTTTCAGGGATGACGATTGGCTTCTTTTTCCTCCTTTTCTTGTTGGAGCTTTTGGAGTGCAGCAAAGATTCAGTCCTGCTTTTCAAACTTTCACTCACATCTGGAAAGGATGACAATGCTGGATGATCCCTTTGGACAGGTGTGACTTTGATAGCATTCATTTTTGAAGTTGAGCTTAACAGAGCTTCAGTTCTTGACACCAGGATACTTGTCTCATCATCAACTTGTTCAAGTTGAACAGTGTTCAGCTTGAACCTTTTCAAAGGCTTCTTCTTCTTCTTCATTCTCTTCTCATCAGAATCAACCTGTTCAAGGTCTTCAACAATCAAGTCATTTTCAGCTTTGGGATCATTGAGCTCCTTGGTAAAAGTCCTGCTCCTTGTCATCACTGATGTTGTCCAGGACGTCTTCATGTCTGAAGGACTCAAAATGCCCAAGCTGGAATCCATATCTGAGGACTTTGTACTCTTCAACTGCAAAGGCCTGGATTTCACCTTGTCATCCTTGATGTCATCCAACGCCTCATTGTTTTTGGCCTTAGTCTGGTCCAGACCAGCCAAGTGCCTTTTCCGGATTTTCTGGGGAATCTTGGTTGTTGCAGTACTTGTCATTGGCCTTGAAGGCTTCATTTTTCTTCTGTTGTCAATGCTTGAGGACGAAGAAGATGATGAAGACTCGATTTCTCTTAGGCAAAGGCTGAACTTTTTGGGCTTGAGCAGTTCAACTTGGTACGAAGGCACAAAAAGGCCGTGATTGGGCAAGCATTGGAAAAAGCCATGGCCTTCATTTTTGCCCTCGGGCAAATCCAGCTCAACTCCACACCATTCCCCAGTGTCGAAATGGGTTGGTCCAATGTAACGAAGATAGCCTCGCTTCTCTCCAAAGACAAGTACTCGTTGACCAAGGTCAGCACTCGACAAGCCCTGCAAAAATGGACTTGCGTTTGGCCTTCGAATTGGCAAAGGGAGCTTGCTGCTATTTGATGTTGTCACCAAGCTTGAATCAGCTGGAATCTGAAAATAACAAACCAGATTATCTCCCTAAAACTGAGTTGGCTTTTTCGGGATGAATAAATGCGCAAGTTGGGCGTTTTGTTTTGGTTTTAGGCGCTCAGAATGAGCTCGCGTCTGGTAACGCTCAGAAATGTAAACAACAACTCGGCATGATTTTTCGCGTACTATAATTCAAAAAGTGAAAACCATGGTGAAACGTCATTTTGTGCAAATTCAAAAACGTCAAGGATTGAACAAAAGGTAGGCAAATCTCTCGCTTTTTTATAAGGGCGAATGGAGCCCGATTTTACTCGAGTCCGGATCTGGAAGATCTGGATTTTGGAAGAAGTTCATTTTAAATCCGGATACAAAAGCCAAATTAAAAATATGCTTGGTTGCTATTCAAAATAATGACCTTAGCAAATTGGCATCACACTTTAGAAACATGAGCCTTAAAAAGTGAAATCAACCATGGCAAAAATTGCCTATCAGCTTTGGTATTTTTATGCCAAGACGTAACTGCATAAGTGCCAGCTTGAAGTTTTCAGAAAATCGAAGCTATATTGTTTTATGCCAAGTTTGTAGCATGAAAGATTTTCCAGTTTAACATAGATTTGCATGGAAATGTTACCAGGTAAAATTCGTCCTCGTTCCCATAATAATCAGCATAGAGGCTGTTGTCTTTCAGCCAAACTTTCAAGATCGTTGTCATTATTGCCACTCGAGTGTCACTTGGGAAAAACTAGATTTGCCTTGAATCTTTTTTCGGTGTCATTGCCATGCTATATTTACTTTTATTGAGAGAAGACTTGCGCACACCTTGTTGTCACCCACGCTGAAAACGCAAGCCCTGCTCACCTGCATAATCATGAATATCATGGTAAGCGATAATTGTAAACAAATGTCCTCATGTACAATCAACATTTATTTTTTTGTCTTTTTTTGGCGAAAATTTGTCTGACTGCCCACAAAATCTCACTACTAAATTACTTAATAAATAAATTTTTTTGACACACTGGTCAAATTTTTGGCAAAAAAATTCATAAAATTATTACCCATATTGGGAATGAGGACACTTGAAAACATTTTTTTTATTAAACCAAATCTATGATCACGCAGGTGAGCTGGGCCCAAGCTATATGGGCCTGTATGGTCGACAAATGTTGTAAAAAAAATACAATTTGTGGGAGCGGTGCCAAGGCATGCGCCTTATATTATCATAATTTTTTTCGCTTTTGCTTCATCGATCCCAAGTTTTTTGAGCGTTTTTTCAATGCTGCGAGCTTCTGAAATTCTAGCCATGTTCATCTATGTTCAAGATGAAAATCTTCAGTTTTACAAATCTTCCATTTTCCAATCTTTCTCAAATTTTTTTCCGTCCAGGAAAATGTGAATAAGTTAATTAAGATTCTTGCATGTTGACTATATAAAACATGGAAATTTCTGGCCTGTTTCCCATCATTATCATACTGGCAATTTCAGCCTGCAAATTGCTCAAAATTATTGCCATGCTAAACTACAAAGAAGTAGACAAGTGGAACAACAACAACAATTCTTTTGTTGTATGTTACACAAAATTTCCATTCATTAATGAAGTTTTTGTTGCACATGCTAATATCAAATTACAACTCTTTTTCCCCAAAAAATGGTCAATTGTCTCATGAAAAATATATATATATATATATATATATATATATATATATATATATATATATATATATATATATATATATATATATATATATATATATATAAACTTGCTAAAACTCAAATTTTTTCATTATTCTATTTTACCTATAAAATCAAGAATGTTATGGTACCTTGATTTTTTTGCTGGTTTTGGCACTGGCACTGGCTGAATTTGGTCTTCTTAATGCTTGATAGCTTATATTTGGCATGATATTTCATGGGAATTGTACCTACTAACTTCCATTTGTGTCCACTAAGGCCATGATGATGGACTTTGAATGGCACATTCAGCTGAGGCTGGCCTTTCTCAAAAACCATAGTGCTTGTGTTATCTGCATGAGAGAGAGGTTATGTGAGAAATTCTGGGGAAAGCTGCCAAGCTAAAGTAGGCATCTTACCAACTTTGCTCAAGGCTTTCCACTTCCAAAATTTAGGGAGGGAACAGTAGAATTTTCATTTTACAAATTTTCATTAAGAAGAGTTTTTTGAAAATGCTCATGGTTCCCCTTAAATACTCACCAAACCAAATGGTTTTGCCCTTAATGCCCTGAAGGGCAATTTTAGGGCCTCAAAGTTATGTTATGTTATATAGTTAAAATTTGGAGCCCTCTTGCAGTGAAATGAGGCAACTTTCATTCACTCATTTTGGGCCATTGCATTGCAAGAGATCTGCAAGAGTTTTGGGATATGGTGTAAAAGTTGCGGTCTTGTCCCAGAGGGTAAAATGTCAAAGCCAGTGAGATTTTCTTCAAATGCTAGAAGATCATTGGCGAGTTCTCCATTGGGCTCTACTGGGTAAAGGCACCAGGGGCAAAGGCATTATGATTAAAGGCTCCCTGATAAAAAGCACGCTGCTTAAAGGCATAGTGGGCAAAAGCAACACTGGTAAAAGGCAACTTAACTAAAATGGCACTAAAAGAAAAAAGGGTTTCACAAATTTATTTGTCTGTTTGTAAAAAATCTGACAGCAGAATTAGCATTTGCGTCGACGTTTTTGGGAAATGATATTTGATTGGTCAATGTATGAAAGATCACAATTTTTGTGCTTAAGCTCACTATTTGAAGTGCTCTCAGTTGCGGGTAAGAAAACTTCTGAAGACTGGCAAACTTTGAATAGAACCAATTGAATTTCTTGACAGGGAATTTGATGCAATTGGACATATTTGGACATGAGGATTAAGGAATCTTGGTTCATTATAAAAGAGCAAACTTAGGCAACCATAACTATCAAATGATCCAGTTTTGTGGCGTTAGAGTCATTTTTCCATCTACATGGCCATCTTCCTCAAAGATCACAATCACAAATAATAGTGGCCATCAGACAAGTTTTCCTGTCAAAATTAGCAAGTCAAGGCTGTCACAGATCATTTTCCTGAAGGTTTGTAGGTTGAACTTTTGAGCTAATGGCTTAAGCATGACATCATAGGCCACCAAATGCTTCACTTTGCCAATATGCTTTCCAGTTTTTGTCACTTTCTTCTCAATCAAAAATTCATGATCAGGATTAACTTCCGAGGAAGACATTCTCTTCCACAGCAGTAAGTCCAACTGACAAAAACATACACAAATGCGGAAAATAGCACTGTTTTGCCGCCTAAAGTTTCCCTGATTTTCCGCAATTGTTATAACACGCGCGCGCATCTTCCCCACCTATTCATTATGAGTCACTCACCTTTATTGCTTAAAGGTGCCTTTGACAATTTGTGCCTTTAGCCAATGTTGCCTTTGCCCATTATGCCTTTTGTCAGAGCGCTTTTTATCAGGGAGCCTTTAATCATAATGCCTTTGCCCTTGGTGCCTTTAGGCAGTATACCCCTCCATTGGTGTCCAAAATCCGGATTGAGTCCACATCCAGAGGATTTTCAAGGATTTCAAAAAACCTCCTTGGGCGTTAGCGCAAAGATGAGCTTTGAAGATTTCTTTAATCCAGAATATCATTAAGCTTTCATCACTATACTCAGTGATGATGAAAAGCACACTTGGTCCTTGTTCGACTAATGAGTTGGCATTGTCAACCACAAGGAGCGCCATCCCTGAAGAGTTCGTTGGAGCAAATAGGACTCGTCTCAAGGATAAGATGCTCAATTGGTATGGAGTCCAACAAATCCAAAGCTTGATATTTTCAACTCACAATTATCTCTCGCATTTTCATCATCTCTTGTTCAATTCAGCCATCAGCATCCAATAAAAGTTCCGGATTCTTTCCTTTGGCTCTATTGAAATCATGTTTTGCCCACCCTTATGAGCTTGTCACAGCACTCTGTTTCTCAAGGCTCTTTCCAGGACGATCTTTACGAAGCTGACTCAATTGAAAATGTCGGGCTTTGGATTTGTTGGACTCAACAACAAATGAGCATCTTCAATTTATTGAAAGTTAATTTAGACTCTTCATGCTCAACATGGAAAACGCTCCTGGTGGTTGACAAGGCCAAATCATTTGCCGAACAAGGATCAAGTGTGCTTTTATCGTCATTAGTGATGCAGGCATATTGCTATTCTTGATTTAAGAAAGGCTGAAAATGTCACTGTGAAAGCCATGAAAAAGACAAAATCAATTGATGATCTGAAAGATCAAGAGCTAAATTGTTTCATCTTGATTCCTATGATCAAACACAAGATCACCAATGAGGCGTTGATTTTTTGCAGAAGATAATTTGCAACCACATTTGGTTCTGAGTTCTAGAAACCAATTTAAATGTTATCTGGCTTTCCCAATTCAAGACTAAAATTATATTTTGTTAATCACAATGCTTTTTGCTCGAGGTTCAGTGACAATTTGTCACAATATTCCGAGCATGTTATAGCATCAAATTACTGCTTACTCAGCTCTTCTGCAATTAAGCAAAAAACGAGCTCAACGTGGATATTTTATTCATTTTTGATGGCATTTTTATGTTTACTATAATTATTAGCAATTATTTGTTAACTCTATGAAAATTGCCTTTACTGCACTGCAGCTGAAAAAGTAATTATGGAATTACTAAGCTAAAGCTTAGTTCATCAATGTGCATGTTGTATGTGATATTTAAGGCTTATCTTGAATAAGCAGAAAAGTAGTGCAGTGTTTTTTCATTACTGACACACTGATAAGGCTAACTGTAATGCACAGTGCGTGGAAGCATCAGCTGAGCTTTGCTATTAAGGTGGAGACTTCTTCTACCAAAGCAACGGGATTTCTTGCATTTTCTACCTGATTTTCACTTTCTTGATGCCTGCAACAGCTTACATGGCGGTTTTTGGCAACCACTCTACGACATCGACCAAGGTAAGAATTAAAAAAATATTAAGTGAAAAATGATTTTAAGCTTGAACGCATAATTTGTTTTTTGGGTATGCAAAAGCATATTCATTTATGACAATTGAGTGTCATCACATCATGGCTCAATTTGTAAAAGTTGTTTTGGCAATAAAGTGATGATTGCGATAAAAAAGGTAGACGAACGTTACAACAATGCAAAGGTAGAATTTGTCTTTGAATTATTTAGCAGCATGTAGTGCAATATTTCAAGATGATTAATATTATGCTGCCACTTTAAAGTATTGATGAGAATCACCGAAATTCTGGCTTTAGAAAGCAGTTTGTAGCACATAAAAGGCGCTCTTTTTCCAAAGATTTGTCGCTGCTTTCTCTTCTGTAGCCATCGAAGCAAGTCCTTTCCTTTCCCCGACAGCCAATAAAGATCCCCTTGCAAAACAGCTGACTTAAAGTTGCAGTGGAGTCTAAAGCAGCTCTAAAATCATTTAAAGGACTCATTGAAAGGTTATAATCACTTTTGATCGCATATCTACATCCTTTTGCCTTGATACCAACACAACTTGAAGCAATTGTTACAATAAGTAATGGCAGTTGATTGGTGCAAATTAATTTGCTTTTGTGATCTTCCTCAAGAAATTTTGCATTCAAGCAAGCATTAAAATAACAGCCCGATTGCTTTTTCAGGTGCAAACGTCGTCAAATAGAGTATGACACAAGGGATGAAAGCAGCCTGAACCATGCCTCGAGTTTCCCTGAGGAAGCTTTTTGTCTACATTTTGGCCGTTGCTTTTTGTGTCCTTTTGGCCATCAACATCCACCAAAGAGCCACCAATGGTGTCTTGGCACCAGCACTCTTTGGCAGCCAAGCTGATAACTTTTCCCTGCTGATCCAAGGCTTCAAGTCCAGTGATGTTGAGTTGGACAAGTCCAAAGGAAACAAGGCAGGTGTGGACAGGTCCATTCCTGACAAATCCAAAAGGCCTTGGTACATGCTGGATGGTGAAATCCGGCCAGTGAAGAATGATGAGGAAGAGACCAGGGAAGCCAAGTTGTATCCACCAGAGAGGGAGGGTGATGACCGAATAGTAGACCAGCTCATGTACATTCCACCGGATGTGCCAGAGAATATGGATGATCCAGATGTGCCACTGAAGAAGATCCTCCTTTGGAATGGCATTGGCTCTTGGGGTGGGCTGAGGCCTGGCAGGGGCACCTTCATCAAGGAGAAATGCCCAGTGTCCTCTTGTGTCATTTCCTCCAACCGAATGGATGGTCCCAGTGCAGACTTGGTCATCTTCAAGGATCACTTCACCATGCCTTCATTCTCCAGAAGTGCAAGCCAGTTGTGGATGCTGTACCTTTTGGAGTGCCCACTCCATACCCAGATGTTCAAGCAGAAAAGTGTATTCAACTGGACTGCCACTTACAGAAGAGACTCCACCATTGTGGCACCCTATGAAAAATGGCAGTACTACAATGCCAATGTGAAGGACATGGACCAGTCCAGAGATTATGCTGCCAACAAGACCAAGGCTGTGGCCTGGTTTGTCAGCAACTGTGGAGCCAGGAATGGCAGGCTCAGCTATGCGAAGGAGTTGGCCAAGCACATCCAAGTGGATATCTTTGGTGCTTGTGGCACCAAGAGATGCCCAAGAGCTCAGTCCAGTAGCTGCTTTGAGATGCTCAACAGAGATTACAAGTTCTATTTGGCCTTTGAAAACTCCAATTGTGCTGACTACATCACTGAAAAGTTCTTTGTGAATGGGCTGTCGTAAGTGCAATTCAACCCACCCAGAAATTTTTCCAAGCTCTCTGAAAGTCATTGTTGCGTATTAGCTCTCATTCAATTTACCCATGTTGAGTTTATGTCATTGTGTAACATTAACTGCTTTACCACCTATGTAAAAATATCGAAGGTGATGCTTAAAATTGGTGTTAGTGATTATGCTTAGGTGGCAAGGTAGTAAAGATACATAGTGACATAATCTCTATGTTGATGAAACTGTTTAAGTTTCACTTAGGGCTATTTTGGCATATGATTGGGCTCATAATATCAGAATATAATCAAAGTGTTCTTTCGATATTTTTACATAGGTGGTTACATAATTAATGTTACATAACCACATAAACTCATCATGGGTAAAACGAAGGATTGCTAACACATTACAATGACTTTCAAAAAACTTGGAAAAATTTCTGGCTATGTCGATGCCAGGCACAAGTGGCAAGCACATGAAGCGTGGGCAATCATGTCTCGCTTGACATTTGTTTGGCTGATCAAGCCACTTTTTGGCTTTAAAGTGATATTAATCCATGTATGTTAATGCAGGCATGATGTCATTCCAATTGTGATGGGCGCCAGACCAAACGACTATGCTGTGAGTGCTCCATACAAATCATACATCCATGTGGATGACTTTGGCAATCCCAAGGATTTGGCCGAATATTTGCACAAACTTGATCAGGACGATCAGCTCTACAATGAATACTTTAGATGGAAGGTAACAAGTGATCAGCATAATGCGATACACTAACCAAGTCTCACCAGGGATTTGTTTGACTCTTCAAGCATTTTTATGGCTTGCAAGTGTAATCAAAGACAATTGTATCGTTTCAGGGCACCGGTGAATTCATCAACACCAAGTTCTTTTGTCGAGTTTGCAGCATGTTGCATGATACTACAGCTCAATTACATCCCTTCAGTTATGACGACATTGATGAATGGTGGAGAGGAAAAGGAACATGTATCACTGGCTCTTGGAATCAATTCCAGAAAATGCTAGAAGCCACAAATACAAATCGAACAACAACAGAACAACAACCCAAGTGAATAGTTGTTGTATTCTCAATAGCATAAATGATCAAATAAGGCACACCAAGCAACAACTTATATTTCACAAAGACAAACTAGCTACCAACTGAAAATTATGAGATTATTATTATTGATTTATGTAAGCTTTTGGTGTTCACCATTTTTTATTTGAATTTGGCAAAAATATTTTCAGATAAAAGTAGATGAACACCACATTATTAGTAGAAATTCAATTTGTGCCTACAATTCTGTGATAGACCAATTTTGTTCACACATCCATTCTGATATGGATACCATATACCATGTACTTATTCCACTATATAACTAAACTATTATATAAAGAACAAAATCTAGTCTTTTTGTTAGGGCTGATTTTCTGTGCATTGTTTTTGACCATTTTGTGTTGGCATGATTCATTCAGTTCCAATTCGGAATCATTGACTTTCTGCAAATGTACTACTATTTTGTTAGTTCCAACTATTGCATGATGTTTTTTACTGTGATTCTAAAATATGGAAATAAATTTTGACTTCAAATAACTGAATGTTTTATTCACTATCCAAACAAAGAGTATCAATGAAAAATATGAGCTAATGTAGTATGCAAAGCCTACACTGTACGAGGAATCATGGCTGATTATGTTACTGAATATTTCACAAATTCAGCATAATATCAACCAACAGTATTTTGAAGTCATCTTTTTTAAAAAAACGTTTTGTGCTATTGACAAAATGAATTGCTTATAAGCTGAGTCAGTTACAAACTGAGTTGCTTACAATCAAAGTTGTGACAAGCAGACTCTGCATAAAATAAGACTTTTGCAAACTGAGATTCTAATAATCAGTCAGCTACAAACTGAGTCTGCCACTAACTAAGTCGGCACACAACAAGCTGAGTCTGCCACAAATTGTGTTTGTTACAAACTTATGCGCTTAAAAGAAAGGTGAGTAGAGCTGAGTAGGTTTCTAAACAAGGTGGGTTACTGAGTTACTATGACAAGCTGAGCCTGTCTCAAATTGAGCCAATTACAAATTCGCCTATTTCTTACTGAGCTAATTACCAATTGAGCCACTTGTGAGTCTTGTCACAAACTGAGTCTTTGTCGCAAACTGAGTTTTGTCCCAAACTGAGTTTTGTCCCAAACTGAGTCTTTGTCGCAAACTGAGTTTTGTCCCAAACTGAGTTTTGTCCCAAGCTGAGTTTTGTCCCAAACTGAGTTTTGTCCCAAACTGAGTTTTGTCCCAAACTGAGTTTTGTCCCAAACTGAGTTTTGTCCCAAACTGAGTTTTGTCCCAAACTGAGTTTTGTCCCAAACTGAGTTTTGTCCCAAACTGAGTTTTGTCCCAAACTGAGTTTTGTCCCAAACTGAGTTTTGTCCCAAACTGAGTTTTGTCCCAAACTGAGTTTTGTCCCAAACTGAGTTTTGTCCCAAACTGAGTTTTGTCCCAAACTGAGTTTTGTCCCAAACTGTGTAAGTCACAAACTGAGTCAGTCACAAACTTTATTTTATTTACATAAATCACTAATATTAATTACACTAACTCAACAAGATTGCTAATCCACGGTTTGGCTTCAGAGCTAACAAATTCCATCAAAACTTTGGGGAGTTTGGGCTTCTTGGCTGCAGCTGAAAAGAAGAGATGAAACATACAGAGTCTGAGTCGTAAAAAAAAGCGAACCAACAACTTTAAAGAATGATTCATAAAAAACAAAACTGAGATTCAGCTGAAAAGCTGTTCATAAAACTTGCGTTTTTCTTGCATCATACTCAATAGTTTTTGCTTTACCTTCCGGTTCCTCGTAAATACATTCACAGTCTTGTGGTGGATCTCCACATTTACTGAAGAAAAGTTGTCCAGTATTTCCTCTTTGTCCTGGCCTGGAATCGCCATTTGTGTTGGACAAAATGCTGATCTTGCTCTTGCACTTCTTCCAACTGAAACAGAAAATACCTTGTAGATGAAAATGTGCATATAATTAAAACTAGGCTTCCAAGGTTGCTTTTCTGCCTCGGATTATTTGAGCGGACAATTTTCGATTTTAAAAAATTTGGCAGAAAAAGTATTCAAGGAGTTTTCTTAGTCAATTTAATATTTAATCAAATTCCAGCGATTTTGTGTCAAGTTCTATCTATTCCAATAAAAATTGTCAGAATTTTTTTTTTGAATTTTTTATGACTGGCTGGGTTTCTAATGCCCTGTTCATGTATAAAGAATGCCTTAAGGTATGGAAAAAATTGTCATAAGGAAAAGTGAATCTGTTGCTGACTGCCACTCTACGAGTTCAGCTTGGGGCCGAGCAGCGTTTTTAATGGCAATTTTTGCTATTTTGTCTCATGGTTTTCAGCATATTTCAAAACAAACTAGCTTTCATCACTTGTTTTTTTGTTAAAAAATGAAATTCAACTTTTGATTTTGCTCAAAATGCCTGAAAAGTGGAGTTCTTATTAGCAAAATTTAGATTTTTTTACTTTCAGGTTGACTTAAAGTCGATCTGATTTTTTTAGTATCAGCTGGCGCTTGTCATAAGACAATTTTACTCCTTTCCTGAAGGTGTTTTTCGTGCATTTTCCTAAGGAGTTTGGGGCGTACATGAACAGGACATAAGTCAGTTGAGTCAAACTTAGCTTGTAAAATACTAGCGTCATTTGGGACAAGTCAAGACAGCATTGCATTTGCATTGCATTATTTCTAGCTTAAATAAAACTAGTCAAACTATGAAAGTTTTAAATTTGAGTCTTGCCTGGTGTAAGTTATTTTAAGCCTTGTCAGGTTAATGAAATCAAACTTTAAGTCTTGTAAATTGTGATTTTACGTCAATTATAGTTTATTTAAGTCTTTGATTTAAGTCTTGTTTGGTGAACAGAGTGAAATTGTGGTTCTTTAAGGCAATTAAAGTTAATTTAAGTCTTGTCTAGTGAACTTATGTCCTGTTCATGTACGCCCCAAACTCCTTACGAAAATGCACGAAAAACACCTTCAGGAAAGGAGTAAAATTGTCTTATGACAAGCGCCAGCTGATACTAAAAAAATCAGATCGACTTTAAGTCAACCTGAAAGTAAACAAATCTAAATTTGGCTATTAAGAGCTCCATATTTTAGACCTTTTGAGCAAATTCACAAGTTGAATTTCATTTTTGATCAAAGAACCACGTTATGAAAGCTCGTTTGTATTGAAGTATGCTGAAAACCATGAGACAAAATAGCAAAAATTGCCATTAAAAACGCTGCTCGGCCCCAAGCTGAACTCGTAGAGTGGCAGTCAGCAACAGATTCACTTTTCCTTATGACAATTTTTTCCATACCTTCAGGCATTCTTAATACATGAACAGGGCATAAGTCAAGATGTGGCTCTTTAAGTCAATAAAAGGAACTTTAAGTATTGTTAAGCTATCAACCTTGAATTGTGTCTCTTTTAAAAAGTCGATTTAAAAGTCTTCGATTTAAGTCTTGTCAGGTGAATTGAGTCAAATTGTAAGTCTTAAAGTCAATTTTAAGTTAAATATGCTTTTGCCCAGTTTTAGCCATGTCATGCAAACTTTAGCCAATTATGTGTCAAGTTATAGCTTGTAACTTAGCTATAACTTAGCCAGTTTCTAAGTCACGTTTAAGGCTTACTAACTGTACCTGTAGCACGTGAGTCCGCAATTTTTCCTGTTGCTGCTCGCGAAAATTGGCACCAAAAGGAGCAGGACAAAAATTAAACTGTGGACACTTTTATTAAGTGACTTCATGCTTCCAAATTGTTCGGTTTGCTAATAAACAAACTGTGGAATAAGAATAATTCGTCAATCCGCTCGAGCGTAAATCGACTTCCTGAATTTGAGCGCTGCGCTTTAATAAACTTACTACTGTTTATTTTGCGTCAAATCGCGGCTGTTTTTCCTACGAAAAATGAACTGATGCCTCCAATAGGCGGTGTTCACCTGCTCTTAAAATCAAAATTATTAAGAAATATCATAGCGTAAGCTAAGCCAAAAAATGTTAAAAAAAGGCATTGAACCAAAATATCGTAAATTATGTTCAAGGTGAACAGGTTCTTAAATCACTATTAATTAGCTTTAGTAATTAATGTCCAAAAAATTACAATTCCAACTTAAAATGCATAAAGAAGGAAATGTATAAGTATAAAAACTATTTTGTGTCAGTTATATTAAGTGATTATGGTAATTTGTCATTTTTGGCCTTTTTTGTGGCTATTTTAATAAGTTAACCACAAATTTTCAAGGTTTCATTCAAAAGTTGAACAAAGGCTTGTAAGAGTGAAATGAGCCATTTAAAGCCTAATGAGGTTTAAATTATGGCTAATTATGGCTGTAGAAGGTAAATTTGGGGTTTAATTAGTAATTTGGCTTTTAAGTAAAAATCGTTCAAACTTAAAATAAATTGGGCAGACAAAAGCATTTTTGGCGTTGTATTTCAGCTATTTTGCCCTTTTAGAATCACTTGGGTGTAATATACAGAATTAAGTCTATCAGGATTTATTAGTGAAACGTCTGATGAGCCAATGTGAGCTGTGTGTCGAAAATCGGTGGGATGTCCAATCATCGATCTATCGATCCGGATGGTTCTCCTCTGTCGATCATTCCCACCGCCGCTCTCTGCAGCACAACAAGCAAATAGCTGATTGAGGCTCGTCATTTTACATCCTGAAAAACAGTACTAATTATTTTGATCAAAGTTCTATAATGCATATAGGTTTGACTTAGGCCCTGTTCACCTGCATTATTATCAGCAAAATAACGCGCGATATTATGATGAAATTTGCAAATATGTGGTATTTGTAAAATCATTTTTCAGATTTTGACTTCGGAATCGGTATATTGGTACCAAAAGCCATCCTACACCAATATAAAAATTCTCAGTTTCTCAGTATTTCTCTCCAATATTTTGCCAAAATAACGGCCATAATAAGCAGGTGAACAGGCCCTTATTGTCATAATTTTGACAACAATTTAATTTGACTTCTGCTAATCATCATGCTCATTAGTGCGACTTCAAGCTCCTAAGTGTATTGTAATTGTCACTTATGCTCATAATTGTCACTTATGCTCATAATTGTCACTTATGCTCATAATTGTCACTTATGCTCATAATTGTCACTTATGCTCATAATTGTCACTTATGCTTGTAATCGTCTCTTATTCTCATATTAGTCACTTTTGCTCATGACTGTAACGTTTGCTCATTAGTATGCTCGTAAGTGTCACTTTCACTCATAAGTGTCTTTTTTGCTCATAAGTGTCACTTTCGCTCTAAATTGTCACTTACGGACGTAAGCATCTCTTTTACTCAAAAGTGTCACTTATGCTCTTTATTGTCACTTATACTCAAAAGCGTCACTTATACTCAAAAGTGTCACTTATACTCAAAAGTGTCACTTATACTCAAAAGTGTCACTTATACTCAAAAGTGTCACTTATACTCAAAAGTGTCACTTATACTCAAAAGTGTCACTTATACTCAAAAGTGTCACTTATACTCAAAAGTGTCACTTATACTCAAAAGTGTCACTTATGCTCAAAAGTGTCACTTATACTCAAAAGTGTCACTTATACTCAAAAGTGTCACTTATACTCAAAAGTGTCACTTATGCTCTTTAAGTGTCTCTTACGCTCAAAAGTTTCATTAACGAGTCACTTACTTCCATAAGTTTGAGAAAGTGTCACCTTTGCTTGTAAGAGTGTCTTATGGTTATGAAGCTGACTTGCGCTCATAGGCTTGAGTAATGCTTATTTGTTAGGATCAACCTCTGGAGTTTGATTTGCATTTCTAAAAAGTTGGTAGCAACCTCATGGGACTAATCTTAACCATCAGTTTCACCATTTAAAAAGTAAAGTGTGATGACTCAGGTTTTGCAAAATTGCCTCATATTTTGGCAGGAATACTCAGTTTCTCTCAAATTGGCTTCAAAATGCCAAAGTAGTTGGCCTTTTATTAATAAATGGGCACCTACTTGAACTTGTCAAGAAGGGAATCTTACCTCAATTTGGGGGATTTTTCAACTTGCCATTTTTCCAGCTTGTGAAGCTGTCAGCTGTCAGGTAGTTTAAGGCTGACACATGTAACGAGGCCTGTGCTCCTCCAGGCTGAATCAGCCAATGAAGTTGCAGCTGAGAAGGGCCAACAAATTCAGGCGAGCCGATGTAGCAATGAATAATTTCAAGGTGTGTGTGTTCATCTGCTGAGGCCCTGCTCAGCTGTGAAATGGTGTCGATATTTTGGAAAAATATGGATGCTGGAAACAATTGGAAATTGCTTGAAAATGCAATGAGGTTTTCTTTTTTTACACACTTGAGCTGATTTTGGGCCAAAAATGTGAAAAAACTTGTAGATAATGGCTTGAAGCGGCTTTTTTTGCGGTATATTTGGTCAAAATGTCGCATATTTTATGGGTCAGGTGAACTGGGCCTCAGTCTACTGAGCCAAGGAAAATCTTGTAAAATGCCAATTCATTCACCTAAAAAAGTTTTCTTTTTTTGAGAAATTATGATACAAATTAATTTAGAAAAAATATTTATCGACGTTTTTTGCAAAGAGTGAAAATTATGCCAAATTTTTTCTAGGTGTTTTTCGTCACATTTTCACATTGCATTATTACTATGTTTCATTATCATGAAAAAGGATGACAGTTTAGCATTTCAAGTGAGATAAAAATTACAATTTGATTTTATGTCATCCCACAATTTAGGGCAAAAAACATCTATCAAAACTATATTGTAAGTTTCGCTTAAAAATTCATCAAATTTCTTTCCTTAATCCTTTTTACAAACATCAATAGGCTCTTTTGATCTGATTGTACATAATATACGACTTTTCACCCAAATATCGAGCAAAAACAGCAGATTCAAGCCATTTTCTATTGATTTTGTCGCATTTCTTGACCAAAATTGGCTTGACTCTGTAAAAAAAGATAATCTCATTGCATTTTCAAGCAATTTCCAATTATTTTCAAAATATATATTTTGCCAAAATATCGACTATAAAAAGCAGCTGAACACAGCCTTCAACTCAAGTTGGGAAACCTTAAATTGAGATACATTTGAATTGAAATTTCCGTTGTTCAAAGAGGGAAAAATTTCATTCAAAGAGGATTTTTTTCCTTTTGTTGCGAAAAATATTCATGAGTTGGTCGCATTCATTCGTTTCGGTCGCAAACAATGAAAGGAATATCAGATTTCCGTTGGCGAAGAAGAAGCCTTTCAATGTCGGCGCGCCGGTCACGTCAGCTGTCATCATTTGGCACCAATTTCTTCCTCGCATTCGCTGGCGGCAAAAATATAATGAAAGAGTCTCTGTGGTGGTTGTTGTTTGCGAATTGACGCCAGATAATTGCACCCCAATTTTGGCCCCGTTCACCTGACACCAAAAAAAATTTCATTTCAAAACTTTACTAAACTGCTCTTATTCTTTTAGCGTTATTTTTAGGTCCAAAATGGAAGAATATATAAAATATTTTGAAAAAACTATTAAGCAAATAGAAAAGCAAATGTTATCCTTTGTTAAATTAATTTCCAAACATTTTAAGTGAAAAAAGCACTTTCAAGCAATTTGCTATTATTTTCAACGTTGATTTTCAAACTATATAGTATAATAATCAGCTGAGCTCAGTAAAAGACTTGCTAAGCATGTGAACTGGGCTCCGTTTTTATTTTGGTGAGAAAGCTGAGCTGGGCTGGGCTGCTGCACGGAATCGATATTTTAGCCTAGTTGCAGATGCACACTGTGGATTACACGTAAACACTTTTGCATTCAACGTATACCTGGAAATTTTCAGCCATGTTCATCTATGAAAAGCATTGGCAATATTGATGTGCCAGTCAACTTTGCTTTTTCGCCAAATTGATTTTAGCAGCCAGTCACCAAAATTGAAAAATTATCATCGATGCTCATAAATTGAGCACGAGTCATTTTGAAAATATCTTTTTCTACACATAGATAACCGGTGCATTTTAATTGACGAGGTCGGCTCATTTTAATACCCTTGTTATCCACAGTGCAGTGAACACTGAAGTGCATTTGGCGGGGGTGGAAATGCAGCGGGGATTGCACTCAGTGCAGCGCTACCAGACGTCGAACGTACTTTTCTAATGACCTTAAATGATCTTCGTTCAATCAAGCTGACTATCATTCAAAATGAATATAGCGTTCAAGCAAAAAGTGGAATCACATCCAGATTGTCATTGCTTCACATAGATGAGCATGGCTGAAACGGACGGTGGTTGATTTGGCGGACAAACAACGAGTCTGGTAGCACTGATCGCTCCTTTCAACCCCCTGTGAAAGTATAAGGGAATAAGTCTTAGTTTGCCATTAACTAGCAATCATGGCTGATACCACATCTTGGGGACTTTTGCTCCACCTGAGGCAAGATATCCGGGGTGGAGTGAGACAATTCAATGTCGACTCCATTGCCAGGGACAGGTTAATTCGCATACAAAATGAAGCCTTAAATAGGCGGTATTTGAATGCAAAGCCAAAATCCCCACCACCACCACCACCCAAAAAGAGGGAACATTCTGACTACAAAAAGGCGCAGATGGAAAAGGAGAAAACTGCCTTTCAGCCCCAGGAGAAATGCGCAACGTGCAAAACTTTTGGTAAAAAAAATTAATTTTTTTCGATCCTGTGAAATGTGGACTGTTTTCAATATTGAATAATATAATTAGGCGTTCAAGCTTCAATGTTGCTGCACAGCAAGATTTTTTTAATTTACATGGATGCACATGGCAAAGTGCGTCAAAATTATTTAATACGCAATTCCTCTGCTGCTTCTCATTTTGGCGATTTATCTTTCAAGGACATTTTGTTGCACAATGCATGTATACTCGTTTTGCACTGCTAGAAAATATGTCACAGTTGAAAATCACGCAACTTATCTTTGCCACTTTACCACCCAAGGTAAGCAAGCTTCTTAGACGTGCTAGGAAAATTTGCCATGTGCATTCAAGTAAAGAGGGAAAATCTCTCTGTGAAGGAAAGGCTTGCTTGAAAGGTTAATTTCATTTTTACAAATTGCGATCATCAGCTATTTTCAATTAACGCATGAAATTTAATGTGCTGTGAAAAAGGTAATTCACAGCAAACATTTGACACTAAGTAAATACTTCCAAAATAATAAGGAGAACTATGGAAGATATACAGCCTCTTTCTCTATTTGTCATATTCATACAGAGCTTTCCCTTCTTGGAAAGCTCCTCTATAGCAGCTTTCCACTAAATCAAAGCAGATAAAGAAGATATGCAGCCTAGACCCCGCTTTTTGAATAGCTTTCCATTTTTTGGAGAGCTCAACTGGCAACAGCTATCCACATATAAACTTTGAAAAGAGAGATATGGGAGATTTTGTGTCTATTTCTAGTTTTTGGAAAGCTCCACTTAGAGCACTTTCAACCTTAGAACTTTGAGATGAGAAATATGTTTTCATACTTTTTGGAAGGCTTAATTGAAAGCTGCTTTCCATTTCTTGGAAAGCTCAATCGAAAACAGCTTTCCACTCAATAACTTTGAGTAGGGAAATAAGGGAGATATAACGATCCTAGACCTCGCTTATACATTTGCTTTCCAATTTTTGGAAAGCTCAATCGAAAACAGCTTTCCACCTAATAACTTGTAGGGAAATATGGGAGATGCAGAAATAGGGCCTAGACCTGGCTTTTTCCATTTATGCATGGCTTTCCATATTTGGAAAGCTATGAGCAGCTTTCCACCAAGGAGCATTGAGTATAGATATACACGAGCCTTCAAGGTCTTTTGCATTTGGCTGTGCGCAATTTCTTGACATTTGCTTACATAACAAAATGTAGCGCAGCTTTTGTGACGTAGATTTTGCTGCTTTTGCTGCTGCTGATAAGCGATGATAAGTTCCAGTTTTGTCAGTAGAAGATTGACCATCATCATGCCGAGAAAGGCTAATAACTTTGCTAAAAGAGGCTCTTTTTCTCACAAACCCCCCACAGTGCTTCCGCCCAACAGTTTCTCCACGATGAGGGATGACTTTGACTTTGACGAGGTCAACATCAGCTTCAACGGGTGTGGCTTCTTGGGCATCTACCATGTGGGCGTGGCCTGTGCGTTGAAGCACTACATGCCCAATATGAAGTACAAAAATGTCTGCGGATGCTCCGCGGGCGCAATGGCGGCCACTGCGCTCATTGCTGACCTTCCAGCAGGTAAAAATGAATTTGACACAATATTTGGTGTAACATTTGATATATTTATGATAATATTTGATAATTTGGGTAAAAAAATATGCATATACCGTCTGACCGTTCAAAATTGGACGGTGCGGGAATCAAAAGTTTGTGTTATGAATTCATGAATTTAGAGGCTTAATGGGTATCGTTGGAAAGCTTGAACCTTTGGACATCTTTTTTGTTTTCTGACAAAATGAAAAATATTATTGAGAATTCCGCATGACAGCAAAAATAAATAACGCATCAGTTTTTTCGTGACAATTTTCTGGGTTGTTTTGGGAAAATTGAATTTTCCCGGTTTACTCCTCGTTCAATTGATTTTTTCAACTTTTACCAAAAAAGATGGAAAAAGGCTCAATCTTTGCAACGATATCATTTAAAAGTCCTGTATTTATTGAATATGTGACAAAAAGTTTAGATTCCCTTACCGTCCAATTTTGAACGGTCAGACTGTATTTGATAAGATACTGTAAATTTGATATTTTTTATAAAATGCTGGAAATTTGATGAAATATTTGATGTTTGATGAAATATTTGATAGTTGATGAATTATTTGATATTTGATGAATTATTTGATATTTGAAGAAATATTTGATATTTGATGAAATATTTGATATTTGATTATAGATTTTATTACCTAAATAGTATTTTAATATTTCGGCAGCATATCACAGTAAAAGCCAAGTTTTAACTTAAAATACTGCTTTAAAATGTAATATCTTTTTAAATCTGTCGGTTAGGGCAATCACGGCCATGAAATGAATATAAATATTTGGCCAAATTATTGCGCAGGTGAACAGGGCCGAAAATTGGTCATTCGCAGAAGCGTGCTTGACATTTGGCGAAATTGGGTTGTCTTTTTTCTTAAATGCACTTGCTTTAATGCTTGTTTGACAAATGTTGGACTTGACTCTAAATATGTCAAAACTTGTATATATGCAATCTTTTTTAATTGCTAATCCTAGATACACTCTATTACAGAACAAGGTTTAAAAAAATATTTCCATTAAAAAATCAAAGTTTAAAAACTATTTTATTAACTGAGATGAAAAGTGACCTAGCTAGTCTTGATTTTAACACTCACAGTAGTGTCAAGATGTAAACAAACAAGGATGATTTTGGCAGTGTACTTTCAGTCTTCAATGAAATTCTCTTTTTTTAAGATGCCAAAAATTATTATTCTTGCTCAAGTGAAAATATACTAAGTATTGAAAGTTTGCAAAGTATTGGAATAGAAAAATATGCTGATGATATACTAGTATGTCAATATTGAAAAAAAGGTCTTAAAATCTCATTTAATTTTCATTTCAGATGCCATGGTGTCTTGGTTGATGGAGGCTGCCAATGAGATCAGGCACACCTCCCTAGGTGCTTTCAATCCCACCCAAAACATCACCAAGACCCTGAGGAAGAGCCTCCAGGTGCTGCTGCCAGACAACATCAGTGAGCTGGCCAATGGGAGGCTGCACATCTCAGTCACAGATGTCTACTCTGGCAAGAATGTGACCATAGACAACTATGGCTCCAAGGAGGAGGTGATCGATGCCATTGTCACCTCCACCTACATCCCTTTCTTCTCAGGTGTGCTGCCACCTAGGTACAGAAGGAGGAGGTACATTGATGGGGGCTTCTCAGTGAACCAGTTAATCCTGGAGGAGGCCTCTCATGCCACCATAACTGTCTCACCCTTCTCTGGAGATGCCCACATCTGCCCCAAGATCAAGAGGAAGCACCAGACCAAGTTCACCAGGGTCAACTTTGCTGAGGCCTGGACAGACTTGAGCTTTGACAACATTGACAGGATCAGACAGGTCATGTTCCCCTCCAGCCCTGAGAAAATGGCTGAAACCTTCCTGGCTGGATACCATGATGCTGTGGCCTTCCTGGCCAGGTATGGACAGGTTAAGTCCTCCTGTGGCACATGTCTCACCGTCAAGACCACCTACTCTGCCAAAGATGTGCTCAAAGTAAGTCAAGCTGTTTTGTCGATAATGTGTTTTTTGACTTGGCTTGACTTCCAAAACAAATTGCCCATTAATGAGACAAAGTTGTAATTTGCTGCTTTTGTCTTCAGTTCACCCAACTGAAATGAACATAGATACAAAAATTCCCTTTGTCGATACTTTTTTGGGGGAGCTTGAACGATGCTCCAGATTTTGAAGAGGATCTATATTGGCATTAAGCCAAACAATTCAAACTACCTAACTTATGATGTACAGTTTCATTGGTACGTCAAACTCTAAAAATTGATTGTTTTTGGGTAGTTTAGATTAATATACTTAAACACTTGTCTCACTGTCAAAATCACATATTCAGCCAAAGATGTGCTCTAAGTAAGTCAAGCTGCTTTATCGATGATGTGTTTTGTGTGTTGGATGTCTTTTTTGACTTGGCCACTTTTCCAAAACAAATTGCTCATTAATGAGACAAAGTTGTAATTTGTTGCTTTTGTCTTCTGTTCACCTAACTGAAATGAACATAGATACAAAGATTCCCTTTGTTGATACTTTTTTGGGGGGAGTTTCAACGGTGCTCCAGATTTTGAATTTTGCCATTAGCCCAAATAATTGAAATTGCCTAACAACATATGATGTACAGTTACATTTGTACGTCAATCTTTAAAAATGGATTATTATTGCGAAGCTTAGATAAATATATACTTAGACTCTGATCTGTTAATTCAATCAATTTTTGCGACCTTTGTAATGCTTTTTACTGATTGATAAGTGTTTTGTAGCTCAGGAATTTTTTTGACTCATCCACTTTTTCAAATGAAATCACCAACAAATGAAACTTGATTGTGATTTCTCAGCTTTGTTTTCAGTTCACCAAAATGAAATACTGAGCACGTCAAATTTTCTTGGCATAAACATTGGATAAAAATTACTTTAAAAAAAATCTTACTTATGAAACAGTCACAAACTTGTTCCTACACTTTAACCTTTGATCTGACACTGCAACGTAAACATTACACATATTCTTTGTTCTACAGGCTGACCAAGAAGGCCCACATGAAAAGAGAGAAACACTGCGAAAAGTCTACTCTGAAGACTTGCTAAAAAACATGCGAAGAATGGATGAAATGCCAGACCAGATCTTGCCCAAGCTCAGATACAGAGTATACGGGTAAGTCAACCACATTTTAAAACCAAAGACTTAGTGACCATTTCATGCCAAAAATATGAAGCCAGGACCTAGTCAAAGAAGATGATGAGTGTAAATAGAACTTAGCAAATGTTAAGTCAAGGTTAAGTCTAGGCTGAGTCCATCCACGATGATTTAAAACTTGGTTTACATTTACTCTAAGTTGAGGATTAAGTCAAGGTTGAATCTAGATCTAAGTTTAGATTTGAGTCTAGATTTGAGTCAAGGTTGAATTAAGGTTAAGTCAAGATTAAGTCTAGATTAGAGTTAATGTTTAGTTATGGTTGAGTCAAGGTTAAGTAAAGGATTGGTCAAGGCTTTGTCAATCAAGACTAAGGGGATCTTCAAGGCTAAGTCAAATATTAGTTGAAATTGAATTAAAATTGAGTCAAAATTGAGTCAAAATTGAGTCAACATTGAGTCAACTTTGAGTCAACATTGAGTCAACTTTGAGTCAACTTTGAGTCAACATTGAGTCAACATTGAGTTGAAATTGAGTCAACATTGAGTCAACATTGAGTCAACATTGGGCCAAAATTGGGCCAAAATTGAGTCGAAATTGAGTTAAAATTGGGTCAACATTAAATCAGATTTCAGCCTAAATTAGCAGGTTTGAGGCCAACTCAAATTTTGATGTAAAGTTGAAACTTTTATGTTCAACTTAAAAATGAGCCATACATGATTTTACATCTTTTGTATTTTCAGCCTGCCCGTTCCCACTGTGCACGAATGTCTGATTGACTACAATCCTTACTTCCAAGCATGGAAGCTGGGATGGAAATGCACCAAATTTGTGGCTGGAACATCACTCAGTGTAGCTCACAAAGTGAGTATAATTATACCTTATCATATTATGTATTCCCAATTATAATGAGAAACCTTTAAGGTTTCACCTATTGAGCTACCAGACAAAGAATTGCTGCTTCATTACGCTGAAGAGACTGCAAATCTCATTTTCAAGTATGGAACTGAGATTTTAGGGTTCAGAGCCATCCAAGTAATTCCCACTGTCTGTGAATGTGATGACAATTCTCACTTCCACAACCAAGCAAAGTAAGTAAAATTCATCAAAATATTGAGTCAGTTTGACTTAAGTAGGTCAAGTTTGTCAAAATAAGAACTTCGCCGAAAATTATAACATTTGTCGAAATGTTTTAAATTTTCCAAGTGAATTTTGCTGTATGTTATGAATATAGCCCAAAATTTCGCCGAAACTTATGAATTTCGCCAAAAGTAATGAATTTCGCCAAAAGTTAAGAATTTCACCGAAAATTATGAATTTCGCCGAAGATTATGAATTTCGCCAAAGATTATGAATTTCGCCGAAAATTATGAATTTCGTCGAAAATTAAGGATTTTGCCGAAAATTCAGAATTTCGTCGAAAATTCAGAATTTCGCCGAAAATTCAGAATTTCGCCGAAAATTCAGAATTTCGCCGAAAATTGAGAATTTCACCGAAAATTAAAAAATTCGCTGAAAATTAAAAAATTCGCCGAAAAGTAAGAATTTTTCCAAAAATTAAGTCCATTTTGTCAAAATTAAGTTATTGTATTATCATTTACTTTTTCAGGATGACATGTGAGTTTCATGTCACCCAGGAAGCAATTGATGACCATTCAGAAGACCATGAAGAAGAGCCCTCGGAGGAGAATGAAGTCAATGATAATGCCATTGGTCATGTCGATGCAAATGACAATGATCAGGATATCATTGTCAATGATAACAATGAGGCTGATTATGATGAGGAGTCTGATGAGGAGTCTGATGAAGAGTCTGTCGATGGAGCACGAGGTGGAGGCGATGAAAGCAGTGATCGCAGTACTCTCATCAGTGTCAGCTTGGACACACTTGTCCATAAGAGGTAACCTTAGCTTTTGCAAGCTTAGCGCTTATGATTTTTTGTGATTTTCTGTGTATTTATGGCTTTTGATCTTGGTTAAATCATTACAAATCTGATTCTGGACATGAATGTTTATTGAGATTTTCATTTCGTGTTTGCTCAAAATGTCACCCTTTTTCAATTTCATAATGATCATTTCAGTGAAATTCCTTCGAATCATGAGGAAGCCATCCGGTTGCAAGCTGAGCATCTTGAGCAAGCCGCTCAATCCAGGGTTGCCTCCAGGATCCATTCAATTGCTCCCTCCTTGGTGGCCTCTGCCATCCAATCCAGGATGGGATCCAGGCCAATGTCAGCCTCTGGATCAAGACGAGGGTCCATGTCCAGCTTGGAGGGTGCTGGTCTTCTGGAAGCTCCGGAGACTCTGGAGAACCTGATTCGTGTCACACAGAATCATGAGTCGATCATTTCAGCCTATTACACCAATGACAAGGGTCAAGTGGTCACCCTCAGTGTGTATGACATCTCCTCCACAGATCCGGCTGACATCATTGGCAATGATGTGCTTAACCAGAATGACGATGAGGATGATGACGAGGACAACCAAAACGATGAGGACATTGACTTTGACGAGGCTGTCGCCAGAAGACTGGAAAGACTGAACAGACGACAAAGCCAACGAAGTGGAGATAGTAACAAGGAATAATTCACCAGTTGAAAAAAGTCCGTTGAAGCTAACAATGTTAAATGAAAAATGTGAAACGCAAGCTTTTCAAATTATATTTTTTGAAATTTTATGGCTGAATTTGGCTTTTTCGGTCACACAAATCCATGAAAATATGCCAATGAACATTGATATTTTCACAAATTTCCTTGCAATGTTGGCTCAAATTTTAGGCCTTTTTACAATCAGGTGGCGTCATTGTCAAAGTCTTCAAATGTCATTTTAACATATGTATAACTTAGTATATGTAAATGTCATAAGTAATTGTCATCATCCATTTTTGTAAATACTATTCATTGTAACAAAACCATAAACATGAAATAAAAAAGTTAAAAAGTGACTTTACATGATTATTTGATTTTTTTCTAAATGAAAATCTAATTTTATGTTTCACAAAGTATAACTTTCATTTTTTAGCTGTTTTTTAAAGGTTTAGTGACTTTTTGTCGTATTTTTCGCTTAAGTACCCAAAAGAGTTATTTTTTGGCTATTTTACCTACAAAAATTGGCGTTTTTTGCAAAGAATCGGCAAATTATCAAAACATTGTATCTGGTAGCTCTATAAAAGTCTTGTGACAGCAGAGTTATCCAAATCACAAATGCCAACCAAAACTCCCACTTCTGGCTCTTTTAAACAATTGCAGGCTATAAACAAGTGAGCCAATCTGGTAACACTATCTGTCATCAATTTGTTTTGATTTGCCAAAAAAAGGAAGTAAAAATGAAATTTCCCACCTCTTCTTCAGCTCAAACTGTGTCTTCAAATAATGCCATTTTGACCACAAATTCAGGGGATTCTTTGCTTGTGGTCACCACATCAGCTCAATCCACAAATTTAACCAGTTCGAGTTTTGTGGCCAGTGAACAACAGCCCAAAATTGGGACTGAAAACAGCTTGGCCACCAATTTTACCAACACTGCTGGCAACTTTTTCAGGCGTTACACATCCTCCAATACCCACGAAATGACTCCAATTGCTGCCAATAACTCCACCACTGAAACCATCATTCATGAGGATCGAGGCTTAACCAGTCCCAATCAATCCTCGTCATCTGCAGTTGTCAAAAAGGTACAGTTCGTCTTTGGGACATTTTTTTTCTTGTTGTGGGGTAATGTATACCTAGTTGGGACTATAATTTTGGACGTTTGTCCTTTTTCAAAGGTTTGTTCATTAACTGGGATGTCCTTCAGGATGTTCAGATCTTTTGGGACATTTTCCTTTTTGGGACATTTTTCCCTTTTGGGACATTTTTCCCTTTAGGGACATTTTTCCCTTTAGGGACGTTTTTCCCTTTTGGAACGTTTGCCTCTTTGGGACGTTTGGCCCTTAATGGGACATTTATACTTAATTGGGACGTTTTTCTCTTACTTAGCCCATTTGGGACACTTCTCCCTTGTTGGAAGGTTACTATTTTGGGACATAACACACTTAAGGAGTGTATTTGAGTATTTGTACCATTTTTGGCTATGTTTAGTAGGTCCACTAATGAGACAGCTCCCAAATTAAGAAGTTTGTCCCTATTTGAACGTTTTCCCAAAAAATATAGTCTTTCACCTTAGGTCTCATCTTCGAGCTCATCGGCCAATGCAACCAATGAAAAATCAAAGCCTGGAAGAGCAGTGAGGAGTCGGAAAGTAACCCGAGCTCCTCAACCGCCTTCAGCTACGACCAAGGGCAAAAAGGGCATGTCATCCTCTTCAGCTGTGAGCCCCAACAATGCTGTACTGAGGCCTTGCCAAACTCACTCTTTTCACACTGATGCTGCTGAAGTGGAGCAAATGGAGACAGTTCTACTCAAGCTATTGGATGACTTCAACTCTGGAAAACTCAGAGCTTTCGGTACGTTATTTTAAGACCTACTCATTTGTACCTACATAGCTTTGGACCTACAAAGTGATTTAATAGATATTAATAGTGAAAAGTAGGTCTGACTTAAAAATAGTACGTTGGTCTGGCAATGTTAATGAATTATTTCTATTTGATTTCAGGTCAAGGCTGCAGTATGGAGCAAATGTCTTCAATCAGGGACCAACAAGAGAGCTTGGCCAAGCTTCATTTCGAAATTGGTGCCAGGCAAGATCCAGCAGCGCCATTGTCTGAAGAAGGTATAGAAATACAAGGCTAACTAGCTATAATGAGTTGAAATGACTCAATTTGACTCACAACCATGTAAGTGTGAGTCAACTCAACATGTATGAATCAACTCAACAAATATGAGTCAACTCATCAAATATGAGACAACTCATCAAATATGAGTCAACTCATCAAATATGAGTCAACTCATCAAATATGAGTCAACTCATCAAATATGAGTCAACTCATCAAATATGAGTCAACTCATCAAATATGAGTCAACTCATCAAATATGAGTCAACTTATCATGTATGAGTCAACTTATCATGTATGAGTCAACTCATCAAATATGAGTCAACTCATCAAATATTATGAGCTGTCTTACAAAATAAGAGTTGTTCTTTCAAGCATTGGAATTTTTTTTTAAATTGGATTCTGTCCTTGTGCGACGCAATTTGCTTTTTAGATAGAAACACTTAAACTCAATTTCACGTACAGGTTTAAGGACTGCTAGTGAAAACATGGACCGACTCATGGGACGTTTGGAAAAACTCTCCGTTGCTATTGGACAACTGAACCCAGCAAGTTCAACCAAGTCTAGTCCAACAAGATCCACAACTGGTGGACTTGAGATTAATTTTGGGGACAGATGACAACAAATGGACTCTCATGAGTCATCAACAGTGAAGCAAAAGAGAATGTTGGTCAGGCAAAAAGAGAGCGTTGTTCTGCCAGATGAATGAAATTCAAGTGCCCAAAACTCCTACTCAAATACGAGTCATTTTGATGAAAGTACTTTCTTATTAGAAAATCAGCTGTGTATCGAAATAATCTTTTCATCATTTCAAATAAAATTTGAGTCAAACCTTGCAAATATTCGTCAAATTAGCTCATCAACTTTAAGTGAAATTAAGTGAAGAAATGTGATTCAAATTATGTAGTCAAACCTGATTGTGATTAAGTAGTCAAATTTGAGTCAAATTAAGTTATCCAATGTGAGTCAAAATTAAGTAGCCAAATTTGAGTTAAATTAAGTTATCAAATTTGATTAAAATTAAGTAGTCAAATAGTGAAATTAAGTAATCAAATTTGAGTAAAATCAAGTGATGTAATTTGAGTTAAATTAAGTGATCTTATTAAGTCATCAAAGACTCAAATAAAGTAATCTGTTTTTTAGTCAAATTAAGCTATCAAGTTATTAAGTTTGAGTCTAAATTTTTTTAAGCAAAATGTAGGTGTCCGCAAATGACTTGGATTATTTGTGTGCAACTCTGCCATCTTCAGCAAGAAAGGGACTGCTCTCAAATAAATTGCTTTTCTTCCAGGAAATGCCTTCAATATAACCAGTTTCACCTCATTGTGTTCCTTTGCCACCAATTTTTTGCTTGGCTTAATGACATGAAACCAGAAGAGCCTTTTGACCACCTCTGGCCTTTGATTGTCTGGCCTTCAGCAGAGAAAACACTGCACTGTATTTTATTAAGGAAATTTGTTGCCTTCATATGCATTTTATGGCTTATATTTAGGCAAAATGCAAGTGAAAATGAGTCAAAAATTTTTGAAAGGGAAGTAGGATTTTTTCTTAAAATTCAAAAAATGCAATTTTGGCTAAAAATTGAGAAAAAGTCATTGGAAAATGGATTAAATATTGCATAATAATCCTAATAGTATTACAACATTTGAATTACCTAAATTAAAAACATTGAAGTGGATGATTTGAATAAGTTAATTAATTATCAATTCAAGAAATGATAAAAATGTGTATTTTCTGGTATAATTTTATCACAAATGAGCTGAAATTGTTGTAATATGGAGTCATTTGTATTTAAGTTGATGCATTCCAAATTGGAATTGCTGTTATCAAAGTATTTGTGGAAAACCTTGTGGCCTTCGATAAGTGAGGCCAAATGTTGTTTTTACCCTTTTTTGCGTGAAAGCAATGGCTTTCACCCATGAATTAACCAGCTGCAGAATTTCCCATGCATCTGGGCCAAGTAACTTGATAACACACCAGTCATATAACCGAATTGAGTGATTTGCTGTTTGACACAAATTATCTCATTACAATTAGGAATGTATTGACAAAAATGCTGCTGCTTTCACTTTTGCACAATTTCAACTCTAATGAGTGAAAATGAGGCCAGAAAATGCCAATTGGGCTCCATTTCTATGTAATTTGCTTTTAGCCCATAACTTTAATGTTGAAGCAATTCATGCTATAAAAATGATACAAATACCATTTAATGAAACTAACCTTTTCATGATTTGCAGTATTATAGCTGATACATTTTTGGACCAAAATTGGCTTTATTGAGCTGTAATCAATGATCCTAAAGCAATTCTGGCTGGTTTTTCACATCTAAGTTTTTTTTATATTATTTACCATAACATGCAGCTGAATGCAACAAAAATTATCATAATAGAGTTGTAAAAAATCGACATTTTCTTTTTGGCCTTTTTCTAGTGCTGGCCTTTGTTGATGCAGCAGCTTTTGGCATTTCAATTACCTCAAGGATGATGATGATAATGGTGAAGGCCACTTTGATTGATAAAATTGCTGAGTCTCAAAGAAAAGCTTTTCAAAAGCCTTTTGACCTCCTGTAAGCTCTTGATGTTGTGAAATCTACTCAAGCCCTAATGGCCTCAATGGTGCTCACACAAGGGAGTCAGGGCAAAAAAAGCAAAGTGGAGGCTTCTATTTTTGTCACCAAAACCTGTGGTTTATTGTGAGAACCAACCCAAAAAAATGAAAAAAGCAAAATTTCAAAGAAATGATACATTTATTAAGTATAAGAACAAATAGAAACATTAAGAAATATTAATGAAGAAAAAAGGCTATTTTTTTTTGCAAATATGAGTAGGCCTTAAGTTTGCAGTTTCATGCAAAGAAAACATTAGCATAGAACGCGTAAAGGGGAAAGCTGCAAATCATTTCCCTTGAGCTTTTGGTCATTAATTTGCCCCATTGTGATTTACGCCTTTATGAAGAGATTTTTTCCACTTTTTCATAGTCTGGAAAAAAGGCCAAATATTCCTCCATGTTTTTTTGCATGAAAAATCTCCATTTATCTCAAGGCTTAAATGTAGCCAAATGGCATGCAACCACATCAAAGGTCTCCTCAAAAAGAGAAGGCCTCAAACTTTGGCCCGGTTCACCTGCTCTACAAAAATTTTGGGCTTGTTGATATCTTATTAATAATTTTTTGTGATGATAATTTGGGCCGAAGGTTTTCTCAATAAAACTAGCTTATTTTGGATTTTTTATCAATCTTTTAGAAATATGATATTACATATTTGTTTTAAAAAATTAAATCAGCTGATCAGGGCCACTTTTGCCCATCCATGAAAAAAGGAGCTCAAGAGCAAAATTCAATTATATCCAGATCAAAAGCCAGGAATTAGATGCATTTTGCATCTTCAAGAAAAAAAGTAAAAAGAGAAAATGGCACAAGCAAATAAATGAAAATTGAGAACTTGTGTCCTTCTTTTTTTGCAGCTTAACAGGAAAAAAAGTTGTTTTCTTCTTCGGGCAAAAAGGGAAGAATTCATAACTTAGTGGAGTTAGTTTTGCTGCAAGCCTTGCAGTATAACAGGAACACAGTGGGCTATTTGACGCGCATAATAGAAAAAAGTTGATTTATCCGCCTAATTTCTACTGCAAAGCATTTTGTCAGAATTTCCAACTGTCACAATGTATTATAGAATTTATGCGCGACAAGCCATGAAAATAATCCACTGTGGATAGAGCAAAAAGAGAGGCCTGGAAAGCACAAGAAGAAATTACTGCCCACTTCAAAAGGAAAAATTAGCACCAGCCATCCCAAAAAGAAAGCAACTGTGGCAGACTTTTTCTTTGTGGCAGAATGTACCACCAAAATGAGTGTCTTAATTAATTATACATTAACGTAACGTGGTGTTCACAAAATTACTATTATTTAGAAATGTTTTCATTTGAGCGGCCTGAATTAGTTCCCAAGCTTAGGAGCCCTTGCTGAGCTGTGGAGCCCTTGCTGAGCTTTTGAGCCCTACTGAGCTATGGAGCCCTTGCTGAGCTTTTGAGCCCTTACTGAGCTATGGAGCCCTTACGGAGCTGTGGAGCCCTTACTGAGCTGTGGAGTCCTTGCTGAGCCATTTCTGAACTGTGGAGCACTAAGCAATAATAAGAACTCTTTGAAAACATTTTGAGCTGGGAGCCATAATTGAGAGCCCTTTCATAGACCTTTCTGGTGTCAACTGTATGCCTTTCCTAAAATGTGGAGCCCTACTTCTTAAGCCCTTATAAAGTTGTGGCTTGTTAATAGAAGGCCTTTCCGGAGCCTAACTGAGCTTCTGAGCACTTTTTGAGCCTAATTGAGCATCTGAGCTTTTATTAAACTATACTGAGCTTTTCCAAACTTTTGTGAAGTGTGGAGCATCTTTGGGCTGATGAACCATTTTAAGATCACTCTGAGCAGTGGAGCACAACTGAGCTTTTGAGCAGTGTTTGCATCACTGAGCTGTTGAGCATTTGAACTCAAGATGAACAGTGGAGCTGTCGAGCTCTCGCCAAAATCAGGAATCCTTTCTCAGGTGCTGAGCTCTCACTGAGATGCTGAGCTCTTTGAGAGCAATGGAGCACTAAAACAACACATCTGATTCATCCATGAGTCTGGCAACATTTTACGTTTTCCCTTACAACAAAGCCACTTTCATGTTATTTTTCGACTGCATTACAGCCAATTCAGTTCTTTCATTGCCAATTCAAAGTCAGATAAATTAACTCATCAAATTAATAAAATCACACAAGGAAGCTTGACACATTTGCTTGAAGTGAGTAAGTTGGAAAAAACCCGAAGAATGAGCATAGCATTTTTCTTATTGCGCAGCGAACAACAGTTGATTCAGCCAATTTGATCCAATCTTTTACGACAAATCTTCTTTTTTGGTGGGGGAGTAAGATTTATGGCAGCAACTTTTCCCTTTTTTCGAGTCTATCTTTTTCATTTTGGGGCTGAGCAGCTCCAAAAGTTGTTTCTTCTCAACTACTGAGATTAATTTTGCTTTCGGCTTCTTCAGTCTTTTGTAAAAGATTGATGAGATTGTTCATAATTCATTTAAAGTGTCCCCCATTTTGTCACTTGTTTAAATTGGCTTTTAAAGTTATTTGCCAAACGCAAAATTTAAATTAGCATTTATGAGCTAATTTTGAAAAGAAAAAACATAGCAAAATGGCAAGTTTTAAAAATTCTTGTAATTTTTTCTACTCAAGTTCTGTAACATGGTTTTAGAGTTTTTTTTATTCTGTACTTTTTGATTCAGCGAGCAATGGCCTAAGAGCTGATTTAGTTGGAGCATGAGCAAAGTTTTCACAAAGTTCAACTATGCTGCATGATACCAGAACGAGTACTGCGGCAGCGGGATTTGGCTCCTGGTTATTGTTATTATTACTGCTATACTTCTACAGTGATTCTGCTCTGCTCAGTGACTCAGTACCGTTTTGGGTTTGAATCTTGCTACGCAATGAACCTTATGATATATTTTATGTGAGCTGAGAGCTTTGAGAAATCATGAACTCAGCTGTGATTACATCCCAAGCATGATCCAGTGCCCATCTCATCCCTGAGTCCATCTCATCCCTGAGCCCATCTCATTCATGAGCCTATCTCATTCATGACCCTAAACCATCCATTAGCTTAAATCATCCTTACAGGTGTCTCATCCATGAGCCCATATTATACATATATGAGCCCATCTCAACCATGAGCTGATCTACTACATGATCCCACCTGATAATGAGCCCATTACAAGAATGAGCTTGCCTTGTGCATGAGCCAGACAATGTCCTTGAGCTCATTTTAAATATGAGCCCATCTCATCCTATAGCCCATCTCACCCATGAGCTCACCTCATCCCTAAGCCCTGAGCCCATCTCATCCCTGAGTCCATCTCATCCCTGAGTCCATCTCATCCCTGAGCCAACATCCATGAGGCCATCTGATTTATGAGCCCTTCATATAGTACTATATGAACCCACCACGTCTATGAACATTGGATATAAGAAAATCTCATGCAATAAGCGCACATCTTGTGGCTTTTTAGACTGAATCATTGTAAGAAGTGAGTGGGTAACACGGAATGCACCAGAATTTCAGCAAGAACACACACAAAACAATATGGTCCAATTCAGCTTCCTTGTCCTGTAACTATAAACTTTCTTTCTCGCATTTTTGGCAGCCCAAAAGAAAGCTTGTAATAATTATTGTTACTACTCTTGCTCCAAGTGATCCATCAAGTTTGCACCATAGCTTAGCTTGGAATGTAGCCATATTGACAAAACTACTTAAAAAACCAAAACATAAATAATCCATCATTTTTTTCTTGGTTCAGCTGAAAATAATTATTTGATTTATTTTCCCAATGAGCTCTACAGAAAAATACATTCAGAGGTGAGTTAAGGAATTAGATGACTCGGGGGTGAGCTCAGTAATGAACATGTGAGCTCAGTAATGAGCAGATGAGCTAAATAATGACCAGGTGAGCTAGGTAATGAGCAGGTGAGCTCAGTAATGACAAGGTGAGCTCAGTAATGATCAGGTGAGCCTACTCATGAGTTGGTGACCCTAATAAGAAGTAGGTGATCTAATTTATCCAATAAATGAGCTCATCAGAGAGCTGTTGTCGAAAATAATATTGAATTTTGCATTGTATCTGTAGCTCCGGCTCTCTTTTTTATGTGGTACTCAAATTTCCATTTAAGCCAGGTGTACACAGACTAGTCCACTTTTTCAACTACAATGGGCTGGTTTTGGCCCAGAGGAGATCTGCATTCAGATAGCTGTGATTTATGTTGTTGCTCCACAAAATCCTCTTCTTCTCTCTATGGAATCTGCTTAAAATATGAAAGCTCCTCAAGAGGGGAAAAATCATTCAAACTGTGCACAACAGCAAACCAAAGCTTTGTGATTCTAATGCACAAAAATGATTCTTCAGTGCACTCCTTCCATTTTCAATTTGAAGATGAATGAGAGAGCATAAATCTTACAAAAGAAGAGGTATCAACTAAGGATTCAGTATAGCCAACAATCTTGCAAATAACTTGAGCTGAGAGAGGGTGTTTGCCTTATGAGCATTTGAGCACAATGAGCATCTGATCTCATTGAAAGGTTAAGTGTGCATGGTGACGAGTTGAGCTCAGTGTTTCAGCTTCAAAGGTCAGTGTTTTATGACTGAGCTCATTGAGGCCTTGAGCTCACAAAGCATTTGATCCCAATGAGCGCATGAGCTCATTGGGCTCAGGGGCTCACTGAATCAGTTCAATTGAATCTGTTGAATTGATTTAATTAAGCTCAGTGAGTGTTTTGTGCTCACAATGAGCAAATGAGTTCATTTTCAGTTTGAGTGATTCTATTAGAGAGGGGTTGGCAGTATGCGAGCTCAGAAACGTCTTATCACAGAAAACCTGAGCTAGATACATATTTGAACTTATTTGTATATTAGCAGGTGAGGTCAGCAGTTTTGATGAACATTGAGGATTATGGGGAATTCCTCTAAATCATTGGGCGTGACTGTTGACAAGAAAAGCAGCTTGCTTCCATCTCTGTATATGCTACTATTATGGGGACTTCAAAGGAATTTGAGCTAAATCTTCTCCAAGGCTCATATGACTCTTAAAGGGGCGAATAATTGAGCTTGATGACGTGTATAATAAGGCTTTGCCCCTAAAAGTTGCTTCCCTTCCTGCTACAAAAATGAATTTCTTCTATGAGCTCAAAATGTTGAAAAATCTTCATTACTATGTATGTAGTACCAAGAAATGAGCTGCAGTTGCGTGTGACATTTCCTTGCGATTGTTATGTGTATGATCAATCATGCTATGGTGTGTAGTAACAAGCCGGATTTTCTGCCCTTTTTGTCCCACACTACCAAGTTTGAAAGTCAGCTATGATTGAAAGCCTTCAAAAACGTCTCTTGTATAGCATGTTCCCTCCATGGATTTTCGTCTAGACTAAAAAACAAAGCGAGTGCACAAAATTGCAAAGTGAGCACCCATGCTTGCAGAGGGCACATGCAAGTTTGATAAGTGAGCACTTAGGCTTGAAGAATAAGTGAACAAGTATTGTAAGTGAGAAGTGCAAGTGTTCAAATTGAGCACTCAAGTTTAGAAGGTGAGCACTCTTTATAATGTAAGCACACAAGTTTAGAAGTTGCACGAGCAATTTTGAAAATTGAGCACACAAGTTTAGATGGTGAGCACACAAGTTTAGATGGGTGAGCACACAAGTTTAGATTTGTGAGCAAACAAGTTTAGATGGTGAGCATAAAAGTTTAGATAGTGAGCACAAAATTCTTGAAGGAGTGCACACAAGTTGGCAAAGTGAGCACACTAGCTCAGATGGTGAGCACAAGGATGAAAAGTAAGGCAGAAGGTAAGCACTCTAGCTCACAATGTGCGCACTCGACATCTCAGTATTAGCAAACCTTTTGCTCAGTGAGCACACAATATTCAAAATGAGCACACAATTGGATGAGTGAGCACACAATTAACAAACTGTGCACACACTTTGAAGAAAGCTCACAATCAATTTGCAGAGTGATCTCCCAAGAAGTTTATATTAGATACAAATACAAGTCTATTTTACCTGCAGCTCATTTTGAATAATTCTTAATTGAATTGACTCTAGACTGTTGTTTTTTTATGTGAAAGCACCATTGTTAGCAGAAGCACAGATGAAATGGGCCAAAAGGTATATAGAGTGAGTTAGATCATTAATAACTACTGCTGTCTGCGGCTATATTACTTCTAGTATTTCTGTATAACTACTTTGTCACAGCAATTCCAGGAAGACTGTAATATCATGATGAGAGCCAACTGCTATAACTGTCATATACCTTCTTCTTTCATACCATTTGGCAAAATACAATTTCCCAACTTTTTTATCTTCACAAGTAATCTGGATTTATGTGGCAAAACTTGCTGAACTTTATGATCACTTTCCATTATTAGATGAAAAGAACTAAAAAAGTATGCCTTCATTAATTATCCTTAAAAAGAGCCTTTTAATCAAATTTATAAGTTAATTATTACATCAACTTTAAAGTTATTTTAAGACAACTTTTAAGCTATTTTAAGTCAACTTTTAAGTTATTTTAAGTCAACTTTTAAGTTGTTTTAAGTCAACTTTTAAGTTAATTATTAAGTCAACCTTAAAGTTAATTATTAAGATAACTCTTTAGTAATAATTAACTCATGTTTTTAGAAAACTTTTATGGAAACTGATTAGTTAACTTTTAGTCAAGAATTTCGAGTCCACTTTTTAAGAAATTTGGTCAACTTTAAGTCAGCCTTTAACCTTAACCTTTAAGTCAACTTCTCTTTAAACTTATAAACTAACCTAAAGAAATTTTAAGAGAATTCTGAAGTTATTTGTTTGTCAACGTTTAAATCAATGCTAAGCAACTTATCAAGAATTGTTTAAATTAATTTCTGAGTAAACTTTAAATCAACTTGTTACTTAAGTTGGCTGCTTAAACAATCAGAATTCTGCAGTATTCATGCTTTGTAAGTATATTATTGCATAGTGAAAGAAAAACTTTGTTTTGGTGAAATGGTATTTTAGGCATGGTAGTTTTTCACTTGAAAACTTGGTCTATTTGCAAAAGTTGCTTCATGGTCTTGGCTACAGCAGAAGCAGCAAAAAAGTGGGAGCAGAAAAACCCTTTGTTTGCATATCCTTGAAAGAATTCCCTGTAGAACCACAAGTCTAATACTACTACAATGCTGAAGCCATTACAAAACAATTTTTTGCTCTAGACAAAATTGACGCCTTCCTATAAGGCCTTAAAACAATCTTAAACCTTGACTTTCAATGCCATAATAATTTTGTTTCTTGTGTTTTTACCTATACCAAATATTTTTAAAAAGGTCAAAATAGAAAGATATTTTTTGAAAAAAGACCAAAACTAAAAAAGAAAATTAAATCAAGAGAGTGGATCATTTTTTGGCTACATTTTAGACTTATAAGGAAAGAGAAACAAGTGAATGCTCAGGAAAAGATTGACCTCAAATAAAAAAAGGCAATAAAGCCTTGCACAAACATTGGAAAATTGAAAGATCTGCCCCACTTTTTGCCTCCACTCTCCGCGGCCTTTTTTGTATTTTGCTTGCTTGCCCCGCTGAAAATTGCTCAAATTGCAGGGAATTTTTCTCCTGATGCAGAAAGCCAGAAAAGCAACAAATTAGCTGCTGCCATTCACATTTTTTTGAGTTAAGTGCAGGGAGTTAATTTTTGCTTACTGCTAGATTGTCTGCCATAAGATTTACTCAAAAGTCATGGTACAATTTTGATCAGCTGTTGACACCTTTGATTTTCATGTATTTGACAGCTGGTTTGCACTTAGGAATGGCACAGTGAAAGTAGTTTGGCAAAGTTTGAAGTTGGTGGAAAATGAGAGACATCTTTGTCTCTGCATTAGAATATAGGAGTAGAGGAAGGGAGAGTGTAAACGTTGCAGTATCTTGTTACTTCGACGGTCCACAGACGTGAAAGCACCAAAAGGGAACACTCATCTGCAGTGTAGAAAAGTCAATACAACTCTGTGGCAAAATGACAAGACCAAGTAAGTAGCTTTTCATGCATGCTATTTTAATGATGCCTAAATCTGGAGCACTCATTGAGCCTGGTTGAATGTGGATAGATGAGTGAACGTAGTGGTTTATAGGCACAAATAATGTGTGATCATTTGGGAATAATTATTCACAAGGAATGAGTGATCATATAAAAGTAATGAGAGAGTTCTCAGGGCAAGCGATCACAATGGATGAGTAAGGTGTATTAACAAGTGATTAGAAGGAATAAATGATAAAGAGGACAAGTGAGCGCAGAGAGCAAGTGAGCGCAGAAACCAAGTGAGCGCAAAGAACAAGTGAGCACAGAGAACAAGTGAGCGCAGAAACGAAGTGAGGGCAGATATGAAGTGAGCGCAGAGAACAAGTGAGCGCAGAGAACAAGTGAGCGCAGAGAACAAGTGAGCACAGAGAACAAGTGAGCACAGAGAACAAGTGAGTGCTGAGAACAAGTGATTGAAGAGAACAAGAGATTGCAGATAAAAAGTGAGCACAGTGAACAAGTGCTCAAGTACAAAAGGTAAGCACAGTTTAAGCTTGTAAAAGAATGTCAAAATATGAGCTGTTGAGCAGAGCGCAAGTGAGGCAGGAAAAGATAACTGGAATACCTGATGGAAATTGTAAACAGATGTTCGTTTTGGGCAATTTCCTGCAGATGAAGAGGGCCATAAAACCCTTGAAGTCGAGCTCGCAAGTTCTTCCACACTTGGGGCCAATCCTAAAGCTGATGGCAATAAAAAGGAATGGGAAAATGAGGCAAAAAGCCGAAAAATACAAGTGGTTTCGCAAGGTGTCTGCCTGTGCCCAAAAGATGAAAAAAGCTTTACCAAACTCATCTCAGAGACGATACCCAAAATCTGAATGCCCACTTTGTTTAACCATACCATGTAGTAAAGAAGGTATGCATTTAGTTTACCTAGTGTTATGGAAAAAGTGCTTAGTTACACTTGACTTTCTGTGGTGCTTCATTACTTGCCGCAGTCCTCTAGTGCTGCATGGTATACTTTTAGACGAAAGAGTAGCTAGTATACCATACCACCAAATATACCAGTAGTGTAACCCTGACAAACAAGGCATGTCTTGAGCAACAATAAAGACATCACTATTGACAGCTCAGAGGAAACAAATCACCCCTTTGGTGCCTTGACAGTTACTGGGGCTAAAAACCTGGTTTATTTTGGTATACGCACACATCATGTAACAGTATACCACTGAGCATAAATGTTTTATATCCTCAGCTGATCTACATTTTTGTGATGGTTGTGCACACCTATCTGATAAACAAATACAGATTTAAACATATTTCTTGGACCTTATAGCTCACTTGTCACAACTGATGAATTTGGTGCCAAAGATTTGCCAAATGTGAATGTAAAATACAGCGATAAGTACCAAGTCATTTTTACAGATTATGATGATGTACTAGCTAGTAAGCAATATAATACAAATCCTCTTTTCAAAGGGTGGATACAGCATTTCTATTGTTCCAAATACTGCATACTACGCAGTGGTTCTTCGAATACTTGCTCTTAGGATAACAACGTTTGTTTACATCCCCTATTGAAGAATTTCAGAAGCAGTCATCAATGTACCTTGGTATTTTTTAAGGGCTTCTATGGGTTTCCTTGTGCAATATCAACCAAGATTAAAACCCATGAAAACCAAAGGGAGATAGCTGTTGACATGCATCACTGCATAACCGAAATAAAAATTGAAGCTGTCAACAAACTTGACGATCCTTCAAGCAATGTTGTACTGACTTTGTGCTAAGAAAGCATAATGCAGGGGAGCTTTACTTACAAAGTGGTACGAAGGATAATCATGCATGATTGACCCACTTTATGAGCTGTTTGTTTGTTGACCCATCAATCCTCTTCATTATTCTAATAAAGTGTCAATGGCTGACACAAATTGACAAATAAAGGCAGCATAATTCGGGGATACATTTCATCTACGTACTAACAACTTAATTTTGACAAGTAAAATCAAAGAGCATAAAACTTGAAAAAATATTGATTTGCTTTCACTAGATATGTTCTTATTTGCTCTGCTCTGTCATTTTCAGATCCCTTATCACAATTTCATTCTACTGTGCTGGCATGGTGGCATGTATTACAAAATATAAAAAAGGGGTAATGATGAACTTATAGTGTGTTCAAGTTAAACGATCTAGAAGTTCTTTCTGATTTGAAATCCTTGCTGCAAGTTGAGGCTGTGGTGAAAATTCCAGCCCAATCGGTGAAGAAATATGGATTTTCAGCGTTGTTGACCGTTCTTTATAATACAGCGAATACAGCCAAACATGACAATCGGTTGGGGTCATTTTTCTTGCTCAATGCTGGGCCCTTTTTATGGCAAGTCTGCATGTCATTTCACTGAGTAAAATAGCTCATGGAGTAGTTGTAATCTAGCCAAAAGCTAGTGGGGCTTTGGAGGCGCAACTTCTCCTTATGCGAAAGGAGAAAGCCGCTTGTTCCCCCCTCAAAAAAACAGCCGGGGCCCTTTAGTATTTCTTGAGCCTTTTCCTCAGTCATGGCACATTATGCAGTGTACCAATAAGTGAGCTTCCCCTTGCATTGATACTTCTGCTACCAAAACACTGGCTTGTTATTCAACATGCCAATAAGTAAGCCTTGACATTTTCCTAGCAAATTGCACCACTATTGAACTTGAAAACCAGCCCAAATATTGGAAAGCTTTACTGTTTCTTTCCCCCCAAAAAAGCCATTTAAGGCTCCATTTTCACACCACTAAATAAGCCTTTAGTAGGACAATAAATTTGGATACAGAATACAATAATAATTTGATTGGAAAGCCAGCAAGTCTTTTAACCATGAAAATTAACATAAATGCATTTGACAAAAGAAATCCTGGGATTATTGCTACCAAAGCTTGTTACAAATGCTTCTTAATATTGGACATGCAAGGATATTACTACTATATTTTGTGAAGCCTTATAAAATATGACAGCAGCCACTTTTTATGCTCAATTTTGTGTGTGAGACTTTGCAATGCAGTTTTTTCTAGAAGTCAGCTTTCCAGTAGAAGGGCTGACTACAAAATTTGTCCACTTAATGGCCATTTATTCTGTTCCACATTGCTTAACTATCCAAATGCATTTCTTGCACTTCATAAATGCAACTCAGCCCACAAAGTCATAAAAGCAACTTAGCACAACTTTGACAGACACAATGACATATTTCATCATCTGGAACATTCAAAACTGGCACCACAAACAGCAAATTGATGCAGTTCACGACAAAAAAGAACGCATCATTTTGGCCATTAGTCCTCATACAGAGCTGGAATTTTCACCACATTCCTAAACTACTCTAAGGAATACAAAAATGAAGTCAAAGCCACTTTAATATAGTTTCGAATAGCATTTTGAATGCAAATTAAGCCCCAAAATGTCCAAAAGAGCGCTTCATTTTAGACTTTTAGGCTATTCTTGCATAGCTAAAATTCTAATTAAACAACATTGAGCTTTAACAAAAAAGCCAATAAAAAGCAATTCAACCCTTGCTCTAATAACAATGGAAACTGTTAAACTATTCATGGTGTAGAGAAAGTTTGCGAAAGCTTTTGCCTGTTTCCACTAAAGCAGTGAACTTTTGATTAATAAATCATTTGATCCCTTAATAGCACCAATAAGGGACCAAGTGATAAGAAAATCCAGCCAAGGTTGGTGCACACTGCTGCAAAGCATAGCTTTCACTTTATGGTATCAATGTCATGCCTAGATACTATTGTTGTATAACAACCTAGATTATGATTGTTCACTTTTGCCATGATGATGGAATTTTTTTTATTCAACCTAAATAAGGCATGCACCTGTCATAAACCAGGCAGGGGCAGAAAAACAAAACCCTTAGCTCTACTTGACCTGCAAAACATTTTAATTTTGGTAAAAATGATTTAATTCCAGACAATTAAAGATGCTCCTAGAGTTGGTCTACCTTTTACTAGTGGCCTCCTTGGCTTCTCCATCTGGAGAGCTGGATGATGTATCAGGAGATTGGAGCCAATGCCCTCGGGCCTGCAAGTGTAAGTGGGCCTCGGGCAAGCGAACAGCTGACTGTGAGGCTGGTGGCTTCACCTCACTGCCCCTTTTCCCCAGACCAGACCTGATCCAAGTCCTGGTCATGGACCATAACCCATTGAAGACACTTCCACCAAGAGCCTTCCACTTGGCTGGCCTCATCAATGTCCAAAAGGTGTATATGAAAAATTGCAGCCTCAACGACCTCCATCCAACAGCTCTGGGCGGTCTGGTCATACTCATTGAACTGGATTTGTCAGAAAATTACATTGGTGAAATTGCACAAGGAACCTTTGAGGTATATGGATGATGTAATAATTACCATAAATAATTTTCTACTCTTTTCCATGCAGGGTAATGTTCGCTTAAGGAAACTCCGCTTGTCCTCCAACCGGTTGAAGTCGTTGGCCTCTTTTCCTACTTTGGGTCATTTGAGGCTTCTTGACCTCAGCTGGAATCACTTGTCCAAATTGGACACACCCACATTTGTTAACCTGGGCCAAACCCTGGAAGTGCTCCACTTGAACTCGAACCATTTCAAAAGGCTGTCAGTGAGGCCATTCCTCAGCCTCCACAACCTCAAGAGTCTCAGATTGGAAGGTATAAGAAAATCACATGAATAAATGCAGTGAGTTAATTTGTATTACTTAGGTAACCCATGGCATTGTGATTGCAAGCTCAGAGATTTGTGGCACTGGCTGCAAGCCAAGAGGCTCCTCCTAAATTCAGCCACTTGTGCTGCCCCGCCACCTTTGAAAGGGCACAGCCTCAATGACCTCGACTCTGAAGAACACTTGGCTTGTGCCCCAATAGTGTCAGTGCCACACCCACGTGTCCCAGTGACCAAAGGCGGTCAGGCCCTTTTACCCTGCAAGCTCGAAGATGGAGCAGAGGCTGCTGAGGTCACGTGGCTTCGCGAGGGCGTGGCCATCAAGGCCAACCAATCGGCTGTGATGTATGGCCAGTACTATGTGATATACAGTGGAAGGAGGTGGTACAACCTCAGCATTGAAAACATTGAGCCTCCAACCTCAAGTGACCTCTACACATGTGTGGCCATCAATGAGGGAGGGGCCTCTGAGGCCAATGTCACCCTGGTCCACTCCCCTAATGTGGCCACTTATGTGGGAGATGGGGAAGTGGTGGTTTCATGGATTCTCATCGGAGGAGTGGCCTCAGGGATCATAGTGTTCTTCAGCCTCAGCCTCTGGCTGGTCTTGCTGGTCAAAAAGGTCAGAAATAGGACCCCAGTTGTGGAGGCCAAAAGCCTCACCAGCAATGAAGAGGCCAAACTGTCTAGGTCAGTAGCTTCAGCAACCTCTGTGGAGGCCATGGAGGCTGCCAGCTTTGAGGAGCAACAACTGAGGCAAACCACAGCCCTGGCCAGGGCTCAAAGGGCCAAAATGAGGGCTGACATGGAAGGTGCTGAGTTGAGGTCATCATCAGCTTCAACTGAGGCTGATGACCTCAGAGGTCAGAGGCCAGACCTGCTGGATTGCCATCAGAACAGCTACATGATGATGGAAATGAGCCAGCCGGCCCCGCCCCCATTCCACCCTCAATTGGCCCCACCACCCTTCCATCAGCACCAGCCTCACCAATGGAGGCCAAATTCAGTGCTGTTGTCACAGCGGCCTCAAATCAATACTTCAGCCTCCTTGATGACACCTGGAACTACTTATGGGTGAGTTTGCCTAACTTTTATAATGCCATAAAGGCTGAAAGTCATACTTGACATTTTGGCAAATGTCAAAGTGAAAAATAAAAGGCTATGTTCATCTGCAAATTATGTTTTAGATTTTGGCCTAATATTAATGTGAAAAACAAGTGAGATCTGCCAGAAAGTGCAATAGGTCACTTATAAAGCTCAAGTGAAAAGTATTTGTCAATATGTTAGGAAAATTCCTGCTTTTTTGGGGGTGTCTGAGAAAAAATATCAACTATTTTCAATTGGGGACATGACCATTAATAACTTTTTGCCAAACTTTGATGATCAGTCCAGAAAATTGATTGTTGTTACAAGGAGGTGTCAAAAGTTTGTGCCACAGCCTTTTTACTATGGCTTGTTGAGCACTTTTTAGATACAAAAAGGCAGTGGTTCTAGAATTTACCAAGTTATCCACAGGAAAATATCAAATATTTTTCTAAAGTATGAAAGCCAAATATTTCTCAAAATTATCTTTGATAATCAGCAGCTGAACAGAGCCTCTAATTCGAAGCAGATACTGAAAAGGCGTCAATTTTGTTATTATCTTATAGGCAAAATAAGTTGCATGCCAATTATGTTGAGAAAAATAACCAAGTGTAAGAAAACAAGTATATGTTTTATACTTATATATTTCTATAAATAAGAAATAACCAAAAAATGGTGCTGCGACCCGGGGCACATTAGCTATATTTTAATGAGTTCTTGTTTCTTGCAGTGCCAAAGGCTACTTCAACAGCCTCCAAAGGCCTCTAAATAGTGGATTTGGTGGAGGAGGCCAATTGTCAGATCCTGACAGTGGCTGCTTCAGCTCAAGTGGGACAGCCAGTGGTGGCCTCAAGAGCCCGAGCTTTTGGTTTGAGGCCAAACAATTACACAATTTGAGCAGTCCAATGTCAAGCTCAGCTTCAGCAGCCTCCATGACCTCAACAACTTATGGCACCAATAACAAGTTGTTGGCTCACACTCTTGAGAACAGGAAGAGAGTGCTCCAATCCTTGATCAGAGAGAAAAGTGACACCTTAGTGTGATAATTTGCTGATGACCACTTGACCACACTTCCATCTCACAAACTTAGACTTTGAGTGCCAAAATGTCACAAACAATAATGAAAAATTTGGTTTTTTTCTAGATACATTGCTCATCACAAAATGAAATATTGTTGCTAGATAATAAACACTGCTATGTTGTGTTGAAAAAAGCTAAACATATTAAGAAAAATTAAAGCCAGCTGCAAATTAATGTCAATTACAAATATTGAACATTTACAATAGTTTACATATATATCTTAATTTCAACCTTTTTTAAATGAATCTAAAGTATTTGAGCCATTACTGTATAATTTTACGAGGGACTTGCTGAAAGTTGGTTCAAAAATTGAGTCTCTGAGGTAAAAAGGTCACTTAAGTACTGCTGTAAAGGCCCATAAGGTTAGTTGACCTGGAGTGCAGAACTTTTTTAAGCACCAGTGAAAAAAGGTCCAACATAAATACAGTTTTTAAAGCTGATCAAACTGAAGTGTTTACACATTTAGGGCTTAGAATCTATTGGATACACCAACAATGCTCCAATTTTGTAATGGCTTTTGGGAGATGTGGAAACGCAAAACTTTGGAGGAAGAAAGGAACTTTGTGACCTTGCTCAATTTTCCTCCAAGCTAAATATTTCTAGTCGATTCCAAGCATGCATTGGGTTGTAGCATTTTTTGATTGCATGAAAAAATTCATTGGTTTGTAGCATTATAACTTGTTGGTACCAAGGCCATTAATGGCAAAAGCTGAGTAAGCGGAAGCTTCATGGTGGTCACAAGTAATGATGGTGCTTCATGACCAAAGCGAAGAGATTCACGACAAAAAAACAACGCTGAATTTGGCCATTCATGGACCGATTTTGCTGGAATTTTTACTGCAGCTTCAAAATGCAGGCCTGACCTCAAATCAAGCAAAAAAGTGGCAACTTTCATGCATTTACTGCGAATCGCTCAATTGCTTTTTCACCCGAAAACATTGAAACCAAATCTTAAGCAAATTCACAGTCTTTTTCATATACTTTTTACATGGTAAAAAAAATCAAATTTCAAATATTCAGGCCATTCTGTGTGCCATAATCCTCCCATTTTGACCACAGCAGCAGCAGAAGTAGCATATTTTGTGGCAAAGCCACTTTACACAAGCCATTTGCTGCTTCTGTTGACCATTTGGCACATTTTTTTGCCCTTGCACAAACTTGATCTTGGCCATTGTTTAGCTAAAGACCCAGATGGGAGCTTCATCAAGGATTTTTTGCCAAATCTCCCAGATGAACATGATGCAGAACTCATCAAAACTAAGTAGAATAAGAGAAAGCCTTTGCAAAGCCAAAGCCAGCAAAACAAGCTATCCACAGGCTTCTACTTTATCCATATTGCCACATTTTTTTCTGGGTCTGTGAGCAGATTCAATGGACAGAAAATTAGGCAAATTTCAGCAATTTTATTTGGATGAGTGCTAGTTTGCAACAAAAAAGTCAATGAGTGTGTCCAAGTCATACTTGTCCAGAATGTCCAGCAAATTGGGCACTCTGCTCTTCACATTTTGCCCCTTGAATTTGTGCTGGTCAATAAACAGGTCAGTAATCATACCTGAAAGGCAAGAAAAACTTCAAATTGAAGTAGAAAGCCATTTGTTAAATTACTACTGCAGCATTAGCATGATTTCCGCCTTTCTCTTTTTTTTACTCTTTATTAGGGTACTTATAAAAAAAGAAACAGCCCACATGAATATCATAAAGCAAAATGACGAGGACCTTAACTTCCAAAGGCGACGCACAATTTTTTGACCTAATAATGTGCAATAATCAAATGACCAGGAAATGTGAAAGAGTTTCTTAATGTCAGAATTTTTGTCAGTTTCAAAAACTGAAAACCAACCACAAATGAGAATGATTAGTTTTAAAGCTTGATAAGCACTTTGAATAGAAAAATGAGCATACTTTGTTGTTATTTAGTGAGGATATGCAGAAATGTTGTAGTGAATTCAATTAAGTGAAGCTTTTTCGTATTACTTCAGCTTGACTGACCAAGCATTATAAGTGGATTGTGCTTGACAAGTGTGTAATACGATACATGTAAAAAATGTATCCGGTGGAATACACATAAAAACATTCTCACAATTTGCGTAATTGTCAGTGCTGCAGGAAAAAGGAGTCGGATTGCTTTTCATTTTTTCACAGCCACGGAAAAGAAATCCTTCTCATTTTTTATTTGTTTTCACTTTTTGAAAATGAAAAGAATTGGGAGTAAGAATAATCATTCATCATTAGGTGGTCATTTGAGCTGAGAACATTATAGCACAAAATATTGTGTTGCAAGAATTCAAAGTGTCTACAAACGAAATTTAAAATACACAGAAAATTGATATAAAATAAAAAGAGGAAAAACTATGGGTGCCTTTTTGTCCCATTTGCAGTCTAGTTGGTGTACTAGAAGCATGAGAAATTACTTTGGAATAGGATATGCAGCTTTCAATAGAATGAATGTGAAAAAGCCCCCTTTGTAGCTTCAAAAGCCTTAGGACTACTACATACAACTGTACTATTAAACCATTATGAAGAAAGTAGCTACCAAAGAGCAAGAAAAACTCCACGCCTCACACATTTTGACATATATGAAATGCTGATAAGCTTGAAATGCTGAGAAGCTGTGAAATGCTGAGAAGCTGTGAAATGCTGAGAAGCTGTGAAATGCTGAGAAGCTGTGAAATGCTGAGAAGCTGTGAAATGCTGAGAAGCTGTGAAATGCTGAGAAGCTGTGAAATGCTGAGAAGCTATGAATTGCTGAAAATCCATGAATTGCTGAAAATCAATGAAATGCTGAGAAGCTTGAAATGCTGTGATGCTTGAAATGCTGAGAAGCCATGAAATGCTGAGATGCTTGAAATGCTGAGAAGCCATGAAATTATAAGAAGCTATGAAAAGCTGAGGTTCTACACTTGAGCTAATTAATTTGCTCTTCCAAATGGACAAGTTTTACAAATGATATCTCGGATCATAGCAAATTGATGTTAAAATGGCTGAGTGAACAGAAGGAATTTTCACTTTGCATGCCAAGCATGGCATTCCCAAGGGAGCCATGCCATGAAGAATCTGAAAGCTCCAGTTGTACATCTGCCTTAAAAAGTGTGGTACATATTTCAGGGCTCACAAATTGAAAGCTATGCATGCCAAACCAAATAAGGCCAAAAAAGTGCACTTTTACAATGTATTGTATGTACTTAAAAAAACTTACCATAGAGCCTCTCAAGCCTGGCTGGTTGCTTCTTGAACTGAGCCAGCAATGAGTCAGCATTATTGAGTATGTAAGCATACTCAGGTGAAAAGAAATTCATGTCTTCTTCGTGAGCTGCCAAATCCTTCAATGGTTCAATGAGGGCCACTTGCTTAGCCAACAAAAGTTGGCCTTCCAACTTGGGATGCAACAGCTTCAGTGTATGGATCACAGACTCATCTGTCACATCTAAAAATAAAGATCATTTTTTAAGGCTAATCTTAGCTAGGAAATAAAGTTGATCATTCAATACAGGAATCAAAAGATGGATATGATTTTACTAATGGCTTCTGTCCAAAGTTGCTAATGATGAGCTAAAATAGCTTTTTAAAAAATGCTTCTCAAAAATCAGAAATCCAGTTATAGCCAAGTTTGCTTACCGCAGGATATTTCAAGCGAGATTTTCTTCCTTGTTGCTTCCTTTGTCAAGAAATCCTTGAGGATGGAAATGGTGGAGATATTGTCCGATTTGAATATGGCTTCTCCCTTCCTATGTAAATATGTAAAAGAAGACATGATGACAATCACCCATTGTTCACAGTGACACATTCAATGGCTATTTTTCATTCAGAACCCGCTACTAAAAAGTCAGTCTAATTTTATGAAGTGTGTATAAAAGTTGAACATTTCCTTGCATTTTAATTCTTTTTGGTGCTTGACATATAATACACTATAATACATTTTAAAGAAAATTAAATTTTTGCCAATCAATACATTAGCTAATTAGGTTACAATTGTCATCTTTCCAATTCACATTCAGTTTCTGAAACTGAAATGAGAAGCAAGACGATGGAGTTTCTTTACGCTTAAGTACTTTCATATGATTGCGTAAATACATTTCACTGCATGTATCCGAATACTTACAAACCAATCATGGGGCAATTTCGGCCTATAAATAATCAATAATTGTGCGGTTGATTGGGCAAACATGATTGTATTCCACCCCACTCTCGGTGTCTTTATAGAATACACTTGTGTATTGCAATACCTGTAATCCACTTGGAGCAATGTATCCAAAAAGGTGGACATGAAAATGAACCGAGCCTCATCCATGGCTGGTGGTTTTTCTGGCACTTCTGGCAAACAAAAAGATATCCAGGTGTGCATTTCAGCCAGTGAAAATTGCCCAGACAATCTCAAGGTATTGAAAGGTCTGAAACGCAAAAAAATACACCTCTGTATTTTCCCATTTGTCAATGAGTAGTATCTATAAATGTGAAGCTACAAAGGGGATCTTTTTTCATCAAAGAACTCCTGCTGATTAGAGTGACATGGCAGACAATACAAATACATATAATACAGAAGGAATATAGCCATTTTTATCATATATGTACGTAGCACTATATGTACTTGTTAATGCACAAATAACAACAAATAGGATGACAAGCCATATTTTGCCCTGTATTTGATGGCTTACATTCGTTGTAGAATCCAAAACAGCAAATGTATTGTTACACTCTAGTGTATTTTGACATTGAGCATTAAGCAAAAATCAAGTTAATAATAGATACAAATGTCGATATAACTCTGAGTGATGGCATTGTGGCTATACAATGAAAATATCTCATTTAACTTTAAAATACGACTTTTTCATCTTTTGGAACAAGATTTGACTATAACGCATAAGGAGATACAACAAAAGGAAAGCTTATTGTTTCAACTTTGGCTTCAGTTTTTCGAACTGAAAGCAAATTGTGACAATGACAATTGAGGCTGATTAATTGTAGCTTTGATTGTTCATTCATTTAGACAAACCCAAAATAAATACCAAACTATTTACCTGGTGGAGTCAAACTTGTGAGTACGCATGTGTAAGCTGAGTGGCTTGATTTTGTATTCCTGAACTTGGCAGCATTTGGGCTGTAACCTTGGGGTTACGTAGGCACATAAAGTCCCATACTGACCCTCAATGGTTCGAATCTTGATCTCAAGCCGAGTTGTATTGGCCTGGCATCTATAAGTGGCCAATAGGACATTGCCACTCTGGAAAATCAAGAGTTATTAAATGTATGCTTAATGCTCAAAGCAAAACTGTATCCATTGTATTAACAGTAATAATATTTTAATGCAATTTTAGCCTGTAGTGCCCCAGTGTGGTGCACTGCTATGGTGGTCCTAAGCCAATTTTTTGACCCCCCAATGCATATACCAGTGCAGTTTATAAATCTAGATACAGAGCAATAAAGCAGCTTTACATATGCAGCAATAAACACAAGTCAGGCTCTTTTACAGCATAAACACAGCCTTCTTTCTCTCTCCCTTGAATAGTTCAAATTGAGCACTGCATAGATGTGCTCAATAGGTGCCCATTAGAAATCAGTGTGTGCTTGTTATGTGTAACTAAGTGCTCAACTAGGGCTAATCAAATTTGCACTAGTGCTCACAAGTGAAAAGTGTGCTCAAAAGGCCTCAAGCTGAGTTAAAACTATAATTATACAGCAAGTGTGCTCAATGTTTATCTATTGACCATACTATTATTTTTGTATTACCTCTGCATCACATGCACTGTAGCTGACAACCGCAGAGTTTTTCTCGACATCCAATAAGTCCAATGGTACATCACTCTGCAAAAGCACATTGTCTATGGCTGTCTCAAGCTCGAGGCTTAAAAGGTACGAGGCATCAGATTGGCTCAATGTAAACCTTTCGTTCATATTCAGCTTGGGAATGGCTGACACGACGGAGGCTTGGCTCTGAGCTGCCATTTGATATCTGTGAAAAAGAAAATATCATGCTCAAAGAATCCTGGCCATTAGAGCTGAGCAGAGCGAGCAAAAAGTGTTAAAGTTGCCTAAAAATAACTAGAGAACATTTGTATTTTGCTCAATTTAATGCTAAATAAGTGCTCATTGAGTAGTTGATTAATGCTCAATCAGTGCTCAATAACCACTCATTGAGTAATCAACAAATAAGAATTCATTAAGTGTTTGTTGATAGCTCAGTAAGTTCTCATGGTGTGCTCAATGAGTGCTCATGGAGTGCTTCATAAAAGCTCATTAATTGAATTAACAATAAGCTCTCCATTGTTCTATAAGTGCTCAATAAGTGCAAATTTATTGCTCAATAAGTACAAATAGTGCTCAATAAATCCAAATTTAGTGCTCACTAAGCACAAATTAAGTGCTCAATAAGTACAAATTAAGTGCTCAATAAGTGCTCAATAGAGTGCTTCATTACAGCTCGAAAAGAAAACAATAAGCGCTCATAAAGAGCTTCAAAATGCTCAAAAGGAGCACAAAAGTGCTATTTTTAAGAGCTCTAAAAAGTTCAGCGACAGATTTATTTAATTTTTAAATGCTCTCAATCAGAGCTCAAATGCACAATTACCAAACACTTTTTAGTGCTGGAAATGTGCTCGAAAAGTAACTTTCAAAAGTTCTCGTTTGAATTGCTCAAAGTGAAAGCAATGAAAATATTCATACTTTTCCCTCTCTTCCATGACCTTGGCTTGCAATAAATCAAGCTCCCTCCGCAATTTTTCCACCTTTATTTTGGCAGAAGAATCAAAACTTTCCACTGTGGTGGAAGATGAGGCAATAGAGTCTCTTTGAAGCCGAGGTCTGGATTCCACGTTCTCTGTGGTGAGCCCAAATACCCATCCTAAAATCAAAAATGTGTTTTATTGACAACACAAGGCTAGTCTTAACTTGTCTTGACTCACGTCGAGTAGTATTACAGACTGGTTTGGAGTTGTATTACAGACTCTGCTTAGCGGTATTACAGACTTGTTTTGATTGTATCACAGACTCGTACCAAGTTATATTACATACTCTAACTTAGTTGCATTACACACTCGTACCAAGTTATATGACAATTAAACTAGTGCCGAGTTGTGAGACGGACTTTTGAAAAGCTGTATTACAGACTTGTTTCAAGTTGTACTATTATATACTCAAACCCAGTTGTACTATTAAATACTCAAACCCAGTTGTACTATTATATACTCAAACCCAGTTGTATTACAGACTCGTATCATGCTATACCGAGTTGTATTATAGACTCTTATCATGTTGTACCAAGCTGTATTACCATGTTGTATTACAATGTTGTACCAAGTTGTATTACCATGTTGTACCAAGTTGTAGTACAAACTCGTTCCAAGCTGTATTACTTCCTCGTTTTGAACTAGCAACAAATACTGACTAAGAAATTAACTGAGTTCAGATACAACTTGACTTATGGTTAACTTTGATACAATACAATTTGGCTAATTAAACTGAAAATGTCTACCACATGTTCCATTGTCTGCACAGAATCATAATAAGGCCGAATTGGCCATTGTGTAATTCAAATTGTACCTGTGTAAGTGGAGGCAATAATTTCGTCGTATCCAGCAGATCCCACCACTCCACCTTCCACAGAGCTCACACTTTCGCCACAATTCTGCAAAAGATACACTTTAAAACCTTATCTAACTCAAGAGGATCACCATTAAGCTTAATTCTCCAAAAGACTAATCATTTTGCTTGACTAAAGCCAAATTTCACAAAAACTATTGCTTGAATGTATTAATGTAAAAAGTAAATAATTTCAATATATTTGAATTACATGTGAGTATTTGAGCACTGAAGGATCACCATTAAGTTAAATTAACAAACCAAAATACTTATTATTTTGCTTGACTTTAGCCCAATTTTAACCAAACTATTGCCTGAATGTATTAATGTGAAAAATAAATAATTTCAATATATTTGAATTACATGTGAGTATTTGAGCACTGGCTCAGATTCATCGCCTTCATCATAAGCAAATACTTCGATACTTCCATCATGCCTTCCAATAATCAAGTCCTTGACTCCATCTCCAGTAATGTCATAATTGTCAATACTTTGGACTGACCCAGTCGAGCTGTCAGGCTCTAAAAGCCACCTTGTATTGGGCCCAAAATTTCTGCAAGCAAAAAGAAAATTACAGTAATTCAAGGGATAATTTATGGCACTTCTCACAAGGCCAAATATTAAATGGAACTTGGCATTAACATGAATAATGCATATCAAACTTTAAGGCATTTGACAATGTGCTTGTTAACAATTTTAACAATATAGTGAGATGATAATTAGTCAACCATTGACAATTGTGAGTCAATTATAATTATGTTAGTCAATTGTGAGCAAATTGAAAGTCAATCATTATCAATTGTTAGTCAATTGTGAGTCAACTGTGAGTCAACTGTGAGTCAATTGTGAGTCAATTGTGAGTCAATCAAAAGTATGTTATAAGTCAATTGTAAATCGATCAAAAGTCAATTGTAAGTCGATTATAAGTGGATTCTAAGTCAATTGTAAGCCAATCATAGGTTTATTGTGAATTATAGGTCAAGTGTGAGTGAATCACAAATTAATTGTGAATCAATGATAAAGTTACTTATAAGTTGATAAAAAGTTAATTTAGATAATTCATAAGTCGATTGTTAGACAATCATGAGCTGATTATGTGTTAGTTGTGATTTCAACAGTTACAAGGCAATCTTAAGTCATTTTTTAAGTTTATCACAAGTGAGTCATTAGTCATATCATGTCATTGAGTTATTTTTGAGCCTCATCACCTTGTGACTTGAACCAGTCCAACTTTGCCATCAGCTGTCCCATACAAGATCTCATCTCCATTTTCTCCCCCGTCATTGTAGAAAAGTGCCAAAGTTGTGGGCGGACCAGGCAACTCAACATTGTACATCATTTGAGAGTCCTTCATCACTCGAATGGACCTAAAAGGATACCGTTACATTCCAGTTATCATCTACTATTTCCAAGAGCTAACCTGTCGTGACAGGCCAAAATGGGTGTCAGATGTTTCACTTTCTCTCCTGGTAAGGCCAATACATCGCTTATTGTATCCTCGCATACGTAATAGTTTGTATCTCGGCAATCCAAGTAATGATTGTACACATGAGATCCACACCTGAAAAAAATGCAATTGAACTCATACAAGTAAGAGATAAACAAACTCAGTGAGTGCTTATGAGTCAAGTATGAATCAAGCATAAGTCAAGCATGAATCAAACATGAATCAAACATGAGTATGCTGTAATGAGACAAGTCAAGAGCATGAGTCAAACAAGAGTCAGACAAGTGTGAGTCAATAATAAGTCATAATGAACAATTCAGTCAAAATTGCATTAGTTAAGCACAAGTAACGAGTCAATTATGGGTCAAGCTTTGAATTAAGTAAAATCATCAAGAAATTCTTATCAATGATATTTTGTGCCATAACTTTGCATTACCATGTAGTTATTAATCATAAACTTTGCTCAGTGAATGTAAATGGTGAAAATGTCATATTCAAAACGAAGCAAGTTCATGCTCAAAAGCATCAATAAAGAAAGGAATTCGGGCATGAAAAATCTTCTCACTTTTTGTGCGTGCATGGGGTTGGCTTTTGAAATTGTAAAAAGGGGGAACGCCAAAACAGAATAGGAATTCAGCACAATTGCTATGTCAACAATTTGGATGAAAGCATTTTTACACCCTCCTCTCTCCTTTTCCCTTTCAAATTCGGGAGCTAATTTCCCATTAACCTGTCGAAAAGCAGAAGAACTCAACAAAAAAAGTTGTGATCTGTTTTTTGCCCATATTTTAAATAACTTTTAACTTAAGCTTGACTCAAGCTTAACATGACTCAAAACTTATGCATGAATCATAACTTAAACATGAATCTTTACTTTATTACTTAATGACTTAATCAAGGCTTATAACTTAATTTTGACTCATAATTGAAACTTAACTTATTACTTTTTAAAAAAATGACTCAAATCTTAGACATGACTCAAAACCTAAAACATGAGTAATAGCTTGAACATGGCTTAAACTTAAATCATAAGTATTAACTGAATCACAAATCATGACTTATAAGACTAAAAAATATGACTTGAAAACAGAAATTGACTCATTCAAGGTTCAGCCTTCAATGAGACAATTTAAAGTTAATATCTAAGCTCGACTCTCAAAAAGATGATGAATTTTGCACAATGCTAAGTAATGTAGAAGAAGAATAGATAAAATGGGAAAGAAGGTTTTTTGCCAAGAATTCACTTACGTGAGAAGGTTGCTGCCCGAAATGGACATGGATCTTATCGGTTCGGTCAGAGTGGTATCAAAGTCAAGAAACAGCTTTCCCTTCTTCGTGTAGCCCTTCACATCTTTGCCAGAAGCTGTGAACACTTTGTCCTTAATTGTGCCTGCAAAAAGGCCTTATTTATAGGTATTTTATGGGATGGTTTTTTTGGCTCAGAAGATGAGAAACCTGAGAGTGGTTATTTTGGCTCATTTTCTAATGAGGTCAACAAGGAAAAGGTCGTATATGTAACTAGTCCTTTTGTGAGCTATCCATCAATTTGGGCCCTGTTCATCTGCTCGGTAATGTGAGATATTATGTCCAAATATTACGCAAAACAGCAAATTGTAGCCAGCTAAAGTATGGACTGGATTTTTAGACGGATATTGGCTTGATTGCGCTTAAAAACAAAATCATATTGCAAGCAATTTTGATTTGGTTTTCATACTGATAATTGGGCAAAACGTCGATCATTAAAAGTACCTAAAGCTCCTCCCAATTCGAGACGAGTTATTTCATGCCCTGGCAAAGTTTTAAAGGCGTGAGAAATTTCGCCCTTTTTGCTCGAAAACACTTGAAGCACTCCATCCCGATCACCGATAGCAACCTGAAAAGACATGAGCAAATATGAATTATATGCTTTTTATTATCCACTCCGCGCAAAGTGTCCAAAAATTAAGTGATTGACTGTTTAGAGCTCTAGGGCAAAATCACAGCAAATGAAAATTGATAAGTTGCAAAAGGGGCAAAAGGAAAACAGCCAAGTGACCAAAACATAAAAGATGCATATGCTTCCAAAATGATGCTAAAAGTGTCCCAAAGGACAAAGTGTCCTAAAGGGCAATTTTCCCAAATGAGAAAGTGTCCCAAATGAGAAAGTGTCCCAAATGAGAAAGTGTCCCAAATGAGAAAGTGTCCCAAATGAGAAAGTGTCCCAAATGAGAAAGTGTCCAAATGAGAAAGTGTCCCAAATGAGAAAGTGTCCCAAATGACATAAAGTCCCAAAAGAAAAAGTGTCCCAAATGGCAAAGTGTCCCAAATGGCAAAGTGTCCCAAAGGAAAAAGTGTCCCAAAGGAAAAAGCGTCCATAGGGCAAAGTGTCCCAAATTGAAAAGTGTCCCAAATTTGTCCCAAAGGGCAAAGTGTCCCAAAGGGCACAATGTCTGATAGGACAAAATGTCCTAAAGGGCACAATGTCCCAAAATGTCACAATGGGCACAATGTCTGAAAGGACAAAATGTCCCAAAGGGCAAAATGTTCCAAAAGATCAAAGAGTGCAATAAGGCAAAATGTCTCTACAGGCAAAATGTAACAGAAGGCAAATTGCTCTGAAAGGAAAACATTAAAAGGGAAGACCTCCCATAGGGCATAATGTCCCAGAAGGGAAATGACTTAGAATTGACTTAGTCCCAAAGGTCATGTCCCTGAGGAAAAAATGTCACAAAGGATTTACCTTTTGCGGTGCTTTTTCTCCCGGTGTGGCGTTGGGTAAGAGTCTAGCCGTTTTGGGGTAAGTCAATCCCACTTGAAGAAGATCGACACGCGTCAGTCCCAGCTCCATTTTTGTGCAATCCTCAGTAAAAAAATCTGATCAGATCAAGATGACAACAAAAGCAGCAGCTGGTTTTGAAATGCCCTGCTTCTTCTTTTGTTGTGTACAACTAATACCAAAATACAATAGAAAGCCTACCTGGAAATGTCGGTACATTTTCTGATGAAAATCACACAACCTGCTCCTTATTAAGCGATGTTTCCGCCATATATCATGCAAATATTTCCAAATATATCTTGTGGACAGTAAGTTCAAATTCATAAGAATATTGGAAATATTCCATTTTAACTGGAAAGCTTTTTTTCCCTGTGAAAGGTAGGTGCCATTTCTAGGCGAGCTTCTCATAAAAAAGGAGAAATCGCGCAGTAAAATTATGCAAATTTGGCAAATTAAACACAGAGCCACGTACACATACATCCTTAAAATTCAATGCAAGTGTGAAAATGCCAAAAAAAGCAAGGCAAGGATTGACTCCAAAAAAGCTCTTCCAAAAAGTGACTTAGGCACATGAGCTGCTAAAAAATCAAAACAAGTAACTTTTTCCTAAGTCACCAAGTAATTTAACTCATGATAAATTAAAAGCCTCAAATGAGTCAATGATAAAAGGTGACTTTTTTAAGCTGTCCACAATTGAGACATGTGAGTCATCAAGTCACTTTTTAGTCAACAAGTTACCCAAAAGTCAACAGATCCATTGATGAAAAAAAACGGCTTAATAAATGACTGAAAAAAACCGTTAAAACGCAATTGATGAAATTAAGCAATTCAATATATGAAATGGTAAACGAAAACTTGCTTGAAACGACCCAGAAATGAAGATATCGCCGAAATTCTTCTATGGGTCACTTATTTCTTGTTTCCGCGGTCACCTCGCGATTTCTTAAAAAAAATTGTTTGTTTTCTTTCTTGCGCGAGTCCGAGCAGCGATTTGGCGGAAGATTCGAAAATGTAAACAAACCTCATTTTCTTAAAACAACAACAAACATGATCATCTTCAAGAAGCGCGTAAGTAGATATTTGATTTATATATTATATTATAAGTCAAAAAAGTTATATTGATGTTTTTTTGGCAAAATGAGATCATTTTGTTTCGTCAAAAGTTACTTTTTTTAGGCTTGACGGTTTTATTTTTAAAAAATAATTTAAGTTTTTCTGCAACTTGACGGAAATATTGAAATTAAAAAATTATCTTTAATAGTTGAATTTAAATCCTTTTCCCCCAAGATTGGTTGGAAAAAAAATATTTGAAAGCCTAGCATGTTTTTATTTTAGTTTTTTATGATGATGCTTTTCGTATTTTTTTCTGCAATTTGGTGGCAAAAAATGAGCGACTTTTATTCTCCCAAGGGAAATTTGCTGATGATTTCCATCTAATGAAGCCTTGACCTCTTTCTCACTTTGCTCTATATTTACAAATGACGATTTCAGCTTTCTCCTTTTTTCATTTTCATTCTTGTTTCTTCCGCGTGAGACACAAAAACTATTCTGACAGTTTGCCAAGATTCAAAAATAATCAAAGTTCTATGGAGTAGGAAAAGAATGCTTCATTACTGTTACATAAGAAGTGTGGCTTACTTAGCTTAGCTCACCTTGCTTCCTGGATTCACTTCTAAAAAAGTAAATTAAAGGGAACAGCTTACTTTTTCTCCATTATTGACTTTACTTAACTTAAATTCCTTAACTTATCCTGTTTAGCTCAAGCTTGTTTGCTCAATTAAATTCTTGCCTTAACCTACCTTGCTTAGCTAATATGCTTTTAAAATTATCATTCTTGGATTGGCTTGATTTTTAAGTACTGCCTTGATCTGCTAAATCTACCTTGCTTAGCTAAGCAAGCTTTTAAGCATAGCTGGACGAAATTTTGCTGAATCTATCTTGCTTAGCTAGATTTAATGCTTGCTATGCTTGGCTATATTTGATATTCAGCTTAGCTAAATATTTCCAAAATATATTCCTTACTCAGCTAGTTCTGTAACTTTTTCTACTTGACTTATTTAGACATTTAGTTAAGCTACCTTACTGAGCTAAATATAGCTCAGAATTGCATCAAATATGAGTCATGTGTTCAGTATGGTCTCACTTGACTGAATCAAGTTCGCTTATCTCAACTATTTGGTGGCCATCATAGAGTATTTGGAAAAGCTTAGTTAGCTAACAAAAGCTGTTCAATAACAAACTAGGAGCCAAATGAGAAAATCTGCTGCTTTCCTTATTTCTGCAGTTGAGAAAAAAGCTTCAGCTGTCAAGAAGTGAAATCATGTTTTCGGCTTCAACTCATTTCTTCCATAGGCCTTAATCAACATGATCTACGTCGATGAAAATCTGCCTGTGGGGGGTAAGAATTCCTCACATTGTCTAAACTTGTCCAGACTTGCTTTAGATGGCTGATATTGTTGCCAAGAGCTAACTGAAAAGGATAGGCATCGTCAAAAACTAGTAAAATGTGTAAAAACAGAGAATCATATTGCACTTTCAAGCAATTTTGACTCGTGTTCCACATAAATATTTTGGCAAAATATTGACCCTTAAGCGCAAATGAACACTGCACCCTTTGACGACATTAGTCATTTCAAGACTTGCCTCATTGACCTAACTTGCCTATTCCTGATCAAACTTGATGCAACTAGACTAGTCTAAGCTTGATTAGACTTGTCTAAGCTTGACTAGACTTGTTTAAGTTTGACTAGACTTGTCTAAGATTTACAAGACTTGCCTAAGTTTGAATAGACTTGTCTAAGATTTACAAGACTTGTATAAGATTGGTTAGAATTGTCCAAGTTTGATTTGATGGCTATACTTGTCCAATCTTGATTAGACTTGTCCGCTATTTAAAAGAATATATTAGTCTACTCCTGACTTGTTTCATCTTGATCTGACTTGCTTAATCTTGACCATGCTTGCAAGTCAAGTCATGGCTTGACTTGGCTTGATTGGCTTTAACTTGACTTTTAAAAAATGCCTTCAGCAATATTGGCTTAATTAGCTGTAAAAGAATACTTTTATTAGTGTTCTCTGAATTTCAGATGATCCTCCCCAATTTGAGCATCGCTCAGTGGTCGTTCAAAGGCCTAGAGATGTCCATACAGATTTTGAGATGCTCGAGGAAATTGGACGGTAAGTAAAAGAATCAGTTTATAATTGAAAAGATTTCGGATAGAGCTTTCCATACATGGTAATAGGTTCTTCACCAAAGATACAGCATTCCAAAAATATATTTAAATTTCAGAAGAGTGAGTTTTACTAAGTTTGTTGAGCTTTCAAAAGTAAGAGCTTTCAAAAGTTAGAGCTTTCATAAGTTAGAGCTTTCAAAAGTTAAAGCTTTTTCAATGTTTAAGCTTTTCAATGTTAGTGCTGTACAAAGATAGAACTTTCCAAAGTTAAGAGCTTTCCAAAGTAAATACAGGGCGTCCTACGAAAAGCGGAGTGCATAAGTTTTCCGATGGATCGAGCCTTTAATTTTTAGGCAAGAACATCAAGTAGCTGTCATGTACTGAGATATACCCAATTTTATTATCGACAGACTCAGCTAGGCTTGGAGCTCGATCTATGAAGTCCATAACATACGAGTGCTATTTAATCCACTTTTGGCAGGACACCCTGTATATTTCCAAAATGAAGGATTTCCAAAGATACAACTTTGCAAAGTTAATAGATTTCGAAAGTTAATAGATTTCGAAAGTTAATAGATTTCCAAAGTTAGCATTTTCCAAAGTTAGATCTTTCCAATGTCAGAGCCTTCCAAATTTAGAGCTTTGAACTATAAAAAAAATCTTCTGAAAATTTTAAACACACTCTAAGAAGCAGTATTTTAATGGAAAAGCTTTTCCAAAAACTGCAATTTCGTATAGGGTTACTTTCACAGGGAGCTTTCCAAAACACTAGCTGTAATAGGCTTTCCATGCTTATAATTTAGTCTGGATAACGTATGTAGTTACATTTCCTGCATGTGGAAAGGGAATTCCTCCCCTAAAAATAAGTAGCTTTATCATCATATGTACTTCTGTTTCCCTAGAGGCAAATTTGGACGAGTGATGCGTTGCAAACATTGGGACTCGGGTGAGAATTTCGCCGCAAAATTCATCATTTACCGCAAAAAAGAAGATCGTGAAAATGTGGAACGCGAAGTGGAAATCATGAATAGTCTCAACCATCCAAAATTGCTTTTCCTATTTGAGGCTTATGATAATGCTCGCAATGAAATGTGCCTGGTCACCGAATAGTATGTATTATCTAACTGTATTGATTGTAATTAACTTAAATGGTTTATTTCATAAGATTTTAATCAATTTCATTCATTGATGAGATGGTTTCATTCATCGATTAAATGGTTTCATTCATCGATGAAATGGTTTCATTCATCGATGAAATGGTTTCATTCATCGATGAAATGGTTTCATTCATCGATGAAATGGTTTCATTCATCGATGAAATGGTTTCATTCATCGATGAAATGGTTTCATTCATCAATGAAATGGTTTCATTCATCAATGAAATGGTTTCATTCATCGATGAAATGGTTTCATTCATCGATGGAATGGATTCATTCATCGATGGAATGGTTTCATTCATCGATGAAATGGTTTCATTCATTGATGTGAAACGGTTTCATTCATTGCTGAAATGGTTTCATTAGTCGATGTTAAACGGTTCAATCATCAATGAAACTGTTTCATTCATCAATGAAACTGTTTCATTCATCAATGAAACTGTTTCATTCATCAATGAAACTGTTTCATTCATCAATGAAACTGTTTCATTCATCAATGAAACTGTTTCATTCATCAATGAAACTGCTTCATTCATCAATGAAATGGTTTCATTTATAGCAGAAACAGTTTCATTCATTAAATGGTTTCATTCATGGAAGAAACAGTTTCATTCATGGAAGAAACAGTTTCATTCATGGAAGAAACAGTTTCATTCATGGAAGAAACGGTTTCATTCATAGAAGATATAGTTTCATTCATTGCAAAAACGGTTTCATTCATAGAAGATACGTTTTCATTCATTGCAAGAACGGTTTCATTTTTTACAGAAATGGTTTCATTCCTGGCAGAAACGGTTTCATTCATCGCTGAAATAGTTTCTTTCAACAATGAAACGGTTTCTTTCATCACTGATATGGTTTCATTTGTGGCTGAAATGAATTAGTTCATTGATGAAATGGTTGCATTCATCGATGAATTGGTTTCATACATGGATTTTATTTAATTCATAGATGAAATGAGTCATAAGCGTTCAAAATGCTTTCTTACTTGAATGAAAGCGATACCATTTCTTTACATTTTTCAGCATTCCTGGTGGCGAATTGTTTGACCGAGTGATAGAAGATGAATTTGTGCTTACTGAAAAAGCCTGCATTTGCTTCATCAGGCAAATTCTAGACGGAGTGGCTTACATGCATGCAAAGCAGATTGTTCACCTCGACCTAAAAGTAAGTCAAGCTAAAATTCCCAGTGAAAAATATCCACCTCTTTTCTCTCATTTTCAGCCTGAAAACATATTGTGTCCCACCAAAACTGGGAATAGGATTAAGATCATAGATTTTGGCCTGGCTCGTCGACATGAACCGCACCGAAAGTTGCAGGTCCTCTTTGGAACTCCTGAATTTGTGGCACCAGAGGTCGTTAATTTCGAGCCCATTTCCTATGCCACAGATATGTGGGCGCTTGGTGTCATCACTTATGTCCTGTAAGCCTTGTAAATCCTTAATTCAACTCCTTATGAAAAAAAGCTTAAAAAATGATCTTGCATCTATTTTGCCAATCTATTTTCTATGATTTTTTAAGTATCGTTGTTTCCAGGTTATCTGGGCTTTCTCCATTTATGGGAGATAATGACTTGGAAACTATGGCCAATGTGACAATTGCTGAGTATGATTATGAAGATGAAGCCTTCAACAATGTCAGCACTGAGGCCAAAGACTTTATTGACAAACTTCTGGTGAAGAAAAAAGAGTGAGTCATTTACCGCAATAAGATTTTAGATTTATAAGATTTTGATAGCCATTTAAAAACTTTAAACACAATGGTGAAACTGACTTAGAATATACAAATGAAACAATTTATTCCCAGATACACTTGAAAACTTAGTTAGACTAAAATATTTTTTCTCAACTTGACATACTCAAAAATATTCTTTTTCTTTAATGGACTAATTCATAAAATGGACTTTTTCTTATATAGACCTATTCTTAAATGGACTTAGTTTTAAATGGACTTAGTCTTGAATGGACTTATTCCACAATTGAGTCATCCCAAATAGACTTTTTCTTTTAAGAAAAGGGTTAGTCTGGAGAAATGAAACTACTCCCACTTCTCCATACTTACCTTGAATTCAATTGGACTAATAATGTCAAGTTTCACTCACTTTATTTTTTTTTATTTTTACAGGAAAAGGCTGACTGCTGAGACTTGTATGAACCACAAATGGCTCAGTGCAATCTCAGAAGTCAATAGGGATCTCAGCAAAAATAAACAAAACATCAAAAATGTTGGCCCAAACAACAAGTACTACAAGTTTGACCCTCAAAACCGCACCATATCAGTTGCTGAGCCCATGATTGAGGATCATGAATTCAGCTCAGCAAAAGAGGGCTTGATTGCTGAGACACCAGGGCAAATGAATGAGCCATCATTCCATCCTGTGAAAAAAAGTGCTGAGATTCAGCCAGTGAAAGCCATTCAAAGTGCTGAGAGTATATTGAATACTTGTGCTGAGCCTCAGTGGCAAATTGCTGAGTCTTTTACTACTGCTGAGTGTAGCTCTAAAACTGCTGAGTCATCCATAGTGTCAGCTCAGCATCAGGTCCAGCAGAGTGTTCTGTGTGATGAGTCTCACTGGCAAACTGCTGAGCCCTTGGCTGAGACCTACCAGCCTCAGTGGAAAACTGCTGAGCCAATCTATGGAACTCAGCACTCTTGGTGTCCAATCAGTGATAGAAGGCTGAGTCCCATATCTAGTCTCAGCAGTGCCAATAGCTCAGCCAAAGTCATGAGCCCATCAGGAAAGAAGCGAAGATCACAGGACTCAGCAAATGACTCAGCACAAGCATGGCATCAAGGTAAATTGGACCAAAACTTAAATTCCTCCTTAAATAGCCCTGTAAATCCCCTTGATTTTGATTGATTGTTTTTTTGGCAGAAATGGGCAACGAGGGCTCGTCAAGTATCAGCAAAAGTAGTGCAGCACTCGAAGAAACTTCATCAAAAGTGAGCAAAACGAAATTGGAGGTGGAAGGAGAAAATGGGCAAAGAACGAGGGAATTTCCACCACCACTTTTGTTCAGCAGTCTGCAAAGTTTGGTTGATTTGGCTTCAGCAGGAGAAGACGAGAAAAAGCAGCCGACTGCTAAAGTCAATATGAGCCAGCAAACCAACGCTAATTCCAGTGATTTAGTGAAAGAGGCCAACGAACGAATTTGCTTCAACATCAACTTCGATGCGAGGAAATTCACTAATGTCAAGCAGGATTTGCTCAATGTGAAACAAGACATCAGTGGACTTAAAAGGGACATTCAACAAATGGCTCAAGATGAGCCCTTGATGGTAAGCTTTCTAAAATTACTACATTGAAGTACAAATTATTGTATCATGCAGCAAAAAAGCTCCTTATCAAGAGAAATGCCCAATTACTGTAAGCTCTAGAAGATATAATCAGGGCATTACTTTCATTCAGAACAACTTTTTCTCATTCTATGCACAGTGAAAAAGTCATTAGACTTCTTTGAGTTTTAAGTATCTTAGGACCTTTATGACAAGTAACGCCTTTTAAGTCTTATGAGGTTCGTAAGGTATTTTGAACTTGAAACTCCATAAAGTTTCTTTAAGTCCTTACGGTCTCAAAAGTCTTTATATGGTCTCGTATGTCCTTTTTGGTATGGTTAGTCCCTATTGTCTAGTAAGTCCTTAAGGTATTGTATTTCTATATGGCCTTGCAATTCCTTTTGGTCTTCCAAGTCCTTATGGTCTCGTATGTCCATTAAGTCTCGTAATTTCATAAGGTCTTCTATGTCCTTATGGTCTTTAAAGTCCCTATGGTTCGCAATTCCTTATGGACTCGTAAGTCCTTATGGACTGGTAAATGATTAGGTCTGATTTTATAAGTTTATTAGTTATCATAATTCCTTAAGCTAGATATAATTAGTCCTTATGGTCTCATGCGTCCTTATGGTCTCGTAAGTCCATATGGTCTCGTAAGTCCATATGGTCTCGTAAGTCCTTATGGTCTCGTAAGTCCTTATGGTCTTCCAAGTCCTTATTGGGGCCATGCATGGTCTTGCAATTCCTTATGGTCTTCCAAGTCCTTATGGTCTCCTAAGTCCATTAGGTCCCACAAGTTCATTAGTTCTCATAATTCCTTAAGGTCTCATAATTCCTCATGGTCTCATTATTTCCTTATGGTCTGATAAGTCCATTAGGTCTCCTAAGTCCATAATGTCTCATTAGTCTTTGATGTCCCAAAATTCAATTCGATCTTATTTGTCCTTTAAGTCTTGTTAGGCTTTTAGTTTCTTATGGGGGATGTAAGGTCTCATTAGGCTTTCTAATTGTTTCTAATTTGGTCTTGAGTAACTAGTAAGCACCTTATAGTCTTATGAGGTCAACAGGCCTTTAAGATCTTAAAAGGGTATTTTAAGACTTGATGTTCCCTAAATGCATGAAGAGGTTTTTAGTGCCAAAGATTCTTGTTAAGCCTTTTAAAGAGCTCAAGGGACGCATAAGGCTTTTGGGGCCTTTCAAGGCCTTAAATAAGGCCAAGGCTAATATAGCTTTGAAGGTGTGAATGTTTCGAGTTTTGGGGTACATAAGCAGCCTTTTATTGTAGACTATTTTTATCTCTAGAGAGTTGCTTCTCCGGGGTCAATTGAATTTGAGTAAAGTTTTGACTGGCCTTTCTGTGCAGGACATTCTCAACTACCTCGAATCTCCCTTGAGAAGTGCCAACAGCAACAACAAAAGTGAAAGCCCCTCTTGTCCACCAAGAAAACAACAACTATCCAATAATTTGATGGAAACTCAAGAAGAACTCGAAAAACTCACCAAGTCAGTTGAAGCAGCTTTACAGCAACCGAAACAAGTAAAATTCTTGAAAAAATGGAATTTTAAATTCACAGCATCAAATCAATTGCGCCAAGTTCAGAAATCCACAAACGACCTGATTTCACTCAGAAAATTTCACTAAATGGTGGTTTCACAAAGCAAAACTGCATTTTCAAAACAATTTCAAAAAAATGTCACACAATTGACATTTTGATTTCACTTAAGTGTTTTTTTGATTTTGCAAAATTGCAATTTGGATTTCACGAAATTGCTATTTTGATTTCACAATGAAATTTTCAGTTCACAAAATTACAATTTCATTTCACAAAATAGTTTCTTTGATGTCACAAAATTGGTATTTTGATTTCGCAAACTTGTTGTTTTGATTTTAAAAAAATTGCTAGTTTGATTTCACAAAATTGCTAGTTTGATTTCCCAATGTAAATATCATTTAACAAAATTACCACTTTCATTTCCAAAATTACTATCTTGATTTAAACAAAATCACTAGTTTCATTTCACAAAATAGTTTCTTTGATATCACAAATTGCTATTTTGATTTCACAAAATTGCTTCCTTGATTCCACAAAATTGTCACTCTAAATCATGTTATTTCTTAGTATTCTCGTCAAATCAGCTTTGGATCAGCCCAAACTGGAAATGTCAGCCAAGCCAAGAAGCTATTTGAGAAAAAGTGTGATGAAGAAGTGGAGAATTTAACCAGTATGTCAGCATTCAGCAGCGGTCATCAGTACGCCACGCCCAATTCAACAAGGGCTACGCCCCTTTCGTCAGGTCTGAGGACCACGCCCCTCTCCTCAATGGCCACGCCCCTGTCACTGCGACGAAGATCACCCTCGCCCGTTGTCACGGGAAATGTTTCGCGTGCGCGCATGAGATTTGAATCTGGGGGACACAAACCGGGATTCGAACCTAGAACATCTGATTCTACGACTTTACCGAGAACTTTTAGGTGAGATTGTTCAGATTATTTAATATTGATGATTTGCCAACTTTTTAAAAATGCTGGGGTTTTTTTGCAGGTGGAATACTCCCTCAAATCATGCATCATCAGCTGCGATTGCGCAACAAGACCAAAGTACAACAATTAACCGGTTCTTAAGCTCGACCACAAACTGCTCGCCAACGCCCTGGAAATCGAGTGAGTGTACCAGAAAATCCAAGGAAGGAGCAGCCAAATTCCTGGCCGAAACTCTGCATAGCTACACAGGGTCTTGCAAAAAGTTTTCAATCTTCTAATCCTGCTTTTATTTTTTCAAATTCGTTTCAAGAGCCCAAAATAACTTTTTTGGTTTTGTCAAAATGGGTTAAAATGAGCGTTGAAGGTAAATAAGGGCCAATAATGCCTTGTTCTTGTTTTAGGAATGCTTTTTAAAAAAAGATATGGAAAAAAATGGCTTAAGGAAAAGTGAATCTGCTGCTGACTGCCAATCTACGAGTTCAGCTTGAAACCGAGCAGCGTTTTCATAGGCAATCTTTGCTATTTTGTTTCATGCTTTTTAAAGCCTTTATTTCACAAAAAAACTTGCTTTTGTCACGTTTCCTTGGTGAAAGGTGAAATCTAACTATTAATTCTGCTGAAAATGTCTAAAATGTGGCGCCAAAATTGCCAAAATTAGGTTTGTTTACTTTCAAGGTGGCTTAAAGTCGATCTGATTTTTATTGTATCAGCTAGCCCTTGCCGCAAGACAATTTTCTCCTTTCATTGAGGTGTTTTCCGTGCATTTTGCTAGGGAGTTTGGGGCGTACATGAACAGGACATAAATGTAGCATATGAAGGAGCAAAAAAGCTCCAATGGGCCACTAATTGAAAAAAATAAAAGTATTGGGGCCTAAACGGTTTAAAAAGTTCAAAAATTGGGTTAAAAATGGGCTTTTGTGAAGCAAGATAAATGGTTGAAATTTGGGCACATTCTGCAAGACTCTGTGACATTAGTGCAAAAAGCCCTTCTACCAAAATGGCCCACAACAGTTTTCAAAGACATTATTACATGTAGAGAGATGTTTTTATTTGTTTGACTTGGTATGATCATCTCTGATGACATTGTACTTTTTCACAATGACATTCCACTGTGTCACATGCTCCAATTTGGTAACTCTGCCAAGGCTACTGGAACTGGAACCAATTGCTTTGGGGCCACCTTGCTCTGTTGTTGACAAAATATCTGTAAGCCAAAAATAAAAAGGTAAATAAAGGCCATTCATAAGCTATGTTTGCTCAATATGTACCTGTTACTGGGCTAATTTTGCCACCCACTTTGATCCTCTTACTTTTATTGGCAACTCCTCCTTTTTTGGCACCATTTTTCATCCTCTTGTAGGAATCCTTCTTCCTTGCATTCCCTACATGAAACAAGTGTGTGGTGGTAAGCAAGGTGACAGAGAAGAAATGGCATATGTATCTAGTTACTTTTGAGGGCCAATCTGATGTATTCGGTCCATGTTGTAATGAGATTGATTGGAGCTGGAGATGCATTGGTTCGATGCATATTTCGAATGAGTTTGGCAAGGCCATACTTCCACTCAATGTCAGATTGTTGCTACACGTGAAATGGCAAACTCTGAAGAAAAGCCCAAAATAAAGCTGAGTGTACGTACTTGGATTCTCTGGTAAGTGTCACTCATCATCGCAATCAGCAGATTGATCAACACAATTGCAGCTGTCAACAAGTAAATGCCAAAGACAATTTTAAAGAGCATCAGCGTCCAATCTTCAACATGCTTTGTGGTCCTCAAGTCTTCAGGACGGGTTAACCCAAACAGGGAGAAAAAGAGCAGCTCAAAGGCCTTTATGGGGTTAAGCACATAGTCATTGTTTGTCTGCAGGATTTCCTTAGTTTTGTCAATGTTGGTTGTGAGCGCATTGAGGGCATAATAGGGCTGGTTAAGCGATACAATCAACATTGAGAAGCCAAGTTCAAACAACATGAGTACAGCTAGAAATTTGCCAGTATCCACTAGAAGGCTGCTAATAATGATGGCCCAAGGCCCAAACAAATGATGGAAAGACAGGAAGTCAAGAATTTGAATGCAACAGCATAAAAAGGACACCCCAATGAACTGATTGCGTATGTAAATCATCACTGGCCAAGATTCTGTGTCAAAGCCAAGCGTAATCATATGCACAAATACTGCTGCCTATAAAGAATACACATCAACGTTACGCTAAAAGAGTGATCATATGCAACTTACAAGATTGAGTACAATTATGACTAGCTTGATGGCACCAAGTCCACTTCTGTCCTGGGGTGAAATTAGCTCTCCGAGCAGCAACCCTGACAGCCAAATGAGAAGAATCCACTCGTTCCAATATAAAGCGAGGCTGTCTCGATAAATAGGGTATAATGGCATGCAGGCTGTCAACACTTGTATCACCATGAAGTAGAGATGGGAAGTTAGGTAGCAGCCAAACTTTACAATGGGTGTCTTGTTGTATTTGTTGTTCAAGGGTAGGGCAAACACCAACCAAAGTGGGGGCACAATGGCAAAAGTGGCCAGAAAAAGGAACATTCGATAGCCCGGCCATTCCACCAGGCCACCCTTCCAAAGTTCAGTTGTGTACGTTTGTACTGCAGAATTGGCAATAACCTATGGCATTGCAGCAAAAAATAATGGCAGGGCTGTAAAGCATGCAAACTGAATTTTACCTGTTTGAGTTCACATTCGATGAGAACATCTAGAAAAGAAGCACCTTTCCGGTCGACCGCCTGCAAAATGGCCCCAGGGTTTTCTGCCACAGATGCAATGCTCACCAATTCATTACACATGTCTTCAGCAAACATGGATGCATCCATCAGGTCTTGAGCCCTATCTTTTTCCTTGAAAGAAAAATCATGGTTTTGCAAAATGCCTATACATATAAAGTTGCATGCCATTATTGATTTATATTATTTAGTTTAGAGTCAGGCTTGTAGAAGTATAGCAGAATTTATAATTAGGTGAGTAAATATTTAATTTTCTTCTTTGGGAGCCTCAGCCTTCAAGTTTTTGTATCTTTTGACCACAATGGCCCAATTGACAGCTCCAGACAGGTATGTCAAATTATTGAGGCTGGTAGAGGAACCAACTACTTGATGCCCTTGCTCAGTAGAAGACAAGGCTTCTGCAAAGGAAATATTTACATGAGGAATAATGCTATGAAAAATAAGTCAAACCTGTGAAAGGAGTCACTTTGCCACCCATCTTGGCCTTGGTGATTTTCATCTCCTTTTTCACCTCTTGTTGCTTCATTCTTTTGTACTTGTCCTTCTTCCTGGCTTTTTCTTTGATGATGAAAATAAAAGTTGAAAAACCTTCATAAGTATCTTAAAGAAATGCTTACTTTTCAGAAGCAGTCTGAAATATTCTGTCCATGTTGTGACAAGATTTATGGGAGCTGGGGATGCATTAGTTCTGTGCATGTTTCGAATAAGCTTGGCTAATCCAAACTTCCATTCAATGTCTGAGGCTTGCTAAAAAGTGTATTACATATTTAGGCATAGAACATGGAAAAATATGCATGGGCTCACTTGGATGCGCTGATAAGTGTCACTCATCATAGCAATCAGAAGATTGATCAATATAATTGAGGCTGTCAGCAAATAAATGCCAAAGACACATTTGAACAGGATCAATGTCCAATCTTCTACATGGGCGGTGGTCTTCAAATCTGCTGGACCAGTTAAGCCAAACAGTGAGAAAAAGAGCTTTTCAAAAGCTTGCACTGGATTCGGGACATAGTCATCATTAACATCAAGAATTTGCTTTGTCTTGTCATTCTTTTTGGACAACTCATTCAAGGCATAATAGGGTTGGTTCATGCCCACAATGAGCATTGAGAAGCCAAGCTCAAAGAGCATGAGAACGGCAAGAAATTTGCCAGTGTCTACCAAGAGGCTGCTAATAATGATGGCCCAAGGTCCAAACAAATGATGGAAAGACAAAAAGTCGAGGATTTGAATGCAGCAGCACAAAAATGACACACCAATGAATTGATTCCTTATGTAAATAGTGACTGGCCAAGACTCGGAGTCCAATCCAAGCGCAATGCAGTGAACCGATATTGCAACCTAACATGGCAAACAATAGGCATCATCAAAGTTAAACAGAAACTTATCGCATATGATATAGTACCAAGTTTAGAAAGATGATGATAAGTTTGATGGCCCCAAGTCCACTACGATCTTGTGGGGATATGAGCTCACCAAGCAGCAGACCAGATATCCAGATGACAAGAACAAACTCATTCCAATAGAGACCGAGGCTGTCTCGATAAATTGGATAAATGGGCATGCAAGCTGTGAGTACTTGAATCACCATGAAGTAAACATGTGAGGTCAGATAGCAACCAAACTTGACAATGGGTGTCTTGTTGTATTTGTTGTTCAGGGGCAATGAAAAGACAAACCATAAAGGGGGAACGAGACAAAAGCCAGACAGAAAAAGGAACATTCGATAGCCGGGCCAATCGGCTAGGCCACCTTTCCACAGTTCAGTGGTGTACGTTTGCACGGCAGAATTTCCAATAACCTAAATTGCACAAGCCTTTTTTGTGTCACGTTGTTCCTGAGAGAGTGTACAGCTTTGCAGAAATTACCAATTTCATTTCACTTTCGATGAGAATGTCCAAAAAGGGGACATTGCGCTGATCCACAGATTGCAAAATGGTACCAGGGTTTTCAAGTGCAGAGGCAATGCTCATCAATTCATTACAAATGTCCTCAGAAAAGACGGAAGCGTCCATCAAATCTTGGGCCCGATCTTTTTCCTAGATGAATTACACTACATGCTCAAAAGTTCTACATTGTATGCATACAATTCTATTATAGCGGTGCAAATTCTACTTGATTGTTTTTCATAGAAGCTTTCGCTACTAACTAGTTTTGTGCAAAATACTTTTGTAGGAGTCTGATGCATTAAAAAACTTGGCACATACACTCAAGTTTCTTTTGCATCAGTCTCTATTTTGCATGGTACTAAGGACAAAATGTGCATTTTTTGCTCTACTTTGGCACTACTTGTTATGAAGCAGCTATCTATTTTTTCCTGTCTCTACTAGAACTTACTCAAAATTAGTCCACTTTTGCTGCCCTATAGTACACACAAGCCTGACCCTAATCTCAGCATAGTTTATGCAGTGTACATTTTTTTCAATCGGAAAAAGTTAATTTCTGACTCTTTTCTTGGGATTTTAGCTTTTAGTGTGCTTGGTTATACCTTGAAAGACAATTCCCTGAAAATGGCTGAAATTTTGGCAGCTACATCCACTGGAGCTGGTGAAGCCAGAATGAAATCCTCTGTGGGAGCATTGTTGCTTTTTTTGCCACAAGCCATCAAGTTGTAAACAAACTGAAAGAAAAGTAAACAAATGGAATCACAGATATTACTTGGTTAATCAATTTTCAAAAGCAAAAAACCAGTCAATCATTTTTTCCTGAAAAACTAGTCATTTCTTTCCAAGTAACTTTACAAAAAAGTCAACTGTAGCTTTTTCATATCAGTTTTTCTGGAGAAAAAATAAGCTATTTGGCAAAAAAAACGTTTACCTTTGAAAGAAAAGTTATTTATCTAAAAAAAGATCATTTTTCATTAGATTTGAAATATGGTAGTACCTTTCTGTCCTCCAGCAATTTGTACGAGTCATGCTGCTGCTGAATCAAATAAGTCACAACTTTTAAATTGCTTTCAGCTGCAGCAAACCACAAAGGAATTCTTCCATTTGTTGTCTCTGCTGTAGTTGAGGCCCCACTTTCTGCCAGTAATTTCACCACATCCAAATGGCCAGCCTGTGCAGCTGAATGCAGCGGAGTCCACCCATCCTATTCAGAGGGAAAAAACCATTTTATAGCTTAAAGGCCAGTGTGAGAAAACGAGCTGAAACACAACAATATTCTGCCAAAATATCTCCCAAAACACAGCCCTTTGACAGTTTGAGATTTTCCTTATGGCTGCACTTGGTAATTGAAATGGTCTTGAGCATAGTGAGCATAGGTTTGCTGATGTACCTTGTCTGCACAAGTGTAGTCGGATCCTTGACCCAAAAGGACTTGGACCATTTCAAAATGGCCACTGGCTGCAGCCACATGGAGGCAAGTCTGGCCTTTCTTATCTGCAATCTTCAATAGTGTAGTGGAACGGCTCAACAAGAGGCCCACCACTCCTACATGGCCTTTAAGGGAGGCAAAATGGAGAGGAATATAGCCCTGAAAATGAGAAAATATTGACTGGAGAGAACAACAGGCCAGAAAAAGGCAAAAAAAGATCCAGCTGCTATATTAAGGGTTGATTAAATTGATCCCATGCATTTCAGTCTTTCGGGGCTTACCAGACTCTCAAGTCGAGGAAATAAATCTTGAAACAGAAATTAACATTTGCTGCACGTAGCACAAGCAGAAAAAGCCAGCCCCATAAGAAGGAGAAAAGTCTGAAATATGACAGTGCCTTTTTTTGGCAAGAAAGTGTTAAAAAAGAATCCAGTCGGAAGAATTTAATATTCAAGGCCTTACAGGAGGAAATTGGTTTTTTCCTTATGTCTCCCTGTTGTACTCTTTGCATTCCATTTCATTTTACTGCTGCTATTCAATGGGGTGGGTGTGAAAACAAAGATTTAGCCATAAGAAATGTATCCCCTGAGCCCTACGAAATGTAATTTGTATATGATAACATTTTTACTTATGCTAGCATACAATGATTATTAGTATTAGCTTCATAAAAATAAATTGCATTGGTTGAGCAGCAATCATTGACAAAAAGGGACTCACTGGTGTATTATTACAATTAAACTCAATGTTTATCAAAAAGAGTGTTGTAATAATATGAATGCAAAAGTTGATATTTAAAGAAAGAGCTATTTCAAAGGCACAAATTGGAATTGGTATTCCTGGGCTTAAAGGTGAAAATTGGACTTACCGAAGGACTACATCCCCCTTCGACATCAACTCCAGAAGAGTTCAGCAAAGCCCTGACCACATTCTCACTGCCAGAATAAGCTGCTAAATGCAAAGCTGTGAGGCTGGATTCACCAGCCAAATCTTTGGTGATTGCATAATTTGGATTTGTTGGCTGCTCTGACTTCACACTTGCTGGTACATGAGTCAACAATTCCCTAACAGTATCTGAAAAATAGAACCAATGCATTTCATCTTCCTCGGTATGTGTGTCAGAAGGTTTCCCAGGCCTTTTTTGCACTAAAGGATCTATTTTTAATTAAAGGAATAAACTTTCTGTGGTTCAGCACTGAAAGTGTTGAGAAAAAGTTTGTTGCTTCTCTTACAATGCATCAAAATTTGACAAAAGCTTTAAACTTCATCAAACTTGAAATTGCAGCATATGTTCAGTTGCATATCATAAGGCCAATATTTTATCAAAAAGATGAATTCACCCTCTTTTCCATAGTATGCTGCAATGTGGAGTGCAGTGAGCCCAGTTTTCCTGCTCAGTTGCCTGAGATTGACATTGCTTTTATGAAACTTGTCGATGAGTTCAGTGTGACCAAACTTTGCAGCAATGTGAATCGGTGTCAGTCCAGCTTTGTTCTCATCTGAAGCTGAAGCTCCAGCATCCAGCAACTTTTTGACAACATCAAAATGGCCGCCTTCTGTTGCAATGTGCAATGGGGTAGAATCGGTCACTTTATTGCGAGAATTCAGCACAACATTCAAGTCGTGCTTCATGAGCTCTTCAATGACTGAAATAGAGCCTTGAGCCGCTGCAATGTGGGCACAAGTGCTTCCATCCTGAATTAAAATAATATTGATCACCAATTAAAAATGATTAATTTAAAAAAAATTGTCAATAACTTGGCAATAAGTTGTCAAGAAATAAATTGTCTATACTGAGTCAGTTAAAAAAGTTATTATAACTGTTTCATTCATATTGCTTGAATTGGCTTGCCATTGCATTCATATAGTAGCTAAACATTGTAATTTATCAATATTACACATTTTATAAGATATTGTCAAATACTTGTAAAAGAATTTATTAGTATGAATTAGAAGAAGCAATAGTTAAATCTTTAAAAATATTTCATACAATTCTAAGAAGAATATGTATTACCTTTGTTGCTATTGATACCAAGTTTGGCCTCTGCTTGAGCAACAATTTGACAACTTCAGGCTTGTTCGATTGGGCTGCCAAGTGGATAGGTTTTTGCCCATAATCATCAGTGGAATCAAGGCTGGCCCCAAGTTCCAACAAAAGGCTGCACACTGACAACTGGCCAAATTGGGCAGCCAAATGCAATGGGGTTTGTTTTTTCTGTAAAAACAAAACACAAATGACCAAAAGTTTCCTTATAAGTAATGACTCCACACTGGGCCATGTTTGGCCGAAAAAATCACTTTTTAGCTCACAAACTTGATTTTTGTACAATAAATGATCACAAATATGAACAGTAAAGTCAGGATATTTACATACTACAATATTGGTCCTGTTTTATTGGAAAACTTCTTGGGCATCAAAGTCAAATACAATATTATGTATGTTTTAGCAGAAAAAATCAGAGCATTGGCGAAAATCATATATGTTTGCCAAATAATAATGCTTTATTTTATGTATATGATGAGTGCAAGGGTTTCTTTATGTCTGCAGGTGCAATAGTTCACCCACCGGCTGTTCCCATACAATAAAATAGGAGAAAAAGGATAAACAGTAATTTATGACATGGATTATATAGAATTTTGTTGTATTATTTCATGCTCCTTTGAAAACAGAGAAGAAACCATGCACAATGACTTTTTAGGATCTAGCATTATTTAGTAATTTGAAAATCACATCTCTTTTTTTCAAGGCAAGAAATTGGTTGACTCATTGATTGATTGATGCTTTTGAAGCTAGTATTTGTGTAAAGAGGTGTCAATTAATGCTACAATTGTAAGTAATTTAAAGCCAATAATTTGAGTCGTTTGAAATAACATTAGCGTCATTCGAAATAACATTTGAGTCATTCAAAATAAAAAAAATGTCATTTGAAATCACATTTGAGCCATTTGAAATCACATTTGAGCCATTTGAAATCAAATTTGAGCCATTTGAAGTCAAATTTGAGCCATTTGAAGTCAAATTTGAGCCATTTGAAGTCAAATTTGAGCCATTTGAAATCAAATTTAGCCATTTGAAATCAAATTTGAGCCATTTGAAATCAAATTTGAGCCATTTGAAATCAAATTTGAAATTGAAAAAAGCCTGTGATTTTCAAACTATTGTTTTTAATAAGTGTTTAATATTGAAGCAAGGTTTACGCACCATTGTTAAAGAGTCAATGGTTGCATTGTGCTTTTTGATGAGGTATTCCACCAAGGCTGAGTAGCCTTGCATTGCAGCATAGTGAAGGCTGGTCCAGCCTGTCTTGGCCTTTGAATTGATAAAGGCATTTTTGTTCAATAAAGCTTCACAAACTTCAATACTGCCATGCTCAGCAGCTAAGTGAAGGGCACTTCTGCCCTCATGGTCAAAAACATCCACTCTCCCATTGTTATCAAGGAAAATCTAAAAAATGAAATATTGAGATAATTTTTAGAGACTGATCTCAAGAAAATGATACACAACCAGATTTTTGCTAATTTCACCTTGCCATGACTGATGAAAAAAATTATTATTATGACTTATGACATAACTCACATTGTGACACATGACATTACTCATTACATGCAACATAAGTCATTTCATGACACTCAAATGAGTCACATCTTGACTCATCAAATAACAGACATCATAACACATGAGATAGCTCATAACATTACACATAACATAGTTCATATCATGACTCATTACTTAACTTACTTTATAACTCACAACATAACTCATACCACTGACAAACTCACATCATACCTCATGACATGACTCAAAACATGACATAACTCACATCATAACACATGATATAACTCATATATAAAATGACATATTATATAACTTACACCATAACACATGTTGTAACTCATAAAATGACACATTACATAACTCACATCATGACAAATAACACAACTCACGTCATGACTCATGACATAACTCACACCCTGTCTCGTCATACTACAACTCACACAATGACTCCTGATGCAACTCAAATAATGACTCAGTACATAACTCACATCATGACTCATATCATGGCTCACAAATGAAACTTTACCTTGACAGTTTCCAAGTGACCTTTGCTGGCCGCAACAATGAGTGGAGACCAACCGGTTCTGCTCTGCTTATTGACTGCCAATTGGATCTGACCTCCATGCAAATGCTGGAGGACTTCACGTAAAACATCAGTATTGCCTTCAGATGCACAGTAGTGAAACACAGTTTCCCTCTCCTGAAAGCAATCAAAAGATTTGAGGCAACATTCAGTCAAAAAATGATTTGCCTCAAACAAAGTCCTGGAGGATTCAGTTCCTCCGAATGACTTATGTGATTTTGGGCTCATCATGAGACGACTCATGAATCTCACCTCTTTGGTCTGAGCCATGACATCTGAGCCATGCTCCATGAGCAGCTTCATGATCATGGCATCTTCTTTGGGGAAATGGAGGACACTCTTCTTGATTCTTCCAGCATAATGCAAAGCCACTTCTCCTTCTCGGTTGGTCCTCCGAACGAATTCAGTGCACTTTTCCTCACCGTGCTTATTCACATGATGCAGCAGCTCTTTTACCACTGGATAGTGGCATTTTCTGCAAGCTTTGTGCAAAGCTGTCTCACCTCCCTAAAAATGGCCAAATATTAAAATTCTTGACATTTTTTTGCAATTGAAAAGTAAGAAATTGAATTTAGTGAAGCATAAATGATGACATGCATGTTTACAATGATGGAATGGATAATTTTGAGCTTTTTTCAAAGTAAGTTAGTAGAAACAAACCGGGCCATAAGGTTGCTGGAAGCAGAATTCAACATCAATGAAGCAGTTAATTACAAGTACAGAATGTCCCACAGAAAATGTAATGATAACAACATTTCAAAAATACTGACTGCCTCAAAAAACAGCAATGTCATATGACATGAACTGTAATTGATATAATTCATAGTGAAAATTGTAACATGTATATGGTTCTATAGGAAAATGGAATCCTTGCATCAATACATACATAATGTTCCACGGAAAATGCTATATTTACATAATATAAATCTAAGTTATTTACTATGAATGAGACATGCTACTTTATGCAAACTTACTAAATACACATTTTTAAATTCATTAGTTTGACAATTGAATGATTACATGAAAAGCATTTTTTGCTGGAAAAATAAAAAATAATTTGAGTTGCAAGCTTTAGGTGGACACATGTTGCAAATACTTGCTCAAAAAATCTAGCTAGATGTTTTCTGTGAGGAAAAAGTAATTACTGTGTCATCTTTGAATGGGTCAGCATCGTGAGCCAGCAAAAGCTTGAGTACTGCAATTGATCCACTCTCAGCTGCAATGTGTAATGGAGTCCTTCCATCAGTCATTGCCAAATTGGTGTCAGCTCCTGATTTGAGCAGCATTTTGGTACACTTTTCACCCCGGGCTTCTTCGATGCGAGCAGCAATGTGCAGCGGTGCCTCACCGATTTGACCGCCTAAAAAAGACATTCTCATTAGCATTTTCCATAAACAAATATGAGGAGTTATTTTTTGACTCCAAATTGCCTTCAAGTGACCACAAGTGGCTTTTGTCTCATATTTCTTTTGAGATTTTTTCATGAAAAATGCTGCTGAATGATTCGTCAAAGAAATTGGCCAAAAAAAGGAGATTTACCTCTGATGTGAACTTGGGCTCCATGGCCCAAAAGAGCCTCAACAACAGCTGGTTTACCAGCCTCAACCGCTAGATGGAGTGCTGTGTAATTATCCTAGGAAATTAGTATAGCATTAAAATGAGTTACACATCTCTTTATTCATGTCATCTAAATCATTGCTCTCAAAAAAACGAAGAACTTTTATTGGCCCATAGAGCTTCTGTTGTCCCATGGGAACTTTTAATATCCCATATATGAATATGGGAGCTTCTTTTGTCCCATGAGAACTTTTATTGTCCCATATGGGAGCTTCTATTGTCCCTTTGGAACTTTTATGCTGTTGGGACAGAAATTTTCCAAAATGGAATTGAAAATGTCCCAAAATGGGACTGAAAATGTCCCAAAATGGGACTGAAAATGTCCCAAAATGAGTCTGAAAATGTCCCAAATGGAACTAAAAATGCCCCAAATGGAACTGAAAATGTCCCAAATGTGAATGAGTATGTCCCATTAGAGACTGAGGAACTAAAGATGTCCCATTAGGGTCCGATTGACTAGAAAGGTCCCATAAAGGCTTTTTTAAAATGAAAAGAACTTCTTCGAAGGCTCCGTTTGGAATGAAGACTTCATCTGTCTCATTAGTTGGAACTTACATTTGTGACTGCATCCACATTTTCTCCTTTGGCCAGTAGAGAGTTGATGACAGCAACATGACCCTTCATTGCCGCCGTGTGAATGCCTCGAGCTCCATTTCGATTCGGCATCAACAATGGGACACCCTTTTTGAACAGTACCATCGCGGTGTCAGGATGGCCGTTTAAGGCCGCAATGTGCATCAACGTGCTGCCATCTTTGGTGCGGTCGAACACAGAGGCCTTGAATTTGTCCGCCAAAAACTCCACAGTCGATGTGTGGCCACGCTCAGCCGCCAGATGGAGCGGTGTTCGATCTAAAAAAATGAAAAGTTACTCCCATGCCATAAAAATGACTCAGCTGTAAAAAGTGCCTTTCGATCAGTATTACACATTAAGGTGAAAAAGTACTTTGTCAAAATGTCCCATAAATGCCAAGATGTACCAAACAGCCATACAGCTTCATTAAAACTACAATTACGTCAGAGTGCATCATGTACGTCAAAATGTCCCATTAACGTCAAAATGTCCCATTTACGTCAACATGTCCCATTTACGTCAACATGTACCATGAACGTCAGAATGTCCCATTAACTTCAAAATGTCCCATTTACGCCAAAATGTCCCGTTTACGTCAAAATGAAACTTTACGTCAAAATGTACCAACTTTTTTACATTTTTTTTTTTTTTTGAAATTATATTATTAAATTGAGGCGAATCAAAAATATTCAGCCAAAAACCCTGAACTTTTCTCTGTTCAGTAATTAATTATACCATAATTTCGGCCGTAATTTGTAGGTGAACCGGGTCTAAGAGTCAAAATCTCCTATTTTTTGTAGAAATGTCCTGGTTAAGGTCAAAATGTCCTATTTTGAGCCAAAATATCTGTTTCAAATTGAAAAAAATCCCTTATATGACAAAAAGTCCCATATAAGGTCAAACTGTCCCATTTAAGGCCAAAATGTCCATTTAAGTCAAAATGTCCCATCTTATGTCATAACATCCCATTTTTGGTCAAAGTTTCCCATTATAGGTCAAAATGTCCCATATCGGGTCAAATTGCCCATTTAAATATGTCCCACTCTAGATATGTAACTGTAACGTGTCTCATGAAGCTGAAACCGCCTCATTGCAGGGCAAAATGTCCCAACGACACACATTTTCATAGGGTTACATTTTCACCTTCGTTATCCTGGATTGTGGCATTGGCTCGCGCTAAGTAGAGGGTTCGAATCATGTTTTCATCGCCGTTGAGGGACGCTATGTGCAGGATCGTTTGGCCTTCAGCCTTCAATAATATAAAAAAAACAATAAAGTAGGTCAATTTTTTCCTGCCACACTTTTGACGGACGCTTCCTGCTAATTTTTCAAGGCCTAGACACAAAATTCCGAGGCATTGTACAAACCTGTGGCAAAAATTGCAATTTGTCTGCTACATTTTGCAGTGAGAAATGTGACTGGGAAAAAGGTGAATAAAGAGCACTTTTTCGCGTACATTTTGAGTGTCCACTCCCGCTCCCGCCTCGATGAAAAGTTTGACCATTTCATTGTCTTTTCTGCGGGCTGCCAAATGCAAAGCCGTGTCCTTCAGCGGTGGCTTTGTGTATTTCACTTGGGCCTCGGTCTCCTGCATCAAAAGCTCTCGGCAAACGTGGAAATTGCCGGCCTCAACCGCTGCGAAAAGGGGAATATTTCCATCCTAGGAAAAATTAAGCCTACTATTATCCTTGTTGATTGGAAAAAGTCAAATAGTTTGAGCAGCCATCTCCGCAAGAAACTTTAAAGCATTGGTTTGATGTTCAGCCTTACTTGGTCGGGTTTGAGCCGGATGTCTTTGGGTGCCACGGAGATTAAGGCCCTTAGGATTTGTAAGGCATGCGAAGTTGGCCTTGAGCAGACCAGGTGGATGCAAGATTGGTTCTTGGGCTAGAAACGGAAATATTCAGCTGAATGCGGCCCGAAAAGAGGCAATTGTATGGTCTTTAAAAGTGGGCACTTTTTTTAATCAAAAGTGACCACTTTCTTAGTTAAAAATGACCACTCTTTAAGTTGAAAGTGAGCACTTTTTGAAAGTTGAAAGTGACCACTTTTTGAAATTTGAAAGTGACCACTTTATGAAAGTTGAAAGCGACCACTTTTTGAAATTTGAAAGTGACCACTTTTTGAAATTTGAAAGTGACCACTTTTAGAAATTTGAAAGCGACCACTTTTTGAAGTTTTGAACTTTTTGAACCGCCACTCAGTGGTCAATTGAGTATTGTGAAAGTTGTATGATTTTGGATGAAAGGGCCACAAGCATGGGTAACCAAAGTGGTCCCATTTTCACCAAACCATCAAAGAGGCCACGTTTTCAGCAAAACTGAAAAGTGGTCCCATTATTTAAGGCGGTTAAAAAAAGTGACCACCGATCAGTGGTCCATAAGTGGTCATTTACCCCTCCTGGTCCGGTGGGGTCGGCCTTTTTGGCCAGGAGCTGTTTGACGGTGTCTTCCCGCGAATACATTGAAGCTAGGTGCAATGTGGTGTACTGTTCTTTGTTCTTGGCATTGATGTCACAACCAAGCTCGATCATTCGGTCAATGAGCAAAGTTCGATTCTCCATCGCAGCGTACATCAAAGGCGTATTTCCAGTGACCTGCAAACGCAAATGTCCCGTTCATCTACAATACCTACATTTATGGAGTCTTTTTTAGATTTTCATTGTTTAAAATTATTTAGGCCCAGTTCATATGCTACATAACGGTAAACGACGTAACGGAAACTAAGATCATAATTTCTAAACAGTATAACATTATAAATCATGAAAAAATAATCAATGTTTTCCCCTGAACTGATGAGATTTTTTAATTTAAAGCTTTCTTTATACTTATTACACTTCAAATTCAAATGTTATCAAAATTGCAAAAAATAGAGTTTTTAAAACTCTATTTAGTAGATGAACGGTGCCTTAGTACCACGTTTCAGCGGAGTCAGCTGCCATAAAACAAATCACAAAAAGTAATTGTGATGGCTCAGATATTGATTCTCCTGCTCTCCATCCAGTGAAATTATCTAGAAAGTTCCTTGACAAAAACGGAGCAAGAAAAGAGCCTAAAATTCTCTTTAGAATCCAATTCTATGAATTTCAAACACACAAGCTAAGTAAGGAGTAAAGTGAACTTTACATCTTAAAGTTAAAGCTTTCTTAAGTTCTTAAGTTAAGACTCAATGAGGACTCACATTGTCACTTATTCCACTCAAAGGTTGCTTAGCTGTTGATCCATCTTCGACTGCTCTTTCCAAGGCTTTTAAGGCGGATTCGCAACCAGTCCAATCGCCTTTTTGTGCAAGCACCAAAATTCGCATAGAATTCGCATTCGGTGGTCCGGCTACAGATGATGTCTTTTTGTCCTTTTTCTCTCCTTTTTCTCCTTCTTTCTCAGCCTCACTCCCCTTCTTCGATGGCTCATCTTTGACCTCTTGCTTTGCATCTTTCTTCGACTGAAATTGTAATTAAACATTCAATCAGCCAAGTTTACCTAGTTTTGGCAAATTAAGTACTCATGACAATTTTAAGTACTTTTGACAATTAAAGTACTTTTGACAATTAAAGTACTTTTGACAATTTTAAGTACTTTTGACAATATAAAAGTAATGCTGACAATATAAAAGTAATGCTGACAATTTTAATGTACTTTTGACAATTTTAATATACTTTTGACCATTTAAGTACTTTTGACAATTTAAGTACTTTTGACAATTTTAAGTACTTTTGACAATTTAAGTACTTTTGACAATTAAAGTACGGTTGACAATTTGAAAGTACGGTTGACAATTAAAAAGTGCTTTTCACAATTTCAGTACTTTTCACAATTGAAGCACTTTTTACAATATAAAAGTACTTTTGACAATATAAAAGTATTTAAAAGTGCTTTTTGACAATATAAGGGCTCTACTGTGTAAAGGCACCAGGGGCAAAGGCATTATGATTAAAGGCTCCATGATAAAAAGCACGCTGCTTAAAGGCATAGTGGGCAAAAGCAACATTGATAAAAGGCAACTTAACTAAAATGGCACTGAAAGAAATGGTATCACAAATTTATTTGTCTGTTTGTAAAAAATCTGACAGCAGAATTAGCATTTACGCCGACATTTTTGAGAAATGATATTTGATTGGTTGATTGCTGAGTGCCAGGTCTGGGGAGTTGTGTTGTCAGTCCAGACAAGTTTTCCTGTCAAAATTAGCAAGTCAAGGTTGTCACAGATCCTTTTCCTAAATGAACTTATGAGCTAATGGCTTAAGCATGATATCATAAGTGACCTGGTCCAATGTCACTCCTGTTTCGTATTTCCCTTAATTCTTCACCAAATAGTGACAGCCTGCCGTTGGTTTCCATAAGATTGGAGCTTTGCACAAAAGAGGTTTTGCTCAAATTAGGATCAGTTGGAGGACTAGGATCAGACGGATCAGGAAGTATACTTGTGACAAGTTGTGTACGTTCGACAATTCAGTTATTTATGACAAATTAAGTACTTTTGACAAAATATTATTTAACCAACTTATGAGTACCCTAAACAGTAAACAACTGTAAAAACACCTATGCTATGAGTTTTTAGGAACCTTTAAAGGCTCTCTTTGGAAAGTTTGTAGAACAATTATGTAGGCTTGGCCAGGATTGACATTTTTAAATACTTTTGATAGAATCTTCGTTTTTTAGCACTGTTACAATTTTGAGCATTGTAACTTCTTCAACTTTTCATAAAATATATCACATCATGAATGGAAGCTGGGCTTTTTATCTGCCAAGTGGCCATGAGCAGTTTTCTTGCTCTTTTTACAGGGAATATTGAGGAAACATTTATCCAATAATTTTGTGCTCGATGAAGGAATAGTAAAAAGAGTTGGCCTACTTTTATTTGCAGCACATCTTTTCGGACCAAACGAACCGCACAAAAGCAGAAATGTTGGAAAATTTGGCTTTTTTATAGTATTTATGTGGAATGAAAAAAAAATTTCATCAATAGCAATATTTCTCATAAATTGATTCTAGAAATCTTGGAAGATAAGTGATAAAGCTATTTAACAAATCACATGTTAAATTAGGGTGTGTTCATCACATCTTTTGTAGGTCTAAAGCAATAATGGCAATAAAAGGAAAGTTGCTGTTTTCTTGCTGCTTTAGAGGGTGACCCAGAAAAAAGTAGACGTTGAACTAGGTTAAGCGGAAGCCAAATTGATAAAATCTAAAAAGGTCAACAAAATATGCCTTTCTTTGCATTTCCTTTTGCCCATAAACTTGAAAAAGTTTCCAAAACGGAAATTCTCAAATGAACTTTATAAAAAATAAATACATTGAAAACTGAGCTGAGATTGCTGAAAGTGCTGAGACCACAGTAAACAAGATGAGAGATCTGTGAAGCTGCTGAGACTTTTGACCGCTGAAAATGACTCAAGCTATTGCATTTTACCTCAACAGCTGATGGCTCAGCAGCGTCAGCTGTCTTGCTCAGTTGACCCATTAGCTGATCCTTGACCCGTGCGCCGACGGACTTCTTTTGGTCGATTTCCATCAACTTTGAGGCCAGCTCTTCCACTGATGAGGCATCTTTTGAGACTTTTTTGGTACTGTCTGGTAACTCTGGCGGATCTGGCATTTTTTCACCCTCCACCAATTTTTGAGGCGGATTAATTGTAATTTTGAGGTCGACCTCTGACCCGAAATGTTTTTCGGCATTTTTGGACGGTTTTTTGCCGGTATTTTTCGGGTTGTTGGACGCCATGTTTGTTTGGCTTTTTCTAGTGATTTTTGGCTGTAAGAAAAGGAAACTTGTTAAATAATGGAGTTTTAAATATTTTTGTAAAATTGCGCTGTAGATTACAAAGTTAAAGGTACCTCAATATTTTCTTGGCATTTTTTTCATAAGCTTTCTTCTGTAGCGGAGAAAATGTTTGACTGGCGTCGACTTTTGCTCTTGGTTTGATTGTCAAGCTGCAAGGTGTGCACGTTTTCCAGCCAATTTCGTAAACTACATGCAGTACTCTACCATAATACTGCTATGAGTATGTATTTTCTGCTACAGGGCTTTAAAATTAACTCAATGATTAGCTTGGAGTAACTATTTGACCAAAAATTCACTTTTTCTCTGAAATCATGAGCTTCTTGAAAACAGAAGATCTTAAGCAAAAAGTTAGGAAAAGTATTTAAGAAAATAGAGTCAAAAACTTAATAAAATTGTTTTTTTGCAAACCAAACCAATTTTTTAAATCAAATTGTTTTCTATAATTGAATAAGTGCTAAAGTTGAGCAAAAATGAAATTTGAGAGAAATAAAGCAAGTTTTATGAAACATTACAGATGAACTTTGTGTGCCATAATTTCAAGTTTTTTTAAGCAACACATTTTAGGTAAAGTACAGTAAAAATCAAGTCCAATACGCCTAATTTTCAAGTAAACTTAGAATCCAAGTTTCAAGTCAAATATAGCTGAATTTTGTTGAGATTGCCTAGATTCAAAATGTGATGTTACGATATTTTCCAAAAATGAAGTATTAAAGTATGCAGAATATAATTAGCACCGTTGTTAACCTTAAAGCCCTATAAGCTTCATTGAAGATTGCTTTCATGGGTGAGGTCACGCTTTTTTTGCTTGGGCCCCATGAAATTATATGGTATAGTGTAATAATAAATGTGCACTTTACCAGCCACCAACAAATCACTGACTGAAAAAATCCAACTATGGATCAAACTGAGATTGTCATCTGGACACACCAAAAAACAAATCAAGTGAAAGCTGAGTCACGACACTTTTCAGCCTTTTGGTCGACTAAAGCACAACTAACTGTGGCATAGATGACCACACCTTTCAAAATTGCTATGTGTGCTAGAGTGCAAATTCTGTGGTAGCATTAATACTATGCACCAAGCCAAAAATGACCTAGATGTTTGAAGTGTTCCTTCATTTAGTAAAAGTTTACTTCAGTTCAATAGAAGAAGAGATTTGCCAGGAACGGCTCATAATAACAGAATGACTTACAGTCATAGAATGACTTACAGTCATAGAATGACTTACAGTCATAGAATGACTTGCAGTCATAGAATGACTTGCAGTCATAGAATGACTTGCAGTCATAGAATGACTTGCAGTCATAGAATGACTTGCAGTCATACAATGACTTGCAGTCATAGAATGACTTGCAGTCATAGAATGACTTGCAGTCATAGAATGACTTGCAGTCATAGAATGACTTACAGTCATAGAATGACTTACAGTCATAGAATGACTTACAGTCATAGAATGACTTACAGTCATAGAATGACTTGCAGTCATAGAATGACTTGCAGTCATAGAATGACTTGCAGTCATAGAATGACTTGCAGTCATAGAATGACTTGCAGTCATAGAATGACTTGCAGTCATAGAATGACTTGCAGTCATAGAATGACTTACAGTCATAGAATGACTTGCAGTCATAGAATGACTTACAGTCATAGAATGACTTACAGTCATAGAATGACTTACAGTCATAGAATGACTTACAGTCATAGAATGACTTACAGTCATAGAATGACTTACAGTCATAGAATGACTTACAGTCATAGAATGACTTACAGTCATAGAATGACTTACAGTCATAGAATGACTTACAGTCACTCCCGGTCATTGAATGATTCCCAGTCACTGAATGAAACAGTCACTGAATGACTCGCAGTCAATGAAAGACTCCCAGTCACAGAATGACTCACAATCAATGAATCAACCACATTCACTAAATGACTCACAATTACTTAATGCCTCAGTTGCTTATTATCTAGCACTCACAAGATGACTCGCAGTCAATAAATGATTCACAGTCAATAAATGACTCACAGTAACTGAATGACTCCTAGTTTCTGAATGAAATACAGTCACTGTATGACTCCCTGTGACTGAATGACTCACTGTCACTGAATGACTTCTAGCCACTAAATGACTCGCATATATTGAATGACTCACATGCAGTCATTGAATGATTTCCAGTCACTAAATGACTCACAATCAATGAATTAACCACGGTCACTAAATGAATGACTTTCAGTCAAAGAGTTGACTCTCAGGGTGATTGTAACTAAAAGATGAGTGACAGTTACTAAATGACTTGTTATGACTGAGCGACTTGCTGGCACTGAATGAACCATAGTCACAGAGTGACTCGACTCGCAGCCATGTAATGACTTAAAGTCACTAGATGATAGTAATTGCCTATCATTAAGTGTCCCAATTTCACTGAATGACTAACTGTTACTGAAACTGCCTGACTTGCTGCAACTAAATAAGCCATAGTCACCAAATGATTTGCAGTCACTAAAAAAGTTACAGTCACCTAGTGACAAGCAGTCACAGAATAGCTAGAAGTATCTGAAACAAAACGATAAGAAGGATTCACTGAAAGGCTAACAGTCACCGAAATGCTAGCTTCTTTCTCAGAAGGTCTTCGTTATATGTCACCTAGTGATGACCTTCCATCCTCTCCTTGAGACCAACATTGCCAAATGCTTAAGCTGTCTCATATCACATGCCATATGTCAATAAATGACTAAGTGTCTCATTTATTAAATAATTAGCTCACTCAGTCACGATAAGCCACTAGCTACTTAAGATACTTCTATAGCAAATGTCTCAGTCTAGTAGACACTTTTACCAAAGCTTTTAAAAAATGGAATAAAAAGCATTTAAGAAAGCCATTTATGTTCCCGTGAAAATTGCATGGTGAGTCAAGGCCAGGTATTTTTATGGTAAATCATGAGTGTTGTTTCCAAATCTTGCGTGATCAAAATGACGTGTTTGTATATTGGCTCAAAAAAGGTTCCCCCACACATGGTGTCCCATAAACCTTGGCCTCCCATAAAAATACAATTTGGAAGTCCAAGCACAGCAAGCACTAATACATTTTCAAATTTCCGACATTTTCTGATTTAGACGTTTCTGTTTTTGAGCACATCTCTTTGGGTACATTTATTTCAATTTACCAATTTCAATTTTGGTCACCTTCTAAGTTGCACATTGTGCATTAATGATGTTTCCTTTTGGGACATATTTGCTTTGCTTTCATTTTATCATTTTTATGTGCTCTTCAAGTCAGCTTCACTCGAAATGCATTGCATGCCATTTCGACGGAAATTTGCCAAAATTACGTCTTTAATTGGGCGCAATCAATTACTTCAAGGTTAAGTCATAAATTCGGGTAAAAGCCTGCCAATTTCAGAAAAGGGCAACACATTTAGTAGCAAACGTGATTAATGTTTGCGCATGGTTTTAGCGAGTCATGAAAGCAATCACCATAAAAAATCATCCCTGATTAATATCAGCTCAAGATAATCAGTCTTCTTCACCCATGCAATGTAAACAAAACAATTTTGGTGATCAGGACTTATTACATTGGGCACACGAAACGTTACGTCTCAATTTCCATATCAGAGCAGCCATGGTTGTTGGTACATGTCCCATGAGACTTGACCTTAATTTGGTCCAATTTTATGGTGTGTCAGCTAGTAGCTTGGTGGTGTGACATTATTCATACAACATTCGGAACAACACGTTGATCCATTTTTAATAGCGCCATAACTTGATTGGCATAAGTTGTGATCACCAAACTTGTTTTGGTGTCAAAACATGCTTAAGTCAAGCAGATTTTTCAGGGATGCAATTAACCGAGGCTGAGAATTGCATGTTTTTTGATTAATCGAGGAAAACCATGAACGCCTCAAATGATTAATTGACATACGACCCAGGTATTCTTCTTTGCAAAATTAAGGGCCTTTTATTGCCACATTGAAGAAATGCTCCTGGTCTTGGATTGAACTTTCCATGTGCCAAAATTAAAGTTGCAAATGCAATGTTTTGGCCCAAAATGACCAAAAGGCCAATAAATGATTGAAACGGCAAGTTTTCGGAAAAAAACACAATCATCAATTGTGAGAGTGCCCAAAAACGCGTACATCCAAAACAGAAGCTTTCTTTATTGGCAAATATCCAATTAGGCAAATGGTTATCAACTGGCTAATGTTTGAAGGGTAAATGTCCCAAAATGGAAAATGTTAGGATAAACAAATGTCCCGAAAGGCAAATGTCAAAAAGGCCATTTCCCAAAAGGCCGTTGTCCCAAAAGTTCCAAAAGGCAAATGTCACAAAAGGCAAATGTCACAAAAGGCAAATGTCACAAAAGGCAATGTCCCACAAGGCAATATGTCCCATAAGACAATGTCACAAAAGACTAAGTCCCTACAGGCAAAGGCCCTAAAATGCAAAAATCCCAAAAGGCAAAAGTCTAATTCAAATTGTGTCTAGACAGTCAAAATGTCACCCAAAAAGGCAAAAAGACAAGTGATGTCCCACATGACACAATAATACCCAAGCCATGAGAGTTTTTGAGAAGCTAAACAGTCTAAGCACTTATTAATTACTTGAAAACTTTTGTCAATTAAGCATTCAGCCATGACAGGTAGGGGAAATAGAATGACAAGGTATACATTCATCAAACTTCACCAGCCCCCTTTTTCGTGATAAAAGCTTTTAGCAATGGTTAATATGCAAAAGTTGATAGCCATTTTTTACTTCCTAAAAAATAAAACTGAGGCAACTTTTTGATCGTTTTTCTTTGCTTACCAAAAACAGCTTTTCATTTTCCTGCTCCACCGTGATGGCTTTACTTTCCACTTTACCATACCAGGGTGTTTCATTTTCCATTGGTCTCAAAGCTTCGCCAGTGGCAGCGAATTCAACGCACTTTGTAAGTTTGTTTACAAAAACAACCAGCCTGACATTTTGCTTATATCTTGATGTATCAGTTTAGCCCAAGCCCAAAAAAATAATATTATCATTATTATTAATGCATATTAAAATGGGAATACAATTTCGAGCCTCGAAAATTATCTGATTTAGATGTAGAAAAATGACATAAATATGAAATATGTTATTCTGTTGGCAAAGGTTAAACGCCTGAAAATAATTTGTCCGCTTCATTGCACAGGTTTTAAAGCATTGGTCATTTGCTTACGGTGTAGTTACTTTTTTCGGATTTGCTAAAAAAAAAGATGGCGCTCCGATTCTTTTTCACGACTAGTTTTTCGCGTAATCGATATCATTTGGCTTTTGACTTTTTTTAAAACGAAATATTTGGCGTTATATTGCCGAGAAACGAGAGATTTTCTGACTTTTCCAGAAATCTCTGCAGGGTTACTTGCTTTTCTTGCACAAATTGTCCCACAACATATCCAATTATTACTCAATTTGCCCTTTAAACGGCTACAAAAGTAGATCAATACTTGCTTTAAAAAAATTAAAAGACTAAAAAATAGCTGTAAAGTAGTTGAAATAGCATCAAATCTGTTCGCTTCAAAAATTGGCTTAATTTTTGTAAGCCTCACTTTGAAGAGGTTGCAAGAAATAAAAGTCATTCTTGCGCACTTTGTCCAAGAAAATTACCATAATTTTCTATGAAAATAAATTGTAACTATAAAGAAAATGTCTATTTAGTTCAACAATTGAAACTCAAAACAATCACTCGCTCTCTTGACACAAAAAATAATGAGTGTTTTCCTCCAGCCCAGAGGTGTATAATCCTATTACTATTAGCTGCCCCCCAACATTTCAAGCATTGGCTAAAATTGAATTTAGGAAAGTTTTTTAGGCTTGATTTTTGCAAGATATGCCTTAAATTTTGCGATTCGCTTTATTGCAGAGAGCGAGCGTGAGCTCATCAAAGCTGAACCAGAGGTCTCCAGTCGACCTAGGTCTAGCCCACCATGGCCATGTTTTTGCAGCGCTCGCAGTTTACTGCAGTAGCTATTTGACCCAGCTCCTAAGCTTAACCTTCGTAATCAAATTTAATGGCTCAGAGGTAAAAAAAAAAACAATTGGCGATGGAGATCTTTACTCGGAGGTAGAGCGTCGGCGCGCTATCCGGGTGTCCTGAGTTCGATTCTTGCTACCTCCTTCCTTTTTTTCTATGATATTCGAATAAAATAGATGGCGCAGAGATCAAGTGAGGCATAATGATCGTTATCCATCTGTAGGATGCATAATGTTCATTATCCTCCTCTAGATCAAACAACAATGAAAAATCGTGGAAATTATAGGGAAGCGAATCGGTGATTTTCACTGTTTTTCGGAGGTCCGCTCAGTGAACGTGACGTCATGATCGCGTGAGCGAAGTTGACCCGTACCTCAAAAGTGTTTCAAATTGTTGGAAATAGAATCAGGTCAAAAGAGCCAACATTTTAGACTATTTAGCCACTTTTTATAAGTAATGCCATTCTGGGAACACTTTTGATTGATGCATTGGCTTGCCTAAAAGCCAGCCCGAAATTAGCAGAAATATTGAATTTACCAGCAAAATATGGGCAAATTACAATAAAATATGTACTTTCTACCCCCAAGTTCAAGTTATGCTTGACAAAATCACTCCATGTGAAAAAAACTGATTCATTAGAAATTGGAGGTCTGAAGCAGGCAGCGATCGGACCTCCAAAATGTTGCATAATTCGACGGTACGATAGATATGGTATATTTTTCTTTGACTAAAAGATGCAAAGTAATTATATTATTGTAGCTTGTAATGTCTCCTGAGCTCAGGTGATGACCAAACATGAGACACAGAGACAAGGCTGCCAATCACAAGGACACATAAAGGGTGAATGGCTGGCTCCAGGATGCCAATGCCGCGATTTAGCAAGACTAGCACAACGATAGACAATATGGTTTCAAGCACAAATGTAGAAGCTTGTCCTGACATTGTCAAGAGATTTTTGTGGTGTCTTGCATGAACTACAGGAGTCGGCAGAATTTCACTGTTCAAAAGCTTCTGGTTATGCTGTCGCAAGCAATTAAATAGGAAAGAGTAGAGCATCAGTTCCACCCCAATGAATGCTTGCAGCACCAAAATCATGAAAGAGTTGAGTGAATAAAAGAGAGAGAACTGATCGTTTGATGTGCCCTGAATCGTCTTATCCATGATGAAAGTGTGGCCATGGCAAAATTCGAGACTGAGTCCAGTTCCATGGTGTTGATGGTTGATGTTAATAGTAGCAATCATAGCCATCATGACAACTAATGCAAAAGCAATGATTCTTTTCAACATCCGATTTGCTGCTTGGCCTTGAATTTCCCACTTGATGACGATAACCCTGAAGAGAGCCATGACACATCCCATGATGCCCAAACAGCAGTTATGAGCTGTGATTGCCAAGCTGAACAGTTGACAACCACTTGATCCTATGATGTCGTACAAGCTAGTCCCCATGATCAATGAAGCCAGTATCAGTGGAACAAATGCTACGCTAGTCAAGAGTAGGATAGCCTATGGCAGAAAATATTAACTTGACCGACATCTATTTGTAACATCTTGTATACCTGATCTAGTAAAATTAGTGTGTTGATTGGTCGATTCTTAGGTGCCAATGTGACTGCATAGTGGATGACAACTACTTTGCTGGTTAGCCCTATGAATCCAATGCAACCCAGAAAGATGATGAGCATTGGTGATCTTACATGACTCCACAAGATGAATTGCACTCTTTCATCAGTCATGTCCAGTGCAAATATTTGGTCAACATGGAATTGCATTGTGAGATACTTTGATAGTGCTCTTATTTCTTGTGATGAGTATTTTTAGTGGTTGCTTGGGCTACATGACACAAACAATCCCCACAAAACAAAGTGAAACTTATAATACATAAATACTTTGAATCTTTACCTAGACTTTACAGCTTAAGTTAAGTTAAGTATCTTATATGTTAAGTATGTGAAGCTTTAAATGGAAACTTTAACTAGCAATTATAATAATATTAGTGTATTTGTTTAGACATTAAGAAAAACCATCGCATTTGGTGGGACATCCACAGATTTTCTATCACATGTCCTTATGAAAACCATCCAAGGAGAACCTGTAATTTATCAACATTTTTATTGGCTTGAAACTTCAAATAGGGTGTGGGCAAAAAAAAAAATTGTGACCATCTTTTGCATTTGCTCTTCACTGAAGTATTCACAATCCTCTGAACCAAAATGTCTAGTAACTTCTTGCTCACCTAGGAAACCATCACAAGCATTTTGGAGACATTGGCCCTTGTCCCAGAAGTGCACAAGCAAAAAGCACCAAAGAATTTTAGTTTTCATGCTTTGATCATGTTTCCCATGTTCTTTGAAGCACAATTAAAACTTTAATGCAATACCAATTAAGCTCATCTTATGTTTTCCCTTAATCTAAAAAAACAATTGTTTGAGGCTACTGCACTTAATCACAAAGTGCTTGTTTTGATTAAATCACTCTAATTAATCAAGACAATCTTTTAACAACGAATGCCACAAAACAAATCTCTTATTGTTAGGGTTTGCGTCAAGGTGATCTACCCCACAAAACAAAATGAAAATCGCTCCTGATTAAAGTGGGATTTACTATGGATAAAAATTCATAATTCTTGCACTGAAAAGTCTGATTTAACTGTGACACTTTGATTAAATAAATCGATTATAGGATACTGATTTTTTTAAATTGATCATATGACTATACATAATATTAGTGTAGTTGTTTAGACATTAAGGAAAACCTTCGCAGAATTTTCAATAACCACTCTAGCGGCACCGAGAGCTTTTTGAAAATCTTATGGAACAGCTTGAGGGGCTACCCCTAGATAGTCACCATGCCAAAGGGTTTTGCCCTTGGGCCCCTGGGAGGGGAGATATTGGCCCTCACAGCCATATGAAGCAACATTTATGTACCTATTTCTTGGCCATTGTAGGGCCCCCTAAGGGCGTCTTTGGAAATGGGATAAAAGTTGTCGTGTAGCAGGATCCCGAGCCTGCGTGCCTGCGCTCTCGCCTCCCTCCTGGGGCGATACCACTATTGTATAAGGCAGTAAATAAATGACCATGCTCGAGCGAACAGCTCGACGAGATATTCCCTAATACACAGTAAGGTCTACAAGTTAATAAGGCGTAGCGCGTTGGTCTCAAGAGTGTTCGAACCCCTACAAATTGGCGCGGTGCTGAGGACAACTCTTCGAGTACTGCAAAATACACGACGCCTTCGCTCCCGCCTCCATTCCCGGGGAGGTCGCTGTTTTCGACACGACCATACCAATACCGGGAAGAGGAAGCAATAATATTGGTGCGTTCAGGCTGAAAGCATGCCACGAACATCCAAAAACCTCGCCTCCAAGGCTCGAGGCCGCTGTGGCGATGACCACCACTCTCGCCTTCCGGCTGGAAGTATGCCACGAACATCAACCTCACCCTCGCTGAGGCTACGGTGGCTGAGGCTACCAAAGCTCACGAGCGGGAGCAAGTTGGGCAGCAGATCCCGTCACCCGCGCCGTCCATGGAGACACCGAGTGCGGATGCTGTGCCCCCTGGGTTCACACACCAGGACCGTTTCCGCGTCGAGGCCGGGGGCGCCCTTGAGAAGGAGGCCACCAACCCCTGGATCACCGGAAGCGCGTAACACAGTGGGCAGTGCATCACTCAGCAGAAAGTGCAACGAGCCGCTACGATAACCAGATAATCAGTCACTGTACACGCATTGCGAATGCTAATAAATCAAACGCGATCAACATGATCAATTCAAAGCTCATTTTTCATGCTCCCAACTCGATTCGAATACCTGCGCAGTGAGCTGCCGGGTCGGCCACACCCACACACGTCACAATCGCCGGCCTCGAGGCCGCGGTCGCCCCAAGCCCACGGGGCGGGTTAGCAACCCCCCTTAGGGCAGCGACCCAAGATCGTATCATTTAAGAGTGCCAGCGCCGCTCCGTTCCAATGCATTCAACGCACAATTGCCGCTGCAATTTACGTATTGGCCATCTTGCAGCGAGACAAGAGAGCACCAATAAACAAGCCATAAACTGGCCTCTTTATGAGGGCTGCATGCTGCGCTTCACATGTCAACGAACTAAAAGCCATTATTCTCGCATGCACAGCATTTGCTCCAAACAACCTTCTTGTTTAACGACCGTCAAAATCTCCTATCGGGGACCGGATCGCACAAACAATTTCGAATTGCTGAGCTAAAACGATCACCCGAGGGTCAGAAAACTGCAGCGGATGCTGCGGGTGAGCGGTTGCTGCACAGGGGACGAGAGAGGCTATAAAAGATCGAGTACCAGGGGAAAAAGTCACAGTTCTTTGGATTCATTCCAAGTTGCTACACCCTGCTCTCGCGCTTTTTACGCCACTCTCGGTAAATATGCATTCACTCACTTTACTAGGGCCTTGAGCCAACCCCTTTCGCTTCTGCAGCCGTTGCTCACTCGCCATGCCTGTCGGTCGATCTCCTCCTCATGCCTCTGCAAACGAGGGCCTCGGCACGTCCCCGGATAGCCACGAATTGGGTACTGACCCCTCCGGGTTCCAGCATTGCTTCGAAGCTGACCTAAGGAGCCTAGGGGCCCAAGGGGGCGCTAGTGAAGCCCGGCCGGGCCTGGACCCCCTCGGGTTTCCTCGGGCCCCTGGAACGACTACTGAACCTACCACTGGGGCGCGACCTCGCGCTGAGGCCAGGGAGGATCCGCCACTCCTACCAGCCGAGGCTAACCCGGCTGGCGCCAGCCCAGGCACCGACGGCCTGTCACAGGCTATGCTGCTGCAATTCCTGAAGTCCATGGAGGCCCAGCGGCAAGCTGATGCGCAGGCCCGCCAGCAGGAGGCCGAGCTACGCCTCCTGGAAATCAACACTCGCCGCCTCGAGGCCGAGAATGCCGCTGCCCGCACCGGACGCAAGCGCAAACTTGAGAAGTTCGAAGACACGGAAGCCAACAAGTGGCTCACCTTCCGCCTCCATGTGGAGGCCACCTTCTTGGGGTCCAAGGATACTGAGGCTACCAAGAAGCTGGAGGTGAAGCACGCCATGGTGGGCGCGGCCCTCCGCACCATCAATGAGGTGGACCTGTTCCTGGCGGATGAGAGCTTCACTCTCAAGCACCTGCTCGACGCCTACGAGAGGTTCTTTGTCACGGCCACGTCCTCTCAGGTGGCCCGCATCGCCCTCGAGACGGCTCACCAGCACCCCGATGAAGGAGTCCCACAGTGGCATGCCAGGTTGCGCAGCATCTTCGTCCGTGCTAAGCCAGAATTGGCCAAGGAAGTGAGACCTACCCGGACCTGATCCGCATGTTTGTGACCAAGCTACACCGCAAGCCCGAATCCGAAGCCTCAGGCGACTCGGCACCGGGAAACGACTCGACCCAATTGTAGAGAGCTCCAGCCGGGTCCCCTCATGAGTGCAGCTAGGCAATCACCCTCACTCCTTCTCAATCCGGCCTGCAGTGGTGCGAAACCTCTCTATGGATTTCAACTTGTTAGGGCCGTTCCTGAGCCACCATCGCATCGACCAGCTTCACTCCCAAGGGACCCTCCGGGTGCACGGGAAACAGTGTCGTTGGTGGGCGCTCTCCAACCCGCTGCGACCCAAGAGGAGTACGAAGTCCGGATTTTGCGGCCCGTCCAGATCCCGGCCCGCACTGTCACCTTGGTGGCCGCAGTGGCAACCCACTGGCCTCACGGATCCACGCGGTCCGCCGCCCTCGAGGCAGAGCCCCAGTTCGCCGCGCAGACGCAGTTAGCACCTTGGAGCGTCGCGTTAGTCCAACCAAAGGCCGGCGGGACCCTGTCGGTCAGGGTGTTAAATCCCTTGGACCACCCGCTCCGTCTGAAGAATCTGGGGTCAACCCCTTGGTGCAAGCCGTGCGTGCGTCCACCGTCGCGCGCGACGCCGGTCAGAAGCAGCCTGAAGTCGACTCAGCTCGCCGCTATGAGCAAGTCAACTTTATCATTGACACCTTCAAACTAAAGGACAATGAAATGCTCAAGGGAAACCCTAAGTGGTTGGCCCAGGCTGCCGCGTTGCTCGCTGCCCATGTGAAGGCCTTCTCCCTTGACGGCCGCACCGGACAGACCAAGCTGGTCGAACATGCAATCGACTTCAAACCCGGGACGAAACCCATCAACATCCGTCGACGGCCTATCAACCCGAATCTCGAAGTTTCCCTAGAGGTCATGCCGGCCTACATCGACCTCATCCGCGAGTGGCCACTGCCTACCACCCGGAAGCAACAGTGGATATTCCTTGGCAAGGCCAACTACTACCGATCCTTCATCGAGAAGTATCAACACGTCGCACCCTTGTCCGACAAGCTCTCCAAAGACGATAGCACCAGCGACAACTACGTCTTCCAGCCCACTCCTGAGTACCGGGCCGCCTTCAACGAGCTCAAGAGCAGATTGACCTCGGCGCCCGTACTGGCTTACCCTAAATTCGCTTCATCCAACCCTTTCATCTTGGACACTGACTTCTCGCAAGAAAACATGGCCGTTTTAGGGGTTCTCTCCCAAGTTCAGGATCGCAAAGAACGGGTCATCTTATACGGCGCCAAGAAGCTGAACGCGGCTCAGAGCAATTACTCCGCTAACCAGGGCGAGCTGGTGGCGGTAATAATCTTCATCAAACAATTTAAATATTATTTGCAACATCGCCGTTTCATCCTGCGCACTGATCATCGGGCCCTTCTCTGGATTCGCTCCATGGAGGCCCCTACGGGCATGCTGGGCCGATGGCTCGACACCATTTCCAACTACGACTTCGAAGTGGTTCACCGGGCTGGGGTCAAGCACGGCAATGCCGACTCCCTCAGCCGTGCTCCTCATTTAGAGTCGCGAGGAGATCACATCAGCTCGGATGTATCGGATGACGACTTTTTCCGGGTGGCCAACCTAAAGCTGATCCCTACTAAACCAGATATTGTATCCTGGACTTCCCAAGATCCTAACAACTATGGCGAGCCGGAATGAGCACAACTTGCTAGCTCAAAGTCAGTGTCAAATCTGTTCCTTTATTGCAGTACTCGCACTTATATATCTGTCGCACAAGGTTACGGCACTATCATAAGAGTGAGTGTTGTTAGGCGGAAGCAGGAAAGGGGTTAGTTGCGTAAAAGAGTGATTGCCAGGAAGTCAAAAGTACAATATCCCTCCCCATGGTAAAAAGATTTAGGTGGTGACGTTATTGGGAATTAGGTCATGGTCCTGATTTTTAGTTTGTCGGAAGAAAGTCATTACGCGGAAATTCTTGAAGGCGTAGGAGTAGACCAGGAGAACCAAAACTAGGGAGATGACAGCAACGATGGCAATGATGATTAACGTCTCATTCCAAGTTGTGACTGGTTCAAAATGGCTTTTGAGGAAAGCCAGAGAATGTGGGTCAGTTGGAGGTAAAGTGGAGTTGATCTGGCTTAGAGTCTTCAGAATGTCGTCTGGTGACATATTGTGACCAAGCTGGAGAATTGGGACATTCCATTTGTAGGTTTCCATAGTCTTCTCCACTCTGATTTCTATGCCCCCAAACAACGTGAAGTGTGGAAGCTCAACATTGCAACCCTCTTCTAACTTGAAATGATGAAAGTGGTGTAGTTGGTTAGTTTTCGTGGTGCCATTGCTGCATGTCAGTTGGAAATAAGTTGGATCCTCAGTAAAAGCAGAAAACTCGTTGTTCCCAAATGGAAGGATGCAATCGGTAGCTTGCCGTATTGCCAGTTTACAAGTTTTTAAAGCTTGATTGTGGTCTGCAAGATAGAGGGACATTACGCAAGAAGGCTGATTTCTTTTGGCCAGATAGGATATATGGGGACAGATATAGTAGTTGTGCACCTTTTCACACATAGAGATGTCCGTGTGGGATAGCTCAAAGTGCGATCCGGATTCTTCGTGTAAGGCCAACATGTCATGTTCTGGATGAACTTCTACAGTTAGGCCTGGCGTGATTTCAATGGGGAAGGGCAAGTAGCGATAGAGTGTCAAAACCTGATCTTCATTGGTAAGTGGCACATGTACAAGTAGGTTAAATCCGTCCACGTCAAAGATTATGGAAGTCTCAAGCTGGTATAGGTAATGGGGGTCAGTAACAATTGGCTGTAAGCCCTTGTTGCGTGCCATCTTCGCGACCACTTTTAAGGAGCTGGAGGCTTCCTCGTAAGAGAGTAAGCCATGGGCAAGTCTGTGACTGGCGCCGGCAGCTGCTGCAGCGACATACAAGTCAAGCTTATTTTCAATCAGGCTAAGGATGTGGTCAGATTGCATGGCTAGAACGGTGACTTCTATTTCTAGCTGGTTCTTGCTTACCAGGTTGGAAACAGCAGACAAGGCTTCTCTTAGTTTAGCAATGTCTACCCTGTTTAAGCGGACGTTTTCATTAGTCTTACCAAGGAGGTGTATTATTTTGTCCTGGCGGAAACCCAGCTTGTTGTTGTTTCTGGCAAGGTTGTCTATCTTTCCTTGGTCAAGTAATCCGAATAGAACAAGTTGCAGAGCGATAAAGTACAGGTGTAGGTTCATTTCTTCTTCGTGTATTTCTTGTATTCAACTGGCCTGGAAGGTAAAACTGGATCTTGTATCTCGATATTTTTTGCAGCCGCAGCTCTACGGGTGGTAGCGGGTTGTTCGGTGGGAGCAGTAGCCTTCTTATAGGAACGGGCTTGGCGTTGGGCTTCAGGGTCGAGGGGGACAACCAGGTTGCCTAGCTCGGTACCAAAATCAGATAACGGTGAAATACCTTGCCGTAACCGCTGAAACAGCCCTGTGGGTTGATTATCAGTAGCAGATTCTGGGCTTGGTGGTTCCTCTTTAACGTTAGGCCGAGTGAAGTCAGTTGCAGACTCTTGATCAGTATCAGTTTTGATCGGGATGGGCTGCGGCGGAGGTGCCAGAGGGTTAAGAATGGTGATGTCGTCGTCTTCAATCCTTATATAGCCAGATTTTGTTTCTGAGGCATGCGTTTCATTTTCTTCTGCACGAGTTGCGACGTCTGGCTTTGGGTTGTCGGGCAAGGCGCTTGACTGAGTAGGCCCAGGCATGTTGGCTGCGGATTTGCAAATTCGCAATCTGTCTTTGTGCACATATCTTGTTTTCTTTGTCTGCATGTGTTGGATGAGCGCATTCTCATCTTGCAGACCCACAATAACATACATGCCTTCCCAAGGGGAATTAATTTTAGGGTTAATCTTGCGTAATTCAGGTCTGTGTAGCCACACTAGCATACCTTCCCTAAAGTCTTCTTGTTTTACCTTTGCATTGTGCTGTGCAGTGTACAACTCCTTGTAGTGAATGTTGTTTTCTGCGGCCACTCGTCGCGCAATTTGGAGACGTTTTCCAATTTCGTCTTTGTAGCTATCACTGTAATACTTGTGGTCTACCACATTTGGATCCATGTATGGGGTCCTGGGGTGTACCCCAAACAGAAGGAAGAACGGGCTCATTTTCGTTGCTTTACTAACGCCCACATTGTAGCTCAGTTGCAATGCTGGTAACATTTCTTCCCAGTCAAGCGTCGAATCCAAGTCGAGCGTTTTCTGCAAATAGCTAATGATATGCTTATTAATTACTTCAGCCGCGGCGTTAGTTTGGGGGTGTCTGGGGCTAGTTTTCTTCTTATCAATTTGCAGTAGCGAGAACAGTTCATCATTGACCTTTAAATTCCTTACCACCGTCGGTTACCAAAATGCATGGTGATCCATAGCGCGAAATCCACCTGTTGAAAATGCCTCGGCTAACTGTCTCTGGAGTCTTGTCTGGCAATGCCACAAATTCGGCATATTTTGTGAAAGCATCCGTAATGACTAGGATAAACTTCTTTTGTCTACCTGATGTTCGTAGTGGTCCGAAGAGATCACAGTGCACTCGTTCAAACGGCCCTCTAGGTTGTGATAGCGGGTTTAAGGGAGTGTTGGGGTGTTGTGACTTTAGCTTGCTTTTGTCACATTTCCAGCATGAGCCAATGTATTCTTCCACGTCAGCCACCATCTTTGGCCAGAAATATTGTTCTCGTATTCGTTCACAAGTTTTGTAAACTCCTTTATGGCCAACGGCAGCATGAGCAGCACTAATGATGTCAGCCTGGCATATAGCCGGTGCACAAATAACCCGGCGGCCTAGTTGTCCAATTGTTATCAGCAAGATGTCATCTTTGAGTTCACAATGTCTGGCATATCTATTCACAATTCGCTTCAGTTCGGGAGTAGATGGCGTCAAATTGGTCTTGATCTTGGCGATCAGAGCGGAAAGCACCGTGTCTGAATTCTGCAGCTGCTTCATGACTTCCAAATCCTCTAAGGCTTCTGTAGAGACCCCATACACACAGGCGTTGATTTGGCGCAAGGCCTCGGGCACATTTCTAGAACAAAAGTCAGCAGGATTTTTGTCACCTGGACAATATTGGACTGTAAATGAATGCTGTATCATGAGGTCCTGGAGGCGAGAAAGTGTGCGAGTATGGGTCTTGTTGAGCTTCTCCAAGGGTTTGTGACGACTGTACTATGTGACCTTGGTTCCAGTAAGGTAGCCAGCATAGTGTTCAATCGCCCAGGTGCAAGCCAATAGTTCGATTAGATAAGGTGTCTAGTTCTTCTCGTGCTTCAGGAGCCTCCTTGATGCATAGCTGATTACCCTAGGCTCGTTGATTTGGTACTGGATCAACACAGCGCCCAGTCCACCATCCAAACTGTTGTCCACAGTGCCTTGGGAACCATCCACATATAAATGGTAGTCGAGCTCAGGCTTGGGGTAAGCCAACACAGGCTCACTACACAAAAGCTCCTTCAATTTCTGAAAAGATTGTGAGGCTTGAGGGGGCAGAGGGCCAGAGCGCCAGCTTGAGTCCTTGCAGGTTAACTGTGATAACACATGTGAGTGCTTGCTAAACCTTGGAATGCAGGACCGAAAGAAATTGCATAGTCCCAGAAATTGCCTTATCTCACGGACAGTGGTAGGTGGAGGAGCATCTTCTATGGCTTGTAATTTCCTCTTATTAGGTTGGTAACCCGTAGGTGATAAGGTGAAGCCTAGATAAGTGCACTCAGTAGTTCCAAAGGAGCACTTGGGGAGGTTGATTTTCAGATTTGCTTTTCGAAGCCGCGTGAAACATTCCTCCAAACCTGCAATCATGTCATTGTGATCAGTTCCCTTGACTAAAATATCATCCAAATAAAGCAAAACTCGTTTGGGAGTCAGGTGTTCAAACACTTTCATCATCATACGCTGAAATGATAGGGGCATGTTGCAAAGTCCAAACGGTGCCCTGCAGTATTGGAATTGGCCTCTCCCGGGGATAGTAAATGCAGTCAAGTGTTTGGAAGATTCATCCATTTGCATTTGGTGAAAGCCATTGCGGAGGTCTAATTGTGAGAAAAGTTGGGTTCCTGACCTTCCAATGTCATCGATGCATTCGGAGATGAGTGGGAGGCGATAGCTTGATGGCTCTGTTTTGGCATTCAGGCCTCTATAATCAATCACTGGTCTCCAGCCTGTCTGTCCATCTGGAAGTTTTCTTGGGACACAGAATATTGAGGAATTCCATTCGGAGTCAGATGGCTCAATTATTCCCATTTTCAGCCATTCGTCAACACTTTCACTGATGTGCTCCAAATGTTTCTGAGGGATCGGAAATTGTTTGTTGAACACTGGGTTCTTGTTAGTCAGATTGATCTTGTGCTTCATTAGGGTACATTTACCCAAGTCGTATTCTGAAATGGAAATAACGTCAGAATTGTTTAAGAGCAGTTTTAAATAATTCTGACGCTCATTAGGAGTCAAGTGGTCAAGTCTGGCATGCTTGTTAATATACTCCTTCACCATGGGATCATGCCTAGGTGGCTGTACCGAAGTAGAAATGCTGGAAACACAAGCAAATACATCATTAAACGGTACAAAATTGGATAAATCAACGTTGACAAGTTCACCAATTTTTAGCCCCTTTTTCAGTGTAGTGGGCTCCAATCCAGGGTTGGTAATCTTCACAGTAGCGAGTCCAAATTCGTCTGTTCGGAGAAGGCAGTCGTCTGCGCACACCATGGAATCCTCGAAGTTTCTGAGTTTGAAACATCCTTCAAAATTAGGTTGTCGTTTGCGTTGTTCATCAGTAATTAACAGTTTGACAGTTGCTACGCTTCTGGCAGGCAGAAAGGTGTCATTGTGCACGACAGCAGCGGTTGGCGAGGTTTTCTCATAGTGAACAGCCATAGAAACAGGGTCGTAGTGCAAACCAGCAGCATGGATAATGTCTACCCCTAGGATGCCTTCTACGTTTAAGGAGTCACAAACATAAAAGTTGCACAGAGTTTGTTTTCCTTTGATGTCACATGGCAGCTGATAAAGTCCAAGTATTCGCAGCGGCGTACCGGACGCACAGGTAGCTCTTAGCGGGGATGCAGTTAGCACTTTTTGAGGCCTCTTGTCAATGGGAATCTTTCTAAAGGTGGTGCGTGACAACAAGCTGATATTAGCACCAGTATCGTAAAGGCAATTGAAGTTTGCTCCGTGGCAAGTTACAGTCAAAAATGGCCGTTTATTGGTAACAGGTCGACTTACAGTCATGGTTGTGAAGTATGAGAGTAGCATCGAGAATGTTGAAGCGGCCAGACCAGGGCGGCTCGTCGGCTGGAGCACGGGACGGCCGCCTACCAGTTTAAATCACCTTGAACTTCATGAGCTTGCTTCCCTTCACTGGCCCTCTTGCTTCCAGGCTTGGGTTTATATAGATTGTTCTTCTGATCTCTTTTCTTGCTGAAACACTCCGTCTCTCGGTGGCCTGGAATGTCGCAATACCAGCATTTAAGGCGATTACCCTGGGAGGTCCTAGGTGGTCTGCGTTCCCCAAGGCGACCTTTGACAAGGTCAATGAATTTCTCCACCGTATTTTCGAGGCTCTCTTGATTCTTGGGTTGGGCCGGTTGATCTTCCTTATCTTGAATCTTGATGGCATTAACCTCTGGTGGTGGTACTGAAGCCTTCTTGTCATTGGAAAATGAAGCTTCCACTCTTGATGCGAAGCCAACTATATCTTCCAACTTGGTGTATTCTTGGACCACAACCTGCGACTTGATAGTCTTGATGAGCCCGTGTACAAATCGGCGCTTCACCATAAATTGGTAGGCCTCATTCTTCGCCAATTCCTGGACCTCTGGCAGTTTACCCGCGGCAACCAGAGTGGTGGGGGTGTTCTCCAAAGGTGCGAAGTTCTCCATTAAGGTCAGGGTCCCAGTTTTGACCCTATCAAAGAAGTCCTTGACTGTCTCATTAGGCTCCTGTACCAAGGAGTCTTCAATTACCGCCGATTCTTCAGCCAAGGTGCACACATGGTGGAAACGAGCAAGAAAAATCTTCTTCAATCCATTAGGCCCCTCCCAAGTGGAGGGCGTCTGCTTCTCCTCAGCCAAAATATTATACCACTGACCTGCTTTGCCTTTCAAGGCCAAAGCTGCATAACTTGCAGTGGCTTCATCACTCCAGCGGGGTTGTTCAGCAGCAGCAGCCCCTTGGTTGACAATTGTACGCAGGTGGTCTATGCGTGTCACCCAGGCTCGAGGTCCAAGCTTGTCCGTCGATCGGTCTCCAGAAAACTCAGGCAAATCGATTGCCTTGATTGCCCTGTTGGCCATGGCAGTAGTGCTGTGACTGCCCAATTGATCCAATTTGCCCGCAGGCTCCTCTTGATTACCAGGCTCCACTGGTACGTCTTCTTCACCTGCAACTCGTCCTGAGCCAGGCATATACACTGACTATGTTCCGGCGCAAAGTCTGCTCTTTTGCAAGCAAGCAAAAAGGGCAGAGTCCCTCCCCCAGGTTAAAAACGAGGACGTGAGGTCGAAAACCAGATGCCACCAATATTGTATCCTGGACTTCCCAAGATCCTAACAACTATGGCGAGCCGGAATGAGCACAACTTGCTAGCTCAAAGTCAGTATCAAATCTGTTCCTTTATTGCAGTACTCGCGCTTATATATCTGTCGCACAAGGTTACGGCACTATCATAAGAGTGAGTGTTGTTAGGCGGAAGCAGGAAAAGGGTTAGTTGCGTAAAAGAGTGATTGCCAGGAAGTCAAAAGTACAATACAGAGTTGTGGGCCGCGGCCCAGGAGGAAGACGACGACCTGGTCCTCCTAAAACAGCTGGTTCGGCTGAAACAATCGCCCTCGAAAGAGAATCTCAACTCTGCATCGCCCCGAGGCCGCGTGTTGCTGGAGCAGCTCAATTCCATGACTCTGGACCAACAGGGCGCTCTCCGCCTGCTCGACAGGAAAAGGCAACTTTCGCGCCTGGTGGTCTGGTGGTACCTCGCAAATGGCAGGAAGCCAGCCTCCGTCACGTGCACAATACCATGGGTCATCAGGGGCGCGACTCCGTGGTCCAGCATTTCTACTTCCCCGGTATGACGCGCTTGGCTGACGAAGTCGTCAAATCCTGCCTCCTTTGCCAGCGATCCAAGCTGGCCCAAAAGAACCAGCAACACACCCTCCGATCGCATCACGCGGGATACCCGTTTCAAATCTTGAGCCTCGACTACGTGGGACTGTTCCAGCCTTCCTCAAACCGCCACCGTTTCTTGTTCACCGCCAAGTGTGTGTTCACCAAATGGATTGAAGCATTCCCGTGCAGCTCCAACGACGCCGAGACGGCGGTGCGGTTCTTGACCACCGAAATCATCCCTCGATTCGGCCTTCCACAAAGACTCCACACAGACCAAGGGACCCACTTCACGGCTCATCTCATGCGAGAGGTGTGTGCAGCTCTGGGGATACAGGCCACTACTACCCCTTCATACAACCCGCGCAGCAACCCGGTTGAGCGGGCACACAGGGACCTCAATGAATTGATCCGGAAGATGGTCAAAGGCCGATATGCGGATTGGGCCGAAGTTGTTCCCTTTGCGCTCCGCTCTTCGCACTTCGTACCACCAAGAACCGCTCTACGGGCCTGGCACCATACCAAATGGTTTTTGGTCGTCAACCCTCGACCAACTTAGACTTGATCTTCGGGGACCCGCAACCGGCAGTGGCAAAGGCCACACAGGCAGGCTGTTTTGCCAAGCAGCTCAAGGAACGAATACAGCTGGCGCATGAATGGGCATGGAAGAATATTTCCACCTCCATTGAACGACAACGCCGAGCCTACCACATGGACAAACGTGCGTTCTCTGTGGGACAAAAAGTGTGGTTGTTCACTCCAAAGGTCATTCCGCGAATCTCTAAAAAGCTGCAAACCTTTTGGACTGGACCCTGGACCATAGTGAAGCAAGTCAACGAGCTCACTTATGAGATCGCCCCCGATCCATCTTGGACTCGCACGCGAAACCAAGTCGTCTCGGTGGACCGCCTTAAGCTGTACGTCACGTACGAGCAAAACGACGACAATACACCTACAGCACCACCGGCCGAAGACGTGGACCTGTCCATGCTGGGCGATGAGTCCGCCGAATTCCTCATGGACCCGCCGGACGGACCCGTGACAGAATCTACCAGCGACCTCTCCACGCCGTACGAATATGCGGTGGCCCCGACAGATCGAGAGTATGGGTTTCCGGAAGCTAACAATGATCCTATTCCGGTTTTCAATGATGACCCGACTATACCTGAATATGACTGCACTCGATACGAGCCCGATCCGAACGACCGGTCCTCCACCCCAGAGAATGAGTCGGACACCGGAAACCTGCCTACGCTAAATACACCACCACTGCAAGAATCTTCTACTCGCGCAAATAGCCCACAACGCACCAGCACGGTAGCCAAAAGAAAACGCCGATCAAATGCTGAAATGCTTCAAGCCGACACAGAACAATTCTTAGGCGGGCCAGACGCATTCTCAAAGCAGTCACAATCAAAAACCCGTAGTGGCGACAGGCAAATCACACCAGACGATGACACATTACCACTGCACCACTTGCAGCCTGCTCCACCACCTATGCATCAAACAGCACGGTATCTATTGCCACCACTAGAACCTCGACCACTACCGCTCCGGCCATCCATTCCATCACCTATCAGGGAGGTGTCGCATTCAACATCCTCGTCGGCGCCATCAGCAGCTACAGCAGAAACGTGCGATGATGTGTTCCAGGACAAAAAATAACTACAGTGCACAACACCTACACCATCAATATTTTGCTCCCTCAAGACAAAGTTTGGGGGGGTGCGCACACATATTTCACATATATGCCAGATTTCACACATGTATCATAACTTGCATAATTCACATCTGCTCATGTTTATAAACCATGACGTTCGGCCGCAAGCAAACGCTAAAGACATATAATAATTGCTCCCTTTCTCTCTTGCAGTCTGAGTGACCAACTAACTACCTCTTAAAAGAATCTACACTTAGCACGCTACCTCAACCATGCATCCGGGCCATTGCTTGTGCAACCCTACACTGATGCTCATGGCATTCTTCATCTACAGCTATTGGATCCTCTTGAGCGAAGTGGCCCAAGCGGCAGCATTCCCGGGGCAATCGCCTCGCCCAGCAGACCTGTACACCCCAGACGCCAAGGTGACCTCGTTCACCACTTATGACTGCGCGCATCCAGACGCCATGCATGAGGCCATCGACTTGAGCCAGCCTGAACTCTGTGAAGACATCCGCAGCTCCTACCAATCACCAGTTAACATCACGATCCAGGTGTTACAGACCGCTTCGACCCTTTCCGTCAAGGCTTACCGATGCCGGGTACACATCTCGCGAGAAGTTACCCGCTGTGGATACGACAGCATTAGCTATGGGAGCCAGATGACTGGCGTAAATCGACCATATCTGGTGACGCCTCAAGCATGCCGAGATGCCGCCAAAACGCTTCCTCTTGGTGGAGAACAAAAGGTCCAGGTCACGCTCAACAACCCTGTGTCCTTGTCCTACTTCTCTAAGGGCGGGCTCGACAAGGATCACAAATGCACGACGACCACATTTACCAGCGGCGGGATCACCTTCTCCCGTTAAATGCAGAGACCACCACCATCCACGCCCTGGTGGAGCCCATCTACGGCAAGCTCAACACTGCGAACGGCCGGGTGGTTTTCTCCAACCACCTGACTGCCAATTTTCAGGATTTGATTGTGCAGGATGACGCGGAAGGCACCATTGTGTGGCCTAAACGCAAGGCTCCTCGCTGCGAGGGACGAGCTAATCGAGGTATACAAAGGGCCGGCCGTACTGTATCCTCATCGCAATTCATCCAGCCTCAGCAGCAACACTGGCCACCTGGGAGACCTACTCCTCCTTGCCCACGAAAAGGAGTCGCGGTTCGCGGGGTTTGTCTTGAAAGGTGTGCAATCTATGTGTCAGCGGCGGCTCTTCACCACACAGCTCCGCGACTTCGCGGTCTTGATCATTGGACCAGGGGATTGGCCTCTCGAGGCCAAGTACCTTCATCCCGAGGACATGGATGGTGCGAACATCCAAACCCAGCTAGCGTTCGTGCACTCGCAGCACGCACTACATATCCAGGACCGCTTCAAGTTCCTCCAGGAGCTCATCTGCAAAAATGAACGCTCGATTTTGCACTCCAAACTCCAGAGCATGGCTTCCGGCTCTTCGTCATACGCCACCCTCGACAGCCACGGGCCAGGCCACCTGGTTACTCGCACGGGGCCGTGGCCTACGTCACGTCTTGCTACCCGGTACAAGCCGTCACACGGTCCATTGCCAACTGTACACAAGAAATCACGGTGCTGGTGAACAACGAAACCCGGTTTGTAGACCCCCTCTCCTTCGTGCTGACCGACCGGCCCAGTGTGGTCCCATGCGACTCGATCACCCCGATCAAATGGAAGATCCACAACCAGTGGATGTGTGCCACGCCTCAGATTCACGCCTGCATTGCCCCGACACAGCTTAACCCCATGTCGGATGCGGCGCCCCGGAGTGGACATTACGACATCAGCCGAGGACTAGGAGGTGGCGTGTTCTCCGCGGAACAGCGAGCCAACCACATCCTCTACCTCCACCTTTTCAGCAGCCGGGAGGCTGTGGTAAATACGATCACGAGCAATGTGCTACATAACTCCCTTATCACAGGCAGTCGGTCGACCACACTATGGACACAAGAGGACATAGACCAGATGGTAGACCACGTTGGCAGCGATCATTCCGTTCTTTAGTTCAGTGGGAAAATACTATTCCTACTTTACGGGAACCCTCATCACCATCGGCCTGATCAAGCTGATCCTCGGCGCCGTCATTCGAATGGTTATCCTATACCGGCGGCGGGGACTGGGCTGGTGGATGTTCTTGGCCCTATGGCACACGGCCTTCCTCATGGTAGAGATGCCGTGGCGAATGCTCACCAACTTGGGGCATGACCAGATTTTGTTCCCTGGTGGAGACGACGGCGATGAGGACCAACCTCCAATGCGTGGCAGACGTCGACCTTGAACCCGGGCTGGACCCGAAGCGTACCGGCTGGCGGCCCTCAGCGATGGAGATGAAGAGGACGAATACCCCGACGATGCGCCGCCGAAATACGGGTCTGCGGAGCAAGGGGAAGCCGATGAGCTCCGCCGGTCTGGATTCCGCCAGCAGATGAAGGAGGCTCTCTTCAAGGAACAAGATGGCCTCTATCGAAACCTCCAGGCTCAGGTCGACGCCCTAGCGAGACAGAACGAGACAATGCACAACTACATTATGGCTGTGCTTCCCTCTGCCCCGGCGCCTAACACTGTGGCCTCTGCAACCTCTACGCCCTTGAAGTCGCCAATGGAAGGAGGAGCCACTGCGGGCCCACCTATCTCCCCAGTACCTCCGGCCACGGGATCCCCCAGGCATCGGGTACCAGCATTGCGCCGTGAGGACACGGCCACGCTTCAATAGGGGGAAATTGTAGCAGGATCCTGAGCCTGCGTGCCTGCGCTCTCGCCTCCCTCCTGGGGCGATACCACTATTGTATAAGGCAGTAAATAAATGACCATGCTCGAGCGAACAGCTCGACGAGATATTCCCTAATACACAGTAAGGTCTACAAGTTAATAAGGCGTAGCGCGTTGGTCTCAAGAGTGTTCGAACCCCTACAGTCGTCTCTCATGCCCACTGTGATACAAGAGGCACAATGTGAATTTTCGGGGTTAACTTTGGAGCAAAATTGAGGGAACTTCCCCAGGATGAATTTTGTTCATTTTTTGCACAGAGTCAGCCAAAGATGAGTACTTACAAATAAAAAATGGTCCATTTTTGTTTGGAGCCAGATATTGTCTGTCAAAGTTTTGCTAATTTTAGCCAATGTAACTTTGTTATACAGACTTCAGATTCATGACCTAAAAATGAAATTTTATTATAATTATAACATGTTGTGAGCAATATAGGATTATACACCTCTAGGCTGGAGGATAACACGAATTATTTTTTAGTGTCAAGTGACAGATCACGAGTGAGCGGAGCGAACGAGTGATTGGCACGCGACACTAAAAAATAATGAGTGTTATCCTCCAGCCTAGAGGTGTATAATCCTATTACTATTAGCTGCCCCCAGCATTTCAAGCAATACCTGAAAGTCAATTAAGAAGTCCTTTTCTTGCTCTTTTTTTGCAAGATATGCCTTAAATTTTGGGGTTCGCTTTATTGCAGACAGCTCATCAAAGTTGACCGAGCGGTCTAGCTGGCACCGGCCGGGCTAGCTAGTGGCCGCTGCACACAGCAAGCGTGAGCTCATCTAAGCTGACCCAGCAGTCTAGCGTTCAACATGCACCTGTTGTGTCTTGCGACCATGCCGCGCCGGCCCGTTTGGCCATGTTTTTTAAGCGCTTGATCCTAAGTAATTTTTGTAATCAATTTGATGGCTCAGCGGTAGAGCCTCGGCGCGCTACCCGGGTGACCTGGGTTCGGTTCTTACTGCCTCCTCCTTCCTTTTTTTCATTGATATTTAAATAAGATAGATGGCGCACCTATAAATTGAGATATAATGATCATTATCCACTTGTAGATGGATAATGTTCATTATCATCCTGCGAGCCAAAGAGGATCATGGAAATTATAAGGTCGGAGCTTATGTACTGCTCAGCCGTCTCAGCTAATAGTAATACTTATTACTATTAGCTGAGATGGCTGAGCAGTACATAAGCTCCGACCTTATAATTTCCATGATGCTCTTTGATTCGCAGGATGATAATGAACATTATCCATCTACAAGTGGATAATGATAATTATATGTCAATTGATCTGTGCGCCATCTATTTCATATCCATATAAAAGAAAAAGCAACGGAGGGTGGCAAGAATCGAACCGGGGGCAACCGAGTAAGGCGCCGAAGCTCTACCACTGAGCTATCAGTGTAACCATAAAAATAATGGTTTTTTGTCGTTCTTGATAGAGCTAGATGAGCGGCCAAACGGGCCGGCACAGGCTGCATCATATCTGTATGTCACCAGCAGTGCTGAGCTAGTGGTCATAAACAGGCCAGATGGGTCATGCAAGCAGTACTAGCAAGCGCAGCAAAAACATGGCCGTACGGGCCGGAGCGTCATGGTGGCAAGACGCAACAGCAACAGATGCATGTTGATGGCTAGAACGCTGGGTCAGCTTTGATGAGCTCTCACTCGCTATCTTCAATAAAGCGAATCGCAAAATTTAAGGCATACCTTGCAAAAATCAAGCATAAGAACTTTCCTAAATTCAATATGAGCCAATGCTTGAAATGTTGGGGGGGTCAAGATGATGTATACTTATAAGGTGAGTTCTTATCGCTGCTTTACTATAGCGCACAGTCTGACTGAGCTGTGGTAGGCTTTAAGATGAAATTTCAATAGAATTTTGTGGATTTCACTTCCAAAAATTTCCTTAATCCACCATAAATTAGCAAAATGTGCCTAAATCGCAACTTTTTTTTATAAAAACAGAACTTATCTGGGAGCTCTGTTTAAAAAGCGAGATATTAGCCCGCTCGCTTCCATCACTGACGTCACTTGAGCTCACGCGCTATGTTGTAAGAACTACTAGCGCCACCGCAGCTAAGACAAACAGATTTGGTGATTTTAGCATGCAAAACTTGCGTCAAGAACTCACTTACGAGACCCCCCGGGGGGGGGGGGGGGGGGGTAGCTAATAGTAATAGGATTATACACCTCCCCACAAACCAAAATCGCGTTTTCAATATCAAAACATAGTAGTTGATATTTAGATAATTTTCAACTCAATTCTCACATAAGGTCGCCTACTATTTGTCAAACTAGGAGATGAATTTAAGATTTCTAGTAGTTGTGTGCTAATTGATGATCAAATATATATCTCAATATATATTTAAGATTTTTAGTAGAAGCAAGGTTGACGTCGCTAGAAATAATGAAGGAGCTAATAAGATGTACTATTTATCAAATGAAACACTCAATATAAACTTGAGATGTATGCTCTAAATCTAGTCTTCTATGTTTCATATTGGTAAACTAGCCCTAAACTAGGAGATGGCCAACAACAGTCATTTGGGCCTTCTGGGCCTTTTTGCTAAAATAAGTGGGCATGTATTGCTACCAGCTATGTTAAATCCTTAATATTAGAATATTTTTATTATGTAAATATTAGGTTTGTATTGGTATGTTCATATTGACATATCTATAAAGCATTTTAGCAAAAGTAGCAACAAGTCCTTCCTCAATAGAGTCAGCAGAAGTCTTGCTGCCGCCATGCTGATCTCGTAGGTTTAGTGACCTCATGATTCTTTCAATTCGGAAATGTTTGACTCCTAAAAATCCAAGTCTAATAATAAAATATATACAGCATCTAAGAAGATTCAGTACCTCTAACAATCCAAGCAAACAGCCCAATGGCAAGCAGCCCTTCCTCGGTCATAATGGGGAAAGTCACTTTTTCAAATGCTTCATCATATTGACAAGACGAGTTCAAGATATTTTCTGCACGATTTAATTTTGGCCGTCACACTTGAATTTTCATTTAACAAGTGATGATTTCACAACAATTATTTGAATAATACTTCAACGGATTTTTTTTTACTTCTGTTTTTTCTAATGGAAATGTTGATATATAGTTGTTGTGTAATGGATGATTACTACTAGTTGGCTAAAGGACGAAACATCCAGTCCATTCATGAACTAAGACAAGATCTCAACTGTTTTCTAAAAATATTAAAGTAGAAGAAATTATCAAGATATATAGTTTTTGCTTGGCATGACAAAATTGGGATCAAGATATATCAAAATACCTAGAAGTGCTTCACTAAAAATTATCTAATGATTCCTAAGAAAACCAAAAAATTGAAATCTAGGAGATGTCTCCCGATATCTAGTTTCAGAAAATTGAGATTTTGGTTTGTGGGGCTCTAGGCTGTCAGATAACACTCATTATTTTTTAGTGTCGCGTGCCAATCACTCGTTTGCTCTGCTCACTCGTGATCTGTCACTTGACACTAAAAAATAATTCATGTAATCATCCAGCCTAGAGGTGTAAAATCCTATATTGCTCACAACATGTTATAATTATTGTAGCTGGAACTTGAGTATACGGGTGTGCTCGTGGGCGCGCAATGAGCTGCAAGGCGAAGGCCGGAAAGGCTTGGCTCCTGGAGAGCCGGTCAAGGATCACTGAGCAATGTACTAATGAGGGAAGTTAATCCCTTGACCCGTAGATGGGTCGGCTTCAGCTGCTTATCGCTGATCCGCTCACGGTCACTTTCGAGATCTGATATTGCCAGGCACAAAATATGGTCATAAATGGTCACTCTTGAGACCTAGCATGGTTGTTGCGCAAACACGGTTGTAAACAGTCCAAGCCGCTGGCCTCTTTATGGCCAAATTCCCAAGGTTGCTCCTAGTAACAAGGGAGATCAATTGCTATTTGCTTCAAACCCATGGCCAAGTTCCTCTGGGCTGGCTCCAGGTTCTGGAGGAGGAGTATTTCTTCCCGGCCCCGCCCTCGGCTTCCTGGGCATACCTCAACTTGCATGCCAGCTCTGCAGTGAAGTGGAAACTCGAGATGTGCCATTGGAGACATGGGCGTGGCCCAGACCCAGCTTCAAACCCATGGCCAAGTTCCCCTGGGCTGGCTCAAGGCTCTGGAGGACAAGTATTTCTTCCCGGCCCCGCCCTCGGCTTCCTGGGCATACCTCAGCTTGGCTGCAAGCGTTGCAGTGAAGTGGAAACGCGAGACGAGCCATTGGAGACATGGGTGTGGCCCAGACCCAGCTTCAAACCCATGGCCAAGTTCCTCTGGGCTGGCTCCAGGTTCTGGAGGAGGAGTATTTCTTCCCGGCCCCGCCCTCGGCTTCCTGGGCATACCTCATCTTGCATGCCATCTCTGCAGTGAAGTGGAAACTCGAGATGTGCCATTGGAGACATGGGCGTGGCCCAGACCCAGCTTCAAACCCATGGCCAAGTTTCCCTTGGGCTGGCTCCAGGTTCTGGAAGGTTCTGGAGGAGGAGTATTTCTTCCCGGCCCCGCCCTCGGCTTCCTGGGCATACCTCATCTTGCATGCCAGCTCTGCAGTGAAGTGGAAATGCGAGACGAGCCATTGGAGACATGGGCGTGGCCCAGACCCAGCTTCAAACCCATGGCCAAGTTCCCCTGGGCTGGCTCAAGGCTCTGAAGGACAAGTATTGCTTCCCGGCCCCGCCCTCGGCTTCCTGGGCATACCTCAGCTTGGCTGCTTGCTTTGCAGTGAAGTGGAAATGCAAGACGAGCCAATGGAAACATGGGCGTGGCCCAGACCCAGCTTCAAACCCATGGCCAAGTTCCTCTGGGCTGGCTTCAGGTTCTGGAGGAGGAGTATTTCTTCCCGGCTCCGCCCACGGCTTCCTGGGCATACCTCAACTTGCATGCCAGCTCTGCAGTGAAGTGGAAACTCGAGATGTGCAATTGGAGACATGGGCGTGGCCCAGACCCAGCTTCAAACCCATGGCCAAGTTCCCCTGGGCTGGCTCCAGGTTCTGGAGGAGGAGCTTTTCTTCCCGGCCTGGGCAACCTCATCTTGCATGCCAGCTCTGCAGTGAAGTGGAAATGCGAGACGAGCCATTGGAGACATGGGCGTGGCCCAGACCCAGCTTCAAACCCATGGCCAAGTTCCCCTGGGCTGGCTCAAGGCTCTGAAGGACAAGTATTTCTTCCCGGCCCCGCCCTCGGCTTCCTGGGCATACCTCAGCTTGGCTGCTAGCTTTGCAGTGAAGTGGAAACTCGAGATGTGCCATTGGAGACATGGGCGTGGCCCAGACCCAGCTTCAAACCCATGGCCAAGTTCCCCTGGGCTGGCTCCAGGTTCTGGAGGAGGAGTATTTCTTCCCGGCCCCGCCCTCGGCTTCCTGGGCAACCTCATCTTGCATGCCAGCTCTGCAGTGAAGTGGAAATGCGAGACGAGCCATTGGAGACATGGGCGTGGCCCAGACCCAGCTTCAAACCCATGGCCAAGATCCTCTGGGCTGGCTTCAGGTTCTGGAGGAGGATTATTTCTTCCCGGCCCCGCCCTCGGCTTCCTGGGCATACCTCAACTTGCATGCCAGCTCTGCAGTGAAGTGGAAACACGAGACGAGCCATTGGAGACATGGGCGTGGCCCAGACACAGCTTCAAACCCATGGCCAAGTTCCCCTGGGCTGGCTCCAGGTTCTGGAGGAGGAGTATTTCTTCCCGGCCCCGCCCTCGGCTTCCTGGGCAACCTCATCTTGCATGCCAGCTCTGCAGTGAAGTGGAAATGCGAGACGAGCCATTGGAGACATGGGCGTGGCCCAGACCCAGCTTCAAACCCATGGCCAAGTTCCTCTGGGCTGGCTTCAGGTTCTGGAGGAGGATTATTTCTTCCCGGCCCCGCCCTCGGCTTCCTGGGCATACCTCAACTTGCATGCCAGCTCTGCAGTGAAGTGGAAACACGAGACGAGCCATTGGAGACATTGGCGTGGCCCAGACCCAGCTTCAAACCCATGGCCAAGTTTCCCTTGGGCTGGCTCCAGGTTCTGGAGGAGTAGTATTTCTTCCCGGCCCCGCAAACGGCTTCCTGGGCATACCTCAACTTGCATGCCAGCTCTGCAGTGAAGTGGAAACTCGAGATGTGCCATTGGAGACATGGGCGTGGCCCAGACCCAGCTTCAAACCCATGGCCAAGTTTCCCTTGGGCTGGCTCCAGGTTCTGGAGGAGTAGTATTTCTTCCCGGCCCCGCCCACGGCTTCCTGGGCATACCTCAGCTTGGCTGCTTGCTTTGCAGTGAAGTGGAAATGCAAGACGAGCCATTGGAGACATGGGCGTGGCCCAGACCCAGCTTCAAACCCATGGCCAAGTTCCTCTGGGCTGGCTTCAGGTTCTGGAGGAGGATTATTTCTTCCCGGCCCCGCCCTCGGCTTCCTGGGCATACCTCAACTTGCATGCCAGCTCTGCAGTGAAGTGGAAACTCGAGATGTGCCATTGGAGACATGGGCGTGGCCCAGACCCAGCTTCAAACCCATGGCCAAGTTCCCCTGGGCTGGCTCAAGGATCTGGAGGACAAGTATTTCTTCCCGGCCCCGCCCTCGGCTTCCTGGGCATACCTCATCTTGCATGCCAGCTCTGCAGTGAAGTGGAAATGCGAGACGAGCCATTGGAGACATGGGCGTGGCCCAGACCCAGCTTCAAACCCATGGCCAAGTTCCCCTGGGCTGGCTCAAGGCTCTGAAGGACAAGTATTGCTTCCCGGCCCCGCCCTCGGCTTCCTGGGCATACCTCAGCTTGGCTGCTAGCTTTGCAGTGAAGTGGAAACTCGAGATGTGCCATTGGAGACATGGGCGTGGCCCAGACCCAGCTTCAAACCCATGGCCAAGTTCCCCTGGGCTGGCTCAAGGCTCTGGAGGACAAGTATTTCTTCCCGGCCCCACCCTCGGCTTCCTGGGCATACCTCAGCTTGGCTGCTAGCTTTGCAGTGAAGTGGAAACACGAGACGAGCCATTGGAGACATGGGCGTGGCCCAGACCCAGCTTCAAACCCATGGCCAAGTTCCCCTGGGCTGGCTCAAGGATCTGGAGGACAAGTATTTCTTCCCGGCCCCGCCCTCGGCTTCCTGGGCATACCTCAGCTTGGCTGCTAGCTTTGCAGTGAAGTGGAAATGCAAGACGAGCCAATGGAAACATGGGCGTGGCCCAGACCCAGCTTCAAACCCATGGCCAAGTTCCCCTGGGCTGGCTCAAGGCTCTGGAGGACAAGTATTTCTTCCCGGCCCCGCCCTCGGCTTCCTGGGCATACCTCAACTTGCATGCCATCTCTGCAGTGAAGTGGAAACTCGAGATGTGCCATTGGAGACATGGGCGTGGCCCAGACCCAGCTTCAAACCCATGGCCAAGTTTCCCTTGGGCTGGCTCCAGGTTCTGGAGGAGGAGTATTTCTTCCCGGCCCCGCCCTCGGCTTCCTGGGCATACCTCAACTTGCATGCCAGCTCTGCAGTGAAGTGGAAACTCGAGATGTGCCATTGGAAACATGGGCGTGGCCAAGACCCAGCTTCAAACCCATGGCCAAGTTCCCCTGGGCTGGCTCAAGGCTCTGGAGGACAAGTATTTCTTCCCGGCCCCGCCCTCGGCTTCCTGGGCATACCTCATCTTGCATGCCATCTCTGCAGTGAAGTGGAAACTCGAGATGTGCCATTGGAGACATGGGCGTGGCCCAGACCCAGCTTCAAACCCATGGCCAAGTTCCCCTGGGCTGGCTCAAGGATCTGGAGGACAAGTATTTCTTCCCGGCCCCGCCCTCGGCTTCCTGGGCATACCTCAGCATGGCTGCTAGCTTTGCAGTGAAGTGGAAACACAAGACGAGCCATTGGAGACATGGGCGTGGCCCAGACCCAGCTTCAAACCCATGGCCAAGTTTCCCTTGGGCTGGCTCCAGGTTCTGGAGGAGGAGTATTTCTTCCCGGCCCCGCCCTCGGCTTCCTGGGCATACCTCAACTTGCATGCCAGCTCTGCAGTGAAGTGGAAACTCGAGATGTGCCATTGGAGACATGGGCGTGGCCCAGACCCAGCTTCAAACCCATGGCCAAGTTCCCCTGGGCTGGCGTAAGGCTCTGGAGGACAAGTATTTCTTCCCGGCCCCGCCCTCAGCTTCCTGGGCATACCTCAGCTTGGCTGCTAGCTTTGCAGTGAAGTGGAAATGCAAGACGAGCCATTGGAGACATGGGCGTGGCCCAGACCCAGCTTCAAACCCATGGCCAAGTTCCTCTGGGCTGGCTTCAGGTTCTGGAGGAGGATTATTTCTTCCCGGCCCCGCCCTCGGCTTCCTGGGCATACCTCAACTTGCATGCCAGCTCTGCAGTGAAGTGGAAACTCGAGATGTGCCATTGGAGACATGGGCGTGGCCCAGACCCAGCTTCAAACCCATGGCCAAGTTCCCCTAGGCTGGCTCAAGGATCTGGAGGACAAGTATTTCTTCCCGGCCCCGCCCTCGGCTTCCTGGGCATACCTCATCTTGCATGCCATCTCTGCAGTGAAGTGGAAACTCGAGACGAGCCATTGGAGACATGGGCGTGGCCCAGACCCAGCTTCAAACCCATGGCCAAGTTCCCCTGGACTGGCTCCAGGTTCTGGAGGAGGAGTATTTCTTCCCGGCCCCGCCCTCGGCTTCCTGGGCAACCTCATCTTGCATGCCAGCTCTGCAGTGAAGTGGAAATGTTCCCCTGGGCTGGCTCAAGGCTCTGAAGGACAAGTATTGCTTCCCGGCCCCGCCCTCGGCTTCCTGGGCATACCTCAGCTTGGCTGCTAGCTTTGCAGTGAAGTGGAAACTCGAGATGTGCCATTGGAGACATGGGCGTGGCCCAGACCCAGCTTCAAACCCATGGCCAAGTTCCCCTGGGCTGGCTTCAGGTTCTGGAGGAGGAGTATTTCTTCCCGGCCCCGCCCTCGGCTTCCTGGGCAACCTCATCTTGCATGCCAGCTCTGCAGTGAAGTGGAAATGCGAGACGAGCCATTGGAGACATGGGCGTGGCCCAGACCCAGCTTCAAACCCATGGCCAAGTTCCTCTGGGCTGGCTTCAGGTTCTGGAGGAGGAGTATTTCTTCCCGGCCCCGCCCTCGGCTTCCTGGGCATACCTCAACTTGCACGCCAGCTCTTATGTGAAGTGGAAACTCGAGATGTGCCATTGGAGACATGGGCGTGGCCCAGACCCTTCTTCAAACCCATGGCCAAGTTCCCCTGGGCTGGTTCAAGGCTCTGGAGGACAAGTATTTCTTCCCGGCCCCGCCCTCGGCTTCCTGGGCATACCTCATCTTGCATGCCATCTCTGCAGTGAAGTGGAAACTCGAGATGTGCCATTGGAGACATGGGTGTGGCCCAGACCCAGCTTCAAACCCATGGCCAAGTTCCCCTGGGCTGGCTCAAGGATCTGGAGGACAAGTATTTCTTCCCGGCCCCGCCCTCGGCTTCCTGGGCATACTTCAGCTTGGCTGCTAGCTTTGCAGTGAAGTGGAAACACGAGACGAGCCATTGGAGACATGGGCGTGGCCCAGACCCAGCTTCAAACCTATGGCCAAGTTTCCCTTGGGCTGGCTCCAGGTTCTGGAGGAGGAGTATTTCTTCCCGGCCCCGCCCTTGGCTTCCTGGGCATACCTCATCTTGCATGCCAGCTCTTCAGTGAAGTGGAAATGCGAGACGAGCCATTGGAGACATGGGCGTGGCCCAGACCCAGCTTCAAACCCATGGCCAAGTTCCCCTGGGCTGGCTCAAGGCTCTGGAGGACAAGTATTTCTTCCCGGCCCCGCCCTCGGCTTCCTGGGCATACCTCAGCTTGGCTGCTAGCTTTGCAGTGAAGTGGAAACTCGAGATGTGCCATTGGAGACATGGGCGTGGCCCAGACCCAGCTTCAAACCCATGGCCAAGTTCCTCTGGGCTGGCTTCAGGTTCTGGAGGAGGAGTATTTCTTCCCGGCCCCGCCCTCAGCTTCCTGGGCATACCTCAACTTGCATGCCAGCTCTTCAGTGAAGTGGAAACTCGAGATGTGCCATTGGAGACATGGGCGTGGCCCAGACCCAGCTTCAAACCCATGGCCAAGTTCCCCTGGGCTGGCTCAAGGCTCTGGAGGACAAGTATTTCTTCCCGGCCCCGCCCTCGGCTTCCTGGGCATACCTCAGCTTAGCTGCTAGCTTTGCAGTGAAGTGGAAACTCGAGATGTGCCATTGGAGACATGGGCGTGGCCCAGACCCAGCTTCAAACCCATGGCCAAGTTCCTCTGGGCTGGCTTCAGGTTCTGGAGGAGGAGTATTTCTTCCCGGCCCCGCCCTCGGCTTCCTGGGCATACCTCAACTTGCATGCCAGCTCTGCAGTGAAGTGGAAACTCGAGATGTACCATTGGAGACATGGGCGTGGCCCAGACCCAGCTTCAAACCCATGCCCAAGTTCCCCTGGGCTGGCTCAAGGCTCTGGAGGACAAGTATTTCTTCCCGGCCCCGCCCTCGGCTTCCTGGGCATACCTCATCTTGCATGCCATCTCTGCAGTGAAGTGGAAACTCGAGATGTGCCATTGGAGACATGGGCGTGGCCCAGACCCAGCTTCAAACCCATGGCCAAGTTCCCCTGGGCTGGCTCAAGGCTCTGGAGGACAAGTATTTCTTCCCGGCCCCGCCCTTGGCTTCCTGGGCATACCTCAGCTTGCCTGCTAGCTTTGAAGTGAAGTGGAAACGCGAGACGAGCCATTGGAGACATGGGCGTGGCCCAGACCCAGCTTCAAACCCATGGCCAAGTTCCCCTGGGCTGGCTCAAGGCTCTGGAGGACAAGTATTTCTTCCCGGCCCCACCCTCGGCTTCCTGGGCATACCTCAGCTTGGCTGCTAGCTTTGCAGTGAAGTGGAAATGCAAGACGAGCCATTGGAGACATGGGCGTGGCCCAGACCCAGCTTCAAACCCATGGCCAAGTTCCTCTGGTCTGGCTCCAGGTTCTGGAGGAGGAGAATTTCCCATGGGCCCCACCTACGGCTTCCTGGGCATACCTCAGCTTGCATGGAAACTCGAGACATGTGCTATTGGAGACATGGGCGTGGCCCAGACCCAGCTTCAAACCCATGGCCAAGTTCCTCTGAGCTGGCTCCATGTTCTGGAGGAGGAGTATTTCTTCCCGGCCCCGCCCTTGGCTTCCTGGGCATACCTCAGCTTGCATGCCAGCTCTGCAGTAAAGTGTAAACTTGAGATGTGCCATTGGAGACATGGGCGTGGCCCAGACCCAGCTTCAAACCCATGGCCAAGTTCCTCTGGGCTGGCTCCAGGTTCTGGAGGAGGAGAATTTCCCATGGGCCCCGCCCTCGGCTTCCTGGGCATACCTCAGCTTGCATGCCAGCTCTGCAGTAAAGTGGAAACGTGAGACGTGCCGTTGGAGACATGGGCGTGGCACAGACCCAGCTTCAAACCCCTGGCCAAGTTCCTCTGAGCTGGCTCCATGTTCTGGAGGAGGAGAATTTCCCACGGGCCCCGCCTACGTCCTCCTGGGCATACCTTAGCTTGGCCTCAATGTTGACTGCCAAATCTCTTGAAATTGGCCAATCCAAAACCTGAAAATAAAAGAAATAATTGTATTAACAGCTTTTAACTGAAGTTTTTTGTCACAATTCTCTCTATCATTCTGTGTCTGAAATCTCCTTTTGTAAGATCACACTTTTCATGATGATAATTTGTTTTTATGTGATTTGCCAAAGAAGAGGAGCATAAAAAATGTTCATAAATAATTTTGATGTCTGATTAATTGAAATAGAAAAGAGGATTTTGTTGTCTTTTTTTTTTGGAGAGGCTATGAGAATTTTGAAGTCCTTTTTAAAGATGAAGAATTGTGAATTTTGATTGTCATATATGAAGAAATGATGAGTTTTAAGGTCCAAAAGAAGAAGTTGATGCAGGCAGGAATGTCAGCTCAGTGGCATTCAAGGTTGAGTCCTCCTTGTTTTTGGGGCACCTGTGTAGGATAAATAAATTGTCAGTCTTATTCAAGCATGTGAATTAAGCCTCTCCCAACCAAACAAAAACAAAAAAACTACTGATTTAATACAAATTTACTACCAGTATAATCATCCGTATTTTCCCGGTTTACTACTGATTTATTTGTAACGATATCATAAAATATAAGCTTTTCAAAATACTGATTTGTAAAATTAATGTTACAGATTTCTAATCATTATTATTGGCTTCATGGCACTCTAGCGATGCCAAATATGTAGTTAATTTTTTCAAAAAATGTTTCATTTGCAAGTTAACAATGATTTAATTTTTGAATATAAAATTATTTTCAGTAGTTAATCTGTCAAATACTTGATTTCTACTCATTAAAACCTGTTTTTTTTCTAATTTTCGTGAATGCAAGCCTGTATTTTATCAGTAGTAAAACTGTTTTTTATTTGTAGTGTACGGTGAAACTGCTGATTTCCACCACACCCAACTCTACAGCAGGATATCTGTATCCATTTCCCTACTTCTGCCACCAAACTACTGAATATCTACCCATCATTTATAGGCAATTGACATTGAAACTGCTGATTTCCACCACACCCGCCTACAGCAGGATATCTGTATCCGGATCCCTATTTCTGCCACAAAACTACTGAATGTCTACCCCTCCTATATTGGTGATTGACAGTGAAACTAGAAACTTTGCATGCCTTAGATTTGATGACTCAATTCTCTTCTTCAGAGAACTTGTTCCATTCATCAGACTAGGTGATTGGTAATCATACATGTGGTCATGTGAATTATAAGCACTTAAGGCAATACCTTCTTTCCTAACAAATACATTTGATTATTTATGAAGTTTTACTTATTTATTCAAAAATAAGCATGAATGCTATTTTCAATAGCATATTTAGAGACTTATAGCTAAAAGCTATTAATACTTTTTTTCAAAATCTACAACTCAACAAAAGTTATTTACAAGACAATTTTCACAATATAATGATATGTAATCAGCGCCATCTCTGAATAGTTTACTAAATTTAATTCATGAAAACAGATAAAATACTGATTTACAACTGACCAAGTAAATCCGGTTCAGACTGATTTCAAACTGATTTAGTACAGATTTTTTAGCAAGGATGAAAAAGCGCACTAGCGAGTTAGGTGGCAGTAGATAATGTGTTATCTGCTGATATAAGACAGGTGGCGACAGCCATGTGCAAAGTTGCACTTCACCAAATTACTACTGCTGCAGTAAATCAGGTTCAGACTGATTTCAAACTGATTTAGTACAGATTTTTTAGCAAGGATGCACTGGGGAACTACCGAGTTAGGTGGCAGTAGATAATGTGTTATCTGCTGATATAAGACTGGTGGCGACAGCCATGTGAAAAGTTGCACTTCACCGAATTACTACTGCTGCAGTAAATCAGGTTCAGACTGATTTCCTACAGATATAATACGCAAATAATTATTAATTAACTTGAACGTGAATACTGATAAAAAACAGATTTCAAAATAAGTAGTAAATGGATTAAATACTGATTTAATATATATATGTATGGCAAATAAAATTTTTTCCTACTACTGATAAAAATTTTACAGTAGTATATAAGTAGTACAACTGTCAAAACCTAATTTAATACTTTAATAATACTGACTTAAAAAATTAACAATATTAAAAAAAATCAATTATTTTTCTTTGCTTGATCCTAGCAACATGATATAAGTTGAAAAAAATTGGTTTCCTAAAAAATTAGTAGAGTCTGTCAAAGAGCCAAAATGACGCAAAATCAAGTTTTAAAAAAATCATATCTCTTATGTTTGAAATGATATTTAAGTAAAAATTACATTTGTGTATACTAAATACCATGGAGAATAAATATGTGAGGATATTTTTTAAAAATTAACATTTTTAATTTTCAGATCCGTTTACTACGGATAAACTACGGATCATTTGTTTGGTTGGGCTATTACCTTCTTTTGCAGTAGGCTATTGCCCAACAGCCAGCTGCAGCAATGAGGCAGCTAACTGCCCCAAATGCCCACCCATAAATGTGGGCATTGCTGTAGCTTTGAGGTTGGCAAGGATCATAGTTGCATCTAGAAAGCATAATTGTTAGAATGACCAAAAAATAAACTCCAAATCCCATACCGATCTGTAGTGCAGACTTCATATTTAAAAATATCTGCATGTAGGGCGCTCATGATTACGCCGGCTTTCGTCATCGTTCCATTTTCGCACTGCAAAGAGGAGTTGTTGAATAGGAGAACCGTAAAATATTCCACTTGGGAAAAGCTTGCCTCAAGCTTTGATTAATGCCAAATCATATCTAGATGGCGCTGCACTCATACACAGAGGGCACTTCTCCTCCTCCAGAACCTGGAGCCAGCCCAGAGGAACTTGGCCAGGGGTTAGAAGCTGGGTCTGGGCCCCGCCCATGTATCCAATGGCACGTCTGGAGTTTTCACTTTACTGCAGAGCCGGCAGGCAAGCTGAGGTATGCCCAGGAAGCCGTAGGCAGGGCCCATGGGAAATTCTCCTCCTCCAGAACCTGGAGCCAGCCCAAAGGAACTTGGCCATGAGTTTGAAGCTGGGTCTGGGCCACGCCCATGTCTCCAATGGCACGTCTGGAGTTTTCACTTTACTGCAGAGCCGGCAGGCAAGCTGAGGTATGCCCAGGAAGCCGTAGGCAGGGCCCATGGGAAATTCTCCTCCTCCAGAACCTGGAGCCAGCCCAGTGGAACTTGGCCATGAGTTTGAAGCTGGGTCTGGGCCACGCCCATGTCTCCAACAGCACGTCTCGTGTTTCCACTTTACTGCAGAGCTGGCAGGCAAGCTGAGGTATGCTTGGAAGCCGAGGGCGGGGCCGGGAAGAAATACTTGTCCTCCAGAACCTGGAGTCACCCCAGAGGAACTTGGCCAGGGGTTAGAAGCTGGGTCTGGGCCCCGCCCATGTCTCCAATGGCACATCTCGAGTTTTCACTTTACTGCAGAGCCAGCAGGCAAGCTGAGGTATGCCCAGGAAGCCGTAGGCAGGGCCCATGGGAAATTCTCCTCCTCCAGAACATGGAGCCAGCCCAGAGGAACTTGGCCATGGGTTTGAAGCTGGGTGGTCTGGGCCACGCCCATATCCCCAATGACACGTCTCGAGTTTTCACTTTACTGTAGAGCTGGCGCTGAAAATACCTTCTTTTATTTCAAACTAAGAAATCATTGAAACCTCACCTTTTTCTTGGCATTTGGGATCTAGCAATTTGTGCCTTTTTGAGAGAATTGCTGCCTCTTTTCCTCATGTGTTTTCTGTAGCAATATTGGCTCCTTATTTCCGGCAATTTTTTCACGGGAATTGTGGCCTGTTTTGCACCAGAATTCGGGTCTGTTTCCACAGTAAGGCTCCAAGAAATCATGCCCTTTTTTACAAAATTCTTGGCTTTTTTTTCCAGGATAGCAGCCTGTTTTTCTTGGGGAATTCGGCCCACTTATCGGCTTGTTAAGAATTCGGCGCGCATTCAGGCAATGCAGCTGATGCAACTGAGTGACGTCACACTGCTTCGCTACGTAGTTAGCGCGCGGCAATTTGACGGAAAAATAATAACTCCATGTTTTAAAAAATTCGCGAAATGGCGGATCGCAAGGCTGGAAAAAACCTTGATTTTGATGCACTTCCCGGCCACGCAGAGAAAAAAGCTTTGGTGTTTTGGCGATCCCATGGGACCAGTGATGCACCGAGCAACAAAAAATTGGGCACTTATTAGTGAAAAAAAGCAACGTCTCAATTTTGTAGAGTTGTAGCGCGAAAGGTTACACCACCTTTTATTAAGTTCTTATTTTCAACTTAATAAATTTTTTGCATAATTGCTGCCGAATTATTTAAACTTATTTCAACTTATTTTTTGTCACTTATTTCCTTGCAAATAAAATAGCATATTAATAAGTTCTTATTCCCAGTTCACGAAAAAAAATTTTCCTAATTATTTAAGATCTTAATAAATTGACAAGAAGCACTTATTGAAGTTACCTGATGAGAATCCTACCTTTAAGTAATGTTGATTATTTCCTTTTTAGTAATTTTGTAAAATGTGCGGACTTGAGTTGTGTATTCAAAGAAATAAATGTTTTTTAAACAATTTCTAATGTTTATTATCTATTTTTGGTATCATAAAATCTGCATTTTCATAACAGTGACATTAATATCTGACTTAAAAGTGATTTTGCATGTTAAATCAATCAGACTAACAATTTGACTACACAATAAACGACTCATTTGGCACAGCAAAAATGATGTTCTCACAAATGCCAGCTTTGCACATTATATCATCAAACTTTAAAATGACTTTTGTAGGCTCATCCTCATTTGTGCTCATTTCACACACAAACACGTCGTTAAAGTCAATATCATTTACTTTGTGATAATAGTGTCGTCTTGTTTTGATTTCTTGTGCAACGAAGCCTTCTGCATTGTCTTCAACAAGCTTGTAGTAGTGGCCATCAAAAGTTGCTACTAAGTTGTTGCAAGAGCGTTTTGGACCAACTTTGATTGACAGTTTGATTTTGGGTTGGCAACTGTGGCGCTTCATGTTGTAAATGAAGGATTTCATCATCACTTGTTTCGCAAAGGACAAAGTGTTGGGAATTATTATGCGCTTCAAATAGGAAAAGAAACCTTCAAATTTTATTGCCGACATCCCGCTTAGGAGACCAAGTGTTCTGACATGAAGTGTGTGGTTGAAGCCGTGTATGTTGAAAACACAGCCTTTTCAAATTCCTCGTAGAATCGTTTTTGCCATAAAATGGACTTTAGCTCATTCATTTTTCTCTTGAAAATCTTGTCTGGCATCAGAGCAATTTGCACAATAACAATGAAGTAGATCCACACACGCCTCACTGTTTTGTACATGTCACTCTCCATTGCTTTATGAAAAGCATGGAATCCGCAAACAATCACTGACATGAATTCCACAGCTTTATAATGAATAAAGCATGAGTTCTGTTCACGAGGCCTTCTCGGAAATTCACTAGGGAGATCCATGTCCATCCAAAATTGTCGAATGCCTTAGAAACGACATTTCCAGCTTCACTAAGCCACTTTTGGTCTTTTTTGTGTTGCAAAATCAAGGTCATAATCAGCCAGCACACTCCTAAATTGATATTGTGCATGGGGTCAACTGGTGAGTCGTCGATAATGGAAAAATATTCCAATTTCAATCTCTTGTTTTTGCTGATAGTATGTGGGCGGTCTCTTATGGCTTTGGCAATTTCAATCCACTCTGCCATTGTCCTTGGCTTGTACTTAGCAGTGAAGGCTAGATAAGTCATTTTTCTAAACTTCTTATGCTGACCTCATTGGCATATCGCCCAAAAACTTGCGCACTGTGAACTGTTTAGCAATGGCTTCATCAATTATCTTACTGACAAGGTTCATCATTTGAGTTTCATGGCCTTTTCTCTTCACTTGAATTGCCAATGGCCAAACTTCTTGGCAATGGTTGAACCTTGCGCATGTCACGTTCATAGATGTGTCTCCACTTTTTGTGAGGGGCACTCCATCAATAAATAAGTCAACAAGCCTCTTTTTTCCTTCCTCGCTATCCAAAACTTCATGAATCTTGAGGAAGAACATATAAAGTTCAAATAAAGAGGCCCATTCACACATCATTTTGAATCTGGGGCGTGGAAATTCTTTCCTGGGATATTTATCGCCAGCGTGTGCATAGGTTTCCTTATCAACGGTATCGAAAAATTCATATATCATACGAATTTTTGGAATCTCCTTTTCAAAATGCTTACGAATGGTTGGATAAGTGTACCAGTCTTTTGAATCACCAACCATTGCACTTTCGTGATTCCAGATCATGTTGGCTTGAACTTCCTTTAGAGCTAGCTCACTGCACATTGCCATATAGTTCTGGTAGTAGGCCTCGTTCTGCTGCTGCTCCGTTGGAAGATTTTCAAACTCAGCAAACAGCTCCTCAAATTTCTGTTTGGTCATTTCTCTTAAATTTGGACTTTAGAATGTCCATCTTCTGGATCCTCATAGTCCGCCGCATTCATTCCTGCATCAATGTCTTGCAAGAATGCATCATAATGCACTTGTTGAGTATCACTATCTCCCTGAGTCATTTCTTGAGCAACTTCGGGCACTACTGTTCTTGAGTGGTTGGATGACAGCAGTGATTCACTTTCCTGAAATCAAAAGAGAAAATACATGTTAAAGATATAATAAGTTATCCAGACTTTGTCTCAGTTTACATAGTTAGTTTGTTGCATTTAATTGTCTGAACCAGATATATGTACGCAATGTCGTCGCAAGAATACTGAAGTCCTTGGAAGAATTGCGGATGACTATGAAGTATTGTTTTTCAGGTTTTAATGAAACTATGAAGTTTTCAATAAAGACGTGGAAACGATGAATGCAAAATGGTAACTGACTGTTTTATTCAGCTGATCAGCTTACACTATGAAATGAGACTAATTGAAAGGCGGGAATATTCAAACAGTTGGCGAAGTTCGAACATTCCCCGCTGGTGGCCCATCGTCACCATTGTCATCTTCGCCGAACATGAGTTGATGGGCTTCAGCCATATCGATGTCTTTGTCGTCTTCTTCTCCCTCCTCCCTTTTTAGGAGATCTTCCGATACTTCAGCGAGTAAACGGCCAGCATTTGCTCCAGGGATCGGTGGGATGGGCGTAGCCAAAGGGACGGGAGGTTGGGTGACCGGTTGCAAATGTTGCGTGGAAGTAGGTGGAGCCATCGGCGGAGGAATTTCCACCTTTAAAGGGGCTAAAGGGGCTACTTCCGGAGCCAGTGGGGCTGATGACGTTGGCTGAAGTGGATGCGCAGCGTTGACGTCAATCTTCAAAAGAAGCTGTTCGAACGGCAGGATTTTTTGCTTCGCTTCTTCCAGATCAGACGCCAGAGCTGACTCAAAGTCTGTCCCCGAAGGGGGCGTGGTAGACCTGGAAGTCATGGATGGCTCGGATCCCAACTCCAATGAGGTCGACGTGGAAGTGGTGGTGGATGACCTCAGGAGATCCGCCGGATTAGGGCAATATGAGGCATACGAAGCTGCTTCCATTGAGGCCGAGGCTGATGAAGGGGACACAAGATCCACAGTGTTGGGGGTCTCTCCGGTGTTTTTGCGAAGCTTCGCTACAAAGTTTGCTTCGCCAGTTCGAATCTCCCATCATCGGTCTCTCCTCACAAAGTCATTGTTTGAGTGGAAGAAGTCATTCACCAAGACGTGAGGGTTTTGGTTTATGATCGTGTTTATTGCAGAGATCGGGACCAAGACTACTTTATCGCTGGAAATAGTACAAGTGAGTCCTTTTGGGTGGGTTCGAGGATCTCTGAACGAAATGCTTTTAGGGAAGTTTGCAATCATTTCATCTCCCTTTTTTCTAGCCTGGTTACTCCCTCTGTTTTGATTTACAGTTTGTGAGGAAGAGGCCAAAGAGGATTGGTTTCGGATTGGAGCTCCAGCGATTTGGCGAATAAGATCTTCAAGACCTCCCTTTTCGCGCTGAAGCTCATTGTAGTTTCGAAGAGCAATTCTACGTGTTTCATCATTTTGCATGGTTCGGTGGATGGGGTAAGGATCTGCTGAACTAAAGAATTTCATAGATTCATCATACGCCCGCCCAAGTTCGCTAAAGATGTGAATTGCTTCTTTTACGTTACCCCTGCTCAGGTATAAAAGCCTGAGGCTGTCTAGTTTCACCAAGTCTAATCGTTTTCGTAGGTGTTCCATTGGGATCCTGGAGATATGACCTTCCTGGAGCTTGGAACCTAAGATTCGGTTCATCAGGTTGAGCAGGACCTCGGCTATGCCACTGCCTTTCGTTTTCAAGTCCGAATAGAAGGTGGGCTTGTCGAACTTGAATTGGTAGTTAGTTCCCTTTTCTGTTGATGGACGGGGCTGATAGTTGTTGAGCCATTTTTCTTTTTAGAGAAGTTTTGGACAACTGGAGGTTTGAGATGGCCACGTGGTCTCGATTTGGTTTTAGAACACAATGGGGATCGAACCTGGGTTCACATGAGCTATTTATAGTGTTCAGCCGGCTCCGAGAAGTGTCTCAGCAAATACGCGTGCAATGAGGTTTGTCTACGTCATTTTTGATCGGCCTCTAATTCGTACTTTGGGACTTTGGGATTTTAGCTATTTTCCACGAAGTTTTCCGTGCAAGTTCTTTGTTTATGGGTGATCGCCACGCGATTCGCCGTTCAGCTTTCCCTGCAACTTGCGCATTGCGACAAAAACTTATGTCATTGACAATTGTATAAGTTTGTTTTTCAAAGCTTTTTTCCCCGCATAATAGTATTTTAGGGGGATTCTTGGCTACTCGCAAAAATTCCCAGCGTTTAGAGTATATTTAGCGGAATTAGTTGATGAATAGAATATACGTCAGTTTTTGCAGGTTTTATTTCGTTTGTCTTAGTTTTACTTTGATTGCAGGGTATGAGGATTTCGCATTTTCTAATCAGTCCGTCTTTGTCTGGAATGAGTTTGATAATTCTTCCCATTTCCAGTCATAGCGTGGAGGAACTTGCCATGTCTTTTTAGCATCCGGCGATTGCATTATAAGACAAAGCTCTTCAATATTTGGGTTGTCTCTAAATTTTTGCCATTTAGGAAACATTTTTTAGGTCATCGATTATGGCAGTTGTCCATTGTTGCCAGTAAGTATCTATTAAGTCCCGGACATTCAAGTAAAGGTTTATGAATCTGTTTTCATCTTTTACTTGAAGGACACTATTGTCAAAGTTTAACCTGACTTTATTAAGTCATTTATGCATAGAATGCCTTCTATTTTGTCAGTTTCAATTGGATTGACTGGTCCATTGTTTATCAAGTTTATTATCATTTCAGATGCCGTCATTAATTCATCCAAGGTAAAAGTGGAGCTTTCTAGACATGGAAGTCTCGCTTTTGCCATTCATTCAGCGAGGCCATTGTTTTGGGGGCTATATACCGGAGAGAATTCCCATGTTTCAATGTTTAAGGTATTTTGAATTTTTGTCATATCAGGTATTAATAGCTTTTTGGCGCAACAAAATTGAGCTGCATTATCAGATCTTATGGTTTTCGGAGTTCTGCGTTTGCTGCAGAATCTTTGTAGAGCTGAAATGACATGTTTGGTTGCCTTGCTTTCCATGATTTCCATATGAAAGGCATGAGTTTGTTGGCAGACTATGATCAATAAGTATTACTATTAGCTGAGACGGCTGAGCAGTACATAAGTTACGACCATATAATTTCCATGATTTTTCACTGTTGTTTGATCTAGAGGATAATGAACATTATGCATCTGCAAGTGGATAATGATCATTACGCCTCACTTGATCCTTGCGCCATCTATTTTTTTTGAATATCATAGAAAAAAAGGAAGGAGACAGTAAGAATCGAACCCCGGTCACCCGGGTAGCGCGCCGACGCCCTACCTCGGAGCCACCAATTTGATTATGAAAATATCTGAGGAGCGAGCGCCTAAAAAGCATTGTCCAACGGGCCGGCGCGGCCGGTGCAAGCTAGACCGCTGGGTCAGCATTGATGGGCTAACGCTTGCTGTGTGGAGTGGCCACTATCTGGCGCGGCCGGTGCAAGCTAGACCGGCCGGTGCAAGCTAGACCGCTGGGTCAACTTTGATGAGCTGTTTGCAATAAAGCGAGCCACAAAATATAAGGCACATCTTGCGAAAATCAAGCCTAAAAAACTTTCGTAAATTCAATTTTAGCCAATGCTTGAAATGTTGGGGGCCAGCTAATAGTAATAGGATTATACACCTCTAGGCTGTCGGATAACACTCATTATTTTTTAGTGTCTCGTGCCAATCACTCGTTCGCTCCGCTCACTCGTGATCTGTCACTTGACACTAAAAAATAATTCGTGTTATCCTCCAGCCTAGAGGTGTATAATCCTATAGTACTTGTGGATCGGGCGACCAATTTTTACTTTTATTGGTCCTGCAAAGGCTATAGAGATGGATTCAAGCAGTTTCAAGGTTTCCAATTTTGAATCTGGAAGTGGTGCCATGTGCTGGCTTTGAAAGGGTTTTCCTTTCGTTAGGTTGCATATCAAACTTACATAGTGCCATTGGCTTTTTTCAGTGGTCTCTCTTATTAACGCTAGTCTTGTTGCAATGAATTGTTCAAGCCTTCTGCTCGTGAACTTAATCCATAGCAAAGTGCACTGTGAATCGAGAAAAGTAGTGGACATTTTCTTTTGGCACTTCGTAATTTACCAGTTTCAAGTTTTTAATAACATTAGGAACTATTTGGGCTGCGCAAACTGCTCCCATTAGTTCAGCTTTTGGAATTGATCTCCCTGAAAATGAGATCAGTTTCTTTTTTGCAACAATAAGATGAGCTTTTATGAGCTCGTTTTCATCGTCATTTTTATAAAAAGTTCTAATGTAGACGGCGACGCAGTAAGCTTTTCGAGAAGCATCGCAGAAAGCATGTATTTTGCGTTTTGTAATAGAGTCTGCATTGACAGATATGTAGCGAGGTAATGTGATTTCGTTTATTCTACATCCGTCATATACATAGTTTTGAAAAGCTAGAAGGATTGGCTCGATTCTTTCGTCTTTGTCTTTATATTCTACTAGTTTATCATCCCAGCCAAGTTTTAAAGTATCGTTTAACAGCTCCTGACTGTAAGCCACAAGCAATCCTGATACAAGGTTTCGGATTCGAAAATCAGTTTTTTGGCCCAAACCCCTTGCAATAGTGTGAAAAGTTGGAAAATTAAGTTTCATGACCACTGGACCACTCTAGGGTGGTCAAGTGGTGCGGTAAGCAAAATGCTGTTTAGATTAAGGCAAAAATGAATGGGGGCCTAGCTGGAGGTGTGGGTATGGCCAGAAATCAACTATACCCTAATTATCTAGGCCCTGGGGGGGTCTCTAGGTGTCAGGGAAAAAAAGTTGAAAAATGTAAACAAACTAGTTGAAAAATGGCCAAAATTCACTTTTTCGGACCCTACTTTGAAGGCATTTTCCTCCCATGTCAGTGGATGGATTTTTGATTTTTCAACTCTGGATGAAAGTCAAAGATTGGAACTGTCATTACAAAAAAGAAAATTCATTATATGTCTGCAGATGGAGCTCCTGGAGCGATTCAAAAATACACATTTTTTACAAAAATGACTTTACAGTAAAACATATAAAACTGACAAGCGGAAGTGAAGTCAAATACAAACATTTTTTTATCATCACAAACATGTCAGTGCACACCCAGAGGCTTCTCCCAAACAAAAAAATTCAGGATATATAGGCCCTGCCCCTGGCCAGGAGCCTGGGCGGTCCCATTTATTCTCTGCTGTAACAGCTACATAGGCCAACAGGGAGCCCTTGGCTCCCATGTCAGTGGATGAAAGTGTCCTTTTTTGGCCTCCTGAGGTCTGTGCTGACCTGGAGGCTTGGGCCAATCAAAAAAATTCAGGGTACATTGGCCCTGGCCAGGAGCCAGGGCGGTACCGGTTATAATCTACTGCAGCAGCTTCATAGGCCAACAGGTAGCCCCTGGCTCCCATGTCAGTGGATGAAAGTGTCCTTTTTTGGCCTCCTGAGGTCTGTGCTGACCTGGAGGCTTGGTCCAAGCAACAAAATTCAGGGTACATTGGCGTTGGCCCGGAGCCAGGGCGGTACTGGTTATACACTCTGCTGCAGCAGCTACATAGGCCAATATGGAGCCCCTGGCTCCCATGTCAGTGGATGAAAGTGTCCTTTTTCATCCTCCTGAGGTCCAAAAGCAAAGAAGATCTGAACACCGATGAATTGTGGGTAGAAATGGAGTCCCATTTGTGATCAAAAGGTCTAATGAATCCTTGAAAATAAATTTGATAAACAGGCTATTGATCTGAGAGTCTGAAAAAACTCATAAGAATGAAAAATTAACAAAATGTATAGCTGAAACTGCCCAGACCAATGTACCCTGAATTTTTTTGCTTGGACCAAGCCTCCAGGTCAGCACAGACCTCAGGAGGCTGAAAAAGGGCACTTTCATCCACTGACATGGGAGCCAGGGGCTCCCTGTTGGCCTATGTAGCTGCTGCAGCAGAGTGTATAACAGGTACCGCCCAGGCTCCAGGCCAGGGCCAATGTACCCTGAATTTTTTTATTTGGACCAAGCCTCCAGGCCAGCACAGACCTCAGGAGGCTGAAAAAGGACACTTTCATCCACTGACATGGGAGCCAGGGGCTACCTGTTGGCCTATGAAGCTGCTGCAGTAGATTATAACCGGTACCGCCCTGGCTCCTGGCCAGGGCCAATGTACCCTGAATTTTTTTGATTGGCCCAAGCCTCCAGGTCAGCACAGACCTCAGGAGGCCAAAAAAGGACACTTTCATCCACTGACATGGGAGCCAAGGGCTCCCTGTTGGCCTATGTAGCTGTTACAGCAGAGAATAAATGGGACCGCCCAGGCTCCTGGCCAGGGGCAGGGCCTATATATCCTGAATTTTTTTGTTTGGGAGAAGCCTCTGGGTGTGCACTGACATGTTTGTGATGATAAAAAAATGTTTGTATTTGACTTCACTTCCGCTTGTCAGTTTTATATGTTTTACTGTAAAGTCATTTTTGTAAAAAATGTGTATTTTTGAATCGCTCCAGGAGCTCCATCTGCAGACATATAATGAATTTTCTTTTTTGTAATGACAGTTCCAATCTTTGACTTTCATACAGAGTTGAAAAATCAAAAATCCATCCACTGACATGGGAGGAAAATGCCCTCAAAGTAGGGTCCGAAAAAGTGAATTTTGGCCATTTTTCAACTAGTTTGTTTACGTTTTTCAACTTTTTTTCCCTGACACCTAGAGACCCCCCCAGGGCCTAGATAATTAGGGTATAGTTGATTTCTGGCCATACCCACACCTCCAGCTAGGCCCCCATTCATTTTTGCCTTAATCTAAACAGCATTTTGCTTACCGCACCACTTGACCACCCTAGAGTGGTCCAGTGGTCATGAAACTTAATTTTCCAACTTTTCACACTATTGCAAGGGGTTTGGGCCAAAAAACTGATTTTCGAATCCGAAACCTTGTATCAGGATTGCTTGTGGCTTACAGTCAGGAGCTGTTAAGCCCCAGACTTCTTGGGTTATAAGTCTGTCTTTTAAGGTGAATGGGGCTAATAGGTCTTGAGGGTCAAAAATTTGAGCCACTACTGATGTGATGTATCTTCTGGTCACAATTTTGAGATAATCATCAGTAAGTTTTGTTTTTAGAGGTTGAAAGCTGATAGTGTCATCGCTTGAGATCCATTTGATGCCTAGAGCTTTGACGTCGGGAGTTCTGGACTTGAGGTCAAATGTGGGATGCCAGTCTGCAGTTTCAATTTGTGACATGAAGTCTTTGTCATTACTGACCCACTTTTTGAAGACCATTTTCGATTTCGCGTGGACATTTTTGACATCATTGTAGACTGCCAAAGCATTGCTTGTGTTGTCGCAGCTGAACAAGATATCGTCCATGTACAGGCAGTCATTGAACACGTATTCTGTCAATGGGTGTAGATTGCCCTCTTTTGAGATCTCTTTCATTGTATATAGTGCAGCATATGGGGAAGCTGCGTTACCAAAGACCCATGACTCAAACTGGTAGGCTTGGCCTCTATGAATGAGTCTATGGTATTTCTTGTCTTTTTTGCTGAGATGGACATTTTTCGGCGTCTGCGATATAGCCTTTTAGTACCATCCAGAATCTCATCCAGATCGACCATATATCGCCTTGAAGTTTTTGGCCAGTCATAACTTGTGAGTTTAGTGAGACTTTGTTTTTGCCAAAAGGACGAGCTGCATCCATGCAGACTCAAACTTTCATTGTAAGTCTGTCAAGTTTGACTACCATAACTCGAGGTATGTAAAAGTTTGTCTTCGTCTTCGTGTAGTAGATGTAAAGCTCCGTGTTTAACCATGTCTTCAATGGCTTTGTCTACTTGTTTCATGTTTTTAGGACCTAATTTGTCCTCTTGTTTCTTTTCGAAAGTGTAGACCTGATAGTAATTGTTTGGTAGTGGAGGTGGATCTGGCCATGAGTACCAGGGTACATCCATTTCTTTGTTTCCTTTGGCATTTGTGTGGATGCTGCCTTTTATGATTTCTCGGGCCTTTATTTCATCTGCCGTTAGGTATTTGTTACTTTTAATTAGTTTTAGGCCTAGACTGTCGTCATCAAACAGTGCATACATGATTTCCTTCAGTTCAGGGCATTCGTTTTGCACTATTTCATGAGTCAGAAGCGTGGCGCTTGAATTGTGTTTTGAGTCCGTATTTGAGTAGGTCAATGTGTTGCCAAAGATTGTCTCTCGAACTAGTGGCGAGTTTTCCATTCTGGATGAGGTGTCTTTGAAGCTTGTGTGTAGGGTTGGATAATTGATTCCTAGTAGGATTTCCACAGGTCCATTATGTAGTTTTGGAAGGTTGATGGGCTTCAAAAAGTCAAATTGCCTCTTAAGTTTGTCATAGTTAGGCAATTTTATTAATTTGTTGATGCCATCAGACGTGTATGCTTGGATTTCGAAGTTTTGTTTCATTTTGAAGATTGGTCTGATGTTAATTTTGCATCTGTAGCTTTTCATGTCTTGTATTTTGTCATTTATGGTTGAGACTGAGTAGTTGACTTTTTGTCCTTGAAGATTTAGAGCTTTGTGAAGACTAGTGCTGATGAATGTGTTGCTCGAGGCCTCATCTAGTACCATGTTAGTCTTCAGTTGCTTGTCGCCGTTTGATACTATGACAGGGACTACTCTAAAGCATTTATTTGTGGTTAGCTTAGATAGATTTAACTGTCTTTTGATTTCTATCATTTGTAAGGCGACTGCTTCAGGCATTTTAGTTGCTACGTTATTGCTTCGCTCGGTTTGCTGCTTTCTAAAAAACTGTTTTGCTCGAGCAGCGTGGCTAGCGTAGTTTCAATTTTTTCCAGTTTTTTGTCTATGTTTTGAGACAATGACTCTTTTTGTCTGTTGTCAAAGTGTTTGTGCATGAGGCCGTGATGTTGGCCATTGCAAGCTTTGCATTTTGGGGCTTTGCATGAATTCCTTCTGTGTTTTGAGGTTAGGCACCGCATGCAGACTCATTTTTCTATGCATTTTTTGTACTTGTCTTTTGCTGCCATTTTGTAAAAGACTCTGCATTTTGGCAGCGTGTGGTCGTCTTTGTTACATATTGGGCAGCCAGACAAGGTTTCGTCTTGGGTTGCAGTGGCCAGGCACGTTTCTGAGAAATCAGACGAATAGTCGGATTCGACTTCGGTGTCTGAGTCAGAACGGACTAGCAAAGTTGTCTCGGCTTTCTTTTTAGTTTTTGTAGCCGTGCCTTCTGTTTTTAGAGTTTTTTCATACTCGTTCAACCTGTTTAATGACATGTGCCATTCCATGAACTGTAATACTGATTCTGTGTTCAATGTCAGGTTTTTGGATTCGATGTACGTTTCAAACGCCATTTTGGAGGACTCTTTCCATTGGATGCCAAAAGGAATCGTTTGGATGCCCATGTCTGGATCGCATTTGAGACTTTCTCCTTCATCTCTGTAGTGTTTTCGCAGAGCATAAATGACGTCTTTATATTCAATGAGTAAGTCCTTGTTTGAGTGATCTAAAGGTCGAAGGCTGCATAGTTTGTTCATCAAGTTGCCTGTGCGCCCTTTTTGATGGGCATAGAGCAAGTCTAGCCTTTCAATGGCGTTTGCCAGGTTTCTCAAGTTTAGAGGCTTGCAGTCTTTGACCTCAGTGAGAGCTTCACCTTCAACACAGTCTGCTAGGATCATTAGTTTGTCAGCCGGGGAAATAGTGGTGTTTTTAATGACTTTCAGGAAAAACCTATCTGCAAAGTCTGGGTAGTCTCCCATGTTGCCCGTGAATTTCACTTTGAGGTTGTCGGTGTCTTTGGGCAATTTTTCCTTTTTTGGGTCGAATATTTGGCTTAGTTTGAAAGCCCTTTTGTAGAGGTCTGACCACTGTGTTATGGGGTCTTTCTCTGCTTTTCTGAGAATGGAATTGCGGTCTGTTTTTATAGTGATGAATAGTTCGTCTTCATCACTTGACGGCGAAGGGGATCTGTGTCCAGATCCTCGTTTTCGATAAGAATTTTCTGTTTTTTCATTTCCATTGCCATTGGTATTGCCATTTGGGTTTGGTCCCTTTATGTGTGAGACTGGCCAGTTTTCTGTTTTCGTTGGATTGGGTGTCAGTTCTAGCTTTGGAGCCATCATGTTTTGCCTCTGTATTGTGAGGTCCAGATCTTCAAATGCCCTTTTTTCGAAGCTTTTCATTTCTCCGTCTGGGTTGCTGTTGGATGCCTCTGGCACTTTAGGGGTTTGTTTTGGAGCTTGTTTTCGAGGTGGGGCAGGTGTAGACGTTGGGGCTGAAGCTTTTGATTGGGGCAGTTTCAAAGTCCTTAGTAAAGCTCCTGAGCTGCTGCGATGGCGCCTTATATGCCCTTGGAAGGATCTGTCTCGAGTCCAGTTTTGTATGCTTGAAAGCATCCTTGGCTTCCTGAGCTTTTAGCACAACTTTTGATTCCATTTCATCCAGGATTTGCTTTCGCGTTTGGTACAAGTCCGGATTCGGGTCATTCTCATAAGTTTCAATTTTACTTTTCAGGTCCGAGATGAAATACTTGAGTTGTTTGTATAAGTCATTGGCTTTTGCGTTTTCCGGAATGGATAGATCAAAAGGCAATTGTTTGGCTTTCATTGTCCCCGCGGAGGGTTTCTCTTTTTTCGAGTAGTTCCTCTCTAGTTTTGTTGCCCAGGTTCGAATGCTTTGAATAGTCGAGGTCTTTGAAGTCGCAGACGTAGGATGATTCTGCGAAGGAGACTTGTAACTCATCCGGGTGAAGTTTTTCATATTCAGCCTGGTACTTTGAATTGAGCGAATCAAGCTCGTCTCCGGATTAATAGTTTTTCAAGTTTGACATCGAGGTCTCGAGCGCAGTCATCGTGGTCCGTGCCATCATCGTAGTCAACATAGTCCATTTTGTAGACTGAGTTGATCCTTTCTTGGAGGACGGCTAGATCTGGTTTAAAGTCTTTTAAAGCTCTAATTTTCGATTTGATGTCGCTTTTCATGACGGCTACTGGAATTTTGCGCCATTCAATGAAGATGTCAGCGACTCATTTGAGTTCTTCTTCAATGTCTTTTATAGCATCCTTCCAATGCTGGCTGGTATCCTCTTCAGAATTCGTGCTTGTCTTTAGAAAGTTTGAAGCCATTTTGATGTGGAATTGAAGGTGAACAAGTTTTTATCACGAATGAGTTTTATTTTTCGTATAGACACTAAGTTGTACTGTAAATCAGAAGTTTTGAATGACAAGTAGACAATAGTTTTTACAGATTGATAGATGGTGGCAATCCTTTTGGAGATTTGGAGGATTGCCTGGGTTGGGTTCACTGTAAGAAAGTTTTGAAGAAGTTTGATGGGAAAGTTTTTGTGTAGAAAGGGAAGGTTTGGAAGAAAATGACGATTTCGGAGCTCTGATGCCTCGGGATTATACGAATGCCAGGGGATTTCGCTTGTCTGATGGTCATATGCCAAATGGAAGCTCAGGTTTGATGATGCTTTCGAAGTTCTGATGCCACAGGATTGGTTTGATGCTGTGGGATTTCACTTCTCTGAGGATCACCTAAAGCCGAGTTGCCACGTGGTTTTTTGATCACTGGCTCACGGGATTTCAACGCCGCTTTTCAGCATGTTTTCTGATGCCGCTTGCAAGGATCAGTTTAATAGCTTTCGCCAATCACAGGATTTTGCCGCCGCTTTTCAGAGTGTTTTCTGATGCCGTGAAAGAGATTGCCGTTAGCTGAAATAAACGGGATTTCAACACGAGGTTTCTGATGCCGTTTTATTTGAGCCCCAAGAGCTACTGCATTCAATACTTACCTGCGGTTATACAGGGGCTGAGTTGGTCCTGTACACGTTGGGCGCCATGTACGCAATGTCGTCGCAAGAATACTGAAGTCCTTGGAAGAATTGCAGATGACAGTATGATGCAGTATTGTTTTTCAGGTTTTAATGAAACTATGAAGTTTTCAATAAAGACGTGGAAACGATGAATGCAAAATGGTAATTGACTGTTTTATTCAGCTGATCAGCTTACACCACGAAATGAGACTAATTGAAAGGTGGGAACATTCAAACAGTTGGCGAAGTTCGAACAATATATCAAAGTCATCCATATTGTCATCACTGTCCAACTCCTCATCTGCATGCTCAAGAACAAGTGGTTTGATTTCATTCACATAAACATCATCAACATGGCTTTCAATTGGACTGTCTGAGTCACTGGAATCTTCCTCCAATGAATCCTCAATGAACGTTTGCTCATTGTTAATTAAGTAGTCACTACTGTTGAGGGTCAGGTGGCCAATATCTGTCTTGGCTGCTATTAGCGCCTTCATCAACAATTTGAGGCATTTCAGGTGGAGTTCCAACTGTCGGATCAATGACCTCTCTTTCTCTTCTTGGCATTTGAGTTGACTTTGCCGGCGGAGTGAAAACAGTGTTGTTGCTCCATTCTCCATCATACAACTCTTGAGTGCCATAATCTTGGCTTGAATGAATTGAAATATTCAATATTAAGAAGTAGCAGTAAGCCTTGCATTTCAAATTGGATCGGCACAAACTCATCCACAGTTGGCAGATTGGCTACGAAGGATTTCTTCCGCCTTTATTCGGTCAAGTTCGATTTGCGCCTTGCGCTTCAGTTCTTTCTCCCTTTCTCGTTACGTCCTTTTTCGCTTGTTGGGCCTTGTCAAAGTAGCACTTTTTTTAGCCAAGTTCAAGTAATGGCATCGTTAGTTGTTGTTTGGCGTCGTTTGGCGTCAGCTGCCGCATCAGCAGTTGCAGACGGAACGTGCAAAAGTGTTTGTAACGCAACCTGTAAGTATTTTTAGAAATGGTTTTAAATGCGTTCAACAAAACCTACAATGATATTGAAATGAAATTCGAAATGCATAGACATTAATAATTATATTGCTTTAATTTCTTTTGCTCAAATCGTCATATTCAATGAAATTTTTGCCTATAAGTTACTTTGGTCATGAAAAGACTTATTGAAGTTATGGCAAGAATATTCTGGAATAAAAAGCTGCCGCGAAACAATTAAAAAAACAGTCAAATCGCAATAGGTGAAAATAACCGGCGGCGAATCTTCAAAAAAGTTTCAATTCGTTGAATAAGGCGTTAGAAATGGCTCTGGATGGACCAAAGGACGATCCTGGGACTGAGAACGACAGAGTTGTTGTGCTTTACCTCAATGAGAGCCCGCCGGCGGCTCATTTAGGCTTAGAGATGTCCTCCCAAGTGGCCGTACTGTCGCCGAGACGATCACATTCGATGTGAAGAATCCTCTTACAACTGCAAATCGTTTGAGGACTTTCAAATACCAAGAAAAGGGAGAATCTGGCTGGCGCGAATTTTCTGTGTTCGCACGTTTGGAAAAAGGTAATAATAAGTTGACACAACAACATTTTCAAATAAGTAATGGGTAGTTTATTTTAGGTTTGGAGCTACACAGAATCAGGGACATCACCACCAGGATTAATAAGCAATTCCAAGGAGTTAATGAGGCCGGAAAAAGGTTGGCGATCAAATCCATTGTGGTTAACAACTTCCCTGAATAAGCGACCGTGAAGTACAACTACCCACAATTCGCTGCAAGTGGAAAAGTCATTTATAGCTTGTGGAAGGAAACCTCAACAAGGTCGAAGTCAAGGAGGAAAGCTACTGCGCCTTCTCCTGCACCATCATCAGTTCCGACAACTGCATCAACAGCATCAATTGCCTCGGCTCAAGCTGCTGATGAAGGGGATAATGACATTGTCCAATTGTCATCATCATCTGATGAACCTTTGACCAGCCCAGTGAAGGCCGATAAGGTAATTGCAAAGCTAATTAGAAATGTCTTTGCCATCATAATATTTACTTTTTCAGGGAACAAGCCAGGAAGTACTGACTGTCACAGTGCCAGTGGTTCAGCAGCCCGTTGATGACAAAGTGGCAACTCCATTTGAAAGCCTCAATAAGGAAGAGAAAGAGGAGATCCTCACCAAAGTTCGGGAATTGGAAATGAAGCTTTTCTTGAAAGAGGCTGTTAAAGAGGTTTATAAGGAATGCATTCAGCCACAACTTGATGCAATGGATGCCAAAATTGATGAACTGTCCAAAAAGTTTGAAAGTGAGATTAAGGCATTGAAGGAAAAGCCTAGCTGACATGATGTAAGTATACTATCCATTAAAGGGAGCTAAATGGTTAATTCCAATTGTATTTTATTAAGAGAACAATGGGGATCTGCAACGAAATTAAGATGTTGCTTTCTAACCTTTCTTTCTTCAATTGAAACGGGGAAGTCAAGAGGCAGATTGATGTCAACATGGCGAGTAATGCAGACTCGCAAGCTAGAGCAATGTCAATCATTGCAAGGGCGCTCACATGGGACTTGATGGGCCAAGCATGCGACGTGTATTTTGCCATTCATCTTGTGCAGGGCGTATTAGTGGGTTATCTCATGCCATGCTTCAAGTGAGTGGACAATGAGATCAACTACTACATTGCTAAAGCAGTGTGTAAGAAATTCTTCAGCATCAATGGTCTTGCACATTTAGTGCACAAACACCCTGCCAAGTAAGTCGATTATAAAGATTTGCACGGTTGTAACAAAAAAAAATAACTTTTACAGTTTGAAGAAAGTTTACTTTTTCAAACGGCCTGTCCCACCCACCATCATGAAATTTATTGAGACGAGGCTTGTAGCATGTCTAATGTGCAAAATGAACTTGCACATTGCGTCTTCCTACTTCCTTGCAACCTTTGATTCCGCATAGCAACACTTCCACCATTGAGCTGACTTTATCTTTGCACTTCCCTGTCTGGGTCTATAAATATGCTTGGTCCTTCAAATAAAGCAACTAGTTATATTCAGAGATTCGCAGAGAGTAGGCCATTTTGTACCGCATTCATAGGAGACACTACACATTGACTTGAAGGAGGTCCTAACCCAAGCTCTTTACAACACCCAAAAAATATACATTTTCTGAAAGCTTATGTTCTCAGGGTTCATTTGGTAGTAATTTTAAAATCCTGGCCTATGGCTTCCCATAACATAAAATTTTCAAAAACGTCTAGCACCTACAGTTTATTATCTTTTGAGATTCTTTATAGCAATGACCCCCTCTGAAAAGAAAAGATCTAACTTTTTGTATTTCATAAGTAAGTCTGTAAAATGCACTAAAGTTGAGATATTTGCTACTAAGCTTATTATGTAAAATTAATCTAGTTGGTAGTAATCCACTTTTAGCGTAGCTATATCTCCCTTTCTGTTCATCCTAGCGATTTTACTATGAAGTAACTAAAGTTATATTTTTGAATTTTAGTGGGGGTCATTGAAGCTAACTATCCCCAAAAAATGAGCCGTTTTTGCGCTAGACGTTTTTTTAAATTTTATGTTATTGGAAGCGATAGGCCAGGATTTTTATTTTATCACCAAATGAACCCTTGGGACATAAGCTTTCAGAAAATATATAATTCTTGGGTGTTGTAAGTAGTTTGGGTTAGGTCCTTAGTCAAGTCAATGTGACTATTTGGTGGCAACATTTATCGAACCTACACGCCTGCCTACCCTGGGGAGGGGTATACATAAGTATTTTTACCACAGACAGAAATTAATTATCTAGTTCCAAAATGGCAACAAATGATCCTCAACCGCCTGCCCCTACGGCAATGGAGAGAAGAAGCATAAAAGGTATTGACATCCCTAATTGGAATGGTGACCCTGAAATTGATCAACTCGGCGCCAGAGGGTGGACTCAACAAATTGACATTTGTAAGAAGATAGGGAACTGGGATTCCCAGCTGACGGCCCAATATGCTGGCATGGCTCTGTGAGGGCCCGCGGGCATTTGGTACCAAGGCCTATTAGAGCAAGTTCCACAACCCTTTGAAGCAACCAATTGGGACGACAATGGAAACTGAAAAAAAGGAATGAAATTGATGGGCAACGAGCACATCACTTCCTTGGAACGGAACATAGCTGGAATAAGACTGGACTGGACTGGATCTTCCCTGTGGAGCCCGTGGAGGCCAGGAGGCCATGTCTATTCAACGCAACATCACCACCTCAAAATCACCTAAACCTCCCTTCTTCCATCATCAATTCATCACCTCTAAACTCACTGCTGCTGCTGCTGCCTGCTAATGTGAGCCGTGCATGGGCACTCTACCTGACCTTGGTTAGAGGAGAAGTGGCTAGCCAGTGCACAGAGGATTTGCTAGCTGCTACATAGAGAAGCTGCATGCTGCCGCATGATGATGGGGAGAAGCAGATGGAAGCTGATGGAAAAGACCGCCTGCGCATCGACTGAAAAAGGGAGAAAAGACTCGGGGAGTTCGATGGGAGACTTCAGAGAAGCAAGATGTAGGCCTTAGAGCTCAAGGCCTACTGAGTGAGCTCTGCCTTGCTACTGTCTACCCAGAGTTTCTCCATAGTGTGCTGAGGCATGAAGAAGATGGCCACAAGAATATTTACTGCTGTATTTAGTTCATTGTGCTAGTAGCCATTAATTTGTGTGATGTTGCAAACTGAGTGAATAGACTGACACCTGACCATAAATCGTATATTGGTTCTCCTGGGCAGTTTTGCATTCAAGTCTGAGGTAGTTGAGGACGTCGAGGTCGAGGACTTGGATAGGGGACCTAATCACAGGTCTACAGCACTGTAGCTTGCCAAGAGATGTCCTCGCCAGAGTTGGAGCTCTGAGGTTGCGACTTCAGGTCCAAGGCGAGTGGAGCATCCGGTACAGCACCCGATGGCTGCGACCGGTACCGAGGCCATAAAGCCGATGCTAACCTTCCTAGGCTTTAGAGGGTGTGACCGTCGCACATCATTTTGGAGGCCCCGGAGGGATTGAGGCCACTTTCTCTCCAGATGGTTTGATCACCAAAGAAGAAAAGTCCCGTAAAATGTCTTGGTAGTGGATCAAGGCTCCTGTGCTGCCGGAGAGCAAGGAGGCAGATGGAGCGCAGGTTGGGCGGCACCCTGCTTGCGACCAGGGTGTGATAAAGTAAAAAGTCCCGAAGGCTGACGAGCTGATGTGGGCCGCTGTTCCAATGGCATGTGGGATCCTGAGCTATGGAAGCTATCGATAGAAGCTATGCTTGGAACCCATGTGTGCATTGATGCCTTTGCCGAGTCGAGGAGCACATGGATAATAGAGGCCATGTTGACCCGGCCCCGTGAAGATGTCTTCCATGGACCATTTGTTATGAAGATGAGCCTACGCTGATTGACGATGACCTTGTATTCCTGGGGGTGAATGCACGAGGTGCAGTCCCCGCTTGGCATAGCTTGGAGTATGGGTGCCAAGGCAGCCGGAGTGCAAGCCAAGGTGCAGGTTGCTGACCTGTGCCTCTGTGAACTTTTGGAGGGGCGAGCGAGCGCGAGTGGGAGCCATGAGGTACCTTGCCCAAAGATTGGTCGTTGCAGATGGAAGAAGATATAATTGTGGCTCGATGATGAGCCGAAACCCCAAGTAGGTCACCCATGGAGCCTGCATTGGATGCCACAAAGGAACATGCGTGTTGGGGACCAGAAAAAAACTGGCTAACCGGAGATCTGATGCCGAGGGCGTGTGGATGGTTGGCCGGCCCGCACTCGAGGAGGAGTGGGCAAACTTCTTTTTTTTTCATTCACTAAGTCGACACTGGTTGGCGAAGTGGCATACCTTTTGTTGAAAGTTTATGCACCCTTTGTTCTTTTTCAGAAACCTTGTGAACCTTAGAACCTTTGATAATATCATCACCTTATACAGGCGCTCTGTGTGCTCCCCTTGAACCCAAAAAACCTTCCATATTGAGAGTTAGAGAGTGAGTGTGTGTGTGAATTGTCTGGGCCGCTCATAGCCCTGATAATTATAACAAATAAACGAGCTTAGTAATTGCACCCTTTTTCTCTGTGTCACTTGACGCGGCGTAGTAAGTAGGAAAAGCTTCCCTGTGCTTTGAACAGTGTATAGTTTGTTCTGTAATACCGAATTTAGTACAATTAAAAGTTGTACTAGGACCAGAAAATTTGAGTGTGACTCCGTTGCACCAATAAAGAACTAGAAATGGCTTCCCGAGATTCTCGCAGGAACAATTTGGAGGACGAGGTCATGATGACCAAGGAACGACTCTTGGCTCATATGAAAGTGAGTGAGGAGGAGCTTAAAACTTTGCTGAAGGCTTGCTCACCTACTGGCTCTTGCCAGCAGGCTGTGGTGGAATTCTACCAATATGTGGCTATACCAGAAGGGTTAGAATATGTTTCAGTAACAACTGAACAGGTCGCAGCAAAGTGGTCGAACATGAGGGTTAACGTGGTCCCTAGGGAACCCATCAAACCGCTGGATGAGCACATTAAGGCTATCCTCAGTACCATGCCCAAACGGGATCCGGTTGGTCAGGTAGTGACATTGATTAAGTACATTGATGAGTTGGATCCTGTAACAATGACAAGCATAACTTGCGCTATGTTAAGTATCTGCTTTGGTATAGAAGGGATTTTGGATATCTTGGAGGAGAAGAAGGAGAAAGGATCGCTTGCTGTAATACTTGAGGCTTCAGCTGAAGGTGCTCGACTTATGGGAGAGCAATTGTCGAGAACTCATGGTATTATTGCTAAATTAATAACCGATGAATGGCGACAGATACGAAAGTATGGAAATGGGTTTAGGATAGCTGCCGTTTTGTTTGGATTAGAACAGGAGTTCTTCTTTAAGAAGGCCCCTACAACTGGGCAAAAGGTGAAGTTCGACGACACGACTGTGGGAGGAGGCAATGCTGATATGTCTTCTATTGTCGGGCCACCCGGTAACAGGCACACTGACATAACTCACGGACAGGACGATGGGAACTGTTCAGTTTTAACCTCGACGAAAATGAATCCTAGGGACCTGCATAATATAACACAGTCGGTAACACTGCCGCCTGCTGATATTGTTCACAGGACTGTAAAGAAGTTGTTGATTGGGGGACAGCTGAATTTGCAGGAATTGAGTATGGTGAAAGCGTATTGTACCAAGATGCATGATGCTTCCACAGCCAATAAAATCGTTGCCTCTGCCCAGGTCACGGCAAGGCACATGATTGGGGCAACTGTAGATGCTATATATGAGAAAAATCTAGAAAGGACCTTGAAGATTGTGGATGCTGCCACTAAAGAGTGGTTGGTACCACAGTCTGATGTGGTGTATGATGAGTCAGCCCCACTTGAGGAACGGCTTAAGATAATAAACATTGACGAAATACGGGATGTGGAATCTGCCAGACGAGTGGTGCTCCAAATGGTAGACCCTAATATGTCCTCAGCTAGGAAAATTATAGAGATGCAAAAGTTGTTTAGTGTACTTAGTACATGGGACGAGTTTACTTCCCTTCAAAAGCAAATATTGGCTGAAGGTTACTTGAAAAGTCCTGAGATCAGTGTTGCTTCCAGTACGAGTCATGATACGTCACGTAGTGTTTATGACCCAACTAGTAAGAAGGGGTACATTGCACTGCCACCTGCTGGAAATGTCAAGCATGCCAGCATGCAGGCTTTGAAGGATGTCCGATCAAAATTCACTAAACGTTTTGACTTGCATAGTTCCTCGCTAACAGCAGAGAACATACAGGACTTTTTGACATACTTTTCCAGAACCGCATGTGGAAATGATTGGACTCATGAAGCCCTCTTAGAGGCAATGTGTGAAGGTTCTACTTCAAACACTAGCCTCTACTTTAGAGGCATGGCTGCTGATGGAATGGATTTATTGTGGCAAGATATCTTTGACGACTGATATCTAGTGATGAGAACAATATTGCACCTAGGAGTGCGTTGGCTTTTAAAATTATGGGAAATCTCATTGGTAGCGACCTCGGGACTTATGTCCCTAGGATCGTGAACGTGCTCACAGAGATGATAGGCTGCCCATGAACCCAGCTATGAGGGCTAAGCCTAGGATTGCTATGATCGAAGCAACTGAGGAAGATATGCTCGATAGCGCTAGTGTAATGTCGGTAGCATCCGGACGCAGAACCGAAAGTGCAAAAATTATAAATGAACTTCAAAGTGAGCTTGCTAGAGCTAATTTTGAATTGGGAAAACAGGCAGTTGAAGTAGCAATGCTAAAAACTGAGACTTCCTCCGAAAGGGTCAAAAGGTAAGGCAAAACCTTCAATATCAACACCGAAAAGCTTCCGGAAGGTCATCCACTCCAAACAGGTGGATGCATCTTCTGCAACGAACTACATTCTGCCCTGAGATGCACTAATTATCCTGGCACAAGTCTTGATAGCATTAGAGATGATGGTTCACTCTGCTCGTTATGTAAAGGACTGCATAGAGAGTTTAGAGGGGAAGTTTGTTGGAAAACTCGTGCTACCCGCAAACGATGATCGAACGAACTACTAACGATACAAAAGATAATAATGATTACATTCTTCCTTCTTTTATGAGGGGAGAATGTAACAAAGAGGTTGGAAGAGCTTACTTTGACTACTTAAAGGAACGCTCTGAAAAGAATGCATTAACACTTACAAAAGATAAGAAAGAAGAAAAGGTATTGGTACTTGATGTAAGGAGTGACATTCCCCTTGAATCATGTAATAATAATAATACAGTTCTATTGATACTGCTGTATGCAGTAATATTTGGACAGTATTGCCTTGTCGGCTGGTATTATTGGCCAATTACCATCTTTTCTTGCCTAGGCATATGTGTGTTTTGGGATAGATATGTAAATAAAATTAGACCTGTTATTTCTAAAAAGAGAAATAAACCAGTCGCCCAACTAGCAGCAATCGAAGTGGAAGGAGCTAAACTAGAAGTTCCACTTGAGCAAGCTGCTGGACCAGAACAGGATGACGACACCCTGAGCATATATTCCTTGAAACTGCATAATGTTTGTGAAAGGTACTATATTCCAGTAGAAATCACTGGGAAAATAAGGCTCCATGCCTTGTTTGATAGTGGAGCAATGGTACAAATAATATCACGTACTCTGGTTGGATTAATTGAAAGTAAGATAGGTTATACTCTACCACGGGTCGAGACAAACTATGTAATAAAGAACTTAAATGGGGAAGAATTCCCAGGGAACGAGGCTGTATCTATCCAACTAGCTTTTGGAAACCGTGTGATAATTAGGCAAGCTATATTTCTTGTATCTGATTGTGAAACCCTTCTTATGATTGGGAATTCTTTGTTAGTAGATAATAATGTCAGGATGACTAGTAAAGATGGAAAACATTTTATGGACTTCCCAGGGAAATCCAAGTATAAAAAGATACCACTCTTATTGTCTAAGGAGGCTTTCTACCCAGTAGCCATAAACGAAGGGATCACACTATATCCTGGTCAAGAGGTGACAACTTTGGCCAGTATGCCTCATGATTTACCTGTCATTGAAAATGACATTGAACTAGATACTGAATCAGATGAAGATGAAGGTGATGAGTACCACACCAGACATAAGAATGTTTATTCCGGATTGGCAGATAAGTGCTTAGAATTTATGCCCTTTAAAGATTACCGGAGCCAAACATCTGGTGGGGTACTTACTTCCGTTACCCGAAAGGGACACTTTCCAGTGAACATTGGTAATCATACTAGTGAGCCCATTTATATTAATGCCCATGCAGTAATCGGGAGGGCCAGTATTGTTAAAAAGCACAAATACAAGAGTACTGTAACAGCCCACATGGTGAACCTTAGTCTAAAGTCTCATGAACATGAAATGGACTCTTGTTACTGTCCTTACATTGACACACATGTAATAGTACAGTTCGTTGACATAAATGGACTCTCATTAACAGATATGCATGTGTTCAACGCACATGAACCATTGAAAGGAAACTATAAGCCTATGATTTGTAGAAAATGGAATAATGTCTATATATCCTCAAACCAAGTTGATGGATACGAAGGGATTACCGATTCTATCATTGCAAAGTTTATGAACAGAGAAAAGTGGGACAACCTCCCATTGGCTGTCCTTGTACCTGGGAACAAAATGTTATCAGGTGAACAAAAACGAATTATATTAAAAATCAATACATTGGTTGATAAACTCAAGGTGGTGTGGATGAAGTGCAAGAATATTTGCCCAAGGTGTTTGACTATAGCATTGTGTCCAATTGGAGATTATTTAAGGGGAATGGATAGAGTTGATATGTGATATCTGGTGGGGTCCAGATAGAACGCAGGCGCAGGCCAAGGCAAGTAGGCCGCTGGCTTAGGAGATGCGAGACGTCGCCACCATCACGCAACAATGAGGAGAGGAACTCGAGGAGTCGCTTCAGGGACGCCGAAGAGCGATGTCCACCAAGAAGTTTAGCTGTACTTTGAGGTTTGCAGACTCTGGTTTCCACCGAAGTTACCGTGTGTCGGAGATAGCAAATAAAGCAGCTCATTGAATGATAAAACAGTGTTTTTAGTGAACGAACTCCATCGAGAACTCAGCCTTTCAACCTGAGTTGTTCGCGCAGCGCTGACTTGAAGCCTCAGTTCATCCAGAGGCCTCTCATTTCGGTAGTGATCCTACAGTGTGGGATATCTCGCCTCTCCAGAGTCTCGTCTCCGGATATGGGAGTGCATTGACGCTACAGAGCTCCAGGGGGCCAACCAGGACTGTCGTACTTGCCAGTCCACGAGGAGACCAAAGTGGTAGACTAGAGAGGTAGAGGCCCCTCGTCTCAAGGGGAAGGTCGATCCAGCCTCAGAGTGCAGAATACGTATTTAGGCATCTGAGGCCCCGGTCATCCAGACCCTTTCAATGGTGCCGCGACCCGGGAGAAGACATTCATGCAGAAGGTGTTAGCATGAATTGACCTCTAGGGAGTCTTATTTGTCAGACCTGTTGGCTTTGCGGGGGCAAGTTGTGAACCTAACTGCCCGACTCGCGGACAGGCAAATCCCTTGTGGTACAGGGGAAGAAAGAAGAAACGTGAGGGGCGGATTAGCTACCCGCTGCCTAAAGAGAAAACACAGTAGTCTGGTGGTGCGTCTGACTGCGGGAAGGTATTAAGGACCTTTAGCTTACGCGATTCGAGCCACACTCCCTGAAGACAAAGCCAAGGTCGGAAGTTTGGGGCCAAGCTTTGGACTCACAGATCGGACAAATCCGGAAGAAAGGTCGAGATTGGGCGAGATTTACGACCTCGAACCTGCGACCCAGAGGTTGGAGGAGACCGTGAAGAGGGGAGAGACAAGACGAACTCAAGAAAGCCGAACTCAGGACGAGTTCACAGGAATTGCCGCAACAGTCGGGCGAAAGTCGCAGCAGACCGCCGCAAACTCCCAAAAGTTAAGCACAATTAAAATACAGTATTTTGCCCTAGAAACTGCTAACGAAACGCTTTGCTTATTTCTAGCACCACGGAAAAATCCGGGAAAGTTTTACAAAAAGCTTTTCCCTCTTCTCAAGTTCACACTTGAGACACGCTCTGCTCACTGCTCACGTAGCTTTTTCTGGTTTTTGCTATAAAAAACCTTCCTCTCTCAAGCCCAGCCTTGAGATACGCCTTGCTCACGTAGCTTTTATTGGTTTTTGCTGCAAAAAACCATTTGTCTCCCATCTCAAGCCCAGCCTTGAGACACGTCACGCTTTGCTCACACACAATTAATTACCACTTCAAATAAAAAACGAAAAAATATTTGCCAAATTAAAACCACATTTCTGCTCAAATTCATACGCAAATTTTCACCAACTTTGCACACTTTGCGCATCAAAAAAGAGACCTCTTTTACAGTGCAATTAAACTGCAAATTTACTCAGCATAAAAAACAGATTATTTGAACAATTGAATAAACACTCAGCAAAACTTTGCCCAGCAACCCACTTTCAAAAGTTGCGGAGCCAAGCTTAGCTTTACACAAAAAACTCTTTCTCACCAGCCAAAACCAGTTTGCTTCCAGCTCACAATCCAAGCAAGACAAGCCCATAAATATACTTGAAGGGCCCATTATCTTGCCAACTCACGCATACAACTTTGCAACCTTTTTGCTATCTTCAAGCGTGGGCCACAAATTGTGTAGCCCCAAGTCATCTCAGCTCTGAAAAGAAAAACAGGTTTTTGCCCAGCCAAATCTTGATATCTGCTTCACGCATTCTTGCAATCAGTGGGTCCCTTTTTCAAAAAGAACCCATTATATTGCCAAGTCACGAACACAACCACAACTCTTGCTAAGCCATCCTGCCTTGAGCTATCATCATAAAACTAGCTAGAAGGTTTTAAAGGAACGGCTTAAACTGCACTTGCCAAACCACTTTTGCAACAATAAAACAGCCAAACTCAACCTCAACAATCCTTTTTACACTGGCTTAATTTAGCACAGTAATCCACTTGGAAAAGTGTCAAGCCAAATTTAGCCACACACACAAAAAAAAACCATTGTCATCTTTAAGTGTGGGCCACAAATTGGGCCCAAGCCTTTTCACTTCCATCTAGAGTGAAAAAACAGGTTTTTGCATAGCCAAAAGTCACTATCTGCATCCCACACATTTAACAACGAGTCGGCCCAGCAAAATAAATTGCACAGGGGGCCCATTATTCTGCGTAGTCACGACCCCCTGCTGAGCCCTCCTGCCTCAAGCTATCATCCTAAATCTAGCCAGAAGGTTTAAAAGGAGCGGCTTAAACTGCACCAGCCAAACCACTTTGCTCACGCGTAACTTGGAAACCTGAAATAAAAACTTTTTGCAACCAAACATGGCATCTAATGAACTTATTGACATACAGGACGATGTGACTCGAGCTCTTTACATTGCCAGGATTGCCAGTCACCTTGAGCGGGACCAAGAACAGCTCGACCAGGAAATCAAGGCCCTTACAATCCTAAGAGGGCCCATTGAAAATGTCATGCCACTGTATACGAGACGCTCGCATTTTCCTGAGGAACTACCGAACTCCCAATTAAACCCGCAACAATTAATTGAAGCCTGGAACACTGCCGGCAGTGAGGAAAATGACATCTGGCCGCGCGAGGAGTCAGCCTCCACTTCTGAGCATATTGCTACGATCATGACAGGCTTGAGAGAGGGATCCGCATTAATGCAACTCATGCAAGTCATCCGCTACATTCTGCACATAAAAAACGCCGGAGTTGACCCAATCATTGTCCAGATCATCACGTACTTTTTTGGCCTAGAGGCTCTAGCTGAGCTTATGGCCGTAAAGAGCAAGATCAGCTCAGTAGATAACATTCGCACTGCCCTCATTACTGCGCTACCGAATCCTCGACAAAATATACTGCCTCTGGCCAAAGGAATTGAAACAGTTTCAGTTATACTTAACCAACAACAAATGCCAAGCCAGGAAACTGCCCCACAGGCAACACAACTGGGAGCCATGGACAGACCTCGCCTCTCATCGGGCAAAACAGCCACCAATATCAGAGAAGCCCACCGACTCCTGGCTACCCAGGAGACACACGATGGCATTGCTCCTCCTCTGCTTTTTGATGATGATGCAGTAGCTAAAGCTCAAAGCCGACTGTACAGTGGTCAACAAATTGGCAATGAGGAGGAGGTAGTCCTCCACAGTCACCTCACAAAATTGTACAATGTTCAGACAGCCACTGCAGTAATCACAGCCATTCGCACCGTTTACAAAAGAATGCCAGGAGCCGATATGTGCTCCCATAGGGCAACTGAGATAAAATCTCGCATCAACTCGATAACTCATGATGTAATTGCCCTGGCTGAAAGCAAAACTTTAGCCAAACAATATCGCGAGCCTGCCTACCGCAAATTGAGTCAACTTGACTTCTCATCAGTCCAAGGACCTGAGTCTGCTCTCCGAGTACTAGACCAAGTGATTGACCCTACAGCACCAGAACACAATAGAAAAAGAGAAGTTGACAATGCACTGCTTGTGCTGGCCACAGATTCCTCCTTAACCCCGCTACAGCATGCATCCTTCATGCAGGCCTTTCTGGCCAATGGGGGATTGCTTTCCAATCACACGGAAGCCGCTAGCAACTCTACCTATTCGGTTGAGAGACACGAACTGTACGTCCCTCCTCCACCAAATGGTACCGTAGAGCACCCATGTGGAAAAGTTATTAAGACAATAAAACTATCCCTTTACACGGATCGCTTCAATGTGCATGATCCCCTTATTACTGATAGCAATACCAATACCTTTTTCAAGGCACTAGCAGGGCAGGCAGCCCAAAAGCACTGGTCATGGCAAGCCACAATAGAAGCCCTCTGCCTTATGTGCAATCCAAGCACTGTTCGCCTAATTCAGACATTAATGCTTGAACCCAATGCCTTCAAAACTGTGTGGGCCCATTTGCAATCCACTAGCCATACAAAACCAGCTTACGGTGATGTCCAATCAAGAATAAACAGGCTGCAACTTAACGGACAATTAACCTTCTCAGACGTCATGTCCCAGTTCTTAGATTTGCGGACCCTCATGTACAAAGGGAACCGCACAAAGGGAGCTGCGATTGCGGCTGCCGTCTTGGATGGCAAATCATGGCTATCAACCTTTCACTCATCGAACTTTAACTTGATTGAAGATGCCTACGACACCCAAATAATGAGACAAAACATCCCATACAATGAAATCAAAGCATTCACCACTCTCACTGCAATCGCTACCAGCTTTGTTGGCAACAGCCCCCCACAAGCAGCTAGTACAGAGGCCCAGTCATTGTCCAGTCTACACTCTATACAGGCTGGCACTGCTTCCCATGACCCCACTAAACTCTCTACCAGGTCTCAAAGTAAACATACAGTTAGCACACAGCCAACTGACCCTGAGCAGACAGGGGCATGTCTCCTATGCAACACACAGGGCCATTTGTATAAAGTTTGCAAACAGTATCCTAATACGCCTAGAAAATTCTTCAGAGTAAATAATGGCCGATGTGACCTCTGTGGAGGCTACCATCGCGTCTTAGAAAATCTAAGGTGTTGGAAAGAAAGATAGATGGCAGCACTCCCAAGCAAACTAACAAGCTCTACTGCGCTACACAATACTGCACACCAGAATGGTAACAACTAACTGAAGTCGACCTTTCTGCAAACTATCATGTAAGCTCAAAAATGGCAACACAGGTCTTAAACGACTAGGTGATGCCATGCTACAAGTGCATAGTATTGAATAAGTATTCAGTAAAGGTCTCGAATTTCTATCACAATAAGAGCCGGTTTCAGGATTGCCACACACTCTCTTACAGGCACTGCAACACACAGTCTTCACCACAAAATCAGTTGGGGTGACACCACACCAGCTTGCCGCTTGGACAGCTTTCTTCTCCAAGCACTAGACAGCACAGCCGCACTTAAAGTCTCGAAAGGCACATGTGTCCACAGTCTTCACCAAAATCAGTTGGGGTGACGAAGCCTTGGACACTTATAGTTCACTTCGATCCCAGCTGAGGCGCTGATTGAAGCTTGGAAAATTGGCCTTGATACCCAGCCGGCGAACCTCACACTTGATATGACCCTGCAACAAGCAACCATCAGTACACTTAACAGTCAGATTTAGTATATACTCACAAGACACTGCCAGTACAGCAATAAGATACTAAGAAGCTTCATGATGATCCCTGTCTCCCTGTTAGTAATGTAGAGTATGGATGCCTTGCTTAGGGCAGAATACCTATTTAGGCTCTAAGCAAGGATGACACCCAGCCTCTACCAAGGGAGATGTGGCAGCTGGAGCTTACTGCAGCCTGAAAAAGAAGAAAAAAACGCTTAAATTGAGAACTAGAAAGGACCAAAAAGCAGCAAACTTTGACGCATCATATCTCCGCAACGAAGCGTCACAGCCGACTACTTTTTGCATCCCTGTATTCGCCTTGCAAGTCTCTACAACTTTTATTACTTGACCAAACCTCTCAGACCACTTTCATTTCGAAGTTGGTCACTGCTATAAAGCTCAAAAAACGGAAAATTTTTAACAAAACTCGGAAAATAGCTTACCCAATTTGGGGGCATCCAGGCCTCCAGAGGCGTAGTTGTAGCTTGTCCCAGTTGACAAGTATATGCTTTGGCCCAACTCCTCCATTAAAGGCCCTCAAGGTCTCTCCACATTCTTCAAAACCACACAGGAACAACGTTTTCACTATGTGTAGCAGCTGGCTGCTACAGCTAACAGTGGTACTTGACACTGAAGAGTAAATGAGCCACAATTGCAGCAAAAAAGCCTAACGCAGTCGCAACAGTAGCTCTGTGCAACATTTGGTACTTGGTAGGTCTGGAAAAGTGACGCGCATCATGCTAACAGCACTACCAGATCGTTGACGACCCTTTTTAACCGACAGTTTCCAGAAAGAGCCAAAATGTCATAGGCCGATCAACTATGACATCTGGCAGCGCTGCAAGACAGCGCGGCAAACCACACAGAATACCAAAGTGGCCAAAACGGGTTCAAAAAAGCCAGAATTGAATACACACACAAGACGCGATGACGATAACCCAATAGGTAAAATACGATGTCCATGAAAATAAGCGAGTACAATATGGACACCATGATATCATGATGTCAACAAAGCAACTGCATTTGCTAAGACGCCTGTTTTTCACCACGACAAGACCCAACGAGATCATGCTCATGCCCAGTTTGGATGCCCTGCTCGGGGCAGAATACATATTTAGGCCCCCTACAGGGACACCCAACCTTGCTAGTAGGTAACAGCCGATGACAATACATAACATACTTCCAGCTTTGCCCCACAGCACTCAACTGACAGCCAAAAACCACTGACTCTCCTAGCAGTCCCCTGCTTTCTCTTTTCTTTTCTTTTAGGGACCCGTGACGCCATCAACCTCATCAAGAGCGAGGCTTTCTGGAGTCAAAAATAGTTGAGGTGATTGATATGTGATATCTGGTGGGGTCCAGATAGAACGCAGGCGCAGGCCAAGGCAAGTAGGCCGCTGGCTTAGGAGATGCGAGACGTCGCCACCATCACGCAACAATGAGGAGAGGAACTCGAGGAGTCGCTTCAGGGACGCCGAAGAGCGATGTCCACCAAGAAGTTTAGCTGTACTTTGAGGTTTGCAGACTCTGGTTTCCACCGAAGTTACCGTGTGTCGGAGATAGCAAATAAAGCAGCTCATTGAATGATAAAACAGTGTTTTTAGTGAACGAACTCCATCGAGAACTCAGCCTTTCAACCTGAGTTGTTAGCGCAGCGCTGACTTGAAGCCTCAGTTCATCCAGAGGCCTCTCATTTTGGTAGTGATCCTACGGTGTGGGATATCTCGCCTCTCCAGAGTCTCGTCTCCGGATATGGGAGTGCATTGACGCTACAGAGCTCCAGGGGGCCAACCAGGACTGTCGTACTTGCCAGTCCACGAGGAGACCAAAGTGGTAGACTAGAGAGGTAGAGGCCCCTCGTCTCAAGGGGAAGGTCGATCCAGCCTCAGAGTGCAGAATACGTATTTAGGCATCTGAGGCCCCGGTCATCCAGACCCTTTCAGAGTTGTTTAACCCTTATGATACACGAGTATGAAAACTTTCCTCTGGTTTACCAACGTAATGAAATTGACAAATACTTTGAGCTGAATGTACTTGGGCACATGGTATTATGTTTAAACTGGCTAACAATATTGAACTGATATTTCATGTACCCGATGAGTACTCCACAAATGTAGGGTACTTAACTACTCTTGTATACATGATATTTGGCCAATTGCGATATCAAAATGTTGCAGATAATGTGTGGATACGCACTCTCATGGATGGTGATGTATCGGTAGGGGATCCTCTGTTGTGCATGGCTACAACGGCTGCCCTACTTGTACTTTCTGGTTTACAAATGTACCCTGATGACCTCACTAAGGAGGACATTAAAACAAAGTTTGGTAAATTCATTCCGTTTACTTTAGCTCCTCCGGAATGCACCTGTAAAGTATGCTTAGCGAAGGACAGAAACAAGCAAGTACCACTAAAAAGTTTCACTACAATTTATGAGGGACCCATTGCGGACACCAGTACGAGGCAAACCGTCTTGAAAAATCCGTCTGAGTTAGATCTGGTATCAGCCAGCTTAGAACTTTCTAAGGACGAATTGAATAACCAAAAGTTGTATGACGAAGTGTATAACCTGCTGCTAAAGTTCCCGAGTGAGTTTGACCCACTACGAGTACTGAACAGAGTAGCAGGTTATACCTTCCCGTTGAGTGCGGAAACAATATTAAATATGGACTTAGAACACCTCCCTGACGAAGTGAGGGAGGATTTCAGAGACCTTTTAATGGAATACAAATGTATCTTTTCTGATGACCCCAGGTCATATCGTTTGTGGAATGTAGAACCAATGAAGTTCCAACTAAAAGATGATAAACCATTGGTACCAAAAGTATTCAATATGTCTGGATACGAGACTACACAAGTGGATCGAAAAATTTCACTTATGTTGTCATCAGGTTTGATTGAGATTGTGGACAAATCATTGAATAGATATTCTGCATGCCCTTGCTTTCTAACATCGAGACCAAATGACGATAAGTTACCAATGAAGCAAAGGAAACCACGTCTGTTGGTGGACCTTACTTCATTCAATAAGAATTTGATATTTACCACATCCGAACATATTGTGCCCCCCATACCTACACTGTTGGGGATGTTGTCTAATTCATGTTTACTTTCGTCTTTTGATGTAACTTCTGGATATGACAACTTGCCTGTGGATTCAGAAAGTGCAGATATGTGCTGCTTCGCGGTAACGTCCCATCGGAGCCAATACAGATCTGTATTCTTAAAAAGCAAGAGTTGCCTGCAAGGTATTGCAATTGCTCCAAGAATGTTTGCAGAACTACTGCAACAGGCCATAAACCCTGAAATATTGCCCTTTACATGCGTATATGTAGACGATTTGGTTGTGGCCTGCAAAAACAGGGACAAACCTAGGCCTGCTACTATAGATGACTACGAACGACATTTAGGAGATCTTAGGAAATTATTCCAAAGCCTTAAAGATTTGAATGCGCTTTTGCAAATTAAAAAGACTCAATTAGGTGTCAAAGAGGCTACCGTCTTAGGGCACCTAATTAGTATTGATGAAAATGGGGTAATGACAATGCGGATGCCTGACAAGTTCAGGTCTGCATTTTATAACTTCCCAATGCCTACGACTAAGAAACAATTGCAGAAGTTCATTGGTATGACAAATTGGTTGGGGCAATATTGCCCTAATATGGCTACTTATACTGCACCACTACTAGATGTAATGCAAACAGCACAAGGAAGGACAGGGAAGTTTACTTTCTCTGCATTCCAGGAAAAATGTTTTTACAAAGTGATAGACGAAATTAAACAAGGTATGTCGTTAGCACTACCACGTTTTAAAGAAGGTTACTTAGTAGTTGATTCAGGAGTAATCAGTACTTCAGCCTTACTAATGGAAATTGATGCGAACGGAAAATCAGTGTGTGTTGGTGCACACAGTGCCCGATTCCCATTGTCAGTTTGCCTGTCGTATCACTCCTTCCAACGAGAAGCCTTAGGAGTCCTAACCATGATAAACCATTTTAAGAGTATATTATTTGCATATGAACGATTGGTAGTCGTTACCGACTGCATAGCTATTGCCAGTGTATTAGCTAGTTCCTTCACAGGAAAAGATGCTTTTACGCACAGACTTGCAGCCAGCATATATTCTCTGCCTGTGGCTTGGAAATTACGTGCTGTACCACGTACCGAGGTAGAAGTAGTAGATGTATTACTGAACAAATACCATCAGACTCCTGAAGACGAAACAGTTTTCTTTGCCCCACACTCCATTGCTGGGCAAATCACACGTGATATATATTCGAATAAATATCCGTTACCTGATGCAGTAAAGGACAAAGTCCTTACTACCCAGGAACTGCTTACACATGTGTATGACACTCTAGTGAATTCTGGGACCATGAGTAAATCATTGCTCCAGAAACGACTGCAGTGTCTGAACGATAAATGGGTGGATATGATTGGCACCAAACCCCCATTCATACACAATGACACATCCACATTGCTCCATGCGAAACACGATGATGATAACGAATATCTTGAAGAAGAGGTACTCTCGAAAGTCACTCACTCATTCCATGGGGAGGCTGACTTTGATTCACCAGTTTACGATATAGAAAACAACTTAAAGGTAGATGCAATTACTGTGAAGCGCCGAATTTCGCCACATTTACCAGGAATAACACGCAACCTCCTCATTAAATTACAACAAAATTGTGAGGAAACGCAGAAAATAGTTAACTTAATGGTGTTGTCTTCCCCGGAAGATGTGCCGTTAGAATTCGCTGTAAAATACAGAGTAATTGATGCTGCCCTGTTAGTAATACGGAAAAATGTGAAATTACCCTTTAGTGTTGCTACTAATACTAAAGTGTACATGAGCATGCCGAATTGTGTGTATCTTATGGCCTGTATACACCTATTACACAACCATTTAGGTAGTAAAAAGACAAATACATTGTTCACTCAATCTATGTATTCCACTTATTCCGCCAGGATTAGTCGCATCATTGTTGGTGCATGCATGCACTGTGCTTTATATCGACAAGCAAATACTAGGTTTGTGGGGAAAGGGCGCGTCCGCATCCCGACCCAACCCTTTGAGCTTGCTATGATTGATTTGGCAAAGTTTTGATGGACGACAAGTTCATCATGGCTCTTTGTTATGGAATGACAGAAAAAGAAGGAAGAAGAAGATGGCTATTCAACGCAACAGTATCAACTATAACCTCGCAACCTCCCGTTCTATTTCATCAGAAATTCGCAGATGAGAAAAGGATGAAGCTACCTGGACGAGTGGGGGTTAGCCTTGAGAGGACAAGGCAGGACTGCGAGGAAAGAGGGAGTTCTTCGGGGGACTTCAGAGAAGCAACATGTCAACCTCACAGCTGGAGGTTGACTGGTGTGAACTCTGCCAGCAGCTGAAGCCTGAAGATCCTCACAAAGTTTGAAGAGTACAGTACTGAAGAGACAGCCACAGAGAAGAAACTTTATTGTCATATATATTGTTTTGAGCTCTGATTAGAGGCAGCTGTTATGATGTGTTGTGCCAGCTAATGAATAGAAAATACCACCAGACCTTAATGAAGTATATTAGTGCTCAGACTCATAGCGAGGTCCTGATCCCTGGGATGATCAGGGTGAAAGGGCGAGACTTAACCACTGGTCAACTGTACATAAGCGTGCCGAGAGGTTCCTTATCAGGAGTAGTGTATGTGAGGCTGCGGCCTCTGCGCTGCGGTGAGGATGACCTGGCAGCTCCGGTTGATGCGAATTAGTACTGGACTTGGGACCGATGCTTAACCTTCCTAGGTTCCTGAAGGGAGTACGAATTGTAAACTAGTTTGACCAGACTTTAGTAAAAGGGAAAGCAGCACACCACTGCTTAGTTTTTGTAGATGTGTATTCTAAAATGATAATTGCGAAACCTCTCCTCAACGATAAATATAAAGAAGTTGCAAACGCGATGGAAGAGGTTATCTCCTTATTTGGAGTACCGAAAACATTATTGGCCGACAATGGAGCCCAATTGACAAGTAACAAAGCACTGCAACGACTGGTTGACAGGTATAAGATTAAAGAATTATGCCATTATCGGGCACTATCTCCGTATAAACACTCGAACGCATATGCTGAAAACACCATACAAATAATCCGGAGTGCTTTAGTATTGAATTCTAATTCATACGGTATGCCTATAAGTGAAGTGTTTAAAACATCTATTTATGCCATTAATAACCGACCACTGACATATTTGACATATACAGATAAAAATGGGGTTAAAGTAACCCCTACACCATTTTCGTTATTCTTTGACAAGATGCCCACATACCACTTAGGACGCGATGTATTTGAGATACTTAGTGAGAGTGAAGACCAAATACATAAGGCTGAGTGGCAGCAACGAATGCTAGAATATGACCAAGAGGAGCAATTCCAGCTGGAAAAAATGAAGGCCACCGAAAGACCATCATTTAAACCGGAAATTGGGTCGTTAGTATTGATTATAAAACATCCTATTAATAAACAGAGATACAAATTTATGGAAGACCTATTCGAGGTCATTGATATTGGTTAACACTCTACAGTGACCGTCAAACCGTATTTGCATGATGGCTTGAGTAGGGAAGTCAGTTTGGACCATGTAAAACTGTACAGATTCCATAAGTTATATCGCTTTCTCCCGAGTAAATTGGCGGAGCTATTAAAAACGCCATATACCCCTGAGGAAATTGTACGTTGAAAGGCGAGAAACGAAACTATAGAGTTTTTAAGGGAAGAATCACCTGAAGCCCATGATTATAACTTGAGAAATAAAACTGAAGCATCCAGTGTGAATACCTCGTCTGGGTCTCTCGTTTCCCAATCTACGTCTACTAATACAAGTATTAGTGCTAAGCACCAAACTTATAAACGATCTGGTTCTATATTAATGCAAAAGGCTGCAAATATGTTCAAGCCAACAGATATAGCCCGCATACAAGATGAGAACAAGGCCATTGTTCAAAAACAATGGGAACAGTATGACAGGAGAAAGTTAGAAGAAAAGTACCTAAGAAAAAAGGAAGCTCTCGATCGCACGAACAGCCTACTTGGTAGTGATGAGCAATCCGGAAAAGATACTGATGATGAAATCGACAGAATAGTTGCACTAAGCAAAAACTCTGGTCAAGACGAAGCTTTTTATGATGACCTGCTTGCATTGAGCGAACGAGGACCTCCTACATTTGCTGAAATGGCCCAAAACGAGCGCCTATATGACAATTTACCACCGGCTGGACCTGACTACATTAGTACACCCGACCGCACAAATTTTAGCGAAGGCACCTTAACAGGCTTTAGTCCTGTTTCTAGAGCCTTCAGAGGTCAATACAGGGAGCAACATGACCCTGACATTCTGGATAGCCCAGAAAAGGACGATGCTAACAACATTGAAGAAGTTGTGGAATATGCTAATTCGCTAATTACTCCAACAAAATTCGATATTGATTTAGAGTCCCTTTCAGCCGGTTTAAATAGCCTCAACTTGGCGTTGCCGGCTGATCCAAACAATGGAGCTGTTCACGAACCAATTGATAGTGATACAGATAGCGATAGTTCGCCATCTGTTTATTCTACGGCAAAACGGTATATTAAAAGTAGTCCAAAAGGGCAAGGTATTAGGGGTACTATTCGAAGCGTTTTAGACGTTGTCCGCCGCCAGTTAACCCTATCGCCGAGACAACGAGCCTCCTCACGGTCTAGTTCTGTCCCTGTCGATGAGCCAAGTGCTCCAAAGGATGACGCCGAAAGCGATGACCAGGAAAATCAGGAACCACAAGTCCGATACACTGTAATGAGATCACCAATTAAAGAAAGTGTTCCTAACACTGAAAATGTTGAAGTACCTGCTGGAGATAATAGCCCATCAGGTCCTGAAGCGGAAGTGGAGGAAGCAGGCGAGGTCGCAACGACCCCAAATGACCCTCCCGGTGTCCCGGACCCTGTCCCATCTCCTGTACGTATCCTTCGACAACCAGGGCTACGTGATAGAAAAAAGGATATTAATTATAGAGAATTGGCAGGAATACGTAAATACGACAAAAGCAAAAGTAAAACTGTGAAAAAGCAGGGATACTTTCCTAACATTCCACGTCGTACTCCACTGGAAAAGGAGGATGCTGAGTTAGTACGGGTTAAATATACAAATACCAACACCGACCCAAGCCCAGGAGAAGAGGAAATTTTGAAAGAAGTGATCCAAAAGTGGAAGAGAAATAAGAATGTAGCTACAGTTCCGGACTACATCCAGTTTCTGAAAGCTACTGGCATGGATCATCATGATGATGGCAACATAAATGAGATGAAAAGGATGTGCCTCACCTATGATGAGCTAAACCAGTTAGCTTTCAGAAAGTTTCGTTAGCGAAACCAGTGCATGAAAAGATACTTGCTAGGTATCTCACATAATGCCATGATTGACATACACACTAGAGTACGTATACTGGAACTTTTACTGGATTAAACCCAGAAAAGTATATGGCAATGAACAATAATAGACACCTCATTGCTGAGTTCCCTCGTACACAATAGGCTTAAACCTGTACGGTGTATGTATGAGCTCGCCTAATGCGAAGAACGTATTACTTTAAGCCCAAGAAAATCAGTGCACCATCAATATTACCAAATAATGATGATGGTGCAGCTTAAGTGATCAAGATTGAGCAACTTGAATAACTGGAGGCAGCCAGCAGATTTCACTTCAGTTCACCTCTGCAGGCCCACCAGTAAATGATACGAATACGACAAACAAAGTGGCACTTATCCTTGATGTTGCTGTAAAAAGGCAATCAAGATTGCTAAGCTTTAGTGACAAACCGGTGTGGTAGAATGCACTACTTCCGAAATATGATCTGCTTAAATAACTCTATAGTTACCAACAACTGAGAGTGGCTGTGACATACACACAGGACTCACCTATGTGCAATGTATAGTTCAATGGTATAATAAAAATCACGTCGTGCATTGTACTAAGTACTTAGATGACATATATGGCATACAAAGCTCTGTGTAATAATAAAATATTTTGTTATCTTTGCTTTGTTGGTCCATTTTACTTGACATAAAATAGCAATTACAACGGTATACTATCAGTAATTCCCAGTCCCTTGCGTGTTGCTGAGGACCAGCGGGAAATTTCCTGTAAAAAGTATTAAAGTCCTTACACAAACCTTAAGTAGGGATTATATCATGACAAACTTAAGGGTACACCTCGGACCTCAAGGAAAGACTTTCCTCTAGCGGTTTGTAAACTAACAATGTCCTTGTTAGACACACCCTTCAAATCAGTTGCACACACATCATTGTGAGGTTGCGATAGCAAAACAAGAAAATCCTTACGTATTCAAAGGGTTACCAACTTTGAATTGTAAGTCCATGATTTTAGACTCCGAAAATAAAATTGTACTAAGTTACAAGTAATGGAATGTTAGGGATAACTTCGTTAGCCTTTGGCACATCTGCCAAAGCCTGTTTGAAAATGCCCCGATTAATCAGTTCCAAAAAATGAAGATTAACCGACAGCAATCGGTGCTTCAAAATTGTTGCACGACTGGCAACATAACCTGTCCTGCTACACATATACGGTAAAAATTATTCAAATTAGTGTGTCCACACTAACTCCGAAGAGGGAAAAAACTTATCTTTTGAGCTCTAGCTGTCAAAGCTCGAAAATGTAATGAAGAAAATGTTATTGAGGAGTGCTAAACAGGCACCCTCAAAAGCAATATAAGAACCAAAAAATTCTCAAATGTCCTTGTTTAATTTTCTGCACCTCAAGGTTGCGTTGAGGGAAATAAAGTTTCTTTGCGCCCAACATGTTAGTAACATGGTGGCCAATAAATATAGTTGATTACCACCAAGAAATCGGTGCTTCCAAATCCGATTTTTAACAAAAGCACGGTTATATAGTGCTTTCGGATACTTTAGAACCCTTGAAAAATATCTTGTGCATACAAGTCGTTACAAAAAATAAAATTGGTGCATGCGTTCCACTCATATTGGACCTGCATCACTGAGTACGTAGCGACGTATGCTATCAAGCCTGCGAAGCTTGAAAAGATCATGGAAAAAATACTAACGAGACCTGCGCTGCAGCACTCTTGAAAGTAATTCTAGTTATTTATAAAAACGTTTAGATGCCATCGAAACGCATCAGAAGCTTGAAAAAACCTTCACAACTCCACCTGGAGCCAAATGGCGCCAAGGTTTGTGTAGGTAACATAATTGGTTAAAGTTAACCTCCAGGTTGTTTTCTTGGAATGGGTAAAGTAATGGCTGTTTCTTTTCTGTCCCGCTGAAAAAGCCATACTTGCTATAAATATGCTCACCCCCTATTATAACTTAGGGAGGTAGAGCTTACAATATGTCCGGTACGAACCGTCACTTTTAGCATCTTGAACCGGTCGATTTATGTCGACCATAAAATATGCTCGCCCCTATTTGTAAAACTGAGGAGTTGGAGCCTACATTATTTCGGTGCACGCCAATTTACGTGTTGCGAATATAGCAACCTAAGCTGCGTGACCTTAGTCTTGAAGGACTTTATGGTGCTAAATTCCATGAAGATGAAAACAAGGGAACACCCACATGTTCGCCATGTACGGGAGTTAAATACTGGTATTAATTACAATGAAAATCAGAATCAGGGAGCCCCTACATGTCATTACATGTACCGGGGCATTATTTTACTTTCTCGCTCATAAAAAATGGCGTGCTCCACAACAAAAAAGTGCATGATTGACTGTTTCGGTACCTGGCACTCCAATGCTATATTGGCCTATATATTTAAATTTGAATTATTCAAATTATACCTAGGCTTATTGTGCTTTTAAGAGTACTAAGCAAATTTATACTTACCTCCTCCCATATTTTTTACAAATGACTCCATCGCTTTGTACAAAATCTGTGAATTTAAGGGGGGGTGGGACATATATACGTGACTGTAGAAAATGCGGGAGCACGCTCAAATTTCCAAACGACTATGAGTGAGCTCGTGAAAGTAACGCCAAAAACCTAGAACTCTGGATACACTGACATCTCTTGAATTCTGGAAAAATCTGGAAATGTGTAAGATGGATGAGGGAGAAGCCATGCTGTTATAGTACAGCCTGCGCCCAAAAATTTTCCATTAATCATTGAGTGCACCCGTCTCTGAGAAAGTAACGTACACACAGAGTCTGGAAAAAACCCAGACATGGCCAAACATGATGACTTAGATGACTTAGAGGCCAAACTACGACAAGAAAAAGAGACTATTCTAAGACTATTACATGACATTATCGAACGGGAAAAACAAATGCTGGCTCACTTACAAGCGCGCCTAGAATTGAGGAAATTGTTCTTACTGATTATTCAGGAAAAAGACAAGAAATAAAAGATCGATTCGCTAAATTGTTTCAACCTAGTAAAACGAATAAAGGCTATGAGCCCAGATTATGAGTAATAAATGGCGATCATCAAATGCTCAGGTGTAACAAACACGTTGAGCTTCGGAAATATCGCGAAATCAGGTTAAAACCGCATAAAAGTGAGTGATTCTTAGAGTCTTAATACTGTTCATAATGAGGTCATGAATCGTCAATTGGCAAGATACATAATAATTAAAAGTGCTAACCGAAATTAGCTGAAAAGATGTGCTGTTAGTTAAACCTTTTAAATTAATTTCGGTTAAAAGCACCCGGCTTTATGCGTGCACCAAGACTGAGCTGGAATGCAGAGCTATATCTAGCAAAACATTTCAGTGATAACGAGACATAAAACAATACACGGGTCTGTTAAAAATGGCTAGACAAAACTCATTTAAGTGAGATAGCTAGCAAAGGGAGTTGTGTTGCGCAAACGCTGAGCCAGTGCTTGTCAATCAGATACCCGACACCAGGGGGGCAAAAAAAAAACTTTTTTTTGTCCGAAGAATCCAGAGACGCTCTTATACTAGAAAAATCCAGTTGAAGAGGCTGGGTATAACAAAGGAAAATGGTAGCGCCCCCTAGCGACGAACCTTGTACTGAAAACGTTTTGCTCAAAGCTAAACGATGTGATGGAATCCATTGGTGCACCTACACAATTCACCTGTTCGAACCCACCTGAACGCCGAGCGACCGCACTTGGCTCTGGTGGCTACCCAGTTTTCTAAATCCTACAAATAAACGAATTGTGGATAGTATAGGAAAATTTGAGAGAATGTTATAACGAGCGATTAATCAGACAGCACTAAATAAGTGCCAGATGGAGCTGCAGGCTAAGAGATTAATACATGTGTAGAAAATGAAATGCTCATACTAAAGAAAAACTCAATAAAAGTGATGATTGAGCTATTTCAACATGACCTCTGTCAACTTTAATGTAAAACGAAACATGCTATGAACATGACACCAGCTGAGTTCACCTTAGCTAGCAGTATTTGTGGACTGACATGTGATATTGTAAAAATATATGGTAGACACGTGAAGTATGCCTCATCATATCCTACAATGCTCAATGACATACGGCTGGTTTTCCGGTCCTGTAGCATGAGTTACTGTACACCAAGGCTGAGCCGGAATGCCAAAGGAAAAAATGCTGCAATGGGGTTGCATTGCATTGGTACCCCATAAGCACCAAACCTTAGCATTTAGAAGTCACATACGCTCAAATATGACGCACTGCGCCATGGCCAAGCTGGAATGCAGGCTCGCAATCAGGCCCAAAAGCTGTTCTTGAACATGGATGCATAGTTTGCATTATATTCCCCCAGAGCTCATGCTGGTACAGCAAGGCCGAGCTGGAATGCCTAGTCCAATGAATGGCCATTTGTGGCTATTGGCAGTATGTACCAAGGCCTAGCTGGAATGCAGGCTTATATCTAGGCCCGAATCTGCGGATTTGGGCCACTAATACTAGAATTTATTATACAAAAAAGGAGTGGGAGTAATGTGAAATACGCAGGAAATAACAGTAATTGTTCTGCGCAGCCAAATCGGAATGAATTAGCCACATGTACTTCCTGTACAGTTGAAATTGTAGTAAAAGATTTCCGGGCTTTGACGTCTGTTGCGAGCGTGCCGTAGTATTCCACGTTAAAAATACCTCGACATCGTCAATGGCACCTTTGTACTTGAGCTAAACTAGATTGTTCGTTGGAATCGAACTGCCAATACAATATATGCAGTATGTAAATCATGAATGAGACGAGTGACAGCAGCTGCGACACATAGTGGCGAAAAGGATGCCCTGTAGCCGCTCGTGGTTATGCCAGATGATTGGGGAATTACTGAGATGGCTGAGGCCCAGCACTGGATTCCACTGAGATTCGATATGCAGTCAAGGCTGGCAAATTGTGAATCAAACGCGAAATGAGTTGCGATGAACACAGTAGACACAAAAAGTACTAGACACGTGGACTTTTATTCCCAAAAGGGAGGCCTCCAATTGGGGGAGGCTGGCCATGGGCCACGTTGGGGCCAGCCTGGCCGGTGCGGCGGCCTACCGGGGAACGCGATGAGTTCTGCAAAAGATAAGACAAATATAGTGTAGCTATAATAGCTTAAGTGAATAAGTTAGACTTACTAAACGACCCCCTCCATGGGGTCCTCCTCCGCCACGAAGAGGCGGAGGACCCACGCCGAAATGGGGGCCTGTAGAGGCCTCTGGGCCTCGCCCGGTGGACCCAGGCGAGGGCAGGGAGAGCCACCAAATAATAGGTGGCCGCCCCTGCCACGTTCAGGGCCACACCCTAGAGAATCTCTTCGGCCTGTAATACGAGAAAAAGTCGAGCTTTCGAGCCTCAAATACTTAGACAATGAAATGTGCACTTACGAAGCCCTGAACGGGGCAGGGAGGGCATTCCTCGTGGCCCAAGGGGGCTGCGGGCGGGGCCGCAGGTGCCTGGGGCCACCCCGCCGCGGACTCGGCCGCGGGGGGCGCCCCTTCGGTCGCCGACGCAGTCTGGTGCCGGTGTTGTTGTTGTTGGGTTCTACATTTATCGTGGAAAAACACAGTATTACGAAAGGATGCATTGGATTTGAGTTGAAATAAAAACTTACGAACAGTCCTTCAAGGAATCCCGCCATGTTTTGCACTATTTTTATAAACAAGGCGAGCTACCAGATAGTTCCGGATCGAAACCGGCCAAAGTCTACTTGAAAAAGCCAGGATTATAACGCAAGTTCTAACTTAAGTCTGGAAGCTCTGGAGGATGAAGGCAACTGCTAAAGGATATCGACTTCCCCACTTGAATTTGAATCCTTTATTATATATAAATAAGACGCAAGTAATATAGTATAGTCTCGAGTAATTTGGATAAGTACAGAATCAAAATAAAAACAAGACGAGCTTACGAGACCGAGCCGGCCTCAAAATACGCGAATTCAAGGAATAGTATTACGAAATACAAACAGTCACAGTCAAAGCTGCAAAATACGAGGACTCGTCTCGTGGAATTATTGAAGGCAAAGTGCGAGGATTATTTGGTCTCCATGCCTGAAGACTGAGACTCAGAGATGATGTCGCGATCAGGATTGTCTGGGTTACGTCCGTCTGGGCCTCGTCCGTAGCCTGCCCCATGTGCAAACCCACAACAGAGCAAGAACCAGTGTCCTCAACGGACTTGTCCACGGCCTCGTCTGAAGCAAGGTTATGCCGGCGATTCTCCCGGTTTTGAGCTCAGCGAGAGCGGCGTTTCAAAGTCTGTCGACCATATCCTTCGACAGCAGGTACCTGAAAGAATTCACCAAGATATTAAATAAGTAACCATGCGTACTATGTGGATTTTAGTTAGAACTTACCCATCCATGAGGATTGGGCACCTTGTACAAGTGTGCCAAACCGGACATGACGCTGGGGTTTCGCCTCAAGGTACCGAACGGATCCATGGCAGCCATAGCCATTTGCAGCGACTGGAGATCGGCTTTGGGCGTGACAGGTGCCCGTGGAAGGGGCCTGCACTCTTGAGCAGTGCAACAGGAATAAGTCACAGAGGTCTCTGCACGAGGCTTGGTAGTTACCATCTCCATGACCCCACTTGATGAGGCCTCTTGATGCGCGCGAGTTACCACTTGGTACCGCCGGCAAAAACGGATGACACGAATGCACCCATAGATTATGAAGCCCAACAGAATCTAATAATAAGGGATGGAATCTTAGCTAATTGGGGCTAAGAGAACCAAAATGAGAAACTCACCAAGACCACACCGATGGAAGCGCCTAAGCCTATCCATCCCATGACACCATAGCGATGGTAATTGAATATTTCGTTGACCCAGTCGCGCTGCGAGGGTCTAGGTACGAAGTTGCCTGGCAATGCAGAAGCAAAGTCCCTAGGGTTGAATACCTCAACCCCAAATGGATCTTCTTCTGGCATCGGAGTAGATACATCAATGCCAATTGACCCGTCAACCTCTGGGCTCTCCACTGCAGGCCCTTCAGGGGCCATTGCTTCGGTATTGGACAAGGAAGAGGCCTCTGTAGAAGCCTCGAAAGGAATTGCTGTTGAAGCCACCTGTGTAGCTTCCTCAGGAATCAGAGAAATCCATGCCAAAGTTGCCATCTTAAAATGCAATCTTATTAGAACTGCTTAATAGACGACTGAACTGAACGGGATCCGATGGGGGAATGTCCAGCAACAAGTGAAAGCAGAGAGCAATACTGGGGCAGCTCGCACCCTCGTTGCATTACTTGCACAAGGAAGAGGGCTACCCTATTAGTAAAAAGTGCGATGACTTAGGAGCGCGCGCTCTGAGGCGTCAGGAAGAAGCGTTACTACAACATGTCCTAGACAAAACCAACCTTGGGTTTTTTAAAGGGACCTACCCACGCACTTTAAATGCCCGTGAGTAAAGGGCATGATCTTGAGCTTGCCTATAAAAAGGGCACATCTTATGTTACGAGCCACAGTTCAGCAATGAGCAACAGCTTGTCTACCCTTGACAAGTTGCTTGTGGCATTGTTTACTGAACCTGATAGTGGAGAACCCAAGATGGTTGCCAAGGATCTAGAAGAGAAGGAGTTGGACGAAATTGAGGTTCAAGACCTCCTTAGAGACGACGAACCTGCTCCAACTGCTGATAACGAACAAAACTCTACGAATGGAGGCCAAAGCCGTGAAACTCCGGATCATGACAATGGAGATAGCGAGGAACCCATCCCTTTGGGACTCATTTCCGCAAGTTTGGGTTACCCTTTGCCATTAACTGATCTTGTCAGGCCACCCCATGTGGCGGCATTGCAAGAGTATTCGAGGATGGCTTCAAGATTCAGATCGACCACTCAGAAACCTTTCAACGAAGGTCTACTGAAAATAGCCACAAAGGAGGTCATGACTGTTGGCAAGGAAGTACCATTTGACATCACCATAAGGATTAATGGTGAACCTTACGAAAGGACGGAGCCCCGTAGGCCGTTAAAGGTTAGAAATTATGACTGTATCGAACTACTAATTGAGCCAGTAGCCAAAGGAGGGGAGATCCCTGACTTCCTGGTTATATTTCCTATGATTGACAATTTGCCGGATTATAATCTACCGGAAAAGATGGAGTTCAATGAACAAGTTCATAAGCTGGCCAATGTTTGAGGATGGTCTGCCGTCCAGAGCCCCACTGCCGTGGGATATTATGTCCATGGAATTTGAGGTCAGGGCGCAACCCACCTGCCTGTGGTTGTGTCTAAACACTATACTGGACGTGGGTGTATCCAGATCATGCCCACTTTGGAGTCTTCATTCTTGAACCCTAACCTGTTCAATGATTTGACTTCGATGCAACTACAACTGTACGTAGGCCCACCGTCATGCCTTAACCACGGTGTGGCCCAAGCTCCTCGAAAAATTGACGAGAAGGTCGACATGTCTGCCCTTCTACCTGACACGGTGGTCCAGTTTGTTGATCGAGCAATCAGCGAGTACCCGCAGTGTGTGAGGTACATTGCAGGAGCCAGACCCCAAAAGGTAGCTGCGTTTGTGGAAAAGGCCTGGCAACAAAAGTCTAGACGAGGAGCGCGCTCCTATTCTGATGTGGCTGGTGGGCGCCCGTATGGGTTGCCACCTAATGGCATGGATTTGGTTCAAGCTAAGCGGTCCAAAGTTGACAAGAACAAGGAGCGAGTGAGCCAACTTCTCCAAGCAAAAATGGAGGAGATGACCCCTAGCGACATCAAGGTATTCTCTGAAGCTATTGGAGGTTTTGTTGGACAATTCTGAAATGATGATTCCACATCACCTCTAAAAAAATGACCACATTCATTGGATTTTTGTACATAAAATGAATTACCTTTATTTGGTGTTGGCAAGATTAGTACTGTACAACATACATGTGCACATGTTATGTAAATAAACGGGATAGCAAAAACTGCACAAAAACTCAAGGTTTGGATGGGCCTGCCCCTGCCTATAAGTAGGACCAGCAACCGTCCATGCTATATAGTTGCATACAAACCTTTGTCGGGTTAAGATGGTACAGTTCGTGATCTTTGCCATAATTGTTGTTGGGAACATTGCCCTGTGTGATGGTGATTACCCAAGTACTCTTATTTTGGATGAGGCCTTGTGCCATTCTGGCCATGGTTTGGTTCCATTACGCGAAATCTACCATCCAAAAACGGTAAAGAAGGCTGTAGTCGTGGACACGGAGGACTATTACAAACTTCTGCAAAAAACGGTGGGCACAATAAGTAATCTAGAATCAGTGGTTGAGACTGTGGAATTAGTCAACGAAGGTACAAGTATGGTCCGGAAAGGAAATATGGTGATCATGGGTGAAGCCAGTACCCCTAGTACAATTGATGAAGCCTGTGCTCGACGTAGTGGTTTTGTGCCTTTCGTTCTCCGAACTCATGAAGATATGAATATATTCCTAGACCTATTAATATTTACCTCCAAGTACAACAGAAATGCCACCAAGGTAACTTTGTGTGTAAAGTTTCAAATTAGGAATGGGGTGCCAATGTCGTTGGATGGGAACACAGTGTTTTCCCAAGTACCCTACGAGGCCAAGCCGAATGATCAGATTATACCAGGGTACCCCTGCATCACTGGACTATTCGCCATAGTCCAGGGTAAGATGAAGATGACGTCTGCTAAAGCCCATGAGGCTCATGCCGATGGGATAGCAACTTTATGCGTGCAAAATGACTTCGTGGTAACGCATAAACAATTTGTCAAGACAGAACTTTCTAAACGCAAAAACTTTCTGGAGAAAGCTTTCAATGCAGTGTTGGCTTTGGTAGAATCGGGACAATCATTAAAATTCACCGAGCAAATGTTGACTGGGAAATCATCCTTGTTAATTCCGCCTAAAGTATCTCTAGCCTTACGATTAATGAATAGGTTTGGTGACGTTTTCATCAAATCTGGATTGTTACCTAATGATCTTCAACAAGTGTTGCAACAAGCTGACACTATTGTACAATTTGCTAAAAGCTTTAGACAGTCAGGAAAGCGCTTTAGCATTCCAACAATGTCACTTGATAAGGAAAGTAAAGAAACAGCTATAGTTACAAATACATATGAACCTCTAGCAAACACTGAAGTCAGTGGAGATTTTATTTCACAAGGCGTAGTTGGATACAATGTATTGGAGAGCTCTCCTGAGATCACCTATAAAATAGTGAGCAGAAGCAAGAATGGACTTTTGATTCGAGATAGGTACCTAACACGCCGCAATGACGTGGCCTTTGTATCACGTGAAATACCTATCTACAGTGAATGTTATGTTCACAAGCATAACCTTACTGTTTGTGAAATACGGGATTTTGATTTGACGGAAGAAGTGCAAGTGTGTGCTAAGGTGCTTCTAGGACTTTCTCTTGGGGACCCCTTTGACAATTGTGCCCTAGAAACCCTCAAAACTAACACCCTCACTGATGTGGGTTGTGCGAACTATAAGGGTTTCCTGAACTTAGTGTCTAGTGCCATGGTCAACCTAACATGCCTAAACGACTTTAAAAACTCTTTAGTGCTCGATCCCGGATCCTATCAGATTCTTAGCAATTGTAGTGTCCCTAGGGTCACAAAGCACTGGCTTTGAGGACTCTCCATGGGAAAGTGATATGGTGAAATTCTTTACGAAATTCCCAGATGATGATTTGGATGGTATATTTAACAACTGGGAGATCATCCTCACGGTGAGCTTGTTATCTACTGCCTTGGGATTTACTTGTCTGGGTATAGTAGTATGGAAGAGACAGAAGATTTGTCGTCGTTGCTACAGGGATGAAGGGTACATGCTACCCAACACCGCCCGGTCACGACGACGATATTCTAGGGATGATCGCAAGAGAGATGCTGACCAAAACCAGCGTCTTACTGTGCGAATGGGTGGACTCGGTGGTGCTACATTAGTATAGCTAATTGTATCATATTTGTATTTTGACAGAGCTGGTGATAATCACTTTTTCATATTTTAGTGCTTAAAATATTGCAAAAGCTGACAAAGTTAGGGCCGGGGAATGATGGGCAACGAGCACATCACTTCCTTGGAACGGAACATAGCTGGAATAAGACTGGACTGGACTGGATCTTCCCTGTGGAGCCCGTGGAGCCCGTGGAGGCCAGGAGGCCATGTCTATTCAACGCAACATCACCACCTCAAAATCACCTAAACCTCCCTTCTTCCATCATCAATTCATCTCCTCTAAACTCACCAATCTACTGCTGCTGCTGCTGCTGCCTGCTAATGTGAGCCGTGCATGGGCACTCTACCTGACCTTGGTTAGAGGAGAAGTGGCTAGCCAGTGCACAGAGGATTTGCTAGGTGCTACATAGAGAAGCTGCATGCTGCCGCATGATGATGGGGAGAAGCAGATGGAAGCTGATGGAAAAGACCGCCTGCGCATCGACTGAAAAAGGGAGAAAAGACTCGGGGAGTTCGATGGGAGACTTCAGAGAAGCAAGATGTAGGCCTTAGAGCTCAAGGCCTACTGAGTGAGCTCTGCCTTGCTACTGTCTACCCAGAGTTTCTCCATAGTGTGCTGAGGCATGAAGAAGATGGCCACAAGACACTGACACCTGACCATAAATCGTATATTGGTTCTCCTGGGCAGTTTTGCATTCAAGTCTGAGGTAGTTGAGGAAGTCGAGGTCGAGGACTTGGATAGGGGACCTAATCACAGGTCTACAGCACTGTAGCTTGCCAAGAGATGTCCTCGCCAGAGTTGGAGCTCTGAGGTTGCGACTTCAGGTCCAAGGCAAGTGGAGCATCCGGTACAGCACCCGATGGCTGCGACCGGTACCGAGGCCATAAAGCCGATGCTAACCTTCCTAGGCTTTAGAGGGTGTGACCGTCGCACATCAAAATCAAGATTTTGGCTTGGTTTGATTATGAAGTTACTTTGGCGGACAGAGCAGCAATCATCCAAGACCTGACAAAAAGGCAGACGAGAAGGTAAAACGATTCTATGACAGGTGTGTGTTACAGGTAGCAAAAACCTAACAACCAGCCTGCCTGCCCTGCCAAAAGTGCCCAGTATCAGCAGCTCCTTGGTAAACACAGATGTTGGACGCTTTATCCAAAACATCAACAACATCCATGAAAATGCAATATACCAGTGGACACTGCAGAATACTTTTCTCCAAGGACTGAGGGACGACATCAAGCAAGCAGTCATCGCACGAGACCCCAAGAACCTTGACAAATTAGTCCAAAGCGCCATCAGTGCGGAAAAGGCAAATGAAGCCGTTGACAAAAAGGTAAAACCTAAAGTTCCCCCACCAGAAATCCACTCTATTCAGGCTGGCCAAGACAACAAGGACGAAAAATTGGACAAAATGGACGAGTTGGCTAACCTTATCAAAGGATTGAGGTCATCTAGAGGAGGATTTCGTGGCGGAGCCCGTGGTCGAGGCCGTGGAGGAAATCAACAGAACATTAGTGTTGTCTGTTATTATTGCAACAAGCCGAACCACATTTCATCTGGAGTGCAGATAAAAGATAAGGGACAACCTTCAAGGATTGAATCAACCTGCTCAAGGGAGCAAATGGTCCAGAGAAGCTCAGCAAAAGCAAATCTTAGCTTTGGATTATGAACAGGATCAAGGGGAATCTTATTATTTAAACTTGTAGGCGGCTTCCAAACCCCTAAAAGCCGCTACTCACAAAGGGTAACCAACGTATATGAAGTAAGAAGCGGATCCAAGCGACCCTTTGTGACTCTCACATTATCCCCCACCAGAAAAATTAATTTATTATATTACACAGGTGCCACTATTAGCCTACTAGGAACAAGGGCTCTTAGACAACATTTACCCGAGGCCAGAATAACTCCATGCACTCATCCAATGACTGCAAAATGTGCTTCTAGATCAAAACTCAACATCAAGGGCCTCCACAAGCTGCATTTCAAACTTAAGGACAAGGACTTTGACCATGAATTTTATGTGGCTGACAACCTCTAAGTGGATGGTATCATTGGAATGGACTTAATCAAAAAAGGAAAATTGGCTTATGATGCAGTGACTGATAAAGTGTTTATTTCAGAGCCTCAACAAGTGTGCCTCATGCATGATCTCTATGTACCTCAGAGGTCTGCGTTAATAACATCAATTAAGGCACCCCTCTACTACTGTAAAAAGGACGTGGGAGTGGCCCTCCGAATACCAACAAAAACTATCTGTAATAATGACTTTGTAGTGAGACCTGGTGAAGATGGAAAAGCTTGGATCAATTTAGTAAACTACGGCCTGGAACCAGTACAATTGAAGAAAGGTACTACAATTGGCGAAGTGTTCCCCTGCGACAACCTTATGGAACCCCACTAAACAAAATGAAAATCGGTCCAGATAAAATTGGGATTTACTACCGATGAAAATTCACTATTCTATTAGGGAAAAGTCCGAGATTACCGTGACGCTTTGATTAAATAAATCAATCGGAGGATACCGACTTTTTCAATTTTGTTGTATGACTTTTTTATCGTTTTAATTGTTATCTATGGGCTGTTATATGCATGCGCTACAATATATTTTTTTTAAATTTCGCTTATTGGAAAAGTTATTGTAGATTGGTGAGTTTAGAGGAGATGAATTGATGATGGAAGAAGGGAGGTTTAGGTGATTTTGAGGTGGTGATGTTGCGATGAATAGACATGGCCTCCTGGCCTCTGGGTGGCTCCACAGGCTCCACAGGTCCAGTCCAGTCCAGTCTTATTCCAGTTATGTTACGATCCAAGGATGTGATGTGCTCATTGCCCATCACCGATCAAAAATACGTACTAAATTAGGATCAAATCGGTATGGTTTGCGGATTTGTTTTGTGGGGCAAAACTGTCTTTGTTTATTCTTTTTTCCCGCAAGCGCAAAACGGTACAAATTATATCGCGCAACCTTGATCAGTCTAGTCTGCCTTGACAACATGGAGACTGAAAAAACATCCTACCCGACTTTCAGCTGAAGCAAAAGTTGTTAAAAGTTCTTTTGCATAAAAGAAGCTCAGTAGGAAGTTTTTTCAAACGTGGATTCTCAACTAAAGTAAGAATTCAAACAGGGTTTCCCAAGTTGAGATTTTCAAATAAAACACTGGCCCCAGTTCAGAGAAAATTGCAGACCTCAGGTAGCAGGTGAAAGCCGGTACCCATTTAACATTCCTCCTTTGTATGTGAAGGATTTGAAGGAGAAGGCCATGGACATTGGGTCTGCCTTTTTTGATCCTAAAAACAGGATTCTCGCAACGCCCAGAGATGTCTGGCCACTATGCGAAACTCTCGGTATAACAGCTCAAGCAGAGTTTGCCTTGGACGAGGTTGGATGAGACTCGGCTGATCTACTTAGCTAAGACTCGATTTAGGATGCAATAAGGCTTTATCCAGAGTTGTATAAGTCTTATACCAACGAAGCTAAAGCTCTAGGAATGACAGGAGACCTTTTTAAGCTCAGACGTGAGTGGCAGAAGGAGGCCGACCAGGAATTGACTTTGAAGGGTCATGAATACCTGAAAAAGGAGTGAGAGACACTAGAATGCATGATCAACGAGAAGACAGGGGGAAGCACCTGAGTAAGGAAGTCAAACTGGACCCAGTGAGGATAAAGGGCGCAAATCCAGAGATGTCTGAGTACCACAACTCCTTAAGCTCAGATGTGAGTGACAGATCAAAGTAGATAGATGCACTGTATGCGGGGAATGAAACCCATGCAACAGGCTTAAAAATGAAAAGTGAATAGTCGAATTGGTCTCAATTGTGGAACAAGGAATTACAATGACCTTGTAATTGCGGGGAAGCATGACAAATTACTACCAACTCCAACAGATCTGAGGTGGACCCAGATTATCTGCCAAACAGAAGCTAGCTGGACATGAGGTCACATGAGGAAGCCAACTCTCCAACAACTGCACCAGCTACAGATCCAAGGCTTTATCAGCATCATCCAATGGCTCTAAGTTCATATGAGTCTGAGGACTCACTCAGCTACACTTCCAAGATGAAGCCTATGGAGACCAAAACGCCAATGCTGCTGCAAAGTCCAATCCTGACTTTGACAAAGGAGACCTAGAAGAGCTCACCAAGGAACATTTCAACAAGATTCAAGATTCCTTGAATGTGGGGAATGATGAGAAATGTTCCGTAACTACGATCACGCAACCCGATACTCGCATAGACCTCTGTAGAGCTTACTGCTAAATAGAGTAGTTCCGTTTGTTTTTCCATACCAACAACTTGTCCATTTATTACATCGCTTTTGTACAAAGTTCTGATCACAGACTTTGGCTATATCCGTGTAGTAAGGCCGCCTTCCAGAGGCACAGTTTCTCTGCGAAGCCTTCCTTTCATGTTTCTTGACTCATTCAAGCTTGAGGTCATGATTCCAAATTTTGAAATGTGAAATGACTGTTGCTCTTAATTCTCTAAGTTATACTTGCATGGTTGCTCAATGCTTTTTACAATTCGAATCACATCTACATCACAGATCGGATCAGCCTGAAATTTTTTGCCGGACTGTACCCTGAAACAGACATGAGAACAGAACATTTTTAATAGTAGTTTCAGAGTACACTAATAGAACATGTTCACATTTTATTTATTTCTATGTCATGGAAGGTTTTTATAATGTAAGCGTCACATGAACCTAATGTAAACATTTCTGGTGGGGGACATTTTGACCAAAAACTGGACATTTTGATCTGTAATAGGAAAGGAGCTGTCCACATTGGAACTAGTACAATTATTTGGGAGCCCTGTGCATATACTTTGAGCAGGCAACCTGAAATTTGGCACATACATTCCTCTCCCCATCGCGCATGATCTTTATTAGCTGCAATTCTTGATTTCCTGCCAAATGACCGACTTCCATTTTTCTCCGCTCCTAATTAACTAAATGAGCTGAATTTTTGTGTGTCTCCCATTTTGCCAGGGCTTCAGCTTTTTGTAGGAGGTTCGTATAGACCCCCCGAGGGTGACACGTGCGCCCGCGGGTAGCGATGGAAGAACGTGCTACTAGAAACTAGTCGAGGTGTTTACTCGAGTGCGTCCGTTTATTAACTGATTCTGTACAATTAGCTTCACCGGGACGTCGCGCCCGCTGCGCGTCTGCGAGCACGCCCGTCTACCCGTGTTCCTGCTACAACTTCCCCCTACTGAAGGGTTGTCGTGTCCTCACGACGGGGGCCTACGATCCTTTGCCTTGGCGTAGCAGGCCACCAGGGAGGCTGGGGGTGCTCCCGCAGTCTCGACTTCGGGGAATGGTTTTAAAGGCGTCGATGCACGAAGGCACCATGGCTGCGGGCAGGACCGTCATGAGATAATGGTGCATCGACTTGCTCTGTCGAGCCAGCACGTCCACTTGGGCTTGTAGGTTCTTGTAGCCCTAATTGTGTTCCTGGAACAGGGTCTCGCACAGTTGTTGGAGAAGGCCTTGGGGGATGTCCGGTGCGGCGTCGTCAGCCTCCCCGTCTCCCGCTGAGCCGGCGGCGGCCGTAGCATACTTGGGCGGTGCATCCTCATTCTCACCATCGTCATTGGAGCTGCCCAAGTTAGCCAGGCAGAAGGCCTGAGTCGTCCCGCCCCGGGGTGGTGACGTCCTCGCCTGGAGGGCCGCTCGTCGTCACTGTCGCCCCTGGGAAGAGGATCCGGTCTTGCCTCAGATTGGTCACCATTCTCCATGTCATCTTCTCCATCAAGAATGCCGTGTGCCAAACCGCCAACAGCATCCACCACCCTAAGCCACGCCGGCGGTATAAGACCACCATGCGCAGCAGAGCTCCGAGGATCAGTCTCAGGAGGCCCACCGTAATGAGGAATCCTGTGAAGTACAAGTAGTACTTCCCTGCCAAGCTGAAGAAGGGGATGATGGCACTTCCCACATGGTCGACCATCTGATCAATGTCTCCCTGAGACCAGAAGGTGGTGGAGCGGCTGCCAGTGGTGAGCGAGTTGTGAAGCACGTTGCTGGTGATCATGTTGACGACAGCCCCCCTGGCTGCTGAAGAGGTGGAGATAGAGGATGTGGTTGGCCTGCCGCTCGGCTGAGAAACACCTCCACCCAGTCCACGGCTGACGTCGTATTGATGATTACGAGGAGCAGCATCCAACATGGGGTTGAGCTGGGCATTTGATGGGCGTGATGGAGTTGCATGGGACAATGCTGGGCCGGTCCGTCAGGATGAACAACAGCAGGTCCGCGAAGCGAGTCTCGTGGCTCACCAATACCGCGATCTCTTGGGTGCAGTTGTTGATGGACCAGGTGACTGCCTGCACCGGGTAGCACGAGGTCACATTGGCCACTGCTCCGGCCCGGGTGACGAGGTGACCTGGCCCATGACTGTTCAGGGTAGCATACGTTGACGACCCCGAGGCAATGCTCTGCAACTTATAACATATCAATTCCTGCAGAAACTTTGAACCGGTCCTGGATGTGCAATGCATGTTGAGGGTGAACGAGTGCCGGTTGGGTTTGGATATTGGCCCCGTCCATGTCTTCCTGGTGCAGATACTTGGCCGGAAGGGGCCCCATCTCCAGGTTTGATCAACAGCATCACGAAGTCTCTCAACTGCGTGGTGAATAGCTTCTGCTGGCACATTGACTGCGCGCCCTTGAGGGCAAATCCGGCAAATCGGGACTCCTCCTCAGGGGCTAGCAGGAGGAGGTCGCCAAGGTGCCCAGTTCCTCCCAGTGAGCTGGTGGCATTTCGATGGGGGAAGAGCACCGCAGGTCCCTGGTAGACTTCACTCAGTTGATCCTCACAGCGTGGAGACTTGCGTTGGGCCACACGATCATGCCCTCAGCGTCGTCCTGCACGATGAGGTCCTGGAAGTTCGCGGTCAGGTGGTTGGAGAACACCACCCGCCCGTTAGCCGTGTTCAACTTCCCGTAGATGGGCTCGACCAAGGCGTGGATCGTGGTGGTCTCATTTGATTTGTAGAAGGTCACGCCCCCGCTGGTGAAGGTGGTCGCGGTGCACTTGTGGTCCTTGTCCAAGTCTCCCTTGGAGAAGTATGAGAGCAACGTCGGGTTGTTCAGCGCCACCGCTACCTTCTTGTTCTCCACAATCAGGTAGTGCTTTTCGGTGGCCTCTTGGTAAGCTTGTGGAGTCACCAAGTAGGGCTTGTTGACGTCCGTCATCTGACTGCCGTAACTGATGCTCTCTCGTACCCACACCTAGTCACAAGCTCCGGCTGACTTAGATTGATGGCCTCGTGGATTGCATCGGGGTGTGCGCAGTCGTAGGTTGTGAACAAGGCCGCTTTAGCCTCAGGCTTATACAGGTCTGCGCTTCTACCTGCCAATGATTTGACCTTGGAGGATGGCTTCCAGTGCCACCTCATTGAGGAGGACCCAGTAGCCATACATGAAGAGGGCCAGCAGCAGAAAAGAAGCGTTGCACCACATTGGCATGGGCATGGTTAGCGTTCATATTTGGTACTGTTGGCTAGATTATTGTGATAGTTAGTAACTCAGACTGTAAGAGAGAGAGAGTAGAGTGTGAGTGTTATGTAAAACTGTAACTTGTGCGACCAAAATACTGAAGTTTTGTACATGAGTTCAACATAAAAACATTTTGTTTTGTGGTGATGCGATGCACCCCCCCAAACTTCGTGTTGAGGGAGCACCAATATGTCCCGATTACTTATTAAACACTTATCTGCATTGTTTGTGGCGTTAATGGTCTTGTCATCTTGCATGGTGTTGTCTTTGTTGTCATTGAGTTAGCTGGGAACTCAAGGACATCATACTCATGTATCGTGGGGTCATGATTGAACTGTGGTATTGGGTCGTCTCTGGTACGAGGGAACCTGTATTCCCGGGTTAGTGGGCGCCATTGCAGACTCGAAAGAATGGGCAACTTCTCCATTGGTGCAGTTTCCACTTTTATCGCTGTTTTTAGGTACTCTTAGACTTATGTCTATCATGTCGAAGTCCATGTTGTCCTTGGGAGGTGCAGAAGGTTTTTCAACTGCAAATTTGGTGGTAGTGAGTTTGTTGATTGTTTCTCAATAGTCCAGGGCCTTTGTCGTGGGGTGAAAGCCTGTTTGTCCCTGTGATAAGCATGTGGCTGTTTCTCAATAGATGCAGAGATGTTTTGTGGGGGCTTATTCATACGCTAGTTGGATGCGCTTAGCAGATGTTTGGCATCAACCTGTTTCCGTTGCTTGCTCGCTGGGAATCCCCAAAGATGAGGTCTGAGTTGGTGGTAGGCTGCCGTTCAACACTATCTTATATGGGGCCAGACCAGTTGACCGATTTTCGGTAATGCTTGTAGTGGGCAGGACAACCAGGGTGAAGGGCACCACTCTGCCCATTGGGCGTAGTGCCCTGTGATCATCTTATGAATGAGTTCTTTAAGGTTTCGATGATGTCGCTCCACCAGAATGCTCCGAGGTTCGCAGGACATCGTGGTTGTGGCCTTGATACCCAGAGCAGCGCACACCACACCTGTTTCATTAGATGGGTCTTGAAATGCGTGCCTTAACCGGTGTGCAGCCATTCTGGCAACCAGAACTTGCATGGAAAAGCCTCTATCCACACATTACACATGCATTTTTGTGAATGATGCTGACTGGAGATCTTGAAGGGTCTCATATAATCAAGGCTGGAATCGCCAGTTCTGTTGTCGGCAGAGCGATCATGACTAGACAACCTCATCAGCTCTCTTTGCCATCCATGGGAAATAAAAGTAATAAAAGTGCTGGGCTGTCCTGTGTAACAGGGTTTCCTTCCTTGGCGCCCGGTGGTCTCGTGATTATGCAGCAGGCTGGCTTCTTCCCATTTGCTTGGCACGACCAGCCAGGAAAATGAATCGGCCTTGGTGCCTTGGAGCTGCAATGCCCTTTGCTGATCCAGAGGTGAGCTGTCAAACTAATCTAGTAGGACCCTATCGCGGGCTGAAGCGGCTTCCAAGGGCTCGCAATGGGGTTTGTCGCAGCTGCGCTAGTTTACGCAAGGTGACAAGGTCATCGTCTTCTTCCTGGGCCTCCGCCCACAGTTCTGGCTTTGTGGGGATGAGCTTAGGTTTGCTACTCTGAAGAAGTCATCGTTGGAGACCTCTGAGCTGGGGTGATTGCTGGCCCGATCAAGGGCGGGGCCTGGCTCAGGGAATCTGCGTTGCTGTGTTTGGTGCCGGTTCAATGCACCATTTCGAAGTCCTAATTGGAGATGGTACCGAGCAATCTGGCTAGCATGCTGGTGGGGGGATCAGCTTCCTAGCCCCATAAAGGATGACTCTTTCCTTGCTGCCTTGAACTTGCAACAGCAAAGCCCCCACAGCTCCGTTCTCCTGCTAGAAACCAGTGTCCAAGATGAACATGTTAGGTGACACGAAGTCAGGGCAAGCCAGCACCAGGGCCGACACAAGGCGTCGTATATTCTCCCCAAAGGCTTCTCGATACTCTTGAGTAGGCGGGTAGGTGTGCATAGCTGCTGTGCCATTATCCCTCAAGAGCTTGGCACTCAGATGGGCGGTGACATGCTGGTACTTCTCGATGCAAGCCTGATAGTAGTTGGCCTTGCCCATGAACACTTTCAATAGCTTGCGGGTGTTGGCAAGGGCCATTTGCAGATCAGGTCGACGTAGGCTGACACGACCTCCAGTCCCTTGGGCGTGACAACATGCCCCGAATAGCTTACTTGGGTCTGGAACACGTGGCACTTGGTCAGCGCAATCAGTAGGCCTGCCCTTTGGTGGTCTTTCAGCACGGCCCGAAGGTAGTGAAGGTGTGACTCTAAGTCAGGGGAGTAGAGCAGGCTATCGTCCAAGGTTGGAAGAGCTACCTCTCACAAGACACTCCCTCTAGTACTAGGCATTAGAGCCGGCTGTAAGTCTTGGGGGCATTGGTGAGCCCACATGGCATCTTCAGAAAAGGGTGGGAGCCATCTCTGATTGAGAAGGTGGTCTCCTCCATGTCCCCAGGCTTGATGGGCACCACATTGAAGGGCTTGACAGCGTCCAGGGTGGAGAAGACGGTAGAGCGGCCAATTGGCTCAGATTATCCAGAACATCCTCGATCGGGTTGGATTCGACAACAGTGGCCTTGTTGAGCTCGCGATAATCCAGGCACGGCAGGAGGCTCCCGTCCCTTTTTCCGGATGTGGACTTGTGGGGTGGACCACAGCAAGGAGGTTGGGGTGATGACCTCTTGTCCAACCCCTTTTGGGTCTTCTCCTTTAAAGAGGCTTCCACGCTGGGATTGATTGGCGTAGATGAATATTGATTGGCCTGGTTACAGGCTTGAGGTCGATGGCGTGTTCTACCAGCTTGGTCTGGCCAGAACGACCGTCGAAGGATAAGGCCCCTAGATACACAGTGAGGAGTGAGGCAGCTGCCTTCAACTGCCAGGGGTCCCTCCGGATGAGGTCGTTTTCTTCCAGCTTGTAGGCCCGTATGGCAAACTCAATTTTCTCTTGCGGGCCAGCATCGGGAGGTGGTCCCTTGTAGGGCTGGCCCTCCACGTCCCGTCGGGGTGGATAGCTTGTACTTGCGGCTCTGGACCCTTGTAGGGCCGACGGCCGGAGGCACATACTCCCGGAGGGTGCCGTAGCAAACACCTCCTTTCACCTGCAGAGAGTAATCCAGCTTGTTTGACAATTCACCATCAGGTGTCCTCCTGCGGCTGGCTGACCCACTACGCATGGCCAAGGAGCCAGCTGGGTCTCCTCAGCAACTGGCCTCAGCTTCGGGCGCTGCTTACTTGGCCTTCCCATGGGGCCACTGGGTCGCGACGGCTGCAACCAGGACCGCGGTGCACCATGGGACCGTAGTGGGTCATGTCACATGGATGGCAGATTCCACGGTTGGGGTGTCAGCAGCGTCGTGCAAGGCTCCGACAATCGGGAGGTACTTGGCATGGATCTGGAGGGCACCTTGAGAATGAAGCTTATTGATGTGATGATGGCTCTGGAAAGGCCCACACATGTTGAAGTCTATGGACGGCTGTGTACTACCGTGGGCCGGATAGAGAACATATGAGGGTGCTTTCCGATCTGGACTCTCAGGGGCTGTCCGAGCTCTCCCAACACTTGCGGCCGGTGCCGCTTGTGGGCAGTGCCCACCACGGTCATGTCGCAGAGGGGCCATAGGTTGTGTGGCAGGACCCCAAAGCATTGGGCTAAGGCCTCAGAAATGCAGGTATGCCAGCTATGGCCGCTGTCAACTAGGGCACGGGTCTTGATCCAGCCAATACGCACAGGTACCCGTGCTGTAAAATTGTTTATGTTCGGTGATGTGATCAAGGGCAGCTAGCAGGAGGGATATTAGAGAGGCTCGGTCAGAACCCTCTACAACCGGGTCAGTTGTTTCCTGCCAGCGTGGCCCACGTGGGCTCTGCCTCGCCCTTGGGCCTTGCTTCACAAACCTCGTTGACCCTGGGGTTGCTGGTTGTTGGTGGTCTGGGGCTGAGTCCTGGCTTGCGGTCACCCTCAATACAATATTTGAGATGGAGCGCTCTTGCATGCCGAGGACCGTTGTTGCTGCTGGCTCTCAGCCCGGTACCATTTGTTGGTTTTGGGGTTGTAGCGTTTGTTGGGCTCGTCCCGGTCAAGGGCCCGGCATTCGGCTTACCAATGACCCTTCCTCTCTCAGTGGTAGCAGATAATTTTGGTGTCGGCATCAGACAAGAGCATAGCGGAGACTTGGCCTTTGCCCAGCCCAATGGACAACAAATACTCTGCCTGGCAAGCCGCCTCTAGGGCCTCAACCATGGTGGCAACTTGTGCCCCAAGATGCCCGCCACTACGTCCTTCCTGTACATCTTAATGACAAGATGTGTACGAGGTCCAGGGCGAGTTAGGGCCTGGCCCTCACAAGGATGCTCCACAGGCGGCATGCCACTGAGGGATGGCCTGGTCAGACCACTGCTGGGCGGTTTCCAGCACAATGTGAGCCGCCTGAGATGAGGTAACCATGGCTTACACGTCTAGCAAGTGTATGAAGGTGAAAGCCTCATTGTCAAGGCGTAGAGGTCAACCTCATTGACTGTTTGCAGTGCCATGCCTACCAAGGCGTGCTTGGTCTCCATATTCTTGGTCGCCTTTGTTGCTTGCAACCCCAAGAAGGTAGCCTCGACAGGTAGGTGGGATGTGAGCCACTTATCGGCCTCAGTGTCCTCAAACTTCCTAGCTTGCATTTCCGCCAAGATTGGACAGCTGCTGCCTTGGCTTCAAAATGGCAGGTCCCAGCCTCCAGCCAGAGCAGCTCTACTCCCTGTTGTTGGGTATGGAGGTCGGCCTGGCGCTGGGCCTTGAGCCCTTGCATGAGCGGAAGCATCATTACTTGCATATCGGCGGGAACAGCAGCCGCGTTCTCGGGGCCCCGGCCAGGAGCCTTCCTGAGGCGAGCAGCCCAGAGCCCCCTGCGCATCTAGATCCTCCACAATTGCTGCTGTGGGCCTTGAAAGCACCGCCGCTGGGTGGTAAGTCGGGGGCCTCGTTTGCAGAGGAGGAGTGCAGCGGCGAAGGCTGATATCTAGTGCTCAAAAGTAACGTAGCATAGTTAATGAAGAAGCAAGAGTGGGTGTGGTAGCCTTGGGAGACCCCAGAGAGCTGCACACAACCCCTCCAATCTAATCACTCTTTTTAGTGTCATTGGATCAGCGCAACGGCTGCTCTCACGGCCAGCAGGGGATTTCTGGCCCCTCTGACACTCTCGAGATTGTTTACGCGATCTGGTTTATGACCGGAGATTTAGACGGCCAATTTTAGCTATTTGGCTATTAGCGGAGCTTCATTAGCGACAGGATGCGAGATTTAGTTTACAACTTCTTGCAGCTGCAAACAGCAGTCGATCTCCCTTGTTACTAAGAGTAACCTTGGGAATTTGGCCATAAAGAGGCCAGCAGCTTGGTCTGTTTGCGACCGTATTTGCGCAACACAATGCTAGGTCTCAGAGTGACCATTTATGGCCATATTTTGTGCCTGACAATATCAAATCTCGAAAGTGACCGTGAGCGGATTAGCGATAAGCAGTTGAGCCGACCCATCTACGGGTCAAGGGATTAACTTCCCTATTAGTACATTGCTCAGTGATCCTTGACCGATCCTCAAGAGCCAAGCCTTTCCGGCCTTCGCCTTGCGGCCCGCCGCTGGGGTCCGCCTGACGGCTTCCCGAGGTATGTTTCTCGGGGGTAATCGATAGTCGTGGCCTGATTTCTTTTGACTGCGCGCGCGCACAGTATTTGGGAGCGTGTAGTTAGTTGTTGTTTATTGATCTTAATGCAATCATTAACATGAATCGTTCTGACAAATGCGCGTTTTTCTGCAAAGTAACGCGGCCTCCCTGCCAAGGCTTCAATGGTGGCCTTGTTGCGAGGGCGAGGCTGTGATGGCGACTCAGGTGTCCAGCGATCTTGCTGCCTGAGGGCCCGTGCTCTCCTGGTGATGCCCGCCATTCTCTGTGGCGCAGCCTCAGCCGAGGACAAGCGAGGTGGTTCTGGCGACTCAGGTGTACAGCGATCTTGCTGCCTGAGGGCCTGTGCTCTCCTGGTGATGCTCGCCATTCTCTGTGGCGGCCTCAGCCGAGGACAAGCTTGCTCGGCGTACGATAGCCGGCTGGCAGCGTATTCGCGATTTTCTGCTAAAGTGTCGCGATGCCTACTGCCACAACACCTCCAAGTGACCCGGGCATACGACCTCGAGGGGCGCGCCCGGCCTCGACCTGGGGTGGATATTGTACTTTCTGCTCTCCAGACGAGGGCACTCGACTGGCGCAAGCAACGACTCGCTGTCGGCGTTGCTGGTGGCTTTGATAATTGCCTGGGGTGTGGCCTTCTTGCCACGCCCGTTCAGGCGGTCTTTAACCATATTGCTGTCCCTAATTTGCGGGTGGTTCATTGGTGTCTCGTATTCGCGTTTTTCTGCTAGAGTGACGCGATTCCTACTGTTACTACATCTCTGGTGACCCGGGGGTTGTGCGACCTCTCTCAATAGTGGTGCGCCCCGGCCTCGACCCAGAGATGGGGTATCTTGGCATACTTTCAGCCATACTTTTCACATTGTAAAAGCTGATTTTGAATTTATCATGGTAAATGGCACCACCATAGAGTAGTGCATCAGGTTGTGCTTTTAGTGGAAAAGTGGGGAAAATACTTTTTGCCTCTGCACAGTGGATCAAAAAGCCGATTTCACGCGCACAAGAAATTACGTCAAATCACAGATTTCCGATTTTAGCACCCATTTTTAGCTTCCAATTTGTAGGACTTCTAGGCTACCTAAAGAGCACAAATTAATGTTAATTGACAGATAAAGGTTTAAATTTGGTAAAGAACTCATAATTTTTGGGCAAAAGTTGATTTTGACGAATTATGCAGAACAGCAATTTTGCACAATTTGAGCAGAAATTGGCTCTCCCATAACTTTTATTCCAAATGACTCCAATTGAGTGACCAAGTCGAGGAAGTCAAGCTTATAGCATAAATTGAAGAATTGGCTGCTCTTACTTGCTCTCCTGGTTGCCAGGATGGCATATTTTTAGCTTACCGCTAATAAGAAAAAGGTGCTATGTTGATTTTGCGACTTTTTCCGTGTGCGTGAAATGAAATCAGCAAACAAACCCACTGTGCTCTGGAGTGAACGCATGTGTAGTGGCTTTTCACACTAGACAGGATGACCAGGTGTGGCTATTTATAGCTAAGTGGCTATTTTTTTTTTTTTTTTGCTTTGTTTACTACAATTGTGGCTACAGTGATTTAAGCCGAATAGCCATAGCCATTTGTGGCCACTTTTAGTCTTTTCCTTCAAAGATAACCAAATGTGGCTTTTTTTTTTGGAAGATTTTCAAATGTTCTGGTCACCCTGCTACTAGGGCGTTGTCGCCGCCATTGTTCCTTTGTTCCTGTATTGCTCTATGGTCCTCTTTTACCTCTAGCAGCGTTCTTGGGAGCAAGGTGTCGAGAAACTCGGGGAGTTGTCCTCAGCACCGAGCCAACTTGTAGGAGGTTCGTATAGACCCCCCGAGGGTGACACGTGCGCCCGCGGGTAGCGATGGAAGAACGTGCTACTAGAAACTAGTCGAGGTGTTTACTCGAGTGCGTCCGTTTATTAACTGATTCTGTACAATTAGCTTCACCGGGACGTCGCGCCCGCTGCGCGTCTGCGAGCACGCCCGTCTACCCGTGTTCCTGCTACATTTTATTAATAATTTTTCCAGATTTAGACTCCCAAGGGCACTTGTTTATGAGCGTTTTTTGTAATTTCATGGGGTCTGTATAAATACAGTATGAGGCTCCAAAACTGCACACAGTGGGCTGCTCTGAAGTAGTAAATAAACCGACCGAACTGGCTGTAGTACAGTTGCATATTGGTGCTGCACCCTGTATAGATGCGTTAGATGATTTAGATGACTTAGATGATCATCTCTGTTATCTATATTTGTGCCGTTTTTGGTCCAAATACAGATGAATTTTGCTGATTGTCATCTATACAGTATGAGGCTCCGAAACTGCACACAGCGGGCTGCTCTGAAGTAGTAAATAAACCGGCCCAATTGGCTGTAGCACGGTTGCATTTTTGGCGCTGCACCCTGTATTTGTACCACCAATCACCTGCACTTACAAGATGATTTTTTGCTGTCATCTATATTTGGACTAATTTAGATGATTGCAATTAGCTATGATGAGCTACTCTAAAGCTAATATTAAGCTGGACCCAAAATATTTCTAAAATATACTCTACTTGCCAATTGACCAAACAACATAAAAACTAAATAAAATTATTTAATATTAAGAGTTTCACAAGAATTTCCAAAATAAATTGTACTTTCCAAAATATTACTAAGCTTCATCAATGAAGCATGAGCAAGTAAGCCAAAAAAACCAACTTTTTGAATGCTTTTTTGGAACAAAAATCAAGTGAAATATTGAACTTATGGTTCAAAATGTTTCTAACTTTTTGGCCCTTATAAATTAGAGCTATTATTTTAGTTCTTTAATAAGTTATTCTTGGATTTTCCTTACCATGAAATGAAAAGTAATTATAATTGTTCTGATTATTTTTCCTAAATCAGGTTTTAATAGAGCTACATATTTATTATAAGTTAATGTGCAAAATGGACTTGCACATTGCGTCTTCCTTCTTCCTTGCAACCTTGAATTCCGCATAGCAACCCTTCCACAATTGAGCTGACTTTACCTTTACACTTCCCTGTTGGAGTCTATAAATATGCTTGGTCCATCAAATAAAGTAACTAGTTATATTCAGAGATTCGCAGAGACTTGGCCATTTTGTACCGCATTACTCAAACCTTGACGCCTCGCCTAACCTGGGGAGGGATATACATAAGTATTTTTACCACAGACAGAAATTAATTAACTAGTTCCAAAATGGAAACAAATAATCCCCAACCGCCTGCCCCTACGGCAATGAAGAGAAGAAGCATAAAAGGTATTGACATCCCTAATTGGAACGGTGACCCTGAAATTGATCAACTCGGTTCCAGAGGGTGGACTCAACGCATTGACATCTGTAAGAAGATAGAAAACTGGGATTCCCAGTTGACGGCCCAATATGCCGGCATGGCTCTATGAGGGCCCGCAGGCGTTTGCTACCAAGGCCTATTAGAGCAAGTCCCACAGCCCTTTGAAGCAACCAATTGGGACGACGATGGGAACTCAAATAAAAGAATGAAATCAAGATTTTTGGCTTGGTTTGATTACGAAGTTACATTGGCGGACAGAGCAGCAATCATCCAAGACCAGGCTCAAAAAGCAGACGAGAAGGTAAAAAGGTGTGTTACAGGTAGCAAAAACCTAACAACCGGCCTACCCACCCTGCCAAAAGTGCCCAGCGTCAGCAGCTCCTTGGTAAACACAGAAGTTGGACGTTTTATCCAAAACATCAACAATCTCCACGAAACGGAAATATGCCAGTGGATACTGAAGAAAACTTCTCACGAGGGACTGAGGGACGAAATCAAACAAGCAGTCATCGCAAGAGACCCAAAGACACTTGCAAAATTAGGACAAAGCGCAATCAGAGCGGAGAAGGCAAATGAAGCTGTCTACTAAATGGTAAAACCTAAAGTTCCTCCACCAGAAATCTACTCTATTCAGGCTGGCCAAGACAACTAAGACAAAAAATTGGAAAAGATGGACGAATTGGTGAACCTTATTAAAGGATTGAGGTCATCTAGAGGAGGATTTCGAGGCCGTGGTGGAGGAGCTTGTGGTCAAGGCCGTGGAGGAAATCGGCAAAATCGGCAGAACACCAATGTTGTCTGTTATTATTGCAAAAAGCCGAACCACATTTCATTTGAGTGCAGACAAAAGACAAGGGACAATCAACAAGGACTGAATCAACCTGATCAAGGGAGCAAATGGTCCAGAGAAGCTCAGCAAAAGCAAATCCTAGCCTTGGATTACGAGCAGGAGCAAGGGGAATCTTATTATTTAAACTTGTAGGCGGCTTCCAAACCCCTAAAAGCCGCTACTCACAAATGGTAACCAACGTATATGAAGTAAGAAGCGGATCCAAGCAACCCTTTGTGACTCTCACATTATCCCCCACCAGAAAAATTAATTTATTATATTACACAGGTGCCACTATTAGCCTACTAGGAACAAGGGCTCTTAGACAACATTTACCCGAGGCCAGAATAACTCCATGCACTCATCCAATGACTGCAAAATGTGCTTCTAGATCAAAACTCAACATCAAGGGCCTCCACAAGCTGCATTTCAACCTTAAGGACAAGGATTTTGAACATGGATTTTACTTGGCTGAAAACCTGCAAGTGGATGGTATCATTAGAATGGACTAAATCAAAAAAGGCAAATTGGCTTATGAATGCAGTGACTGACAAGGTGTTTATTTCAGAACCTCAACAAGTGTGCCTCACGCATGATCTCTATGTACCTCAGAGGTCTGCGTTAATAACATCGATTAAGGCACCCCTTAACTACTGCAAAAAGGACATGGGAGTGGCCCTCCGAATACCGACAGAGACTATCTGTAATAAGGACTTTGTAGTGACACCTGGCGAGGATGGAAAAGCTTGGATCAACTTGGTAAACTACGGCCTGGAACCAGTACAATTGAAGAAAGGTACTATAATTGGAGAAGTGTTCCCCTGCGACACACTTATGGAAGTTGGCGAATTGCTAAGTTCAAGGGCACACAAAGCCTTATGCAATCCCAGGCACACTAGGAATAAGCCATGGAGGAAGAAATGGGGACTCCAGCGTAAAGGTAAGACCACAACAAAAGGTGGCACCGCTAGACTATGAGGAAAAGGCACTTTTACAACTCATAGAAGACTCAAAATGTTTGAGAAATATTTGTGACGAGGACGTACAAAAAGCTTATGTTATATTACTCGTGGAGAATGCTGATGTTATCTTTATGTCAGAATACGACTTGAGAAGAAGTACCTTTGGCAAGCACCATATCGAGTTGCTAAATAATTCACTAGTTTATCAGAAACAATTTCCTATTCCCCAAGCTCATTTGGAGACTATTCAGGACAGTGTCAAACAATGGTTAAAAGTCGGAGTAATCAAGAAAAGCACCAGCAAATATTCATCGCCCATTTTTTGTGTCCCAAAGAAACTAGGAGACGGATCTACAGGTTATCGCCCAGTGGTGGATTATAAACAAATCAACGCAATCACCAAAACCTTCTAATTATCATCTTCCCCTCATCAATGAATGCCTCGATGACATAGGCAGGTCAGGTACTAAATTGTTTTCACAATTAGACCTTAGGTGGGGATTTCACTAAATGGAAATGGCACCTAAGTCTAGACCAGTGACATCTTTCAATGTGCCAGGCTTGGGGCACTACCATTTCAAAAGAGCACCTTTTGGGCTTTCCTCAATGCCACTCAGCTTTCAGAAGAAGATAAACAGAATTTTTGATGGACTTACACCAACTAGAGTGCTACTATACCTTGATGATATCCTGATGAAAGCAACGGATCATAACGACATGCTACAAGGACTAAAGGAGTACGCCAAGCGAATCTCAAGCTCAACCTCTCAAAGTGTGAGTTTGGTACGCCAAAATGTACGTATCTAGGTTTTGAGCTTGGTCCTGATGGACAAAAGAAAACTGGCGGCTATTAAGAACGCAAAATCACCTCAAACTGTGAAGGACATCAGGGCTTTCCTTGGTATGTGTAACTTCTTTTGCAGCTGTATTCTGCATTTCAGCCAATTAGAAAAGCCATTGACTGCGCTAACTTGCAAAAATTCGGAATGGGCAAGAGGGGCATTACCTTCTGAGGCTCAACAAGCTTTCAACTCATTAGTGACAGCTTTGTGCGACCAACCAGTTCTAGGGTATCCTAATCCAAAACTCCCTTACCATCTGTTTGTTGACGCAGCCCAAGGCAACATGGGGTTGAACAATGGAGGATTGGGAGCGGTTCTCATGCAATACCAAAATGGAAAGCCTACAGCTATCAGCTATGCTTCAAGAAGCCTCCTAAAGCATGAAGCAAATTACACTCCTTACTTACTGGAATTACTGGCAGCCACTTGGGCCATATTACTCCACTTATCTAACTGGTACGAAATTTATATTATACACTGATCACAAGCCATTGGAAAATTTGGGGAAACAACACACCAGGACACTGAACAGGCATCAATATCAAATGTGTCAATACGACTTTGTGGTACGACACTGGCCAGGTAAGGCTAACCCAGGAGATTATTTCTCCCAAAATGTACCCGAGCTCATGGAGAAGAGCAAAGCCCTCAAAAATGAAGAAGTTTACTCACATGAGGCAAAAGAAGACAATATGGATCTATTTGAACTGCAAAAAGAAGATGGGTTATGCAATGCAATTATTAAATGGTTAAAGAAAGAAGATATGACGAAAATGTCCAATGACTTAAGAAAGCTGGCCGAGAAAATTGGGGCACACTGCGAATTATTGAATGAAATACTTTTTTACAAAGATCGACCCCTAGGAAAAAAGATAATACTAGCTCCAGCCATTACACATGCAGATTTAATGGCATCTGCCCATTCTGCTGTTGGTCACAAGGCAATATACAAGACTCTGGAACAGCTAAAAGAAGAATTTTACTGGCCCAGAATGCAAAAGGATGTCCAAGACTATATAGCTCAATGCTGGAAATGTGAGAAAAATAAACCTTGGCCTTACAAGCACAATGCCCACTTGCGACCGCATGAACAACCTCGAGGACCATTTGAACGCGTTCATGCCGATTTGATGGTTCCCTTACGTACAAGTGAGACAAACAAAAAGTTTATTCTAGTGATTACAGATGCATTCACCAAGTTTGCTGAATTTGTGGCACTCCCGGACAAAACTCCCGTGACTGTGGCCCATGCATTGTTCAATCGGTGGATATGCAGATTTGGACCTCCTTTTGTATTTGTGACAGACCAAGGAAAGGAATTCACATCAAATTTAAGCAAGGCACTGTACAAATACATGGAAATTGATAAGAGGTGGAGGACGCTTACTTGCCCTCCCTAAAAAACCGCAAGAAAGAAGAAGGTATATGGCTAGAGCTTAAACTGGCGGCGCACACAAGTTTACCTATGGAAGGCTGGTATGGGGCCGCGGCTGACGGAGACGAGCGATGGGAAGCGCGGAAGAGAGGAGCGAGACTGGAGGAGTCACGAAGAGGGTGTCAGACAGTCAACGTACCCTCCTGCAATAGAGGGGCTCTTTCTGTGACAACTTTATTCCTGGCTCTGCTTGAATAAATGGATTATGTACTGAGACTAGCTATACTATATTCTAAGAGGTAGAACCTGCAGAGCTCCTTAGTGAATGTAGGAAGCTGGGTTAAGCCTAGGGCTTTCTCAGTTGGAGTGATTTGGAACACATTGGTGGGAGGACAAGTGCTGGGCACTGCCACTTCCTCCTTATGGTGGTGCTGATTTGGAGGATTGGTACTCTGTCTACCCAAAAACATTGTATATATGCCATCAGGCTCAGTCCCGACCAGAGTGATTCTACAGAGGATTGAGATATTTGCTAGACTCGAGTGCCTCCGCTTAGAGTTGGAGTTGGCCCTGGCTTTAGGTGCAGAGTAAAGGCACAGTGTCGCAGAGCATTTTGGGGGCTCAACCGGGATCCCTGCAGAAGCATCCGGGGATCCCACCCTCGATCGGCAATTGAGTGAGAAGTGAGAGGACTATCATTTCAAGATATCATTGTCTGGCACAAGACGGTGCGTGGTCCTTTGGGTGATTGGCAAAGGTAAAGTGAGTCCTACAACCCATCGGACAGTGATCGGAGAAGAGCAATTCAGGGCGAACTTGAGGAGTAGAGGTGGAGTTGGGTAGAGGCAAGTGGTACGGTAAAGAGAAAATAAAATGGCGACGATTGTTGTCAGAACTTCGATCACCCCTCGAGACAGCACACCATCGCCTTTTGGTCGACCTGAAGAAGGCGTCTCGTTGCCAAGTGTGTGTGCAATTTAAGGTACCAGGTACTGGCGCACATATTTGAAGACCACATAAGTCCAAGGAGGCGAAATTAGAGACAAAGAGCGCATATCCCAGCGTTTGGACGTCTAGTAGCTCCGGAGCAGTGGTGCCCTCCCCCCTCTTCTTGCTATACCAAACACTGACTCTTTGGCGAGTGGATTTAAAAGTTAATCAGGGCTTGGACAATCGCACGACGACCCTTACGCTAATCTGGGAGGCCACAGATGCGAAAAGAAAGTCAGTGGGCCAAAAGTTTGAAGGAAGTGCTACGACCATTGTGCTTCTGGACTGGGAAGAGAAGATCACCTATTAGAGAGGTGATAGTGTGCTAGTGAATTTAGTGCGAACCAATTTTAACAAGTGTTAGTGAAGGGCCTTGGACTGGTAATCAGACTGGTCCATGTACAGGTCGCAAAAAGTGTTTTTTATCTTTCACCTTGCTACAACAGCTGGTAGTTTGGTGGGAACGAGGTTCCAAAAACTGTTTCTGTTCAAAACCCCCACGCAACATCTGGATTACCTTGGTGCACTAGTCGACAGGAGCATCAAGAGGTCCGCCTGGTTAAACAAAACAGGCTCCCAAGGGAGCCAGCAACCCTGTTCTTTGTGTGCTTGAGATTGTGTGAGCGTGTTGTGAGCGTGTTGGGGAGAGCATCTGGGTTGTGCCTGTCTGCATAACCTAAGAACCAATTGCTTTCCAAGTTTCCCTGTACTAAACAGGAGGAGGTTCTGTTGTTGAACCTCTCATTGAAAAACTAGTTCTCTAGTTTTGTATTGATAACTGGTTTACCAGTTTGGTATTAGTGCTGTTCTACAGCCTTTTCTATTAAAAAGGTTTATCCTAGTGATAATCTTTGAATTTTAATTTATCTTCTAGTTTGAGCACTGATAAGAACTCGTTCTGGAATTTAAAAAATGGCAATGGCGACAAATATGCAAGCCAAGGTTAACCCCTTGTATGTGATTTTGTCTGCTGTGACTGGATTGGAGGAGGCAGCTATTGATGCTGTAGTCCAGACTCTTACTTTTGATGTGAGTGAGCTGTCAAGCCAAACCAAGGCAGGACTTGCAGCTCTAAATTGGACTGAAACGATTGTCAAGGCCTCAATTGATGCTGACACAGTCGGTGGTCTTTGGATGAGAGCCCTTGATGTGCAATTATCTAGAGATTCCACTGTCTCTACTGAAATTTCTGTGAGTGTGACAAAACATATTGATGTCATCTTCACCAACATGATGAAATATATTGCAAATCCATATCTTATGGTAATTCTGGTACTCAAGTATATTACTAAGCTGGTTCAAAAAACACGGCAAAGTAATCCCTTGTTGATACTTGCTGGATTGATTCTGGGGACTTTTGGACTCCACCGTTTTGCAGGCATAATAAGTATTGCAAAACGTGCAGAGTTTGAATTTGAGGAGCTGTATAAAGCAATTGCTGATGGTTTTAACAATTCTGAGGCACAATGGAGCCCTGGAAGCCAGAGTTTGACAAGTGTTGCTGCATTATTTGGAACAAATGCAGCCAACCTTGGTTTAGATTCCACAGGAAATGAATCTGTTAGTGAGCCTGACAATTTGGAACAATCGCAGAATGCCTCCAAATCTGTCCACTTTGGTAATATGTCTTCTATTTTGGGACCACCGCAAATCGGTGGCATGCTTGCTAGTACTATGATTGATGAGAATAAAAGGAGTAATGCAGGAGGTTTTGATACCACCACTGGATCAAAAGCTGCATCACTTAATGATTCCATCATAATAAAAAAGTTGTACAATGGAGATGATCTGAACGCTGATGAGGAACAGCGGGTATTTGCTTATTTTGCAAAACGTTTTGATAGCAAAACCGCTGAACGCATTATTACTCAGATAAATGAATTACATGACATATTTCCAGGAGATATGCTTGATATGAGACGAAAACACATTGAGTCAAAAATTATGGCTATTGTGTCTGGTTTTCGTGATCGTACAAAGAAACAGGATGTGGCTCCAGCCCACAACCTGTCATTTAGTGAAAAAGTTGCTCGAGTGAATACAGAGGAAATTACCAGCATTGAGTCAGCCAAGAGGGCTATATCTCAGGTGATTAACCCTCGACTCACTCACGCTGAGCAAGTTAATGAAATGAAAGGTATCCTTGGATATCTCCAAGGGGATCCTGGTTTAGATGCAAAATTGCGTGTCATTTTAGCAGAGACCAATTATGGCTTGAAAGCCTTAAATGAGTCTGCTCAAGATGCAAATAGGTCCTCAATGGACATTTCATTGCATGCACTGTATGTGAGCCTTCCTCCTGATGGGTCAGTTTTACAACCTTCCCACAGTGATATAAGGAATGTGCTCAAATCACAAAGAAATAATTATTTCAATGTCGATCAGTCACACAGTGCTACATTTGTTAATATCTTTTTGACTGCAATTTACAATGCAGCCGTGACAAACAACTGGGCACATCAAGCTACTATGCATGTGCTTTGTTCTTTATCAACTGAAAGGACTGCTGATCGTCTCCGTTTAATGTGGTCTCGAAACCAAAGGTTATCAACCATTTGGGACTACATTCAAATGGGACATCAAATGGTCATTGATGTTGGAGCTGTCCAACGCAAAATTCATGAAACCATTGCTGATAAGACTAAAAACTTCTATTCAGTCATGGGTACTCTCATGGAACTTGAAACCAAGTTGTTTGAAGCTAAGGGTTCCTTGGGATCTGATGACACATGTTTCGCTAACACCATTAATAATGGAATGGCATTCATCCAGATGCACTATCCATATGTGTACACTGCGGTCTTACGTGAGTTTGACACATTATGCTTTGAAAAGGGCATCTCAGCAGGAAGTGCTGAGGCCTACAACGCATTTATTAATGTTGTTAATAAACTTGTGGTTCAGTCCCATGTGCGCTCCTCGAGAAAGGATCCTGAAAAAGAAAAGGATCAAAGAGGAGCTCGTGATCATAGGCTTCCTGTTCTCCCTGATATTGGACGTAAAGCAAAAATTGCTGCCATTGATGTCTATCCTGAAGACTCAGTCAGTCAGGTTGGCAGTGTTATTTCTAGTTCATCTAGAGCTTCAAATAGCTCCAAGGTGAGTGTGTCTGCAGAAATGGTTGAGACCATATTAAAACAGACACATGAGTTACAAAATGCAAAAATTGCTGCTATGCAAGTAGCAAATGACCGGCAAAAAGCTGGGAAAAATGTAGTTAATGCTGCTGGAGCAGCTGGTAAGAAATATGGCCCCTGGATAACGGGCACTTGTATATTTTGCAATGAGGCTTCACATATTGCCAAGGATTGTCCTCACTATGTGAATATGCCCTTTAGTGCAGCAAGAGCTGATGGAACTTGTTGTGATATTTGTGGTGGCCTGCATAAGGCCATGGATGGTTTGGATTGCTGGAAAAATAAACCAGGACGTAAAGAACCATCTATTAAGAAATAAATGGCGGAAAAAAGCTATGAACTTCCCTCATTTATGAGGGGTATTTGTAATAAAGAAGTTGGCAAAGCCAGCTTCAGTGTTTTGGAGCATAAGGCAAAATTGAGACAATTAGCCAAAGCCCATTTGAATAATGATGGTAAAGTTAATGCACTATGTCATTATGTTAATGAAAAAAGTGAACCCATTACAGTTAAATGTGATGAGGTAAAGGTTCAACCTGAAAAATGTGACACCATACAAATAAATAAATATCTATTTTATGGTGCTTTGGGCGCAGCAGCACTGCCAGCTATATTTATGTTGTCGCTACCAAATAAACTAGCGTTAGCAAGTATTGCTGTAGGAATTATTACTATGCTCGATCAACCTCCAACAAAGGAAGTTGAAACGGATGGTTCACATGAAATTACGACTGATAATGATTGTGAAGCCAAATTACTTTCCCACCATGATGGTGATTTAAAATCTGAAGCTAGCTGCCAGGAAAATGTGGCATATGTTTCAGAATTGCTTGTGGAAAAACAAAGTGAAACTTCACAGCTTGAAACCACATGTGACGATGATACCATGAGTGTTCATTCTATGAGACTAACGGGTCTGCAAGAGAGATTTTTCATACCAGTGAAAACTCCAGGACCAGTTAGCCTTCATGCTCTGTTTGATTCTGGGTCAATGATCCAAGTCATGTCATATACTTTGTTGAATATAATTGAGAGAAAACTAGGGCACAAACTACCTAGGGTTCATCAAAATTATATTATAAAGAATTTTAGTGGAGAAAATGTACCTTCCACAGAAGCAGTTGACATACAATTGATAATTGGGTCAAATATGCTTGTTAGGAAGGCAACATTTATTTTGACTAATTGTGAACCTTTAATGTTAATCGGCAATGCACTTTTTGTCGATAATGATGTAAGGTTAACCAGCAGACAAGGAAAATATTTTCTTGACTTTCCTGGAAAACCTAAGTACAAAAAGATACCCTTAACCTTATCTGGAGAGGATTTTTACCCTGTGGCAATAACTGCTAGTATTTCATTATTACCAGGTGAAGAAAAGGTTGTTAATGCACATTTTGTGCATGAAGCGCCTCTAATCCCTGAATTGGATTCTTCTGATGAGGAAGATGATACTCCTGACAACTTAGACAGCGAAGGAAATGTTTATACAAACTTCCATGGCAAATGTGTAGAATTTGTTCCTTCTGATGACTTTGAAGGTGTGTCATCTATGGGAAATGTTAGCTTAATTGATAGGCATGGATCCTTTCCCATCATGATTGGAAATAAATCCGATATGCCGTTTAGGCTTGATGCCATTACTGTGGTAGGAACTGCTAAGGTAGTTTCTAAAACGAATTATCGTAGCACTTCCAAAGTTCATGAGTTGAATTTTAGCATCAGGTCAATAAAGGCTGATGACTCGCAGTGCTATTGTAATTATGTAAATGACAAGAATAACATTATAGCCCAATTTACCGACATAAATGGGCTTACATTTTCTAATCACCATGTATTTGGTGAGTATAAACCAATGACTGGGCAAACAAGGCCAAAAATGTCACGCATTGATAATTTTGTGTTTGTTGCCTCTAATCAATCTGATTCATTTAAAGAGGTAACTGATAACTATATTGGTGAATTTCTTACTAAGCATAACCTCCAAACTAAGAAGTGGGTTTTCTTACTTCCATTTGGAGTTATGTTAGCTGGAGAACAAAAACGTATTTTACGCCACTGCAATAAATTAGTAAAACAGCTAACTATTGCATGGATGAAGTTTAATAACACCTGTCCAGAGTGTCTTAGCATTGGGTTGTGCCCAATAGACACATACCTGGAAGGGTATGAATATATTGAGCTAATAATCATGCATGAAAAGTATGAGAACTTTGGCTTTGTGTATAAACGAAATATTGATGCTCCATTTTATGAATTGAATTTAAATGGATCACCATTGATAATGTATAAATTAGCCAATAATATCAATATTATTGTGCATGTTGATGTAAACAGGCGTACCCATTGGGGGTATATTGCTACATTAGTATATACCATACTTGGCCAACTGAGGTTCAAGGGTAGTGGTAGTAAAGTTTTGATTAAAACATTAATGAACGCAGAGCCCTGTGCTACAGAGCCGGTTTGTTTTGCAGTCTCAGCTGCACTTACTCTCCTCTCAGCACTGGCTTTTTATCCCCATCCTAGTGTTTCTAATGATATTAAAACACAGTATACTTTCAAAAGCTTCAGGTACAATCCTGAGCTTTGTGGTTGTGCAGTGTGCTTGGGGAAATTGAATGATGAGTATGTTCCTCCTAAGTCGCACACAAATGTATTTGAAGGCCAGATAGAAGATCACCGATATCGACAAACAATATTACGTGATACTTCTGATTTGGACCTTGTTTCTGCTCATCTTGAATATACCCAAGATGAAGCAAATAATCAGGAATTATATGATGAAGTTTACAACCTTTTGTTGAGCTATCCAAGCGAGTTTAGCTCATCCAAGGTTATGAATGGAATCAATGGATATGTTATCCCAATTAGGGAAAAGACATTGAATGAGTTCGATTTGGACCATATACCAGAGGAAATACGGTCTGAATACAGAAAGGTGTTATTTGAGTACTCAGATATTCTAAGTGAGGATCCGAGAAACTTTCGCTTATGGGCAAATGAGCCTATTAAATTTCAATTAAAAGATGACACTCCTCTAGTGCCAAAGCTATTTAATATGGGGCAGGATGCTACTGCTTTACTTGATAGAAAAATAGCTTTGATGTTGTCTTCAGGCTTGATTGAAGTTGTGGACAAGTCTCTGAATAAATATTCAGCCAGTCCTTGTTTTCTTACTTCGCGTCCCAATGATGCACAATTACCTTACAAAGAAAGGAAACCAAGGTTATTGGTTGACCTCACTGCATTTAATCGTAACTTGATTTTTAATACATCTGAACATATGGTTCCTCCATTGGACTCCCTTATGTCAATGTTTTCACGTGCATGTTTACTATCTGCCTTTGATGTAAGTGGAGGGTATGATAATGTACGAGTTGACTCTGACTCAGCTGACATGTGTTGCATGGCAGTGACGTCACCAAGGTCAATTTATAGAGGCTTTTATTTTAAATCTAAGTCATTATTTCAAGGCAGCGCAGTCGCTCCATTTGAGTTTTCAACCTTAATCCAGCAAGCGATCGATCCCAAGATCCTTGATCGCACTGGAACATACATTGATGACTTGGTTCTTGCTTGTAAGTATCATGGGCCTACAAGGCCTGCAAGTCTAGATGATTATAAACAGCATCTTGAGGATATCAAGATTCTTTTTGAAAGCATGAGGAAATTAAATGCCCTACTAGCAATTAAAAAGACAAAAATAGCTGTTAAAGAAATGATTGTGCTTGGACATCAATTAACAATTGATGAACATGGTGTTCTCCTTATGTGTATGCCGGAAAAGTATCGCACATCATTTAAGGATTATCCAATACCTAAAACTCGCAAGCAATTGCAAAAGTTTTTAGGAATGGCAAATTGGTTGAGCCAGTACTGTCCCAGTATGGCAACATTTACTAGCCCTATGCTGGATGTATTTGCTACTAAAGAAGGAAAAACCGGGAGGTTTATCTTCACACCTTTTCAAGAAAAATGTTTTTATAAGGTATTAGAGGAAATTCAAAATGGATTATCTCTTGCAATGCCTTCTTATGAAGAATGTTTCTTAATAGTTGATTCAGGTGTAATATCTACATCTGCTTTAATTATGGAGATTGGCGCTGATGGCAAAGCTATGTGCATCGGAGCGCATTCTGCAAGATTTCAATTAAGTGTGTGCTTGTCTTATCATAGTTTCCAAAGGGAAGCCCTAGGAATTATTATGATGGTCACTCATTTTAAACGTCTCTTGTATGCTTATGAGAGAGTAGTTATTGTAACTGACTGTTTGGCAATTGCAAGCGTATTAGCAAGCTCATTCACAGGGAAAGATGCTTATACTAATAGGCTTGCAGCCAGACTTTATTCTCTGCCATTTTCATGGAAATTACGAGCAGTGCCTCGTACTGAAATAGAAGTGGTAGATGTGTTACTAAATAAGTATCATCAAACTGATGGTGAAACCTTATTTTTTGCACCTTATTCAATAAGTTCGCAAATTACTAAGGATATTTATAATGGTAAATACCCTCTTCCTGAGCATATAGCCAAAGGTATCTTGACAACCCAAGAGCTTCTTACACATGTTTATGATACTTTGGTTAATAGTGGAACTATGTCCAAGTCGCTATTAAAAAAGCGATTGCACAGTGGTTCAAAATCCCTTCTAGACGCGCACGGGGAAAAAACTCGCGAAATCGTCGAAGTCAATTTTCATAGGGCTCTAAGCTAAAAATTGACTTTCAGAGCTCCCAATTCCGCACATTTCCGCAGCCAATTTTGATGAATAATCATTAAATGGGGTCTGATTATCATGATAGCAATAATATCTAAATGTCATTCAATGTCAAAGGAAAGTTATAGAATCCTGAAAGTAGGCAAAATTTGCTGTTCTACTGTTTTTCCTCATGGAAACTTTTTCAAACAAATTTTCATTTTAAAGATGAATTTCAACTCTTTTCTGTCATTTTTCACTAATTTGAGCTATTTTCATGGCTAAGAAGCTCTCCCAAAAAGAATCTGAAAATTGGCGTCAAAATGAGAATTTGGCGATTTGGCGGAATTTCACATGAGCGTGAAAATGGCTTTTTGAACCACCGTGGATTGGATTGTCTAAATGATAAATGGGTGGAACTTATTGGTGAAAATCCTCCATTTTGTTATGATGATAATGCTTCCATACTTGTGGATAGCAAATCCGAAGATGTGGTTGCATATTCTAGTGTTGATGAACTCACACGTAATTCATGTGTGAATTTAGTAGAAAATGTGGTATCTGTGGCAGGTGTGAATGTGAAATTCAATATTTCGCCTAACTTGCCTGGAATTACCAGAAATTTGATTCTCCGACTCCAATCAAGGTGTGAGGAGACTCAAAAAATAATTAATGTCATGATGATGGCTGATCGAAACTCTATTCCAACAGAGTTTATGAGCAAATATCGTGTTTTAGATGCTTCCTTACTAGTCGTAAGGAAAAATGTAAAGTTACCCTTTACGACACCCTCTAATACAAAGGTGTATATGTCGTTACCTAACTGTGTGTATCTTATGGCTATAATACACCTCTTGCATAACCATTTGGGGAGTAAAAAGACACATTTGATCTTTACCCAGACTATGTATTCAACTTACTCAGCAAAAGTGAGCAGAGTAATTATTGGAGCCTGTGTACACTGTGCACTTTACAGGCAGTCTAATACTAGGTTTTTAGGGACAGGAAGATTTCCTCTCCCATCTAAGCCTTTTGACCTTGCAATGCTGGACTTGGCTTCTTTTCGGGAAACTCTGATAAAAGGCCAAGATGCAACAAATTGTCTTGTAATGGTAGATATTTATTCTAAGCTTATTATTGCTCGGCCCTTACTAAGCACGAAATATGTGCATGTAGCTGAAGCAATGGAAGATATTTTTAGTGCCTTTGGGCGTCCTAAGGTGCTTGTAAGTGATAATGGGAGTCAGTTGTTACCCAATCATGCGCTACAAAAGTTGATTGAAACTTATGGGGTCCACCCAGTAGGCATGTATACAACCAGCCCGCATGTCCACAGTAACGTATATGCTGAAGGCAGCATTAAGTTTTTACGAAATGCATTAATATTAAACGCAAAGACTTACAATAAGCCTATGAGTGAAATATTCAAGTTAACAGTATACTCTCTGAACCATCGTCCTTTGACATCACTGAGTTATACTGATAAAAATGGGGTTAAGGTTATTCCTACCCCTTTTTCTTTGTTTTTGTCAAGGGCTCCTGTTCATTACCTTGGTCAGGATGTACTCGACATTTTAGATGAAACTCATGAAAAACTATATGAGATTAATTGGCAAGAGATTATAAAGGAACATGATAAAGAGGAACGAGAAAAACTCGCTATCATGAAAGCTACTGAACGCTTATCACTTCAGCCTGAAGTGGGAAGTTTTTGCTATGTAAAGGATCTACCTGGGTCTAAACATTCCTACAAGTTCTTAAAAGAGCTATATGAAGTTGTTCGAATACATAATACTCATGTATATGTGAAACCTTATCTGGGCACTGGACGTGAACGTCGATTTCATTTCAGCCAGCTCAAGATTTATAGATTTCACAAATTGTATCAATTCTTGCCTGAGAAAGTTACTAAACTTTTAATGCGTACTTATTCACCTAGTGAATTAAAAGCAAAGTATTCTAGAGGAGAAATCCTGCATTTTCTGGAATCTGTTGATGGTAGCGTAAAATCTTATAATTTGCGCAATAAGCCTGAAAAGGAAGGTACAGCCTCCATTAATGAAGATTTAGTTACTACTACATCTTCAACTGGTGTTTCAACACATCATAGTTTACAAACACACCATAGGACTCAGTCCACATTGGTGAAGAAAACTATTAATATGTTTAAGCCTGACGATGTGCTCCGGATTCAAGCTGAAAATAAGGCTATGATTCTGGACGATTGGAAACAGTATACAAAAGATAATAGAAATGAATCTAAAGTTGGAAATGAGGATCCAGGTGAACAATTGCCCGCAAAGGCGCTTAGCCAAGATCCTCCTGCACTTTCACCTTTAGAACCTGTTACGGTCCAGCCGGTTAATGACCAATTAAGTATGCAATATCAGCTGCCAATAGACAATAAGGTTGAGGTTGGGCAGCTTGAATCTCCTGTTTATGCCTCACCTTATGTAGCGTCAAACGCATCTGGTAATGTAACATCATCTGGATCTGGATCTCATATCTATGAGGACATTGATACAGTTGGTTTTGATGAATTAGCTAGTGCTCGAAGTGGACTGCCAGCTGATCCACCAGAAGCTGGATCTACCCCAGTCCATGATACTTCTAATTATTCTTTACCTGAAATACCAAGCCCTATTGGTAGAGCTTTTCGTGGCAGACGTGATGCTGGCAACAGCATTGCTTCTAACCTGTCTCTTGATGAATCTTATTCTGTAATCGATGATGTGGTTTCAAAGTTGGAATCTCCATCAAAAAATCTTGATAAGGAAATTCAAGACCTTGCAAATAAGATTAATACAGATTATTTTGACGATGACCTCTCTGGTGTAGGTACATCTTTGGGCCATTTGAGGCTGTCAGAGGACTTCAAAGTATTTGAGAGTGAGCAGGATTTCCTAACTCACTTGGACAAAAACTTTGCAGATTCTCATCGTTTTTCACCTGCTACTCGTGAAAGTTTAATACATCTTTATCGGATGTCTAATGAACCAAGACAATCATCCATTGGAGCTGAATTAAAGTTGGCTCCGGATTATCTTGAAGTTTTGCCTGAGGAAATGGAACACAATGATCCGATTGAAGAGATCTTTGAGAATGTTGCCACTCCAACATATGCGGAGGATAGCATTGTTGGAGAGGAAGAAAGTTTTTCACCTATGCATGAACCTGTTACACCTCCAAAACATGGCATGCAACTTCGTAATTTGCCTCGTGTAAATTACCGACAAAATAGACCTTACGCTGAAAGGCTGGTTTACCAACCTGGTAATAAGCGAGTGAATGACCTTCCTCGCAATGACCAGATTTTTCTCAAGGAGCATCTGTCAAAGGGAAAACCCCTTGATGAACCTGCTGCTAAACTTTATTTCAAAAACTTGCAAAAGTTCAAAGATAACAGGAAAATTGGGACTCCTGATGATTATGCTACTTTTCTCACTAATATGGGTCTTGATGCTGCTAATGATGAGCTAACCAAGCCCATGAAAAAGTTGAATGTCACTTATGATGATTTATACAGGTTACACCGTCAAAAGTGGTAATACTTTTATGGTGATAAGCCTCCATTCACTTGGGCTGAAAGTTGCATCGCTTAAAGCCCATGCGTGATGTTTTTGTGTGAAGCCATGTTTGGACTAGGTTAAAAACCAGAGGTCTATTTGGAACATGGGCTTCCAGGTCTATTCATGTACATTATTCAGAAAAGGTGGCTTGAAACAACTCTGTATTCATGTCATGTTTCTTTTATCAGATTATTCCTTATACGCGAGAGAGCACGGTTCCTGTGTTCACTATACAATGACATATCTCCTATAAATTACATCCAATTTTAATTATGTTTATGTTTTTGGAATCCCTGGACCTTCAGGAATGACACTTCCAAAACTTTTGTGTCAAAGAATTCTGGTTCGGTTTTTATGCCCTTTTGGAGAGTGCTCCTGTTCCCTTGCAAAAAGGGGCACTTTCTATGCTTAGTGTTATTTTTCTTTGTCGTATGTACTATGAGTTACCATTGATTTCAAATTTGTTTATATTTTTGGAATCCTTGAATCCTCAGGGATCACATTGCATAATTGATTTGATCTAACAAACTCTTTCATGCACTTTATGCCATTTTGAAGGATACGCTTGCTACCGATTCTACACTCCTTCTTACGTACCCATTTTTACTCATACAAAACTCGAAACTGACTGTGTCAGTGCTACACTTTTGTCTGCTCTTCTCTTTTTTGATATGGGGGGAGAGAGGTACATTAAATTGAGAGAGGTACATTAAATTGCTCTCATGCAACTGATATTGCTTTGCTACACAATAATGTGCTGGCCATGTGATATTTGATACAAATCGTTGCCTTTCTTTGAAGAAGTGACCTTTGCTGACCTGGGATGAGCAAGCTATATAGTCTTCATAGCTTTGCTTGCAATTTTCTAACATATGTTAGATTAACTTGATCGATTCAGTGGAGCTGGAAAAGTGAAACTTTTTTATATGACGCTGAGTAGCTTGTATTTGGCTGAACTAATGACAGGAAATTACTGATCTGAAACAGGCTTTGGCTTGTTCTCACGGTCGACTGATGATAGATAATGATGATTACCTTGCACAATATTGAGTGAAGGCAATCTGTGGAAACTCTCACAATATCTAACGGATGATATGCTTTGTGCTTATGATTCAAAAATTGTTGAACTGTAAAGCGCAAAGAGAGAATTATGTTGCACATTATAGAGTTACCAGATACTCTTGATGGCTTTTGATAAAAAATGCCAAAATACTTATAATGAAGTATACGTTCATGAGTGGTTTGAAAATGGTGTATTTTTGCATTGTTTTTGCTATCATACATGAAAAAACTACTTAAAATACTGAGTTTGTAACACATGAGCTCTTGAGTCAAAGAGGAATGGATTGGAAGCTCTCCAAAGAACTGTTGCGAGTTCCTTGAGGCTGTTGATGATGAGGCTGCGAAAACGCTGAAGCCCTCCTGAGGACCTCACGAGCCACAGCTGTGGCCCAAATATCTGGGCTCATGCCACAAATCAAACCATTGGAATCCACTTGAAAGGGATTAATCTGAGTTTGGTTGTGGGTGCGTAACAATGGAATGGGAGTCCCACCGCCGCCCCCAGGAACCTCTTCTAGAGGCATGATGGGAGGTGCATTATACTCATTAGGGACTCTTCTTTCTCCGAGCAACATGCTCCACTGTTGCTGGCCAGACCGTCGTCTGTGACAGGTCTGACAGATCCTGAACAATTTCCATAGGCCAAATCCAATGCCAATAAGGCATAGCTGGAAATGGATATATTAGTCTTTTCATGAAAGTATGAAATTCATGGGGAATGGAACTCACCACGAGAGTGCAAAAGGCTGCAGTGGTCCACATAATGGATAGAAAGTCCATGTTGTGGAAGCGCAAGGCCAGGTCATCCATGAATCCTCTTTGAGAGTCTTGCTGTGACAGTGTCACATTTGATTGGGCCTGAGAATCATTCTCCATTTGAGAATGATCGGTCATATTAAAGTCTCCAGTTGGAGACGCTTGCATGGAAACCAAAGTGAGGTTTACTCCGCTGTTGGACACTCCCTGTGAATGTGGGAATGCATTGTGACCATATGATAATTTTTTTATAGACCTTGTCTTACCTGAATAAGAGTGGTCTCTGTTATGGGCTCATTGGAAACCACCTTGTCGTCTCCCGATGCAAGGGTGGGGACCATTGATGAGTTACCCACTACAGGGCTGGTTTGCTGAGGCACCCAAAAATACATTTTGAAGAATGCTCTTACTCAATGTGAATGCTTCTGGAGCTGGGACTGGAATGAGTTTATCTCTGAGAGCTTACCAGCACTGTTGCAGTCCGTTGGGCAAGCTTTTAAAATGTGCATGTGTGAACTGTTTTACTTGCAAGCGCAGCATAAAGAATGATCAAATTGCTTCTGAGCTATTATGACTCATTCAAAACTGTGATGCATTTATTGTAAAACATGGAAAAATTGTCTCCATAGGAACAATTTTGCAGCAGTAAAATGGGGAGCTGAACAACACCTGTTGTTTTGTTCCTATACAAGTTTTTAGTTCAACAGGAAGGCAATCATTTTTAAGTAATTGTCGTTGAGGTTGTTGAAACTGTTATTCACCTGAGTTGAGGTATACTGCAGTGGGAATAGTCGCTGCAGCCTATGGTATAAATGCTCGAGGAAGAAATGTTGTAGTCAGTTGCAGCTACTCCCTCTTGCTGATCGTACCTTTTAACTATGGACATAAACTTTGCTAGTTTAACTGTCACTGACAGCCGCAGGAAGGGTAAGGGGAAAGGAAAAAAGTCCTCATCCCAAACTCCTGTGGTGGATGCTTTGCCCGGCTCTCCTAAAACAGAGCCTTCTGACATGGAAATGGCCGCTCCAGAAGCCTCTAATGGAGACGTTGCCAATGTTGCTGGAATGATAGTGGACCAAGGCCAAGCGGGTCAAGGTCCAATGGAAGTTGGTGCGGAGATACCTCCTCCCCCAGCTGTTGCACCTTTGCAGGACGTTGTCTTGACTGAGCATGAGAAGTTGGTGGCCAAGGCTTGTGAGCTCGGTTACACCCTGCCTTTGATGGATTTGGTTGGTCAGCTTTTCCCTGACAAGCAAGCCAAGTGGATGCCAATATTGGCAGATTTGCGGTCTAAGGACCAAATGGTGTGCGATGACTTTCTCCTCAAGAAGGTCAAGCCACGGGAGTCTTGCTCATCATTAGGGCAAGTGGACTATACGGTCTTCATTGACAATCAAGCCATGGTGACTCCGACTGCTATGAGGCCCATCAAGGTCCACAATCGGTCGGGGATGTCCATCAAGTTCAATTCCTGTAAGGTGGGACTGTTAAACGTAGTCCTATATTTGAAGATGAACACTTTGCCTTTGATTAATGTGGGAGATGTGAATCAACCCACTCCATTGGAAGTGTTTTGTCCGTTGAAGGGCACTGGAGCAGTGTCCTCTTATGTGGTGGGCTCGTCCCTTTATCGAACTACCAAGAAGCCCTTGGTTGGTTTGGTGACTTGGGTTCAAGGGAATACAGTCAACTTTACTGTGGCTTTGGATAAGTCGTACGAGAATGTGAACTGTTACCTTGACTACTGTTCGGTTGCGTGCACCCTGTACGTGTGCAGCATGGGTGATTTTTTTGCCGCAGATGGTGTGCAAGTGGTTCCCACAGCCATACCTCTTAAGGTTAACATGTCCCTTTCCCATGCCGGTGAAAAGGCGGAATTTATATCCAAACTGGAGAAGCATTTTCCTAAGGCATCATTTTTTACAAATGGTGCCAAAACTGAAGCTGATGCAGCCTTCTTGGAAAGGAGGGCAGCTCGACGTAAATTGAATAAATTCAAGGAGGTGACCCCATCCTTGAGTTATGCTAAAGTAGTGAATCAAGGCCCTGCTAAACGGCCTCGATCTGGATCGAGTGAAGGGAATTCTACAGTCCCTTCAAGTGTCAACCTTAAAAAGTTGGATAGTGTTATGAAGCAAGATTCCGCAAAAAAGGCTCAAATCGAGGAGGCCTTGCAGATTTTGCTTGAAAATGTTATGCCTGATGCAATTGAGTAATCTTTGATGATTCGCAAATGTATATGATTTAATAAATAACTTTGTTCGGCACATTTTTTCCCAAAAATGTGTGCTTAAGGTTTTGAATTAACAGGAAAGGTTGAGAGAGTTACGCAGTATAAGTTGCGATTAACAAATCAACTTTTCCTGATCTACCTGGCTGAATGTGTTCAATATGAGCGCGCTGAGGTTAAAAAACCTTGATTCATCTCCATATATTGTAGTACATTGGTTAGTTCATGCTCAGTCTGGGACTAGACAACGAGTAAAAAACATGTTCTGTGTGAGACTTTTCTTTGTGAAACTTTTCTTTACAATTGGTCTTGCATTTGTGCAAGACAATGTCGGACCGTTATGTTTTGAAGATCATATGCTGGACCCGATTCGCTCATTGTATCACACTAAAGAGGTGATTTCTACTGAAGTGATTGATGCACATGAGTATAAGGAGGCCTTAAGTAATGTTGTTAATGATGTGGAAGAGATGATGGCCAATCTAGGGCCAGTCAACTTGACTAATGTTCCTTATGTGACTTTTGAAGGTAAGGTGCTTGCTCTGTTACGAGATGTGAGCCCTACTGACATGGACAAAACATGCAAAGAGTCACTGCCTGGATTTGAAGGATTTGAGCCAAGGTCAAAATATGATTTTTTACAAGTGGCCAATCTGGTGGATTCTGTGAAGGGATCGAAAAATAAATGGAAAGTGAGTGTAAAACTACACAAGTTTATGGGTTGGTAACGACCTTGGATGCAAAAATAGTACACCATGGTCTCCCAGTGTTGGACCCAACTAAAAATACTCCGGGCCAACCGAGTACCAGTACTAATACTCCGAAGATACTTGCAGGTTTTCCTACATTTATACTTGACTTTTCCCAATCACCTGCTGTGTTTTCACTGTATCCACCCACTGAAGCAATAGTGGATGGTATGATGTGTGTGCGACATTTTGTGAAGTTCCCATCTCCAACTTTAGAGGGAGAACAATGGGAGTTACAAGACAGAGTTGCCTTAATCAATAAGGAAACATCGGTGATTAAAAAGGCAGTTAATGCCTTAAAAATCATGGTGACTTCAGGAGCATCGAAGGTGTTCCAGAATGATAAGATTAAAACTGCTATCAAATTACATTTGCCACATGTAGTGGAAAATGCAGTTGCATTACTCCGGCAATTACAACACTCAAGAAAATTGCACGGGACTAGAACTAGTGACTTTATGCAGATGATGGATGTCATTGGTACTATTGCTTCTTTTGCAAAAGATATCAGGAGAAATCATGACAAATTCATAATGCCCTTGAATACTGAAGTACAAGGGGATCGAGGTGCTGAGCTCGAGCAGAAGGCTTTGGCTCCTGTCTCCTTTACTGTCGTGGAAAATACCGAAGACCCAAATGATGCTATTGTTGGTGGCAAAATGAGGGTCAAAGGTATTAGTGATAATATGGAATTGACTTATCAATTAAAAGGTCGCACATATGGTGGGTACGCCATAAAGGAGACCTATGTGACAAAATTTGGTGAACTGATGTACGCTACTGAACATTTGCCCCAATACAATGATTGTTTTGAGCATGATGGACGGAGTGTTTGCCATGATCCAGCTTATGTACCTGATGAGGCCCAAATTAACTGTGCCAAAGCTCTCTTTGGATTGTCAACTTTGAGTCCGGATAAAGCATGTAATCTGGTAGATGTGTCTTCAAATGAGTTACTGAACACAAACTGCCCAAAACATGCTGGTATTGTTAATGTGGTTACGCCTACATTTGTTAACAGGACTTGCCAGGGTACCTTCAATAATGCTCATTTGTTAATTATTGGATCGTATAAAGTGACAAGTCTTTGTGGTATTAATGTTGATGGACAGATAATTGGTGACATTCATAGCCCATGGGAGACAGACTTAAACAAGTTTGTTGTTAAGTATCCGGAACAGGATGATGATGATATATTTGATGATTGGCGGGTAGTGCTTACTACTTCTTTACTTGGATCTACATGTGCAATAGCCTTATTGGTCATCATGTATATCAAGAGGAAACGAATGTGTTATTGCTGCTATATGGAGATTGGAGAAGGACAATATGTCTTGGCCAATCAATTAAGGAAGTCATTACCTAGGCGGAAGCCCAAAAATAGGAATACTTCTCGTCGTAACAATGAAGAGGCAGGCAAGTTTATTGCTGATGCCCCTAATGTGTAGAACTTTTATGATTCAGTTAAAAGAGTATGTGTGGGTTCCACCTTTATCATCTGGTCTCAGAAGGTTCATCTAATGCTTTCAAATTTATTGAGGCATTAGCTGCTTTTTCTGGGGCGGGGGTAAATGGAGGACGCTTACTTGCCCTCCCTAAAAAACCGCAAGAAAGAAGAAGGTATATGGCTAGAGCTTAAACTGGCGGCGCACACAAGTTTACCTATGGAAGGCTGGTATGGGGCCGCGGCTGACGGAGACGAGCGATGGGAAGCGCGGAAGAGAGGAGCGAGACTGGAGGAGTCACGAAGAGGGTGTCAGACAGTCAACGTACCCTCCTGCAATAGAGGGGCTCTTTCTGTGACAACTTTATTCCTGGCTCTGCTTGAATAAATGGATTATGTACTGAGACTAGCTATACTATATTCTAAGAGGTAGAACCTGCAGAGCTCCTTAGTGAATGTAGGAAGCTGGGTTAAGCCTAGGGCTTTCTCAGTTGGAGTGATTTGGAACACATTGGTGGGAGGACAAGTGCTGGGCACTGCCACTTCCTCCTTATGGTGGTGCTGATTTGGAGGATTGGTACTCTGTCTACCCAAAAACATTGTATATATGCCATCAGGCTCAGTCCCGACCAGAGTGATTCTACAGAGGATTGAGATATTTGCTAGACTCGAGTGCCTCCGCTTAGAGTTGGAGTTGGCCCTGGCTTTAGGTGCAGAGTAAAGGCACAGTGTCGCAGAGCAGAGGCAAACATCAGCTTACCACCCAGCATGTAATAGTGCTGCAGAGGTAATTAATAAACACATTGCCAACTATCTCAAGATGATTGACTCAAATACACTGGAATGGGAAGCGATGTTACCCGCCATGCAACTGACATATAATAGTGGTGTGTCTAAGGCAACTCTGTATTGGCCATACTAACTCATGTTTGGAGCACACCCACGATCAAATTTAATGGACCCAAATCTGCTGTATCGGATCTATTATGGTGATGACTATGCATCAGAAATAAAAAGAAGACTAATACTAGCCAGAAAAGCAGCTAGGGAGTCAAATCTCAACTATAAAATTGTTTATTTGGCTCAATACAACAAAAAAAGGTCTAACTTGACTTTTGCAGAAGGAATGCAAGTATGGCTACACCAACCAGAACTATGAAAAATCAATCTGAAAATCTCGAGTGAATGGACAGGACCGCACCTAATTTTGGCCATGAGAGACGAGACAAATGCACTTATCCAGAATTATATCACCAATAAAAGAAGATACATGCATGTGAACAGACTGCAACAAAGAACACAGAGTTAAGTAAAAATGCAACTTGCCAAGTTTGCAAAAATGACAATGCAGTGTCAACAAATTTGCAGCGTCCCGGCAAACATGGGTAGGGGAATTCAGGTTATTTTACAGTTTTGCCCAATGATATCCACATTTTAATTCCCCAAGACCCAACGCCTTTACCCATCCCGTCGGAGTCGGAGGAACAGCCACCTCAGTCTTCAGCAGATCAGACCCCAATCAAGGTTGAACCGCAAAGTCCACCGAGCCCAACTCAAGAACCAAGGCCAACCTCCCTAAGTGGCAAGGTTAGATACTTGTTATCACCTTTCAAGGATTTCACACTAGGAGACCTGGCAGCTCCCATATATCCAAACCCTGACCAACCAGATCCAACCAAACAAAAGCCTAAGCCCGCCAGCGGTTCTATTGGAACACAAGTCACTAGAGGTGCAGCAGCAAAGGCCAACATAAATGTTGAAAACCTACCGCTACCAACAAGAGATCCTGCCTATAAAACGTACACAAAGAAGAAGATGTCACCACTAAATTGGATCAGGTGCATAATGTTTGATTGCGCACTAAATATGTTTTATACACAGTGCCTTACGGAAGATAACATTGTTAAGGATGACACAGCCGGAGCCCAGTACGGCTTTCATTATTTGGGGACACCTATCTTGTCACTAAATTACGCACACATACTAACTCCTGTAAATATCATGGACTTGGCTACGTATATACTTGGGGCAAAAAGACCTGCCTCCATACTACAGCGAGCGAACGCAGCACACCCAACCAATGCAGACCTAACACACTTGGCAGGTGCAACAATGGAAGAGTACACTCAGCTTGAGTCGAAGTACATGGATGTGACCAACTACTACTACTTGAAGAGGACAGGCACCAACCCAATTGCCACTAGAGAGAAACGATTCATTGGAATCCTATTAGCAGGCCTCGCAGGTATGGTTGGAGGAGCGACACTTTTTGGACTATTTGAAAATGGTAAACTACAAGCATTGGCAAATGGCATTGAAGATTTGAGATTTAGACAACAAAAGATGATCCATCTCATCGAAGGTTTGGACAACAATATCCGCACAAATAGTCACAACATCAAACAGATTACGAAGGTATTAGACAAAGTGGATTCTATGGTCTCTTGAAACGCGCTGGCAATTGAAGCAAGCTTTTTGGCAATATATACTCAACATGTAATTTCCTCCCTAAACCAAAAGATTGACGTTTATGTATCAGCAGTTCAGCAAGCTGCAGCCCATAGACTTTCATTTGGCTTATCATATGAAGAAGCTCCTGAGGCTTTAGCAAATGCTCACGCAATGGCCACAACCCATAACTTAAATGTTTTGATAGACGACCCCCAACAATTGTTCCAGCTCAAATCCAGTATATCATTCACTGAATATGGATTTATAATTATGACTCATGTTCCAGTTACAAATTCTGAAATGTTGTTAGATCTGTGGAAATATTCTAGCTTTCCCTTCCAACTCCCTGATGCAAATGGCGTAATGCAGTTTTATCAAATTAAGCCCGAAAATGATGTTTTAGCTTTTAACCCCAAAAGTATGAATTATTTTGTATTAAGTAACTTAGATGTAACTCTATGTCACCATGTACACAACTACTATTTGTGCCCCTCCATCACCTTTCTCTACAAGGCAACTATGCCCAATTGTTTAATGGCCCTATTCGCAAATGATTATGAAAAAGCTTTCAACTTATGTAAATTAGAAGTGACCAAGTATCCTGGGGATTATGTACTGCCACTGGCTGACCAATCCAAGTACAAGGTGTACACTGCAAATGACAACAATCTGAGAGTCACCTGTCAGGATGGATCCGTGGATGTCAAGGCTTTACCTCGCTTCTCCAAAGTCAAAGTACCCGATAAAAGTTTTGTCGATCTTACTGATTTTGTTCTTTTCCCGATCACCGTCTTCACAACCACAGTACCTCAACAAGTATACACAGGAAAAATCGATCACTAGGCACAACGACTAGAAACGGACAACAGCCAAATCCATCAATTAATCACCAACATTGGCAACGCGACGTACCACCCTATGGATCTGCACATGCTCAAAATGATCAAGGCTGCTTACCCTAGTCTTAAGGGATCATGGACCTGGGTGGACTATGCCCTCTATTCCATTGTTGGAGTTGCCTTCTTAACCTGTGGATGTCTGGCTATTGGAGACCTTCGGAACTTTTGGAGGTCTAGAAAACACTGAAGTACCCCAAACGCCCCTTTTAACATCAACTTCATGGCAACTGCTCCTCCACATGAGTTGCAACCACTTCAAAGGCAGGACGCTACAACCTAAGCCCGATCGTCTTTGGCCCTATCCCTGGGGAGGGAAATGTGCAAAATGGACTTGCACATTGCGTCTTCCTTCTTCCTTGCAACCTTGAAGTCCGCATAGCAACCCTTCAACAATTGAGCTGACTTTACCTTTAGACTTCCCTGTTGGAGTCTATAAATATTATTGTACTTTTGACTTCCTGGCAATCACTCTTTTACGCAACTAACCCTTTTCTTTCTTCCGCCTAACAACACTCACTCTTATGATAGTGCCGTAACCTTGTGCGACAGATATATAAGCGCGAGTACTGCAATAAAGAGACAGATTTGATACTGACTTTGAGCTAGCAAGTTGTGCTCATTCCGGCTCGCCATAGTTGTTAGGATCTTGGGAAGTCCAGGATCCATTATTGGTGGCATCTGGTTTTCGACCTCACGTCCTCGTTGTTAACCTGGGGGAGGGACTCTGCCCTTTTTGCTTGCTTGCAAAAGAGCAGACTTTGCGCCGGAACATAGTCAGTGTATATGCCTGGCTCAGGACGAGTTACAGGTGAAGAAGACGTACCAGTGGAGCCTGGTAATCAAGAGGAGCCTGCGGGCAAATTGGATCAATTGGGCAGTCACAGCACTACTGCCATGGCCAACAGGGCAATTAAGGCAATCGATTTGCCTGAGTTTTCTGGAGACCGATCGACGGACAAGCTTGGACCTCGAGCCTAGGTGACACGCATAGATCACCTGCGTACAATCGTCAACCAAGGGGCTGCTGCTGCTGAACAACCCCACTGGAGTGATGAAGCCACTGCAAGTTATGCAGCTTTGGCCTTGAAAGGCAAAGCAGGTCAGTGGTATAATATTTTGGCTGAGGAGAAGTGGACGCCCTCCACTTGGGAGGGGCCTAATGGATTGAAGAAGATTTTTCTTGCTCGTTTCCACCATGTGTGCACCTTGGCTGAAGAATCTGCAATTGAAGACTCCTTGGTACAGGAGCCTAATGAGACAGTCAAGGACTTCTTTGATAGGGTCAAAACTGGGACCCTGACCTTAATGGAGAACTTCTCACCTTTGGAGAACACCCCCACCACTCTGGTTGCCACGGGTAAACTGCCAGAGGTCCAGGAATTGGCGAAGAATGAGGCCTACCAATTTAAGGTGAAGCGCCGATTTGTACACGGGCTCATCAAGACTATCAAGTCGCAGGTTGTGGTCCAAGAATACACCAAGTTGGAAGATATAGTTGGCTTCGCATCAAGAGTGGAAGCTTCATTTTCCAATGACAAGAAGGCTTCAGTACCACCACCAGAGGTTAATGCCATCAAGATTCAAGATAAGGAAGATCAACCGGCCCAACCCAAGAATCAAGAGAGCCTCGAGAATACAGTGGAGAAATTCATTGACCTTGTCAAGGGCCGCCTTGGCGAACGCAGACCACCTAGGACCTCCCAGGCTAATCGCCTTAAATGCTGGTATTGCGACATTCCAGGCCACCGAGAGACGGAGTGTTTCAGCAAGAAAAGAGATCAGAAGAACAATCTATAAAAACCCAAGCCTGGAAGCAAGAGGGCCAGTGAAGGGAAGCAAGCTCATGAAGTTCAAGGTGATTTAAACTGGTAGGCGGCCGTCCCGTGCTCCAGCCGACGAGCCACCCTGGTCTGGCTGCTTCAACATTCTCGATGCTACTCTCATACTTCACAACCATGACTGTAAGTCGACCTGTTACCAATAAACGGCCATTTTTGACTGTAACTTGCCACGGAGCAAACTTCAATTGCCTTTACGATACTGGTGCTAATATCAGCTTGTTGTCACGCACCGCCTTTAGAAAGATTCCCATTGACAAGAGGCCTCAAAAAGTGCTAACTGCATCCCCGCTAAGAGCTACCTGTGCGTCCGGTACGCCGCTGCGAATACTTGGACTTTATCAGCTGCCATGTGACATCAAAGGAAAACAAACTCTGTGCAACTTTTATGTTTGTGACTCCTTAAACGTAGAAGGCATCCTGGGGGTAGACATTATCCATGCTGCTGGTTTGCACTACGACCCTGTTTCTATGACTGTTCACTACAAGAAAACCTCGCCAACCGCTGCTGTCGTGCACAATGACACCTTTCTGCCTGCCAGAAGCGTTGCAACTGTCAAACTGTTAATTACTGATGAACAATGCAAACGACAACCTAATTTTGAAGGATGTTTCAAGCTCAGAAACTTCGAGGATTCCATGGTGTGCGCAGACGACTGCCTTCTCCGAACAGACGAATTTGGAATCGCTACTGTGAAGATTACCAACCCTGGATTGGAGCCCACTACACTGAAAAAGGGGCTAAAAATTGGTGAACTTGTCAACGTTGATTTATCCAATTTTGTACCGTTTAATGATGTATTTGCTTGTGTTTCCAGCATTTCTACTTCGGTACAGCCACCTAGGCATGATCCCATGGTGAAGGAGTATATTAACAAGCATGCCAGACTTGACCACTTGACTCCTAATGAGCGTCAGAATTATTTAAAACTGCGCTTAAATAATTCTGACGTTATTTCCATTTCAGAATACGACTTGGGTAAATGTACCCTAATGAAGCACAAGATCAATCTGACTAACAGAAACCCAGTGTTCAACAAACAATTTCCGATCCCTCAAAAACATTTGGAGCACATCAGTGAAAGTGTTGACGAATGGCTGAAAATGGGAATCATTGAGCCATCTGACTCCGAATGGAATTCCTCCATATTTTGTGTTCCAAGAAAATTACCAGATGGACAGACAGGCTGGAGACCAGTGATTGATTATAGAGGCCTGAATGCCAAAACAGAGCCATCAAGCTATCGCCTCCCACTCATCTCCGAATGCATCGATGACATTGGAAGGTCAGGAACCCAACTTTTCTCACAATTAGACCTCCGCAATGGCTTTCACCAAATGCAAATGGATGAATCTTCCAAACACTTGACTGCATTTACTATCACTGGGAGAGGCCAATTCCAATACTGCAGGGCACCGTTTGGACTTTGCAACATGCCCCTATCATTTCAGCGTATGATGATGAAAGTGTTTGAACACCTGACTCCCAAACGAGTTTTGCTTTATTTGGATGATATTTTAGTCAAGGGAACTGATCACAATGACATGATTGCAGGTTTGGAGGAATGTTTCACGCGGCTTCGAAGAGCAAATCTAAAAATCAACCTCCCCAAATGCTCCTTCGGAACTACGGAATGCACTTATCTAGGCTTCACTTTAACACCTACAGGTTACCAACCCAATAGGAGGAAATTACAAGCCATAGAAGATGCTCCTCCTCCAACTACTGTCCGTGAAATAAGGCAATTTCTGGGATTATGCAACTTCTTTCGGTCCTGCATTCCAAGGTTTAGCAAACACTCACATGCCTTATCACAGTTAACTTGCAAGGACTCCAGCTGGCGTTCTGGCCCTTTGCCCCCTCAAGCCTTACAGTCTTTTCTGAAATTGAAGGAGCTCCTGTGCAGTGAACCTGTGTTGGCTTACCCTAAGCCAGAGCTCGACAACCATTTATACGTTGATGCTTCCCAAGGCAGTGTAGACAACAGATAGGATGGTGGATTGAGCGCCGTGTTAATCAAGTACCAAAACAACGAGCCTAGGGTAATCAGCTATGCATCGAGGAGTCTGCTAAAACATGAGAAAAACTACACACCTTATCTACTTGAACTATTGGCGTGCACCTGGGCAATTGAACACTATGCTGTCTACCTTACCGGAACCAAGTTTACATTGTACAGTGATCACAAACCCTTGGAGAAACTCAACAAGACCCATACTCGCACTCTTTCTCGCCTCCAGGACCTCATGATACAGCATTCATTTACAGTCCAGTATTGTCCAGGTGACAAAAACCCTGCTGATTTTTGTTCTAGGAATGTGCCCGAGGCCTTGCGCCAAATCAACGCCTGTGTGTATGGGGTCTCTACAGAAGCCCTAGAGGATTTAGAAGTCATGAAGCAGCTGCAGAATTCAGACACGGTGCTTTCCGCTCTGATCTCCAAGATAAAGAGCGATTTAATGCCATCTTCACCCGAATTGAAGCGAATTGTGAATAGATATGCCAAGCACTGTGAGCTCAAGGATGACATCTTGTTGATAAAAATTGGGCAACTAGGCCGCCGGGTTATTTGCGCACCGGCTATATGCCAGGCCGACATCATTAGTGCTGCTCATGCTGCTGTTGGCCACAAAGGAGTTTACAAAACATGCGAACGAATACGAGAACAGTATTTCTGGCCAAGAATGATGGCCCATGTGGAAGAATACATTAGCTCATGCTGGAAATGTGACAAGAGCAAGCAGAAATCGCAGTTTTCTAACACTCCCTTACACCCTCTGTCACAACCTAGAGGGCCGTTTGAACGAGTACACTGCGATCTCTTTGGGCCACTACGAACATCAGGTCGACAAAAGAAGTTTATCCTAGTCATCACGGATGCTTTCACAAAGTATGCCGAGTTCGTGGCGTTGCCAGACAAGACCCCAGAAACAGTTAGCCGAGGCATTTTTAACAGGTGGATTTCACGCTATGGATCACCATGCATTTTAGTGTCTGATGGTGGTAAGGAATTTACAGCAAAGGTAAACGATGAACTGTTCTCGCTACTGCAAATTGATAAGAAGAAAACAAGCCCCAGGCACCCCCAGACTAACGCTGCGGCCGAAGTAATTAATAAGCATATCATTAGCTATTTGCAGAAGACGCTAGATTTGGATTCGACACTTGACTGGGAAGAAATGTTACCAGCACTGCAGCTGAGCTACAATGTGGGTGTTAGCAAGGCTACAAAAATGAGCCCGTTTTTCCTTCTGTTTGGGGTACACCCCAGGACCCCTTACATGGATCCAAATGTGGTAGACCACAAGTATTACGGCGATAGCTACAAAGACGAAATTGGAAAACGTCTCCAAATTGCGCGACGAGTGGCCGCAGAAAACAACATTCACTACAAAGAGTTATACACAGCACAGCACAATGCCAAGGTAAAACAAGAAGACTTTAGAGAAGGTATGCTGGTGTGGCTACACAGACCTGAATTACGTAAGATTAACCCTAAAATTAATTCACCTTGGGAAGGCATGTATGTTATTGTGGGTCTGCAAGATGAGAATGCGCTCATCCAACACATGCAGACAAAGAAAACAAGATATGTGCACAAAGACAGATTGCGAATTTGCAAATCCGCAGCCAACATGCCTGGGCCTACTCAGTCAAGCGCCTTGCCCGACAACCCAAAGCCAGACGTCGCAACTCGTGCAGAAGAAAATGAAACGCATGCCTCAGAAACAAAATCTGGCTATATAAGGATTGAAGACGACGACATCACCATTCTTAACCCTCTGGCACCTCCGCCGCAGCCCATCCCGATCAAAACTGATACTGATCAAGAGTCTGCAACTGACTTCACTCGGCCTAACGTTAAAGAGGAACCACCAAGCCCAGAATCTGCTACTGATAATCAACCCACAGGGCTGTTTCAGCGGTTACGGCAAGGTATTTCACCGTTATCTGATTTTGGTACCGAGCTAGGCAACCTGGTTGTCCCCCTCGACCCTGAAGCCCAACGCCAAGCCCGTTCCTATAAGAAGGCTACTGCTCCCACCGAACAACCCGCTACCACCCGTAGAGCTGCGGCTGCAAAAAATATCGAGATACAAGATCCAGTTTTACCTTCCAGGCCAGTTGAATACAAGAAATACACGAAGAAGAAATGAACCTACACCTGTACTTTATCGCTCTGCAACTTGTTCTATTCGGATTACTTGACCAAGGAAAGATAGACAACCTTGCCAGAAACAACAACAAGCTGGGTTTCCGCCAGGACAAAATAATACACCTCCTTGGTAAGACTAATGAAAACGTCCGCTTAAACAGGGTAGACATTGCTAAACTAAGAGAAGCCTTGTCTGCTGTTTCCAACCTGGTAAGCAAGAACCAGCTAGAAATAGAAGTCACCGTTCTAGCCATGCAATCTGACCACATCCTTAGCCTGATTGAAAATAAGCTTGACTTGTATGTCGCTGCAGCAGCTGCCGGCGCCAGTCACAGACTTGCCCATGGCTTACTCTCTTACGAGGAAGCCTCCAGCTCCTTAAAAGTGGTCGCGAAGATGGCACGCAACAAGGGCTTACAGCCAATTGTTACTGACCCCCATTACCTATACCAGCTTGAGACTTCCATAATCTTTGACGTGGACGGATTTAACCTACTTGTACATGTGCCACTTACCAATGAAGATCAGGTTTTGACACTCTATCGCTACTTGCCCTTCCCCATTGAAATCACGCCAGGCCTAACTGTAGAAGTTCATCCAGAACATGACATGTTGGCCTTACACGAAGAATCCGGATCGCACTTTGAGCTATCCCACACGGACATCTCTATGTGTGAAAAGGTGCACAACTACTATATCTGTCCCCATATATCCTATCTGGCCAAAAGAAATCAGCCTTCTTGCGTAATGTCCCTCTATCTTGCAGACCACAATCAAGCTTTAAAAACTTGTAAACTGGCAATACGGCAAGCTACCGATTGCATCCTTCCATTTGGGAACAACGAGTTTTCTGCTTTTACTGAGGATCCAACATATTATCAACTGACATGCAGCAATGGCACCACGAAAACTAGCCAACTACACCACTTTCATCATTTCAAGTTAGAAGAGGGTTGCAATGTTGAGCTTCCACACTTCACGTTGTTTGGGGGCATAGAAATCAGAGTGGAGAAGACTATGGAAACCTACAAATGGAATGTCCCAATTCTCCAGCTTGGTCACAATATGTCACCAGACGACATTCTCAAGACTCTCAACCAGATCAACTCCACTTTACCTCCAACTGACCCACATTCTCTGGCTTTCCTCAAAAGCCATTTTGAACCAGTCACAACTTGGAATGAGACGTTAATCATCATTGCCATCGTTGCTGTCATCTCCTTAGTTTTGGTTCTCCTGGTCTACTCCTACGCCTTCAAGAATTTCCGCGTAATGACTTTCTTCCGACAAACTAAAAATCAGGACCATGACCTACTTCCCAATAACGTCACCACCTAAATCTTTTTACCATGGGGAGGGATATTGTACTTTTGACTTCCTGGCAATCACTCTTTTACACAACTAACCCTTTTCCTTCTTCCGCCTAACAACACTCACTCTTATGATAGTGCCGTAACCTTGTGCGACAGATATATAAGCGCGAGTACTGCAATAAAGAGACAGATTTGATACTGACTTTGAGCTAGCAAGTTGTGCTCATTCCGGCTCGCCATAGTTGTTAGGATCTTGGGAAGTCCAGGATCCATTAATATGCTTGGTCCTTCAAATAAAGTAACTAGTTATATTCAGAGATTACTTTACTTTTTTACGTAGAAAAACTGAATGATGGTTGAGTTATGTGCCTTGAGGGCACGGTATAACTTAAATTGATCAATAGAGACATGAAGTACAAATTCCAAGACTTGAAAGCCTTCAGTAAAAGGCTGGCAGGCGTCGTTGGTTTGCACTGCAACTCAGGGGACATGCTCAGTTGGGAAATGCTCATTGATAAAAGCATTGGGTATCCATGCTTCCACAAGCGCCACTTCATGTCAACCCACTAAAAAAGGCTCGAGCGTGTGCTCAAGGCCTGAGGTGTATTCAATCAACATAGCCAGCAGCCTTCTTCTTCCGCTTGTACTCCTTGTACTCCTCCAAATTGCAACAGTAGGCTACACACACACAAAGTAGATGATACAGTCAATTGCAAAAGCTAAGCTTACGGTGGTCTATTTGATCGTCGTCGTCGTTGTGTGTACAAGGACGAACTGGCTTAAAGAGAGGATAGTTGTCCCTTTGCGCCATTGCCATTATGCCCGCTGCCGTTATGCCCGCTGCCGTTATGCCCGCTGCCGTTAAGCCCGTTGCCGTTATGCCCGCTGCCGTTATGCCCGCTGCCGTTATGCCAGCTATCGGGATGCCAGCTGCCGGGATGCCCGCTGCTGGGATGCCCGCTGCCGGGATGCCCGCTGCCGGGATGCCCGCTGCCGGGATGCCCGCTGCCAGGATGCCTGCTGCCGGGATGCCCGCTGCCGGGATGCCCGCTGCCGGGATGCCCGCTGCCGGGATGCCCGCTGCCGGTATGCCTCCCCCGCCTCTACCGCAATAAGTTGCCAAGCTGCAAGTCTTTTTTTGTTGTAGCAACTAATGTGGCTACAAGAGAAAGTTTTTTAGAAAGGCTCTTTAAGACGAGACGGAGGAGCTGGATCTTCAAATGATGGAAATCTAGCTAGGACTGCTTTTCAAGATCCAAATTTTTCGCCAGTGTGTGCAATATTCCAGTCTAGTCATGGGGATTTACATCATTTGGATTGCTATGGCTAGTGGATTATCAATTGATCCAGAAAAGTTTGCTGCTTATTGCAAGAAGATCAAAACAATTCATTATCAGAGCATTCCGTGGTATCCTGTGTCTCTAACTCTTCATAAGGTTTTTGACCATGTACACAAAGTTTTATAGCTTCTGCCTCCTACTCTTACTTGTGGAATGATGTCAGAGGAATGCATTGAAAGTGCAAACAAAATGATCAAGTCATATCAAATTGAGCATGGGAGGCAATCCTCTAGAACAAAAAGAGTCCTTGACACTTTTCACAGAGAAATGGATTGCAGTTCTCCTAACATTCTAAGGCATTTAGTTGACAAAAAGCTATCAAGAAGGGCAAAAAAAGGCTTTCCTCCTGAAGTTCTAGCGCTTTGTGTGGCTGGGCATTCCCTAGGGCTAGGAAATAAGCTATGATTTTCTTAAAACTATCCAGTGTACTTTTAAAATAAAATTGTCCGTCAAAAAGCCATTGGAAAAACACAAATTGATGAACAATTGAAGATCAGGTTTTGACACTCTATCGCTACTTGCCCTTCCCCATTGAAATCATGCCAGGCCTAACTGTAGAAGTTCATCCAGAACATGACATGTTGGCCTTACACGATGAACAATTGATTTTTGAATTTACAGATCAATGTAGCAACTTGTAACAGAGGCACTCAGCATAAAAACAATGTTTTATATCATATCTCGGTATAGAAATCAAAGATTTTAGTATGTACTCATCTGATGGAGAGACGTGCTTAAAAATAGCTTAACTTTGGCATGTTCTGATTGAAGAATAAGGCAGTGTCACACAAAAGCACATTAATGTTGATAAATCTACCACTTATGACTTAAAAAATTTAACATTAAGGTGACATAACTAAAACACAGAATGAGGGAGAAAAAAGGCTTGCAAATTGTGTAGGGTTAAGTGAAGCCCAACAATTTCGCAATATAAAAAATGAGACTTGTGTTATTTAGTTTATTCCTACTGTGCCTTGCATAGCTCAAGGATTGATTTACCTCCTTAAACTTAATTGTTTTGCGTCGTGCTGCCCTTCATTCAAAGAAGGCTGCGTCCGCTTCAGTCTTGGCGCCCTTCGTAAAAATGATGCCTTTGGGAAATTTCTCTCCAGTTCGGCTATAAAGTCTGCCTTTTCACCGGCATGGGAAAGAGCCATGTTGACCTTAAAAGGTATGGCTGTAGGCATCACTTGCACACCATCGGCAGCAAATAAATCACCCATGCTACATATGTACAGGGTGCACACATGCAAATGAGCTATAGTCAAGGTAACAGCCCAAATTTTTGTATGACTTGTCCAAAGCCACAGTAAAGTTGACCGTATTCCCTTGTATCCATGTCACCAAGCCAACCAATGGCTTCTTGGTAGAGGAGTTAAACTTGATGGATATTCCTGACCTAATGTGCAAGGGCAGTTTCAAATCAAGGCCCTGCTAAGAGGCCTTGATCTGGATCAAGTGAAGGGAAATCTACAGTCCCCATAAGTGCCAACCTTAAAAAGTTGGACAGCGTTATGAAGCAAGATTCCGCCATAAAGGCTCAAATTGAGTAGGCCTTGCAGATCTTGATTGATAATCTCATGCCTGAGGCAACTGAGTAATCTTTGGTAATGCGTTGATGTACATGATTGAATAAATAATTTTGTTATGTGCATTTATCAAAAAATGCGTGCCTAAGGTTCTGATTTAACAGGAGAGGTTGAGAGAGTTACGCAGAACACTTTGTGATTAATTAATAAATTTATCCAGGCCTGTTGGTTGAGTGTAATTGATGTGAGCGCTCTGAGGTAAAAAACCTTGATGCATGTGAAAAAATATCTATATATATTACATGTCATAGACTTTTTTATGCTTAGTTTGGGACCAGATAAAGTGTAAGAAACATGTTTTGTTTGAGATTGTTTATTGTGAACTTTTACTTTACAATTGTACTTGCATTTTTGCAAGACACTTGTAGCAGGATCCCGAGCCTGCGTGCCTGCGCTCTCGCCTCCACTCCCGGGGAGGTCGTTGTTTTCGACAACGACCAGATCAAGACCGGGAAGAGGAAGCAATAATATTGGTGCGTTCAGGCTGAAAGCATGCCACGAACATCCCTTACACCTCGCCTCCAAGGCTCGAGGTCGCTGTGGCTGTGACCACCACTCTCGCGTTCCGGCTGGAAGTATGCCACTAACATCAACCTCACCCTCGCCGAGGCTACGGTGGCTGAGGCTACCAAAGCTCACGAGCGGGAGCAATTTGGGCAGCAGATCCCGTCACCCGCGCCGTCCATGGAGACACCGAGTGCGGATGCTGTGCTCCCTGGTTCCATACACCAGGACCGTTTCCACGTCGAGGCCGGGGGCGCCCTTGAGAAGGAGGCCACCAACCCCTGGGTCACCGGAAGCGCGTAACACAGTAGGCAGTGCATCACTCAGCAGAAAGGTGCACGAGCCACTATATGATAACCACTGTCACTGTACACGCATTGCGAATGCTAATAAATCAAACGCTATCAACATGATCAAATCAGCTCATTTTCATGCTCCCAACTCAATTCGAATACCTGCGCAGTGAGCTGCCGGGTCGGCCACACCCATGCACGTCACGATCGCCAGCCTTGAGGCCGCGGTCGCCCAAAGCCACACGGGGCAGGTCAGCAACCCCCCCTAGGGCAGCAACCCAAGATCGTATCAGTTAAGAGTGCCAGCGCCGCTCCGTTCCAATGCGTTTCAACGCACAATTGCCGCTGCAATTTACGTATTGGCCATCTTGCAGCTAGACAAGAGAGCACCAATAAACAAGCCATAGACTGGCCCCTTTATGAGGGCTGCATGCTGGGCTTCACATGTGCAAGGCAATTATCGAGATTGTCTGTCAATGCACTAAAAGCCATTATTCTCGCATGCGCAGCAGTCACTCCAAACAACCTTCTTGTTTAACGATCGTCAAAATCTCCTATCGGGGACCGGATCGCACAAACAATTCTGAATTGCTGCGCTAAAACGATCACCCGAGGGTCAGAAAACTGCAACGGATGCTGCGGGTGAGCGGACGCTGCACAGGGGACAAGAGAGGCTATAAAAGATTGAGTACCAGGGGAAAAAGTCACAGTTCTTTGGATTCATTCCAAGTTGCTACACCCTGCTCTCGCGCTTTTTACGCCACTCTCGGTAAATATTCATTTACTTACTTTTACCAGGGCCTTGAGCCAACCCCTTTCGCTTCTGCAGCCGCTGCTCACTCGCCATGCCTGTCAGTCGATCTCCCCCTCGTACCTCTGCAAACGAGGGACTCGGCACATCCCCGGATAGCCATGAATTGGGTACTGACCCCTCCGGGCTCCAGCAACGCTTCGAAGCCGACCTAAGCAACCTAGGAGCCCAAGGAGCCGCTATTGGAGCCCGGCCAGGCCTAGACCCCTTCGGGTTTCCTCGGGCCCCTGGAACGACCACTGAACCTGCCACCGGGGCACGACCTCGCGCTGAGGCCAGGGAGGATCCGCCACTCCTACCAGCCGAGGCTAATCCGGCTGGCGCCAGCCTGGGCACTGACAGCCTGTCGCAGGCTATGCTGCTGCAATTCTTGAAGTCCATGGAGGCCCAGCGGCAAGCTGATGCGCAGGCCCGCCATCAGGAGGCCAAGCTACGCCTCCTGGAAATCAACACTCGCCGCCTCGAGGCTGAGAATGCCGCTGCCCGCACCGGGCACAAGCGCAAACTTGAGAAGTTCGAAGACACGGAAGCCGACAAGTGGCTCACCTTCCGCCTCCATGTGGAGGCCACCTTCTTGGGGTCCAAGGATACTGAGGCTACCAAGAAGCTGGAGGTGAAGCACGCCATGGTGGGCGCGGCCCTCCGCACCATCAATGAGGTGGACCTGTTCCTGACGGACATGAGCTTCACTCTCAAGCACCTGCTCGACACCTACGAGAGGTTCTTTGTCATGGCCACGTCCTCTCAGGTGGCCCGAATCGCCCTCGAGACGGCTCACAAGCGCTCCGATGAAGGAGTCCCACAGTGGCATGCCAGGTTGCGCAGCATCTTCGTCCGTGCTAAGCCAGAGCTGGCCAAGGAAGTTGAGACCTACCCTGACCTGATCCGCATGTTCGTGACCAAGCTACATCGTAAGGATGTGGTCATGGGCATCGCCGGACATAAATTTACCTCCATGTCCGACGCCCTAGAAGCTGCCAGTCAAGCTGAGTGTTGGCTGCCTTAGGGCAGGGCAAAGGCCGCATCGCTGCCATGATTCCTGGGTCCAGCAATGACTCCCCGGTGGTATGCTTCTACTGCGAACGCAAGGGTCACCGCAAGAGCGAGTGCAGGACCCTTGACTCCGATAAGCGTAACAGCCTCTATGATCCCAAGGTGTACAAGTGGGCCCACGCGGCCTCCCTCAACAAGGACCAGGCAACCCGAGGTCATGCCTCTCGAGGTCGGGGACGGAGACGGGCCTTCGACCAAAAAGGCTCTTCCGATCGGCGAGGCTCGTCCGGCAAAACCAACAAGAAGCCGCGAGTCAATGAGATCCACGAGGCCGAGTCCATGGAAGAGCCCGAATCCGAGGCCTCGGATGACTCGGCACCGGAAAACGACTCGACCCGGTTGTAGAGAGCTCCAGCCGGGTCCCTTCACCTTCCCTGATACTAGCAGCTCTCGACCATATCGCCAGCCATCAACAATTCATGGCCCAAGTCCCGATCCGCATCGGCAAAATCAAGGCCAGGGCTCTGGTCGACAGTCTCCGAGAATTTCGCCAACCGGTCCGCACCTCTCATCCCCGTCCGCAAGAAAGACGGCACGCTGAGATGGTGCTTCGACTATAGGGAACTCAACAAAGCCACTGTGGTTGACTCGCACCCCATCGGCGACGTCAGGGACAATCTCAGCCAATTGGCCCGCTCGACGGTGTTCTCTACATTAGATGCGGTTGGCGCCTTCAACGTGGTTCCCATCCGAGCAGAGGATGTCGAAAAGACCACCTTCTCTACGGGAGATGGCTCTTAATGCCTTCCTCAAGATGCCCTTCGGTCTCACCAATTCGCCCAAGACATACAGTCACCTCAATTAGTTGGTCCTGGAAGGTGTATCGTGGGATGTCGCCTTGCCCTACCTCGACGATTGCCTGGTTCACTCCGCCGACTTCGAGTCTCACCTGTGCAACCTGCGCTTAGTGCTGCAAGCCACGAGAGGGCGGGGCTCCTACTGAAGCCATCCAAATGCCACTTGTTCCAATCCAGAGTGACATACCTAAGACATGTTGTCACCCCGCAAGGCCTCGAGGTCATGCCAGCCTACATCGACCTCATCCGCGAGTGGCCGCTGCCTATCACCAGGAAGCAACTGCGAATATTCCTCGGCAAGGCCAACTATTACCTATAAACTATTACTATTACCGCCGACTTCGAGTCTCACCTGTGCAACCTGCGCTTAGTGCTGCAAGCCCACGAGAGGGCAGGGCTCCTACTGAAGCCATCCAAATGCCACTTGTTCCAATCCAGAGTGACATACCTAGGACACGTTGTCACCCCGCAAGGCCTCGAGGTCATGCCAGCCTACATCGACCTCATCCGCGAGTGGCCGCTGCCTAACACCAGGAAGCAACTGCGGATATTCCTCGGCAAGGCCAACTATTACCAATCCTTCATCGAGAAGTACCAACACGTTGCGGCACCCTTGTCTGACAAGCTCTCCCAGGATGATGGTACCAGCGACAACCACGTCTTCCAGCCCACTCCTGAGTTCCGGGCCGCCTTCAACGAGCTCAAGAGAAGATTGACCTTGGCGCCCGTACACGACTTTTTCCGGGTAGCTAACCTAAAGCTGATTCCTACTAAGCCAGAGTTGTGGGCCGCGGCCCAGGAGGAAGACGACGATCTGGTCCTCCTGAAAAAGCTGGTCCAGCTGAAACAATCGCCCTCGCAAGAGAACCTCAACTCTGCATCACCCCGAGGCCGCGTGTTGCTGGAGCAGCTCAATTCCATGACTCTGGACCAACAGGGCGCTCTCCGCCTGCTCGACAGGAAAAGGCAAATCTCGCGACTTGTGGTACCCCGCAAATGGCAGGAAGCCAGCCTCCGCCACGTGCACGATACCATGGGACACCAGGGGCGTGACTCCGTGGTCCACCGAGCAGCCCAACACTTCTACTTTCCGGGTATGACGCGCCTGGCTGACGAAGTCGTCAAGTCCTGCCTCCTTTGCCAGCGATCCAAGCCAGCCCAAAAGAACCAGCAACACACCCTCCGATCGCATCACGCGGGATACCCGTTTCAGATCTTGAGCCTTGACTATGTGGGCCCGTTCCAGCCTTCCTCAAATCGTCACCGTTTCTTGTTCACCGCTAAGTGCGTGTTCACCAAATGGATCGAAGCATTCCCGTGCAGCTGCAACGACGCCGAGACAGCGGTGCGGTTCTTGACCACCGAAATCATTCCTTGATTCGGCCTTCCACAAAGACTCCACACAGACCAACGGACCCACTTCACGGCTCATCTCATGCGAGAGGTGTGTGCAGCTCTTGGGATACAAGCCACTACTACCCCTTCATACAACCCGCGCAGCAACCCGGTTGAGCGGGCACACAGGGACCTCAACGAACTAATCCGGAAGATGGTCAAAGGCCGATATGCGGATTGGGCCGAAGTTGTTCCCTTCGCCCTCTTCGTACTTCGTACCACCAAGAACCGCTCTACGGGCCTGGCACCATACGAAATGGTTTTTGGTCGTCAACCCTCGACCAACTTAGACTTGATCTTCGGGGACCCGCAACCGGCAGTGGCAAAGGCCACACAGGCAGGCCGTTTTGCCAAGCAGCTCAAGGAACGAATACAGCTGGCGCATGAATGGGCATGGAAGAATATTTCCACCTCCATTGAACGACAGCGCCGGGCCTACCACATGGACAAGCGTGCGTTCTCTGTAGGACAAAGAGTGTGGCTGTTCACTCCAAAGGTCATCCCGCGAATCTCTAAAAAGCTGCAAACCTTTTGGACTGGACCTTGGACCATAGTAAAGCAAGTCAACGAGCTCACTTACGAAATTGCCCAACCCGATCCATCATGGACTCGCACGCAAAACCAAGTCGTCTCGGTGGACCGCCTTAAGCTGTACGTCATGTATGAGCAGAATGAGGACGACCCGCCTACAGCACCACCGGCCGAAGACTTGGACCTGTCCATGCTGGGCGACGAGTCCGCCGAATTCCTCACGGACCCGCCAGACGACCCTGCGACAAAATCAACCAGCGACCTCTCCACGCCTTACAAATACGCGGTGGCTCCGACGGACCGGGAGTATGGGTTTCCGGAAGCTAACAATGACCCTATTCCGGTTTTCAATGATGACCCGACTATACCTGAATATGACTGTACTCGATACGACCCTGATCCGGACGACCGGTCCTCCATCCCAGAAAATGAGCCTGACACCGGAAACACACCTACGCAAAATACACCACAGCTGCAAAAATCTCCTACTCGCGCAAATAGTTCAAAGTTCGGAAATGCTTCAAGCCGACACGGAACAATTCTTAGGCGGGCCAGACGCATTCTCAAAACGATCACTATCAAAAACCCGTAGTGGCGACAGGCAAAACACTCAAGACGATGACACGTTACCGCTGCAACACTGCAGCCTGCTCCACCACCTATGCATCAATCGGCAAGGTATCTATTGCCACCACTAGAGCCTCGACCACTACCTCTTCGGCCATCCATCCTGTCACCTATCAGAGAGGTGTCGCATTCAACATCCTCGTCGGCGCCATCAGCAACTACAGCAGAAACGTGCGACGATGTGTTCCAGGACTAAAAATAACTACAGTGCACAAAGGCTCTACATATGCCAATATTTTGCTCCCTCACGACAAAGTTTGGGGGATGCGCACACATATTTCACATATATGCCATATTTCACACATGTATCATAACTTGCTTAATTCACATCTGCTCATGCTCATAAACCATGACATTCGGTCGCAAGCAAACGCTCAAGACACACAATAATTGTTCTCTTTCTCTCTTGTAGTCTGAGTTACCAACTGACTACCTCTTAAAAGAAATCTATACTTAGCACGCTACCTCAACCATGCATCCAGGCCATTGCTTGTGCAACCCTACGCTGATGCTCCTGGCATTCTTCATCTACAGCTATTGGATCCTCTTAAATGAGGTGGCTCAAGCAGCAGCCTTCCCGGGGCAATCACCTCGCCCAGCAGACCTGTACACCCCAGACGCCAAGGTGACCTCGTTCACCACTTATGACTGCGCGCATCCAGACGCCATGCATGAGGCCATCGACTTGAGCCAGCCTGAACTCTGCGAAGACATCCGCAGCTCCTACCAATCACTGGTTAACATCACAATCCAGGTGTTACAGACGGCTTCGACCCTTTCCGTTAAAGCCTACCGATGCCGGGTACACATATCGCGAGAAGTTACCCGCTGCGGATACGACAGCATTAGTTATGGAAGCCAGATGACCGACGTGAATCGACCATATCTGGTGACGCCTCAAGCATGCCGAGATGCTGCCAAAAACGCTTCCTCCTGGTAGAGAACAAAAAGGTCCAGGTTACGCTCAACAACCCCGTGTCCTTGTCCTACTTCTCTAAGGGCGGGCTCGACAAGGATCACAAATGCACAACGACCACATTCACCAGCGGCGGGATCACCTTCTCCCGCTCGTATGAAACCACCACCATCCACGCCCTGGTGGAGCCCATCTACGGCAAGCTCAACACCGTGAACGGCCGGGTGGTTTTCTCCAACCACCTGACTGCTAATTTCCAGGATTTGATTGTGCAGGACAACGCTGAAGGCACCATTGTGTGGCCTAAACGCAAGGCTCCTTGCTGCGAGGACGAGCTAAGCAAGGTATACAAAGGGCCGGCCGTGCTGTACCCTCATCGCAACTCATCCAGCCTCAGCAGCAACACTGGCCATCTGGGAGATCTACTCCTCCTCGCCCACGAAGAGGAGTCGCGGTTCGCAGGGTTTGTCTTGAAGGGTGTGCAATCTATGTGTCAGCGGCAGCTCTTCACTACACAGCTCCGCGACTCTGCGGTCTTGATCGTTGGACCCGGGACAGACCTCTCCAGGCCAAGTAACTTCACCCCGAAGACATGGACGGCGCGAACATCCAAACCCAGCTGGCGTTCGTGCACTCGCAGCACGCACTGCATATCCAGGACCGGTTCAAGTTCCTCCAGGAGCTCATCTGCAAAAACGAGCGCTCGATTCTGCACTCCAAACTCCAGAGCATGGCTTCCGGCTCCTCGTCGTCGCCACCCTCGACAGCCATGGGCCAGGCCATCTGGTCACCCGCGCCGGAGCCGTGGCCTACGTCACGTCTTGCTACCCGGTACAAGCCGTCACGCGGTGTATTGCCAACTGTACGCAAGAAATCCCTGTGCTGGTGAACAACGAAACACGGTTTGCCGACCCCCTCTCCTTCGTGCTGACCGACCGGCCCAGTGTGGTCCCATGTGACTCGATCACCCTGATCAAATGGAAGATCCACAACCAGTGGATGTGTGCCACTCCTCAGATCCACGCCTGCATTGCACCGACGTAACTCAACCCCATGTCGGATGCGGCACCCCGGAGCGGGCATTATGACATCAGCCAAGGACTAGGAGGTGGCGTGTTCTCTGCAGAACAGCGAGCCAACCATATTCTCTACCTCCACCTGTTCAGCAGCCGGGAGGCTGTGGAATACGATCATGAGTAACTTACTACACAACTCCCTTATCACAGGCAGTCGGTCGACCACACTATGGACGCAGGAGGACATAGACCAGATGGTGGACCATGTTGGCAGTGCAATCATCCCGTTCTTTAGCTCAGTGGGGAAATACTATTCCTACTTTACGGGAACCCTCATCACCATTGGCCTGATCAAGCTGATCCTCGGAGCTGTCATTCGAATGGTTATCCTATACCTGCGACGGGACTGGGCTGGTGGATGTTCCTGGCTCTATGGCACATGGCCTTCCTCATGGTAGAGATGCCGTGGCGAATGCTCACCAACTTGGGGCATGACCAGATCTTGTTCCCCGGCGGAGACGACGACGACGAGGACCAACCTCCAACGCGTGGCAGGCGTTGACCTCGAACCCAGGCTGGACCCGAAGCGTACCGGCTGGCGGCCCTCAGCGATGGAGATGAAGAGGACGAATATTCCGACGATGCACCGCCGTAGTATGGATCTGCGGAGCCAGTGGAAGCCGACGAGCCCCGCCGGTCCGGATTCCGCCAGCGGATGAAGGAGGCTCTCTTCAAGGAACAAGATGGCCTCTACTGGAACCTCCAGGCTCAGGTCGACTAGCAAGGCAAAATGAGACGATGCACAACTACATTATGGCTGTGCTTCCCTCTGCCCCGGCGCCTAACACTGTGGCCCTTGAAGTCGCCAATGGAAGGAGGAGCCACTGCAGGTCCACCTTTCTCCCCAGTACCTCCGGCCACGGGATCCCCCAGGCATCGGGTACCAGTATTGCGCCGTGAGGACACGGCCACACTTCAATAGGGGGAAATTGTAGCAGGATCCCGAGCCTGCGTGCCTGCGCTCTCGCCTCCCTCCCGGGGCGATACTACTATGATTGTATACGGTCAGTAAATAAACGACCATGCTCGAGCGAACAGCTCGGCGAGATATATTCCCTAATACGCAGTAAAGTCTACAAGTTAATAAGGCGTAGCGCGTTGGTCTCAAGAGTGTTCGAACCCCTACACACTGCTAAAACTCTGTGTTTTGAAGAACATATGCTTGAACCAATTCGCTCATTATACCATACTAAGGAGATGAGTTCTAAAGAAGTGGTTGATGCACATGAGTACACAGAAGCCCTAAGTACGGTTATCAATGGTGTGGAAGAGATGATGGCCAATCTTGGGCCAGTCAAAATAGCTAATGTTCCTCATGTGGCTTATGATGGTAAGGTGCTGGCTCTGTTACGAGAAGCTAGCCCCACTGACATGGACAAAACGTGTAAAGAATCACTTCCTGGGTTTGAAGGATTTGAGCCAAGGTCAGAAAACGACTTTTACAAGTGGCTAATCTAGTGGATTCTGTTAGAGGATCCAAGAATAATTGGAAAGTGATTGTAAAAGCTACACAAGTATTTGGGTTGGCAACAACCCTGGATGCAAAAGTAGTACACCATGGTCTCTCAGTGTCAGCCCCAACTCAAAATACTTCGGGGCAACCTGGAGCCCAAGTACTAGCGGATTTTCCTACGTTTCTGCTTGACTTTACTCAATCCCCAGCCAAGTTTGCATTGTACCCACCCACTGTTGCTTAAGTGGATATACTTGTGTATGATACTTTGTACAGTTCCCATCTCCGACTACAGAAGGGGAACAATGGGAGCTTCAAGACAGAGTAGCCTTAATTAATAAGGAAACATCTGCGGTTAAAAAGGCAGTTAATGCCTTAAAAATCATGGTGACTACCGGAGCATCAAAGGTGTTTCCATATGATAAAATAAAAGCTGCTATTAAGTTACATTTGCCCCACATAGCGGAAAATGCAGTCTCAATGCTCCGGCAATTTCAACATACAAGCAAAGTGCATGGAACTAAGAATAGTGACCTTATGCAGATGATGAATGTTTGTAAGAGTATGTGTGTGGGTTCCACCTTTTGCTCAGTCCTAGGAGAAATTCATCAAATGCTTTCAAATGCTATTGTAACATTAGCTGCTTTTCCTGGGACGGGGGTAAATGAAGTACGCTTACTTGCCCTCCCTAAAACACCGCAAGAAAGAAGAAGGCAGATGGTTGAAGCTTTGACAGGCAGCGCGCATGAGCTCACCTATGGAAGGCTGGCATGGAGCCGCGGCTGACGGAGACAAGCAAGAGGACAAGCGGAAGAGAGGAGCAAGACTGGAGGAGTAACGAAGAGATTGCCTAACAGTCAACGTACTCTCCTACAACAGAGGGGCTCTTTCTGTGACCACTTTATTCCTAGCTCTGCTTGAATAAACGGATTATGTACTGCAACTGGCTACACTATATTCTAAGAGGTTGATCCTGCAGAGCTCCTTAGTGAATGTAGGATGCTGGGTTAAGCCCAGGGCTTTCTCAGTTGGAGTGATTTGGAACGCATTGGTGGGAGGACAAGTGCTAGGCACTGCCACTACCTCCTGATGGTGGTACTGATTGAGAGGATTGCTACTCTGTCTACCGAAAAAAATTGTCATTTGATGTCAAACAAAAGTTATAGAATCCTGAAAGTAGGCAAAATTGGCTGTTCTACTGTTTTCCCTCATAGAAACTTTTTCTGATAAATTTTCATTTTAAAGATGAATTTTAACCTTTTTTATGTCATTTCTTGCTAATTTGAGCTATTTTCATGGCTAAGAAGTTCTCTCAAATAGAATCTGAAAGCACACAAGGGTCACTCCTAACAAAAAAGTCACATCCATTTCATAGAAAATCGTCTCCAAATTGCTACCAAAGCTTCAAAATTATTTTTTTTAATTTTTTTGTGTTGTAAAAACAAAAAAGTTCTCAAATTTTATCAAGCTTAAATTTTTTTTTTTGAATTTTATGTAAAATTTTAGCTAGAAAAAAGTTAATTATCTCCAGATCCCTAGGACTTCAGCATTCTTCAAAAAAACTTTTAAAAAATACTAGTTGGACATCTTGAAATAATTTATTGCCTCATTTGCATTCATATATCTGCAATCTTTAGAGATTTGGTGCAATTATTGTTACCTATACTTTATGGCTCTTTCTTTGTAAATTAAGACATTTTTGATCAAGTGATGACAATGTCTGCATAAAAATATAATAAAATGACATTTTTTTGGCTAAGAAATGAGTTTTTTGTGATAAAAACATGATTTTTTTAGTTTATTGGAATTTTTACTAGTTTTGAAGTTGCTCTGCGTTTTTAATGATGCAACTTTCTTGTTAGGAGTGACCCTACTGTTAATTGGTGTCAAAATGAGAATTGGGCGATTTTGCGGAATTATGAGCGTGAAAACGGCTCTTTTAACCACTGTGCTGCGAGCGCAAACTTGGTCTGGGCTCAAATTGTAATACTAATAATATCTCAGCACTGAGTTGCCTGATTTGAAAACCATTTACAGTTTCATAGAAATGTTATGAAACTATTGCTATATCATTAATATTATCTCAGGTTTGGCTTAATGCCAGAGGACAACTGAGATACAAGCAACTTTCTTATACGCTGCGTTAAGACATTTTATGGCTTAAATTAAATGGCATGATGAGGCAGTTGCAAAAGTGCAAAAAATACATTTTATAGATGCTCCTGCAATGAGCTATGGCTAATTTAGCAATTCAAACTCTATTAATTGAGCTGCTCCCTACAAAACACGAAAATGGCTATTTTGAGGTACAAAATGGAATTTTTTGAAAGAATTTGTTGTGGAAAAAACTACAAGTTCGCCTGAAGTGTCCAAATTGAAAATATTGAACTTACAGTTGATAGCTTTGGTACTAATTTTAAAATCCTGGCCCAGCGCTTCCTATAACATAAAATTTAGCACCGACAGCTTTGACTTGGTCGGATTTTGCATGTTAATATACCTCCACTAGAATTGCAAGATATATTTCTTAACTTGATACAAAAATTGTTATAATGCCCAGGAATCGAGATATTGTCGTCGGATCATACACTGATGAATTCATGCTATTTAAAAAAAGAAATCTTACACCACTATATCTCGATTTTAGGGCATCCTAGTAATTTTCTAATGAAATAAAGAAAGAAAGATCTAGCAATTTTAGTGGGGGTATGTAAACGGGCAAAATCCCACCAAGTCAATATTTTCGACGCTTGAAATTTTGTCATGGGAAGCGCTAGGCCTAGATTATAAAATTACTAACATATGAATCCCAGAGAATTTCAGAATTCGTCTATATTTTGGGTGGGGAATTTATTTTGGGTATCAATAGCCCTCAGGTTAATGTTTCAGATTTGTCCAGATTAAGGTTGCATTTTGAATGAAAACTTTCCACATATCGTCCTGAAACTTTTTTAGGGGAAAAAAACATTTTCTTTCAAAATAATGCCTTACAACATGCTGGTACGGAGCTTACAGGACCATTTTTGCGCATTTCAACTCATACTTTGGATGATAGGACTTTGAAAATATGCAGCATTGTGTATAATTTTCTAAGTTTCTTTTATCGTCCCCTGTCATTCTTATTGGTACAGCTGATGACACGTTGTATTCTAACCAATCTTTTTTTTCAATCCATGATTCCACCGCAGTCTTTCCAGGCTGGCTCAAGCCAATCTCTTCCAAAAGAATGTAACCTTAATAATTCACCAAAAAATAACTATATGAGATGGCTTTATGCTCTCTTAAGTTTTTAGTTGCAATGTTTGTACCACAACATCGACTGTTGTGGAAAAAACAAGTTCGCCTGAAGTGTCCAAAAAAGACGAACTACAAGTCCGCCTGAAACTCCCTAAGTTCGTCTTTTTTGGACACTTCAGGCGAACTTGTAGTTTTTTCCACAACAATCGACCTTCAATCAGAGTGCCCACTTTCAAGCATGCATAGTAGTACTATTCATGAATGCATCTTGCGACTTAGATTGGCTTTCAGACCACTCCAAGGGGACTAGAGCACACTCTAGGTAAAAAAAAAAGATGGCAACTTTTACAGGAAACTTTTTGTTGTGATTTGTAAACAAGATTTTTAATGACGTAGTACCTATTCTTCACATTCAAAAGGGTGTATAATTTTCCCCCTTATTCCTGCTCGCTTTCCAATGCCATTTAAAAAAGGAAAGATCATATTATCATAGTAGCTCAACACATTCACGCTCAAGTTGAGTGCTGTTGCATTCAACTTGATAAATTGAGTGTTGTACGGTTCAATCTCCATTCTATACTATCTTGCATTTGCTCTTAAAAACTCTTATCTTAGGAGATCATCTGGTAGGGGCAAAACAGTGACATTGTTGCTATCTTCAGTGTCTTTGACATAGTAATCCTCGATTAATAATCTCGTTTAGGACCACAATCAAAAAGGTTTTGCTAAGGCCAAATGAAATCAGCAAAAAAATTTTCTTTGTGTCATTTTCACATATATGGTAAGTCCTTCCAAAAGTATCCAGCTACAATACAAAAGATGAAAAATTATGATCTGGTACTGCCATACCAACCCAATATCTACTTTGCGAAATCTTGTAATTTGATCTTTGACCTTCCGTTTCTTCTTCCGAGAATCCTGAAAGAAATCAAAATTATTCGATTTGCATATTAACATTATTGTAAGTTATTATTTTTTTCAAATCAATTTAAGGGTTTGTATAAATATAGTTACGTTAGATGATTTAGATAACTTAGATAATAATCTTTGTCATCTATATTTGTACCGATTTTAGTCCAAATATAGATGATTTTTGCCGATGGTCATCTATAAATGTACCACTAATCCCATGCACTTACAACATGTATAAAAATATAGATAATGTTTTGGTGTCATCTATTTTTGGACTTATTTAGATGATTGCAATTAGCAATGATGAGCTACTTCAAAGCTAATATTAAGCTAGACCCAAAATATTTTTAAAATATATTCTACCTGCCAATTGACCAAAGAACAATAAAACTAAATTAAAATTAAGAGTTTTATAAGAATTTCTGAAATAAAATGTACTTTCCAAAATATTACTAAGCTTCATCAATGAAGCATGAGCAAGTAAGCAAAAAAACCAACTTTTTTGAATGTTTTTTGGAACAAAAATCAAGAGAAATATTAATTTTATAATTCAAAATGTTTCAAACTTTTTGGCCCTAATAAATTAGAGCTATTTTCTTAGTTCTTCAATAAGTTTTTCTGGGATTTTCTTTACCATCAAATGTAAAGTTATTATAATTGTTCGGATTAGCTTCCCTAAATACAGATTTAGAAAGAGCCATGCATTATAAGGAGCACTATTTCAAAAGTCTTCATATTTGCTTGAGCTTGGTTAAAGTCTAAAATCATCTATACAGTCTGACCGTTCAAAATTGGACGGTAGGGGAATCTAAACTTTTTGTCACATATTCAATAAATACAGGACTTTTAAATGATATTGTTGGAAAGATTGAGCCTTTTTCCATCTTTTTGTAAAAGTAGAAAAAATCAATTGAAAGAGGAAAAAACCGGATAAATTCAATTATCCAAAGACAACCCAGATAATTGACACGAAAAAACTGATGCATCATTAATTTTTTTTTGTCACGCGGAATTCTCAATAATATTTTTCATTTTGTCAGAGAACAAAAAAGATGTCCAAAGGTTCAAGCTTACCAACGATACCAATTAAGCCACAAAATTCATGAATTCATAACACTAACTTTTGATTCCCGCACCGTCCAATTTTGAACGGTCAGACGGTATTTGGTCCAATTATAGATGGCTAGTCTAGGAATAATCTATATTTATACCGTACTTTAGCACAGGCAAGATATAGTCTACATGTAGATGAGGGTTGTCAATAACTGAAAACGGCACAAATTTAGATGACAAAGATGATCTAGATGTAAGCCATCCAAATTATCTAATGCATCTATATGTATGCAGAGCGTAAATTTCACAAGTGGTGAACCTGCAAAGATATCAAAACCCAGACTCTGGATTGACTGCATACTCCATCCTTATTTGGACAGATCATTCAATTCGTCAGAGCTCATTTCACAACAGCAAGGTAAAAGAGGGCTCTGATTCTTGATGAAATGAGATTAAAGTCTTTTGCTCAATGATACATGAACATTGTATCGATGAAATCGCCTTGCTCATCTTGCATTTTGGAAATGACAGTAAAAACTACACCAACCTTGATACAGCCTTTCTCAAAAACAATGTATTTTACCAATTTATGTGCAGCATCAATCATGACTTCATTTTGTATGACTTTGCACAAAACATGAAGCACTTTCTCTCAGCAATATCCTCTATCAAAAGCCATAAGAAGTACTACTAGATCCATTTTAGGCTTGCTTTGTTAAAATGAAATGTTACTGTTCAGTTTTCGCCCTCAGTTTAGACACACACATACTGGATGTGTTGCCTTAAAGTATCCATAGTTGAAAAATAAACTTTTCAGTTCAAATAAAGCATTAAATCAGGCTAGTGTGGGATTTATGCTCCCTTTAAAAATGAATTATCATAGTGTTCTTTTTTGTGTACAAGTCACTGCATTTTGGGACACTCATGGTACATACAGTCTGTCCTGTAGATTTCTGTACACTTTGAAATCAAAAGTTTTTGTTAAAACTTCTGGAAATACTCGACACAATGGATACTGTTGGAAAGCTTGAAACTTAAGCCATCTTTTTTAGTTTTGAGATTTTTAAAAAGTATTAATTCAAATTTTGATTTAGACCACAAAATTGATAGTTACTCCAAATTCACTCCCATTTTCACTGATTTTTTTTTTATGAAAAGTCACTTTCACAAAAAAATTATTTATTCAATTTCTCATGAAATTGGTTAAACATTTGATCTTCATAAACAAAAAATCCCAAAGATGTGATGTTTAAAACACTAATTTTGAAACTTTTTTAGTAGGCAGTGGCCTTATTTTCTTTTTTTACTGAAAAATATCCTTTCCAATCATCCACCTTTCTGATGAGCGCAGTGCTGCAAGATTTTTTTTCATGAAAAAATGTCAAAAAAATAGCCAGGATTAGCTTAAGTGAAAAATTGGTCGATAATAGCCGATTTTGGCTAATTTGCTTTTTTGGGAGAAAAATTAAGGGTACCTCAGGAAAATTAAGTTTTCTCATTTTTTTACTTTTAATTTCTTTTATCCATTGAAGCAAAAAAAGATGGCAAAAGATTCAAGCTTTCCAATGATATCCATTGTGTCTAATAATTCCCGAATTTGTAACACAAACTTTTGATTGAAACCTTTCAGGCGAACTTGTAGTTTTTTCCACAACATGCGTAAATGAACATTATGGGTTTTAGATGATGAAACATTCTTGCATAAGGCATAAATAATATACATTTCCTTTTTCTTCAACTTTTCATCTTCCAATGGCTCATTGTCAAAATGAAAACGACTTTTTTGAATGTTTTGAAATGTTATCCTTCCCATTAATTTTGTGAAAACAAACAATTTTTTCCATTTTCTATTCTAGGCAAAAAATAAAGATGAAATTATTGCTCACACTAATTTTTAGCTTTAAATTTACCACTGTTTTCTTCAGCAATGATTATTGAAGTCTTAGACCAACTTCCATTATAAAAAGTGGCAAGAAAGCTGTCAAATAATTCAAAGTAACTATATTGAGATCTGTGCATGATTGATTTAGAGTAAGAATGCAGCTTTGAGATTTCATTGTAGCTTTAGCTTATCAATTTTCATCCTTTCATGTTCAATTAATCTAATTTACCCGACCTTAGATTTGAAAATCGGAAATAAACAAAAAAACATGTATACAACCTTTTAGTTTTAAAATCGGAAAGATAGGGCAGAATTAAATGCAATCTTTGCACAACCGTTTACTTTTCAATTAAAAGGAAAGGAAAAAACGAAAGATTAACACTTTTGTGAGACCTTTAGATCTTATTTCGGCATTCTAGGTACTAATGCTTATCAGGCAAAATTGTTGTTCGTATTAATTTCAGGAAGGACTTGAATTTTACCTTTTTGAGACGTTTCAGGTTTCAGGTTTTTCACAACATATGTTATTATTATTGCATAATAAAAACAAGGACAAAAATCCTATTATCCGAATTTTTGAAAAGTCTTTTATATTCAAATTACTAGCTTTGATAGCTCTAATCGGTAAAATTTATTTTTTTGGAATATACATTTTTGCTATGAAAGTTTTATAGATCTGTAGAAGTCTAAAAAAAATAGCTTTTATATTTTTAACAAATTTATTTTTGCATTGGAATGGTTCCTAGAATATAATTGGTTTTGGTTAGCTCTAATCTAAGCTGATCTAGGAAATACATCAAAAAGTTCAATTTGTAACGAACTTTAAGTTTGCATCTTTGTATTCTTCTTATTATTAACTTGCTTTGAAATCAATATAAAATTGTTAGATTGGCCACTTAAGAAGACAGATTGAATTCAAGCCATTTGATAAAAAATAAACCTGCCACCGTTTCTATGTCTTTAAGGCAATTTCCCTATGCAATAAATAATTGGATCTTATTATTTTAGCAAGGATATCCAAATTCCACTATATCTTACAAGCTTAGAAATTTTTTTTTAAATTTTCATTTAGAAGCACTAGCTCAGGATATTATAATTACTACTTAACAAACTCTCCACAGTTTTTCTGTGGGAATTGTGTTTGGATTTTAAGAGCCCTTAATTTGACAAAAACAGACAAAGTTTTTTTTTTTGAAGTAAATATTAAAAAGGACACCATAAGGCATCTTACTTGGTACTAATGCTACTATTTTCAAGGATTGTGCTTGGTAAAACAAACGTATCGTATATGTAACTACTGCCTAGACCCGTCGTACAACTTAATAATAATTCGGTTAGTACAAAGTGCTTGTGAAGTAAAAGGGTTTTTAGCAAAATTATCTTAAAAAATCCTTTATATGCTTTGGCTGTAACTACGACACCTTGGTGACTGACAAAGCTAGACTTGCAAAGGAAAATTTTTTCGGCTAGACAAACCAAACAAAACTTAAAAAGGAGGACTTACTAATCAATATTGGCTGCAAAATTGAGCTTTTACTAATTTTCACCTAAAATTTCTATCAAAGCTCTTGCTACATTTCGCAGCAAGTAAAGGTATTGTTGAATCTTTTTTTTTATAGCACTGCACTAAACACGAGAAATTCTTTATCAAATTGATGTCCTTTTTTGAGTGAAAGCTAACGTGAATTTTTTGTTGTCTTGTGATTTTTTCAATTTCTTAACAATGGCCACTAAGTACATTGTGTTTTTTTTTTGAAATCCTAGTTTAGGTCATTTTATTACAGAAAAGCTCATTTGTTATTACAAAATTCAGGAAAAATCTATCTAGCAACTATTTGATGTCGAGCATTGCGAAATAATGCGTAGCAAAATATTTGTAATATTCTTCTCTGTAATAGTTGTTTCTGCTATGCAACAACCAAAGTAGCTGCATGGCTAATATTTCCTTTCTACCCCATATATATTGCTTATAAACTCTTATCGATGACCTATTAATGCTCTGACATTCTGGAGTTTTTGATTTTTAAAATACTTTTTTTTAAATAGTTTTGGCACAACATTTTATTTTTATTTTCAATGCTCTGACTACATTCTCACCATTGAGTCTTCTTTTTAAATTGTAATAGTTTACATATTTGCAATGGCTGTTTCATTCAATAGTAGTTTGAAAAGAGGTTATAGTTCTTTTTTTATAAAAGGACAGCATGGCTGACGGAACTGTTCTTCAATTAAAAAAAGTTTCCTTTTTAAAATGGTCAACTTTTACTGTATTTCGCTTAATATTTAGTAGTTACGTTCCTCATAGATGGTTACTCTTACTTCGTTCGTAAAAAAACCCTAATAAGATTTTTAAATGCCATGAAAAATAAAAATTAAAATTAAGGGTTAGACCTAAGTTGACATTTTCATAATTTTGATCTGATTTTTCACAAAATCGTAGCAAACACCCTCTGACCACTGGTTTGTTTATGTTAGCCAATCTAGAGATGCAAGTTTAAGGAAGACTGACATTAAATAAATTGTTATTGTGAGAATTTGCTTGCGAATGTCAGCATAAATGATGCTTTCTTATCTAGCAGAATGACCGGCCACTATACATTTGCTTTTTGTTCTATTTTTAACAGCTTTACGCGAAAGATAGCAAAGATATTGATGTGTTGAAAACTTGTCTTTGCATGAATGTTGAAAAATGCCGCCATTTCAGACTTTGCTGCTCATTTTGGCCTGATTAGCCTCTTATTGACTCGCTTTACAGTAATTACGCATATTTTGAGTAATATTCAAACATAACAAATTGGTTTGCTCCCAAATTGACCCCAAATTCAGATCTTGTCAATGTTTACGTGTCGAGATCTTCAGTCGCAATCGCCGATAACAACATGCACATTGACTATCAACAGCTCTAACATGATGTCATCATTCATGACAATTGCTTTTGCACCCCGCTATGTAGCAAAACTGTCAACTTTATACGATTCTTCAATAATGCGTGATCTTCTTTATCTCCCTTGGCCTTAAACCCATTGTAACAATCTAGGAATTCGTTTTCTAAAACCAGAATTGATGAATTTCTGCCGATTTCCTGTGTCCAAAGCCTTGAAAAATCAGCTGCAGTTTCTAACATGTACAGAGGCTGCTTAGCATCCTAAAAAATTTCCTAGTTGGGTATATTTTATTAAAAGAATTTTTTTCAACACTTATCAATGTAGTTCCAAACTTACTACGAGTAATAAATCAAGACTTAAGATCTTTTTCATCTTTTCTCCAGCGTAGATGCTACAGATGCTAAAATATTTAGTTACCACAAAGACAGACTTAGGACAGAAAGGTAGACGCAAACCTAAGCTTAATGAATTTAACCACCCAACATGTATAAACTTTATAGGTCTTCTTATGGCTTTTAGTGCTCATCACTACATGATAATTTTAAAAACTGATTCCCCTTCATCAGCTCATATTTAAAAAAAAATGTGCAAAATTAGGCCTATCTTAAAATTTGAAACTGATTTTAGGTAGAATTCATTGCTAATGAGATATCTGCTTATTTTATCATAAAGTAGATGACACCCTTTAACCCTTTTATTTCAGAAGGGGTCACTGAAGCATTATATTTTAAAATAACTTTAAAATGGAGGAGTTTTCAAAATTTGGTGCAGTAATAGGCGCCAAAAATTGATTCAAATAGCCTTTAAGCTTGGTTTAAAAAATGTTTAAAAAAATATGATATGAGAGCGCTAGCGGTTTTTAAACTCGTATGTATTGGGAAGCTACGACATGGCTTTTAGATAATGTATGCTATAAAGTTGGTCAAGTAAGTTTTGATTAGACCCTCACCATGAACACCGTGAGTGGCAACCACCATACTTTGTTTGTTACCAAAAAAGATGTAAATAAATGAATAAAAAAGCAAAAAGTTCACAAGTGCCTTAGATCTTAAGAATATGGTCTTAGATTGCAAAATCCTACACTTAATATAAACAAGGCCCAATGGTTAAAAAACAATAACTATAGGAAGCTGGAAATTAGCTTTTTTGCATCTACATTCATTAAATGGCCCTTCTTATTAAGTAGACGCATTTGAATATGTCCATAAGTAATAATGAATTTTTTATTCGCCTTTTCTTTAAAAGGGGATTTCTCCGCATGTACATAAGGTCAGTAGCGAGGGTGCTGCTGCAGCTAGATAAACTTCGCTTCTGTCCTCTTATGTATATGTGGAGAAATTCCGCGCACCAAATGCCGATTTTGAGACATTTCCTTCGATCCTTAAACTTATATATCATATATACATTTTATGTATTTCAAATTTTTTTCCTAAGGGTTTTTATGGTGATAGTTTACAATCCTGGCCTATCTATCCTCATAAAACAAGAAAACAAAACGGCTAACTTTTTTATTTTATAAGCAAATCGCTAGAATCGCTATGAAAGGATATTTGAAGGGCCAAACTTTAAAATAAATTGTTACTTGAAAAATTGTCCCTCTATATCCCTTTTCTTGGTCATCCTAGCAACTTGCATATAAAATAAAAAAGTTATATCTCACAATTTTGTTGGGGATTAATGAATCGAATGATAGCATTTAAACAAAGTAGTACTGAGCTAAAAAAAATTCAAAATTGTTTGTTATGGGAAGCCATAGCCAGGATTTTAAAATTAACAAATTAACATAATGCGAGTCCTTTAAGAATATGTATGACTTTTTGGTGGTTGAAAGAGTTTGGGTAAAGAACTCTATTAGGTCAATGTGTTAGATAACAAAGATTTTTTTCATACATTATACAGACTAAGAAGATGTCTTTTCCAAAGATGGAAACTTTATACAAAGGATATACGTTAAAACAAGATTAGATTATTCGTATAAAAATAAAATTTTACCTCTTTTAAAGGCTCCATTTTTTAAAAACTTTAAAAAAAGTGGTTAGATTAAGATAATGCTCTTACTGAATTCACAAATATTGCTTCTGACTAATATTAGATTTTTTTACCATCAAAAAACGTAGCCCTATGCTAGCAAACATAATACTTATGAATATTGAATTGCAACAATGAGAGATCTTTTAAACGTGGCCTTTTTAAGTGCATATTTCAAAATATTTTGGCTATTAAGTTGTTTAAAGGACATACTCGGAGTTTATTTAAGATTAGTAAAAGTAATTTTAGTTTTAAATGTCTCATCGAGTACATTTAGCCATTTTCAAATAAAAAAGGGTATTTCCTAGTTTATCTTATTATAATCTGCTGAAGAAAGCTTGGTTTAAAAAAACGCTAGGACAAAAAAATATTCTTCCGAAAACATAAAATCAATCACTAAATACTTTCAATTGAATTAAAAAGCTAAAGCTATCGTACCCGTGTTGTGGAAAAAACTACAAGTTCGCCTGAAAGGTTTCAAAAAGGTAAACTCAAGCCCACCTGAAGCTCCCTAAATATACGAACTCAAGTCCACCTGAAACGGTAGATAGCCGCAACACGATCTCAAGGTCTCACCATGGTGTTCCATTTTTTGCGCGCATTATAGTCGCAAGAAAGCCTCTACGAGATCACCAAACTCACACAAAAGAGTTTCTTCCTTTCCTTTCAATTTCAAAACTGAAAGGTTGTGTAAATGTTTTTTGTTTCTTTCCGATTTCTAACTCTGAGATTTTCTTCTTTGTAAATTTAAGCTTTCTTACTAATGAAAACTCCAATACTTTATTAATTCCAAATAAAAAATATTTTTTTTTGTTTCGATTTATTAAAATAATTCATAACAGTTATCCGCACATTTTCAAGTTATTGATAGGGTAAAAAATTCTGGATATCTCCGAACTCTAACAAAAGAAGTTCAACTCTAAAATAAAAGGTTGTGTAACAGTAGCATTTAATTTCCGATGTCGAAACACTAAGGTTGTGTGAATCACACAAATTGTTGCGCCAAAAAAAATGTAATTTGATCGAATAAAAAATGAATTGTTAAATGCAGCAGCAGCAAAAGTAGATAGTTTTTATTTTTTTCTCAAGATAAGAATCAACACGCAGAATTGAAGAAACAATATTACCAAAAGGCCTCCAAAGCCAGCTAGCACTGCCCATTGATATATTGAGAGTACAGAATGCTCGATCAATTCTTCTGGAATTGGCGCCTCGATCACTGGATCTTCCTTATCGGAGCTTTCAGTGCTAACTTCAGGAAACATCTCAAACCATGGGTAGTTTTTTTCGCTCGAAACCATCAGGAAAAATTGAAGCAAGATAACCGTGATGAGAAACGATCTCATTTTGCTAGCTGCTAAAAGTTGACTGAAAAGTTTTTTGAGAACAAGGAAATATCTTTATTGATGTTTACAGAACAAAAACGCTCAAGCTATGCATAATGGCTTTACAGGGCTATATTCTCGCCCTGCTCGAAAATGTTCCCAACAAATTCGTTAGCAATAATCCAATCAATATTACCCATTTCAAATATTAAATCGTAATGCTCATAAAAATCCCCAAGATCGCCTTCAAATTTGACTGGAGCAACAGGTCTTCCATTTTGTGGTTCGTTAAAGAAGGAAATCATCATAAAGACACCGTATGGCATGCTCGCATCAAAAATATCAATTTCTGAGACACAAGTCAGTATTATTTCCAAACCATCAGCCGCTTCAAAGTCCTTTCTTGTCAAAGGGTTCGATAATTCAAAGGCATTATTCAGCTTCACATTAATGCTAGCACTTGTTAAAAAACGATGATGCAGCCTTATGTTGATCCGCTCACCAACTTCAAAAACTGGACAGAAATCCTGCGTTCCAATAGCGATTGTATTTTCTTCCACATCTAATATTATTAGAAGTAAACCATTTAAAATACATTAATTACTTAAAAAGAAAAAAACTACTTACGAATTATTTGAATAATGAAATCGTTGATGTTATTTCCGTGCTCAGCAAAAGGAATCATAATTCCCTCTTTTTTGACTAAAACAGTATTTTCTTTTACGTTTATCTTCATTGTAAGACATTGGAAATGCGAATGAGTTTCATTCCGTAAATTAGTTCAGAAAAGATGCTAAAATTGAAATTGATGAATGTCAGCGCCATTAGTCATTTCTTTTTGACCCAAATATCTGTCTGGCAACTGATGGGTTTTCGAACGGTATGCGTAACTATTTATCAACGCAATTAAAACAATTTATGACATCTGTGCTAATTTCTAACTGCAAGAAGAAAAATTCGTTAATACAAACAATTCAAACCGAGGAAAATGGTAGTTAAAAACATTCAGAATTTTAGCTAACAATTTGATAAAAAATACTATATTTATTAAAAATGAAGAATTTCCGACACGAACAACAATTTTTTTGAACGCGAGCATATTTAATTGCAAACATCTGCTCCAATGTTGCCGCGGATGGTAAGAAATCAATGGCTGAAATTTTTCAAAGATTGAACAAAACTTTTGACGACTTATTCTATAAACTTGAGCAAAAAGAAATTTTAATGAAGAAAATGATGCTTTACATCATTGTTCGGCAACGCATTTGTACTAATTGTTTTAATAGTTGTTTTTTTCCGTTGTTTTTAAGAGATGATTAATTTTTTTAAGGTTGGATCAAGAAGTTTTTTCTACCTCTTCCATTTATGGTTAAGTTCTTGCAGCAAAGGACACCTTCCGACCACATAACATAGAGAATCCTTTCGAAAGAGACAATTGTAACATGGCGGCTCAAATTCACAGCATTCTATTTATTTTTTTACATTATTCATACAAAGACTATCGTACAACAACAATCGGAGATCCTGAATCGATTGACTCGATTGAATTGTGTTCTTGAGCTGCGGCGGCACGATTGTCTCTTTCGAAAGGATTGTCTATGTTATGTGGCCGGAAGGCGGTCCTTCGTTGAGAGAATTTCAACCATAAATTGAGGAAGTAGAAGAAACTTCTCGGTCCAACCTGAAAACATAAAAAAATTAATCATCTCTTTAAAACAATGGAAAAAAAACAACTACCAAAACAATAAGTATTAGAGCGTTGCCGACAATGTTGTAAAGCATCATTTTCTTCATTGAATTTTCTATTTGCTCAATTTTATAGAATAAGTCGTCAAAAGTTTCGTCCAATCTTTGCAAATTTTCAGCAAATGATTTTTTTGCATCTGCGGCAACTTTGGAGCAAAAATCGTCGCAATTAAATTTGCTCGCATTAAAGAAATTTTTGTTCATGCAGGAAATCTCGGATATATCTTCATATTTTATCAATTTTGGATATTTTTGGGTAGTGTTGCTGGCGAAAAACGTGACCAAAATGGCCAAGAGGCAGACAGCAGTCTGCTCTCGAGTCCACATTTTTTTTAAGTCAGAGGTTTTTTTTCTTCTTTTTTCTTCTTTTTTGTTATAGAGGTGAGAGGGATCGAGGCGAATTGATTTTCAAACAAAACGGGGGGCTCTATTTATACTCGAAAAAGTTGAGAAAAAGTGGCGTGATCGATGACGTAGAAGGAGCTTAACCTTTTTTTACAAACCTTGTGTCGATGACCCGCGCGCCGAAGCGTGAGCGTCGTAAGCGTGAACAGGCAGATAGATAAACTCGCGTGCACTTTGACCCGTATGCCGACGCGCGAGCTGAATTCTACGCGGTTAACGCGCGCTATTCACGCCTCAACACACAAGGTAAAATCTAAAAAGGTAGTGCCATTACGTGCCTCGACTTTGTCGAAAAAAAGATTTAATTTAATTGTCGAACAAAATTTTACGCCCCACTTGAAAAATTATGAATTATCCCCATCCCTGTTTGCGCTGTCGCCAACATCTTGCTCTAATTGCATGAAAGAAGAATTTGTACGCTCATTACCGTTCCAAAATCTTGGTCATTCACATTTCGACAGTCCGCAAACGTAGTCTAATAATTTTTCCTCAACGCCAAAAAAGGTAGACAAAAGGTGATGTGATCAAACTATTTTTTTTTAATCAGTCTTCCTTTTGTTTACAGATTCGCGATTGAAAAAAGCAAGGCGAAAGGTAAACCGAGATAAATATTTTTTCATTCAAAATTAATACTTATCTCCGTTTACAGATTTCTTGAATATTGCATATAGAAAAAGCATCAGAGTAAGTAAAAATAAGATCAATTGAATTTTTCAATCAATTGAGTATTATTTTTACTTGCAGACCCTCGGCAAGACTCAGAACAAATTGAAAACATGACGAGTAAGTTTATTTAATTTAATCCTTCAGCAACATTCATACCACAATCATACACTTATTTATTGGATTCGAGATGACATGTTTTTTTATATACAATTATAGCAAAGTTTACATTTTTTTCAAAGATTTTTCCTTCTCAACTATAAGCTTTAGACCTTTGATAACAGTTTCTGCATGACGAACGGGGATGGTAAAAACAAATGGTTTGTTGCCCTCGACAACATTTTTCTTCCCCTTCTTTCCTTTTGGAGCATTATAATTTGCATTGGCAGTTCTTTCAAAAACAACTGCATTGTAAGAATAACTCCCAGCAATGTTAACTTCCAAATGTTGAAGTGATAGCGTTAAATTGTCAGTAATCCTAATGAGCATTGGCTCAAAAGAAGGACCTTTCTTAAATGAAAGATCTACCACCTTGGTTGATCTTTCTAACTCTTCAGCGGTTACTGGTGCCATCCAAGCGCTAGGCCCTTTTCCACTGCCTTCACCAACTGATCCTGATGATGTAGGCTTGCTGCTTTCTTCATCTTGCTCTTCCTCTTCTTCTTCGAACTCCTTTTCTTTATTTTTCGAGGCTTTAAATGCTTCTGCTTCCTCTTCATTTTCTTCAGTGCTAGAGCGCCTTAGTTTTTTAGCCACTGGTTGCTTGATTGAGTTCTTCTTCTTAGGTGCTGATTCGTCATTTTCCTCTTCTGTTGTAGCTTCCTCTACTTCTACTTCCTCTCCAATGCGAATACGTTTAGATTGTTGAGACATGACGAGTTCAAAGCTTAGACTGATGTAGGTTGCAAATGCAACTTGGGCTTTTATACTTATATTTTGACGTTTCAAGGTTATTTTAATTACAAATCGTTCAATCAACTTTCTTTCTTTCTCATTAGCTTCTCATCTTCGTAATTCCACATATTTTTGCTCTGTTAATGGTGAGGACATCAGCCAAGATGCACAAATGAAGATTACCAAGGGTCATGTGATGGCGTTGGACTTTGTTGATCAATCTGCATCACCTTGTGCTGTCTTATTCAAGAATGACGAAATAGCCATCAAACAACTCGCTGTAGTAATAAATCACGACCAACTTATTTTTGGTTCAGCCAATGGTGGAATCCACCCAGAACCAGGTTTGGGCATTGTTGTCAATTTCAATTTGGAAGTCTCAACCCCCATGACTTTGATTGCCGGCTCAGATATTTTAGGTCATAGAGCTCCAAACATTGATGAAGGAGTTATGCTATTTAGCACTTTTCGGTTAGGGAATTGTTTACGTGTTACCCAAAACCCAATTTTGAGTCTAGGTGAACCCATCCGAATAATGCTGAATTATGTGCATAATTCTTTATTACCCATACAGAGGAACCCAACAGATTTTTTCCCTTTAGTATCTATTTCATTTCATATGCGCCCACCAGATGAGCCAGTAGTTTCACTACCCTCTGCCCTACAAAGACAAAACTATTTTCAATCATTCAAGGTACATAACGATTTATCGCTTCGAGCAATGCATAGATAGAACATTTTTTTAAACATTGAAAAAGACTCTTAAAATTTTTATAGAGCAAGAAAAAAATTCTTAAGCTGAAAGAAAAATATATTATGACAAAGCTTTCAAAAAACGTTCACTCGGTGCAAAAAAAAGTAAAAAGCATTAAAAATATCGAAAAAAAATTATAAAAAATTTTTCAGAGCAAGAAAAAAATTTTTGAGCATAAAAAAATATATAAAATCACAAAGCTTCCAAAAAAATATTTCCTTGATTTAATTCATGTAAAACAACTAGTAACATTTTTTTATGCATCTTAGCTTTTGTAAATTTAAACTTTCTTACTAATGAAAACTTCTCCAATGCTTTAAATCATTCCAAACAAATTTTTTCTTTTTTATTTCGATTGATTTAAAAAATTCAAAAAAATTATTTGCATATTGGAACAGTGAAAAATCCTGGATAAATAAATGGCTTGTTTATATGATTAGTAAAAATGTGCACTAACCAAAAAACATTTTTCTTTTTACTAACAAAAATTGTATATTTTTATGTATATATTTTATTTAACACTCACTCGAAAAAGAAATAAAATTTTGATGTTTCTTCTCAAATATTTGAGCGTGATTAATGGAAAAGTGTCAAATTATAGATAGAAAAATTTAACGAGTGCGCACCAAATGTGCGGTGAGATGTCAAATGTCTCTAAGGGTTTACCTCAGTTGTTTCACTGAATTAGAATGGAACAGATCTTCAATTTCGAAGAACATTACCCAGAAACCAAGATTTTTATTAAAAGATGTTTTGGCGAACCTCGAGTTTTACATTTCAAAAGGGATAAAAAAACTCTGCTCAATTCTTGCGAACTTATTATGCAAGGTACATATTTTTTACAATAACGTAGACAACTGACTTTTAATTGCCTTATTTTATTTCTTTTCTCCATCAAGTAAATTATGAGCTCAACCAAATTTTATTTTCCATTCAACAACCATTGTTGATGAGGCCTGGAGAATATTTGCTTTTGAATACGAATCTGCGAGCGGAAATTGCAGATGGGAAGAACTGGACCACATACTTGACTATTCCAAAACATGAGACTGTCAACATGATTGTTCAGAAGTGGGCGTGCATTCCCAATAAATTACGCATGTCAAAAGTACAAGGCAAGGATGTGTGCAAGGGCATGCACGTTTTTTTCAAGTATCCTTCTACCTCAAGAGTTTGTTTGAAAATCTGCATGGATGAGGAAAGCTATTATTTAGCGAAATTAGACTTCAACGGCGGCTTCATCAAACCTGCCTTGTCCATTGAAGATGCAATTATTGACAAAATGAACATGGATGAGGAGCTTAAAAATTTGGGTTTTTCGATGGATCTGGAACATTTCACGAATATTATGCATATTTAATATGCTGATAAAAATATGATAATAAACTCACCTTATATTGCTTTTGTTTTGAAAAACTGCGAACGATTCATGGCCTTTTCGGTGATTTCCATGACCATATTGCTATCTAGCTTTGTAATTCCTAATCCGGACAGCAAGTCTACAATGGTTAGCATAAGCATGCAAATCAACAGCATGAGTTTCCATTGTTGACGCCAGTATCTAGTGACTGTTTCAAAGGTTGAAGTAGAGCCAGTTGCGTTATCCTCAATAAATTCATTATCATTTGTTACATTAATGCTAGCCATGTTGACAATCCTACTCATACCTTATTGTCACTCACCTAAGGATGATACTGAGCTGCAAATTCAGCGAGTCTAGCAGAAAGAATGTACGACTTAAGATTCAAACATCCATTTAGTGGTTGGTTTTGCATACTTTTTCAAATCCGGATTCGATTTTGACAACAAATTGCTTTTCCAGCCCTACTTGTAGGATGTTCTGGTGCTGGCAAAACCACGTGGTGTGCTCAGTTTCTTCGTGAAAGACATCAGCTCATGGATAAGGTCCCAACCAATAGAATTTTGATCTATTCTGAGTATCAGGATGCATATAGGTCAGTCAAAGGTTAAGTTTGCTTTGTTTTTCCGATTTTAAATCAAATTTTTTCATGTCTGAGCACAGAGAGATGATGGAAGAAAATCTTATCACCGGTATGATACAATATTTACCGGAGAGGGAAGAGCTTAAGGCCATGCTGCTTGATTTTAAAAGTGGTGGGGAAAGCATGCTTATTCTCGACGATTTGAATAGGTAAGTTATACGTGCAAAATTTGAGCTGATCTTTCCACTCATCTGACATCTTATTTTTTATCATTAGAGTTTGTAATATGGAGGATGTTGAGTTGCTTTTTACCAAGTTTAGGAACCACCTCAGATGTTCCATTTTCTACCTGACTCAGACCTTGTTCCAGGCTAGGTGTCCAAACTTTCGTGCCATAAGCATAAATGCTCAGTACCATGTCCTCTTCAAAAATCCTAGGGATCAACGCAGTGTCGCTAGTTTGAGTCAACAGGTGTATCCTTATGCCGCAGCCGCAGTGACTCAAGCATATCGCAGAGCAACCGGAGTTGCATTTTCACCTCTCATATTGGACTTCACCCAGACTTGTCCGGATCCTGTGAGGATTCGCTCTAATCTGCTCAGCAATCAGGCTCCGCCTATTGTGTACTTACCCAAGTGAAATAAAGCTGTACGCTGCTTACTATAATGACATTAACCTATGGAAAGCAATGCAAACGATGTTATGTCAAACAAATGGCCTTTCTTTTACCATGAAACAATTATCAACAAAAAAGTGTCACTTTTATCTGTTGACCGCCCTCGCAAAGCTCTCATCTACCGAGCAGCGCGAACTTTTCACTAATTTAACGGATATAGGCGTAGATAAAATCTGCTCATGCATCTACAACTGCCTGTACGGTAATGTGGGTGTCAAAGGCGCGCGAAAAAAGGCCATGAGACGCATTGTCGAAGAAGATGTACCGGCTTGGCGATATATATCAAAAAAAAGCAACTCTCCTAAGGCAAGGAAGCGTAGATTGCTCCAGCAAGCGCAAGCTGAAAAACTCAAGCCATTATTGACTCACATTGTCAAAGCGCTGGGACCTCTCATTGCTCCGGAAGCCTCGAAGAAGGTGGGAAAGCAGCAGCAGCAGCAGCAGCAGCAGCAAGAGTAAACGCCGCCTCGAGAATCAGCCTTAACAACTTTGAAGCAACACCAACAGCAACAGCAGCAGCAGCAGCAGCAGCAGCAATAGTGACGCGAGATCGTTCCAGCATCCTCATTGTCATTTTTTTTATTGCTATAATTTCATATCTCTCGCTGTGAGTTAACAATGGATGGGGATTTACCGCGGTTGCCATCGCGTAAGAAAGCCTTCGTTTCCAGCTTTGCTGAGATGGCTATGGTGCCTAAACCTCTGTTTGATGTGCTAGTAAAGAAAATTGAAAGGGAAAAGGACCATTATGAATTGCAAAAGCTGCGAGAGTACAACGCTGACATTTGGCCACCGCCTCCAGCTCAGCAAGCAACGGCTGCTGAACCTCCTACTAGCGTGAATGATGGAAATGAAGTTGAAGCCATGGAAAACCATGATGCTTTAACCCCCGCAGCTGATGATGATGATGATGATGTTGCACCTCAAGTAGGGGAAAATGATGAAATGATAATAACTGAAAATCAAGCTTCGGTCGCGGATGAAGCGGAGGTCAGGGGAATGCACGATAATAACCCATCGGAGGCTCTTCGAGCGAATCCTCAAGAATTACGAAGAAAGTTGAAGGCAAGACGTCGTCTCGGTATTCCGAGCTTAAGACTCGCAAACCGTGAGATTGCGGGTCAAGAAGATTCATCGAGAATACGTTCAAGCAATGCTTTCACGGGTCAGTTCATTGCAACCGCCATTCCCAGACCGAGCGATAACCCTACTTCAGCGCCCAACAACCAACCAGATGGATCTATTACAGCCTCGCGCCCTCCACCTACAAAGCGAGCCAGAAATTTCCCTAGAGGAGGAGTAGGAGGAGAAGAACAAGAACGCAATATTCCCAGTATTGAAAATGTTGATGATGATGAGTGGGCGAACAAAGATTTTGATTACATTGTTTCTCACGATGCCGACCCCGATGACCCTGATGATGGAATCACCGTGATTGGAGGTAATGAGCAAGAAGATGATAATGATGATGTTGTCGCCGCTAGCATCGCTAGCGAACCCGCTACCGCTTCAAGCGGAGATAATCAAACGCACGGAGTTGAATCCGGTGGTGACACGATGGCAAGGGGCGCTAGCGACGGCGGCGATTCACAAATTCAAGAGCGTAGGGGAGAAGAACAAGAGGGTTTTACGCCCGCAGGTACCAGTTTGAAATTATTCCAATGCAGAGAGTGTTTAGCAACGTTCGTGAAGCGATGGACGCTCGCGAGGCACATGAACGTTAAACACGGCACGAGACTTTCACCCCCCATAGCCAACGGCAGCGGTAGAGGCGGCAGCAAGCGACAACGGGGGAGTGGACATAAAGCCGCTCTCCGGTCCTCGTCCTCTTCCTCATTACTACGACCTTTACCGACTTCGTCTCTGCCGCCACCAATGTCGCTGCTTCAACGCGCTTTGAGCGCGGACGCAGTCAGCTCCTCGAGCGGCGGAGCAACAACCGCTGCAGCAGAGGCGCAGCCGACGTTAATTCGAGGAGGGAGCGAGGGAGCCGTCACTACTCCAACGGCCGCCTCCGATGCTAATGATGATGATGATGAATCGATTATTCACGATGATGAGTCAGACTGGGTGACCATTGACTTAGCCGATCGTCAGCGCGCTAGGGAGCTATCGAGGGAGAGAAAGCAAAAGGAGAAGAGATTGCAGCGAGCGCTCACTCGATCCGACTCAACATCATCCGTCGCTACCACCATCACCTCCCGTCAACATCGAAGAAAGCAAGCAAAGCCCAAAAGAATAACAACAACAACAACAGCAGCAGCAACAACATCAATGAGAGCCGCTGCCCCCGGAGAAAGGAGGAAGCGTGATGATGATGATGATGATGACGATGATGATGATGACGATGACGATGATGATGATGATGATGATGATGACGATGAGGGCAAAGACGAGGACTTTGATGATTGGTTCGGCGGCTTTACTAACACTACTCAACGGTCGCAGCAACAACGTTCGCGGCAGCGAAAGAAGAAGAAGAAGAAGAAGAAGAAGAATCATCGTCGCAGTCGCAGTCGCTAGTTAGTTGACATCGTTGTATTTTCATTTTGTCGTACTACCGCCCGTCCCTCCGATGCCTACTACTCAATAAAAATCAAAAAAAAAATCGAGGCTTGCATCATCCGTCCGTCCGTCCAATCTTTATTATTATTATTATTATTATTATCATTATCATTATCATTATCTTCAACATAGTCCAACGGCTTCGCAACGAGCGCGATACGGCCCGCCCGGCCTTAACGCGGTAACAACGACGAGGCTAGCAAGGGGCTCGCATCGCTTCGACAACCGCGAGAAGCGGGCGTGCCTGTCCGGTTCGGGATAGGGGGCGAAGCCCCCTACCCGGAACGGACGGGCCGCCACGCACTCGCGGCTTTCACTTTTTCTTCAATGATGATGATGATGATAATTGACATCATCATCATCAATAGTCGAGGAGTTCCGCGTTGCGCATTGCATCCACGACCAACGTTTTGTTGTAGATGGCAAAAATGACCATGTGCATCGTGTTGGGCAAGGGTGCCTTAAAGGAGACGTCAGCCTCCAGCATGCCCAGCTTGGGTCGATAGCGCACGGCTTTGCTACCACCGTGATCACCCGACATGTTGAGGGCGAAGAACATTTTCCCAGTTTTGAAAGCCTCCTTGGTGAAAGGCACGCACGCATTTCGCGTCAACCCTAGCTGGTCAGCCAGGTCTAGAAATTCTCGCAAGTATTCTCCCGATTCAAAGTTGGGTTGGTAGGCTTGCGATGGCTTGCTTTCCCCATTCACGGTCCACGAGAACCTCGTGATGCCAGCGTCCGTGAATTGGAAGGGGTTTCGTTCATAGGCCCCACCAAAGGCTCGGGAATCAATGAAGCCGCAGACAACGAGCCCCGGCAACGTACCCACTGCCAAGTTTGGGATGACCATCGTGGTGACTCCGGCCGGGATGACTCGTGTTAGTACTTGGTTCATCTTGAAAGGGTAAAGAGCGGGCTTGGTGTTGAGCGCTAAAGCGTGTTTCTCCTTGATATCTTTGTGAAGATCAACGTAGCGAACTTCCAACCGGAGATCTTCGAATATGAACTTGTGGGTGGCCCCGGCGCGAGCCATGATGACAAAGCCGGGGTCTGATTTGACGAGGCGAATGCGCAAACTGCAGCCTGGGATCAACAATCTATCGCATCTGAAAAGGTCCACGCTGAGAGGATTGCAAAACTCCACCTCTTTGCTGCCCTTCACCAGCTCTCTTCTCAAGTCGTAACCGCTGGCCTGACCCGAGCTATTTTTGATCCCGCTTTCGACCGCATTCTCCGTTCCGCTAACATCGTCGATAAAGCCAATCATGTGACGCATAAAATACTCTCTGCTGGCGTCAGAGAACGAGAAAGTATTCTCCAACCAGGTTTTGTAGTGGAAGCAAAACTCGTTCACAGACTGACACTCGACACCATTCACCATCACCGAGCACAATCGGAAAAGGGTGGCTGGGAACATGGTCACGGTGGAAAAATCCTCAGAGTCCGGCAGTGGATTATCATCCTTGTCCACAACTTTCACCTTACCCCACAGACGCGTGGCTCGCATATCCATATATGAGTGGGAGGGGGGTAGCGAAAACTCAAAAGTAGTCGCATCATTTGATAGCGTCGACACGGGGCGAAAAAATTGGGCTCTGCCCTCCTCGACGGCAGTTTGAAGGGGAGCGGGAGAAAACAGATTCAGTCGAGAATCCATCGTCGCCTCGTTGTTGCTGCTGTTGTTGTTTCCACCCTGAGGAAGATGTTGCTTCACAAAGTGTCCATCATCAAAGCCGGGTGCGGCGGGTAGAATTCCTTTGAGGATGCGCTTCTGCTGCTGCTGCGATTTCACCGAACCATCGGTCGGGCTAGTAATGTCCGATGACATGGTAAAGACGGGGAGTGAGTAACGACTGACTGAAGGTTGAGGGAACGACGAGGGGCTTTATATAGTATGAGAGCGCGCTCATCAAGCGTGCGCATGCGCGATTGCAGACTTTATCCACGCCCATATTCATTGGAGAGAGCGGTTACTTTAGCACGAGCGTAGAGCGAGAGCAGGCGACCCGGTCCTGATGGAGGCATCAGTGTTAGTTGAAAGCGCGATGCGGCAGGATGACCATGTTGGAGACGAAGAACATTAAGCTCAGCGTTAACGTAAACAGCCCCCCCAAGCAGCTGCTGCTGTCGCAGCAGCAGCAGCAACAGCAGCTGCGCGGATGGCTTACCTCGGAAGACGTGGTAAATAGGGTAAGCAATTTGCTCGACGATAATGGAGAAAATGCGTTTTCCATCAAGATTTTCGCCAATTTTGTGCAAATTTACGACCGCAAGGGGTCGCTGAGGTTGAGCTTCTTCATTAAATCCGTTAGAGCCAACGCTGAGCCTTCAGTCAACGTTCAAGCTTCAGAGGAGAAAGTACACGTTAATGTAACGGGCGTTCGCAATCAGCGAGACATAGCCAAAGCTCTTGTTCTAATCATCAACATCACGGACGGTGGTCTCATTGCGAGCGTAAAAGTGGATAGCATCACCGGTACCGGTAGGCTTTCACTTCCCTCGCAAGCTATCTCCTCACCTTTAAACTTGAGAGTATTGGCTACGAAGCTACCGATTCTGCTGCCTCTAGGGTGCACTACCCGCTACAACCCTCAAACATTTTCCGGTTTGGTGATATACATTCCGAACAGAGGACCTACGGGAATTCTATACGCAAGCGGAGCTATTTTAGTCACTGGAGCAAAAACTGAGGCGGACATGCACAACCTCGGAAGCAGTTTAAGCGAAGCCGTCAAAAGATTAATTGTCTAGAAGAGTCGTCATGTCCAACATCATCAACGAGTGTAAGCACGAAGACGTGGTTGATGATCAGCATGAGGGCACGAGCGTGTGTCGCCAATGCGGATTGGTCACGGACAATTTCCTTTTTGCATCATCCATCATCGCCCCTCCTCCCTCGGCGAATTGCTCGCATGAAACAATGGAGGAGGAAAGTGAGAGCGGTGCCCCTCACTTACTGCAACTCAGCTTGGATTGGAGTTTCAACGCGAACATACCTCCAATTTACGCTCAAGATATGGTGGCGATACACTCGTTCCTGATCAAGCAAATGCCCGAGCTGAGATATATTGAACGCGACTGTTTGTTGGCATACTGTCTGCATTTGATCCTTTTGCGGGAAGGATGCACTAGGTCTTTTCGTGAAATTGCAGGCATTACGGGTATCTCGGAAAAAACTCTCAATCATTTGGAAAAGAAAGTTGCAAGAGCCGGCGTTGCGGGGACATTATCTCCTTCGTTAACCACGGTTGGATTAACACCTTTGGATCTTTTACCTCGCCTAAGTAGCCTCCTCGGCCTGCCTACCTCTCTACAGAAGCAATGTGCAACCGCGTTACAAGAGGTTGATTTGTTGAGCTCTAATCACCCTAGCACCGTGTGCTGCGCTCATCTCTATCGCTTGATTCAGGAAAGCAACCTTAGGACACCAAATCTCGGAGATATTTGTAAAGCCGGAGGCATAAGTAAAGTTGCCGTTTTGCGCTACATTCGACAACATCTCAAAAAAGCTGACGGAAGAAAGAAGGTGAAGAACATGAGGGAGCACCTTTACGAAGAGCACTACCATCCCTCTACCATTGACACACTCGCAACCGGTATCCAATCCTTCCTTGATCCTCTCGTGAACAGCATCCCATTTGCCAAGGGACTCGCCGATGCTTTATTGGGTACGAACGAGGATGATGATGATGATAGAGCTCGCTCTCGAAGAAGAAGGCACGTTGATTTCACCGAGGGGGAGGTGACTACTACAACAACAACTACACCCAGCGGGAGGCGTCGTCGTCGTCTTCCTCCTCGTACCCGCAACCCATCACCCATCTTGAAGAGAGGATCTTTAGCTAAGCGAAGTAAGAGGTCTTCTGAGAGCAGGAGGCATAGAAGGAGGAGGAAGAGCTCTTCCGACGAGGAGGACGACGAAGAACATGATATTAGCAAGTAGAGAGAGAGAATGAAGCTAACTCCTCTGAAAGCTTGGCGTCATCTACAAGCTAACTATAGATCTCCCGTCTCGCCCGTCGGGTTTGCATCACCGGGTGTTATCTACCAATTCTATGAAGGAGCTCTTCCTTTAAAGAAAATAAAGAAGTTCCTCTCCACCGCAAATTTCTATACTTTGCATAGGAACTATAAGAAACCTAGGGTTCGCAACCCTATTTACTGCTATGCGAGCAGAGATCAGTTACAATGTGATATTGGCATGATGAAAGATCAGGGAGCACACAACATGGGAAGGCGTTACCTACTAGTGGTGATTGATGCGTTCACCAAGCGGATTTTTGTGAGAGCATTAAAGACAAAAAGTGCCGGTGAGGTGGTGGAAGCCTTTGAAGACATGTTTCACTCGGAAATCCGTAGAGCTCGGACCCTTGTCACTGATCTTGGCAAGGAGTTTATCAACAGAATGTTTCTGGCAATGACAGACAGGCTTGGCATTGCAATGTACACCAGCCCAACTACGGGTAAAGCGCTCATCTGCGAGAGGGTCATGCTCACTCTCAAATCTTACATTGAACGCTACTGCACCAACGCTGGTACAAAATTTTTCCTGCCTGTCCTGCAAGATATCGTAAAAGGTTATAACTCTCGCTATCACAGTTCAATTAAGATGAGTCCCTTGGAGTGTGAAAGCAGTTTGGAGAATCAGAGCAAAGTCAGAGAGCTCAATGAAAAAAGATATAAGAAGATTGAAGCTAAAGCTTCGAAGCAACCACCACGATTTCACCTTGGTCAAATTGTTCGGATTGCCAAGCTGATGGGTCCGTTTGGCAAAGCTCATGCTCAGCAATCTACGCGGGAGCTGTTCCTGATCACAAAAGTTGACCTAGACAAGCCTCTACCCTTGTATTCCTTGAGGCGCGTTGCTGCAGCCAACAAGGAGCCCCTCAGAGGTCGGTTCATGGAGGCTGAACTCACTGAAGTGATGTTTACGAAAGATGATGTGCTCGAGAGATCAAGCGATGGGTCAGCCCTTCTCGTTCGAGTCCCGCACAGTCATGATCCTAAGCGAAGCAGCTCAGAATGGATTCAAAGTGGAAACTTGCTGAAGCTATGACTTCCAGCCCTTACCACGAAGCCTACCTACTTTCGTCGGAGAAGGATTTTTTTGAGGACAACTCACCATCATGCTTCACCAACAAGTCTCGCTTGAGAGCCCGTAAAGGATTCGGTTGGCAAATGGCTCTCTCAGAGTTAAACTTTTCCGGCAGGTTTAGGAACCCTTACCTAGCGGATAAAGAAGACACACCCACCTTGATACTTTTGCATGAGTCTCAGATAATATCCGATGCTCAGCTGAGCAATCTGGAACATAGTCAGAAAGTTTGCATCCCTCACGTAACGTACAGCCAGTTTGAGCTGATGACAGTGATGGAGAACCGAAACATAAACACAACACCATTGACTATGTCCTACTACGCTCCCAGTGACATTCTCTTTCTCAAGCTTCCCCTGCAGTATGCCAAGCACGGAGTGCTTTACATGCACTCCAACTTTTCAGACTACTTCCTATCAAAGGTACTCATTTCAAACATGTCACTCAAGAAGACCGAGATTGATGGAAGCGTGTACCATATCATACCCTGCTCAAAATGGAAAGTCAATCCTTCGAGCCCCAATGCCATTTTGCTGTCCTCCAAGGAGAGCATTGGAGACTTTATGTCAACCCTCTATCCTCAGATTATCAATGTGCATTGCTCTCAACTCTCACCGAGTTGGTCAACTTCCAACACCTTGGCTTCCTTTTACCCCCCGCGTGAAGGTTGCATTTATGATTACAAGTCAATCAGCGCCAGGTCAGTGGGACCCACGCGTGCGCAGCATGAATTCAAGCAACCTATATTTCTCCCTACGGCAATACAGTCTCTTGAGGAACTAACCATCACCCTAAAGGATGAGAAGGGTGAGGTTATTGCTACTACAGAAGGAGGAGAGACCATTTTAAAGTTACTGTTTAAAGAGGTTCGCATGTCTTCCTCTTATCACGAAGAGACTCAGCTACAATTCACCTCCAGAGGACAGGAGGAAAGCAAGCATGATTTCTCGGTCGCATTACCTCACCCCCTACCTTATCACTCTTCCGGATGGAAGGTAGCTCTTACCTCATTGCTGCTTCCGTGCATATTCACCAACAACTTGAGCCTTGAAGAGCGAACTTTAGAGGTTGAATCTGTCATACCCGGGAAGCAAAACATTGAAAAACATAAAATTGTGCTACCAACACATTCTCATTCTGTGGAAGAGTTGAGCTACATTTTTGAACACTCTACCAATGGAAGCCTTTTAGCCTCTGTTGATCAGCAAAGAAAGTCTCTCGAGTTTTACAATCCAGCTAAGCTCACCAAGATCACCTTGAGCCGTAAGTTGTTTGACTTTCTTGGAGGGAACTTGACTGACATTCCTTCCACTGTGGAAAAGAAGACTCTCGGAGACTCTCTCTCCTTTCTGCTCCAACCCAATCAACACTTATCCTTGATGAGACCACCCAAGTTTGAAGAGCATGCTCCATTCGTCATCTTTTTGGAGTGTGATGTCATCACTCCTACTTTAGTCGGGTCCAAGATGAAGCCTGTGCTACGGTGTGTTCCAATCAAGTCTCAGCTCTTGGGGACTAACCACATGTTTGAGTTTGAACACATTTACTTTCACAACTTGTCGGTTAGTAAACCGAGCAGGATAAGATTCAAGCTACTAGATAGCTCATTCAACCCAATTGTCTTCTCTCCTTCCACGAATGATGATGTTATCATTAACCTATTGTTCAAGCCGTGTGGCTGATATTTTATTCTTTACAATCGGGACATTCTCCCTTGTTCTCATCAATTTCAATGCTACCAAATGGTACCGTGTGCAACCCACAGGGGAAAATATATCTTTTAGAATCAAAGTTGACGAGAGCTGACTTGACAACTTGCTGAGTAAAGAGTCTGTAGCCATCTGATTTGATTGCACCAAAGGCTGCATAAATTTTCTTGTCTCTCATCAAAGCATCCTTGTAATGCTGAAACCTTATCTTGCGTTGGGTCAAGTGTTTGGAGATACCTTTCAAGACTTTTTTCTCTTGCTTTGGCACCGATGTACTCGCCCCTGCTTTGTTGTTGTAATCAACTTGCTGAGTTCGCAAGGCATAGCATTTGGCTCTGAGGGCTATGGCTTCTACAATCTCACTGGTCCCTTTCATCTCATCCTTCCATAATCCCAACTGATTTTTCCTAGATCCATCATACTTTGGATGATCGATTGGAAAGTTTGAGAAGTCAAGGCTTTGTGACATTTTCTCGTACAGGTTGATATTTTTTTCTTCGATGGACTGCTTTACTAAGCATACCATAGAATCAGTATCGGAACAAATTATCTACAAAAAAGCGTTGTTAAAGAACCGAGGCTCATTGATATATATTTTACTTACCTGCAATGAAGGGAACACTGGTTGCACCTTGTAGTAGTACTCATGGCTCATAAAGTACCTACTCCACTCTAGAATTGAATAAGCTGCGGGGATGGGCTTGTCCAAGGTAGCTATGGCCTCTTTTAAGAAGACTATCGCAAGCTTGCTTGTAATTATGCGACACCCCTCATAGTTGGTCATGCTAGCATACTTCTTGAATTTCTTCTCGCTCCTTGGGAATTTCACCAACAATCGATTCCTTGTGTTTTCAAACAGCTTGCCTACAAAGGAGAGAAAAAATTATTGTTTGAAAGAAGGAACTTTTTTTTGAAAGGCAAGATACCATAAAGGGAGTTGGAGAGGAGCTTGAAAATGTTCATATCAAACTCAAGCTTGGATGCTTTCCTGAACTGAGTGCATCTCTCAATGTATGGCCTCGCATAGGCTTGCTGAACAAATCTTAACACCCTGTGGATGCCTGTCAGCTTTAAGCCTAATTTCTTGTACATTTGAAAGTTTGCTAAAGAGATGACAACATGATTCTTATCATAAAAAGTAGAAGTTACTTTTTTCTCCTTGAACTTTGTTTTTTGCGTTAAATCTTTCAACCTCTCTCGAGAATAGGGTGATAAGTCCTGCTCGGTAATTGTTCTTTTCTCAACAACTAAAGGCCAATGTCTATGCTTTTTGTGGAGTTCGTCAGGATACTCGAATGACACTTCCATTATGTATCCATGTCCGCCATCCTTGAAAGGGTCGACAGCATCAAAATCTACTTCTTCAATTTCTTCTGAGCTCAAGAATCGAAAATCTTTCAAAGGTAGTGGTTGAGACATGCATTGCCCATATAAGTTGTTCAAATCAATGTAAAACATGGAAGATTTCTCAGACTGTTCACCGTGTCTTGTAGATGCAAATGAATGACCACCTATTATGTTTTTTTCCAAGAACTCAAACATTTCGCGTTCCGTGATCAGATCAATTTCAGTGCTTGTAGTTAGCAAGAATGCATCCAAAGCAATAGCAGGAGTTGAAAGGTAGTGGAAGCAGTCCAATCCGCAAAATTTATCGATCATTTTACGGTACCTAAAATAAGAGGAAAGTGGTGCTACATGAAATAACTGTTTCAGAGCTGCAACTTGCCTGAACATGCATTCGGCCAAAAGCAATGTGTCAATCATGCAATAAATTGACATGTAGTCAGCCATGTTTCTGCAATTAAACTCAGTGTACACATCCTTGGCAAATGCATACTCCTCCTGAGTAACGCTGCATTCACCCAGCATGTCCGAGTAGAAGTCTTCTATTGGAGGAAACTTTCTTATGTTGCACAACCTTTCCAAGCTGGTCGATAATGAAAAAGGGAAGAAACCTTTGCTAATCATCATGTTAAACCTTTTTTTGCTGAATGCTCTCTTCTTTGCGGATTTCTGTTTGGTTGAAACTAAAGGGTTGCACAATCTTGACTTTCTCAAGATGGAATAATCATGCTCAGAGTTTCTCAATGTCTCAGCTAGTTTTCCCAAACCACATTGTAGATGTGCAAGCGAGTCTTGGATGACAAATTTTCCAATCTTGACTGTCCTCATCTTTTCAGTATTCTTGGGCAAAGCTGAAATATCTCTATTTCTATCAATCATGCTCAAGTCTTGGAGAAGGAACATGATGTCATAACTCATTGCTGAAAGAAAAGTAACATGTATTCTGAACTCTGCATTGAAAATATTGAATCTTACAGTTGTGAGCATACACCGGAATTTTGTTGAGAGCTCTCTCCAGATTAAGGTTGCATTTTGAATGAGCACTTCCCACATATCGTCCTGAAACTTTTTAAGAGAAAAAAACCATTATCAAGAAGACTACTATGAAAAACTTGATTTACTGTGACAATGATGTCTGACAACATGCTGGTACGGAGGTCGCAGCACCATTTTTGCGCATTTCACGTCATACACCGGATGATAGTACTTTGAACAAATGCAGCATTGTATAGAAGTTTTGAAGTCTCTTTTATCCTCCTCTGTCATTCTCATTGGTACAGCTGATGATACGTAGTCATCAAACCAATCTTCTTTTTCAATCCATGATTCCACCATTTCCTGTGCAGCTTTTCCAGGCTGGCTCAATCCACTCTCTTCTAAAAGAATGTCACCTAAATAATTTACCACAACATAACTATATGCGATGGCTTTATGCTCGCTCAAGTTTTTAGTTGCGATGTTTGTACCACAACGACATCGACCTCCAATCAGGGTGCCCTCTTTCAAGCAAACGTAGCATGTACCGTTCTCGAATGCATCTTGGGACATGGATTGGCTTGCAGACTCCTCCAAAGGTACTAGAGCACACTCCAGGTCAAAAAAGATGGCAATTTTTACTGGGAACTTTTTGTTGTGATTGGTAAACACCATTTTAGGTGGGTGACTTCCAGCCACATCCTCCACTGGTTTAGGCATATTTATAAGCTGAGAACCATACACAGTGCACCCATTTTTACTGTGTTCATTCAGTAATCGTTGTTTGTAAAATGGTGTGAGGCATTTGTGGCAGAAATATCGCATACAATGCTTGTAATTTGTAATCCCGGATGATTCCTCCACTTTAGTTATTTCTCTCAGAAAGCAATCCAGATTCTTGATGAGGTAGTACCTGTCCTCCACATTCAGAAGGTGTATAATTTTCCCCTTTATTCCTGCTCGCTCTCCAATGCCACTTACAAAAGGAAAAATCATATTATCATAGTAGCTCAGCACATTCACGCTCAAGTTGAGAGCTGCTGCATTCAGCTCAACAAATTGAGTGTTGTACGGTTCGATTTCCATTCTGTGCTTTTTTGCATTTGCTCTTAAAAAGTCTAATCTTGGGAGATCATCCGGTATGGGCAAAACAGCGGGATCGTTGCTATCTTCAGTGTCTTTCACATAAATATCCTCAATAAATGGTCTCATCTTTGGTCCACACTCAAAAAAGTTTTGTTGGGGCCAAATGAAATCAGTAAAATAGCCTGAGATTTCCTTTGTGTCATTTTCAGATTCTAGGTCATTCCAAAAGTATCCAGCTACCACACAAAAGACGAATGAATCATGATCTGGTACTTCCATATCAACCAAATTTTTACTTCGTGGAATCTTGTAATCTGATTTTCGACCTTCCATTTCTTCTTCACAGAATCCTAAAAAAGAAATCAAAATTATTCGATTTGCATATTAACATTATTTTTTCATATAAATTTAACAAGTGGGGCCGTTGCAACGATATCAAATCCCACACTCTGGATTGAGTGCATACTCCATCCTGATCCGGAAAGATCCGTCAATTCGTCAGACCTCATTTCAGCTTCATCAACAGCAAGGTAAAAGAGGGCTTGAAAGTCTTTGATTCTTGAAGCAATGAGATGAAAGTCTCTAGCTCGATGATACATGAACATTGTATCAATGACATCGCCTTGCTCATCTTGCATTTCGTAAATGACGGTAAAAACTACACCAACCTTGATGGAGCCTTTCTCAAGAACGATACATTTTACCAAATCATGTGCAGCATCAATCATGACCTTATGATTTCGCACAAACATGAACGATTTTCTCTCAGCAATCTCCTCTGTGAAAAGCCATAAATAGTTCAGAGCAGATCCGTTGAAGGCTTGCTTTCTTAAGATGAATTGCGACTGTTCAGTTTTAGCCCTCAGTTCAGCCACATGAACGGATTGAATGTGTTGCCTTAAAGTATCCATAGTTGAGAAATATTTTTTTTCAGTGCAAACAAAGCATTGGAACATGCTTGAGTGGGATTCATGCTCTCTTTGAAAGTGAATTATCAAGGTGTTCTTTCTTGTGTAAAAGGCACTGCATGAGGGACACTTATGGTATAGATGAGGTTGTCCTGTGCGTGCAATCCTACTCTCAGTATGCATAGATGCATAATGAGTGCTATCATCATTTTTAGATGATGAAACATGCTTGCACAAAGCACAAATAATATAAATTGTCTTTTTCTTCGATTTTTCTTCTTCCATTGCCTCTTTGTGCTCATTGTCAAAATGAAAACGCATTTCTTGAATGTTTTGAAATGTCTTTTTACATTTTTTTCCATTGATTTTGTGAGAACAAACAATTTGTTCCATTTTTAATTTACCACCTTTTTTGTTGGGATTGACTTCAGCACTGATGCTTAAAGTTCTTACACCAACTTCCTTTATATATGCTCACTGGCAAGAAAGCTGTCAAATAGTTCAAGGCTACTAGATTGACATGTGTGCATGATTGATTTGACAGATTGAGGGTAAGAATGCAACCTTGAGCTTTAATTGTAGCTTAAGCTAATCATTTTTCATCCTGTAATGTTCAAATTATCTAATTTTCTTGACATCAGAGTTTTAAATCGGAAAGAAACAAAAAACATTTACACAACCTTTCAGTTTTGAAATTGAAAGGAAAGGAAGAAACTCTTTTGTGTGAGTTTGGTGATCTCGTTGAGGCTTTCTTGCGACTATAATGCGCGCAAAAAATGGAACACCATGGTGAGACCTTGAGATCTTGTTGCGGTTATCTACCGTTTCAGGTGGACTTGAGTTCGTATATTTAGGGAGCTTCAGGTGGGCTTGAGTTCGCCTTTTTGAAACCTTTCAGGCGAACTTGTAGTTTTTTCCACAACATACCCGTGTTGTGGAAAAAAATACAAGTTTACCTGAAACGTCTCAAAAAGGTAAACTCAAGCTCACCTGAAGCTCACGAAATATACGAACTCAAGCTCACCTAAAACGCTAGCAAACCGCAACAAGATCTCAAGGTCTCACAAAAGTGTTTCATTTTTTGCGCGCATTATAGTCACTAGAAAGCCTCGACAAGATCTCCAAACTCTCACAAACTAAAAGGTTCCGATTTCAAAACTGAAAGGTTGTGTAGATTTTTTTGTTTCTTTCCGATTTCAAACTCTATTGTCAAGTAAATTGAATATTTCAAACATGACAGGATGAAAAATGAAAAGCAAAAGCTACAATTAAAGCTCAAGGTTGCATTCTTAACCTAAATCTGTAAAATTAATCATGCACACATGTCAATTTACTAGCCCTGAATCATTTCCCAGTGAGAGTATATAAAGGAAGTTGGTGTAAGAGCTTCAAGCATTAGTGCTATAGTTATTCCCAACGAAAAAGGTCACATCATTATAATGGAAAAAATTGTTTGTTCTCACAAAGTCAATGGTAAAAAATGCAAAATGACATTTCAAAACATTGAAGAAATGCGTTTTCACTTTGACAATGAGCACAAACAGGCAATGGACGAAGAAAAATTGAAGAAAAAGGCAACATACATAATTTGTGCTTTGTGCAAGCATGTTTCATCATCTAAAAATGATGATAACTCTCATTATGCATCTGTGCATACTGAGAGTAGGATTGCACGCACAGGACAACCATATTTGTACCATAAGTGTCCTTCATGCAGTGCCTTTTACACAAGAAAGAACACCATGATAATTCATTTTCAAAGGGAACATGAATCCCACTCTAGCATGTTCCAACGCTTTGTTTGCACTGAAAAAATTAATTTCTCAACTATGGATGCTTTAAGGCAACACATCCAATCCGTTCATGTGGCTGAACTGAGGGCTAAAACTGAACAGTCACATTTCATCTTAAGAAAGCAAGCCTTCAATGGATCTGCTCTGAACTATTTATGGCTTTTCACGGAGGACATTGCTGAGAGAAAGTCCTTCATGTTTGTGCAAAATCATAAGGTCATGATTGATGCTGCACATGATTTGGTAAAATGCATCGTTCTTGAGAAAGGCTCCATCAAGATTGGTGTAGTTTATACCATCGTTTACGAAATGCAAGATGAGCAAGGCAATGTCATTGATACAATGTTCATGTATCATCGAGCTAGAGACTTTCATCTCATTGCATCAAGAATCAAAGACTTTCATGCTCTCTTTTTCCTTGCTGTTGATGAAGCTGAAATGAGGTCTGATGAATTGACTGATCTGTCTGGATCCGGATGGAGTATGCACTCAATCCAGAGTGTAGGATTTGATATCTTTGCAACTGCACCACTTGTTAAATTTATATGAAAAAAACAACAACTTATAATATGTTAATTTGCAAATCGAATAATTTTGATTTCTCTTTAGGATTCTGGGAAGAAGAAATGGAAGGTCGAAAATCAGATTACAAGATTCCACGCTCCAGAAATTTGGTTGATGTGGAAGTACCAGATCATGATTCATTCGTCTTTTGTGTGGTAGCTGGATACTTTTGGAATGACTTACAATGTGAAAATGATACAAAGGAAATCTCAGCCTATTTTACTGATTTCATTTGGCCCCAACAAAACTTTTTTGATTGTGGACCAAAAATGAGACCATTTATTGAGGATATTTATGTCAAAGACACTGAAGATAGCAACGATCCATCTGTTTTGCCCCTACCGGATGATCTCCCAAGATTAGACTTTTTAAGAGCTAATGCAAAAAAGCATAGAATGGAAATCAAACCATACAACACTCAATTTATAGAGCTGAATGCTGCAGCTCTCAACTTGAGCGTGAATGTGTTGAGCTACTATGATAATATGATTTTTCCTTTTGTAAATGGCATTGGAGAGCAAGCAGGAAAAAAGGGGAAAATTATACACCTTCTGAATGTGGAGGACAGGTACTACCTCATGAAGAATCTGGATTGCTTTCTGAGAGAAATAACTAAAGTGGAGGAATCATCCGGAATCACAAATTACAAGCATTGTATGCGATATTTCTGCCCCAAATGTCTCACACCATTTTACAAACAACGATTACTGGATGAACACAGCAAAAATGGGTGCACTTTGTATGGTTCAGAGCTTGTAAATATGCCTAAACTAGTGGAGGATGAGACTGGAAGTCACCCACCAAAAATGGTGTTTACCAACCACAACAAAAAGTTCCCGGTAAAAATTGCCATCTTTTTTGACCTAGAGTGTGCTCTAGTTCCTTTGGAGGAGTCTGTAAGCCAATCTTTGTCACAAGATGCATTCGAGAATGGTACATGCTACGTTTGCTTGAAAGAGGGCACCCTGATTGGAGGTCGTTGTCGTTGTGGTACAAACATTGCAACGAAAAACTTAAGCGAGCATAAAGCCATCGCATATAGTTATGTTGTGGTAAATTATTTAGGTGACATTCTTTTGGAAGAGAGTGGATTGAGTCAGTGTGGAAAGGCTGCACAGGAAATGGTGGAATCATGGATTGAAAAAGAACATTGGTTTGAAGACTACGTATCATCAGCTGTACCAATGAGAATGACAGAGGACGATAAAAGAGACTTTGAAAATTCTACACAATGCTGCATTTGTTCAAAGTCCTATCATCCAGAGTATGACTTGAAATGCTTAAAAATGGTGCTGCGAGCTTCGTACCAGCATGTTGTGAGGCATCATTGCCACAGTAAATCAATTTTTTTCATAGTAGTCTTCTTGATAATGGTTTTTTCCCCTTAAACAGTTTCAGGACGATATGTGGGAAGTGCTCATTCAAAATGCAACCTTAATCTGGAGAAAGCTCTCAATAAAATTCCGGTGTATGCTCACAACTGTAAGATTCAATATTTTCAATACAGAGTTCAGAATACATGTTACTTTTCTTTCAGCAATGAGTTATGACATCATGTTCCTTCTCCAAGACTTGAGCATGATTGATAGAGATAGAGATATTTCAGCATTACCAAAGAATACTGAAAAGATGAGGACAGTCAAGATTGGAAAATTTGTCATCCAAGACTCGCTCGCACATCTACAATGTGGGTTGGGGAAACTAGCTGAGACACTGAGAAACTCTGAGCATGATTATTCCATCTTGAGAAAGTCAAAATTGTGCAACCCTTTAGTTCCAACCAAACAGAAATCATCAAAGAAGAGAGCATTCAGCGAAAAAAGGTTTAACATGATGATTAGCAAAGGTTTCTTCCCTTTTTCATTATCGACTAGCTTGGAAAGGTTGTGCAACATTAAAAAGTTTCCTCCGATAGAAGATTTTTACTCAGACATGTTGGGTGAATGCAGCGTTACTCAGGAGGAGTATGCATTTGCCAAGGATGTGTTCACTGAGTTTAATTGCAGAAACATGGCTGACTACATGTCAATTTATTGCATGATTGACACATTGTTGTTGACTGAATGCATGTTCAGGCAAGTTGCATCTTGTGCACACAGTTATTTCATATACCGCCACTTTCCTCCTATTTTAGGTACCGTAAAATGATTGATAAATTTTGTGGATTGGACTGCTTCCACTACCTTTCGACTCCTGCTATTGCTTTGGATGCATTCTTGCTGACCACAAGCACTGAAATTGAACTGATCACGGACTGGGAAATGTTTGAGTTTTTGGAAAAAAACATAATTGGTGGTCATTCATTTGCATCTACGAGACATGGTGAACAGTCTGAGAAATCTTGCATGTTTTACATTGATTTGAACAACTTATATGGACAATGCATGTCTCAACCACTACCTTTGAAAGATTTTCAATTCCTGAGCTCAGAAGAAATTGAAGAAGTAGATTTTGATGCTGTCGACCCTTTCAAGGATGGCGGATATTGATACATTATGGAAGTATCATTCGAGTATCCTAGTGAACTCCATAAAAAGCATAGACATTGGCCTTTAGTTGTTGAGAAAAGAACAATTACCGAGGCAGACTTATCACCCTATTCTCGAGAGAGGTTAAAAGACTTAACAAAAAAAACAAAGTTCAAGGAGAAGAAAGTAACTTCCACTTTTTATGATAAGAATCATGTTGTCATCTCTTTAGCAAACTTTCAAATGTATAAGAAATTAGGCTTAAAGCTGACAGCCATCCACAGAGTGTTAAGATTTGTTCAGCAAACCTATGCAAGACCGTACATTGAGAGATGCACTCAGTTCAGGAAAGCATCCAAGCTTGAGTTTGATATGAACATTTTCAAGCTCCTCTCCACTTCCCTTTATGGTATTTTCAAAAAAAAAGTTCCTTCTTTCAAACTATAATTCTTCTCTCCTTTGTAGGTAAGCTGTTTGAAAACACAAGGAATCGATTGTTGGTGAAATTCCCAAGGAGAAGAAATTCAAGAAGTATGCCAGCATGACCAACTATGAGGGGTGTCGCATAATTACAAGCAAGCTTGCGATAGTCTTCTTAAAAGAGGCCATAGCTACCTTGGACAAGCCCATCCCTGCAGCTTATTCAATTCTAGAGTGGATTAGGTACTTTATGAGCCATGAGTACTACTACAAGGTGCAACCAGTGTTCCCTTCATTGCAAGTACATAAAATATTTATATTATTATTAAGTCCGAGTTCTTTAACTACACTTTTTTGTAGATAATTTGTTCCGACACTGATGATTCTATGGTATGCTTAGTAAAGCAGTCTATTGAAGAAAAAAATATCAACCTGTACGAGAAAATGTCACAAAGCCTTGACTTCTCAAACTTTCCAATCGATCATCCAAAGTATGATGGATCTAGGAAAAATCAGTTGGGATTATGGAAGGATGAGATGAAAGGGACCAGTGAGATTGTAGAAGCCATAGCCCTCAGAGCCAAATGCTACGCTTTGCGAACTCAGCAAGTTGATTACAACAACAAAGCAGGGGCGAGTACATCGGTGCAAAAGCAAGAGAAAAAAGTCTTGAAAGGTATCTCCAAACACTTGACTCAATTTAAGATAAGGTTTCAGCATTACAAGGATGCTTTGATGAGAGACAAGAAAATTTTTGCAGCCTTTGGTGCAATCAAAACAGATGGATACAGACTCTTTACACAGCAAGTTGTCAAGTCAGCTCTCGTCAACTTTGATTCAAAAAGATATATTTTCCCATGTGGATTGCACACAGTACCATTTGGTAGCATTGAAATTGATGAGAACAAGGGAGAATGTCCCAATTGTAAAGAATAAAACAGTGTAATAAAAAACATCAGCCACGCAGCTTGAACAATAGGTTAATAAAAACATCATCATTCGAGGAAGGAGAGAAGGCAATTGGGTTGTATGAGCTATCTAGTAGCTTGAATCTTAGCCTGCTCGGTTTACTAACCGACAAGTTGTGAAAGTAAATGTGTTCAAACTCAAACATGTGGCTAGTTCCCAAGAGCTGAGACTTAATTGGAACACACCGTAGCACAGGCTTCATCTTAGACCCGACCAAAGTAGGAACGATGGCATCACACTCCAAAAAGATGACAAATGGAGCATGTTCTTCAAACTTGGGTGGTCTCATCAAGGAGAAGCGTTGATTGGGTTGGAGCAGAAAGGTGAGAGAGTCTCTGAGAGTCTTCTTTTCAACAGTGGAAGGAATGTCAATCAAGTTCCCTCCAAGAAAGTCAAACAACTTACGGCTCAAAGTGATCTTGGTGAGCTTAGCTGAATTGTAAAACTCGAGAGACTTTTTTTGTTGATCAACAGAGGCTAAAAGGTTCCAGTTGGTAGAGTGTTCAAAAATGTAGCTCAACTCTTCCGCAGAATGAGAATGTGTTGGTAGCACAATTTTATGATTTTCAATACTTTGCACCCCGGGTATGACACATTCAACCGCTAAAGTTCGCTCTTCAAGGGTTAAGTTGTTGGAGAATATGCATGGAAGCAGCAATGAGGTAAGAGCAACCTTCCATCCAGAGGTAATGCGACCGTGAAATCATGCTTGCTTTCCTCCTTTCCTCTAGAGGTGAATTGTAGCTGAGCCTCTTCGTGGTAAGAGGAGGACATGCGAACCTCATTAAACAGCAACTTTAAAATGGTCTCTCCTCCTTCAGTAGTAGCAATAACCTCACCCTTCTCGTCCTTTATGGTGATGGTTAGTTTGTTAAGAGACTGTATTGCCGCAGGGAGAAATATTGGTTGCTTGAATTCGTGCTGCACACGCGTGGGCCTCCCTGACCCGCTGATTGACTTGTAATCATAAATGCAATGTTCACGTGGTGGGTAAAAGGAGGCCAAAGTGTTAGAAGTTGACCAACCTGGTGAGAGTTGAGAGCAATGCACATTGATAATCTGAGGATAGAGGGTTGACATAAAGTCTCCAATGCTCTCCTTGGAGGGTAGCAAAATGGCATTGGGGTTGGAAGGATTGACTTTCCATCTTGAGCAGGGTAGGACATGGTACACGCTTCCATCAATTTCTGTCTTCTTGAGTGACATGTCTGAAATGAGTTCCTTTGATAGGAAGTAGTCTGAAAAGTTGGTGTGCATGTAAAGCACTCCGTGCTTGGCATACTGCAGGGGAAGCTTGAGAAAGAGAATGTCACTGGGAGCATGGTAGGACATAGTCAAGGGTGTTGTATTTAGGTTTCGGTTCTCCATCGCTGTCATCAGCTCAAACTGGCTGTATGTTACGTGAGGGATGCAAACTTTCTGACTTTGTTCCAGATTGCTCAGCTGAGCACTTGACGTTATCTGAGACTCATGCAGAAGTATCAAGGTGGGTGTGTCTTCTTTATCTGCTAGGTGTGGGTTCTTAAACCTGCCGGAGAAGTTTAACTATGAGAGAGCCATTTGCCAACCAAATCCTTTACGCGCTCTCAAGTGAAACTTGTTGGTGAAGCATGACTGTGAGTTAGCCTAAAAAAAATCCTTCTCCGACGAAAGTAGGTAAGCTTCGTGGTAAGGGCTGGAAGTCATAGCTTCAGCAAGTTTCCACTTTGAATCCATTCTGAGCTGCTTCGCTTAGGATCATGATTGTGGGGGACTCGAACAAGAAGAGCTGACCCATCGCTCGATCTCTCGAGTACATCATCTTTCGTGAACATCACTTCAGTGAGTTCAGCCTCCATGAACCAACCTCTGAGGGGCTCCTTGTTAGCTGCAGCAACATGCCTCAAGGAATACAAGGGTAGAGGCTTGTCTAGGTCAACTTTTGTGATCAGGAACAGCTCCCGTGTAGATTGCTGAGCATGAGCTATGCCAAACAGGCCCATCAGCTTGGCAATCCGAACAATTTGACCAAGCTGAAATCGCGGTGGTTGCTTTGAAGCTTTTGCTTCAATCTTTTTTCATTGAGCTCTCTGACTTTGTTCTGATTCTCCAAGCTGCTTTCACACTCCAAGGGACTCATCTTGATTGAGCTGTGATAGCGAGAGTTGTAGCCTTTTACAATATCTTGCAAGACAGGCAGGAAAAATTTGCAACCAGCGTTGGTGCAGTAGCGTTCAATGTAAGATTTGAGAGTGAGCATCACCCTCTCACAAATGAGCGCTTTACCCGTAGTTGGGTTGGTGTACATTGCAATGCCGAGCCTGTCAGTCATTGCCAGAAACATTCGGTTGATACACTCCTTGCCAAGATCGGTGACAAGGGTTCGAGCTCTACGGATTTCCGAGTGAAACATGTCTTCAAAGGCCACCACCTCACCGGCACTTTTTGTCTTTAAAGCTCTCACAAAAATCCGCTTGGTGAACGCATCAATCACAACTAATAGGTAACGCCTTCCCAAGTTGTGAGCTCCCTGATCTTTCATCATGCCAATATCACATTGCAGTTGATCTCTGCTTGCATAGCAGTAAATAGGGTTGCGAACCCTAGGTTTTTTATAGTTCCTATGCAAAGTATAGAAATTTGCGGTGGAGAGGAACTTCTTTATTTTCTTTAAAGGAAGGGCTCCATCGTAGAATCGGTAGATAACACCCGGTGATGCAAACCCAATGGGCGAGACAGGAGATCTATAGTTAGCCAGTAGATGACGCCAAGCTTTCAGAGGAGTTAGCTTCATTCTCTCTCTCTCTCTCTCTACTTGCTTTTATCGCGTTCTTCGTCTTCGTCTTCGTCGGAATAGCTCTTCCTCCTCCGTCTATGCCTCCTGCTCTCAGAAGACCTCTTACTTCGCTTAGCTAAAGATCCTCTCTTCAAGATGGGTGATGGGTTGCGGGTACGAGGATGCCGATGACGCCTCCCGCTGGGTGTTGCTGTTGTTGTTGATGATGTAGGAATCACCTCCCCCTCGGTGTCTTTGTTGCCTTCTTCGAGAGCGAGCTCTATCGTCATCCTTGTTCATTCCCAATAAAGCATCGGCGAGTCCCTTGGCAAATGGGATGCTGTTCACGAGAGGATCAAGGAAGGATTGGATACCGGTTGCAAGTGTATCAATGGTAGAGGGATGGTAGTGCTCTTCGTAAAGGTGCTCCCTCATCTTTACCTTCTTTCTTCCCTCAGTTTTTTTGAGATGTTGGCGAATGTAGCGCAAAACGGCAACTTTACTAATGCCTCCTGCTTTACAAATATCTCCGAGATTCGGTATCCTAAGGTTGCTTTCCTGAATCAAGCGATAAAGATGAGCGCAGCACACAGTGCTAGGGTGATTAGAGCTCAACAAATCAACCTCTTGTAACGCGGTTGCGCATTGCTTCTGTAGAGAGGTAGGCAGGCCGAGGAGGCTACTAAGGCGAGGTAAAAGATCCAAAGGTGTTAATCCGACCGTGGTTAATGAAGGAGATAATGTGTCCGCAACACCAGCTCTTGCAACTTTCTTTTCCAATTGATTGAGAGTTTTTTCCGAGATACCTGTAATACCCGCAATTTCGCGAAAAGACCTAGTGCATCCTTCCCGCAAAAGAATCAAATGCAGACAGTAGGCCAACAAACAGTCGCGTTCAATATATCTCAGCTCGGGCATTTGCTTGATCAGGAACGAGTGTATCGCCACCATATCTTGAGCCTAAATTGGTGGCGTTAAAACTCCAATCCAAGCTGAGTTGAAGTAAGTGAGGGGCGCTACCTTCATTTTCCTCCTCCATTGTTTCGTGCGAGCAACTCGCTGAGGGAGGCGGGGTTGAGATGGATGATGCAAAAAGGAAATTGTCCGTGACCAATCCGCATTGACGACACATGCTCGTGCCCTCATGCTGATCATCAACCACGTCTTCTTGCTTACACTCGTTGATGATGTTGGACATGGTGACTCTCCTAGACAATTAATCTTTTGACCGCTTCGCTTAAAATGCTTCCGAGGCTGTGCATGTCCGCCTCAGTTTTTGCTCCAGTGACCAGAATAGCTCCGCTTGCATATAGAATTCCCGTAGGTCCTCTGTTTGGTATGTATATCACCAAACCGGAAAATGTTTGAGGGTTGTAGCGAGTAGTGCACCCTAGAGGAGAGGCAGCAGAATCGGTAGCTTCGTAGTCAATGCTCTCAAGTTTAAAGGTGAGGAGATAGCTTGCGAGGGAAGTGAAAGCTTGCCGGTACCGGTGATGCTATCCACTTTGATGCTCGCAATGAGTTCGCCGTCTGTGATGTTGATGATTAGAACAAGAGCTTTGGCTATGTCTCGCTGATTGCGAACGCCCGTTACATTAACGTGTACTTTCTCCTCGGAAGCTTGATCATCGACTGAAGGCTCTGCGTTGGCTTTGAAGGATTTAATGAAGAAACCCAACCTCAGCGACCCCTTGCGGTCATAAATTTGCACAAAATTTGCGTAAATCTTGATGGAATATGCATTTTCTCCATTATCGTCGAGCAAATTGCCCACCCTATTTACCAGATCTTCCGAGGTAAGCCATCTTCGCAGCTGTTGTTGCTGCTGCTGCTGCTGCAGCAGCAGCTTCGGGGGGCTATATATGTTAACGCTGAGATTAATGTTCTTCGTCTCCAACAACATGGTCATCCTATATCATTGGGCTTTCAACTAACAATGACGCCTTAATCAAGACCGGCTCGCCCGCTCGCTCTACGCTCACGCCTAAGTAACCGCCCTCGTTGCAAAGCTCTTACCTATGAATATATGGGCGTGGATAAAATCTGCAATTGCGCATGCGCACGCAAGATGAGCGTGCTCTCCTATATAAAAGACGCCGCCTTGTTCCCTTGGCTTTCAGTCGTTACTCAGTTGCTATCTTTACCATGTCATCGGACATTACTAGCCCAAGCGATGGTTCGCTGAAATCAAAGCAGCAGCGCATCCTCAAAGGAATTCTACCAGCGGCACCCGGGTTTGATGATGGAAGCTTTGTGAAGCAACATCTCCCCATCAACAACAATGAGACGATGATGGATTCTCGGCTGAATTTGTTTTCTCCGGCTCCCCTGCAAACTGCCGTTGAGGAGGGCAGAGCCCAATTCTTTTGCCCCATGTCGACGCTATCGAATGATGCGACTACTTTTGAGTTTTCGCTACCTCCCTCACACTCATATATGGATATGCGAGCCACGCGTCTGTGGGGTAAGGTTAAGGTTGTGGACAAGGATGATAATCCCCTACCTGACTCTGAGGATTTTTCCACAGTTACCATGTTCCCAGCCGCCCTTTTCCGGTTGTGCTCGGTGATGGTGAATGGTGTCGAGTGTCAGTCCGTGAACAAGTTTTGCTTTCACTACAAGACCTGGTTGGAGAATACTTTCTCGTTCTCTGACGCCAGCAGAGAGTATTTCATGCGTCATATGATTGGCTTCATCGATGATGTTAGTGGAACGGAGAATGCGGTCGAAAGCGGGATCAAAAATAGCTCGGGTCAGGCCAGCGGTTACGACTTGAGAAGAGAGCTGGTGAAGGGCAGCAAAGAGGTGGAGTTTTGCAATCCTCTCAGCGTGGACCTTATTAGATGCGATAGATTGTTGATTCCCGGCTGCAGTTTCCGCATTCGCCTTGTCAAATCGGACCCAGGCTTTGTCATCATGGCTCACGCCAGAGCCACCCACAAGTTCATATTCGAAGATCTCAGGTTGGAAGTTCGCTATGTTGATCTTCACAAGGATATCAAGGAGAAACATGCTTTGGCTCTCAACACCAAGCCTGCTCTATACCCTTTCAAGATGAACCAAGTACTTACGCGAGTCATCCCGGCTGGAGTCACTACGATGGTCATCCCAAACTTGGCCGTGGGTACGTTGCCGGGGCTTGTTGTCTGCGGCTTCATTGATTCCCGAGCCTTTGGTGGGGCCTATGAACAAAACCCGCGAAATGCCTGTGGGTACGTTGCCGGGGCTTGTTGTCTGCGGCTTCATTGATTCCCGAGCCTTTGGTGGGGCCTATGAACAAAACCCGCGAAATGCCTGTGTGCCTTTCACCATGGAGGCTTTCAAAACTGGGAAAATGTTCTTCGCCCTCAACATGTCGGGTGATCACGGGGGTAAAGGCCGTGCGCTATCGACCCAAGCTAGGTATGCTGGAGGCTGACGTGTCCTTTAAGACACCCTTGCCCAACACGATGCACATGGTCGTTTTTGCCATCTACAACAAAACGTTGGTCGTGGATGCTATGCGCAACGCCGAACTCCTCGACTATTGATGAGAAGAACAAAGAAAGAAAGAAAGAAAGTGAAAGCCGCAAGCGCGTGGCGGCCCGTCCGTTCCGGGTAGGGGGCTTCGCCCCCTTTCCCGAACCGGACAGGCTCGCCCGCTTCTCGCGGTTGTCGGAGCCATGCCAGCGACTCGCGAGCCTCGGCATTGCTACCGCGTTAAGGCCGGGGGGGTCGTATTGCGCTCGTAGCGAAGAGGTTGGACGACGAACGTAAAGTAAAAAGAAATAATAATAAAGATTGGAGCGCACGCAGGCACGCTTTGATTTTGATTTTTATTGAGGAGGAGGAGGAGGAGGAGGAGGAAGAGGAGGAGGCGACAACTAGCGACTGCGACTACGATGATTCTTCTTCTTCTTCTTCTTCTTCATGTTCTTTTGCCGCAACCGCCGCTGTTGTCGCTGTTGCCGCTGTTGCCGCTGCTGCTGCTGCTGTTGAGTAAAGCCGCCGAACCAGTCATCAAAGTCTTTGTCGTCATTGTCGTCGTCATCCTCATCATCATCGTCGTCCTCGTAGTCGTCATCATCATCATCATCATTGTCCTCATCGTTGTCCTCGTCGTTGTCATCGTCATTGCGCTTCTTCCTTTCTTCAGCGACAGCGGCGGCGGCTCTCGTTGTTGTTGTTAATATTCTTTTGGGTCTCGCTTGCTTTCTTCTATGAGGGCGGTCGGTGGTGGCAGCAGTGGTGGCGGTAGGCACGGATGACGTTGACATCGGTTGTGCCGCTGCCGCAGCAGCGGTTGCTCCACCGCTCGAGGAGCTGACTGCATCCCCGTTTAAAGCCCGTTGAAGCAGCGACATTGGTGGCAGAGACGATGAAGGTCGTAATGATGGTGATGGAGGTGGTGGCAGAGGCAACGTGGCTTGTTGTCCCGTCCGCTTCTGCCACTTGCTGCTGCTGCTACTGCTGCTACCGCCGCTGCTGCTGGCAATGGGGGAAAGTCTCGTGCCGGGTTTCACGTTCATGTGCCTTGCGAGCATCCATCGCTTCGCAAACGTTGCTAAACACTCTTTGCATTGGAATAATTTCAAACTACTGCCTTCGGGCGTAAAACCCTCTTCTTCTTCTCCCCTACGCTATTGAATTAGTGAATCACCGCTAGAAGCGCCCGTAGCCACCGTGTCACCGGATTCAACTCCGAGCGTTTGATTATCTCTGCTTGAAGGAGCGGTAGCAGTTTCGGTAGCAGTGTTAGTGATTACATCGTCATCATCTTATTCATTACCTCCGATCACGGTGATTCCATCATCGGGGTCATTTGGGTCGGCATCGTGAGAAACTATGTAATCAAAATCTTTGTTTGCCCACTCATCATTTTCATTGCTAGGAATATTACTTTCTTCTTCTCTAGGGAGATTTCTGGCTCACTTTGTAGGTGGAGGGCGCGAGGCTGAAGTAGATCCATCTGGATGGTTGTTGGACGTTGAAGTAGGGTTGTTGCTATCTCTTGGTCTGGGAATGGCGGTTGCAATGAACTGACCCGTGAAAGCATTGCTCGGACGTATCCTCGGTGTATCTTCTTGACCTCCAATCTCTCTGTTTCCGAGTCTTAAGCTCGGAATACCGAGACGACGTTTCACCTTCAACTTCCTTCGCAATTCTTGAGGATTCGCTCGAAGAGCCTCCGATGAGTTATTATCGTTCATTCCCGTGTCCTCAAGTTCATCCCCGACCGAAGCTTGATTTTCACTCATTAATATTTCATCATTTTCCCCTACTTGAGGTGCAGCATCACCCTCGGGGGTCAAAGCATCATGGTTTTCCATGGCTTCAACTTCATTCCCATCATTTACGCTAGGAGGTTCAGCCGTTGCTTGCTGAGCTGGAGGCGGCGGCCAAATGTCAGCGTTGTACTCTCGCAGCTTTTGTAATTCATAATGGTCCTTTTCCTTTTCAATTTTCTTGACTAGCACATCAAAGAGAGGTTTAGGCACCATAGCCATCTCAGCAAAGCTGGAGACGAAGGGTTTCTTGCGCGATGGCAACCGCGGTAAATCCCCATCCATATTTAACTCGGGGCAGTGTGGGGGGGAGAGATGAAATTATAGCGATAAAAAAACAAAAACTATGGTGCCGAGACGGTGTTGTGTCACTATTGCTGCTGCTGCTGCTGCTGCTGCTTTCCCAACTTCCTGCCTTCTGGAACAACGAGAGGTCCCAGCGCTTTGACAATGTGAGTCAATAATGGCTTGAGTTTTTCAGCTTGCGCTTGCTGTAGCAATCTACGCTTCCTTGCCTTAGGAGAGTTGCTTTTTTTTATATATATATTGCCAAGCCTGTACATCTTCTTCAACTATGCGTCTCATGGCCTTTTTTCGCGCACCTTTAACGTCCACATTACCGTACAGGCAGTTGTAGATGCATGAGCAGATTTTATCTACGCCCATATCCGTGAAATTAGTGAAAAGTTCGCGCTGCTCATTAGATGAGAGCTTCGCAAGGGCGGTCAATAGGTGAAAGTGACACTTTTTTGTTGATAATTGTTTCATGGTAAAAGAAAGACAATTTGTTTAACGTAACATAGTTTGCATTGCTTTCCATAGGTTCATGTCATTAAAGTAAAGTACAACTTTCTCTCGCATTACTTGGGTAAGTACACAATAGGCGGAGCCTGATTGCTAAGCAGATTGGAGCGAATCCTCACAGGATCCGGACAAGTCTGGGTGAAGTCCAATATGAGAGGTGAAAATGCAACTCCGGTTGCTCTGCGATAAGCTTGTGTCACTGCGGCTGCGGCATAAGGATACACCTGTTGACTCAAACTAGCAACACTGCGTTGATCCCTAGGATTTTTGAAGAGGACATGGTACTGAGCATTTATGCTTATGGCACGAAAGTTTGGACACCTAGCTTGGAACAAGGTCTGAGTCAGGTAGAAAATGGAACATCTGAGGTGGTTTCTAAACTTGGTAAAGAGCAACTCAACATCCTCCATATTACAAACTCTAATGATAAAAAATAAGAGGTCAGATGAGCGAAAAAAGGAACTCAAAATTTACACGTACAACTTACCTATTTAAATCATCAAGAATAAGTATGCTTTCCCCACCACTTTTAAAATCAAGCAGCATGGCTTTAAGCTCTTCCCTCTCCGGTAAATATTGCATCATACCGGTGATAAGATTTTCTTCCATCATCTCTCTGTGCTCAGACAGACATGCAAAAAGGGGCTGGCAAAGTTGTCACTAGTAGTGTGCATGAGTGAGACGTTGCTTTTTTTGACTATAGGGCTACCCGATTTTTTTTGCTCAGCCCTTCAGGGGCCCCATGGGACCGCCAAAACACCAAGGATTTTTTCTCTGCGTGGCCGGGAAGTGCCTCAAATTCGAGGATTTTCATCCCCCTTGGCATCCGCCATTTCGCGATTTTTATAATCATGAAGTTTTAATTTTTCCGTCAAATTGCTGCGCGTTAATTGCATCATGAAAAGAGTGACGTCATGTAAGCTGAAAAAAACAAACAGCAACAGATGCATTTTGCGCTAAGCATGTGGCTATAAATACCGGAAAAAAGAGCCCAGACGTGATTCACATGAAGAAAGGCCAAATTGCCGGAAGAAAATGGAGCCCAGAAAAAGGAGCTCAGAAAAGTGAGCCGAGGTTGCCACAGAAACTAGGAACGAAAAATTGGCAATATACCGGAAGAAAACAAGGCGCAATTCACCTGAAGAAGGGCCAAATTGCCGGAAGAAAAAGGAGCCCAGATGCCAAATTCCAAGAAAAAAGGTGAAATTACGCTTAATTCTTCGTTTGAAGTAATAAAAAAATTATATCTTCAGCACCAGCTCTGTTTAATTGAGGGAGTGGCCGGGGCGTGGCTGCCAACCCATGGACTAGTTCACCTGACCTCAGCCAACATTCTGGAGGACTAGTATATTTTCCAGGCCACGCCCTTGGCCTCCTAAGCCCACCTCACCTTGGCTGCCAGTACTGTTGGGAAAAGTGAAAACGCGAGTCCTTGGAGATGAATGGAGGGAGGGGCTGGGGCGTGGCTGCCAACCCATGGACTAGTTCACCTGACCTCAGCCAACATTCTGGAGGACTAGTATATTTTCCAGGCCACGCCCTTGGCCTCCTAAGCCCACCTCACCTTGGCTGCCAGTACTGTTGGGAAAAGTGAAAACGCGAGTCCTTGGAGATGAATGGAGGGAGGGGCTGGGGCGTGGCTGCCAACCCATGGACTAGTTCACCTGACCTCAGCCAACATTCTGGAGGACTAGTATATTTTCCAGGCCACGCCCTTGGCCTCCTAAGCCCACCTCACCTTGGCTGCCAGTACTGTTGGGAAAAGTGAAAACGCGAGTCCTTGAAGATGAATGGAGGGAGGGGCTGGGGCGTGGCTGCCAACCCATGGACTAGTTCACCTGACCTCAGCCAACATTCTGGAGGACTAGTATATTTTCCAGGCCACGCCCTTGGCCTCCTAAGCCCACCTCACCTTGGCTGCCAGTACTGTTGGGAAAAGTGAAAACGCGAGTCCTTGAAGATGAATGGAGGGAGGGGCTGGGGCGTGGCTGCCAACCCATGGACTAGTTCACCTGACCTCAGCCAACATTCTGGAGGACTAGTATATTTTCCAGGCCACGCCTTCGGCTTCACAAGCACACTTCACCTTGGCTGGCTGCTTTGTGATACCTTGGTCCATTATTAAACTGAATGGACTAATTAATAAAAGCTGCTTTACTAGAATCTTTTAACTTTAGAAAAAATCTTAAATGATGCTAATAAATATATTATGTGTATCACAGTTTTTTATACAAAAACACTTGGCATTTTGAAACTCCAGCAGACATCTTTATGGGATTGCCTCCATCCACCTCAAAAAATGAGCTGTCATCAAGGACATGAGCAGTGTAGTGCCCTGAATCCAAAGAGCCTTTGTGCTCAATAGCTGAAACCAATTGGTATTTTGCAGGTTCCCCCATAGTTGGTATGGCTAGAATTCCTCCAATGTCAACAGGGGCCTCCACTTTTTGACTTTGGCCATTACTCCACAAGATCCTATTGATGGAAACTGCAAGGATTGGTGTGGGATTGTTGAAGACCTTCTTCAGCTTCTCAGTGTAGGCTTGACCACAACTGCTGCATTTTCCCTGTCTTTGGTGGGAGAATGAGTCTTGTATTGCCTCCTGTAGAGTACTCATTGGGAATTCCATTGAGTAAACACCAACCACAGTAGGTTGAGAACAATGTGTGAATGATTTGCATCCACAACCTGACTTTGTGGTGACCTCAACAATTTCAGGCTGAGCAGCTTCAGCCAATGGGCATCCTGGGCTTACGTCATCAGGCAGCAAGGCAAAGAAAAAGTCCTCAGCTGCTTTGTATTCAGCCAAGTAGGACTGGTCTCTTTTGAGCTCTTCAACAAAGAGTTTCAAAAGAGGCTTGTCTTCAACTGTCACGCTAGTGGCAACTTGTATCCATTTTGCCATGGTAGCATTAAAGCCATCTCTTGGCTGAGGCAGATCACTCCACCTAGTTGTCTCTGCTGCCAAGCCTGACTGTCTAATTGCCCAGAGCAAACTAACCACACCAGAGGCCAGCCAACAAGAGGTGCTGGAGCTGTTCTTGATCTGCACAAGCCTCAAGTTGCCAACAGCATGAACTGTAATATAAAAATACAATCAAATTCCATCCTAAGAGAGTGACAATAAAAAGGTAGTTACTCACTTTGAGCCTGATAATTGAAGCTGTCCAAGGGCTCCTCATCAACATCCATTGCTTCATCTGGTTGTTCTTCTTCAGATATGTCTGCAATGGATGGCTCATCATCTAGGACCAAGTGCGAGGAATCTGGAGGGCCATTATCAAGGTCTAGATCATCTGCTTGAGTAGTGTCAAGGCCTTCAATTACAGATTCTTGATCATTGTAATTTTCAGTTCCTCCAACCATTGGATCCTCATCCGAGTCTTCAGCATCTCCATGGCCATCAGGGAAAACCTTCATTCAAAGAGCAGGTCTTAAGGCATTATGATAACATCTTTATAAAGTTATTTGTACCTTATTGAAAGGATGCCTTGGCTGCAGGTGGTCTGGCTTCCTAGTGTCAGTCAAGGGCATTGGGCACACAATTGGACTCTCCCACCAAGGACATAGAAGTAGTAATAAAAATGCCAAAGGATGAGCTCCTAAGCCCATCATTCTGCTGCATACATCAGGGACTCTTGCCTGGAAAGCAGTTAAGTAAGATTCAAAGAAACAATGAGTGCAATCAAGTACCTTGTTGGAGCATCTCCAGCCAAAGAGGGACTTCAGCCCAGACTTGAGGTCCAGTTTTGTGTTTGGCTGGTTGGCAAAGGCTATCATGACCTCTTTTCTATACTGTTTTGCCTTGGAACTCCTATTGGCAGAAGGAAACCTTGTGTACAATATCAAAAGTCCATCTTTGGGAAACTCTCCAAATTCCTCTATGTCCCAATCTGCTGGGCATTCCTCCATGAGCCTGGCCTTGATCTCTAGTGACTGAGGCCTCTTTCTGCAAGCGGCAATAAATTCTTCATGGCTTTTAAAGTCACTAAGGCAGTCCTCCAGCTCAGCCCTTCTCGCCAAAGTAGTATAAAAGCCAGCTCTTTTCCAGCGATAATTCCCCATAGCTACAGAAAGGTTTTTTGACATCAGCTCAAATCAAAACAAATTGATTTTAACCCACCTAAGTCCATTAAAGCAGACTTATCTTTTTCATCCAAGACAGGGATTTTGATTGGAAAATGATCTCTCATAGCATCAAGGTCACTTAATGGGAAAGTGGTCCAGTTCTTGTCATTCTTCCTTGGGAAGCCATCTAAAATATTCATGGAAAGAATAAATTATAGCTTTGTAGACTTTTTAGCTTACCAATCTTGAATGGAAAATTCACTCTGGACTCAAAAGGGTTGACAAGATTTAGCCTTTTGTCAATCAAATTGGCCAATTCTTTTTGCTCCTCCTCATTGGCAAATTGCACATGAAACTTTGCATGGGACTGGTTGTATGTTCCAATTGTACACCCATACATAATTTGCACCTTTGATATTTGTGCAAAATCAGGGTTCAGCCTAGGGATTATCATACTTTAGCTAACAAGTTCTTTAGACAGCAGTCATGCACTTACCCTAGCCTTTTTGCCATTGGATAGCCGATTGGCTCAAGAAAATGGTGCTGAAGTGGGGTTGTCCAGATTTTGTCCTGTTTGATGGCAGCATGTGCCATTTCCACACCTAAAAAAATATTAAATGAAGAAGCTAAACATATAACAAGCCGGAAAAGTGGTCACTTTTAAAGTATTAAAGGTCATTTACCTTTTCGAACTGTGCCTACCAAGCACTTATGGTTTAAGATCTTGCTCTCTAGGCCATCAAGACCCTTGGTGCTGACTGGCTCAATCTTTTTGGTCACACCTGAAAAGATTACAAAATGAAAGATTTGTGTGATAAAAATAAAAGAGTGCCAAAAAGATACTCACTGTTGAACTGCATAATTTCTTCAGGGTCTGGACCAAGTGGTGCAATGAAGAGAGCCCCTGACTCTTGGCAGTAATCCTTCAGAGTCACTAGATTGCTCAAGTCAAGATTATGGGGCACAAAGTCATAGCCCTTGTCCACAATTACAAGTGCAAAGTGTTTATCAGTGCCCTTGAGGATGTTAGTCATGCCCAAGTCCAATTGGCATCCAGCTTCTTGAGCCTTGATCTCATCACTAATAATCTTGCCCATAATGATGGTATCACCATGAGCAGGGGAAATACTTGCACTGGTCATACTGAATGCAACTACATGGCCTTCAGCAGTAGTAATGTTGGTGATAGTTCCACAGTGACCTACAGTGAAATAAATCAGATCCCTTAAGCAAATATCACCAATGCATATAATAGCTTACATGCATTTTTGGCACTGTAGGTACTCTTCTGAAACTCCATGTCAGAACTCTTTTGAAATGGAATCTTGGTGGAGTCAATAATGACCAAATATGGTGTTCTGTCCTTGCCCAAAGGATCAGCAAACTTTGAGGTGATCTCCTTCATTTGAATGCTCTGACGTTGGATCATCGCTTGAAAAGCATGATCCTTTTCAGACTCAGTCAAATTTGGCTTTGACCAGAACCCAAACTCCTCCACCAAAGTTGAGTAGTACAGCATGGCACAATTCCTATATCAGACAAAATTAAATTGACTCTCAACAATCAAAAATGCATGTCTCACCAGAAGATATTGGAGACACTTTGCTTCTTCACTTGAAAGAGGACTGAGAGCAGGTCATTTGAGACATTGTGCCTAAGCTTGAGCCTGAACAATACTACTGTTGCTGGAGCTGACAAAGAAGTGTGCCTTGTTGTCAAACCACTTATGGCCAGAGCCTCAACCAGGAGCCAGAACTCTCGGGCACTCATGCCAACACACTTTTGCACCTCATGCTCAGTCATCAGCCATGGCTTCACAAACTTATTCTGCATGGCAGTCTGTGCATTTGGATAGGCATGAGGGACAGGCTTTCCATCTTGAACATGTCTCTTGTACTCAGAGAGACCAAGCTCTTGAGCAAGGCTATCCAGCTCTCTTCTTCTTCCCCTCAAATGAATATCAATCTGTGGTGGCTTACAGAGAGAGATCTCCCATAATTCATCATTCAATTCAGACACTTTGAAAACCTTGCTATTAGGCCTGAGCACATCTTCACCCAATCTAAACAGCTCATCTCCAAGCTCATTGACAATCCTGATATTCTTGTGGATGAGAATTCGATTTTCTCCTCCAGAGTGAACCTTCTCTGTCAGCACTCCCTTAAGAAAACTCCTCGACTTGGTGGTTCCAAAGGTTTCAAAATTGGTACCCCCTCTGTGACCAAGAGTAGGACTGATGGCTGGGAATCTATTTGGGACACAGAACTTCTCTTCAAAACATGTTTCAAAAAATTGTAGTGGTGTGAGTTGGTTGAGACTGTCAACAATCTTTGAGTCAGCCTTCTTGAGGACATATGTCTGAAAATCAGCCTTTGACACTTTAGCCTTGCTGCAATAATGCTTCTCCAGATTGATATTTCGAGAAAACTGTTTTCCACAAGTTTGGCAAGAGACACACTTCCTTGGCACATGGTCACTTCTTAAATGCCTGAAGAAATTCCTTTGGGAGCTCTCAGTCTCCAAAAGATGGAAAGAGACATCATCAGGACACCTATGGCAGTAACCATAACATATGGGTGATGGCAGCTGAAAATATACAAAAAAAATATGTAACAAGAATATGGCAGCCTCAAATACATCAAAAAAACACCATTGATCTTGATGGCCATGAAGGAGTTTTTCCTGGAAATTAAGGCTCACTTTTTTGGCTGCCCTATGTGGATTTTCCACCGACTAAGGTAGTAGATTTTTGCAGCCACAAGATCACACGCGACCTCTGGATGTAGACTTTGACAGCTCTTTCTTTACAGGAATAATTGCCCTTTTTCCAATTTTTCAAAAGCAGTTTGGCGCAAAATGCAGCTGTTCCTGTTGCTGTTTTTACTATTTGTTTTTGTTTACACTTACTAACTCGCACTCTTTGGCCGTTATTAATGAGAGCATGTGCTAAGCAGCAGCAGTGCACATTAGAACTAGATGTTTACCGCTTAATAGCAGCCTAACTGTTGAGGTTTACGGAGACTTCTAGCTGATATATCTTGTTTACTATGTAATAAAAAGTTTTCAGTTTGATCTCCCGTTTCCGAAACTGTAAAGAGATCCAAAATCGGAGCATTTTTCGAATTTTTGCAGTGAATACGAGTTTGAAACAGCAGCTTTCTGTACTACTCACTACATGGCCTAACTGCTGAGTTTTACGGACACTTCTAGCTGAGATATCTTGTTTACTATGTAATAAAAAGTTTTCAGTTTGATCTCCCATTTCCGAAACTGTAAAGAGATCCAAAATCGGAGCATTTTTCGAATTTTGGCATTGAATAGACAGTCAAAACGGCAGCCTTTTGCATTACGCACTACCCCAACCAGACAAACGGACTGTATTTTCTCGGTAGTTTATCCATTTCTAAAATTTTTTTACGAATTTCAAATTTTTTTTATTAAAATAATATTCTTCATTGTTTTAGACTATATAATATCATATTTATTAATCATTTTTATCAATATCTTTCGATATATGATTTCTTAAAAATCTTCGTTTCACTCAATTTTGACCCATAAATAAACTTTTCTGTTTAAGGTTAAATTTAATTTTTTCCTTATCCTTGCTGATTGTAACGCTATACTAAATAAGAAAATGATTAATTTTTTTAAATATTGTTGATTTTTGAATTACATATTTTTTGTGTATTTAATTAGTATTTTTGTGTTTAACTATACCTGCACTGTTGTTATATTTTAATCAGTACATTCATTTATGTTCACTTCATAAAATTTAATAATTGTTATCAGTAGTAAATGGATATAGAATGCATATAAAAATTAGTATTATTTCTAACTACCAATATAGTGAAAAGTTGGTACTTTATGTGTCCGGAATACCTCGTATATCCAATTCCACAGTCAGTATTATCACTGTCAATTCTCAAAAGGAGCACCCCATACAGTCAGTATGCTAGATCGCTATGAATGCCATTTCAGACTGTGCTCTCAATCAGTGGCGGCTCAAAAGTCACATAGAGAAAAGTCTGTATTTTATCGGTCTGGAATACCTCTTATATCCAATTCCGCAGTCTGTATTATCAGGTTGATTTAAATCTAACTTAGTAAACTGTTCAGAGATGGCTCTGCTTGCAATTCAATTATTAGTGAAATTGTTCTTATCAATAACTTTTAATGGTTTTAAGATTTCAAAAATCATCATTAATAGATGTTGTTTAGAACAGCATAAAAACTGAGTTAGAAATTATCATGCTTCTTACTTTATCATAAAAACTGAGATTTTTAGATTATTTCAATATTTTAATCCATGTACCACAATCACTATAACCCACTCTATAATTTCGAATTAGAACATTTTATGTCTGAAAGACTTATTCATGAAATGAATCATAGGACTTGACTGGAGTGAGCCTATCAGCCTACAAATATCAGGCTCACTTAAAAATTCAAGACATGTTTCTTTTCAGGATTAATATGCACATTTTAGTTGCTCAGTAGATACGGCATATAGTTAATTGTAGACCTACTCCAGAAGAGACTGCTGCATTAGTATACAATTAAAACAGAGTTTAGAAATCAATATGAGTATTTATTCCGTTTTTTACAGCAACAAGTCTTGATGCATAATGAACTATTTTAACTAATATAGTGTGTGAAATTACATTTTTACTAAAAAAATTCAGAAATAATACTAGACAGATTATTTTTAGAATTTTTTTTAAAAAAGGTGTATTTTTTCTTATTAAAATTGGTACAGAGGGGATAAAAAATGGATTTTTATTTTCTTATAAGATTTTTAAATGTTAATAACTCAGAAACTAAGCATAAATGAATGATTTTTTTACTTGATATGGCATCACTGGGATGTAGGCTTTGCATTTTTTATGATTTTAAAATCGTAGCATTAATTTTAAAAAATCAGTATTCAGCAAATCATATGTTTATTCAAAGCGTTACACGTTTTTCGGTAGTAATGCCATATACGACTTATTTCGAACCCAGTATTAATTTAGTATAAACTCAGTACTATTTTTCAGTTTGTCTGGTTGGGACATAGGGCTGTTAGCTCAGAATTAGCGGGTGAAAAAGTGGTGATATCAACTTTGCTATGATATAAAAGTTCATTTTGCTGAGTCTTTGAGGTCCTGGGATCAAGACTTTTTGGCAAGTAGTCCATGGGAGGAAAGTCACAGTTGTAATGCAAAAGCTTACACCTCTTATATTTTTAACTAGCTAAATAAATTGCACTCTACCTTTGATGGAAGATCTTCATTGGGTCCTGAGCACCGGTAGAATGCTATTGCAGCATCATTCTTTAAAAGCTTTTGAAACTGTTTTGAAACTTCACTACAATTAAGATTTTCAGCTCTCTTTTTCCTATGGCCAATAGCTTGTAACCAGGAAGAATTGTGAGCTCTTCAAAACTGTTTAAAAGTGCTGATTATTGTCAGTAGTGAGCTTATTCAAAAAATCTTCTTTCATGTGAAAATAAACTTTGACATGCAGATTAGACTTCATTGTTTCACTATTTTTGCAAACTGAATGCTGAATTTGATACACAATGTTTTCCCCAGGCAAAGAAGTGCATTTAAGGAAGCACTATCTTCTTCACATATATTTGAAGCTTTTAAATGCACACTCCTTTGATTTGCAACAAAAGCAAATTCACTCAAGTATCAATTAGCAGCAATTTAGTCAATGTAAAGATCCAATTTTTCTAACTAGAAGCTTTATTAAGTAGACTGAAGGAAGATGAAAATCTGCACTTTTGCAATGATATAGACAAATTTGGCATCCAAATGCCCAAATGTCAGACAATCAATAAAAAGTATGCAAGAGAAAAAGTTGAGATTTCCACTTCATCTCTGCTCAATCTCATCAAGTATAAGACCTCGATCTACAATAACTGGTTCATCAGCTTGGTTATTCCTCCTGTCTGATCTTTTGGCACACAACCAGGCAACCAATGCAGTCACAAGGGGGCTCAGCAACTCCAAAACCTCAATTGGAATGGAATTCAAAAAGGCATGGATCATATTGGAGCTTTGCTCATTCTGCCTTGAGGCACCCCAATGAAATGCTTGATTTTCCTCTCTTTTCTCATCCAAATGGGAAGATGTAGGCATCAAGGCATGTATTGCCATAGTGTTGGATTTTTGTTGAACACCCTTATGATTGGGACAACTCTGGAAAGAATACAAAGGTCAAAATTGCACAAATATTTTAAGCTATCAAGAATGAGTACCCAGGCTTGTAAAAATCCTGGTCATCCACATTGACAAATCTTTTTCTGAATTTAGATCCTTGTTCTTCTCACTGATGATGTCCTTCATGTCCTGGTAACCAATGATTCCATCTGTGAGATGTTGTACATTGGGATTGAGAATTTCTGCAAAAAAGTATAAAAATGACTTATTCATTTCAGCTTTGGAAATAAAAATACCTTCAACAAGGTCGTGTGCAATATCACAATAGATTGCAATATTGTCACCAATCTCATTGACTTGATCTTGAATCAACATATTGGAGGTGAGCAGCAAGACCCTGTCCTCATCTTCCACTTTTTGATGGGCCCAACTCCAAATTCATTTCCGGAAAGAATATCTTCAAAGATGGCTTTTGTCAGCTCCAGAGGCTCACCCTTGAGGACATATTCGCCATATCTGGCCACTCCTTTCATGAAAGAAGTTAGAAAGTCCTCCAATTTTTGGTCCTCATCAGGGTTGACTCTCCAAGAATCATTGATTTGGACAAGCTCTTCCTTGCCCTCATTGTTGGCTTTTACTAGTATGGTGGTCTTCTTTGTTCTTTCATACTTATTCATGCACCTAAGCATGCGATTCCTCAATGATTTAAGCCTATTCACAGCTTTTTCTAATCCAAGCATCAGAGCTGGCAATGGCAGCCCTCCATTCAGATCTTGGGTCAAGATCCTCCAGGTTAGGATTGGTAGGGATGTAGAAAGTCCCATTCAGCAGTGTCTCTAGCCTCCAGGTGATCTCTCCTAGTTGGTCACTAAACTTGTCTTCGATCATTGTGAGGTTCAGGCTCACATTGATTGGCACAAAATTGTCCTTTAAAGAAATAATTGTTTAAAAATTGCATTCTGTAAAAATAAACATATTCAACTCACATCACTATCACAATGAGCAATGACCCACAATGAGGCAAGCAAGAACAATTGAAGCATGATGTCCAAGAGTGGTGATTAATCTCTTGTCGTATGGAAGCTTTTGCTAACTCAATTAATGGCTGGCTGGTAGCTTTCAACTGAGAAATTGGAGTGAGCGTCCCTTGCATGTGCACGCACGCACATGTAGCTCTCGGAGCAGAGCTACCCATGCCTTCTTGCCTTGGCTTGACTTGATTTTTATTCTTCTGATTTTTAGACAGCAGTATCACAACAATATCTACCGACTTTTTGAAGAAATACTTGGGAGTTGAGTTCAAAATCATTTTTTGTTTTGATGAGTCGAGCCAATTTTTAGGGCGAATGATTATTATTATTGGTTACTTTTTTTACCAATGAGTAGCATCAGGACTATTAACAACTTGATATCAAGTGTTTCGTGTTTAATATAGATTTACAACCATTCTATTTTGTCGTCATGGAGTAATCCTTTAAAATAATTGATTACACTTATTTGCTTGGGTCTTTTTTTCGAACTTCTTCTCGAGTTGCAAAAACGCGTTAACTCAGGTTTTTTCTCTAGTAGCGTCAGCTCAAAATCACAAATGTTGCCCATAAAGGCCGCTGGGATTGCCCTACATCAATGTTATTGTTATGATACTATTGTGAATTATTTTCTGTCAAATTGCCGCGCATTAATTATCTAATGCTTGCCCAGTGTGACGTCATTCTCATTCTGTTAGTAAGCTGAAACCATATCATAACAGCTGTGGATAACATAAGTGGAAACTGGGCAAGAAAACCGCGCCTCAGAGTGACTCCCGCACCTGGCGGTCTCTACTGCAACTGGCAATGTCTCCCGCACCCGGCAGCGTCTTTAACTTCAAATGAAGCTGCTCAAGACCAAGAAGGTAATTTGAAGCTCCCGCCCCCGGCAGCGTCTCCCACCCCCGGCAGCGTCTCCCGCCCTGGCAGCGTCTCCCGCCCCCGGCAGTGTCTTCTACACCCAACAGAGGCTCCCGCCCCCGGTAGCGTCTCCCGCACCTGGCAGCGTATCCCGTGCAGCCTTGGATTCGGCCCTCAATACTGCCTCAATGTGGATTTCTAAAAACATTAGATTTGGCCGTCAAAACAGCCTCAGATTCGGCCCTCAAAACAGCCTCAGATTCAGTCATCAAAACAGCCTCAGATTCGGCCCTCAAAACAGCCTCAGATTCAGTCGTCAAAACAGCCTCAGATTCAGTCATCAAAACAGCCTCAGATTCGGCCTGTAAAACGGCCTTGGATTCGGTCATCAAAATCACCTCGGAATTTGGCCCTCAATGTGGCTTTCTTGAATTGCTTAAACCTGTGGATTTGATCGTTCCAATAGTCTCAATTTTGGAACTGCCAGAAGCCAAGGATTCAGTCTTTGGATCACTTCAGACTCCCAGAAATACTGACTTGGCTCCTCGACTCCTCGAAGTCCCAGCTGCCTTTTGTCTAATCTTGCAAGTATGGATGAATTCCATAAGCTGTAGTCCATTATGACTCTGAAAATAAAAATAATAATTTAAATCACTGCTTTGTCACAATTATCTTCATCATTCAGTGTATGAAACTTTTCAATTTAGGTAGGTCCTTTTTGGTTTTTATGATGAGAATTTGCATTTTATGTTTGCCAAAGAAGGGGTGGATAAGAAATGTGAATTAATAATTTTGATGTTTGATTATTTGAAGAAGAGAAGATGATTTTGTTGTCTTATTCTTTGATGAAGCAATGTGAATTTTGATGTCCTATGGATTGATGAAGTATTGTGTCCAAATATGAATAAATGTTTAATTTTAAGGTCCAAATGAAGAAGATGAGCTAGGCAGGAAAGTTAGCTCAGTGGCATTCAAGGCTGGTCCCTCTTTGTTTTTGGTGCACCTAAGGATTAGGAATAAAATAAATCATCGCAATCATTTCAGCAGGTGAACTAGGCCTTACTTACCTTTTTTTTAAATAGGCTAGGGCACAACAGCCAGCTGCGGCAGCAAGGCAGATAAGTGACATCCAAAAATGTGGGCATTACTGGAGCCTTCACGTTGGCAAGGATCATAGTTGCACCTAGAAAGTATAAATGATGGGTTGAATGAATTTAGAGTTTCAGTGAGCCAAAAGTATTGAATTTGAGCTAGTTCCATGCAGAGGGAAATTTTTCTCAGTAAGTTTTAGTTTCACAATCTACTCTGAGAATTCCAAGTTATAGAGAAATCACCTACCGATCAATTTTGCAGGTGTCATATTTAAAAATATTCGCATGCAAAGAGCTCATGGCCACACCAGCTTTAGTCAACTTTCCATTTTCACACTGAAATTAAAATGCTGCTTTTAAAAATATCAAAATGTCATAGCAGTGCACAAAAAATAAGAGCAAGTCCACCATGTTCTTCATAATTAATTGCAAGCCTTAATTGTGCTATCACTCTCCAATTGCGAAATACTTGGCTTGAGCTTAGATTAATGCTACAAAGTTGGCTCAGATGGCGCTAGTTGCATTCTGAAATAACTCTGTTTGTGGGCTTTTTTCGGAATCAAACGGCCCATTGAGGAATCTGTCATCCTGTAGCACACACAATGTGCGACGTTGAAACGCCAGCCTGCATTGATGAAATCACGCACCCGCTTTTATTCACACCCAAATTATGACGTCATTTTGATCTGAAGTGCCCTCTGTGTACGAGTGCAGCGCCATCTAGATATGACTTGGCATTAATCAAAGCTTCAGGCAAGCTTTTCCCAATTAGCTGCTCCACTTAAAATAATTTGCCTCTTCAGTCAATACTTACTTTAAAGTAGCACAACCCATCAATAGTAGTGGTTTCTGTCAAAACTGGACCCTTCTTCTCAACACAGACCAGAGAATTGACCATGGAAATGGCAAAAAAAAGGACAATAAATTGTCTAAAAATTGGCATTTTCAGAGTAGATAAAGGAGTCGCTTTGTAGGAGTTTTAACACACAACAGTTTGACAAGATTAATAATGGCAGTTTAATTTTATGCTACTAAAATAATTGCATTACCTTGAAGGCCTTGGAAACGTCAGAAATTACTGCTTAAGACAAGTACTTGGCCAAGACAAGTAAGAAAAGAGAATATGTATAAAAATATATGATTAACACAACCTATTTATTAGTATAATTTAATTTTGGAGCATTTCAATTTTTGATGTCCAATTATAAAGAAATGGTGAATGTTAAGGTCCAAAAGAAAATGAGCATGGCAGAGAAGTCAACTCAGTATATACATTTCCTCCAGAACTAGTCCAAGGGTTGGCAGCCACTCCCCGGGCACGCCCTTCTTTACTATCGAGAGTCTTTCGTTTCCACTGTACTCCATAGTACAGGCAGCCGAGGTGAGGGGTGCTTGTGGGGCCGTAGGCGTGGCCCATCAAATATCCTTGGCCTCCACAATGTTGGCTGAGGTCTGGTGAACTAGTCCAAGGGTTTGCAGTCACTCCCCCGACACACCCTCTTTTACTATCGAGGGTCTTTCGTTTCCACTGTACTCCATTGAGCAGGCAGCGCCGAGTTGAGGTATGCCAGTGAAGCCGAGGGCGTGGCCAATAAAATATCCTTGGCCTCCACAATGTTGGCTGATGACTGGGGATCATGTCCAAGGGTTGGCGGCCACTCCCCGGACCCGCCCTCTTTTACTATCGAGGGTCTTTCGTTTCCACTGTACTCCATTGAGCAGGCAGCGCCGACTTGAGGTATGCCAGTGAAGCCGAGGGCGTGGCCCATAAAATATCCTTGGCCTCCACAATGTTGGCTGATGACTGGGGATCATGTCCAAGGGTTGGCGGCCACTCCCCGGACCCGCCCTCTTTTACTATCGAGGGTCTTTTGTTTCCACTGTACTCCATTGAGCAGGCAGCGCCGAGTTGAGGTATGCCAGTGAAGCCGAGGGCGTGGCCCATAAAATATCCTTGGCCTCCACAATGTTGGCTGATGACTGGGGATCATGTCCAAGGGTTGGCGGCCACTCCCCGGACCCGCCCTCTTTTACTATCGAGGGTCTTTCGTTTCCACTGTACTCCATTGAGCAGGCAGCGCCGAGTTGAGGTATGCCAGTGAAGCCGAGGGCGTGGCCCATAAAATATCCTTGGCCTCCACAATGTTGGCTGATGACTGGGGATCATGTCCAAGGGTTGGCGGCCACTCCCCGGACCCGCCCTCATTTACTATCGAGGGTCTTTCGTTTCCACTGTACTCCATTGAGCAGGCAGCGCCGAGTTGAGGTATGCCAGTGAAGCCGAGGGCGTGGCCCATAAAATATCCTTGGCCTCCACAATGTTGGCTGATGACTGGGGATCATGTCCAAGGGTTGGCGGCCACTCCCCGGACCCGCCCTCTTTTACTATCGAGGGTCTTTCGTTTCCACTGTACTCCATTGAGCAGGCAGCGCCGAGTTGAGGTATGCCAGTGAAGCCGAGGGCGTGGCCCATAAAATATCCTTGGCCTCCACAATGTTGGCTGATGACTGGGGATCATGTCCAAGGGTTGGCGGCCACTCCCCGGACCCGCCCTCTTTTACTATCGAGGGTCTTTCGTTTCCACTGTACTCCATTGAGCAGGCAGCGCCGAGTTGAGGTATGCCAGTGAAGCCGAGGGCGTGGCCCATAAAATATCCTTGGCCTCCACAATGTTGGCTGATGACTGGGGATCATGTCCAAGGGTTGGCGGCCACTCCCCGGACCCGCCCTCTTTTACTATCGAGGGTCTTTCGTTTCCACTGTACTCCATTGAGCAGGCAGCACCGAGTTGAGGTATGCCAGTGAAGCCGAGGGCGTGGCCCATAAAATATCCTTGGCCTCCACAATGTTGGCTGATGACTGGGGATCATGTCCAAGGGTCTTCGGCCATGCCCGGCCACGCCCACAATTTAACTTAACTGAGCGAAAATATCCTTTTTTTAATATATCCAAAAAAAAGAATTAAGAATAACTTACTTTGTGTCTTAATTGGCATTTATCATTTGGGCTTGTTATTTTGACAATTTGGGCCTTTATTCAAAGGAATAGTGGCCTCTTTTTCACGGGAATTCTGCGCGTTTCCCCGGCAATGCTTGGTTCCTTTCTCCGACAGTTTGGCCCGGTTTTTCTTCAAAATCGGCTTTTTTAAATGGGCTTGTAATGATGGCCAGAGAGTCTCGGGAAATTCGGCCCTGTTTCCTGTTCAAATTCGGCCTTTTTTTCCAGTAATTATCTCCAAAAAGTCTTAGCCTTTAAGCCTGCAATTCAGCGCACATTACAGTTGTTGTTGTTTGTTTTTCCAGCTTTCATGACGTCACACTTATCGAGATGCGAGCGCTACGCAATTAACGCGCGGCAATTTGACGGAAAAATTAAAACTTCATGATTAAAAAAATCGCGAAATGGCGGATGGCAAGGGGATGGAAATCCTCGAATTTGGGGCACTTCCCGGCCACGCAGAGAAAAAATCCAAGGTGTTTTGGCGGTCCCATGGGGCCCCTGAAGGGCTGAGCAAAAAAAATCGGGTAGCCCTATAGTCAAAAAAAGCAACGTCTCACTCATGCACACTACTAGTGACAACTTTGCCAGCCCCTTTGTTTTAAAATCGAAAAAAGAAAGTAAACTTAACCTTTGACTGACCTATATGCATCTTGATACTCAGAATAGATCAAAATTCTATTGGTTGGTAACTTATCCATGAGTTGATGTCTTTCACGAAGAAACTGGGCACACCATGTGGTTTTGCCAGCGCCAGAACATCCTACAAGTAGAGCTGGAAAAGTAATTTGTTGTTAAAATTGAATCCGGATTTGAAAAAGTATGCAAAACCAACCACTAAATGGATGTTTGAATCTTAAGTCGTACATTTTTTCTGCTAGACTCGATGAATTTGCACCTTAGTATCATCCTTAGGTGAGTGACAATAAGACATGAATAGGATTGCTAACATGGCTAGCATTAATGTATCAAATGATAATGAATCTGTTGAGGATAACACAGCTGGTTCTACTTCAAACTTTGAAACAGTCACTAGATACTGGCGTCAACAATGGAAACTCATGCTGCTGATTTGCATGCTTATGCTAACCATTACAGACTTGCTGTCCGGATTAGGAATTACGAAGCTAGATAGCAATATGGTTATGGAAATTACAGAAAAGGCCATCAATCGTTCACAAATTTTCAAAACAAAAGCAATATAAGGTGAGTTTATTATCATTTTGTTATCAGCGTATTAAATATGCATTATATTCGTGAAATGTTCCAGATCCGTGGAAAAACCTAAATTTTTAAGCTCCTCATCCATGTTCATTTTGTCGATAATTGCATCTTCAATTGATAACACAGGTCTAATAAAGCCCTCGTTAAAGTCTACTTTTGCTAAATGATAGCTCTCATCATTCATGCATATTTTCAAACGCCTTCTTGCTGTTAAGGGATACCTAAAAAAAATTTGAATGCCCTTGTGCACATCTTTGTCTCGTGCTTTAGACATGCGTAAATTGTTGGAAATGCACGCCCATTTCTGAACAATCATGTTGTCAGCAGCATGTTTTGGAATTGTCAAGTATGTAGTCCAGTTCTTCTCATCTCCAATTTCCGCTCGCAGATTGGTATTCAAAAGCAAATATTCTCCAGGCCTCATCAACAGAGGTTGTTGAATGGAAAATAAAATTTGGTTGAGCTCATAATTTACTTAATGGAGAAAAAAGGCAATTAAAAATCAAATGTCTACATTATTGAAAAAAATATATTTACCTCGCATAATAAGTTTGCAAGAATTGAGCAGTTTTTTTGTCCTTTTTGAAATGTAAAACTCTAGGCTCGCTGAGACATCTTCGAATCAAAATCTTAGTTTCCGGATAATGTTCTATGAAATTGAAGATCTGCTCCATTCTAAATCGGTGAAACAACTGAGGTAAACCCCTAACGACATTTGACATCTTACCGCACATTTGGTGCACACTCGTTAAATTTTTCTATCTACAATTTGTCACTTTTCCATTAATCAAGCTCAAATACTGGAGCGGGAACATCAATATTTTATTTCTTGATTAAGTGCAAAAATATATACATAAAATAGAAATATACAATTTTGTTAGTGAAAGGAAAATTGGTTTTTTATTGGTTAGTGTACATTTTTTCAAATCATTAGTACAAGCCATATTTCTATCCTCGAATTTTAAATGTTACAAAAATAGATAATGTATTATACGAATAATTTTTTTGAATTTTTTAAATTAATCGAAAAGATTTCGGAATGATTTAAAGCATTGGAGAAGTTTTCATTAGAAGGAAAGCTGAGAAAGTGCAACCTGATGGAATGTTGCTGTTCTGCAAGGTGACATCGATATGAGAAACATTAGCATTGACAGGTTGCTCATTTGGTTCATATCTCGCAGGTTCAGCACTACGAATTACCGATGATTCAACATTCTCTTGATTGCTTTCGTCTTCTTCCATCAACTCATAAAAAATTCTTTCTCGTTTTCGCTGACGATAATCAAGCATCATATCTTTTCGCAAGTTGCACTTTTTCCAATCCATGTTTTGTTTTTCAAGAATCTGTTTTGATGACTTGGAATATGAAAACAATACTCAAATAAAAGTCGGATCAAATCATTCATCATTGCTATGAAATACCGTGTTATTGTCATATAAAGAATATAATTTTACTTACAGTCTACACTGTAAATTGTAAAGTTATTTATTAAAAATTATGAATGTAATATTGATAATCTAATAGTGATATATATTTTAAATGCACATATTTTACGAAAAAAATAAATTTTCAGAGTCATAAAAATAATTCACCGATAGTGTGAACAGAGAACAATTAGCAGTGCTCAACTTTAAGGCATGCGCTAAAAATACGAGTCTGTACACCTTCCGGTGACATCACGCGCGCTCATTCCAGTGTGCGCATACTATCCGAGCCGGTACGTTAACGAGCACTCCTTCTCAGCCAATTGCTGGCCGCCAAAAGTCCGAGCCAGTACTACTTCCGCTGACTCTACTTGTGCTGCATAGCTTTACCGGGTTAGCGCACGCATACAACAAATGCAGAAAACAACTCAGCTATTGCTGAGTAAAAACTGAGCGCGGGAAATATTTTGGCGCACTAACGGACAATGGACGGTAAAAAAAGGACGCTCAAGGAATTGCACGAGGAAAGACGCAAGAAATATCGCGAGGACTTCGGATTATCGCCGCCAACTCCAACTGGATCGCCGAGGAAAGGCTCGACCATGGACCGGGAAAAAAATTTCCACTAAGCATCGGCGTAGAAATCCCGGATTCCGATCAGTTCGTGAAGTCAAGCATGAAAGTCACTACGTTGAGGAGGAAGGTTCAATCTGATAACGAGAACCAGTTGAGTGTTGATCTTACAGAAGATCCTGAAGACCTATTGTCGAATGGCCGAAAGGGAGCAGGTGTCCAAATAACTAGCCTGGAGGATGCAACTAAAATTATTGCTGCTGTTTGCCTAGCTTTGGATAAAAATCTGGAAATGGTCAGCTTCACTCCAATTGACGGTCTAGTAAAAGTAAAAATTAAGTATTTATAAATGTAAATACAATGTTAGTACTGACTTTTTTATTATATAGCCCCAAAAAAAATATTTAGAAGAACTCGCTAAGTGTGATGACATATCTGAAGCGATTAGGGAATGGCGCAGTCAGGATGCGATACGTAGTGTCATTACTCCAGCAAAAGATTCTGGATCTGAAGATAACTTTGTCAGTGAAGAAGAAGAGGCAAGGAAGAGGAAAAGGAGAATTTTGGAAGAGAAAAGAATGGAGGAGCGAGAAAAGAGAATGGATGAAAAACAAAAGAAACAAGAAGAAGAGGAACATTTGAACAAAAGTTCAAATCGGACATCCGCAAGAGCGCAAAAATTGGCATTGTGAATGTCTTCACCAAAGATCACGAGCTTCTTCTCTCAACAAGTGCCAAATGAGAAGAAAGCAGTAAAAAGTGCTTCATTCACTCAGCCAATGATTGGCAAGATGATGAAGAGGCACCCAGTCTCTCTAACAACTTGCAATCTTGAAGTATGTATATATCGTTTAAGGATGTTTATTTAAATTTAAATTTGCAGTATTCCTTTAATTTGCAGGATGATGAAAACACTGCATCGACACAAGAGAAAATCCTTGCCTCCACTCCTCTTGAAGAACGCCCAACAACCAGCAAACATATGGAGGAGCAGTCATCTGATGAAGACTCAACTTAAGGGAAGCTACAGCTGTCACATTTATACTCATGGTCATAATCTTATTACGATAATAATCAAATAATTATTACTTATGAAATACTGTTTTAATGCTGTAGGCGAGGGTGGTGATAATCAGTAGTTTCTCCGTCGATCACCGATAAAGGACTCGTAGATAATCAGTAGTTTTGTGGCTGAACTACTGAATTGGATACAGAATTCCTGCTGTAGGCGAGGGTGGTGATAATCAGTAGTTTCTTTGTCGATCACCGATAAAGGACCAGTAGATAATCAGTAGTTTGGTGGCTGAACTACTGAATTGGATACAGGATTCCTGCTGTAGGCGAGGGTGGTGATAATAAGTAGTTTCTTCGTCGATCACCGATAAAGGACTCGTAGATAATCAGTAGTTTTGTGGCTGAACTACTGAATTGGATACAGGATTCCTGCTGTAGGCGAGGGTGGTGATAATCAGTAGTTTCTCCGTCGATCACCGATAAAGGACTCGTAGATAATCAGTAGTTTTGTGGCTGAACTACTGAATTGGATACAGGATTCCTGCTGTAGGCGAGGGTGGTGATAATCAGTAGTTTCTTCGTCGATCACCGATAAAGGACTCGTAGATAATCAGTAGTTTTGTGGCTGAACTACTGAATTGGATACAGAATTCCTGCTGTAGGCGAGGGTGGTGATAATCAGTAGTTTCTTTGTCGATCACCGATAAAGGACTAGTAGATAATCAGTAGTTTGGTGGCTGAACTACTGAATTGGATACAGGATTCCTGCTGTAGGCGAGGGTGGTGATAATCAGTAGTTTATAAGTAAATTACTCATTTAATACCGATTAAATACAGGCTTTAATTATGAAGGATACAAAAAAAAAATAAGACTTAAATGAGAGGAAATCCAGTATTTGACTGATTAACGACCGAAAAAAATTTTAAATTCAAAAAGAAATTAATTCATAACTTCCATAAAACACAATTTTTAAAAAAAATTACTACATATTTGGCATCGCTAGATTCCCATGATGGCAATAAAAAGGATTAAAAATGTGTAGCATCAATTTTAAAAATCAGTATTTGAAAAAGCTTATATTTTATGATATCGTTACAAATTTCTCAGTAGTTAACCGGTATACGACCGATATTAGTACTGGTAGTAAATCTGTATTAAATCAGTAGTTTTTTTTGTTTTGTTTGGTTGGGTAGTGCCACATAAAAATTGTGCGCCAATTTGCGATCGAGTACCAGTGCAAATAGCTCGGTTATCTGATGGAAAGAGCTACAAGAGCAATTGTCTGGCCTTATCACAAGGCGTGCACTCTGCGGCCTTGATCACAGCGGCATCTCTATCTGGTACCAGGGACAAAACCCATAGAACCAGATGAGTAACAAAAATAACAAAGTATAATCATAGGTAGATTTTTATGCCAATATTTACCGTGTGTTATCTTCACTTCCTTTGAATCACATAAGCAGTTTCAGAGGTGTATTTTGTGATCATTTTTTCAGGGCAAGTGTCAGCTTTAGTAAACTTATCTTGTCCCATATTATAGCATTGAGAAGGTATTTTGCTCCCAGCACTGTTCCTATTGTATAGATCATATATCATGCACTCCAAAGGTTTTGATGACTATTGGCGCCATCTGGTGAACGTGTCCTAGTCATATACGTTTTCTGATAAAAGACAGAAAACCATCATATCAAGATTACCGCATCAGGCATTTCATTATATGATTTCTTTATTACTTTAGCATTTTGTGTACTGACTGCCAGCTTGCGGACAGTGCAGCTAATTCAGCATTAGTTATCCTTCTCTGTCAAAGCACATGTGTAGCCTAGAAAAACTATGCAACAGCCACTCAGCATTCGCCAGAACTGGTAAAAGAAGCGAAGTTATTTCAATCAGTTCTGTCCCACAGAAGCAAAATTGCGATATTCCTGGCCAGCAATGTACCTATTAGTCAAATTTGAGTTGCTAATAAGGCGGAAACGTTTTTAATTTGGTCACGAGCCCCTTTATTACTAGGGGGCGCCACACCCTTCACGCGATTTCACCCTGGAACAAGCCAAGGTTTTGTAACATAGAACTGGTATTTTTTGTTCCAAAGCCATTTATTATAGCTTCAGGGCATACTGTTCTTATAATTTCCGTGGCTAGCTAGTTTAAGTCTCCAACTTGCTTTAGCAGAGAGTGGAAACCGCTTCAAACTAGATTTGGTAGCGTCTATTTTTTGGACGCCACCAAATTCTTTGTATTATTTCAGTTACAGCGCGCGCTCGCTCTCTGGCTTGCACGTGCTCTGGCTCTGGGTACCCCCCCTACCCAAGAAGCTCAGGTTTCGGGAGGCTAAGAGCTTCCCTAAACTTGTCAGTCAATGGGTAAGTATCCTTTTTTTAGTACGTTTAAAATAATAATAAGTTTTTTTTATTTTAACCTAGTATAAGTGACGGGGCCGGTAGAGGCCCCTGTAAGTTGCTATGTGCAACTGGGAGTGTCCTGCATGAGATACTCCCACACAATATTGTAATAGCTCATGCCAGTTAATGGCTGAGCATGGGCATGAAGAAAGGAGATCTTCCGCCGACTTTTTTTTTGTTTTTAACTTTATCAAACACTATCCTAGTCCCCAAAAGGTTTAGGCGAGCTTAGCACTTTCGTTCGCCTATTTAAGATTTTCATCAAAGAAGTGTCCTCATTGAGCACATCATATCTGAGCTTCAAAATGGCGCACGGACGATTTCTTGTTATTGTAGGTCAGCACCTAGTCCAAGGTGCTGTAGAGTAGCCAAAGTCTTTCATGAGTAGACTCTGGCAAGTCCGGAAGGGACAGTAGTGAATTTGTGCAAGAGAAAATGACAAATTCACGCCTTATTAAGGCAGCAACAGGTATGTGCTGTTGCCTACTAATTTTGTAACTAAGTTACTCCAGCAGCTGGCAGCGCTATAAGAACAAATGCGTGCCACTCTGATCACTTTGATCACTCCCATTTGCAATAAAGGTTATGGTCACTTAACAATTTATCAAAGACAAGGGAGGGTTCAAGAGAACCTACCCTGTCAACACGATATTCATATATTCTTTACATGGGGCATAATAGCCCCAAGTACATTGTCTAATGAAGACATGTTTGCGAAAGTCAGAAACGCACTCGCTCTTCTGTGAGCAGGTGCATTTTTGTATTTGTCTGTGGGGATTGCTATTGCAACGTTGAAATCACTTCTGGGTTTTAACCCAATTCGTGTCTCATGAGGCAGCAATGTCTTATGTGCATTCTCGAAAGAAGACACGTTCCAACAACAGTCAAAGCTAGACTCACAAAATCTGTATGTACCATTAGCTGGGTTATACAGTGTGCAAGATTTCCCTAGCATGCAAACCTCTATTTTATTCGTCCTTTTTAGTCAAGGCCAAATAATGTATGCTTTACATGTACGTGCTACACACACGTAACGTTTATTTTCGTAGAAGGCATGACCATGTCATATATAATACGAGTCACCATCAATTGGCTATTTTATTTAGATGGTTTAATTACCATTATTAAGCCAATTTAATCAAAAATAATACGTCTGTGTTTATGCAGACATGCTGTTATTAACCATTACTTGAATTTTTTGTGAACGAGCTGATAAAGCTCGTGGCGATTCAATCGCAACTTTTTCAGCTCCTGCACAAAACTGTCATTCAAGTGATCCATTCCACCAGCTTCCAAGAATTTGGAATAATCCTGGACCGTAGCAACGTTAGTATCGTTCCTCCAGGCTGGAATTATCTGTTTTAATATATATTTTTCATTAGGTTTCGGGTTGGGATTCCTAAACGAATACTTAAGTCTTGCCAACTCCCGCTCATCTGGAGTCAGTGCAGCATCACGCGGGTGACCCGAATTGTAATAAATAGGTAACTGTCTATTATATTTTCGTGTTACCATTGCCTTATAATCAACTTTAGGTTTGTCTCGTAGCCCTTTGCGGGGGCGTTGGAGAATCTTTATCGGCGGTGCTGCAGCCGCACTGTCCAGCAGAGAACCTTCAGGTGATTCGGATGCATCAGCCTTCCTAAGTGGTGATAGCAACTCTACATTCAGCGTGCCAGAACTAGAAGATCGTTATCATGTTGTAGTGTTTCAGTTTCATATATTTGTTCTATAGTAGGTGCCGAAGGCAATATACTACTCCTGTCTACACTATGTTCATCAGCTTCATCTTGCTTATCCTTTTTAGGGGACATAGAAAGTCTTTTCTTTAGTAGCTGGGAGCCTCGCTTAAAAGCGTCTATGAATCAATTTTTAGTGTCTGGTGAGAACTTTCTGTTCTCAGCCATTACTTTGGACAAAGTATCTTCGAAATCTTCCACAGACTCAAAGGTGTCCAACACATCAGCAATTGTAGGCTGGTACAATGGTTGGCTATCAATATAATCATCATCAATGAATTCACCCACATTTTCTAATGCAGTTGCGAGTGATTCAAGATCAGTGTCAAATTTGTCTCGAGTAATAAAGAGGAAGCCTCGCTTAAAACTTTCGATATGTCAGCTTCTTCCTGTTCTGGGCTTTAAGGACTTGGGCGTGGTGACCTTCGGCCTCTAAACGCATGTGGGACCGGACTGACATAATCCTCTGACTGGTCAGATCCAACAGCATTAGTGGGAGTACTAATTTGGTCTTGACCTTGAGACAGAGAAGTTTTAGGCACTTCGAAGAATACTTTTCCTTTCTCTGCCAAATCTTTAAAAGTGAGTAAGTCCTCCGATTGGAGTGACTTAAGCTCTTTATAAAGATCAGTCTTATATGTTTTGCTGCTGGACTCAATCAACTGATCGATGAGTTTATCAACTTTCTGCTCATCAGGAGAAAGACGCAAACCTTTTTCTATTGAACTCGTATTTGTTTAATTGTCATCAGGCGGCTTGGGTACATAATTATCCCATTGCTGCTTAACAATTTTACGGTTCTCATCTTGGATGCGAGGCACATCCGAAGGCTTGAACAAATCTGTAGCTTTCTTCCGTAAGATTGATCCCGAACGTGACAAGGTTTGGTGATTTCTTACTGTATAAGTTCCTAGTGAAGAAGTAGCAGTAATGAGCTCCTCAGTAGCATTCGAGGCCCATTCACTTTTTGCTTCATCTCGTGCAGCTATACTTTGTGAAACTTGGTTCCGCAAAGCATACTCATTTACCTCATGCTTGTCTTACTCTAGGAATTCAAGCATCTCCTTTCTAGCAAGACGTTGTAACATCTTATCCGGAGTGTAAGGCCTCATGAGCAAATAGGTTATTTTTTCAGGCAGAAACTTATATAGCTCATGAAAACGATATAGTTTGATATGGTCCAAACTTACTTCACGGGTTAGTCCATCATGTAGATATGGCTTTACCGTGACAGTAGAGTGAGAACCCACATCAACCACCTCAAATAAATCCTGCATGAATTTGTAACCATGCTTGTTTATCGGGTGTTTTATGACAAGAACCAATGAGCCAATCTTGCGCTTAAAAGAAGGCCTTTCGGTAGCTTTCATCAGTTCCAATCATCTCTGTTCTTCCTCATCATACTTCCTTATGACATCTTGCCACTCAGCTTTATGTATGATGTCCTCGCTTTCGCTCAAAATCTCAAAGACATCACGGCCAAGGTGATAACCTGGCATTTTGTCAAAAAATAACGAAAATGGGGTAGGTATTATCTTAACCCCATTTGTATCAGTATACGATAAATACGTTAGTGGACGATTGTTTATAGCATATACAGACAATTTAAATACTTCACTCATCGGCCTTTTGTAAGACTTTGAGTTAAGTATTAACGCATTTCTAAATACTCGTACACTGTTTTTTGCATATGCATTCGAGTGCTTATTTGGAGACAGCGTTCTATATTGACTCAGTTCCTGTATTTTATACTTGTCAATCAGGCGCTGGAGAGCATGGTTACTTGTAAGCTGTGCACCATTATCTGCTAATAAGGTTTTTGGTACACCAAACAAGGATGTAACTTCTTCCATAGCGTTAGCCACTTCTCTATAGGTAGAGTTTAGCAGTGGTTATGCTATAATCATTTTAGAGTAAACATCAATAATGACTAAGCATACTTTTGCATCCTTGCCTTTGACCAAAGTTTCGGCAAAGTGAGCAAGATCAATCATGACAAGGTCAAAAGGCCTGTCCGGAATACGGAACCGGCCTTTCCCAAAAAAACGTGAGTTGGCCTGCCTATATAAAGCACAATGCATACACGCACCCACTATAATTCTACTTATTCTTGCAGAATAAGTCGAGAACATAGATTGGGTAAATAAATGCGAGACCACGGTCAACCTGTCAACCTCATCATCATTCTTATGATGGGCATGAAGAATAGTGGAAGTGTCATCATGAACAAACAGCACTCTAACTGATACGATCTTGGGTCGCTGCCTTAGGGGGGTTGCTGACCCGCCCTGTGTGGCTTGGGCGACCGCTGCTCGAGGCCGCCGATCGTGACATGCGTGGGTGTGGCCGACCCGGCAGTTCACTGCACAGGTATTCGAATTGAGTTGGGAGCATGAAAATGAGCGGCGGATCAATCGTGTTGATCGCGTTTGATTTATTAGCATTCGCTATGTGTGTACAGTGACTAGTTATCATATAGTGGCTCGTTGCATCCTTCTGCTGAGTGATGCAATGCCTACTGTATTACACGCTTCCGGTGACCCAGGGGTTGGTGGCCTCCTTCTCAAGGGCGCCCCCGGCCTCGACGCGGAAACGGTCCTGGTGTATGGAACCAGGGGGCACAACATCCGCACTCAGTGTCTCCATGGACGACGCGGTGACGGGATCTGCTGCCCAAGTTGCTCCCGCTCGTGAGCTTTGGTAGCCTCGGCTACCGCAGCCTCAGCGAGGGTGAGGTTGATGTTCGTGGCATGCTTTCAGCCGGATTGCGTGAGTGGTGGTCACAACCACAGCAGCCTCGAGCCTTGGAGGCGAGGTGTAAGGGATGTTCGTGGCATGCTTTCAGCCTGAACGCACCAATATTATTGCTTCCTGTTCCCGATCTTGATCTGGTTGTTGTCGAAAACGACCTCCTTGTATGAACTTTTCCGGGAGTGGAGGCGGGAGCAAAGGCGTCACGTGATTTGCAGTACTCGAAGAGTTGTCCTCAGCACCGCGCCAATTTGTAGGGGTTCAAACACTCTTGAGACCAATGCGCTACGCCATATGAACTTGTAGACCTTACTGCGTATTAGGGAATATATTGTCAAGCTGTTCGCTCGAGCATGGTCGTTTATTTACTGTCCGCATACAATCATAGTAATCGCCCCGGGAGGGAGGTGAGAGCGCAGGCACGCAGGCTCAGGATCCTGCTACAGAATTGATTCATTAAAGGTGTGCATATCAGTAAATGCATATCCATTTATATCAACGAACTGCACCAGTATGTACGTGTCAATATAATCACAGTAACATGTATTCATTACATGTCGCAATGATCTTAAACTAAGGTTTAATTTATGCGCATTACTGGTAGGTTTGTAACCTTGCTTTTTTACAATGTTAGCTTTTCCTATGATGGAATGAGCCTCAATGTATATTGGTTCATCTGATTTGTTACCTATCTGCACTGGGAATATGCCTTTTCTGGACACAGAAGTGACACATCCCTCAGCAGTAGTACTAAGATAATCTTCATCCGGACTAAATTCCAAACACTTGTCATGGAAGCTAGAATAAATATTTCTATATTTTAGTCTTGTTCCTGTTGTATCACGTTGAAGCATACTTCCCTATATTGACTCTCACGTGTATTATAGCTAGTAGATACTCCCTCTTGTTACCCCAGCGCGCGCGTGCATTCATTCTTTCTGTTTTGCTTACAGCTTACACGTAAAATACACTCAGTACACATCTCGTATCAAAGTGGATACGTTCGCCTCGATCTGGTAGAGCTCGGGGTAGGAGGGCGCACGGTTTCCTGGTACAAGACCAGGGATCCCACCGACGTAGCTCGAGTAGTAGTGCCTTAAGTGTCACCCACGAGGTCGGGGTCCACCATGGCGTCGATTCTCAGTCTCTTTGCATAAGAGGCCCTTTCCTGTGAAGAGGGAAGGTTTGAGAAGCAGCCGAAGAAGGTTTGTGAGTGGAACAAGTCCTCCACCCTTGGCAGCATCACGACAACAGTGTGAGAAGCAGCCGAAGAAGGTTTTGTGAGTGGAATTGTGGAATTGCCAGGACTCAATTAAAAGTGCTGGTGAAGAAGAGTGGCATGCTGCAGATCAGAACGTATTTGCAGCACTTCAAAGGCAAGTGAAAGCCTTAGAAGAAGCCAAAGAAGAAGCGGAGGGCCCCGAAGATACGCTTTTGGCAGCCACAAATAGTGACGAGGACACATTTGACACAAGTGTGGTCAGAGCAAATTTAGCGATGACCGAGAAGGAGATTCCAACTGACTTGCAATTGGCAATCAGAAAGCTTTCCGAAGCCAGAGGTACAAGAGCACTCGAGGACCTCACCAAACAAATACATAGTCTCAATGGACACAAGAGTTGGTTGTCCAGGCACATGAATGCCGGAGAGAAGCTATGCGAGGCCCTGGAAAGGCAGAAGGATATTTCAGTTTCAGAAGCAAAAGAGCTCCAGAAGCTGAAACAAAAGTTGGTCGACCAGGAGAATAGCATCATGCAGATTTTAAATAACCTGCCGGACGAGACCCGAGTCACACAAGCTGACAAGGTCAAGGAGATGTTCGAGAGAAAGGATGCCCTGGAATTAAAAGCACTGGCAATCACAGGCCAGTACGAAAAGGCCAATCCAACTGCAATATCGGCATCAAGTGCCCCGGCATCAGAGGACAGAAAAATTGTCAAGCCGGATGCAAATTTGAAGCCAAAAACGCTGAAGACTGGTGCAACATCTATTGAGCTGCAGGTTATCTTGAGGACTTGGAAGACTTATGTACAAGAGTCAGAGATCCAGAAGAAGTCCATCGATGCCCAGCACACTTACAGTCTGGTAAGATTTCAGCAAAGTTGAGTGCGGAATCACCCCTATTCATACAAGATGAAAATGCGGGCACTCCTTGGATCCTTTCAATGGAGAGGATCGTAGTAAATGAGTTCCAGCTGGCGTTTCCATTGTCTAAGAGAAGACTGGAGTGCTTTTGTCACAAAAGTACAAACCCAAGCGAGCTGCATGGAACGAGTTGGGCTGCATTTGAGCTGAAATGCAAAGCAGCCGAGTTTGAGAGCATGGACATAGAGACGGTAATGAAGTACCTCTATATGAGCTCTCTAGCTAATAAAGCCTTACAGAAAGAGCTTATCAAGGCCAACAACTTAGCTGGCGGCAAAGCAACGATGGAAGAGCTCAAATCGGCTGGCAATATGTATGATGTTAATACAGCCACCGAAGAGGGTTACGAGAACCCTACCGTGAAGAAGGCTGGGCCTACTGCTTATCGCAAGAAAAAGGCCATGGGCTCGAATGCTGGGGCTGAGGCCGCAGGTTCAAGCCAGAAGAAGAAGCATGGAGGTTGCTTTGAATGCGGAAGTAAAGAGCACCTCCGACCAAATTGTCCGAAGGCACCAACCTGTCAATTTTGCAAGAAGAAGGGTCATGGGGCGGACAAATGCTTCAAGAAGAAAGGCAAGGGCGAGGGTGGCGAGAAGAAGCCGAACGGGAACCCGACGAAAGCCATTAAAAAATTCACAGTTAAGTTGCCTTTGAGTTTTGATTTTTCTAGCACATTGGAGTGTAAAAACGCTATTGCTTGCAATGAGGCAATACGCATTATGAAAAAATCAAAAGATAGATACTCTCTGCCGTTCATTTTTCAGAGTCGCATCAAGAGGATGGAGGAAGATGACGGAGGGGCAGGGGTTATCAAGATGGCGAAGACCAAGAGCAGAAAAAAGAAGGAGATGCAGCAGAAGATCTCCAAGGCAGTGAGCGGGCTGCGGCCCTCATGCCTACCCAATGCTACCAGGGCACAGTGGGCCACGGAGACCCTTATTTCTCCATTTCAGCCAAATTATGAAATCCAGTTTCAGACACTTTTATATCTTAAAATAGTTTGAATGGGTTCTTGGTGATCAGAAATGACCATTTAAAAGGCTCTAAATTCAATTCGATTTATGAATTGGTGATCATTTTTGAGAAGCATCCCAAATTTGCCAAAAAAGTCAAAGCAAAAAGAAATGTCAAAAAGTGGCTACAAGTGGCTACTGTTCCCTTAGAACTTCAATTTTTTTGTTGTTGAAGCCTTAAATTAGAGTTAGTTTAAGTATTTTAGGCCTCAAGAGAACAGGATTTAATTAAAAATAAGGGTCAAAATTGACCCTAAAAGATGACTCTTCTATTTGCATGTAAAACTAAACTAAATATTAGCAGAACTTTTTAAGTCCATGGTTGTCCAGCCCATAACACTGTCAAATCAGAGGAAAAATAATATAAAAAGGGTTGGATATCAAAAAAAGTGCGTGCATTTGCGTAAGACTTTGCTAGAAAGAGTCAAAAGTTCCAGTTTTACAGTAATATTTGGAGCTTCGTTAATGCGCTGCCGATTTGACGAAAAATCATAAATGGAGGAAAATACTTCTACGGGACCCACTGTGCAGGGTCACATCATCAAGGCCAACTCCCAAGGCCAAACTATTATTTTGCCCTGAGATAGGGTCTTCTTTCTCTACGTATTGCCTGCCAGATACTGAAGCAACCATTACTGTGGTTGATGAGAAAGTTGCAGCGGACATGGGGATGCCAATATATCCCAATCCGGAGACCGTCAGGAGCGTTGATGGCACCAAAGTGAAGACAAGCCGAACATGTGAGATTGCAATATCACGTGGCATGAAAGTGGTCGTAGTAACCAATGCAGTGGTTGCTTCACTTAGTGATGATGAAGAGGTGATTGTCGACTGGCAGACACTGGAGATTTTAGACGTGGTTGGCCTAAATATTAGCTCCACGGCAATTGCAGCAACAACTATGGATATGACTCTGGAGAGCTTGAAGCTCAAGTATGCAGAGGTCTTTGCAGACAAGCTTGACAAAACCAGGTTTATGAAGGGTGAACCCATGAAGATCCACCTAGTGGATGGGGACATAAAACCTATGAGGATCTCTTCAACCAATGCCATACCGGTGCATCTCAAAGCAGCGGCAGATAAGTGCATTAAGGATTTGGAGGATGCCGACATTGTCAAGAAGCTGAAGCCAGGGGAGATGACAGATTGGACCTCTAGAGGTTTCTTTGTCATCAAGTCTGATGGGAAATCAGTCCGGTTGGTTACGGACTTTGTTCAGCTGAACAAGTACTTGAAGAGACCAACCCACCCCTTTACGTCTGCATTCCATTTGTTGAAGAGCATCCCTGCAAAGGCTCAGTGGTTTGTGGTCGGAGACTGTGCGCAGGGATACCACCAGATCAAGTTGGAAGAAAAGTCATCCTACTTGACTACATTTTTGCTACCACAGGGAAGATTCCGTTATGTGAGAGCTCCCATGGGGCTCACATCTTCTAGTGATGAGTGGTGCTGCAGGAGTGACTGGCCTGAACGGAAAGGGAGTCAAATTGGTCGATGATGTCCTCATCTGGGGGGAAACAGAGCAGGAAGCCCTGCACAATCTGGATGTCCTCCTCAGCAACTGCAAAACCTATGGTGTCAGCTTATCACCCAAAAAGCTGCACATGGGTGAACGTGTCCAGTTTGCTGGATTCATGGTCAGCAAGAATGGTGTAGAACCACATGATGACAACTTGAAAGCAATCAGGGAGTACCCAAGGCCAGCCAACCAGTCGGATGTGCGAAGCTTTTTGGGATTGGCTCAAACTTTAGGAAGTTTCTTGCCTGATTTGGCCCACATGTCAGCTTCATTGAGGGAGCTAACCAAGGCCAAAGTTCAGTTTCAGTGGTTACCAAGACACGAAGAAGACTTCAACCAGCTGAAGAAGATCCTGACCGGACCTTTGTTGGTGAAGCATTTCGATGTCAACAAGACCACAGTGTTGACAACGGATGCCAGCAGGTTATATGGCATCGGCTACATTCTAACTCAGTATGACCCAAAAGACCCGGACAGGAGCTATCTGATTACCTGTGGGTCCAAGGTCAACTCCTCTGCTGAGAAGAATTATGCAACTATTGAGCTGGAGTTGCTGGGAATAGTCTATGGATGTGAGAAGAGCTCACATTTTCTGCATGGCTGCCCAAAATTTTTGGTGAAGACTGACCACAAGCCTTTACTTGGTATTATGAAGAAGGACATGGCAGAGATCACAAACTCCAGGCTCCTGAGGCTTAGGGAGAGGCTACTACCGTTCAACTTCGATTTGGTCTACCTTGAGGGGAAGTTAAACTTCATTGCAGATGCCTTGTCAAGACATCCCATTAACTTCTCAGATGACCACCCAGACGCTGAAGAAACAGAAACTTTGAAGAACTCAAAGATCAGTGTAATTTCAGCACTCTCTGTCTCAGCACAAGAAGATCCGGCATTCCAAGAAATCCATGATGCAGCAAAAGCTGACAAGGAGTATCAGGATCTAGTTGAGGCCATCCAGGAAGACCTTAATCATCATAAGAAGAAGGGTGTGGCCATTCATGCATTAAAGCTGGTGCCCCAAAACCTTTGGGGGCAGCTTTCGGTCCAAGATGGAATGGTTGTCATTGATGGGAAATGTGTCTTCGTACCAAAAGAAGCACGATCATTCATCTTGAGGACTCTTCATATTGCGCATCCTGGGCAAACGAAGAGCCTGGCTACGGCCAGACAATTCTACTATTGGAGTGGTATGACTAAGGATATCAGACAATCAGTAGAAGAGTGCGAAATGTGCCAAAAGTACATGGCCTCTTTACCGCATGATGAAGAAGGCGAGAACATGGTACCAACAGCCCCAATGCAGAGTATTGCAATGGATTTGGGCCATCATGAAGGGGCAGACTATTTAATAGTTGTGGACACCTTCAGTGGTTGGCCTTGGATTTTCAAGATGGTAAGATACACTAGTGAGGAAATCATCAAGAAGTTGACGAAGAGATCCGACAATGCTGGATGCTTCACCTCTCATGAAATGCGTGAGTTTTGTAAAGAGCATGGCATAATTGCCACCACCAGCAGCCCTTATCACCACGAGTCCAATGGGACCGCGGAAGCTAGTGTGAAAAACATGAAAAGGCTGGTTATGAAAATCAAGACCCTAAGGGAGATGAATGCCGCTGTGCTGGAATTTCAAAATCTGGCACGAGCAGACGGCAAATCCCCCGTGAAGATGTTTTTGGGCCGTCATTTAAGGACGAAATTACCAATCTTGCATTAGATGACAAAGCTTGAGATGCCAGAACCCAGAGCTGAAAAGCAATTGCCAAACGAGATCATTCCAGATTTCAAGGTGGGGGAAAAAGTGTGCATGCAAAATGCACTTACTAAGCTATGGGAGGAGTTTGGAGTCATCCTCGAAGTTCGGCATTCCGGTAGAAGCTACGTCATCAAAAAAGATGATGGCGTGATCAGTGTGAGGAATAAGCGCTTCTTACGCAAGCACAAGACGGCTGACCTCGATGCAAATGCATCGTTATGACTAGTAAGTAAAGCACCTCACTCAACGCCCAGCATCAAAAAAAATTGTCCCCCTGTAAATTGCACCTGGTCGGAGCCCCACAAAACAAATCCGCAAACCATACCGATTTGATCCTAATTTAGTACGTATTTTTGATCGGTATTCTTGCTACAAGAATATACCTAAAAGCGTAACGCAACCGTTTCATAAAATTTTTGCGAAATCCTGATCTCTAAAACTTATCGCTTTCAACTTGATTTCATTTTTATTTTATCCTATGGTATGCGTGTGTGAAAATAATACATGAATTTTTTTGTTTCATAAGTTATTATAGATAGTATTTATAATTTAATTTATAAATTAATAGTATTGAATCTGTTTTAAAAGTGTTTTCATCTATTAAAAGACTTATTTAAAAATAATTTTTTTTTGACAAATTTCGAATCTGCTATGCCTATTTTATAGGTATTTATTGTCAATTTTTCTTGTTTTATAGGTATGTACTATACTTTTTAAAAAATTAACAAGTAAATTAAATCAAATTGAAACAAAATAAATCTAGACATAGTTGACATTTCCATGTACTTTTTTAAGGTGTTACATACATTAAAGGGGGATATAAGACCGATTTTAATTCACAACTAAATAACAAGATACAATTCATACAATTCCTGAAAAACAACTATGTTACAAAATGTTTTGAATTTTAATGTGAGCCTGAAATTTGTAGGCTCTCTCCACACTAAAGACCCATTTTATATGTAAGTCTTTAGACATAGAAAGTTCTGATTTGGAAAAAATAGAGTGGACTTAAGTGATTGTGGTACATGTAAAAAAATATTGAAATATTCTAAAAATCTCAGTTTTTGTATAAAAACTGAGGTTCATGATACTTACTAACTCACTTTTCATGTTGTTCCAAACGACATCTATTAATGAGGATTTTTGAAATCTTAAAACCATTCAAAGTTATTGATTAGAACAATTTCACAAATTATTGAATTGCAAGCAGAGCCATCTCTGAACAGTTTACTAAGTTCAATTTAAGAAAACAGATAAAATACAGACTTATTAAGTCTGAGAAATATACCTTAACACCGGACTTAGTATATGTGCAGATAGCAGTGCCAAATAGCAGCACATGGTTCTTGGAGGGTAGTCATAACTGTAGATAGTGTCGATTAAGAAGATGGATTTTTTGGAGTAACGAAATGAAGTCAATCTACATTTAGTACTAACCTATTAAATTACGAGAGTGGGCATTTAACAGGGATAAAATATACAAAAAATAATTAATGAAATAATTTTGAAGTTGTCTTTGAATTCATACTTATAAAAGTAAACTATTTGGCATTAGTATTCATTTCATTTAAACAATTATCATTAGCATGGAAGCATATGAGTTGGGATAAAAATAAGTATAAATTTTGTTACGATTAAATAACTAAAATATGCAATAAATATACTAAAAATAGGAACATTGATTTTTAGATTTATCAAAATTTTTTTTTGATAAATGACTTCATTATATGCTATAAAAGTCATATCAATTAGAAAATTAAAGATTAATGAAAATATGTTTAAGACTTCTAGTTCGTCGATTTGTCGCCATTTCGAATATTTTAAAATTGAATATCTCAAAGACTAATTATGATAGAGTGAAAAAAAAAAACTTGTGAGTACTCTATGGACATAGATGAATTGATGTGTGTCAAAATTAATCAGTTTGGACATGGTTGATTTTCAAACTGGCTTTACAACACACTTACTACATACTTTTTGTTTTGTGGGGAGGTTATTATGGGTTCAGGTCAAAGTACAACCAACAGCGCTGACAAAGCGAAGACTCAGGTTGTCGATGAGACCAGCCACACTGGTATTAGACTTGCGGATATTTATATTATGGTCCCGCAAGGCTCCAGTGAAGAGGACAAGTCAGCTGCCGAGGCAACTGGCAGAGATGTCACGCATTGGATCTTCTATGGAGTGGCCTTTTGCGCTTTGATGGCTTTGCTATGGATCGGGCTCCGGCTCAGGAAATGGCGGAAGAAGGCCAGCGCGAGGAAAAGAGCCAGAGACTCACTATTGATCATGCACTCTCAAGCAGCTGCAAATGTGCAGCCACAGGTCTACCCCCAACAAGCCCCTGCCCCATATGGCTGTCCAGGCTATGTGTCACCCTATGTCACGCCCTTCGCCTCGACAATGTCCATCGCCCCGACCCCTCATCCGATGGTTTACCAACTGTTTCCAGGAGTTGTACAGAGCTTGCCAAACATGGCTTATGGAGCCTCCCCGCTGGGAAGTTCACCAACGGTTTCGCATCCTGACTCACCCCCCTTGCCGGAGGAGGAGCAGAGACGGCGAAATTGTCTCTTTGCCATCTCTTACAACAATATCTAAAGTGTTTTTCTCTTTGTTGCAGGCATGTCAAAAGGCCAAACTAACCCTCTCCCCGCACCAGCGCCACTCGATGTAGCCACCCTTGATGAGTTGGACGATGTAGCCAAGCTCAAAGCCGAATTGGCGAAGGTCAAAGATGAAATCTACGATGCCCAGTACAGGATCACCGAACTGGAGCATAATCTGGCCGAGGCCAACGGGGAGGTCAAGGACCTCATTTGGACCAAGGATGTGCTGCGTGCCGATTTGAAGCACCAGTACAATGGCTACAGGCGGATGCTGGACAAGATCTTTGACAATATCCACAAGGCCATGAACTCGCATAGCAAGAAATGGAAGCGGACTCGGATCGTCCCCATGACATCCCTGAGGGTAGTGGTTGACGCCGAAGGGGTCCGCAGAATCTCCAGACCGTGTTATGAGAATGCGGAATCTGCTAAGCATGATGGGTACGCGGCCAGGGCTGGCAAGGCATACACCCGTCAAGGCATAATGCTGGAGCCCGAGCTTATTGGATTTGGTCAACTGGACAAGGCATCCCACTTGGATGATGGCTCGGATGTTGAAGCCCCTGTCACGAAGTCCGAGGTTGCCAAGATCATGGACTTGAAGCGTGACGAGTTGGCCAGAGTAGTCAAAGATGATCGCCAGAAGTACGGCATGTTTGTAGCTGCAATGGTAGCTATTGGTGTTGGAATGTTCATATGGTGCTCAAAATGATGAACAATGGAGGGGAGGTTGCTTTGACGACATCGCCTTGAAGAGCAACATAGAGAAATGAAGACACTGGATCGGATGATGGAACTGAATTTTGATACGCTATGCATTTTTCCTATTTTTCTATTTTCGTTAGGTTTTTTATGCTCTTATCGAAATTCTCGCTTGCTAGGTATGTCATAAATCCTAGGCCCCAAAATTAGTGTAGTTTGAGGTCAATTGATAGGCTAATATGTTAGTGATTACAGCTACCCAGGGGTATCCGTACCCACTTGGGGGAGGTGTTGTATCATGTTGAAGCGTACTTCCCTATATTGACTCTCACGTGTATTATAGCTAGTAGATACTCCCTCTTGTTACCCCAGCGCGCGCGTGCATTCATTCTTTCTGTCTCGCTTACAGCTTACACGTAAAATACACTCAGTACACATCTTGTATCAAAGTGGATACGTTCGCCTTGATCTGGTAAATCTCGGCGTAGTAGTGCTCACGGTTTCCTGGTACAAGACCAGGGATCCAACCGACGTAGCTCGAGTAGTAGTGCCTTAAGTGTCACCCACAAGGTCGGGATCCACCAGTTCCCACCTCCTCATCATCAGCCTCAGAGTCCGAATCCTCGTGACTAAGTCCAGTCACTAGAGGTATCTCGTGAGGGAAACTAGCATTCACTGTGACTTCTCTGCCAGGCAGGACAGTGATGCTTTCATTTATAGCCACTGAATAAAACGCCTCCTTTGTAAGGACTAGGGGAATCTTTTTATATTTTATTTGCCCTGGGAAATCAATAAAGTGTTTTCCATCCTTGCTAGTTAAGCGTAAATTATTATCACCTCACAGTGAGTTACCAATCATTAGCAGTGTTTCGCAGTCTGAGACTAAGAACACAGCTTGTCTAATCAGCACTTGATTATTGAAAGCAACTTGCAAAGTTACTCCTTCAGTACTAGGAAACTCTTCCCCATAGAAGTTTTTAATTAGGTAATTGGTTTTCACCCTTGGCAAGGAGTAGCCCAATTTCTCTTCAATTAACTTCACCAGTGTGCGAGATATTATTTGCACCATCGCCCCACTGTCGAATAACGCATGAAGCCTTATTTGGCCAGTAACTTGAACAGGTATGACCTTTCACACACATTATGTAACTTCAACGAAAATACACTCAGCGTGTCATCATTATCTGTTATGGTCCCCTCAGGGTGAACGATTTCCCCCAAAGGTTCACTGCCCCTAACATCTAGCCTCGCTACATGTACAGGTACTTCAAGCTTGTGGAATGTAGCCGGGTAGAACCAGCACATGCACAAGCACACCATTATTATAATGGATGCTATAGCTACAACCGTGACTTGATTATCATTTCTAAGCCACAATACCAGAGCTAGCATAATAATTACCCATAATAATATTCCTTTCCACATCCAGGACGAGGTGGTCCCATCCTTGGCTTCATTTTGGTAACGAGAGCCAGATATGGCCAAAACAATGGCACTCCAGTTTTCCTCATCAGGTCTCTTTGCACATTGTTTATTCTTTTCAGAGAGCGCATTCAAATGATCAAAATACACTCTTCCTACTTCTTTGTTACATTCTCCCCGCATAAATGAGGGTAGAACATAACAATCATCATGTATAGTCTCTGTTTTAGGTTTTTCTTCCATTACAGACATTACCTTCGTGCTTGACATGACATCCAACACGGTAAACCATTTATGACCTTTTGCAATCCTTTACAAGAAATACACACAGTGCCATCCTTCTTTAACTCATCCAGTGAAACACCTGGATAGTTCTCACAACTTTTGGCATAGTGGGTCCCATTGCAGAATCCGCCTGTCTCAAACGGGTTTCCAGCCGGCAACTTACTAATGTCAATATTAAAAGTAGCTGCAATTCTTTTGGACTGCTCGGCTTCAGTCTCAGCCTTCAAAGCTGCAACTTCAGCATTTTGGCGATCCAATTCCGTATTTTTTCTAGCTAACTCGCTATGCAGTGCACTTATTATTTTAGCACTTTTTGAGCTAACATGCGACATTATTGAAAGCATACTCTCACTTTCCATGAGGTCCTCTTCAGCCTCGACCATAGCAAGGCGAGCTTTATGTTTGACTGCCGGGGCCATGGGAAGTCTAGCATCCCTAGTCCCTCGGTCACGATCAGTTTTTGGAATGTGAGAACCCACATGGCCTCCAATAATTTTTACCATTTCTGATAGAGCAACCATGTTCCTCAGCGGCGTGCCTTGTTTCAACAAATGCTCATGGTATATATTAATATAACCTTGGTACTGTTGCGGCCAATGTCTTTTCAACAGGGCATGAGCATCAGTGATGGCCTCAAAGATGGCATGCGCTTTGCCATCACCATCCATTGAATCTCGATGAATTCGCAATCTGAGTTTGTTCAATTCTCTCACAGATTGGTCAAACGTCCAGGTGGGGTTTCTGATGATGTTATGAATACATATAAACTCATCTTCCTCCTGGACATTTTTGGTGTAAGCATAGATGTCATTCCAAAGAATCTCTACACCTTCACTGGCGACTCCTCTGAAGTACTCAGCGGTACTTGCCATGGCTCCTTCACACAATCCTTCAATCACAGCATCATGACTCCAATCATATCGATGAGCCAAAGTACTAATTGTACGTTAAAACTCGAGAACGCTGTCAGCAGTGTTGGATGAACTTTGCATATCAAATCTCTTAGTCCACTTAGACCTGATCTCTTTGAGAGCACAAGTATTGGCAAATTTTAAGTGCCCATTAGGCGGCAAAGGTATTGTTTGAGCTTTCCCTTGTTTGTATTTTCCTGCCGCCTCATTTTGATCTCATTCTTTGTATGATCAGCTGACTAATAAAGATCAGTTACGTTCCAGCATTCACCGTTTACACTCGTTCTTTATTGAAAACTTTAGGTTTCATAAAAACAGTTAAAAACTACTTCATAGTCACCCCACAAAACAAATCCGCAAACCATACCGATTTGATCCTAATTTAGTACGTATTTTTGATCGGTATTCTTGCTACAAGAATGTACCTAAAAGCATATCGCAACCATTTCATAAAATTTTTGCGAAATCCTGATCTCTAAAACTTATTGCTTTCAACTTGATTTCATTTTTATTTTATCCTATGGTATGTGTGTGTGAAAATAATACATAAATTTTTTTGTTTCATAAGTTATTATAGATAGTATTTATAATTAAATTTATAAATTAATAGTATTGAATCTGTTTTAAAAGTGTTTTCATCTATTAAAAGACTTATTTAAAAATAATTTTTTTTGACAAATTTCGAATCTGCTATGCCTATTTTATAGGTATTAATTGTCAATTTTCTTGTTTTATAGGTATGTACTTTACTTTTTAAAAAATTAACAAGTAAATTAAATCAAATTGAAACAAAATAAATCTAGACATAGTTGACATTTCCATGTACTTTTTTAAGGTGTTACATACATTAAAGGGGGATATAAGACCGATTTTAATTCACAACTAAATAACACGATACAATTCATACAAATCCTGAAAAACAACTATGTTACAAAATGTATTGAATTTTAATGTGAGCCTGAAATTTGTAGGCTCTCTCCACACTAAAGACCCATTTTATATGTAAGTCTTTAGACATAGAAAGTTCTGATTTGGAAAAAATAGTGTGGACTAAAGTGATTGTGGTACATGTAAAAAAATATTGAAATATTCTAAAAATCTCAGTTTTTGTATAAAAACTGAGGTTCATGATACTTACTAACTCACTTTTCATGTTGTTCCAAACAACATCTATTAATGAGGATTTTTGAAATCTTAAAACCATTCAAAGTTATTGATTAGAACAATTTCACAAATTATTGAATTGCAAGCAGAGCCATCTCTGAACAGTTTACTAAGTTCAATTTAAGAAAACAGATAAAATACAGACTTATTAAGTCTGAGAAATATACCTTAACACCGGACTTAGTATATGTGCAGATAGCAGTGCCAAATAGCAGCGCATGGTTCTTGGAGGGTAGTCATAACTGTAGATAGTGTCGATTAAGAAGATGGATTTTTTGGAGTAACGAAATGAAGTCAATCTACTTTTAGTGCTAACCTTTTCAGTCCGAGAAATATACCTTAACACCAGACTTAGTATATGTGCAGATAGCAGTGCCAAATAGCAGCGCATGGTTCTTGGAGGGTAGTCATAACTGTAGATAGTGTCGATTAAGAAGATGGATTTTTTGGAGTAACGAAATGAAGTCAATCTACTTTTAGTGCTAACCTTTTCAGTCCGAGAAATATACCTTAACACCAGACTTAGTATATGTGCAGATAGCAGTGCCAAATAGCAGCGCATGGTTCTTGGAGGGTAGTCATAACTGTAGATAGTGTCGATTAAGAAGATGGATTTTTTGGAGTAAAAAAATGAAGTCAATCTACATTTAGTACTAACCTACTAAATTAGGAGAGTGGGCATTTAACAGGGATAAAATATACAAAAAAATAATTAATGAAATAATTTTGAAGTTGTCTTTGAATTCATACTTATAAAAGTAAACTATTTGGCATTAGTATACATTTCATTTAAACAATTATCATAAGTATGGAAGCATATGAGTTGGGATAAAAATAAGTATAAATTTTGTTACGATTAAATAACTAAAATATGCAATAAATATACTAAAATTAGGAACATTGATTTTTAGATTTATCAAATTTTTTTTTTGATAAATGACTTCATTATATGCTATAAAAGTCATATCAATTAGAAAATTAAAGATTAATGAAAATATGTTTAAGACTTCTAGTTTGTCGATTTGTCGCCATTTCGAATATTTTAAAATTGAATATCTCAAAGACTAATTATGATAGAGTGAAAAAAAAACCTTGTGAGTACTCTATGGACATAGATGAATTGATGTGTGTCAAAATTAATCAGTTTGGACATGGTTGATTTTCAAACTGGCTTTACTACACACTTACAACATACTTTTTGTTTTGTGGGGCATCCGCAGTTATCTCAAGGACTTAATATTCTTGCAGCGACACTGCGCACATGGCGCCCAACGTTTCCAGGCACGATCTAAGACCTTGAAACCGCCGGTTGCAAGTATTGAATGCCGTAGCTCTTGGGGCTGAAAACTAGAGGGCATCAGAAAACTCCTGCTGTAAAAAGCAGCGTTGGAAATCCTGTCTGTTCAAGCTAACAGCGATCTCATTCACGGAATCAGAAAACACGCTGAAAAGCGGCGTCGAAATCTCGTGATTGGCGAAAGCTATTAAAACGGATCCTCGCAAACGGCATCAGAAAACACGCTGAAAAGCGGCGTCGAAATCCCATGAGCCAGTGATCAAAAACCACGTGGCAACTTGGCTTTAGGTGATCCTCAGACAAGCGAAATCCCACAGCATTCGTACAATCCTGTGGCATCAGAACTTCGAAAGCATCATCAAACCTGAGCTTCCATTTGGCATATGACCATCAGACGAAATCCCCCGGCATTCGTACAAAACAGTACATAAAACCACTAGAAGAACTACTAGAAAAAAGGGAAACCCTCCGCGGAGACAAGGAAAAGGAGGAATCGCTGCAAGACAACAAAAATTCCCCTGACACCCCCGAAACTGAGGCCAAACAATTGCCGTTCGATCTATCCATTCCGGAAAACGCAAAAGCCAATGACTTGTACAAGCAACTCAAGTGCTTTATCTCGGACTTGAAAACCAAGATCGAAACTTACGAAAATCATCCAAATCCAGATTTATACCAGACAAGGAAACAAATCCTGGACGAAATGGAATCAAAAATCGCGCTGAAAGCTCAAGAAGCCAAGGATGCCTTCAAACAAGCTAAATTAGACTCCAGACAGATCAGCTCTTTTCAAGGGCATATCACCCGCCATCGCAGCAGCTCAAGCGCCCTACTAAGAACTTTAAAACTACCCCAATCAAAAGCTACAGCCCCAAGGTCTACTCCAGCCCCTTCAAAACAAGCTCTACAACAAACTCCAAAAGAGCCAGAGGTGGCAAAAACCAACCCAGAAGGGGAAATGAATGCTTTGAGAAAAAAGCATTCGAGGACCTTGACCTCACGCTCAAAAGGCAAAACTTAGTAGCACCCAAATTGGATCTCACTCCTAACCCCCCTAAGACCGAAAACTGGCCCATCTCGCACATAAAGGGGCCAAACCCAAACGCCAACACCAATGGCAACGGCAATGTCAAGACAGAAAACTCTTACAAAAAACGAGGATCCAGACACAGATCCCCCTCGCCATCAAGTGATGATGACGAGGAATTCATCACTGTCAAAACAGACCTCAACGCCTTCCATAGAAAAGTCGAAAAAGACCCGATCACTGAGTGGTCAGACATCTACAAAAGAGCTTTTAAAATGAGCCAAATTTTCATCAAAAGGAAGGAAAAATTACCCAAAGACACAGACAGCTTCAAACTCAAATTCTCCGGAAACATGGGTGACTATCAGGACTTCAAAGACAGGTTCTTCTTGAAAGTCATCAAAAACACCACGATATCCCCTGCAAATAAACTAATGATACTGGGAGACTGCGTGGAGGGAGAAGCTTTGACTGAAGTTAAAGACTGCAAACCACTGAACCTGGAAAACTTAGCCAATGCTTTGGAACGTCTCGATGTTTTATTCGCAGACCAAAAAGGCAGAAAAGGCTACTTACTAAACAAATTATCCGGACTTCGCCCTCTAGATCATTTGAACAAAGACCTCCTCATCGAATACAAGGATGTCATTTATGATCTTCGAAAACACTATAAAGATGAGGGCATCAGACAAAAGTGCAATCAGGAACTGGGCATTGAATCCATCTTCTTTGGCATCCAATGGAAAGAGTCATCCAAAATGGCTTACGAAGCATACATTGAATCCAAGGATCTGGAAAAAGGAATGTCATCAGTTCTGCAATTCATGGTGTGGCACATGTCACTGAATCGATTGAACATTTACGAGAAAACTTTAAAAACGGAAAACACGGGCACAAAACCAAAAAAGAAAACAGAGCCCACTTTGCTAGTCAAGTGAGACTCTGAAACAGAAGTAGCTTCAGACTACTCTACAGACTTTGAAGAGACTTGCTTAGCCACAGCAACCCGAGACGAAACCTTGTCCAGCTGTCCAATTTGTAATAGAGACAACCACACGCTGCCAAAGTGCAGGGTCTTTTATAAAATGGCAGCCAAGGAAAAATACGAAAAATGCATCAAAAAGGGGGTATGCATGCGCTGTCCAACCTCAAAACATAGAAGGAATACGTGCAAAGCCCCAAAATGCAAAGCCTGCAATGGCCCCTACCACGGGCTGATGCACAGGCACTTTGAAAATAGGCAAAAAGAATCGATGTCTCGCAACATTGACAAAAAGCTAGAAAAGATCGAAACCACACTAGCTACACTGCTCGAACGAAACAGTTTTTTTAGAAAGCAGCGAACCCAGCAAGGCGATGACATAGCAACTAAAATGCGTGAAGCAGTCGCCCTACAAATGATCAAAATAAAAAGACAGCTAGATCTACCTAAACTGACCACAAACAAATGCTTTAGAGTAGTCCCTGTCATAGTCACAAACGGCGACAAACAGGTCAAAACAAACATGGTGCTTGATGAGGCTTCTAGCAATACTTTCATCAGCACTAGCCTGCACAAAGCTTTAAACCTTCAAGGACAAAAAGTTAACTATTCTGTTTCCACGATTAACGATAAAGTCCAAGACATGAAAAGCTATTGATGCAAAATAAACATCAGACCAATCTTCAAAACAAAACAGAACTTTGACATTCAAGCTTATACGTCTGATGGCATCAACAAACTTATAAAACTGCCTAACTATGAAAAACTTAAAAGGCAATTCGACTTTCTGAAGCCAATAGACTTTCCAAAACTGCATAATGGACCGGTTGAAATCCTTCTTGGCATCAACTATCCTATTTTACACACAACCTTCAAAGACATTTCATCCGGAATGGAAAACTCGCCGCTAGTTCGAGAAACTATTTTCGGCAATACACAAACCTACTCGAATCCGGAATCAACTAAAAAAGCCACAACGCTGCTAACACACGAAATAGTGCAAAATGAATGCCCAGAACTAAAGGAAATCATGTATGCACTTTTCGATGATGACAGTCAAGGCCTCCAACTAATCGAAAGTAATGAATACCTGACAGCAGATGAAATCAGAGCCAGAGAAATCATAAAAGGCAGCATCCACACTAATGCCAAAGGCAACAAAGAAATGGATGTACCATGGTACTCATGGCCTGATCCACCACCTCTGCCAAATAACTACTATCAAGTCTACACTTTTGAAAAGAAACAGGAGGACAAACTAGGTCCTGAAAACATGAAACAAGTAGACAAAGCCATTGAAGACATGGTAAAACACGGAGCATTTCGCCTGCTTCGCGATGACGAAGACAAACTAATCGGCTTCTATATACCTCGAGTCATGGTTGTCAAACTTGACAGACTCACAATGAAAGTTCGAGTTTGCATGGACGCAGCTCGTCCTTTTGGCAAAAACAAAGTCTCGTTAAACTCACAAGTTATGACTGGCCAAAAACTTCAAGGCGATATATGGTCAATCTGGATGAGATTCCGGATGAGACTAAAAGGTTATATCGCAGATGCCGAAAAAATGTTCTTAAACGTCCATCTCAGTGAGAAAGATAAAAAATTCCATAGACTCATACACAGAGGCCAAGCCTATCAATTCGAGTCATGGGTCTTTAGAAATGCAGCCTCGCCTTACCCAACCAGACAAACTGAAAAATAGTACCGAATTAGTACTTATTTAATACAGGTATTTATTCCGTTGATTAAGGCATTTCTACCGAGAAAAGTGTAACGGTTTGAGTAAACATATGATTTGCGAAATACTTATTTTTTAAAATTAATGCAATCATTTTAAAATCATAAAAAATGCAAAGCCCACATCCCATTGGTGCCATATGAATGAATAAATTTTTCATTTATCGCGAACATTAAAAGTTATTTCAATTTGAAATTTCATGTTTTGACTTTTTGATAGTATTAAATTCATAGAAATGCCATTTCGATAGGATAAAGAACCCCTTTTTTTTTTTTTTTTTTTTTTTTTGGTTTTGATGTAAGTATTACTTTGGTATTATATGTAATAAATACTTTGTTATTATACCCGCATAGTGAGCAACTAGAGTTCAATTGCTGTAATTGTTCATTTGCAACCGTTACAATTATATCGGTCTTTTATTACTTTCTTATAGATATTTGCGTATCAATCACATACTTAATATAAAAAATAAAATAAGAACATATATAATATGATTGTGATTGCCTTGTTTAAGATACAATGAAATTCCGAATTAAGCATGCTTCAAGCATGATAAAACCAGCTGTATATTACTAATTTAATCTACCTTTCATTTGATCCATTATATACTTTATTTTAAGTATCTAATTTTCGCAGATGTCATATCTAATTTATATTTGCGTCATACATTTAATTTTTGAAATTTCTTTTCATAAGAAATTGTGTACTATTTAGAAATAAACCATCCACATTCAATCTGTTTTTTATATATTTAGTACAAATTCCATTTTATGGAATTTAAACATAATTAATGATATTTAGATAACGCCGATTTCAAATCTGTGTTAATTTTTTGTCAAATATATAGTTATTGGAATAAAGTATGCTAATAAAATCTGAACTATATGGAATTAATTCATCGACATTCCATCTGTTTTTTATATATTTAGTACAAATTCCATTTTATGGAATTAAAACATAATTAATGATATTTAGATAACGCCGATTTCAAATCTGTTTTAATTTTGTGTCAAATATATAGTTATTGGAATAAAGTATGCTAATAAAATCTGAACTATATGGAATGAATTCATCGACATTCCATCTGTTTTTTATATATTTAGTACAAATTCCATTTTATGGAATTAAAACATAATTAATTATATTTAGATAATGCCGATTTCTAATATATGACTTTTATCGATACATAGTCGGTCTTATTTCGAATTTTCCTTTTTTTTTTTATTATCCGTAATCATACATTAATAAGTATTTAATGAGTATTACATCAGTATAATACTTATATTTGTTATGAAATGGATTGGTATAAAAAAATCAATCTTCTTCATGAACCTCGACTTCAGCCTCGAGTTGATGTATTCCTTCATCGTCATCGGAAGACATTTCTTGAACCTATAGATTTGAAGAATATTATTAATTACAAAATTAGAAAATTCACAGCTAAAATTACATCTCTGCTTGTTGATGCAGATGGTTGCACTGTGGCAACTTTTGTGGCACTCTTATGCGTGAGTTGAGTGAGCGATGTTCCTCTGATTGGCGACGACGTGGTTGGACTATCCTTTCTGTATTGTTGAGTGAAAAACTTAGTAATTGGAGTCTCCGAGGATGGCAAATGTGATTGCAACGCAATTTTTTGAGCTCGTGCTGAAAGACGTCCTTTCTTGGCTGCATCCCTTTCGTTCCTCTTTTCTTTGGCTGCATCTTTTTCTTTCATCTTTTCATCATTCTCAAACAATTTCCTTTTTTGTGGGTTCTTGGGTGATGCGTGAGGAAGGACAAAGTCATCATCGGAGTCATCTTTTGCTGGAGTTATGACACTGCGGATTGCATCCTGATTACGCCATTCCTTAATTGCATCAGCCATGTCATCACACATTGCCAATTCCTCCAAATACTTTTGTTTGGGCTGAAATATATAAATATGAGCATAAAGAATCAATTAATCAATTATACTTAATTAATACCTTTAATGTTCCGTAAACCTGAGAAAAGCAAACGGATTCCGGATTCTTATCCAATGCCAAACAGATAGCAGCTATAACTTTTGTGGCATCAGACAATGCTTCGATTTGCACACCAGCGCCCTTTCGAAAATTGGCCAAATAATCAGTTGCTTCATCTTCGTTAGTGTCAACGTTTGCGTCTTTTTCTGACTCACGTTTCTTCTTTAGAGAAGTGATAAGCCTGCAACTGTGAATGAATTGATCAAAATTCATTGATGCATCCAGATTTGCGTGCTGAAAATTAATAAATTCAATTAATTTTTGAATCAAAATTGTCAAAGTATTACACATACTCGATTGTTGCTCCAGTACCAAATGGCTTCTTTGTATAGAGTTCTCAGAGCTGCATTTGCTGTAGGAGCCCTTTTGCAAACCTCGTCTATTAGCCTCTGCCTGTCGCCGCTTAGTCCATCACCCATTCGCATTTTAATGTCTTGAACAGAAGTCTTCCTAACTGATCCGTGGTCGATTTGCTTTCTTAGCAAGTAAGATGTTGCTACTTCCTCGGCCAATTTGACACTTCCAATAGGAAAACCACGTTTGAACCAAGCTTTGTTCAACATTCCACTAATTGGACTATATGAGTAAATACGTAATGCTTACAAAGTATTTAAAATACTTACGTAGATTTTTCACCGAAAATCATATGCGCTCGAGCATTATTGGTGAATAGAATTCGGTTGATTTCGCCACCCATTTTCCGTTTCATGTCGACATATTCAATCTTTTCGACACGAGAACCGATAGCAGATTGAAGTAATCGTTGAACAACATCACAAGCAAAGAAGAAGTCGTAGCCAATGCTAACTCGATCAGCAGGTAGATGTCTCATGACAATCTGCCTTGCAACAGAATCGCGGTCTGCTGGAATCGTCTTAAGCAATGACATTTGTTCCTTCATCTCCGATGTTTGCTCAAGTATTGCTTTATTAGTCATAAGCAGCTCCTTCTGTTCATCACTTCTTCGCTGAAATAGAAAAAAAATAATTAAAAGTTAGAAAGATAAAAATTAATTCTTACTGGCTTCAATGCTGCTGATGCCTTAATCCACTTGTTTGCACTAATTGACATATCATTGATTTTAGTGCAAAGTTGCTTAATTTCATCATTGTCGGTGCATAGATTTTCAGCAACTGTGGTCAGGCTCGAGATCAATTCATTTTTGGCATCGCTAATATGCTTGGCAATACTCAATTCAATTTTGGGTAGTAATTCTCGTACTAAGCCAGCGACAAGTTGGTCCCGATTCACATCATCTTCTAAGACTTGAGATGCAGATTGATTCTCCTCTTGATGCATTTGACGAGTTGACAACGCTCTTTTACTTGGCTTGGCAGATTTCTTGGGGGGAATAACATCACTCAAGACGGATCCATCATCTGACACATCGGAATTCTCAAATGCATTCTGAGACGAGTTTTTCCATTTCCTTTTTTGAGACTTCTTGCTGCTACCCTTAGTGCTTTGCAATGATTGAAGCTCCTCTGTGTCATCGATGTCCGGTATCTCCTGCAAATGTGTACATTCATTGCAATTATACAGAGGAATTTCCGAAAAAATACTTACTAGAGGAATTTTTTTTGACTTCTCATGAACAACATCGCTGTCCGAGGTAATTGGAATTTTCACTTGCTTGCTTCGTAGATTATGAGAACTCCAGTAGTGATAGATGTGCTCGCCAGTTTTCAAATCAAGAGCCGGAAACGTATAGCTCATCATCAGCTTCTCCGGGTACGTAGCAACCATTTGAGCATACATTTGCAGGACTTGAGAATTGGAACGGCATTGCTTGAAATGACTATTTTGTGAAGACAGCACGTTCTGCAATCTACCATCAGTGACTTCTGCATTGAGGAAATTTACTTAGCTTTAAGAATTTTAGTGTGTATGTTGAATACTTACTATCCTCGATGCGTAGATAGACATACATTGGAGTCATTTCAATTCCATTGTTGACAAGGCATGGCTTCAGTCGCATGTCACTCTTCAAATTCTTGAAAGGTTTGAATCCAAAAATTTCAGAGAAGGATCTGCCAGTGATATTGCAACGTTCATTGACATTACGAACAAAAAACTTCTCTTTCTTCAATTTCGGATCAAAAAGAACTATACGATCGTAATTTCCGCCAGTTGTTGGAATATCCACGGAATCATCACGATCCATTCCAGAGCAGTCCTCTGAGGAATGAACTTCTGCTCCAGCAACTAATGGTAATTCTTTACCAATAACGTCGTCTTCCTGAGCAGGTGGCAAAGCAGGCAAATCTTGAGAATTTTCAAAACGCTTCATTTTACCCATGGTAAGAAAATTCACACGTTCACACGTGGCAAGTAGCAGATTGGACAAATTAGCTGAAGATGAGAAAGTAATGCTGAGCATGAATTGCTGATCATGGATCAATAATCTATAATTACAGTTACGTCATTTTGTGCATCAATTAGAAATTATTTTTTAAAAAATTGATTATTTTACTTTAAAAAGTATTTAAATTGAATTTGATAAGAATAATTCTGAGTAAATACTTATAAAATACCAACTGCTTTGTAACATAAGGAAAAAAAAAATCAAAATATGACATTCTTTATTCTTAAACATATGACCATATATTTATTGCAGATAATTAAATATGGATTAATTATTCATCATCCGAAACAGGTGGCATCTGATCCCGTTGAGACGTATATCCAATATCCTTGCTTTTAGAGGTATTGATGGACGATTTGCTACGAAGCTCCTCAATGTCTGCGCTGATATTACTAACGGCCTCGAGTATGGCAGTCAATGATTGCATCAACGCATCTTGATTGCTTCCTTCGATCTTAAAACAAAGAAAAAATCAATACACATTCGATGAGTATTATTGCAATATTAAATACCTTCACACTCGATTCTGCATAGCGTTTGATAACCTTCATCTTATCAGAGAGTCGAGCAAATGACTGCGTCTGCGATTGAACAGCAGAAAGAGAATCCATTTTCATCATATCCACATCGCTGGCGATTGACTTGACTGTATCTTGGATTGAAGCGAGTATTTTGCCAGTCTGATCATTTTGAGCACTGAGAGCGTCTATTATCCTCGGCATCATCTTGGAGGCAATTGCATCGACTAGATGCTGGACTGTGAAGCACTCATGTGAGCTTGATTGATCACCCCCGAGTTTTTCCGGTCGATTCTCTTGAGAGACAATATCTTGAGCATGTCCGCCGCCAGTTACAACATCATCCTGAAACAAAACAGTAGTTTAAAAGAGTAAAATGACAATGTTTCTTGTTTCTTACCTCATCATCAGAAGATGCAAGATCTACAACGATCGGTGTATTGCGTGCCAATGCAATGTAATGAAAATCAAACTCCTTGGTATTGGGATCTCGTGGAGGATACGTGTAGTACGCCATCAACCTCTCAGAGTAGTGGTGCACCATTTTCTCGTAGAGTGCTCGACGGACGACAGCAGATGCACATCGATACATGTGACGGTTCAAAAAATGGATGATCACTGCGACACGATCATTTGACACGGCTAAAATGAAAATATTAATAGTAATGCAGCATTATTAGATAGAAATATTATTTATTACCGTCTTCAACTCTTGCAAAAATGTTGTAGCTTTCTTGCTTTTTGCGATGCATCACCATCCGTGGAGTTATTCGTATTTCTTCAGAGAGCTCAGTGCGGATGTCATGATTGAATACGTGGTTTAAATTACGGTCCGAGTATTGGCAATAGTAGTCGCCATTTTCCAAAAAGAAAGAGTCGAACTTCTTTTCACTGTTGAACAGGATAAACCTGTTGAAAATTCCAACGTCAGGACGTTAAACGCAATCACTCTTCGAAAGATGGGCAGATTCCTCAGACAAGGGGATAGGGACACCAAGAATTGAAGCTAGCGTCTTCTTATTTGTTAGTGGCGACGACATTTTCAAAGATATTTTTGCACGCTTGTGACGATTAGAGGTTTGTAAACGGGAAGTTGACTGAGAAAATTACTGAGACTAAACTTGAATGAAGGCAGAATTGGCATCTCAGGGCAGATGATGTGTGCAGGCGAGGCAGTAAGAACGGGCAGTTGTCGGTAATTTTGTAATGTAAACAATAACGCAACCTATCGTTGAAGTAACGCATATTCTAATGTTTTAATGCCAGATTGGATAATGAAAGGCAAAAACATGAATGAATGAAAATCAAATTAATTGCCGATGCATTTACAATGAAAAAGATTAGAGTAATTATTTTAAAAAATGTTTACGAACAAATTTACATAGTTGTTGCTGTCTAAGCTCTTATTGGCTGAAATGATCACGTGATGAAGCTTTTGGAGAAGAAGACAATATTGCTGTGCTGTGATTGGGTCTCGGTGGAGCCGGCAATTTGTGTACTATCATATTTTCTTAAGCATGTAATTACAGCATGAAATTGTTGAAACAACGTGAGAATTAAAGAATAAATTCATTTTTGTTCATCAAATGGGACGTATCAAAATCGGCATTTATCGCGCGGTATTTCTACGCGTGTACATAGGGTCAGTAGCGAGGATGCTGCAGCAGCTCGCAAAACTTCGCTTCTTTCCTCTTTTACATACGTGGAGAAATCACGAAATCACCGATTTAGATACATCCAATTTGAGAATATAAAAGTATATACTAATAAGAATGAATTATAGATTATGTTTAACTTACATTAACGAGAATTTTTTTAAAAAACAAATCAAATAACTAATGTCAGTATAATCACGGTATTATAAACATAAAATTCTAAGTAAATACCGAGGATATACTGATTGAAATATTTATAAAATATTTTTAAAAAAGAATTAAATTGAATGATGTTATTGAATAGAAATGATAGATTTCTTCATTAAAATGATACGGAAACAGTATTCTATTACATATTCTGTATTTATTCTAGCACATGCATATTTTAAGGTTGATAACGTTAAATTTAGACGTCATGCGTTGTATTGCATGGAATTCTTGTCCGAAATTAAAAAGAAGTCGTTTTAAAATGTCAAATCAAAGCTCAAATTCTTCTGCTTCAGAGGAGCTTTCGTTAGTCGGCGTCTTTGGAAAAATAGAGCGTGTTGCCCTTCGTGGAATGTCACGAGAAGTTGAGGGTTCACCCTTTTTCTTTGCCTGGGCGAGTTTCTCCAAGCCTTGATTGATGGCTTTCTTCTTCGAAGCGGATTCCTGCTTCTTCTTTGCCTCCAGCAATGCCTTTTTTTCAGCAGCTGCTGACATTTTTCGAAGTCTCTTAGCTATCGGCGGGGTCTTCAACTCAGACGACTTTCGTTTTGCACCAGACTGGCTGCTAGTGCGTCGCTTGTCAGTAGGATCATCCTCAGAGCCACTTCCACTATCAACGGATTGACTATCCGAACGAGCTACAAGGTTGCTCTCCTGTTGAATCGATTCCAGTACCTCGCTAATGTTCAAACCCTCGATTACTGACAAGTAGGCATTGTACGGCTGAAAAAGAGGTGTAATTCAATGAAAAGTGAATGATGTAAGTGTCATCTCAGTATTACCTCTTGAATCCCCTCGATTTCATCAAATTTTGCATCTTTGGGATCTCGACCAAGCGCCTGACAAACAGCAGCAATAATCTTGCTTGCCTCCTCGATCCCGCTTATCGGAGCTCCAGCATTTAATCGCGTATTCTTGAGTATTTCACTCTTCTCGATTCCGCTGTCAATTGGATCGTTGTTGAACTTCTCGACTAGATCCTCAGATTGGCCGTAAGACTCTTTGAACTGATCAAGCGTCATGCATTCATCGCCGTTAATGTGCTGTAACAATGACTTAAGTATATACATTTTTATATGAAGTAAATCAACTGTTACCTGATTGTTTGACCAAAAAGTCATTGCCTCTTCGTAAAGAACATCAACGGCTGTCTCCCAATCTGGCGCAACTCGACAAACCTCCTTTATAAGTCGTTGTCTAGCCCCGCTCAAGCCATCGGCGACCTTCTTCTTGACTTGATCGACTGACAACCTTAGAATTTGTTGCTCAGTAAGGTTTCGACGATGGTGGTTGTCTGTAACAACCTCCGCAATGAATTTTACGGCTCCGGTGGGAAACTTCCTCTTAAACCATACTTTAAGCGCATTCCCACTGAAATAATTGAACGTCTAGTATTAAATAAGAATTTCATTAGAATTTTATTGACTTACGCTTGCTTTTGGCCAAAAATTAGGTGGGCGAGGGCATTGGTGGTGAACATAAAGTTCACAATCTTTCCGGGCATTTTCGAGTTCAAGACCTCGAACTTTATATTGTCGACAATCGTGACAATTGCTCCTAGCATCACCTCTCGAATGACGTCACATCCAAAGAAAAGGTCATGGCCGATATTGATATGATCCACAGGTAAGTACCTGGTGACCATTCGTCTTGCCAAAGAAACACGCTCGACCTTTGAATACTTGATGTCCTTTAATGCATCGTCGATTTTAGCCACCTTGTCAAGGATGGCTTTACAAGTGGTGGCAACTTGCTGCTGATCGGTCATTTTTTTCTGAAATGAATAAATTATCAGTATTTCAACAATATATGATTGTATTATTACTTACAGCAATTGCATCCTTCGTCGAAATTGCCATTTGGTTGATGCCATTGCACAGATCGGAGATGCGCACGATCCCTTGGTTCATTTCAGCACTTTGTGCTGCAATGACATTGTCGTTGTATTGCTTTAGTGCAGTGACGTCCTCCTTGATCGAATCCAGTACAGTTATGATCGCCTGATCACGTTCCAGAAGAGTCTCGCTCAATCTTGGAAATATTTTATCAGCTAGTGCTGAAGATATTTCCTCAATCTCCTCTTTCGTGAGCCTTGATCTTGCCACAAAATCCGGTGGATTGAATGTGAGCGAGGGTCGACGTTCAAGTACTGGCTCATCCTCTACTGCTTCGTATACGATCTCGTCTTGAACCTGTTCTGCCTCTCCTTCGGCTGGCAGTGGATCCACAGGTGCCGTGGTCTTCACTGTTGGCAACTTCACCTTGAGCGGAGATGATGCTGATGCCCTCGATCTGGTTGTCCGTTTTGTAGGTGTTGGCTCAGCAGATTGCGGTTCTGATTGATCGTCCTAATTGATAAAAAATATGTTTGCTAACATTATCATCGTATTTCTTAAGTATTTTACCGATGACATCGAATCAAACACGGTGGTCATGACCTGTTGATTCCCGAGCGCTCCACTCCATCGGTGAAAGTAGAACTGGCCATCCTCATTTCGACTTGGGAACGTGTAATTCGCCATTAACTTTTCCGGATAATTTGAAACCATTTGCGCATACATCTCAATGCGACCAGCCTCGTCAAGGCTTCCGAAATGGCTATTGAAAAAGTCGATCAGTGTCGCAATCCGTGACTTTGGAACTCCTATTGAAGTTTTAGTTAGTATTGATGAAGTATTTAACTATGAAATTTACTTACTATCCTCGATGCGACAAAAAATGTACGCTTTTCGTACGGTGCGTGGTGCAATGTTCATCTTGCCCTCTTTAAGTCGATGTTTGTCAGTCAATTTGCCTTTAGGCTCGTATCCAAAGAGTTCCTTGAGTGTTTTGTCCGTGTAGCCGCATTTCAGATTGACCGGGTAGACAAACATAGGTTGAAACTCTTCAGGATAAACTATGAATACCCTATCATAGTTTGAGTTCCGTGATTCCCTCTTGACCGATTCATCCTTGGGTAGTTCGCGCCAATCCTCTGATTCCGGAATCAAGACGCCGTGGCTTGTCGGGAACATGACTTTGCCTTCTCCTGCTTCTCGTTCAGGACTTCCTGTCGGTGTCGGTGGTGGCAATCCGAATGACTCTCGGTATTTAATCCGTTTTTCGTGAAGAATCTGCTTCGGAGTTTTCTTCATCGTCCGTTGAGCTTTTTTTGACGAAATCTAACCGCTCAGCTTTACTCGTTGGAGGGCACGTTGGCGTCTGCTTTTTTGCTGTGTGGGCGGGTGTGGGTTTGTACCGGAAAAAGTACTGGCACGTCCTATTTTGGCGCTCACTTCTTGGCTGAGATGGCGTGAGCTCAAAAATGCCAGATGTGACGTCACACTATCATTTGACGAGATTTCTCTTCAAATGCTGAACGATGTAAATATTTAGTATAATGATATGCCAACAAACGCGTCAAATAATTTTTTGGGCATCTAAATTTTAGTTAATGTAACAAATACTCATTGTTTTTTTCTTTTGTTTATAATTTAATGACATCTCTTCATACATTTATTATCATAAATTGAGCATTACCTTAGAATTGGACATATTACGTAAGCGATGATTGTAAGAGTATCAACATATAATTGAAAGAACCTTTGAGCCATTCCTGAAAATTCATTCTTCTCTGGAATTCTCCTATTTGTTTAATAATTGTAACAATGTCACAAAGAAATTGCCAATCACGAAAAGATCGTATGAACAATTACCTTCAAAAAAAGCGATTGAAGCTTTTTGAAGATTTAGAAAAAGATGATGCTGAAGCAAATGGAATATGTCGTAGTGCCGAACCCGTTAGTTATGATGATTCGCAACAAGTCGTTGATGTGATACCAGGTATACTTCATACTGGCGATTCAAATGAAAAAGACGCACCTTTAAAGCTTTCGGACTTGTTAAAACGTAAAATGCCAAAAGTAAGAAGTTCAGAATCAGAATCAACAGTAAGTTACAATGTACGTTATTTCTTTTTATAAAACTTATATTTATTGAATATAAGGAATTGATGGCTGATACAAATTATGAATTGGATTCGCTTCACCTGTCTGAAATTGAACCATCAGATCATAATGATTCATTGTTGTCTCAAGATTTATTAAGCAATGACACTAGTAGTTGCTCAAATTCAGACTTATCGCATATTGATGAGGCAGAGGTATTTTTATTTTATGTCAGTATTTAATAAGTACTAATAAAGAATAATATTTAATAACTTTTCAGTGCAATCATAGTACTAACTATGGAATCAGTGGCGAATATTACTCTGCTGACAAAAAGTATATGTTTCTTGATGATAAGAAGCATCGCCTTAAGGAAACTATGTCATTCAGTAAGTTTATTAGCATATTTGATCATGCTGACACTCTCAACGATGATAATGCACGTAAATACATTGCGGATTCATTTGTGATGACGTATACTGAGCTCATGATGTCAGAAACTGCTGCCTGTGCTATGTGGAACTTTCTTTGTGCTGCTATTAGTAGGAAATATCCGAATATGAAGTCATTCAAGACAATTAAGCGAAACTTCATGAAAAGCATTCCTCAGCCAACGATGGATTATCAGATTATGAACAAAGAAACTGGAGAAATAGTTGAATTGAAGAACAAAAGCTGTTACCCACGCAAAAAATTTCCAGAAATGAAGTTTGAGCTATTATCTGAGTGGACAAAATTGACAGTGCTTGATGCTTACCTTTTCCACGCATTAAATCATGGAATTATTGTTGACAGGAGTAAGCAATTGAATATTAATTATGACATTTCATTTGATGGTGTGCCTGTAACGGAATCTGGTATTGACAAGGCAACGGTGTTATGTGTGAGATTCGAAGGATGCAAGTTGGTTTACGACATTGGGATTCACAAATACAGGTATTTTGTCAGTATTTTATTTGAATAATACATATTGCTTATAAGTAAATGTTTTTAGGACAAAATCAACTGTCGATTTCAATACTTTGTTGAAGGATGTTTTATGCGATGCATTATCCAATGGATTCATATGTCAAAAGGCAATAGCTGATGCTCCTTGCCGTGCATCAGGTAAATGCTTTAAAGGGCACGGAGGATATTGCTCATGTGAAAGGTGCTATGCTGTTGGTGTCAGTCTTGGACCTGGTTGTATTGCCTACCCACCAAGTAAAAAGAAGTATCAATCACGTACTCACCTTGGATGGTTGCGAATTGTTGAAAATATCAAGAATACTCAACTGAATCTCACTGATTTTACAAAATTTGGTATACAGGATTCATCTCCATTTCTTCTTTTGCCACATTTTGACATTGTCAAAGATTTTCCAGTCGAACCCATGCACAATTTATTTCTTGGACAAGCGAAAGGACTTTTAAAACTCATGCTTGGTCTTTCTGGAAAATCAAAATCATTTCCCCAAAGAGTCAAATCAATTTTATCAAGGTAATTTATAAAATATAATAATTTCTACATTGACATATGTTTTGAACAGATAGATATAATTTTTTATTTTCTATTAGATTTGATGAGACATGGCTTAAAATAAGACTACCATCTGAGTTTTCTAGAAAACCGAGAGACCTTCTTCGTTCCTTTGTTCATTTGAAATCTGAAGAGTACGTTACAATCACTTGTTGTGCCTTTTGGCACTTGTCTGAAGCTTTCGCAGATATACAAATAAGTAATCGTACCTTGAGTCAAAAAAATTTGAGGCGATTGTTTAAGTTTTTTGGATTCTTATGCAAGTCAGTATTATTGGATGACGAAATGCTTGAATTTTGCATTCAAAAAACCTATTACCCTCTTGAAGACATCCTTGACAAGTTTTACCACATGTGGTCTGAAGAATTTGGGCAAAAGAAGTGTTCTTACAATTTGCATGCATTTAGTCATGTTTATGAGGTACGTCAGGATCATCAGTTTGACGAAATTTCAGCAGAACGGTTTGAAAATCATTATGGATACTTGAAACGCTTTATTCAGAATCACACTATGGTTAGTTACTATTTAACATGTATTATATATTTTTAATACTTTATTTATTCTTAGTCATATGGAAAACAAGTAATGGTGAAGGCAAATATCCTAACTATGCAAAGTCACTACTGCTCAAGAGTTATTCGAATTACAAACAGAAAAGGCAGAAAGAATTCAAATGACTCAATAATTTTGGCAAATGACCTTATTTTTTATGAGGTTGTACTTGATGAGGGTCCATTTTTTAGATGCAATCCAATCAAAACTGAAAAATTTATTGATGACGAAACACCTGAGCTTAACTATGACGCTATTATGGTTAGAAAGTTTATTAAGGTTATAAAAAGAGAAGAACTTCATCAAGTTATGAAATCAAATATAAAATGCAAGGGTGTTATTGTAAAAGATCTTGTGTATGCCGTATCTTTTACATCTCTTTTTGTTTGAAATTTCCCGCCTATACTATTGATTGAATAAAATCTCAGTATTTTTATGTTAGCTGATTAATTAGCATTCTATTAATCGCGATGTCGTCAAGCTCAAAGAAGAGATCTGCTAGTTTTTGGAAAAAGAAAGTATTAATTGATCGGCTGAATGCTTTATCGGGACTTCCTGGATCAAGGATTGGATATGATCAGTTATATAAGTCTGAAGGAACTGCTGGTCCACCAAAAAAGGATATTGAAAAACTTATGGAATCAATAGCAGTACAGACTGTCAATGAGAAGAGTATTGAAGATTATTCTGATTCTGAAGATATGGAACTTTCGGAAGATGAATTTTTCCAGCCGAGGAAAGGAAGAATATACCGTTCTAACTTGACTATTGACAAAATCAAAGAAATTCTGCTGCAAAAGAAAAAACCGGCCATAACATACGAATCTGATACAGATAATGATGAATAAACCGATCACATCCATTAATTCTGCCTTTTATTCTCTACATTATCCAACTCAGTTCTATAGAGGTTGAGAGCCTCATTGATCATTTTAATCGCCTCCTTCACATCCTTTACTTGACGATTGAGGTCACTAAAAGGTCATAGACTTAGTTTTCAACATATGATGAAATTTTCATTTACTCACTCCAATATTTCTTCAAGTTGTTTTTTCAAAACCTCTCCTTCTTCAAATTTGTCCATATTGATTCAAGCGTTCTCTAGCAATCACTGTTACTTCAGAGACATCTCTCTCCCTAGCAATATATAAAATTCAATACTAGTTTTGCTTAAACAAATGATACAAACAAGTTTATAATGCAAACAGTGATTACTACACTGAGCATGCGAAAGAATAAACATCTCACAGAAAATTTGACATTTGATATGCCTCTTATTGGGAGCACAGTCTGCAATGGCAATCATATCGATCTAGCCTACCAACCTTTTGGAGTGCACTTTTCTAGAATTGACGGTGAAAATACAGACTGCATAAATGGATATACAAGGCATTCCGGACCGATTAAATACAGTCTTTTCGCTGTGTGACTTTTGATACGCCTCTTATTGGGAGCACAGTCTGCAATGGCAATCATATCGACCTAGCCTACCAACCTTTTGGAGAGCACTTTTCTAGAATTGACAGTGAAAATACAGACTGCATAACTGGATATACAAGGCATTCCGGACCGATTAAATACAGTCTTTTCGCTGTGTGACTTTTGATATGCCTCTTATTGGGAGCACAGTCTGCAATGGCAATCATATCGATCTAGCCTACCAACCTTTTGGAGTGCACTTTTCTAGAATTGACAGTGAAAATACAGACTGCATAACTGGATATACAAGGCATTCCGGACCGATTAAATACAGTCTTTTCGCTGTGTGACTTTTGATATGCCTCTTATTGGGAGCACAGTCTGCAATGGCAATCATATCGATCTAGCCTACCAACCTTTTGGAGTGCACTTTTCTAGAATTGACAGTGAAAATACAGACTGCATAACTGGATATACAAGGCATTCCGGACCGATTAAATACAGTCTTTTCGCTGTGTGACTTTTGATATGCCTCTTATTGGGAGCACAGTCTGCAATGGCAATCATATCGACCTAGCCTACCAACCTTTTGGAGTGCACTTTTCTAGAATTGACAGTGAAAATACAGACTGCATAACTGGATATACAAGGCATTCCGGACCGATTAAATACAGTCTTTTCGCTGTGTGACTTTTGATATGCCTCTTATTGGGAGCACAGTCTGCAATGGCAATCATATCGATCTAGCCTACCAACCTTTTGGAGTGCACTTTTCTAGAATTGACAGTGAAAATACAGACTGCATAACTGGATATACAAGGCATTCCGGACCGATTAAATACAGTCTTTTCGCTGTGTGACTTTTGATATGCCTCTTATTGGGAGCACAGTCTGCAATGGCAATCATATCGACCTAGCCTACCAACCTTTTGGAGAGCACTTTTCTAGAATTGACAGTGAAAATACAGACTGCATAAATGGATATACAAGGCATTCAGGACCGATTAAATACAGTCTTTTTGCTGTGTGACTTTTGATACGCCTCTTATTGGGAGCACAGTCTGCAATGGCAATCATATCGATCTAGCCTACCAACCTTTTGGAGTGCACTTTTCTAGAATTGACGGTGAAAATACAGACTGCATAACTGGATATACAAGGCATTCCGGACCGATTGAATACAGTCTTTTCGCTGTGTGACTTTTGATACGCCTCTTATTGGGAGCACAGTCTGCAATGGCAATCATATCGATCTAGCCTACCAACCTTTTGGAGTGCACTTTTCTAGAATTGACGGTGAAAATACAGACTGCATAACTGGATATACAAGGCATTCAGGACCGATTGAATACAGACTGTTCACAACATTCAAACTTAGAAATAATACTTATTTTTATATTGATGTTATTTCCATTTACCACTATTATCCATTGTACAATTTTATTAGGTAACCATAAAGGTCCATACTGATTTAAATATAACACAATTATAAGTATACCTAATCACAAAAATACAAATTAAATACCAAAAAAATACTTATTTAAAAAATCATTAATATTTTTAAAAAATCATAATTTCGTCATTTAGTATAACGTAACAGTCAACAAGGATAAGGAAAAAATTAAATGTAACCTTAAACAAAAAAGTTTATTTATGGGTCAAAATTCGGTGAAACGAAGATTTTTAAAAAATCATATCTCGTAAAATATTAATGATATTATATAGCCAAATACTACGAGGAATATGATTTTAATAAAATTTTTCGAAAATAACGAAAAAAATTTTTGAAATGGATAAACGACCAATAAAATACAGGCCGTTTGTCTGGTTGGGTACGCTGCTCTCTACACTATGAGAGAAATATCAAAAGAAGGCAATTTGCATCCATTGACAGAATACGTGTTCAATGAATGCCTCTACATGGACGATATTTTGTTCAGCTGCGACAAAACGAGTGACGCTCTCGCAGTTTACAATGATGTCAAAAATGTCCACGCGAAATCGAAAATGGTCTTCAAAAAGTGGGTCAGTAATGACAAAGACTTCATGTCACAAATTGAAACTGCAGACTGGCATCCCACATTTGACCTAAAGTCCAGAACTCCCGACGTCAAAGCTCTAAGCATCAAATGGATCTCGAGTGATGACACTATCAGCTTTCAACCTCTAAAAACAAAACTTACTGATGATGACCTCAAAATTGTGACTAGAAGATACATCACATCAGTAGTAGCTCAAATTTTTGACCCTCAAGACCTATTAGCCCCATTCACCTTAAAAGGCAGACTTATAACCCAAGAAGTCTGGGGCTTAAACGATACCTTAAAACTCGGCTGGGATGATAAACTCGTGGAATACAAGGACAAAGACGAAAGAATCGAGCCAATCCTCCTAGCTTTTCAAAACTATGTCAATGACAGATGTAGAATAAACAAAATCACATGACCTCGCTACATATCTGTCAATACAAACTCTATTACGAAACGCGAAATACATGCTTTCTGCGATGCTTCCCGAAAAGCTTACTGCGTCGCCGTCTACATTAGAACTTTTTATAAAACTGACGATGAAAACGAGTCCATAAAAGCTCAACTTATTGTTGCCAAAAAGAAACTGATCTCATTTTCAGGGAGATCAATTCCAAAAGCTGAAGTAATGGGAGCAGTTTGCGCAGCACAAATAGTTCCTAACGTTATCAAAAACTTGAAACTGGTTAATTATGAAGTACCAAAAGAAAATGTCCACTACTATCTCGACTCACAGTGCACTTTGCAATGGATAAAATTCACGAGCAGAAAAGCGAACAATTCATTGCCAAAAGACTAGCATTGATAAGAGAGACAACTGAAAAAAGCCAATGGCACTACGTACGAACTGACAAAAATCCAGCCGATCTAGGCACTCGCTTGCTGACATTAGACGAGTTCTTAAAGCAACAAAACTTCTGGTTCAAAGGTAACAACCTCGAAAGTCCAAATTATGACTTTGATGAAGAAAACTTCGATGACATGCCTGAAGAGGATCAAAACGAAATGAGGAATTCATTCGCCAGGATCTGTCTCTTCAGTCACCTAAAACTTAAAAATTACATGCCATCTATGTCATTCGATAATATACGAACATTGTTCAAAATTGATGCTTCATGGCCTGAAAAACAGCCATCCAATATAATAAACTTTGTGTCAAACAGAAAAGTCATGTTTGACAAAAACTATGATGGACAACGAGATCCATCATGGCCTTTGGTGCAAGGAAGGAAAGGAAAGGAAAGGAAGGAAGAAGATGATGACTATGCAGCACAACATATCTACTTGGACCTCACAACCTTCCCTTCATTTCATCATGCTTCACAGGTGGCTGGTTGCCTTGCCAAATTCTGCCATTCTGCTTCACATGCTACATACTGCTATATAGTAGCTGTGAATACTATGAAGCTACCTGGACCAGCTGGGCCAGCCTTGAGATGATGAGAGTGCACTGCCAACCTAACAACCAGAAAAGAGAAGGGAAGGGAGTTCTTCAGGGGACCTCTGAGAAGCAACATGTCAACCTAACTGCAGGAGGTTGACTGGGGTGAACTCTGCCAGCAGCTGAAGCCAGAAGATCCTCACCAAGATTGAAGAGTACAGTACTGAAGAGGCAGCCACAGAGAAGAAGCTTTATTGTTATATACTGTTTTGAGCTCTGATTGAAGTAGCTTTTGTGATGTGTTGTGCCTGCTAATGAATAGAAAAATCCACCCGACCTTAATGAAGTATATTAGTGCTCAGACTCATAGCGAGGTCCTGATCCCTGGAATGATCAAGGTGAAAGGACGACACTTAACTACTGGTCAACTGCTCATAAGCGTGCCGAGAGGTTCCTTGCCAGAAGCTGTGTACGTGAGGCTGCGGCCTCTGCATAGCGGCCTGCGAGACCTGGCAGCTCCGGTGCTGCGAACTGGTACTAGATTTGAACCGATGCTTTGAAACCTTCCTAGGTTCTAGAGGCCGTACCGGTCGCACACCAACTATTTAAAAACTCACTATACAGACCTGAGCAAGCTACTCACTGACATCTCTATTCTGGAAAACGTCAAACATAAGCTATGTTCAAAAAGACTAGAGAATCCGGATTGCAACGAAACTTCTCGCAAAAAGCTGGAAAGCTTTAACCTAAAGGCTAAGCAATCAATGATTCAAAAACTAAGGTCAGCCTTACTTTTCATCATAAAAGAAGCCCAGACAACAGCTTTTTCTCGAAACAGTTCTAACCTAAAGGCAGAACTCAACGCCTTCAATGCAAAACTGGATGCCAATGGCATCGTACACGGGGAATCTAGAATTGAGGACTTCTCAGCTCTATCTGTCTTCCAAAAAAGGCTGATTTTGCTAGATAAAAGCTGTCATCTAACAAAACTTTTAGTTCAAAACGTCCATGACGTCAATCATGCGTCCTTAAAAGAAACAATAATGGAAATTACTAGGTTCTTTCAAATAAAAGGACTACGAGTACTTGCCAAAAACATAATAAGACACTGCATGATTTGCAATCTAACGAAAGGAAAACCGTATCAAAGTCAGCACATGGCTCCACTTCCAGATTCAAAACTCGAAACTTTAAAACTCTTTGAATCTATCTCTATAGACTTTGCAGGACCAATTAAAGTGCAAATTGGACGCTCAATTCTCAAGTACTACTTGTTGATCATAGTCTGCCAGCAAACCCATGCCTTTCATATGGAAATCACAGAAAGCATGGCAACAGAGCATATCATAACAGCTCTACAGCGATTTTGCAGCAAACGCAGAACCCCAAAAACTATAAGATCTGATAATGCAACTCAATTTTGTTGCGCTAAAAAACTATTGTTACCCGATATGAATAAAGTTCAAAATACCTTAAACATTGAAACATGGGAATTCTCTCCGGTATACAGCCCCCAGCATTCTATGCATAAACAACTTAATAAAGTCAGGTTTAAACTTTGACAATAGTGTCCTTCAAGTAAAAGATGAAAACAGATTCACGAACATGGCAAGTCCCCCCACGCTATGACTGGAAATGGGGAAGAATTACAAAATTTATTCCAGACAAAGACGGATTAATAAGAAAGTGCGAAATCTTGATAGCTCAAAATCAAAGTAAAGCCAAAAAGAACGCAATAAAACAAGCAAAAACTGACGTAAATTCTACTCGTCAATTGATCCCGCTAAAAATACTGTAAAATGAGCTTTGGAAAACCCAAGCGGAAAATCGTCAGTGACGTATGTTTTCGTCGAGCAAGTTGCGGGGAATAAGCAAACGGTGAATCGCGCGGCGACTACCCGTAAACAAAGAACTTACTTGAGCTCCAAAAAACTTCCCAAAGTACGAATTAGAGGCCGATCAGAAAACGGTCAACAGAAAACCAATGACGTAGATCTCATTGCACGCGTACCAGCTGAGACACTTCTCGGAGCCGGCTGAACACTATAAATAGCTCACGTGAGGCTAGGTTCGATCCCCATTGTGTCCAAAAACTTGCTCGAGTCCACCCAGCCGATTCTTCTTTGGAAAACTTTGAGAACAAAATCGTCGAACTCTGAAAGAAAATGGCTCATCAACTGTCCCCAGCCATCAACCGAAAACGGAACTATCCATTCAAGTTCAACAAGCCTACCTTGTATAGCGACTTGAAAACGAAAGGCACAAGCATAGCAGAAGTCCTGCTGAACCAGATGAGCCGGATCCTTGGCTTGAAGCTCCAGGAAGTCCACATCTTGAGGATTCCCATGAAGCACCTAAAAAAGAGGCTGGATTGGCTTAAACTGGACAGTCTGAGGCTTCTATATCTGAGCAGGGGTAACGTTAAGGATGCTATTCATGTATTTGCTGAAGTGGGACGGATTTATGACGATGCTATTAAACTCGTTAGCACAGCTGATCCTTACCCCATCCATAGAACTATGCAAAACGATGATTCGAGACGGATAGCTCTTCGTAATTATAACGAGCTCCAGCACGAGATAGGTGGTCTAGAGGACCTCATCCGCCAAAACACTGGAGCTCCACCGCGAAACTCGACTCACATGTCCTCGACCTCGAAACCTGAAACTAGAAACAGAGGCAGTAGTCATGCAAAAAACAAAGGAAACGAAATGATCGCAAACTTCGAGCAGTCAGTCTCCTTCAGAGACCCGCGAACCGATCCAAAAGGGCTTCGCAGTACTTTGTCCAATGAACAAATTGTCCTTGTCCCGATTTCTGATTTAAACTCGATATTGAACAGGAACCCTCACATCACTGTCAACGAATTCTTTGAAACTAATAACAGTTTTGTGAGACGAGACCGCAGGTGGGAAATAAGGACTGGGGAAGCTAATTTCGTCTCCCACTCATGAAAACTTCGAGGTCAAACTCCGGAGACAGTCAACCTGGTGTCGCCGTCCTCGACAGCCACGTCCTCGGCTTCTATGGAGGCAGCTTCGGATGCATCATATCGACCTAATCCAGCCAAAGCGTCGATGTCATTCTCCACCACCTCTCTGGAGCCTGGTTCCGAGCCTTTTTCTCGAAACAGTTCTAACCTAAAGGCAGAACTCAACGCCTTCAATGCAAAACTGGATGCCAATGGCATCGTACACGGGGAATCTAGAATTGAGGACTTCTCAGCTCTATCTGTCTTCCAAAAAAGGCTGATTTTGCTAGATAAAAGCTGTCATCTAACAAAACTTTTAGTTCAAAACGTCCATGACGTCAATCATGCGTCCTTAAAAGAAACAATAATGGAAATTACTAGGTTCTTTCAAATAAAAGGACTACAAGTACTTGCCAAAAACATAATAAGACACTGCATGATTTGCAATCTAACGAAAGGAAAACCGTATCAAAGTCAGCACATGGCTCCACTTCCAGATTCAAAACTCGAAACTTTAAAACTCTTTGAATCTATCTCTATAGACTTTGCAGGACCAATTAAAGTCCAAATTGGACGCTCAATTCTCAAGTACTACTTGTTGATCATAGTCTGCCAGCAAACCCATGCCTTTCATATGGAAATCACAGAAAGCATGGCAACAGAGCATATCATAACAGCTCTACAGCGATTTTGCAGCAAACGCAGAACCCCAAAAACTATAAGATCTGATAATGCAACTCAATTTTGTTGCGCTAAAAAACTATTGTTACCCGATATGAATAAAGTTCAAAATACCTTAAACATTGAAACATGGGAATTCTCTCCGGTATACAGCCCCCAGCATTCTATGCATAAACAACTTAATAAAGTCAGGTTTAAACTTTGACAATAGTGTCCTTCAAGTAAAAGATGAAAACAGATTCACGAACATGGCAAGTCCCCCCACGCTATGACTGGAAATGGGGAAGAATTACAAAATTTATTCCAGACAAAGACGGATTAATAAGAAAGTGCGAAATCTTGATAGCTCAAAATCAAAGTAAAGCCAAAAAGAACGCAATAAAACAAGCAAAAACTGACGTAAATTCTACTCGTCAATTGATCCCGCTAAAAATACTGTAAAATGAGCTTTGGAAAACCCAAGCGGAAAATCGTCAGTGACGTATGTTTTCGTCGAGCAAGTTGCGGGGAATAAGCAAACGGTGAATCGCGCGGCGACTACCCGTAAACAAAGAACTTACTTGAGCTCCAAAAAACTTCCCAAAGTACGAATTAGAGGCCGATCAGAAAACGGTCAACAGAAAACCAATGACGTAGATCTCATTGCACGCGTACCAGCTGAGACACTTCTCGGAGCCGGCTGAACACTATAAATAGCTCACGTGAGGCTAGGTTCGATCCCCATTGTGTCCAAAAACTTGCTCGAGTCCACCCAGCCGATTCTTCTTTGGAAAACTTTGAGAACAAAATCGTCGAACTCTGAAAGAAAATGGCTCATCAACTGTCCCCAGCCATCAACCGAAAACGGAACTATCCATTCAAGTTCAACAAGCCTACCTTGTATAGCGACTTGAAAACGAAAGGCACAAGCATAGCAGAAGTCCTGCTGAACCAGATGAGCCGGATCCTTGGCTTGAAGCTCCAGGAAGTCCACATCTTGAGGATTCCCATGAAGCACCTAAAAAAGAGGCTGGATTGGCTTAAACTGGACAGTCTGAGGCTTCTATATCTGAGCAGGGGTAACGTTAAGGATGCTTTTCATGTATTTGCTGAAGTGGGACGGATTTATGACGATGCTATTAAACTCGTTAGCACAGCTGATCCTTACCCCATCCATAGAACTATGCAAAACGATGATTCGAGACGGATAGCTCTTCGTAATTATAACGAGCTCCAGCACGAGATAGGTGGTCTAGAGGACCTCATCCGCCAAAACACTGGAGCTCCACCGCGAAACTCGACTCACATGTCCTCGACCTCGAAACCTGAAACTAGAAACAGAGGCAGTAGTCATGCAAAAAACAAAGGAAACGAAATGATCGCAAACTTCGAGCAGTCAGTCTCCTTCAGAGACCCGCGAACCGATCCAAAAGGGCTTCGCAGTACTTTGTCCAATGAACAAATTGTCCTTGTCCCGATTTCTGATTTAAACTCGATATTGAACAGGAACCCTCACATCACTGTCAACGAATTCTTTGAAACTAATAACAGTTTTGTGAGACGAGACCGCAGGTGGGAAATAAGGACTGGGGAAGCTAATTTCGTCTCCCACTCATGAAAACTTCGAGGTCAAACTCCGGAGACAGTCAACCTGGTGTCGCCGTCCTCGACAGCCACGTCCTCGGCTTCTATGGAGGCAGCTTCGGATGCATCATATCGACCTAATCCAGCCAAAGCGTCGATGTCATTCTCCACCACCTCTCTGGAGCCTGGTTCCGAGCCATCGATGACGTCAGGACTGACCACGACTCCGTCTGGTTCCGATCCAGAGTCGGCTCCGTCTTCTGACCTAGAAGCAGCCCAGCGAGGCATTCTGCCTTTCGAGCAACTGCTTTTGAAAATCGATGATGACGCTCCACCACCCTCGACTTCCGCAGCCCTAATGGCTTCGGAAATAGCCCCGCTGCCCCCTTTAAAGGTGGAGATTCCTCCGCCCGCAGCGGAACCTCTGATGGCGCCGCCCACCCAACCTCGACAAGCTCCAGTTCGCTTGGCTACACCGATTCCGCCGCCCCCAGGCTCCAGGGCTGGACTCAAATTATCCACCGAGATCCCCGAAGACTTATTGAAAAGGGAGGAAGGTGAAGAAGACGATGATGATATCGATATGACCGACGCTCACGACCTCATGTTCGGCGAAGACAATGATGGCGACAACACAGCGCCGCCAGCAGGGAATGTTTGAACTTCGCCTTGTTTGTATTTTCCCGCCGCCTCATTTTGATCTCATTCTTTGTATGATCAGCTGACTAATAAAGATCAGTTACGTTCCAGCATTCACCGTTTACACTCGTTCTTTATTGAAAACTTTAGGTTTCATAAAAACAGTTAAAAACTACTTCATAGTCATCCGCAGTTCTCTTAAGGACCTAGTATTCTTGCAGCGACACTGCGCACAGGTATATAATCCTTATTGTACTTTGGATCATATATACTCTTTGAGTGTTCAGAGTACGAAGGAACAGCATAGCTGACCTCGGGACTCTTCAAATGACATTCCACGAAGATTTTGCGCTGCAATGAAGTGAACTCAGGCCTGGTTTGCAGAGCTTGGAACAATTTCTGCATCTCAATAACCTTCTTGCCAGGTGACAGATCCGGATCCACCATTTGCAATACTACTCTCCTAGCGGAATCAACATCAACTATTTCATCAATATTGATGGCCTTAATCCGGTCATCCAGTGGGGCGTCCTCAGTATACCCAGACTGGTACCAATGAATCCTTAGAAGCAGCATCAGCTATTTTCAAGATGCGTTCGAGGTTCCGCTCATAAATAACCTCAGGCTCAGCACCAAACATATGCTTAGCAGTCATTTGGGCTGTAGCAATAATCTTGTTGGCAGTGCTTGCATCATGCAAGTCAGTGTAGTGAGCTCGCACCACTCCCAGATCATACGGACTCAAAGCCATCCCTTTGAGTAATTTCATTACAGTGGTCTCAACCACGTTACTTGGTTGTAAAACTACTGAGTTATTGAGGACGGTTAAGTCCTTCAAAGTCATCTTAGTGGAAGTAAGCATGGACTTCTGACCATCATGAAATCCAACTTTCTTGGGAATGGCAGATACATCCAAAGCCTTGTTTTTATTTGAGTCTCTTCGTGGTTGCTCCACATCAAAAGATGTCGATATCTCTAAATTCTCTTCATCCTCTGCCTTCGTGAAGAAATCAGGATGGAGATCAAATAGTGCAGCAACTGCATCAAATCCTGTGACCGGGTTAATGAGTTTCTCTTTATTGATCATCGTGATTAGGGCAGTTATTATCGGCCCCAACTCTTCAGTGGAACTAGTATCAGCCCCAGCATCTGCATCAGCAGCTTTGCTAAGAATGATCGATTTTTTCTCACTGAATACTTTATTCATATACTCCATACCAAAACAATAAAGGAGCAAAGCACACGTAGCAGAGTTCCGATCAGGGGGATCTATGGCATTAACATACCTGACGACCACCATGATCTGCCCAACAGGGTCATCCCGTGGCATCTGTTCAATAGTCTTCATGATATGCAAGTCAAGAGAGCAAGGTTCCTCAGTACTCAAAACTATGATATTAATCGCATTCCATGCCCTTATCACTCCATTTCTGTCAATATTCATGACATAGGTGGTCATTGGGTATTTAACCCATGACAAAAAATCTTTTACTGCCCTCCTGCTCTCCCCATAGGGAGTGCAAGGTTTTAGCAGCTTAACCAATTCATTCTCAGTGACATTTAAGTGCACTAAAAGTGCAGCTTTCAAGTCATGAGCCATACTTCCGTTTTGTCGAAGAGAAACTCTCTAAGACTCAACTTATCCGTCCGTTTTGTCTAAGAGATAAAATCTCTGAGACTCAACTTGTCCTTTTCAGTACAACGTCAACACAAGTGTCAACTATTGTACTCTCGTAATGCGTGTGAATTAAAAGCTCAAGGCCTTTAAGGGTCACACTAAGCTGGTTTACCAGGTTTGAAACTAAAACTGTTCAAAGCACAGTCACGCTTCCTACTATGCCGGTCAAATAAGACGGAGATAAAGGTTGCACTTGCGATGACGAGGTTTTATTTCAAAAAATAAGATGGTACAGACAACTTTTACCAATGTAGTCTTCACCAAAAACACACACGCACACAAATATACACACACACACACACAGAAATAGAAATGAGCACTTGCTCAGGATAGAGATTACCAAACCTAGGCACCAGATATCAAACAGAATCCTAAGTGCCCACAAGCTGAAAAACAAACGCTGCATCCACTTTTACCAGTTATGGACGCCACTAAGCTGAACAAGCTCAACAAAGTGAATGGAAAGAGAAAGGGTTAACCATACACACACACACAGGTACAGCGCCCGCCCAGGCGCGCACACTTTGCGCCCCAGAAGGGCCCTGGTCCAAAGCACCATGCACTTTCTAAGGTGGCTTCCACTCCAAGCTCCATGCACGCCCTGCGCGCTCCAGGTTTTGTTCTTCCACCTGCTTCAGCTTCTAACGGGTTCAACTTTCCAAAATGGCTCCCATTTTAAGCTCCATCAATCCGTTAAAGCCCACAGGGGTAATGACACGCATGCCACCACCCGGCTACCATTTCCGGCTGCTTGGCTCCCAATATCCAGCTTAAGACAAGCAAGGACGTCCCCACGGGTCTTCTCCCTTAGGAAATGATAGTACCAGGCCACACAACGTAGGAACCTAGGAAGGTTAAGCATCGGTTCCAAGTCCAGTACTAAGTTGCATCAACCGGAGCTGCCAGGTCTCACTCGCCGCAGTGCAGAGGCCGCAGCCTCATGTACACTGCTCCTGGCAAGGAACCTCTCGGCATGCTTATGTACAGTTGACCAGTAGTTAAGTGTCGTCCTTTCACCCTGATCATTCCAGGGATCAGGACCTCGCTATGAGTCTGAGCACTAATATACTTCATCAAGGTCTGGTGGTAGTCTCTATTCATTAGCTGGCACAACACATCATAACAGCTCCATCAAATCAGAGCTCAAAACAATATATAAGACAATAAAGCTTCTTCTCTGTGGCTGTCTCTTCAGTAATGTACTCTTCAACTTGGTGAGGATCTTCTGGCTTCAGCTGCAGGCAGAGTTCACCCCAGTCAACCTCCAGCTGTGAGTTTGACATGTTGCTTCTCTGAGGTATTTATATCTCCAAAGCATGATGAAATAAAAGGGAAGGTTGCGAGGTCCAAGTAGACACTGTTGCTCTGAATAGTCATCTTCTTCTTCCTTCTTTTCCACGTACCAAAACCCATGATGAACCTGTTGTCCATCAATGCTCTTTGTAAAGGTGCTCCTTCATGTTAACCTTCTTTCTTCCATCAGCTTTTTTGAGATGTTGGCGAATGTAGCGCAAAACAGCAACTTTACTTATGCCTCCGGCATTATGAATATCTCCAAGATTTGGTGTCCTAAGGTTGCTTTCCTGAATTAGGCAATAGCGATGAGCGCAGCACACAGTGCTAGGGTGATTAGAGCTCAACAAATCAACCTCTTGTAATGCGGCTGCACATTGCTTCTGTAGAGATGTCGGCAGGCCAAGGAGGCTACTCAGGCGAGTTAAAAGATCCAACAGTGTTAATCCGACTGTGGTTAATGAAGGAGATAACGCACCCGCAACGCCGGCTCTTGCAACTTTCTTTTCCAAATTTTCCAGTTTTTTCTGAGATACCTGTAATGCCTGCAATTTTGCGAAAAGACCTAGTGCATCCTTCCCACAAAAGAATCAAATGCAGACCATACGCCAACAAACAGTCGCGTTCAATATATCTCAGCTTGGGCATTTGCTTGATCAGGAATGTGTGTATCCCCACCATATCTTTAGCGTAAATTGGAGGTATGTTGGCATTGAAACTCCACTTCAAGCTGAGTTGCAGTAAGTGAGGGGCACCACGCTCATTTTCCTCCTCAAAGTCCCCCAATTGCAACGCCTCCATCGTTTCAAGCAAGCAGTTTGCTGAGGGAGGAGTGGCGGAGATGGATGATGAAAAAAGGAAATTGTCCGTGACCAATCCATATAGCCTTAGTGGAACTTAGTTGCGGTATTTTAGCACAGAGTGGCGCTTCAGTTGCTCATCGGGGCAGTCCGAAAAAAATGCTCTAAAACTCGGTTTACACTTAGCTGAAAATGCCAAACTCCCTTCAATGCGTCGAAATATCATCAAGTTTGCCTCAAAAGTCCATTAAAACCCACTGAAACCCTTGAATTACGAAAATAATCTTCCCCGATGGAGCTCCCAGCGCCATCTCGCGTAGGAATTATCCCTACTCAAAACTGTTGTTCCACTAAGGCTATTGGTGACACACACCGGTGCCCTCATGCTGATCATCAACCACGTCTTCGTGCTTACACTCATTGATGATGTTGGACATGGTGACTCTCCTAGACAATTAATCTTTTGACGGCTTCGCTTAAACTGCTTCAGAGGTTGTGCATAGTCCTCTGTTCTGTATGTATACTACCAGACCAGAAAATGTTTGAGGGTTGTAGCGGGTAGTGCACCCTAGAGGTAGCAGGATCGGTAGCTTCGTAGCCAATGCTCTCAAGTTTTAAGGTCAGGAGAAAGCTTGCGGTGGAAGTGAAAGCTTACCGGTACCGGTGATGATGTCCACTTTGATGCTCGCAATGAGACCGCCATCCGTGATGTAGACTATTAGAAGAAGAGCTTTGGCTATGTCTTGCTGATTGCAAATGCCCATTACATTAATGTGCACTTTCTCCTTGGAAGCTTGATCATTGTTGTTACCGTGTTTAGGCCGGGGGGGTCATAACGCTCCCATTGCAAAGTGGTTGGACGAACATTAATAATAAATATATATATAAAAAGATGATGGGCAATGAGCACATCACATCCTTGGAACGTAACATAACTGGAATAAGACTGGACTGGACTGGACCTTCCCTGTGGAGCCCGTGGAGCCACCCGGAGGCCAGGAGGCCATGTCTATTCAACGCAACATCACCACCTCAAAATCACCTAAACCTCCCTTCTTCCATCATCAATTCATCTCCTCTAAACTCACCAATCTACTGCTGCTGCTGCTGCCTACTAATGTGAGCCGTGCATGGGCACATTACCTGACCTTGGTTGGAGGAGAAGTGGCTAGCCATTGCATAGAGGATTTGCTAGCTGCTACATAGAGAAGCTGCATGCTGCTGCAAGATGATGGAGAGAAGCAGAAGGAAGCTGATGGAACACACTGCCTGCACATTGACTGGAAAAGGGAGAAAATAATCGAGGAGTTACCTAGGAGACTTCAGAGAAGCAAGATGTAGGCCTTAGAGCTCAAGGCCTACTGAGTGAGCTCTGCCTTGCTATTGTCTGACCAGAGTTTCTCCATAGTGTGCTGAGGCATGAAGAAGATGGCCACAAGAATATTTACTGCTGTATTTAGTTCATTGTGCTAGTAGCCATTAATTTGTGTGATGTTGCAAACTGAGTGAATAGACTGACACCTGACCATAAATTGTATATTGGTCCTCCTGGGCAGTTATGCATTCAAGTCTGAGGATGTTGAGGTTGTTGAGGACTTGGGTAGGAGGCCTAATCACAGGTCTACAGCACTGTAGCTTGCCAAGAGATGTCCTCGCCGGAGTTGGAGCACTGAGGTTGCGACTTCAGGTCCAAGGCGGGTGGAGCATCCGGTACAGCACCCGATGGCTGCAACCGGTACCGAGGCCATAAAGCCGATGCTGACCTTCCTAGGCTTTAGAGGGTGTGACCGTCGCACATCAAAGATTTGTTGGATCGATTTATTTAGAGGGTGTAAAAAAAAAGCACAAGAGAGAGAGCGTGAGCGAGCGATGATGACAACGACTGGCAACTGCAACGATTCTTTTGCTGCAACTGCTGCTGCTGCCATTGCTGCTGCTGTTGCTGAGTAAAGCCACCAAACCAGTCATCAAAGTCATCCGTTGTCGTCATTTTCATCGTTGTCATCTTTGTCATCATCATTCTCATTGTCGTTGTCATCATCATCATCAATGTGGGCTATGTGCTGGATCTCTGTATTCTTTTCGACTTTGCTTGCTTTCTTTGACGATGATGACAAGCCGGGCAATCAGTGGTGGTTGCAGTGGATGACGTTGAATTTGTTTGGGAGAGCATTCGCTGCAATCTCTTCTCCTTTTGCTTTCTCTCCCTCAATAGCTCCCAATCGCGTTGATGATTGGCTAAGATGATGCTCACCCAATCTGACTCATCATAGTGAATCAATCAAGTGGCATCATTGTCATCATCATCATTAGCAGTGGGCGCAAGGGTGGTGGCTTGATGGCTCCCTTCTCAAATTGACGTCGCCTGTACTGCTGCTGCTGTTCCGCTCAAGGAGCTGACTGCATCCACGCTCATGGCTCGTTGAAGCCGTGACATTTGCGGCAGAGTCGGCAATGGCGGTAACGACAACAACGATGACGTTGGTGGCATTGCTTTATGTCCTGACTGCTGCTGCAGCTGCCGCTTGCTGCTGCTGCTGGCTATGGGGGAAAGTCACATGCCGTGTTTCATTTTCATGTGCCTTGCGAGCGTCCATTGCTTTGCGAGCGTTGCTAAACACTCTTTGCATTGGAATAATTTCAAACTAGTACCCTCGTGTGTGAAACCCGAAACCCTCTTCTTCTTCTTATACTTCTCCCCTACGCTCTTGAATTAGTGAATCACTGCTCATGCCTGATGTCATGATGTCACCCGATTCAACTCCCTGTCTTTGACTATCACCGCTTGAAGCGGTAGTAGCGCTAGCAACATCATCATCTTCTTCTTCTTCATTACCACCAATCACTGTGATTGCATCATCAGGGTCATTGGGGTCGGCATCGTGAGAAACAATGTTTTCAAAATCTCTGTTCGCCCACTCATCATTTTCAATAGTATGAATATTCATAGCTTCTTCTCTTAGGAGATTTCTGGTTCGCTTTGTAGGTGGAGGGCGTGAGGCTGTAAAAGACCCATCTAGATGGTTGTTGGACATTGAAGAAGGGTTGTTGCTATCACTCGGTCTAGGAATGGAGGTTGCAATGAAATGACCAGTGAAAGCATTGCTCGAACGTATTCTTTATGAGTCTTCTTGACCCGCAATCTCTCGGTTTGTGAGTCTAAAACTTGGAATACCAAGACGACGTTTCACCTTCAACATCCTCCGCAATTCTTGAGGATTGGGTCGAAGAAGCTCCAATGAGTTGTTCTCAAGCATTCCCATCTCCTTTGCTTCATTCGCAACCAAGGGTTGATTTTCACTTATTATTTCATCATTTTCCCTTTCTTGAGGTGCACCATCATCATCATCTGTGGGGGTTAAATTGTCATGGTTTTCAGTTGCTTCTACTTCATTTTCATCATTCACGCTAGGAGGAGGAGGTTCGGCGGAGGAGGTTCGGTGGAGGAGGTTTGGCTGTTGCTTGCTGAGCTGGAGGAGGCTAAATGTCAGCGTTGTACTCTCGCAGCTTTTGTAATTCATAATGGTCCTTTCCTTCTCAATTTTCTTTACTAGCACATCAAAGAGAGGTTTAGGCACCAAAGCCATCTCAGCAAAGCTGGAGACGAATGCTTTCTTACGCGTTGGCAACCGCAGTATATCCCCATCCATTATTACTCGCAGCGGGAGAGATAAAAGGGCCTGGCAAATGTGACGCCAGGGTTTGACACAAATGAGGCATTGCTTTTTTTGACTATAGGCCTACCCGATTTTTTTTGCTCAGCTCTTCAGGGGCCCCATGGGGTCACCAAAACACCAAAGATTTTTCTCCTGAGTGGCCGGGAAGTGCCTCAAAATCAAGATTTTTTCCAGCCTTGCCATCCGCCATTTCGCGATTTTTATTATTAGTCTGATTTAATTTTTCCGTTAAATTGTCGCGCGTACTACGTAGCGAAGCAGTGTGACGTCACTAAGTTGCATCAGCTGCAAACTGCATGGTCAGATACGCTGCGGCCACCGAATTCTAAACAGCCGAAAAGTGAGCCAAATTCCCCGAAAAAACAGGCTGTGATTCTGGAAAGCCACAATTCTTGAAAAGAAGGCCTAATTTTCGTAATAAGGAGCCGAGCCTTTCCATGAAAACATGCCGAATTCTGGTGCAAAACTTATTCCCTTGAAAAAAAATGGCTTACTGCCGGAATAAGGAGCCCAGATGAAGGAGCCGAGATTGCCATGGAAAACAAGCCATGAAAAATTGGCTTATGAGAAAAACTGGCTGCAATTCTCATTAAAAAAGCAAGATCCCAAATGCCAAGAAAAAAGGTGAGGTTTCAGACTTCATTGTTTGAAATATTAAAAAAAGATATTTTCAGTGCCAGCTCTGCATTAAAGTGAAAACGCGAGACCTGCCATTGAAGATGTGGGCGGGGCCCAGACGCAGCTTCAAACCCATGGCCAAGTTCCACTGGGCTGGCTCCAGGTTCTGGAGGAGGAGAATTTCCCATGGGCCCCGACTACGGCTTCCTGGGCATACCTCAGCTTGCATGCCAGCTCTGCAGTAAAATGGAAACTCAAGACGTGCCGTTGGAGACATGGGTGGGGCCCAGACCCAGCTTCAAACCCCTGGCCAAGTTCCTCTGGGCTGGCTCCATGTTCTGGAGGAGGAGAATTTCCCACGGGCCCCGCCTACGGATTCCTGGGCATACCTCAGCTTGCATGCCAGCTTTGCAGTAAAATGGAAACTCAAGATGTGCTATTGGAGACATGGGCGGGGCCCAGACCCAGCTTCAAACCCCTGGCCAAGTTCCTCTGGGCTGGCTCCATGTTCTGGAGGAGGAGAATTTCCCTCGGGCCCCGCCTACGGATTCCTGGGCATACCTCAGCTTGCATGCCAGCTTTGCAGTAAAATGGAAACTCAAGATGTGCCGTTGGAGACATGGGCGGGGCCCAGACCCAGCTTCAAACCCCTGGCCAAGTTTCTCTGGGCTGGCTCCATGTTCTGGAGGAGGAGAATTTCCCTCGGGCCCCGCCTACGGATTCCTGGGCATACCTCAGCTTGCATGCCAGCTTTGCAGTAAAATGGAAACTCAAGACGTGCCGTTGGAGACATGGGCGGGGCCCAGACCCAGCTTCTAACCCCTGGCCAAGTTCCTCTGGGCTGGTTCCATGTTCTGGAGGAGGAGAATTTCCCACGGGCCCCGCATACGGATTCCTGGGCATACCTCAGCTTGCATGCCAGCTTTGCAGTAAAATGGAAACTCGAGATGTGCCATTGGAGACATGAGCGGGGCCTAGACCCAGCTTCTAACCCCTGGCCAAGTTCCCCTGGGCTGGCTCCAGGTTCTGGAGGAGGAGTATTACTTCCCGGCCCCGCCCTTGGCTTCCTGGGAATTTTTCCGTAAAATTGCCGCGAGTTATTTACTTAGCGCTCCCCGTAGTGACGTCATCATAATTCACAGCTCGTAATTCGTGAAAAACAAGAACAGCAACAGGCCAACAGCTGATTTTCTGCCCAACAGAAAAAAGAGGAAGCAAAAAAGGTAGATGAAATAAGGCATTCACAGCCAAAAGGCCTCGGATTCGGCCATCAAAAAGCCTCGAATTCGGCCATCAAAAAGCCTCGAATTCGGCCATCAAAGCAGCCTCGGATTCGGCCATCAAAAAGCCTCGGATTCAGCCATCAAAAAGCCTTGGATTCGGCCGTCAAAAAGCCTCGGATTCGGCCATCAAAAAGCCTCGGATTCAGCCGTCAAAATGTTTGGAGCACCTCCGCTCCACTTCTCACTCCGCTCTGCTGGGAAGCACTCTATTTTCTCAGTATAATGTGTGCTGCGAAGTTCTCAATAAAACCTTGTTCACTTGCCCAAAAACTCTCATTCTGATCACTTTACACCATACTTTTATCTTAACTGCTTTTAATTGCCGTAATTCATTATACAGTCCTTTATATATATCATGTTTATTGCATCTAGCTTACGTCAGTAAGTACAAGGGGCAGCGCCAGGTTCCTGGAAGAACCAAAAGAAACACAAAAAGCCTCGGATTCGGCCGTCAAAAAGCCTCGGATTCGAGGCCGAATCCGAGGCTTTTTGACGGCTGAATCCGAGGCTTTTTGATGGCCAAATCCGAGGCTTTTTGACGGCTGAATCCGAGGCTTTTTGATGGCTGAATCCGTGGCTTTTTGACGGCCGAATCCGAGGCTTTTTGACGGCTGAATCCGAGGCTTTTTGATGGCCAAATCCAAGGCTTTTTGACGGCCGAATCCGAGGCTGCTTTGATGGCCGAATCCGAGGCTGCTTTGATGGCTGAATCCGAGGCTGCTTTGATGGCCGAATTCGAGGCTTTTTGATGGCCGAATCCGAGGCTTTCTGACGGCCGAATCCGAGGCTTTTTGACGGCTGAATCCGAGGCTTTTTGATGGCCAAATCCGAGGCTTTTTGACGGCTGAATCCGAGGCTTTTTGATGGCCAAATCCGAGGCTTTTTGACGGCCGAATCCGAGGCTGCTTTGATGGCCGAATCCGAGGCTGCTTTGATGGCCGAATTCGAGGCTTTTTGATGGCCGAATCCGAGGCTTTTTGACGGCCGAATCCGAGGCTTTTTGACGGCTGAATCCGAGGCTTTTTGATGGCCAAATCCGAGGCTTTTTGACGGCTGAATCCGAGGCTTTTTGATGGCCAAATCCGAGGCTTTTTGACGGCCGAATCCGAGGCTGCTTTGATGGCCGAATCCGAGGCTTTTTGATGGCCGAATTCGAGGCTTTTTGATGGCCGAATCCGAGGCTTTTTGACGGCCGAATCCGAGGCTTTTTGACGGCTGAATCCGAGGCTTTTCGACTGTGAATGTTGAGGCAGCTTGATGACCGAATCCCGAGGCTTTATGGCGGCCGAATCCGAGGCTTTATGGCGGCCGAATCCAAGGCTTTATGGCGGCCGAATCCGAGGCTTTTTGTCTATGAATATGAGGCTGCTTTGACGGCCGAATCCGAGGCTTTTTGTCTAGGAATATGAGGCTGATTGGACGGCCGAATCTCATTTTAATGGAAGCTCTGGCTTTTTTGCTTAACTTCACCGAGCTCTGAAAATATCCTTTTTTTAATATTTCAAACAAAGAATTAAGAGTAACTTTACCTTTTGTCTTGGTATTTAGCATTTTAGCTCGTTATTCTGACAATTTGGCCCTTAGTTCAAAGGAATCGTGGCCTCTTTTTCACGGGAATTCTGTGCGTTTCCTCGGCAATGCTTTGCTCCTTTATCCAGTAGTTTGGCTTGGTTTTTCTTCAAAATCGGCTCTTTTTAGCTGTAATGATGGCCAGAAAGTCTCAGGAATTTCGGCCCAGTAACCCCCAATTACTTTTTCCAGTAATTATCACCAAAAAGTTTTGGGAATATTTTAGCCTCAAGCCTAGAGCCACATTGCAGCTGTTGCTGTTGTTTTCTTTTCGCAGCTTACTAACAAAGTGACGTCACGCAGTGCGAGATGCGACCGCTACGCAATTAACGCGCGGCAATTTGACGGAAAAATTAAAGCTCTGTGATTAAAAAAATTCGCGAAATGGCGGATGGCAAGGGGATGAAAATCCTCGAATTTGAGGCACTTCCCGGCCACTCAGGAGAAAAATCTTTGGTGTTTTGGCGACCCCATGGGGCCCCTGAAGAGCTGAGCAAAAAAAATCGGGTAGGCCTATAGTCAAAAAAAGCAATGCCTCATTTGTGTCAAACCCTGGCGTCACATTTGCCAGGCCCTTTTAGGATTGGTCTAGCATCAGCGTTGCTAAAGCTGCTGCTTCTATGGCATTAAGGCTGATTCTCGAGGCGTTTGCTCTTGTTGCTGCCACTGCTCTTGTTGCTGTTGCTGATGTTGCTGCTGCTGCTCTCCCACCTAAAGAGCTTCTGGAGCAACAAGAGGTCCCAGCTCTTTGACAATGTGAGTCAATAATGGCTTGATTTTTTCAGCTTGCACTTGCTTTCCTTGCCTTTGGAGAGTTGCTTTTTTCATATATATCGCCAAGCCGGTACATCTTCTTCAACTATCTGTCTCATAGCCTTTTTTTTGCGGGTCTTTGACACCCACATTACCGTACAGGCAGTTGTAGATGCATGAGCAGATTTTATCCATGCCCATATCAGTGAAATTAGTGAAAAGTTCATGCTGCTCATCAGATGAGAGCTTCGCGAGGGCGGTCAATAGGTGAAAGTGACACTTTTTTTGGTGAAATTTGTTTCATGGTAAAAGAAACCCAATTTGTTTGGCAAAAAATTGTTTTTATTGCTTTCCATAGGTTAATGTCATTATAGTAAGCAACGTACAACTTTATCTTGCACTACTTGGGTAATTACACAAAGGGTGGAGCCTGATTGCTAAGCAGATCTGAGCGAATCCTCACAGGATCAGGACAAGTCTGGGTAAAGTCCAATATGAGAGGTGAAAATGCAACTCCGGTTGCTCTGTGATAAGCTTGAGCTACTGCGGCCGCGGCATAAGGATACACCTGTTGACTCAAACTAGCAACACTGCGTTGATCCCTTGGATTTTTGAAGAGGACAAGGTTCTGAGCATTTATGCTTATGGCACAAAAGTTTGGACACCTATGTAGCAGGGAGCGTGTCGGCCTACGGGTCGACCGCTCGCTGCGCTCGCTCGCCTCGGGCGCGCGGTAGTACAACAAGTAGTATAGTGTAATCATCAGTAAAGGAAATAAATTCACCGCATTGACACGTGTTGTCTGCGGCCCAAGATCGACCTCTGATAGCCTTCCAGGCCCATCCCCGCCAGACGTAGCCTAGATCCGAGTAGTGGCTTGATAAGTCACAGTTGTATATCTCCACCTACTACAGATGGCGCGGGTCGTTGGACCTGTGATTTCATCACACCACTACTAAGTACATCCTGCCGGAAAGTGCTAAGTATACAATATAAAAAGGGAAATAATGTGCTGCTCGATGCTCGAAAGTCAACTGCCACATGTGAACCTACGTGCAAGCCACGGGTAAAGTGATTGTAATGCTGAAAGCATAAGAAGGCAGTTGACTATAAAAGATGCTGATGGCAAGAATAAAAGCTCAAACCAGAAAACCAGAGCAACAAAAGGGACAGAAATCACTCTGCAAAGGTCGCAGCTGCAGGTGATTAAATAACAATCAAATAGCAATTAATGTGGGGGGACAATGGTCGAATGGTCGGGACTGCTAACACCAGTTGCAAACCATTTATATTCTAGTGAATGCTGGAGCCGGCCACCCCACAAAAATGTGCAAATAAAAAGGGTGGAGTAGAAGGGGGTAAGCTAATCATGTGGTGACCAAATGACCCGGCGATCTGGTCAACAGCTGCAAGCTATCATGACAACACGTGTCAATGCGGTGAATTTATTTCCTTTACTGATGATTACACTATACTACTTGTTGTACTACCGCGTTGTACACCGCTCGGGTTACTTTGCAGGTCAGGGTCACATGGCAACGGTGGGCGGCAACAGGTTTGGTCGTTGCAGTTTGCAACACCTGCACGGTGATGTTGAAAGCCGATTCGTAGGTGATACCAATGTCGTCGCATTCATCCGGGTCATTCAGGTCCACACTCTCGTGGGTCAACTTCGGTGACTCGCAGTCAAACACGGTGAAGGTGGCGGCCGGGTCTTCAGGTGGTTCATCTCCTCCCTCTGGCAGGGCAGGCTGAGGCCGGGGCTGTGCGCTCGGCACCTCGAGTAGTAGTGTAACAGTCATCAGTATCGTGAAGTACATGGCTTCTGGAAAAGAGAGTAAAGGAAACGTGTTGACATGCTGCCTTCCTATTGTGTACACCTGCCAGTTTAGTGCTTATTATTTTATTGTTTTACTAATGGGTCCGTGCAACTTGCACTGTGCATTCATGCTACAGTTCTGCGCTCAAAGCCACAGAATTGTCAAAGTATACTTTACTTATGATTACACAATACTACTCGTTGTACTACTGCGCGCCAGAGGCGAGCGCGCGCAGCGAGCGGTCGACCCGTAGGCCGACGCGCTCCGTGCTACACCAAGTCCCAAGTCCAACTGGGTCGAACGAGCTCACCGGGACCTCAATGGCCTCTTGGCCAAGCTCGTTTGCGGGCGACCGTCCAGCTGGAAGGAAGTACTACCGGTGGCCCTGTTTATCATGCGTACCACCAAATGCCGCATGACCGGTTACGCTCCCTATGAATTGCTATTTGGACGATCCGCCACCTCGCAACTGGACCTGCTGTTCGGGGACCCGCAGCCGCTACTGAAAGAGGCCTCCGAGGCCGGGCAAGTTGCCCAAGCCCTCAAAGCCAGGATCCAGGCAGCCCACGAATGGGCCAGGAGGAACATGGCCACCTCGATCAACCGGCAAAGAATGGCCTATCACAAGGACAAGACGACTTACGTCCCGGGGCAACAAGTGTGGCTGTACACGCCCACCGTCGCCCGGCACATCTCCAAGAAACTCCAGACCTTCTGGTCGGGCCCCTGGACCATCCTCAGGAAGGTCAATGATGTGACATTCGAAATCTTGCCTGACCCTTCATGGATTCGAAAGAAGTCCGAAGTGGTATCAATTGATTGGCTCAAACTGTACCAAGCAACGGCCGAAGATGCCAATGATGGCACCCACAGCAACCCGCCACCGGCCAACGCAGACCTGTCCATTCAGGGCGACGAATTCGCTGAGGACGTCGCACTTCCTGCCGGCACCATCGCCCCCGAGAAGCGAGATATCGCAAGCGAAGGACTCAAGCGGAAATGCTGTAACAAGAAACGGCAGATTTCCTGGGGGCCAATGTTGATATTGCACTAGGTGTCTCATCTCCTGCAACGAGAACCCAAGCTCGCTCAGGCCAGCAATCAGATCCGCCGGAGCTACCTCCGTTGGCACCGATCAATATGCCGCCTTACAGACCATTGATGGCACAGCCAACGGTCACAATGCCACAATTCAGACCACTGCCTGAAATGAGCGATTCTGAAAATGATGATTCTGCTACACCGACAAACTCGGGTAGCACCTCGAGCACTGAGCAATAATATGACGAGCAGCACAACAAAAAGACGGCCACAAAAGAGCGTGTCACCCAATTTCGATTTGGCGCACGGAGTTTCTCCACGTATACATAAGGCTTCCTGAAAAACATACGCAGTAAAACCGCCGTAACTTTGCCGTTACGCAACTTTTCCGCGATGTAAGCACATATTTGGAATCGGGTCTGCGCGCCCTTTTATTTGAGCCCAGAAAAGTCGTCAAAATACGGCGTACAAGAAAGTTACCATTTTCTCCGTTGTCCTGGGGCCTAGAGCAAAACAAAAGACAGTTTTGGAAATCCCAGCCCGAGCTCCACAAATGTTATTTTATAATATTTTTCTGAAAATGCCATTCTATTGCCACAAAATCGCCATTTTCGTGTTTATTAGGAGAATACTAGTTTCCCCTGTCTCAGCAGTCTATTTAATAAACATACTTGCTCCAGTGGTGAGTCCTGAGCAGCCTGAGGTAAAAAGTCTGGTCATATCCTAAAGCTACACATAAAACTGAGCCACTTTGTGCTTCATAGCCAAGTCAGCATTCTGACTCTAGGCAGGAGAAAAAACCAGTGCAAACTTGGACTGGGCTCAAATTGTAACACCAATATCCCAGCGCTGAGTTGTCCGATTTGAAAACAATTTACTGTTTTGGAAATGGTATGACATTGTCTATCATTCATTGCTTCATAGCCATTTTGCTAGCACAGTGATTAGCTTCCCCTGTCTCAGCAGTCTATTAAGTAAACATGCTAGATCCTGTGCTGAGCCCTGAGCAGCCTGAGGTTAAAAATCTGGTGATATCCTGAAACTGCACATAAAACTGAGCCACTTTGTGATTCATAGCCAAGTCAGCATTCTGACTCTAGGCAGGAGAAAAAACCAGTGCAAACTTGGACTGGGCTCAAATTGTAACACCAATATCTCAGCGCTGAGTTGTCCGATTTGAAAACAATTTACTGTTTTGGAAATGGTATGACATTGTCTATCATTCATAGCTTCATAGCCATTTTGCTAGCACAGTGATTAGCTTCCCCTGTCTCAGCAGTCTATTAAGTAAACATGCTAGATCTAGTGCTGAGCCCTGAGCAGCCTAAGGTTAAAAATCCGGTGATATCCTGAAACTGCATACAAAACTGAGCCACTTTGTTCATCAGAGCCAACTCAGCTAATTTTCTTTGCTTCAAAGCAATTTTGCTAGCTCAGCAATTGGTTTTCTATGTCTAAGCAGCCATTTAAGTAAACAAGAAAGCCCAGTGCTGAGCTCTGAGCAGTCTGAGGTAAAAAATCATATCTCGGTTATTTGCCATCCTTCTCACAGCAGTCTATTGCTACTTTGCCTGACTCAACTGATCTAAGTAGAACATGTTAGCAAGTATCGACTAATTATAGACAATTAATAGTCTAACAATAATGGTCTCAGGACTTATGCCCTTGGCCATTTGCCCTTGGGGACTATTGCCCTTGGGGACTTTTGCCTCAGGCTGCTCAGGACTCAGCACCGGAGCAAGTATGTTTACTAAATAGACTGCTGAGACAGAGGAAACTAATCAGTCAGCTAGTAAAATGGCTATAAAGCAATGAAAGTTAGCTAATCTCATGCCCTTCCCAAAACAGTAAATTGTTTTCAAATCGGACAACTCAGCGCTGGGATAATGGTGTTACAATTTGAGTCCAGTCCAAGTTTTCTCTAGTTTTTTTCCTGCCTAGAGTCAGAATGCTGACTTGGCTATGAATCACAAAGTGGCTCAGTTTTATGTGCAGTTTCAGGATATCACCAGATTTTTAACCTCAGGCTGCTCAGGGCTCAGCACTGGAGCTAGCATTTTTATTTAATAGACTGCTGAGACACAGGAAACTGGTATTCCCCTTAAAAACACGAAAATTGCATTTTTGAGGCACTAGAATGGAATTTTTGGAAAAAGATGATAAAATAACATTTGCAGAGCTCGGGCTGGGATTTCCGAAACTTTGGTTTTGCTTAAAGCCAAATGCCAACTGAGATACAGGCAACTTTCTTATATGCTACATTTTGACAAACTGTTTGGGCTCAAATTAAATGGTATGTTGAGGCGGTTGCAATTATGCCAATATTACATTTTATTCATGTTTCCTGCTATGAGCTATGCACAGTGGTTAAAAATGCCGCTTTCACGCTCATCCCGAAAAAGTCGCGAAATTGACGTAGCATCTTTTTCCTATGGCCATAAGCTAAAAACAGGCAATCATAGCTCCTCATTCCGCGAATTTCCACGCTCAATTTGAATTGATTATCCTAAAATGGTGTCTTGGCTTTTTTGTTGTCACAGTATCTTAATTACATTCAATTCCAAACAAAAGTTATAGACAGCAGTATCATAACAAAGACACTCCATCTACCGAGTTTTTTGAAGAAACACTTGTGAGCCGAGTTCAAAATCACATTTTGTATGCATTAGTCGAGCCACTTTATTTAGGGCAAATAGCTATAGTAAATGGTTACTTTGTTTTTACAAATGCATAGCTTCAGGACTCTAACGTCTTGATGTTTTAAGTTTTTTTTGGGTATAATAGATTTAAAACCATTTTATTTTACCCTCATAAAGTAATCCTTTACAAAAATTGATAACTCTTATGTGCTTGGGTCTTTATTTCGAACTACTTTACGAGTCGCAAAAACGCGCTAACTCAGTTTTTTTGCTCAAGCAGTGTCAGCTGAAAATCACAAATGTTGCCCATAAAGGCCGCTGGGATCGCCCTACATCAATGTTATCGTTATGATACTTATGTGAATAGCTGCCTGAAAATAGCCAAAAATGGCTCTGCTACCATTTTTCCAAAAATGGACTTTATCCAAGAAAAATTGATTTTTAAGGCAAACTTTCATCTTAATTTGTCAATATCTACTAATTTTGACACTTTTGATAGTCTAGAAGTCAGTCAAATAAGAAGTTGAAAATTGGTCTTGAAATGAGAATTTAGCGATTTGACAGAATTTTTAGTGAGCGCAAAAACGGCTTTTTTGTCCACTGTGCTATGGCTAATTCAACAATTTGATCTCAATAGCCTTAGTGGAACTACAGTTTTGAGTAGGGATAATTCCTACGCGAGATGGCGCTGGGAGCTCTATCGGGGCAGATTATTTTCGTAATTTAAGGGTTTCAGTGGGCTTTAATGGAATTTTGAGGCAAACTATTATATTTTGACGCATCGAAGGGAGTTGGGCATTTTCAGCTAAGTTTTAGAGCATTTTTTTTCCGGACTGCCCCGATGAGCGACTGAAGCGCCAATTTGTGCTAAAATACCGCAACTAAGTTCCACTAAGGCTATTAATGGAGCTGCTCACTAATAAACACGAAAATGGCGATTTTGAAGCAACAGAATGGAATTTTTTGAAAAAGTCCAAAAATAACATTTGTAGACCTTGGGCTGGGATTTCCAAAACTGTCTTTAGTTTTGCTGTAGGCCCAAAGCCAACTGAGATACTGGCAACTTTCTTATGCGCCGCATTTTGACGACTTTTTTGGGCTCAAATTAAAGGGCGCGCAGACCCGATTCCAAATATGTGTATTGTTTTCGCCATGTTTTAACAAAAAGAATTGACTGATTCATGAGGTTGACACGAACGGCTCGCAAGAGCACGCGCGCGTTGCGAGAAAGACCGCCTTATGTATATGTGGAGAAAGTCCGTGCGCCAAATCGAAATTGATTTCTTTTGGGGGCCCCCCTAAGTATACTTTGACAATTCTGTGGCTTTGAGCACAGAACTGTAGCATGAATGCACAGTGCAAGTTGCACGGACCCATTAGTAAAACAATAAAATAATAAGCACTAAACCGGCAGGTGTACACAATAGGAAGGCAGCATGTCAACACGTTTCCTTTACTCTCTTTTCCAGAAGCCATGTACTTCATGATACTGATGACTGTTACACTACTACTCGAGGTGCCGAGCGCACAGCCACGAGAGTGTGGACCTGAATGACCCGGATGAATGGGACAACATTGGCACCACCTACCAATCGGCTGTCAACATCACCGTGCAGGTGTTGCAAACTGCAACGACCAAACCTGTTGCCGCCCACCGTTGCCATGTGACCCTGACCCGCAAAGTAACCCGATGTGGATTCGACAGCGTTAGCTATGGGACACAGATCGTTGCCTACCATCAGCCTTATACCGTGTCGCCCCAGGCTTGCCGCAAAGCCGTGGAACGAGGATACCTGATTGTTGAAGGCCAACGGGTGAATGTGACGCTCAACGTGCCCGCCAACTTGGCTTATTTCTCCCGAGGAGGCCTTGATGGAGACCATGTCGTTCAGTCACAACGGGGTCATGTACCACCGCTCCTACAAGCAGACCCGGATTGACGCCCTCGTCACTGCTGTTTATGGGAAGTTGCACACCAGCTCAGGTCGGGTGGTGTTTGACAATCACATCGTGGCCAACTACTGAGACAAGATCATCCACGACACCCTCAAAGGCACCATGGTATGGGAAGCCCGGGACACCACCTGCATGGAAGAGACCTCTGAGGTCTACCAAGGGCCTGCTTCACTGTATCCGCACCAGAACTCCACCATGCTAGGCCAAGTCGGGGATCTGCTCCTGATCGCCCGCGAGGAAGAATCCAGGTACGCAGGATTCATCCTCAAGGGAGTCCAGTCGACCTGCCAGAGGCGGGTTTTCCGAACTCAGCTGAGGGACTTTGCCGTCGTCCTACTTCGCATCCACCCACCTAACTGAGGAAGTCCACCCCACGCACGTGCAGACCCAACTGGCTTTTCTGCACACCGAGCACGCCTTGCATCTCGACGACCGCTTCAAGTTCTTGCAGGACCTCATTTGCAAGAACGAGCGGAGCATCCTGCATACTAATCTGCAAGACATGGCCAGCGGCGGGTCCTCCTATGCCACTCTTGACTCCCATGGGCCCGGCCATTTGGTCGGACACCAGTCCCGGTTGTGGATCCCCTCTCCTTTATACTGGTAGACCGGCCCAGAGTCATACCCTGCGACGCCATTACGCCCGTGAAGTGGAGGATCCAGGGACACTGGATGTGTGCTACCCCTAGCATCCACTCTTGCACGCCGCCGTCGCAGTTGGACCCCACCTCCGACCGACAACATGGGCGTCCCTACGAGATTGGTCGGGGCCTTGGAGGCGGCATCTACTCTGCCCAGCAGCAGGCCGAACATGCCCTCTACCTGCAGCTGTACCATGCACGCGAGGCTGTAGTCACCACTCTGACCTCTAATGTCCTGAGGAACAGCTTCGCACGCGGCTCAGGGGCCACGACTCTCTGGTCCGAAGACGACATTGACATGATGGTCGACCAGGTGGGCAACGCCCTAATCCCCTTCTTCTCGACCGTCGGAAAATACTGGAGCTACATGACTGGAGGCTTGGTAGTCCTGGGCCTCATCAAAATCATCCTGGGTTCTATCATCTGCATGATTATCATGTATCGCCGCTGAGGGCTCGGGTGGTGGTTGCTGTATGGCCTGTGGCACACAGCATTCATGGCTGTCGAGCTCCCTTGGCACATGGTAGCCAATCTGGGTAACGATGGACCCTTGTTCCCCGGCGACGACGACGAGGATGACGACCACCCAGACTTCCGGCGCCGACCCCGCTGGAAGCGGGACCCCCGAGAGCGAGTCACCACCGAGCTCAGCGACTTTACGGTGCAAGATGGTTCGGAACCCTTAGAGGAGGACCATCTGGACACCCCAGCAGAGCCGACGTCTCCCCTCAAGGCTCTCCGCCGGTGGGCCCAACCCAATAAGGAGACCCAGGCATATCGGGACCTCCAGGCCCAGATCCACACTATCCACCAGCAATACACGGATCTATACAGGGTCCTGCAGCAGGCACTTCCCCAGGTATGGGCAACTGACGTTAATGGGACCCAGCCCAGTGCCCCCACACTGGAGGGTCCCCAGCGAGGCTCCCTGCTGGACCTGACTCAGCCTGTCACTGCGAGGACACAGTAACCTCTTAGCGTGGGGTGATGTAGCAGGGAGCGCGTCGGCCTACGGGTCGACCGCTCGCTGCGCGCGCTCACCTCGGGCGCGCGGTAGTACAACGAGTAGTATTGTGTAATCATCAGTAAAGGAAATAAATTCACCGCATTGACACGTGTTGTCTGCGGCCCAAGATCGACCTCTGCTAGCCTTCCAGGCCCGTCCCCGCTAGACTTAGTCTAGATCCGAGTAGTGGCTTGATAAGTCACAGTTGTATATCTCGACCTACTACGCCTAGCTTGGAACACGGTCTGAGTCAGGTAGAAAATGGAACATCTGAGGTGGTTTCTAAACTTGGTAAAGAGCAACTCAACATCCTCCATATTACAAACTCTAATCATGAAAAAACAAGCAATCAGACAGGCCAAAAATTGAACTCAAAATTTATGGGTCCTACTAAAAGGCACACAATGCCCACAATTGGCACACAATGTCCACAACACCCACAAGGCACACAACCGGCACACAATTACTAAAAGGCACACATCGAGTTAAAACAAATAAAAATTAAATGAATCCTAAAAGAAAGATGGCACACATTGGCACACAATAGCACACAACGGAAAAAAAAATGGCACACAATGTAAAGTGGTTGCCGGTTTTAGCTTAGCTGTGTGCCAAATATGAAATTTGCTTTTAAACTTATAAAGAATAATAATTTGGCTTTTATTATTAAAAAAATAAAGACCGCTAAATCCATTGCTGTTAACAACCCCAGCACACAATGGCACACAATGATGGTAGACATTGGCACACAATAGCACGTAATGGCACACAATGATGGTAGACTTTGGCACACAATAGCACCCAACGGTAAACAATGGCCCACAATGATGGCCCACAATGGCACACAATGGCACACAATTGAAAGTGGTTGCCGGTTTTTAGCTTAGCTGTGTCCCAAATACTAAATTAGCTTTTAAAATTATAAAGAATTTTTATTATATTAATTATTTATTTATTATTACTTTTATTATTCAACAGAAAATAAAGATAATTTGGGATAGCTTCCAAAAATGTAAACAGAATAATTTTCTGACTTTGCTTAGCTGAGATAATGGCACTATTCAGGCAATTACAGCTAAATCCATTGTAATTAACAACCCAAGCACATGATCCAATTAGTTCGCTTTTTTACTCCATGTGTGCCTTTTTGTAATTGTGTGCACAATGGCACATAAAGGCACAATGTAAAGTGGTTGCCTATTTTTTAGCTTAGCTGGGTGTCAAATATGAAATTAGCTTTTAAAATTATAAGGAATTATTTTTTATTATTTTTACTTTTATTATTTAACAGAAAATAAAGATAATTAAGGGGATCCTCCAAAAATGTAAACAGAATAATTTTCTGACTTTGCTTTGCTGAGATAATCGCAAAATTTGGGCAATTGGTTTGCTCATGTTGTAGTTACATTTTTCCGAATAAGGTAAAAAAGATGGCAAAATGAAAAATATTAATATGAATTCCGCATGACAGCAAAAAATAAATGATGCATCAGTTTTTTTCGTGACAATTTTTTGGGTTGCCTTGGGAAAGTTTTGGAAACCATAGAGCAAACACAACATTTTTTATTAGAGAGTAAATCCTGCATATCTGCAGTTTGACTCCGTAAATCTCAGCAGAAGTAGTGGCTCCTGGAACCGCGATACAAAATGGCCTAGTCTCTGCGAATCTCTGAATATAACTAGTTGCTTTATTTGAAGGACCAAGCATATTTATAGACTCAAACAGGGAAGTGTTATGATAAAGGCAGCTTAACAGTGGAAGAGTTGCTATGCGGAATCGAAGGTTGCAAGAAAGTAGGAAGACGCAATGTGCAAGTCCATTTTGCACATTATCCCTCCCCAGGGATAGGGCCGACAACAATCGGGCTAAGGTTGTAGCATCCTGCCTTTGAAGTGGTTGCAACTCATGCGGAGGGGCCGTTGCTGTGACATTGATGTTAAAAGGAGCGTTGGGGGTACCCTGACGTCTTCTGGATTGCCAAAAGTTCCTAAGGGCTCCAATAGCCAGACATCCGCAAGTTAAGAAGGCAACTCCAACAATCGAATAAAGGGCATAGTCTACCCAGGTCCATGATCCCTTGAGACTAGGGTAAACCGCCTTGATCATCTTTAGAGTGTTCAAATCCATGGGGTGGTACGTCGCGTTGCCAATGCTGGTGATTAATTGATGGATTTGGCTGTTGTCCGCTTCCAATCTTTGTGCCCAGTGATCAATTTTTCCCGTATAGACTCGTTGAGGTACCGTCGTCGTAAAGTCGGTAATCGGGAAGAGAACAAAGTTAGTTAAATCGACAAAACATTTATCGGGTACTTGGACTTTGGAGAAGCGGGGTAAAGCCTTGACGTCCACGGATCCGTCCTGGCATGTGACTCTCAAGTTGTTGTCATTTGCCGTGTACACCTTGTACTTGGATTGGTCTGCCAGTGGTAGTACATAATCCCCGGGATGCTTGGTCACTTCTAATTTACATAAGTTGAACGCTTTTTCAGTCATTTGCAAATAGGGCCATTAAACAGTTGGGCATGGTTGCCTTTTAAAGAAAAGTGATGGAGGGGCACAAATAGCAATTATGGACATGATGACATAATGTTACATCTAGATTGCTTAATACAAAATAATTCATGCTTTTGGGGTTAAAGGCTAGAACATCGTTTTCAGGCTTAATTTGGTAAAACTGCATTACGCCATTTGCATCAGGGAGTTGAAAAGGGAAGCTAGAATACTTCCACAAATCTAACAACATTTCAGAATTTGTAACTGGGACATGAGTCATAATTATAAATCCATATTCAGTGAATAATATACTAGATTCAAGCTGGAACAATTGTTGGGGGTCATCTATCAGAACATTTAAGTTGTGAGTTGCAGCCATTGCATGAGCATTTGCTAAAGCTTCAGCAGCCTCTTCATACGATAACAAGCCAAATGAAAGTCTGTGGGCTGCAGCTTGTTGTACTGCTGACACATAAACATCAATTTTCTGGTTAAGGGAGGAAATAACATGCTGAGTATATATTGCCAAAATGCTCGCTTCAATTGCTAGTGCATTTCTAGAGACCATGGATTCCACTTTGTCTAATACCTTAGTAATCCGTTTAATGTTGTGACTATTTGTGCGGATATTGTTGTCAAGTCCCTCGATAAGATGGATCATCTTTTGCTGTCTGAATCTCAAATCCTCTATACCATTTGCCAATGCTTGTAGTTTTCCATTTTCAAATAATCCAAAAAGTGTGGCTCCTCCAACCATACCAGCAAGGCCTGCTAACAGAATTCCAATGAATCGTTTCTCTCTGGTGGCTATTGGGTTGGTACCAGTTTTCTTTAAGTAGTAATTGGTCACATCCATGTACTTCGACTCAAGCTGAGTGTACTCTTCCATAGTTGCACCTGCCAAATGTGTTAGGTCCGCATTGGTTGGGTGTGCTGCGCTTGCTCGCTGTAGTATGGAAGCCAGTCTTTTTGCCCCAAGTATATACGTAGCCAAGTCCGTGATATTTACAGGTGTCAATATGTGGGCGTAGTTCAGTGACAAGACAGCTGTTCCCAAATGGTGAAAGCCGTATTGGGCTCCGGCAGTGTCGTCGGTCACAATGTTATCATCCGTAAGGCACTGCATGTAAAACAGATTTAGTGCACAGTAAAATGTTATGCTCCTGATCCAATTTAGTGGAGACATCTTGCTGTTACTTTTTCTTCTTAGTATAAGGCTTATAGGCAGGGTCTCTTGTTGGTAGTGGTAGGTCTTTAATGTTTATGTTGGCCTTTGCTGCTGCTCTCCTTGTAACTTGGGTTCCCGTGGAACTGCTGGCAGGCTTAGGATTCTGCTTTTTTGGTTCTGGTTGGTCAGGGTTTGGATATATAGGGGCTGCTAGGTCTCCTAGTGTGAATTCCTTAAAAGGTGATAGCAAGTCTCTAACTTTGCCGCTTAGAGAGGTTGGCTTTGGCTCCAGAGTTGGGCTAGGTGGGCTTTGTGGTTCCACCTTGATGGGGGTTTGATCTGTGATAGACTGAGGCTGCTGTTCCTCCGACTCCTTTTTATAAGGGATCGGTAAAGGAGTTGGGTCTTGGGGATTTAAGATGTGAATGTCATCAGGCAAAACTGTAAAATAACCTGAATTCCCCTCCCCATGTTTGCCGGGACACAGCGGATTTGCAGACTCTGCATTGTCATTTTTGCAAACTTGGCAACTTGCATTTTTACTTAACTCACTGTTCTTTGTTGTCTCTGGCTCCTTGTGCAATTCTGTTGCCAAGTAAGGCCGCAGTCTGTTCACATGCACGAATCGGGTTTTCTTTGTAAGATAATTCTGGATAAGTGCATTCATGTCGTCTCTCATGGCCAAAATTAAATGCGGTCCTGTCCATTCACTAGAGATTTTTGGGTTGATTTTTCTTAGTTCTGGTTGGTGTAGCCATACTTGCATTCCTTCTGTAAAAACCAAGTTAGACCTATTTTTGTTGTACTGTGCTGAGTAGTCAATTTTATAGCTTAGATTAGACTCCCTGGCTGCTTTTCTTGCCAACATTAGCCGTCGTTTTATCTCTCATGCATAGTCATCACCATAATAGATTCGATTTGGCAGATTTGGGTCCATCAAATTTGATCTGGGGTGTACTCCAAACATAAGATAGTAAGGTGAGTACCGAGTAGCTTTAGACACACCACTATTGTAGGTCAATTGCATGGCTGGTAACATTGCTTCCCATTCCAGTGTATTGGAGTCAATCATTTTCTTGAGAAAAGTGGCAATGTGCTTGTTAATAACTTCCGCTGCATTGTTACATGCTGGGTGGTACGCCGATGTTTGCCTCTTATCAATTTCTATGTATTCGTATAGGGCCTTGCTCAAGTTTGATGTGAATTCCTTTCCTTGGTCTGTTACAAATACAAAAAGGGGTCCAAATCTACAGATCCAGCGATTGAACAGTGCGTGGGCCACAGTCTCTGGAGTTTTGTCCGGGAGTGCCACAAATTCAGCAAATTTGGTGAATGCATCTGTAATCACTAAAATAAACTTTTTGTTTGCCTCACTTGTACATAGTGGACCCATCAAATCCGCATGAACCCGCTCAAATGGTCCTCGAGGTTGTTCATGTGGTCGCAAGTGGGCATTGGGTTTGTAGGGCCGGGGTTTATTTTTGTCGCATTTCCAGCATTGGGATATGTAATCCTCAACATCCTTTTGCATTCTGGGCCAGTAAAATTCTTCTTTTAGTCTTTCCAAGGTTTTGTATATGGCCTTGTGACCCACAGCAGCATGGGCAGACGCCACCAAATCAGCATGTGTGATGGCGGGCGCCAATATTACCTTTTTTCCTAGGGGTCCATCTTTGTAAAATAATATTCCATCCAATAGTTCGCAGTGTGATCCAATTTTCTCAGCTAATTTTCTTAAATCCGTGGACATTGTCTTCATGTCTTCTTTTTGTAACCATTTGATAATTGCATTGCATAAGCCATCATCTTTTTGCAGTTCAAACAAATCCATATTGTCTTCTTTTGCCTCATGTGCGTAAACTTCTTCACTTTTGAGGGTTTTGCTCTTTTCCATGAGCTCTGGTACATTTCGGGAGAAATAATCTGCTGGGTTAGCCTTACCTGGCCAGTGACGTACCACAAAGTCGTATTGACACATTTGATATTGAAGCCTGTTCAGTGTCCTGGTGTGTTGTTTTCCCAAATTTTCCAGTGGCTTGTGATCCGTGTATAATATAAATTTTGTACCAGTTAGGTAAGTGGAGTAATAATCGATGGCCCAAGTTGCTGCCAGTAATTCCAGTAAGTAAGGTGTGTAATTTGCTTCATGCTTTAGCAGGCTTCTTGAAGCATAGCTGATGGCTGTAGGCTTTCCATTTTGGTATTGCATGAGAAATGCTCCCAATCCTCCATTGTTTAACCCCATGTTGCCTTGGGCTGCGTCGACAAACAGATGGTAAGGGAGTTTTGGATTAGGATACCCCAGAACTGGTTGGTCACACAAGGCTTTCACTAATGAGTTGAAAGCTTGAAGAGTTTCAGTAGGTAAGGTTCCTCTTGTCCATTCCGAATTTTTGCAAGTTAGAGCAGTCAATGGTTTAGCCAATTGGCTGAAATGCGGAATACAGCTGCGGAAGAAATTACACATACCAAGGAAAGCCCTGACGTCCTTCACCTTTTGAGGTGGTTTTGCATTCTTAATCGCCGCCAGTTTTCTTTTGTTTGGCCCATATCCATCAGGACCAAGCTCAAAACCAAGATACGTACATTTTGGCGTACCAAACTCACATTTTGAGAGGTTGAGCTTGAGATTTGCTTGGCGTAGTCTTTTGAAACACTCCCTTAGTCCTTGTAGCATGTCTGTATGATCCGTTGCTTTCACCAGGATGTCATCAAGGTATAGTAGCACTCTAGTTGGTGTAAGTCCATCAAAAATTCTGTTCATCATCTTCTGAAAGCTGAGTGGCATTGAATTGGTAGTGCCCCAAGCATGGCACATTAAAAGCTGTCACTGGTCTAGACTCGGGTGCCATTTCCATTTGGTGAAATCCCCACCTAAGGTCTAATTGTGAAAACAATTTAGTACCTGACCTGCCTATGTCATCGAGGCATTCATTGATGAGAGGAAGACGGTAATTGGAAGGTTTGGTGACTGCGTTGATTTGTCTATAATCCACCACTGGACGATAACCTGTAGATCCGTCTCCTAGTTTCTTTGGGACACAAAAAATGGGCGATGAATATTCGCTAGTACTTTTCTCAATTACTCCGACTTTTAACCACTGTTTGACACTGTCCTGAATAGTTTCCAAATGAGCTTGGGGAATAGGAAATTGCTTCTGATAAACTGGCGAATCATTTAGCAGCTCGATATGGTGCTTGCCAAAGGTACTTCTTCCCAAGTCGTATTCTGACATGGAGATAACATCAGCATTCTCCAAAAGTAACTTGACATAGGCTTTTCGTTCGTCCTCATTGCAAATATTTTTCAAACATTTTGAGTCTTCTATGAGTTGTAAAAGTTTCTTTTCCTCATAGGCTAACGGTGCCACTTTTTGTTGTGGTCTTACCTTTACGCTGGAATCCCCATTTTGTCCTCCAGGTCTTATACCTAGTGTGCCTGGGATTGCATTCGGTTTTTGCTGTGCCTTTGCACTCCGCAACTCACCGACTTCCATAAGGTTGTCGCAGGAGAACACTTCGCCAATTATAGTACCTTTCTTCAATTGTACTGGTTCCAGACCGTAGTTTACCACATTGATCCAAGCTGTTCCATCCTCACCAGGTGTCACTACAAAGTCATTATTACAGATGGTTTCTGTTGGTATTCGGAGGGCCACTCCCACGTCCTTTTTATAGTAGTGAAGGGGTGCTTTAATCGATGTCATTGACGCAGACCTCTGAGGTACATAGAGATCATGCGTGAGGCACACTTGTTGAGGCTCTGAAATGAACACTTTATCAGTCACTGCATCATAAGCCAATTTGCCTTTTTTGATTAAGTCCATTCCGATGATACCATCCACTTGGAGATTGTCAGCCACATAAAATTTATGTTCAAAGTCCATGTCCTTAAGTTTGAATTGCAGCTTGTGGATGCCCTTAATGTGGAGTTTTGATCCAGAAGCACATTTTGCAATCATCGGATGAGTGCACGGAGTTATTCTGGCCTCTGGTAAATGTCGTCTCAGAGCCTTTGTTCCTAGTAGGCTGATAGTGGCACCTGTGTCATATAATAGATTAATTTTTCTGGTGGGGGATAATGTGAGAGTCACAAAGGGTCGCTTGGATCCACTCCTTACTTCATATACATTGGTTACCCTTTGTGAGTAGTGGCTTTTAGGGGTTTGCAAGCCGCCTACAAGTTTAAATAATAAGATTCCCCTTGATTCTGATCATAATCCAAAGCCAAGATTTGCTTTTGCTGAGCTTCTCTGGACCATTTGCTCCCTTGAGCCGGTTGATTCAATCCTTGTTGATTGTCCCTTATCTTTTGTCTGCACTCAGAGGAGATGTGGTTAGGCTTGTTGCAGTAATAGCAGACAACACTGGTGTTCTGTCGAGTTCCTCCACGGCCTCAACCACGGGCTCCTCCACCACGGCCACGAAATCCTCCTCTAGATGACCTCAATCCTTTAATAAGGTTCACCAATTCGTCCATCTTGTCCAATTTCTCATCCTTGTTGTCTTGGCCAGCCTGGATAGAGTGGATTTCTGGTGGGGAACTTTAGGTTTTACCTTTTTGTCGACAGCTTCGTTGGCCTTCTCTGCACTGATTGCGCTCTGGACCAATTCGTCAAGGTTCTTGGGGTCTCGTGCGATGACCGCTTGTTTGATGTCGTCCCTCAGTCCTTGGAGAAAAGTGTTCTGGAGTGTCCACTGGTAAACTGCATTTTCATGGATGTTGTTGATGTTTTGGATAAAACGTCCAACTTCTGTGTTGACCAAGGAGCTGCTGACGATGGGCACTTTTGGCAGGGCGGGCAGGCCGGTTGTTAGGTTTTTGCTACCTGTAACACACCTGTCATAGAATCTTTTTACCTTCTCATCTGCCTTTTGAGTCAGATCTTGGATGATTGCTGCTCTGTCTGCTAAAGTAACCTCATAATCAAACCAAGCCAAAAATCTCGATTTCATTCCTTTATTTGAGTTTCCATCGTCATCCCAATTGGTTGCTTCAAAGGGTTGTGGGACTTGCTCTAATAACCCTTGGTACCATACGCCAGCCGGCCCTTGTAGAGCCATGCCGGCATATTGGGCTGTCAGCTGGGAATCCCAGTTTCCTATTTTCTTACAGATGTCGATGCGTTGAGTCCACCATCTGGCGCCAAGTTGATCAATTTCAGGGTCACCGTTCCAATTAGGGATGTCAATCCCTTTTATGCTCCTTCTCTCAATTGCAGCAGGGGTAGTTGTCGGGGGATCATTCGTGGCCATTTTGGAACTAGTTATTTAATTTCTGTTTCAAATACTTATGTATATTCCCTCCCGGGGAAAGTGTGGTGTGGAAGTTCGTGTAAAACCGCTGCCACCAAATAGTGGCTCCTGGAACCGCGATACAAAATGGCCTAGTCTCTGCGAATCTCTGAATATAACTAGTTGCTTTATTTGAAGGACCAAGCATATTTATAGACTCAACAGGGAAGTGTAATGATAAAGGCAGCTTAACGGTGGAAGGGTTGCTATGCGGAATCGAAGGTTGCAAGGAAGTAGGAAGACGCAATGTGCAAGTACATTTTGCACATTAGAAGGCCTCATGTAATGATTTGTACATAAGGCTGCCATTTCAACCGTTTAATCAATACCAAAATTCGAAAAATGATCCGATTTTTGATTTGTTTACAGTTTTGGAAACCGTAGAGCAAACACAATATTTTTTATAAGTGCAAAAACTCAGCATCTCTGCATTTTGATTCCGTAAATCTCAGCAGCAGGCCTTATGCAGTGCGTTGTACAAAAGGCTGCCGTTTCTACTGGCCATTGTGTGCCATCATTGTGTGCCATTATGAGCGATTGTATGCTTGGGTTGTGTGATACTTTAGCAACATTGGATTTATTGCCCGAAACAAATGCTTGAATACTTTCAGTAAGATCAAAAATCATACTGAAATATAAATTTTTATAGGTATCCAGCCTAGAACAGGTTGTTTGTCACCATTTTCTTGGCCATACTTTTTTGCTGCTTTTTTCCAAGTTTTGACTTGGTCTCAAAATCAGACATTTTTGATCAGCTGAACTGAGTTCAAATGTCTCCGATGAGTGAATTTGGATGAGTTGGAACATAAACTAAGCGTTGAAGCAAAAAAAGTTGAAAAAAACTGATTTCCGATTTTGACCAAAACGGACTAAATGAAGCCTCCCTGGCCTAGTGTGTGCTGAGATTTACGGAGTCAAACTGCAGATATGCAGGGTTTACTCTCTAATAAAAAATGTTGTGTTTGCTCTATGGTTTCCAAAACTGTTAACAGATCAAAAATTGGATCCTTTTTTCGAATTTTGGTATTATGTTAACATTTTTGGAAGCTGCATCGAATTATTTCATGTTAAATAATACAAGTATAAGCTAAATTGTAATTCCTTATATTTTTAAAAATGTAGCCAAATTTTAATTCATTATTATTATCAAAGCTAATGTCATATTTGGCTCTTAGCTAAGCTAAAAACAGGCAACTACTTTCCATTGTGTGCCATTTTGTGCCGTTGTGTGCCATTGTGTGCTTGGGTTTCAATTTCAATTTGAACGAGTTTAACACTCCTAAAATGTGGGTGGAGCTATTTTCTTGTAAAATTGAAATTTGATATTCCTGTCATTATTAAGCAGAGTTTTTGAAAAAAATGAACTTGACAAGCTATAACTTTGGAACAAATAATGCCACATTGTTGAAATTGATATTTTTGGAAAGTTCATGAAAATGACTATAGGTATGAAAGATTTCAAGTATCAAATGCAAAGCATTCTTCTACTAGTCAAATTCAAAGGTTATTATTTTGGGGCATTTCAATTTGAACGAGTTTCACACTCCAAAAATGTGGGTGGAGCTATTTTTTTGCAGAAAATGAGATTTGATATTCCTGTCATTTTTCCTGTTGTTATTTCAGTGGAGCTTTTTGACAAAAATGAACTTGTCAAACTTGGCAAGCTTATAACTTTGGAACAAATAGTGCCACATTCTTGAAATTGATATTTTTGGAAAGCTCATGAAAATGACTATATGGATGAAAAATTACAAAGAATTAAATTTGGCTTATCTTATTTAACAAAAAATAAAGATACTGTGAGGAAGCTTTCGAAAATGTAAAGACAATAATTTTCTGACTTTGCATTGCTGAGATAATGCCAAAATTCTGGCAATTACCGCTGAGACCTTTGTGTGCTTAAAATTGCTTTTAAAATAAAAAAAATATAATTTGGCTTTTACTTTCTAACTTTTTAAATAATAAAGGTAATTAGATGCAGCTTCCAAAAATGTTGAATAAATAATTTTTTGACTTTGCGATGCTAAGATAATACCAAAATTCGGGTAATTAATCTAATGTTGCTAAAGTATCACACAACCCAAGCACACAATGGACCACAATGGCCCACAATGGCACACAATGGCACACAATGATGGCACACAATGGCCCACAATGATGGCCCACAATGGCACACAATGGCACCAAACGGCAAACAATGGCACAGAATAGCCCACAATGATGGCACACAATGGCACACATGACATTTCATGACATTAATTTGCTGAGATATTGCCAAAAGGGCAATTACCCCCAAGACCTCTGTTTCCAAGCATGAAAGTGGCTTTTAAAAATATAAAGAATTAAAATTTGGATTTTACTATTTCGCAAAAAGTAAAGATAATTTGATGCAGCTTCTTTTTAGGTCATGAATCTGAAGTCTGTATAACAAAGTTACATTGGCTAAAATTAGCAAAACTTTGACAGACAATATCTGGCTCCAAACAAAAATGGACCATTTTTTTATTTGTAAGTACTCATCTTTGGCTGACTCTGTGCAAAAAATGAACAAAATTCATCCGGGGGAAGTTCCCTCAATTTTGCTCCAAAGTTAACCCCGAAAATTCACATTGTGCCTCTTGTATCACAGTGGGCATGAGAGACGACAACTTTTATCCCATTTCCAAAGACGCCCATAGGGGGGCCATCAATGGCCAAGAAATAGGAACATAAATGTTGCTTCATATGGCTGTGAGGGGGCCCAAAGTTTTACTTCATAAGAATTTCCCAAAACTTTGAGGGCCAATATCTCCCCTCCCAGGGGCCCAAGGGCAAAACCCTTTGGCATGGTGACTATCTAGAGGTAGCCCCTCAAGCTGTTCCTTAAGATTTTCAAAAAGCTCTCGGTGCCACTAGAGTGGTTATTGAAAATTCTGCGAAGGTTTTCCTTAAAGTCTAAACAACTACACTAATATTATATATAGTCATATGATCAATTTAAAAAAATCAGTATCCTATAATCAATTTATTTAATCAAAGTGTCACAGTTAAATCAGACTTTTCAGTGCAAGAATTATGAATTTTTATCCATAGTAAATCCCACTTTAATCAGGAGCGATTTTCATTTTGTTTTGTGAGGTAGATCACCTTGATGCAAACCTTAACAATAAGAGATTTGTTTTGTGGCATTCATTGTTAAAATATTGTCTTGATTAATTAGAGTGATTTAATCAAAACAAGCACTTTGTGATTAAGTACAGTAGCCTCAAACAATTGTTTTTTTAGATTAAGGGAAAACATAAGATGAGCTTAATTGGTATTGCATTAAAGTTTTAATTGTGCTTCAAAGAACATGGGAAACATGATCAAAGCAAAGTTCATATTACAAAGCATGAAAACTAAAATTCTTTGGTGCTTTTTGCTTGTGCACTTCTGGGACAAGGGCCAATGTCTCCAAAATGCTTGTGATGGTTTCCTAGGTGAGCAAGAAGTTGCTAGACATTTTGGTTCAGAGGATTGTGAATACTTCAGTGAAGAGCAAATGCAAAAGATGGTCACAATTTTCTTTTGCCCACACCCTATTTGAAGTTTCAAGCCAATAAAAATGTTGATAAATTACAGGTTCTCCTTGGATGGTTTTCATAAGGACATGTGATAGAAAATCTGTGGATGTCCCACCAAATTATGTGGAAGAAACCACCAGAATGACTAAAAGACCTCCACCAACAGTACCAATAACAAAACCAAAAAACCCAAATCAAGCTACAAAACCAACAACAACAACCACCACAACCACAACCACAACCACCACATCCACCACTACCACAACCACCAGTACTAGAACAAAGAGGCCAGGCACTGCATACACTAAAAGAGTACCCACACCTATTGTTACTTTGAACCCTGATAGAAGAAAAGAAATCATAAAACTGTTAGAGTGCAAGACAGGAGTTAAACCTAATGGACATAGAGCTGCAGACCACTCATGTTCTATCTCTTGTGTCTCAGAAAAGCCCAGTATGGAGAATTCAAATGGGACTCAAGTAAAATTAGCTAGTCATTGGGGAAAAAATCAAATCATGCCCTTTATCTTTCAGAAGTTTATTTACAAAAAGCCAGGTGATTGCTATTTGATGGACAGGCTTAAAAAAAAGAGGAAATCCTTCAGGCCAATCTCAACCTGTAATTAAGCATAAGACAATTACCTAAACACAATAGTTAGGTTCTGATGATTTTACTCAGATGAACATAAACCCATTTGCAGTGGAGCACTGCTATCAAAAAATGTTGTCATTACTTCTACAAGTTGTATTTCATACTCTTTGGCAGCTCCAGCCCTATGTGACCTTCAAGTGAGAATTCTTGCTCTCCATGCTCAATTGGAGCTTTTTTGTTATGAAATTTAGGTTGTGGCAGGAGCAACAAGTCCAGACTTGACAAACAACAAAGTGGCCAAAGTAGCCAAAATCATTGCATGGAAGCAAACTCCTGGCATGAAACACATGATTGGGAAAGATTTGGCCTTGCTCATTTTATCCAAGCCTTTTGACCTTTCGTGTGGGCTATCAATTCTGCCAATGCACCCTGACAAAGACTACAAGCCACCAAGTAAGATCTGGTAGCACTATTCTGTTAAAGGCACTACTTCATATAAGAAGCCCCTATTATATTTCAGCTGGGTTGATTTGCGCTGTCTATGGCTGGGGCTGGACTTCCAATAGGAAAAAAGACTTGTTCTTGAGCAGAAAAGAAGTCAAACTTGGCACCAACATGTGTAGATGGGACTATTTCAAGAAACTGTTTGACAAAGTTGATGATGGAGACAGGCAAAATGCCATTTGCCTCAATTCAGTTGGTCTCAGAATGTGTCCAGTTATTAATTTTTGGGGGGCATCTTTCAGCCCTTGATTACAAACAATTTAATTCTAGGGTGATAGTGGAGGTCCACTTGTCTGTTCACATGGTGATAATCGCAACTTTTTGGCTGGTATATCAACTTACATGGGGAAAAAGTGCAACAGAGGCTTGCAAAGGATAAGGCCAACTTATTACACAAATGTTGCTGCTTGGTCAAATGAGATTAAGTCATTCATTCTAGAATATCAGCAGTTTAGGTCATCTTCACCTCAGTTGTCTTTTCATTATGGCATGCTCATAATCTGGATGATTTACAGTACATATGTCAAATAACACATTTATGATCATAGAAAGAATCTATTTATTGGCCAATTCAGTTAAAAGTTAAACATATACATAGCATTATAATTTAAGACACTACAGGTTGTAGTGCCTTCTCAGCTCTGGTGATGACCAAAGATGAGACACTGAGACAAGACAGCTGAGTACCATAACACAAAGAGGATGAATAGCTGGCTCCACAAAGCCAATGCTACGATGAATGAAGATTAACACTAATATAGTAAATAGCATTTCTAGCACAAAAGTTGATGCTTGTCCTGACATTGTTATGAGGTTCTTTTGATGTCGCTCAAATATAACAGATGTGGGGAGAATCTGATTGCTCATTAAGTCCTGGTTATGTCTTCGCAAGTGTTTGAACAAGAAAATGTAAAGAAGAACTTCCACTCCAATGAAGACTTGATACAACAAGACCATGATGAAGTTGAGTAAGTTAAAGTATGTGATCTGATCTCTTGATCTGTCTTGAATTGCTTCATCCATGGTTAGAGTATGAGCATGACAAAACTCAAGAGTGAGCCCTGTTCCATTGAGCTCACGATTAATGTCAATTATTGCAACCATAGTTGCAATAACAATTAAAGTAACAGCAATCATCTTTTTCATCAACCTGCTTGCGGCTTGGCCTTGAATCTCCCACTTGATGACGATAACCCTGAATAAGGCCATGACACATCCCAAGATTCCTAAACAGCTGTTATGGGTTGTGATAGCCAAGCCAAAAACATGGCACCCTCCAGATCCTATGATTTCATACAAGCTTGTCCCCATAATCAGCGAGGTCAAAACCAATGGTCCAAAAATGGCGCTTGACAAAAGCGTCAGGACCTTCAACAACAAAAATCGGCATTAAAAAGGTCTTTATAGCACCTCAAATAAAACCTTTTTACCTGATCCATGAGAATTAAGGTGTTAATTGGGCGGTTTTTGGGCGCCAACATGACAATGAAATGGATGATGATGGCTTTGCTCATGAAACCTATCAAGCACATCAACCCCAAAAAGATGATGAGTATTGGTGACCTCAAATAGTCCCAATTGATGAACTGGACCCTCTCATCTTTCATGTCAATCAGATGAATTAGTTCTTCAGATGGCAGCATTGTGCGATGAACTGAGCAAATATTGTAGAGAGGAGCTTACCAGTAATCAAGGATTACACTAGAAGTCTTACTTAGTTGCTTGGTTACTTGATGATCACTTCACTAAATGAAGCTTTGTCTATGCTTTTGATGTAATGACATTTCTCTAAATGTATCATCATTTAGGCAAAGATTATTCAACAGTTATTTATTTCTATAGATTTTGGAAATTGAGAGCAACCAATCATGAATCAATGTTCAAACAAAATGACATAAACAACTTGTTTAACCACATCAACATTTAAACTTGTGATGTCTTCTTAGCTCTGGAGAGGACCAAGCATGAGATACAGAGATGAGACTGCCTAGTACCATGACACACAAAGGGTGGATTGCTGGCTCCACAATGCCAATGCTTCGAAAATTCAATGACAACACTAGAGCAGAAAAGATGGTCTCTAAAACAAAAGTTGAGGCTTGCCCAGACATTGTCATAAGATTTTTGTGGTGTCTTTCGATTATCTCACGAGTGGGGAGAACCTTTGTCCTCTTTAGATGCTGGTTATGCTTTTGCAAGTGGTGGAATAGAAAAATGTACAGAAGGAGTTCTACACCTACAAACATTTGAAGCAAAAAAATCATACAATAGATGAGCATGTGAAAGCTAGTTGACTGATCTTGGGAGATGTCTTCAATTGCTTCATCCATGGTGAGACTGTGACCACGGCAAAATTCAAGACTCAAACCAGTTCCATGGAGTTGATGATTAAAGTCAATGATTGTTATCATAGCTAACATGAAAACCAATGTTACAACTATGAGCTTACTCAGCATTCTATTAGCTGCTTGGCCTTGAACCTCCCATTTGATGACCATAACCCTGAACAAGGCCATGACGCATCCCATAATTGCCAAACTGCAGTTGTGAGCTGTGATGGCCAAGCCAAAAACATGGCACCCTCCAGATCCTATGATTTCATACAAGGTTGTCCCCGTGGTCAGTGAAATTATTATCAGAGGTCCAAAAATTTTGCTCGTCAGCAAAGTCAAAGCCTTTTAGAAACATCTCATAAATGCACAGTTTTAAATTAAGATTCAAAATTTTACCTGATCGAGTAATATGAGAGTGTTGATTGGCCGTTTTTTGGGAGCCAATCTGACGACATAATGGATGATGGCACCTTTGCTAGCTGAACCGATGAAGCCAATGATGCCCAAAAAGACAATGAGCATTGGTGACCTCACTGAATCCCAGAGGATGATTTGAACTCTTTCATCTTTAATATCAATTAAATAAATTGTTGTGTCCCTTGTGAGTTCCATTTTGGTGAGACTCCCTAATCCATCTGACAAAGAGGATTAGTACTGAAGTGTAAGTAGGAGGAAGTGCTTATTATGTATTAGTTGCTTGGTTACTTTACACAAACTTAAAAGCTATGAGCGCTACTTCTTTTAATAATGTGCCTCCAGGAGCAATAACATTTACAAAAAGCTTTTTTAAAGGCTCCATTTTTCTTTTTAGTAGTACTAAAAGAAACAGAAAAATATACATAACAATATGGTAATGAGGCAAGAAGGCTTGAAATGAGACATGTTTGACCTATAGTTTTGATTTGCAGTGATTATTTCCTGGATAGCCTGAGACCAATAGTCTAGATTAGTGATGTAGGTAGGCCAAATTCTTTTGAGGCCTTTGTTGCATTTTTGTCCCTCAAAGAGGCAATGCCAGCCAAAAAATGCCAAACGTCTCATCAGAGCAAATCAAAGGACCACCAGTCTCCCTAAAATCTCCTAAAAGCAAATGGTCCCATAGAAAAAGAAAAAGCTTTGGATTACTGGACACATTTGCGAGTTTTTTGAAAAAATGCACAATGTTCTTAGCTGAGTAAAATCATCCACTTTGCGAAATTTGACAATAAATGTCGCCCATTTGAAAGGCACATCTCTACCAATTTTCACTTGCATTCTGCTTAAGGTGAACTCCTTTAACTTGCTTAAGACCCAATCATGTATTTGACAAACTGAACTTAATTATTATTCTTTGATATGGATTTTTGCCTATATGCTATGGCTATGAAGTAACTTTTTTAAAACTGTTGTAACAGAAAGTCAGCTTAGACTGTTAAGTTAAAGAAAAAACAAGTAATTTTGGTGTTAGTAAGAATTCTTAATTTAGTCTCGACTGAAATCGCAGCTTACTTAGCGCTATGTAGCAAGGCAGCAATATACAGTCTGACCGTTCAAAATTGGACGGTGCGGGAATCAAAAGTTTGTGTTATGAATTCATGAAATTTGAGGCTTAATGGGTATCGTTGGAAAGCTTGAACCTTTGGACATATTTTTTATTTTCTGACAAAATGAAAAACATTATAATGAATTCCGCGTGACAGCAAAAATAAATGATGCTTCAGTTTTGTCGTGACAATTTTCTGGGTTGCCTTAGGAAAATTGAATTTTCCCGGCTTTTTTCCTCTTTAAATTGATTTTTTCTACTTTTACAAAAAAGATGGAAAAAGGCTCAATCTTTCCAATGATATCATTTAAAAGTCCTGTATCTCTTGAATATGTGACAATAAGGTTAGATTCCCGTACCGTCCAATTTTGAACGGTCAGACTGTATATTTATATCGAGCTGGGGATCATAAAGTTGGGCTATTAAAGAGCTCAGAGAGGATTTTAAAATGGGAAAACTCAAGTGCAGCTTTACTAGCCCGAGCCTGCGAGTTGCACGAGCGCACATGTTGCGCATTTTAGTAGTTTGCAGCGCAAATTGCGTTTATTGCGCATGTTGCGTATTTTAGCATATCCCACGTTGCGGTGCCTTTCGGCGCGGTATTTTGTTTTCTAAAGGTCGTTCTCATATTCCAGAAATCGCTTAGCTAAGGTAAAAAAGCTAAGCAAACGGTCAACATTTAAAGTAAAGCAGCTTCTTTTTGTGAATGTTGAGCAAAATTAGGCAATGCAAACCAGTTATTTCGCTCAACATGTAAAATGCGTAGCTGCTTTGCTTGAAATGTTGAGCGTTTGCTTATCTATTTTTGCCTTAGCTTAGCTCTTCGGCAATTTGAGAACTTAAGAGTATAGTCCTTTTATCGGAATTTTCCCCATCATGATTCGTGCAACCTTTCAAAAAGAAGAGAATGTAGGTGTCCAAAGCTACTCAAGTCAGTCCAATTAGTCGAGTGGGAGGCAAAATTGCTATATTGCACAGTGGCTCAAAATGCCTTCTGGACGCGCACGGGAAAAAAACTCGCGAAATCGTAGGAGTCAATTTTCATAGGGTCGTAAGCTAAAAACTAACATTCTGGGCTCCCAAGTCCGCAAATTTCCGCAGCCAATTTTGATGAATAATCCTTAAATGGGGTCTGATTGACCTCTCTGTCATAAAAGAACAATTCAATTCGATTCCAATCAAAAGTTATGGATGCCCAAAATGGCCAAAAATGGCTATTCTACCATTTTTCTTGCTGAACTCTTTTTCAAGCAAAGTTTGATTTCGAAGTCAAATTTTAATATGTATCTGTCAATTTAAACCATTTTTGGCTCTTTTCATTGCCTAGAAGTCAACCCAATTAGAATTTGAAAATTGGTGGTAAAATGAGAATTCGGGCGATTTGGCGGATTTTCTCGTGCGCGTGAAAATGGCTTTTTGACCCACTGTGTATTGGTAAAATTTTATTATATGCTTTTTGTGCTGATTAGTGCGCCAGCTACGCATGCGTTCAAAAAGCTAGTGAAGCAGCCAGCCACAAAAGCCCGTCCAACCACTTGAGCCAAATCTGTTTTCCGGTCTGGTGCAATAGCTCCCAATCCTCCAAGTTGGATGCCAATGGATCCAGGATTCGCAAATCCGCAGAGAGCATAGGTTGCAATGGCAGCAGCTCTCGGGCTGATGCTCTTTTCATCTACCATTGTGCCAAGCTTTTGGTAAGCTGCGAACTCATTGACCACAGTTTTGATGCCAACCAGCGTGGCCACCTTTTCAGTGTCGTCCGCTGGCACACCCATGAGAAAAGCTATGGGGATGAACACCTTGCCCAAAATGACCTCAAAACTGAGATCTTCCACACCAGCCAAGATGCCAAGCCAACCTGTAACGAAAAAAATTTGAAATGTCCATATGGAAAGACACCCAACTAAGAAATAGTTTAGCCCCATGCATCTACATGAAATGGATTTTCAATAATCAGATTATTGCTGAGCAGATTTTTGCACTAACTGATTTTTGCAGATACGGGTTTTTGCAGATACGTATTTTTGCAGATAAGGATTTTTGCAGATACGGATTTTTGCAGATTCGGATTTTTGCAGATACGTATTTTATCAGATACGTATTATATCAGAAACGGATTTTTTGAGGTACGGATTTGAATTACCAATGATTGCATTGAGGAAGGCCACAAATGAGAGGAAAGCTATCAAGCTGGCGGCAATGTTCAAGACAAGCATCACAGCTGTGGACGCTCCTTGTGCAGCAGCATCAAGCACATTGGCTTCTGGTCCCTTTTCCATCTTGATGTCATTGATGGTTGTCCTGGAGACCTCAGTTTCAGGGTAGAAGAGCTTGGAGACTGCCAAAGCTGCCGGAGCTGCCATGACACTGGCGGCAATCAGTTGACCAGCATCAATGCCAAAACTGATGTACGCCGCCAAAACTGTGCCAGCAATGGTGGCAAATCCGCCAGTCATCACAGCATGGATTTCAGACCTTTAAAAACGACCGTTTTTAATAATTTCCATTTTTAAAGCAGGCTACTACTGCTTTTAAATGATTTTAAATTACTTGGTCATCAGGGACAAAAAAGGCTTGATGAGCAATGGCGCCTCAGTCTGGCCCAGGAAAATGTTAGCAGCGGCATTCAAAGACTCAGCTGCAGTGGTGCCAACGGTGATGCTGAGGAGCCAGCCCATTTTCATCACGATCCACTGCAATGTGCCCCAATAAAATAGCATCGAGACGCAGAACGAGAAAAAGTAAATAACAGACAGCGTCTTGAACATGAAAATCGGATTGAACACTGAGCCCGAGTTGAGGATTTCGCCAAAAGCTCGGAACAACGGGTTGTTCTCAGGGTTGGCTGTGTCGTTGATATTGGCCACATTTAAAGGCCGCCCACTGACCACATAGCCATAGACAAAGGCCGAGCCTTCATCAGCAAACCCCAGAAACGTGCTCACTTTTTGCCCGATGCAGTCAAAGACATTTTTGCCGATTTCCCAGCGCAGCACGATGAGGCCAAAAGCGAATTCAATGCCAATGCCCCAAAACACGTGGCGCCATCTGATGTGAGCTGGGTGAGCCGAGCAAATGAAGCCAATAGCTACAAAGGCCAAGACTCCCAAGGCTGAAATCAACCTCTCTGGCTCATCTTTTGCGTCCACTATGAGAAAAGTGATGACAGCTGCCAAGGCCAAAAGGCCAAAAAGGCCACTGATGATGGTAGCCAATGTGGGCTTGGCCTTCATCAGGCCAGAAATGGCATTTTGAATGGGGGAAAGGCCTTTTTGAAGGCCAGGGCTCAAAAGGGGGATAAATATCATATAGTAGAAGAGGCCAAGGTAGACAAAGCCAGTGAGGATGATGAGGAATCCAATGCCATCACACCACTGCCAATCATTGATGGTGTCAAGCTCTTTGGCAGCCTTGAACACGCACCAACCAAAGTAGAGGTTGTACAAGAGGAACAGGAGCAATTTAAGAACAATCGTGGCCTTTTTCTGGTGCTCTGACACAAGGGTGAATGGGAAATCCCTGATCTTGACCAGTTGCAGGATGGCTTGTTGCACAATTGAAGGCTTCTTCTCCTTGCTGGCTCCTCCCAACGTTGGCAGAGCTTCAATGACATCTTGATGCTCATGATCTTCGGCTGTCATGGTCTCAGTTTGTCTAGTTGTACAACTGATCTTAGTTTGACTCTTTGTTCTTCTTCCTTGAATTAATTAGAGACTGCTTTGATGCTCAAGCATGAAGCAATCAACCCTATTATTCACTAAAGCTCATGTCAGTTAAACAGGACCTTCCTCCTTGTCAAAACACTGACTAAGTCTGACTTTATCTTGACATTCTATTGATTATGGGTTCAATATGAATGCAGTGACCTTTATTGGCCTTATCATATTTTATAACTTGTATACTTACTTCTTGACCTCAGATTTACTATCAAAAACTCAGTGCATAGCATATAATTCTCAAGGAAAGGCAATGGTAAAAGTAGTCCATTTTTTGTTGCATAGATGGCGCTGCAATCATGATAGAGAAAGCTGCCATTGTTCACTCAACTTTGTAGATGGTGTCTAATTGGAGAATCATGGCGCATTTCATAGATTGCTATCTTCTAACTAAATTTGCAGAGCAAATGCAAGTCGATAATTCAAATAAGGATTATTGTCAGGTTTTTTCTGCGAAGAAAGCTCCGTTTTTTAGGAGATTTTATTGACTGCGCATGTTCTGGCAAAGTATGCCCAGCTCGACCTTTAAGGCCTAAAAGAGCTTTTGCAGCAGCCAGGAGGAAAGTATAGTAACTTTTTACGTCACAAACAAGCTCAGAAGAGTCGATTCAATCATATACACTAAAATGGCTGCTCAATTTTGATCATGAACAACTTTAGAAGATTCACCAGCCTAGGATGCTCCTTCAAGGGTAAGCCATCGCTTCTGAGGCGCTTTTCATTTATTTGAGAAACCAAAAAAATTCTAGGCATCCAGTTTTTGTTGAGAAATCGAGGCAACCTCGAATTTTTTGATGATGACTTTCACAGTGATGCTCATTGGAGGTATGAAGCTATCGAAGACCTCAACCACAATGGCATCCACATCAATCAGCTTCCTGATGAGCTCCTGATCAAGATTTTCTCCTACATGACTGCCAGAACACTGTGTAAAGTTGTGCTACCAGTCTGCAGACTCTGGTAATTCAGTCTACTTTTACTTAAGAGCGGCCAGCTATACTGGGCTCGGTCTCAAGACTTTAGCCCCTGCCCATTTACCCCTGATACTGTGTTTGCCCCTGGCCGTTTGCCCCTAAGATTTTTGTCCTCAGTCCACAGTCACCCCCGAGACATTTGCCCTTTGGATTTTTGCCCCTAGGCAAGTTTGCCCATAGGACTTTTGCCCCTGAAGACGCTTGCCCCAGGATATATTTGCCCCAGGACTTTTGCCCCTAGGACTTTAGCCCCTAGGACATTTGCCCCTAGCACTTTTGCCCCTAGCACTTTTGCCCCTAGCACTTTTGCCCCTAGCACTTTTGCCCCTGGCACTTTTGCCCCTAGCACTTTTGCCCCTGGCACTTTTGCCCCTTTTTTTAAATTTTGCCCTTGGGAATTTTGCCCTGGGTTATTTTGCTCTTACCTCTTGGGTAGGTTTGCCACTGTTGACTCGAGTTGACAGTTTGTCCAATTTGAAATGAACTTCCAGCACCAATGGACTGAACCGACATAAAATTGGTCATTTTAGGGATATGATTAAATTGCCTCAATCACGAATTTGGTTATCAAATATATAAGAAAACAGAAAAAATTGACTGTTTTGGATAGGATCAGGTTAGGTTAGGAGTCCGGTTGAAGAAGGTTTCTTCTTGATAAATTATTATAAAAAACAAATCATCAGGAAATAATCAAGGGAAAATACTATTGTGGGCAAAAGTCCAACGGGCAAAAGTCCAAGGGACAAAATTCGAAGGGGCAAAAGTCCAAGGGGCAAACGCCTTCATGGGCAAAAATCCCAAGGGTAAACAAGTCTAGGGGCAAATGTCTTGGGGGCAAAAGACTTTTGGGGCAAAAATCTTAGTGGCAAACATCCTAGGGGTGAATGGCTATGGGCAATGGCTAGGGGCAATGGCTAGGGGCAATGGCTAGGGGCAAAGTGCACGCAGCCACTTGGCTCAAAAGCGCCACCTGGCGGCAATCATTCACCCTACAGTGTACTACTTTTGAGCCAAGTTATATAGCTATGCTAGCAGTTCACCCTAGCGGCAGAAAAGTTCCCTACATTCTTCTCAGGCGAGTAATTGTGTGTTTTTAGGTACAAGTTGGGAAATGATCCTGTCTTGTGGACTTGGCTGGATTTCAGCTACCATAATGAAAGCACTCACATGACCATGGTGAAGACAGTCAGCCTCAGGTTCCAATTCATGTCCAGCATGACACTGAAGAATTTCAGGTCTCCAGACGAGATGGAGCGCATGCTGCTGCACATGGGCAACAATTGTGCGAGGTTGCGTGAGGTGCATTTGTTCAATTGCGCGCTCCGCTCCGAAACTCTGGTGCGCCTGGGTGAAATGTGCCCCAACATCACTTCCTTGTCTCTGATTTGTTGCGACGAGAACTACAGGAAAAATCACTACATGTGGTCCTACATGAAGGACTGCTCCTTTGTCACGGCCTTCCCGGCCTTGACCTCGCTCTACTTGTTCCGCACGCTGGCCTTGGCCACGCTGAGCTTCGACGACGCGCATAATATTGTCTCAACCTGCACCAATCTCAAAAGAATGGCTTTGGACTGTGACTTTTATGGCAGGGCTATAAGGCACATCATTTCTTCGATGGCGCCCACTCTTGAGGTACTATTTGTTTTCTAAGGGATTCCTCCGCGCAGCAAGCTTCCAGCTGGCTGCACGGCAGACGGGCGGGCCGGGCCACCTGCAACCGCAGCGCCACCACGTGGCAGAAAAAGTCCCTAAAAAAATATTTTTCCAGGTGTTGTGGTTGCAGGGACGTAACTATAATGACGCAATGTGCCATGAAATCAGCCAGTGTAAACGCTTGCGTAAGCTGGGCCTCAGCCACGCCGAGAACATCACAGCCATAGGCCTGCAAAGTCTGGCCAAGTTGACCAATTTGGAGAAGCTCCTCCTCTACCATGCCAATAACATCTCGTCCAAAGACTTTCGAGACTTCTTCAACTCGGCCAAGCTGACCAAAATCACCTACGTCAACTTGTCGGGCTGCAAAAACATCAATGTCAGCGTGGAGGCCATTGTCCGAAAATCCTGCCCCAGGGTGAGACGAGTGATTGTTGGCCGAAGGCCCATAAGGCTGGAAGAGGCCTACATTGATTTCGGCCTTTACCAAAAGGACAAGCATGACAAGTCTCAATGTATGCATTTTGTCAGCGTCCAGCCAGTGACAAACCCGAGGTAGACTAGTGACTGAATTACAAGAAAAAAATGGCCTAAAAAATTAATTCCGAAAGCTTTGATTAATGCCAAATCATGTCTAGATGGCGCTGCGCTCGTTCACAGAGGGCACTTCAGATCAAAATGACGTCATAATTTGGGCGCGAACAAAAGCGGGCGCGTGATTTTATCAACGCGGGCCGGCGTTTCAACCTAGCACATTGTATGTGTTAATTGATGACAGATACCGCAATGTGCCATTTGATTCCGAAAAAAGCCCACAACCAGAGTTTTTGAAGAATGCAACTAGCGCCATCTGACCCGACTTTGCAGCATTAATCTAAGCTCAAGTCTAGCTTTTCGGGAAAACACATGATGGAAAATCACATTGTAATCGAAATTCAACGGTGTGTTAACCATGATGTAACGGGAAAATGTCTGGCATTTTCATAGACGACCAAAACAATGAATCTGTTCACCTGCAAGTTATGGCTGATATTTTGGCAAAATATCTCGGAGAGAAATACTGAGAAACTGAGAATTTTTATTTCGCTGTTTGTAGGATGTACCACCAATCAAAATGATTTTACAAATACCGGATATATTTGCAAATATCAGCGTAATTTCGCGCGTTATTTTTTTGTTGGTAACATTGCAGGTGAACGGGGCCTATAAGAAACTTGTTTCATTGAATTACTTGCGCTCAAAAGATGAATATTAATTAAATGTTCAAGCAGATGGAAAAACGTCATATCATCGCATTCATTCTGAAATCAACGTATGAATTCAAAGCATAATTTCTAATGCAAAACGTATGGAATAATTACTAAAAATCCAATAAACATATTGCTTTCTCTTATCAAGATGAGTCTCCTTTTTTAGCTTTTTGCTCAAATTCAGCATTGCTTTTAAAATCTCAGTTTCCAAAGGAGAGCTGACCTGAAATCTCCTCAAGTCTTCTAATTTTGAGCCTGAGGCTACCAAATACCTGGTTAGTATCCAACAAAGGAAAACGGTAACTCATTATACATCCTCCGGCCGCGTTTTTCAAATTAAGTTTAAATCTAATGATCTCTACTAACCTTGGTGTCATGCAATATGTGTGTGGCTGCATTTTTTACTGGCTGCATTGACATTGGTGCGGCGCGCGCTGCGATGCCATAAAAAGCGTCAGCGTCTGCGTCGTACGCCCAATGTGTTGCTGCAAAGTAGAGGTAAAAACCAGATTTTCATCAGATGTGGCCTTCGCGTTTGAGGTCAGTGAGCGGCTCTTTTCACTTTGACATAATGTCCTGTTCATGTACGCCCCAAACTCCTTAGGAAAATGCACGAAAAACAGGGTGCCGTCACTAAGGCCTAAAATGAGGTGGGTTTTAGGATCTAAAATCAAAGTGGATTTTACGATCTAACAAATTGGGTTTTAAAGCCAACAGATTTGGCATCAGGGTATTAAGATCTAAGTGGAAAAATCAAATTAAGTTCATCATGGGTTTTAATATCTAAAGGCTAGGGTTTTAATATCTAAAGGCCTAGGTTTTATGATCTAACAGAACAAAAAAATATTCTCGAAATCATTTTGACGACTAAAACCTGAGCAAGCATTCCATGAAAATTAAATGCTAAATGCTTAAATGCTATTATTGAAGTGTTGATAATTGACATTTAATGTTCCAACATTTTAGACTTTAAAACCCACGCCTTTAGATCAAAACACCCAGGTACAACAAAATGATGCTTTTCCAATGTAGATCTTAAAACCCAGGTGACTAGATCTTAACATCCAGTTGTTAGGCTTTAGCATCCAAATCTTTAGATCTTAAAACCTAGGAGAAAAAAAGCTTAGGCTTTAAAACCTATCTTTATAATAGATCCTAAAACCCACCCCTATTTTAGGCTTTAGTGACTTCTCCCGAAAAACACCTTCACAAAAGGAGAAAAACTGTCTTATGACAAGCGCCAGCTGACACTTAAAAAATCAGATCGACTTTAAGTCAACCTGAAAGTAAACAAATCTAATTTTGGCTATTAAGAGCTCCACATTTCTGTCCTTTTGCGCAAAATCAAAAGTTAAATTTCATCTTTTATCAAAGAAACATTAAGAAAGCTAGTTTGTTTTGAAATATGCTGAAAACCATGAGACAAAATAGCAAAAATTGCCATTAAAAACGCTGCTCGGCCCCAGGCTGAACTCGTAGAGTGGCAGTCAGCAACAGATTCACTTTTCCTTATGACAATTTTTTCCATACCTTAAGGCATTCTTAATACATGAACAGGGCATTAGGGAGGAAATTTTCGCCCCAATTTCACTATAAGCCAGCCGCGCGAGATTGAAATTAAGGGTGTTGCACGGTGCATAAAAGTACTACTATAGTACGTAGGTAAATAATTATTTATGCCATGAGTGTTTATTGTAGTGCTGAATTTGCACAAAAAATTATAGCGGATCCCTCTTTCAAGTGGAGTCCCATAAATTGCGAAAAATCACAGAAAAGACCGGTTTTTTCAAGTGTTTTCCTCCAAACGGCTTTAAAATTCCTCCGAATTTTTCTTCAAATTTCTTGTAGGTGCCAGTGGCTAGTTTTTCAGGTGCTCTTTTGACCTTGCAGGATGACTTGGCCTTGAGGCACCTTGGTAAAATTCGTGTATAGGTGCGCACAGCTTGCTGGAAGGCATTTAGCCCAAGTCCATTGGAAACACATTTTTCAATGGTTTTCAAAACTGATTTCGTCAATTTGAACGGTCTGAAAGTGTGCAGTTGTCGCTAAAGTGACCTTTCTATTTTGTTGTGGTTAAAGCTTCTCTCAGCAAGTGGCGCGTACTGAAGGCAACGTAGGGATTCAGTTCCAAAGCACGCTCGAACAGGGATCGTATTTGGAAGTTTTCCCAGCTTTTTTATTCTAGGTGAAAAATTGTGTCCAAGCAGCAGTTTCAGTCCTTATAGGTAAGTCATGCATGTTTTCATTGTTGGAATATTTTCATCTGAATAAAATTGGATGAAAATGCGGGTAAAAATCATGAATGCAAGCATTTTATACATAGCATGCATGATAGACAAAGCAGCAACCAAATCCCAAATTGCGGACAGTATAAATTGCAGTTTCTCTTTTTTACTGAATTATTATAAAAAAAAAAGATACAGAAATAGGAAAAATGTCATGCTTTCTTAGAGTAAACAACGCGCGGTAAGCTTAAATAAACACGTTTGAAGGAAGCGGGAAATTCAAAACTTCAGCATCTGCGCTACTTCCTCCTCACCTATTGCTTCACAGGATATCATCAACATCATCGTTTTCATTTATCGGGCATAATTCAATACCTGCCTAAATATAGACCTGTTGTTGAAATCGGGAGAAAATTGTGAACATATTTCTCTTATGGCAAAAGCACTCAACTTTCCCCGAGCATTAATGCGATTACGAACTCTTATATGGGTTCCCTTCGCGGTTAATTATGGCGAAAATGCTCATTTTACCTTGACTTCTTGCAAAAATTCCGGAGAAACAAACACTTGTGCGTATGTCTAACCCGTCCGAAATTAATCCGAGACTCTGATTTTTTCCAGCAGCAAATGACAACATGTGAAAATTTGAACTTTAGCACCAAACTCCACAGAGCTGAATATCAAGTTACCATAGTGTACTAATTACAGCTATATAAGCCCTCGCTATTAGTATACGAGCAGTGTTGTACGCAGCAATTGCGTCACAGAAATAACCATGAATTCGTCAACCCATCCCAATGGAGGAGCCCCACCGACCACTTCATTTCCACCCTCAAGAACCAACAGTTATGTCACTGACAGCAAAGCAGATTTGGTCTCGATGGAGCTTTCAGAGGCGGGTGCCCAGGTAAATAATTACCCTATGTCCCATCAATTTTGCTCCCTTTTGTTTCTCAAGAATTGCAGCACTTACAATAAAAGTGATTGGAAATTGTGTAATGGCTGAAATGTGAAATGTTGTGCAATTGGTGGCATCAATGACAGAGCTTTTTTGATATAATGCCAAAAAATTGCACACACAAACCAAGGCCTTTTTTTATTGCTCTATAATTAATTTTAGCCCAGTTTTTGACAATTGAGATGGGAAGCTTTCATCCATACAATTTATTAACAATGCTGTTTTGTTTGCATAACCAGCATGCAGCTTCCTAAAATTTGGCAAAAAAGTGTTCGAGTGTTTTTCTAATGCTCTATAATGCATGGTATATTTAAACACTTTTTAGAGAGGAGGGGCTATGTTTACCACATCAACATGGAATAAGAGAACCCGACTGGAAAAATTGCTCCTCGTGGTAGTTGGCCTCCTTGCAGTTGCTGTAGCAATTGTCCTAGCAATATCTATAGCTCAGAGTGTCAATCAGCTGAAATATCACTCCAGCTTGGGCATCGATGTTTGCAACACTCCAGGATGCATCAGTGCTGCCCACTCCCTGATCCAAAACATGGATGCCTCTGTGGATCCTTGCGAGGACTTTTACAAATATGCCTGTGGAGGCTTCGAAAAAAGGGTAAATCAGAGAGAGTCGGCGTTATTTTTCGGCCAAACAATAGTTTCCGGCACTTTTTAGCAGCAGACGGCGATTTAGCTATGAAGCCAACCTGGCGCCAACTGTCAAAACAAAACAATCACAAAAGCTGTACAATATAACCAGCTTCACCTATTTTCAGGTTCGAATCCCTGATGACCAAACTTCAAGGTCACAATTTGCCATAATTGATGATGAGCTTGAGGAGCAGTTGAGAGACATTTTAGAGTCCAATGAGACTTTGGACTCGGAGTCTTTTGTATTGAAGCAAGCCAGAGACCAATACATGTCTTGCATGGATCTGGACAGATTGGAAGAAATTGGCCTGAAACCAGCTCAGGATCTGCTGAAAACCTTTGGAGGCTGGCCAGTCCTTGACGACAACTGGAATGAGGACAACTTCAAATGGTTGATTCAGTCCTTAATATAAGTTTAAAGTCATTTGTTCACACATGTTCCATTACAGGGATGAGACCATTTACAAGTTCAGACAGAATGGTTATAGCACTGATTACCTATTTGACTTCTCTATTGCAACTGATTTGAAAAACTCCACATGGAGGACTATTTATATTGACCAGCCAGGATTGGGAGTGAGTCGTGAATACTTGATCAAAGGCCTGGCTGAGGAGGACGTGAGACACTACTACAACTACATGCAAAAAGTAGGTACTTAATTTTGTGCCACTCAGAGCAAATCCTCAAGGTTTGCCATTTCAGGTGGCTGTCATGTTTGGAGCCGATCCAGTCAAAGCTGCTGAGCAATTAAAAGAGTCATTAAACTTTGAAATCAAGCTAGCCAATGCATCTCTTCCGAGGGAGGAGCGCAGAAATGCCACAGCCTTGTACCACCCCATGACTCTGGACGAGCTCAGTGAACTTGTCCCCATTGTCAATTGGACCAGCTACATCAACAACATCCTCACTCCGGAGCTCTTCCAATTAGATGGCAGTGAGAGGATTGTGGTGAACACTCCAGGATACTTGCAGAACTTGACTGCGATCCTGGCAGCTGAACCGAAACGAAATGTGGCCAATTATATGCTTTGGAGGGCAGCCAGAGCCTCCATCGGCTTCTTGAACAAAGAAGCCAGAGACATCATTGAGGAATATGCAAAGAATATCACTGGCAAAACTGCCACAACTCCAAGGTGGAAAGCCTGCGTGGGATCAGCAGCTGGCAGCTTTTCTGCCGCGGTTGGAAAGCTCTATGTAACTGAGTACTTTAGGGAAGACTCCAAAGATGCCATGCTGGAAATGGTGGATGACATCAGGCATGAATTCAAGCAGATTCTGAATGAAGTAAGATTCTTTGTATGCTCGCGGCCATAAATTGTCCTTGATGACCTTGCATTCTAGATCTCCTGGATGGATGATAAAACAAGAGCTAGGGCCCATCAAAAACTAAGTGCCATAAAAGAGTACATTGCTTATCCTCCGGAAATCATGGACAATGACAAGCTCAATGAGTTGTATAAAGGGCTGGAAATCAGTAGGGAAGAGTACTTCCAAAATGGCATCAACATGAGCATATGGAGCACCAATTATCACTGGTCCAAGCTCAGGGAAGAGGTGGACAAAACTGACTGGAAAAGACATGCCAATCCTGCAGTTGTCAACGCATTTTACAGCTCCATTGAGAACTCCATTCAATTCCCAGCTGGAATTTTACAGGTGATTCTAATTTGACCATCTACTGTACTGAGGACATTTCATCCAATCACTCTTAAAAATGCTTAGGGCATCTTTTTCAATGCCAAAAGGCCGAATTACATGAATTATGGAGGCATTGGATGGGTTATTGGTCACGAAATCACCCATGGATTTGATGACCAGGGAAGGCAATATGACAATGAGGGTAATCAAACTAAAAACTCATCATTAATTAGCGTTAAAGTTAATTTTCGTAGGCAACCTTGCCAATTGGTGGGAGTTTGAGACCTTCACCAAGTTTCTGGAGAAGACTGAGTGCATCATCCAGCAATACGGCAATTATACAGCTGAAGAGGTTAATCTCCAGCTGAATGGAATCAACACTCAGGGAGAAAACATTGCTGACAACGGTGGCATCAAAGAGGCGTACAGAGCTTATGGTAAAAATCAATTTAATATGAGATTACGGCTTGAATAATGCTCATATTCTTGAATCAAACAAACAAGTCTTGCAAATTGCGCTTCAAATAATTATCAATTAATGCCAATTCAATATTTCAAATGTACATTTGTAAGAAAAAGTTCCTAAGTATGCTTTCTCAAAATAGCAATAATATAGTTATACACATCAACCTGAGGGCTATTGCAACCCAGAAAAAATTGCCCACCTAAAATAAGCCATTGGAGGGACAAACTTTTTCGCTAGATGGCGCTTTTAGGGCAAGTATATTTGAGAAAACTGTCGCGCGCGAAAATTGTCACGTGATCACGAGCGGCAATTTGATTGGCTGATCGGCGGAGCCAGGCTAGAAAAATTTGGTTTCAACCATGAAAAGCTTGGAAATTTGCGTGAGTGGCATACAGTTTTATGGCTCGAAAGGGTGCCATTTTATCCATAGAATATGTCATATTAATACAGCTTTTAGTATTAGTGCACCAAAAGCCAAAAAATAGCCCGTTTTTGATCGTCTATGTAGCGCAGCCATGTCAAATGTACTGGGCAAAGTTGCCGGGCTAGATGGCGCATGGAATCTAGTGACTTTACGCCTTTGGCTTATATATACATATTCTGAAAGCTTATGCTCTGGGGGTTCATTTGATAGTAATTTTAAAATCCTGGCCTAGCGCTTCCCATAGCATAACATAAAAAACTTCTATCGCCGAAAGCATTGACTTGGTCGGATTTTGTATGTTAATAATGAATTGCGAGATCTATATTTCTTTACTTCATACAAAAATTGCTACGATGCCCAGGAATTGAGATATTGTGGTCGGATCATCCACTGATGAATTCATGCCATTTGACAAAGAAGAAACCTACCACCATTGTATCTCGATTCCAGGGCATCCTGGCAATTTTCTTATGAAATAAAGAAAGATAGATCTTGCAATTTTATTGGGGGTGTTATAACAGGGAAAATCTGACCAAGTCAATATTTTTGACGCTACAAGTTTTTTAAAATTTTATGTTATGGGAAGCGCTAGGCCAGGATTTTAAAATTACTACCAAACAAACCCCCATGTATATATTTTAGTTGGGCAATTTTTTCTGGGTTACAATAGCCCTCAGGTTGATGTGATATAGAATCAGGTGCTATAACGAGTCCAAAATTGCATGGACATGAATTAATCGAAAGTGAAAAACTTTTCTTTTTTTTTCACGCAGAACGATGGGTGAGAAAACATGGCGAGGAGAAAATCCTGCCTGGCTTGAATTTGAACCAGAAGCAGCTTTTTTGGCTGAGTGCAGCCAACACGTGGTGCTCCAAGTATCGACCCAAGCATTTGGAGCAGAGGATCAAGACTGGAGCTCACTCCCCAGGAATGTTCAGGGTGAAAGGGCCTTTTTCCAATTCCAGGGAGTTCTCACGAGATTTCAATTGCCCACTCGGTTCCAACTACAATCCAGTTGACAAGTGCGAAGTTTGGTAACGCGCAATAAAAAGTATCATTTAGTATGTGTACACAATTAAGGATCGTACATGATCAAATACTTGTAGTTCGAGCCTTGCTTATCTTTCTTGCCTCTGCGCATCATGGCGGATTGAGATCGATCTCGTGATGAAATTTCATCACTTTGCTCCTCTGAAGATGAGCTTTCTTGGGCAAGGTTGACGTGGTATCTCACAAAGTCCACCGAACGTCTGCCCATTTGCAGTGACAAGTCCTTGACATTGGCCACAGAGTCGGGGAAATTCACTCCTCCATAAAGCCTTGAATAAGCGCAGTTTTTCTCGAATTCAGTCCACGTGTAGAAGCTCAACGTCATGTTCCTCCTTGGCGTCACTCCGGGCTCAACTTTGGAGCTTCCTTGATCTAAAGCAAAATCATTGCAATCGTGACATAATTAATTTCCACTTTCCATATTGCTTACTTATGTCAACCATCCATTTTAGACCATCAGCATTTAATGATCTCCTCATGGCTTCGGAATGTGCGTAGCATATGGCCGCAGTTGCAGACGGATATTCAGGGTAGTTTGGCATGGGCAAAAAGCTCTTCCACTCGTCTGAGCTGACGCTGCCAAAGGTTCCATTGACAGCTAGGTAGGATGGCACAAGTTGGTCCTGCATGGCAAAAGGAATGGCAGAAAAGGGTCTGCAAGAGTCCCACGTGGTCTTGAGCTGCCACACGACGATGAGCATGTCAAAGACGGCCAATTTCGTAGTCAAGTCCAATTGGGAGTACTCATCCGGACTCAATCGCTTGGCCAGTCCCATGTGCAGAGTGGAGGCTAGTACGCTTTTGATTTTGTCGTCGAAGAACTCTGCCACCGTTTTTTGAGCCTCCGACAAATCGGAGGCAAAAAACAGGAGCTCTTTCACTGATCTGGAATACGACTCAAAAACTCCCTTTTGGGGCTTGGCAGTGTTGATCAATTGGGATTTGATACGCGCATGTGGATCAACGGAGAAGCTGGATGGGTCCTCGAATGAGAAGGGCGTGACAAGCCTCATTTGCGGAGTGAGGAATTGCTGGGCACTGTAGATTCCAGGATGAAAGGCAGCCAAGCCAGGCTGCCACTTTTCCGGATCCTCAAATTGGTTCACACTGTTGACAGGTTGATAGCCAGTATAGTCGAAAAAAGGGAGGAGATTGGCAGTCCTCAAATTGCCACCTTGGTCCCACGCTCCGTTCAAATTCATGCCATCGTTAACACAACTTTCATACACTAATCTTGCCACCATATTGCCAATTCCAATTGGACTCTTGTCATTTTCCTTGGAAGAAAATCAAGTGTACAGATTATCATCACTTTTTTGGTGCAAAGCCATCATTACTTGAGTGTCGTCCGGATCCAAGCGTAGCTCCCAAAACATTTTTTGAATGAGTGAAGCTTGAGTAGGAATAAGCAGCCTTAGCAACCTTGCTCCTTAAATGCAGTGAAAAAATCAGTGGATTTCCAATTAGATTACTTTTTGCTAGTACCCGAGTAGATTGCTGCCAAGTTCTTGTTCTCCATGGATCGTTCGTGATAAGGCCTCTTCTTCATCTTGGCCAAAATTCCCTCTGAGGTTGGATGATATGGAGCCAAAGCATCAAATTGGGCCACTGACACCAAAGTGGCTAAATAGCTTATTATTGTTGATGCATCACCATCAGGTGAGATACCATGCCTGTCAACAGAAAATTCTATTCATGCATAAATTGTCACGAAAGTGCACACACGTGGGAAAAACGTGATTCAGTCATTTTGTGTGTGCTGAATAATGGTTATTACCTTAATATCTCCAATTCGTATGGGGTGAATATTTTAAAGTAGCTTTCCTTGCTGATGTCAAACATGGCTTGAACATGCTTGAGAAGTAGGAGGAAAAGACACACTTTCGCACAAGTTGTCATAGTGGAGTCATAGCGAGCAATGTGCTCTACTGTGAAACCAGAAGACGAAATTCAGCATATGGTTAAGAGTAGCCTTGAAATAAGGAAAACTTGCGTAAAAAAAACGTACGCCAAGCTGAACTTTCCGCAATCGCACACAATATTCAAGAACTGTCATTTTTACGACCATCGCTGAAATTAGCTAGCCGATTTTTCTCAAACAGGTTAGTTTTCTCAAACATTGATTTCCATTTTGACCACACATTAGGTGTAACCAGCTTATCCACGTGGTTTCCTCAGTTTCTCGGAATCATTTTTTTTTCTAGCAAAAATGTGCGATTTATTATTATTGTTATTGTGGAAATCGTGTGACTCAATTTTTTCAGTAGTTGTTGGTTGTAGTGGTGAGAAAATTAAACATACAGTGAAGGAGATGACCATTCATCATCCGCGCGAGTATAACGTATAAAAAGAGGAGGCCACGTCGTTAGCATGGATGGTGGTCAGCTGTGCGCTTTCTGGGCGCAGCCTTGATGATGTCATCCACACGCACAATCATTTCAGCAGCCTCAGAGGCCGACACGAGGACTTGCCTCTTGACAGCCAAGGACTCGGTGATGCCAAGCTCCTGCATGTCTCCAACGGTGCCTTGCTTCATATCTGCGAGTGAAAAGACGCTTAAAACGAAGTGTTCGAGGATTTTTAGAGACGCAAAAAACGTACCCAGTCCCATGGTGGACTTGTTTTGCCTATGCAAGGCCCTGAGCTCGGACACGAGCTGGGCAGAATCGTAGCCTCCGTTTTCGGCCAGGATGGCCGGGATTTCAGACAATGCCTTGGCAAAGGACTCCATGGCCAGAGCTTCCTTGCCCGGAGTCCTGGCAGCTTCATCAATGACCACGTTGGCCATCAGCATTTCGCTGCAGCCTCCACCATACACGGTTTTGGTTTCTTTGACAGTCGATGTGAGCACACACAGTGCATCGTGCAGAGATCGTTCAGCCTCATCCAGGATCTGCTCGGTGGCTCCCCTCAAGACAATTGAGCAAGCCTCGCCAAGCTTGACTCCGCTGAACTTGACCAGAGTCTGGTCTCCAATTTCGACCTGCTCAATCAAATCACACGTGCCTAGCTTGACCAGCTCTGGGTTGCCAAAGGTGGACACGATCTCACCTCCGGTGACAAGCGCGAGTCTCTCAATGCCGTCAAAGTCGGCATGCTCGATGGCCATCACACCCTTGTCAGCGAAGAGCTGCTCAGGGTAGTTGTAGATCAACTGACGATTGATGAATACGTTGATGTCATGCTTGCAGATCATGTCAACTTTCTCACGCATCTTCTCCTTCTCGGCCAGCTCCAGCTCGGCCACCTTGGCCACTCCATCCACACGAACCCTGGATCCAAAAATTTTGATCTTGTCCGTATCCATGGGCGTGTTGGCAATCAAAATGCGAGCATTCTCAATCTTCTGAGGCTGCCTCACACCAGGTTTCTTGTTGAGCAAAAAGCCTGTAACAAAAATTACACATGATAAGGAAAAGCTTGGCCATCCGACTATTTACCTTCATCCAGGAACGAGTCTTCCAGGGTGCCACCCTTAACCTTCGTGATCTGGATGGCATCGAGGTTGCCAGACTTTTTCAACCTCAACACAGCATCGACTGCCATCTTGCTGAAAAAGTCCTTGTGAGCACACAAGATTTTCGAGCTCAACGTTGTCCTTGCAATGTTCATCAGATCTTCCCTGAACTTGTCAGCATCGTCTCCATGGTCGTGAGCTGAAGCCTCCAAAGCCTGCCTGGCGACTTTGGTGGCCTTTCTCCATCCGGCCACAATCACTTGAGGATGAATTCTCTGGTCGATCAACTTTTCAGCCTCTCTCAACAGCTCAGAGGCCAAAACGACAACTGAAGTCGTGCCATCGCCGACCTCGTCATCTTGGACACGAGACATGTCCACCAGGACCTTGGCACAAGGGTTGTCCACGCCCACGGCTTTCAAAATGGTGGCTCCGTCATTGGTGACTTGTACTTGGCCTTCATTCCGGCCCATGCCATAGAGGATTTTGTCCATGCCCTTTGGGCCAAGAGTGGACTTGACCAGATCTCCGATGGCCATGGCGCCAACGAATGAAGACAACCTCGCGGTCTCGGCCTTTTCTTCGTCAGCCTCATGCTTCAACACTCGCACGGGATTCAGAGAAACCTGCAATCAATAGGCGAAAAAATCAATTACCACGGGAACCAACGGAAAAAACGAGCTTTTTCTGAAAAGCAATCCTAAGGCAAATCGGCGTTGGTCTGGCCTTTTTTAAGGACTTGGAGAGAAAGAAACTCACCATTTTCGAATGACAGGGTGAGAAATGAGGGTTAAATTGAAGACCGAAATTTCACGTGCAAAACTTCAATGCTTTGTTGTGCAGTGCACGTTGTTTTGCCGAAAAGCCGAGAATTTTCCAGAAGATAGCGGGGCGACACGAAAAAGTAAAACAACCCAAAAAAAAAACTTTTTCACCCATCTAAAGAAGAGAAATCATTTTGAAAAAAGTTAGAGAAATATATGTGGTTTTTTTGTCAAGTACTTTTTCGTGTCGCCCTTTGTTATCATAACAATAATTAACAAAGTCGAGCGAAATTTATTTTACGCTCCCGACGCTATTACTTTTTTAAGTTAGTTTTTTTGTCTCGTCAAAATGGAGGTGGACGGGAAGAAGACCAAAATTGACCGAAAAGTGCACAGAGCTGTGAATAAAATCGGTAAAGAAATCGGCAGTGATGTCTTTTCAAAGACGCCAACCTCGGTAAGTTTCCCTATTCGCAATTTACACTACCCAGCTAAAATCTACTGCTCTGTAAATGTTCGAAACCAAAAAAAAAACTTATAATGCTACAGAGCATATTTCCCTAGATCAAGGTTAAGCTGAAAATTTTGAGGAACAACTCGCGCTATTCTTACAAGAAATGAGAAACAGAAAACGGTTGAATTTCAGGATGAGAAAAAAGTTTTTGAACCACTGTGCATTAGCCAAAATTAAAATTAAGAGATGTTAGAGTTCTTTTATTTTTCTGTTCCTGCGACATGACACAATTATCAGTTAACCTTATAGCGCTCAGGAAAAGGATTCTTATTTCCGGATCAAACAATGCGTTGAAACTTTTTAAAGTGGAGGGTGTCTTAAATAGAAATGTGCAGAATTGTTCTCAATATTTCTGGCGAAGTGATCCACTGACAGGTTGCTAATGTTGCGGATTCTACCACTATTATCACTCCAAAGTAAGGTCTTAGCGGAAAGCTTGTGTTGATGAGGAGGAACAGAAGTGAGGCCAAAGTAGAGGTATCCAAGCTGAAAACAAGAACTTGTCCACCAAAAGTGACCATCGTGGACTTTTGCCTTTTTTTCAGGCTGCTGTTACTGACAATGCCTATTGCTGACTTGTCGTGTTCATATCTCATCTTTGCAATCCACAAATACACGATCATTTGGCCAGCTGTGATTGCTGAAAATATGAGGTTAGCTGTTGTTATTTGGGCCCTTTTTGTAGCAGTCAACTTATTTGCCTCCTATTGCAGAAATGGCAACGATTTGACATGCCATGCCAGCATAATTGCTCCAGCTTCCTTTCCATTTCTGCTTGTACTCGTTTATGATTTCGTTCATCTCATTTGAATGTCCCGTGCAAAATTCCTCGCCCATGTTTATTTGCGAAAAATGGGCTCCCAATGCGTGAACCAAGCACACCTAAACCTCTCCATTCCTTTTTAAAGCATGGAGATATTTAAGCACACCAAACTTGTGACGAGTACGATTGTGAAGATGATTTTGGCAGCCCCATGCTTGGGCTGACCTACTATGATGATGACTAGTCTGTATACAGCCAATCCTAGGCCATTGCAAGCTTTCAAGCAAACGTAGGCTCTCGCTACATTTCTTGCGATTTCACATGGAATCTCATTTCCTCCAAAAAGCAAATTAAGAGGAGTGTTCAGCAAGATCGGAATGAACTGACTCATGTACGAAGCAAAAGAAATCGTACAGATACTTATCTACAATTACTCAATATTAGGAAATGAAGGCTTTTTCCATGGGGGCGTTACCTGATCAAAAATCAGTAGAGTGTTGATTGGATAATCGGGAGTATATTTGAAAATGAAGAAAACGTAGTGTGATCTGATCAGAATGTTCAAAGTTGCGAATAGTGATTGTATGGCCAATAGGAGTGTTTTGCTTGATGCATCCAAATTGAATAAAGGATAGCTTGTGTGGTAAGTCAACTCTACTAAAATAGTGATGTTTGACATTTAGAAGGCAGATGCAGACTGCCTTGCCCATGGTGGAAGTAGCGGCTTTTTATGTCCCTCGATTGGCCTCACAATTGGCTGCCACTTGTCCGCCAATTAGCATTCAATTACGATTGTTAAGTACTCCCAAAATTCCAATCCTTCCGGGAAGTGGCTGCTTTTTTATCTTTTAAATTGGCCTTCTACGCGTCGGATTCCATCTAGGTATAACCCACTGGATCTGGATCAATTCGCTGCTAACTGCTCTCAATCATCCTATAAATCACATTGAATTAAAACACGTGACCTAATTAATAAGACAATTTTAAAAACATGCCGTGTTAAAAACCATAAATTGTCTTTTCTGAATATTCTTTACACCCCTCTATATATATTCATACACTTCTCACTGAATATATCTCACAACTTCTGTATCTCTCGTCCTATGAGTACAAGAATCAGAATTTTCGTAGACCAGTCTGTTTTCAATTCAACTGCCAAGCGTGATGTGTGAGTACTGCTATTATGGAAGCTATTTCGGCCTCTGGTCAAATCGCAATTTTTGTTTCTGATTTGCTTTGTGGTGAACTCGGGATTTTCAAGCTGAGCGAAAGGCTTTCTATTTTGCCGGAGTGGTTTATTTATGTGGTGACATTTCATCAGTCCCGAGCTCCTCCTCATTATTTCCGATTGTTTTGCAGACTTTGATGCTGTGCAATAGCGGCCACGTGACCGGGGCCACACATGAAGATGTCCTCGAGTTGTTTAGCAAGTATGGCCCAGTGGAAAAAGTGACACTTGTGGCCGGCAAATCCTTCAGTTTCGTCACATTCGGTGACATTTCGTCCGCAACGAATGCACTGGTAGCCTGCAACGGCCAGCAATCATTATTGCAACAGCCGCAAAAATCTCCTCCAATTCCAGTCTACATCACGTACGTGAATGCGATCCCTGATCGTTTTCTTCATCACCGAAATGTCAATAATGCAAGCAGCGCAATTTTGCCTGAAGGTCTGACAGTTCATCCGGATTTCATCAGCGATCGCGAAGAATTGGAATTACTTAATCACCTGCAGAAATGGCACCGAAATTCCGAGCTGGCCTTGAAAAACAGACAAGTCAGGCACTTCGGCAAAGCTTTTGTCTACGGCTCAAATACGATCGAACAATCGAATACTGGCGATGACAACGTTGAGGCATTCCCTCCGGATTGGACTCCAATTATTGAGCGGTGCTTGGCCAAGCAATATTTGAAGCGTTGGCCGGATCAGTGCACTGCCAACCGTTATTTGCCTGGCCAGGGCATCCCTCCACATGTGGACAATCACGAGTGCTGCGATGATACAATTTTGTCCTTGTCATTGGGCTCGGACGTCGTGATGAATTTTGCTAGCTTGGATCATGATGGTCATGTCATCCCCGTTAATCTTCCGCGAAGATCCTTATTGGTGATGACTGGCCGATCAAGATACGCTTTTACGCATGGCATCGCTGCCCGGTAAGTCAATTACTAATTTGGCACGGAGCCTTTTTTATATATTATATTGATGCCTCATGGATAGAGAAATTTGGCAATGGATTACTGCAGTGTAAAACTACTGTTACTGCATCTCCTGAAATTGCTAATTAGAAAAAATGAAACATTTTGACAGCAACTTGATTTGGAGACATACTGGAAAATCCCGCCAGAATCCTTTTAACATAAAGGCATGCACAGAGTAGGCTAAACTATGTAGGGTAGACAGTTTGTTTGAGAAGGTCGACAATTGTCGGAATGGTAGCAGACATTTGTCAAATGTCATGCGTGTGCATGACAACTGCATGACAACACGTGGGTTGCCGTCGTCGCAATGAAAATAAATCGTTTTTCCCGGAACTGACAACTTTGGCCTGTCAGGAAGATCAAATAAGCTTCGTTTTGCAGGAAGTCGGACATAATTGAAGAAAAATGCCTCAAACTCAGGCCGAGAGGAGAGCGGATTTCTCTGACTTTTCGATCGAGTCTGAGGACGCCTAAATGTGAATGCGACTTCCCTGCACATTGTCCATCCAGAGGCAAGACTCAAATTGACGAGAAAATCGCTCCGGAATTGGAAAAGCTGCATGTTCATCAGGTGTACGAGGAAATTGCGGATCATTTCAGCGAGACGAGGCACAAACCATGGCCGCAAGTCATGCAATTTTTGAGCCAGACTCTGAGCCCAGCTTCCGTTTTGGTGGATGTTGGCTGTGGCAATGGCAAATATCTGGGACATTTTCCCAACATTTTCGAATTAGGCCTGGATTACAGCAAGAATTTGCTTGACATTGTCACCACTCAAAAAGGCCAACAGGCTTTGAGATCTGACATGCTTTACATCCCACTGCGAGATGGCGTTGCTGACGTTGTCATCAATATTGCTGTGATTCACCACCTCTCAACAAAGGTAAAATACGATGAAAAAAGGTCAAACTGGCTGATCTTGCTCATGACCTTTATGTAGTAATGTTTTCACTGTTTGTGTATACGTACACTCTAGCTGCATGAGCTTGACCTTGGCCTTATAATTGGAAATGTATCTCTCTGGTGATGAGAAATCCATTTTTAAATGATATTTAAGGCCAATTAGCCCTCGTTTGAATGACCTTATTAATGACTATTATGTCACTTTGGTCCCACACCACTTTGATGAAAAGTTCAAGGCGAAACTGTGATATGGCATATATTGTAGCAATGATATAAAAGTCAGAAAAAATTGGATGCTTTTGATTGCGAAATCTTTTTTCGAGCGTATAGCATTAATGTCAAAAGCGTAAACTGTGCACCTAATTTAGAACTGACTAACTTTCTTATTGATTTAGGTTTATAAGTTGGCTGCGCCACCAAATTCAATTGATTCAAATTGATAAATTGAAGTGATATGAAAAATGATATACCCATCTATTGCCACAATTTGGCTAGTGTGATGCAATTTAGCATTACAGTACGCAGTGAAAGTTGCAGCTCATTATTTAACCTAGTCAATTTGCTCTTATCTCCACGCTCGAATAATCCCAGGCTGAAAGTGTCAACATATCGGCAGTTTTTCTCTCTTTTCTTAAAAGTTTCTATCATTGACTAGATCCTTTCATTCATTTGGTGTTAAACTTTTATCATGTCTTTATTTTGGGCTTTGTGTGTGTTCAGCGAGGCCCAAAATATATTTGTTAGTTTTTCTCTAAGTGCATTTTGACTTTTCAGGCTCGGAGAATCAAGGCGTTGCAAGAGCTGTGGCGAATTTTGCGAAAAGGCGGTAGTGGGCTAATTTATGCGTGGGCAAAAGACCAAGAAATGGATTGTCAACCCTCGACGTACATGCAAAAAACCACTGAAGAAACGAGCGAAGCGGAAGTGATGACCCGTAACCACGTGCGTCTTCCGGTCCACGAAAACCGAACTAATTTCAAGCATGCCGACCTCCTCGTGCCATGGACGCGTAAAAACACGAATTGCACGTTTCATCGCTTCTATCATGTTTTCCAGCAAGGAGAATTGGAAAATTTGCTGAATGAGGCCACACAGGGACAGGTTGCCATACAAAAGTCCTACTATGATCAGGGAAATTGGTGTGTCATTTTTGTCAAACAATAATAAAATGATGTCTAATTTATGGGATAGCATTTCCCGTACAAAACATAGAATAGTTTCGCAGGACACTCGCCATGTTAGGTGTCTACTTCATTTTGTTTGCTGTACAACATGCCCAATCATCCAAGTTTGACAGTTTATTCAACCCGGGATATGATAAGAGAACAGCGCCACCTTTGGTGCAAGAAGGTAAACAAATTGACCTTTCCGGTTGAAGTCCAAACAAAAAAAAATCAATTGTGGCTTACATCATTCCCATATTAGACACAGGGAAAACAAAAAATAACTCCGTTATATGCGCCAATTTCCCATCCAAGCTTGAATTAAAATGCTATTAAGGATAAATCTTGCAGTTTAACATGTCAGAGTCATCGTGCTGACATATTTAAGGCCGTTATCAAATTTCAGGCAAACCCAATGACATTCGAGTCGCGCTTGATATCTCCAGCATTCCTCAATTGGACGAAAAACTCGAGGTAAAATGCCGTAAAAATGCGATGATGATGAAGCAGCATTAGAGTAATGTATCATGGTGTCCAAACGCAGGAAATCGTCCTTGAGGTAAGAATGGCGCATCACTGGATTGACCTCAGACTCAATACATCACAGCTCGACGGGAAACCTCTGGAACTCGAGCCCGATGCAGTCGATGAATTTTGGGTACCTGACTCGTTTTTTCAGCACGCCAAAGATGCCAAGGCTGTGAAAATTATCACTCCGACCGCAAGCCTCCAAGTGACTCCGGAAAAAACGGTGAAATACACCGAATTGTGAGCAATTTTCCATGCACATAATTTGTAAAATTGCCTTAAAAAAATGAGGACGCCTCGCGCGCTTCTTCACAATTCCTCCGCGCATCAATAAGACGTAAATAGTTCATGCTTTTGCTTTATTTTTGTAGAGTGATGTTAACGCTCGGATGTCCCATGACGTTTCATGACTATCCTATGGACATTCAAGAATGCTACATGAGGATGCAAAGTTGTAAGCCCAATTTCAGGAATTTCCAAGCGTATGCCTTTTATATCGGATGTGCATTATGGTTGCATACCAAGCCTAAGTGTTTTATAGTTGCGCAAGACGTGACCATTATTTATGCTGTTCTTGGCTCAGCCAGCTTTTATCTGGACGAGTCCAAGGAAATTTCGTGGTTTAACATTGGCAAGCAAAGATATTCCTTTATGGCCTTGTCTGATTGCCCATTTTGGGAAGATGACTTCATTTCCTGGCTGACAACGCCTAATTTTAGCTTAATTGAGCTGGCATTTGAATTTTGTTGCGAGGCCCGCTAAAAAATGCTAGAATTAGCGCTGAAAAGATCGTTAAAATGCAGGCCCAGCGTGCAAATGGAACCACTTAACGATGCTCCATTTAAGCCGGAAATTGCGATCCAGTTTCCGCATTCACCCTTTGACGCTAGAAAAAATTGCCGAGCTCACGAAATAATGTAATTTGCAGTTGGGTACGATTCCTCCTATTACAATTACTCTTGGATCAGAGATCCCCATTTGGAGACTGACATCCACCTGGATAATCACGACGTGAAAATTGACCCGTTCACCTACTTGGACGAGACCTCGGACAACACGTCCTACCCTGGCTTGGGCGTGAAAATCCAGCTGAAAAGACACCTTGGCTATCACCTCACGCAGACCTACGTTCCCAGCATCATTTTTGTCGTTGTGGCTTGGCTGTCATTCCTCGTACCGAGCGATATCGTCCCGGGTCGAATGGTTTTGTGCGTCACAACTCTGCTCACCTTAACATCAATGTTCAACTCCGTGAGGTAAAATCAATCATATATACAGACTGTCCCGGAGATTTCTGCACACTTGGAAATCAAAAGTGTGTGTTACAAATTCGGGAAATATTAGACACAATGGATATCATTGGAAAGCTTGAATCTTTGGCCATCTTTTGTTGCTTCAATGGATAAAAGAAATTAAAAGTAAAAAAATGAAAAAAAAACCTTAATTTTCCTGAGGTACCCTTAATTTTTCTCCCAAAAAAGCAAATTTGCCCAAACCGGCTATTATTGACCAAATTTTCAGCTAAGCTAATCCTGGCTATTTTTTCATGAAAAAAAATCTTGCAGCACTGTGCTGGCACATCAGAAAGGTGGATGATTGGAAAGGATATTTTTCATTATAAAGAAAAAAACAATAAGGCCACTGCCTACTAAAAAAAATTCAAAATTAGTGTTTTAAGCTACACATCTTTGGGATTTTTTGTTTAGGAAGATCAAATGTTTTAAGTGAAATTGAATAAATAATTTTTTCGTGAAAGTGTCTTTTCATCAAATAAAATCAGGGAAAATGGGCGTGAATTTTGAGTAACTATCAATTTTGTGGTCTAAATCAAAATTTGAATAAATACTTTTTAAAAATCTCCAAACTAAAAAAGATGGCTTAAGTTTCAAGCTTTCCAACGGTTTCCCTTGTGTTTGGTATTTCCAGAAGTTTTAACACAAACTTTTGATTTCAAAGTGTGCAGAAATGTCCGGGACAGACTGTATATTAGAGTTGTCTTCATTTATAGGAGCCTCACTCCAAACGTTTCCTACATGAAGGCGATCGATTTATGGGTGTTCGTGTGCATTCTGTTCGTGTTTTCCTCGTTGGCCGAATACGGCTGGATTTTACACCTGACTAGTCGAAGTGGCTGGCAGAGAAAGATTGACCAAATGCGCGAGTAAGTGCCCATATGACGTAATCACACACGTGCTAGGCCCCTTTGCGAGCGGCAAAGGACAGTTCATGTCGGAATAATGCATGGAAAATGCCAATTTTTCCCCTTTTTCGCAGGGATCAGTCGAGAATTCCCCCCGTTGAGCTGGTGTCATTGAGAATTATCAATTTGTCCGATGACGTGGGCGTATTTTATCCTAATACTGCGGCAAAGCTGAAAAAGGTACTACGTTTTCGAACGCGTTTAATAGGATGAATAACTGTTGCGTTCAGATTCAGGAACAGACCGATCAGAACCATGTGAATGGAAAGGAAAAAAGAGCCTACAGACTGGAGCATATTGTCAGATATGCGTATCCCATGGCATTTTCCGGTTTTAACATCGTCTATTGGAGCTTCTACCTTGCCAAATATTACTCGTTTGATAAATCATACTAGCTCTATATTGCTTTAAATATACCGAGATTGTTCTCGTGCGGTTTTTCCAAGTTGTCCAACCTTGACCTTCATAATTATTGATCTTTCTCGGCTTCCAATGAAATTCTACTCTTGAAATGCCTTATCTTTTCAAACTGGTTGAACGATCACGATTTGATGCTGTTAAAAAGTAAAAAGCCCAAAAGTCTGCGAACGGTCGGGTAACGCTGTTTTTTCCGTCAACTGACAGGGAGTCAAAACAAAAGGTAAACAATGGAGGGAAAATTGACAGAAAGCGACAAAATGGCCGGAAATGCAGACTCAGAGCCGACTTATATCACCATTGCGGCCACCGAGGATCTCGTTCAACTCGTGAGAGAAAGTGGAGGCCAGGTAAGCCTCTATTTAGAGCCACGCGTAACCGCAAAGTTGACGCAATTTGTAGATTCAAGAGGTTCATGTAACTGATGAGCAAGGAAATGTGCAAGAAATCGCGTATACTTACTCAACTGGAGCCAGCAGTCATCCACAAGACTCCAATCTGGAGACTTTGGCCTCCATTTCCGAGCAGAAACACGCGAGTTTCGAGTACCATGACAATGCTCGGGGCAAAATCAACCGCAGCATTCTGGACAAACTGGTCAATCAATTGGGAGCTGAGGATTCCGGCCTCACCAAGCCGGAACGTTTGGAACGCTGGAATGAAGTCACTGAAGAGTACAACAAAGCCACCAGCCAAAACAAGTCCAGACTTGTCCTGATGAAACGCTGGTCCAGCAAGACTTTCAGGGCCGGTGACAAGTTGCCCTTGACCTATGACAAGCCAACTTCAAAAAGGCCAATGATTTTGAAGACTTCGTCCACTGCTACTCTTCAGGTAAGCTCTGACAATGACAAATAAATTTCTCCACTAGATGGCGCATAGTCGCTTGCTCAATGCTGATTGGCTTGATCCAGCATAGATTGTTAATGAAGCTTAAATATTGACTTTGCCCAGATTTGTAGATAATTCTGCAAATTTGTGGTTTTGCACAACTCCTAATGGCATATATTACAACAAAGTATACAAGCGCATTTTTAATGGCTTCTTAAAAATCCTCACGTCAACTTCTTCTCATGGCATTAACTGCTTGGCAATGGAGACAAAGCAAATGCTAACTGCACTCTTGTTTTTCAGGACACCGACATAACTAGTGTTCTGCATAACGATCAAGCTTTTAAGAAGAGTGCCCTTATCAAGCAGCTCAAGGAATATGATCTTCTCAGGCTGGAGTCAGCCAAAATGCAAAAAACTGCAGCCTCTCTGCAAATGGAAAATGCAACTTTGGAAAATGTAAGTACATGCTCCCACCAGCAGCCTTGCCTAGATGATGATGGCACATTGTCCATTTCTTTTCTGCAGGATGCACTGAGGAAAGAAAATGCCATTCTAGACCTCCATTTAGAGGCTGCAAGGTTGCAGCTTGCATTAATTAAGCAGCAAGTTCAGTCAACTGCATCATAGCCAAGAAATATTGCAAGGCTTCAATGAGGAGGTGCGTAAGTGAACACTATTTTTCACCTGTGAAAACACTGTGTATAGTCGAGTATGGCTCATTGCATTTTTGTCAAAAAAAATATTTACTGCGGTGTGCACACAATAACATGTTTCTCGTTAACAAACATAGGGATGACACACATAGGAGATTGTTGGTACTACATGACCCACAGCCAACAGATTTTAATCATCAGAGTTGTAGTAGAAATGCCTTAATATCGTTTGATAGGGACGAAGCCTCCAAATTCTGCCTGTGGAAACTTGTATTTCTCGACTGGTGGTGTTGCACTGTCCTCACCAGGAAGATCACGTTGTGACCTCTGACTGCTGCCCCTGGGGTCAACAAAGGCCCCCAAATTGGGGATGTTGGGGAAGGCTGCGAAAAAGGTGGGTTGTTGCTGATTGGAAGGCCCAATCGGACTTGGCCTTTGTGCCACAGGGAACCTCGTGGGCTGAGCTTGCTGGTTAGCATTGAACTCGGGCCTTTGGAAGCTGAAAAAGGACGAGGACTGGGAGCTGCTATCGTGCACCACAGTGTTCCTCACGGCATCAAAACCACTATTAGAGTCTCTTAGAGGCTGCTGAAATTGCTGCTGCTGCGGCCTTTGCTGAAAGCTGCTGAAGGCTGTGAAAGGGCCCAAGTTGAATTGATTGGGGGCTTGGCCTCCACCAAATATTTGCTGGAGCTGAGGTTGCTGCTGCTGAGGCCTCGGTTGTTCTGGCACTATTGGCACATTGCTTTGTACCTCAGGAGCAAATTGGTCCTGCTGGGGAAATTGAGGCCTCAGGGGCTCAGTCGGCCTCGGAGGCTCTGGCCTCGGATCCCTGTCAGGCGCAGGTGTCCTCGGAAACTGAGGAAAGTTTCTGAAGGCTGTGAATGGGGTGTTGTTGTCATCATTGCTTGGCCTTGAGGGCTGCTGAGCAATGGCACGTGGCCTCTCTTCGACTGGAGGCCTGTCATCAGTGATGACCTGGGGATCAGGTAGAACCCTGACTGAGCTTGGCCTCACTGGTTGTTGTGGAGGCTGCCTTTCCCTGTGGCTGACCTCAGGCTCGGCCTCTTGTGGCCTGACAACCCTGGCTCGAGGCCGGTTAAGCTCCACAGCCGGTTCGGGTGGGGTCACTCGTTCAGGGCTTTGAGGGTTTGGCCTTGCTGGCGAGGGGAAGTCCTCATTGGACACACCCAGTTGCTCCCTGACAGGGAAAAACGAGAAGCTTGGCAGCCTCTGTGGAGGATCCCTTTGGAGAGGCTCTTGAGGCTGCCTCGGCTCCTGAGGCCTCTCCTGAGGTCTTCTAGGAGGCTCGGGCCTGATGGGACTGGGCGTGGTCCTTGCAAGAGGTGCTGGTGGCGGAGGAGCCACAGGTGGCCTTCTTGGCTGCTCTGGAGCAGCAGTGAACTTTGGGAATTGGGAATTTCTCACCGCGGATTCATTAGTCTGCTCTTGCGGTGATGGCAGTTGTTGCTGGTCATCGTCGTACTCGTACTCATAATAGTAGATGTACTCGAATGGGCCGTCTGGTTGTTTCTGAGTTGTGAATTTCTGCCCACCTTTGTTGTTGTTTTCGTTGGAAGATGGAGCTGGTGGCAATTGTGGCCTCACTGTGGGTTGGAAGATGAAGCCTGGAGTTTCTCTTATCGTAGGAGCAAACGAAGTGGTCGTCGTTGTTTCCGTTGTTGTTGTCGTTGTTTCCGTTGTTGTTGTCGTTGTTTCCGTTGTTGTTGTTGTTGTAGTAGTTGTTGTTGTTGTTGCGGGTGGTTCAAAAGTTGTTGTGGTCCTTGGTCGACCTCGCTGCCTTTCTTGCAACTTCTTCTTGCGAAATTCTGACAAAAAGTCGTTAAAGTTCTCCCTGAAGTCACCACTGTTTCTCACGATGTCTTCCTCAGATTCCTCACCGTTGTCAATAGCTCCTTCGAGTATGTCCTTGATCATCTCTTCGCCAAGATTCTCGAGGGTTTTCATGTCTGGTTTCTTCCTGCGGACCACTGATGATGATCGCTGACCTGGAGGTCTCCTAAGCTTGAATTTTCTGAATGGCCCATTATTACCACCGTCATCTTCGTCAATCTCTTCCTCGTCTTCGTCAGCCTCTTCCTTGACGCTGGAAGTAGCCGAGGATCTCAGTGTGGTTGTGCTCAGAATGATTTCGTTTTCAAGGGAATCTTCTTCCAGGGGCTGTTCGTCATCTGTGGCAGCAATGATGGCATTTTCGCTCAGGTTGTCCAGTTCACCCACTGGTTTGACCTTTGGGATGAACCTTGAGGTGAACTTGTTCCTGCGACTCGCAGGGATTTTGCGGTTAGAAATGCTTGCTACGGAGGCCTCGGATTGAGAGTCCTCGGCTTGGGAGTCATCATTTTGGCTTGGCCTTGGCCGTGCCACTCTCCTTTTGGATGATCCTCGCTCTTGATTGCCCTCATCTCGCCCATGCTGATCACCAAGAGCAGACAGGTTCTCCTCAATGGCATCTGCCACTTCCGGCTTCAAAATGCTCTTCAATTTGGGGTTGGAGAGGAGCTCCAGGATCTTGGCAAATTGGTCCGGGTCAATGTTGTCATTGTTGTTGTTATTTGAGGGTGCATTGTTGTTGCTGTTACTTGTCGGCCTTGATCTGGTTTTGGCTGCACTTCTCGTCTCATACGTGTCCTCACAGCCAGGCACATTTTTGGGATCATCACACTTGGACGTGTCAGCATTGAACACCAATCCTGGACCACACCCTGCCTCATTGGGAGTGATTCCGTTCAAGCACACATAGTAGAGTCGACACGAGTCTGGATGCGGCAATGCTGGATGAACTCCAAGCTTGCCTCCGGGACAAGTGAAGCCATTGGCCAATGACTCTCCGGGTTTCTGAGAGTCTTGAGCACTCGGCTGATCTCGTTGGCGTTGCCTTCTAGAGCCGCCAGAGTCTTGGCTATTGGCTCTTTGGGTCGCACTGAGGCAGCCTTTCCTGGTGGACTCTCTGGCCCAGACACAAGTGCCAATGTCAGGATCGTAATAGAGGCCTTCAGCACATTGCTGCACTGACCCCACACCGTTCAAGCAAGAGTAGAACTTGTCACATTCGGTCAGGTCGGGGCTGGGGTAGACCCCATTTTGCCTTGGGCAATTGGCATCACCCGGCTTGGGCGGTTGCAAATTGGGCTTGCCGCGGCACTTGTGCTTGGTGTTTTGCAAGTGATCGCAAGGATCCTCAGCCGCCGTTTTTTCTGGGTCAAAAACGAGGCCGTCGGCGCAGAGTTTCCTGGTGAGCTGGCCATTGCGGCACTCAAAGTACCTATCACATTGTTCTGGATGGGCGAAAAGGCCATCGGGTTCTGGGCACTCGAAATCAACCTGTCCTCTAGTCCAGCTGATGAACAGGGATAGTATCAGTACCGCAGAAAACATTTTGCTCGATTTCTGAAAAGGAAAAAAACAACAACAATTTTTTAGCTTTAAAAAACTTATTAGCGCTATTTAGCTGTTGTTTATTTAACATACGGGTCACTCTAGTGCGCCTGTGACGGCGCGGCTCGCCCGCCAGCTAACTAGGCCAGGCGTCAGCTGACCTATTATTCCAAGTTTGATATATGACATGTTTTATCTCGCCATTAACAAAAAAGAGACTACATTTTCAAATTAATGACCATTTAAAATGATGAGCCATTAAGCGCTCTGAATGGCTTTTAATAATTTCAGCGTCACAGAGAGGAAAGTTACGCAATGAACTCGCGTAGCAGAGGATACATGCATTATTGCTACGCTACGTATGTTGAATTATTCATGAAAATGTGATCCAGTTTTTGGCTCTCATGATGCACAATGATGCATCTGCTACGCCCATGATCAGCTGAGCTAAAATGCTAAATGTCAATGCCAATGAGCGGAGAACCACGCGCGGATCATGTCACGACTCAACTTTTTTTTCCAGCTGCAAAAGTCCTTCGCCGATTGAATTAAAATAATCGGGAGAGCTTTTAAAAGCCTCTTTTCATCGCGATCAAGGTTGAATTCAAGCCTCACGATGATCTAAGATCGATGGCCAATTCGTTTTTTCTCCAAATTTACCTTCTTTTTTCAAGGGCCAAATGCAGTACGCGTACGGCATATGCATGCAAATATAAAACGCGACAAGCCAAGAAAACTTGTCAAGGCTTTTGTTAAATTGTACGTTGAAAAAAAAAAGTCTTACCATGGAATGCTAGGTGCGTTCATGCTTGAGTTCGAGTCGGAACTGAGTGCCCAAGCACGGAAATAATGTTGCTACTGGTGCTGCGCTGGTGGGTGAGTGAATGTGGAGCAGCGCTGATGACCGTGAGATCGAATCCCACTCAAGGCCAACGCGAATTCTCGGTGTTGCTGCTGCAGTAGGCATGCAACCCTAATGCGCAAGGAGTCGCCATGGGGCGCGGTCCAAATATCATCAACCTGCGGCTCAAGCCCAACCTGCAGATCGGACGGCGGCAACAACAATACGCTCCAATTTATTCGCTTCTCCTTTCCAAACTACCTTGAGGAGATGGCACGGCACACTAAAATTCACCAGTCGCTCCCTTCCACCTTTACTTACGCCGGGGATATCATGATGCGCGCGCGTACGCACGTGGCGCGCGAGAAATTGCATCGATTCGCGACGCTTCCTTGCATCAACTGCCGTCAACGAAAGCGGATTCATTTTGCCAAGATCCGATGACGTCTTTCCTTTCTTGGTGACGCGCGCCTTTTTTACAATTTGGGAAAAGAATGAAGTGACGGGAAATAAAGATGCTACCGTATCAATGTCGCATCACTTAACACCAGCCAGAGGCGAATTTGGGTTCAATTCAGTCACGCGACTTTTAGGAAATAGAAGATAAGTCGGCTAACCCAACTATGAGAGGATACGCATGTTTTAAAGTTGCTGACCTTAGAACGCTAACTAAGTTAGTCAAGAATGTAACTTTCATTCTTATCACGTGAGTGGAGGAAAAAAACGGAAAAAACAACAGCATGTAGCGCGGATTTCTACATGTAGACGAAATATAGAATGTGCTGTTCAAATCCGCGTCCGCAGAAATCCGTAACATAATCCCCCGTTCAGTAAAAATCTTTTTAGATTTGACAATCCCTTCAGAAAAATCCGATTGACTGAGAAAACTTTTTGCATAGCGGATTTTTGCTGAGAGGAAATTCACTTACGGGGTTTTCACGGAGCGGATTTTTGCGGACGCGGATTTGAACGGATATACCGAAAGATAAGGGGAGCTACGACCTTTGTCGAAGCAAATGCGCGCCCCGCGATACAGCGCGATTGGCACAATGCGCACTTTACGTGCTCGCTCGCTTATGGAAGCCTGAACATCGCCATGCATGTCAAAACCTTAATTCTCGCGAGTCTTCGTCCGTGGAAGATTATTCCGCGAGCATTGCGCGGTGTCGTCCTTTTTTGGGCCCGAGAGTGAGCGTTGCGTCATCGGCTCTTCTACGCGTATTCCTTCTCAGGAAGCTCGTGAAAAATGTCCCCCCAACGATTTTTCATTTGGATGCCTCGTATTGCTACTGCCAAGGTCCATTTCACGGTGATGGAAGATTGCACTTATTTCGACATCGACGCGCTGCAAGCGCGATGCGAAACGGAGATTTTTGGGCAGATCAAAAAACAAGGTCCATCGTCCCTCGGTTTACTTCATAGCATATCTGCTATTTTCATGGCCGCACGTGACACCGACGCAGAGACTCTCATGGCCTGTAGTTGGATCATGATTTTATTATAAAAAAAGTAGCTTGAAATTCGTCCTTTTCCGACGTCTCGCTTCGCTTCACTTTAGCCGTAGTTGATGACAATCCAATTATGATTAAAGCTCCGCTATGCGCGGCACAAGAATGCATTTTGCCATGAGCTGCGCGCGTTCATCAAAAATTAATAGCACGTCTAACGTCAGCTGACGTTGGCGCTAGCTAGCCCGAGTGAGGCGGGCCGCGTCATGACGCGCGTACTGCGAGCGAGCCAAACGCGCTGAATAGCCTAAATAATACAGCAAAGCATCCTACATATGCATCATTTCTCATGCTCTCCATATCTTTTTGATGATTGCCTCGATTGGCTCTTAACGATGCATATGATAATGCACTACCATGAATGATATGTTGTTTGCTGCGTGGAGCACCCAAATTGATTTCCCAGCCCACCCGAAAATGCTTTTCCATTTCAATTTTCAGTCAGAGAAAAAAGATGACTTCAGCCTCATGCGCGGGCGTAAACAATCTGACACAAGTAAACATGTCTGGAACTTTGAGCTGATTTGCCGATTTCACGGCGGCGGAAAACTGCAAGCTTTTCACTGGTACCAGTGAATTATTGTGCAGTCAAAGCTTTGACGACAAAGTTTTTACGTCCGTTTGCTTCATGTGACTTTGTCGTCGAGGCCCCGGTTTATGACAAGAAAGAGCGCGCTCCGCGCTATTTATGCAGCCTATACTGCGGCATGCTTCTATACAACGGCCTCTCCTTCAGCTGAGGAGGAAGAGAGGCCGTTTTGGCCTCCTCTGGCGGCTTTCTCTCGTCCGACGAGGATCGATAACTTCGTGTGGCCGCTGAAGTAATTTGTCAGTTGGCTCGCGAAAACCGCCATGATCAGTTGGATACAATAGCTCGCTTTTCTCGAGATTTGTATAGTCAAAGCTGTAGTGGAGGAAAATGGCGGCCGAGGCTCCCAGCTCGTTGAGCATCATCAAGACGAAAAACATCAAAGTGAAGCATCCAAAGCGGAAATTGTACCGAGCTTCAGAGCCTTTGATGTCGGTGCTCATGTGGGGCATCAACCACACGGTGAGGGAATTGACCCACGTGAGCATCCCGGTCATGCTCATGCCCGACGACTTCAGGGCATTCACCAAAATCAAGGTGGACAATTTCGCCTTCAACAAAGAAAATCTGCCCAGTCATTTCAAAGTGAGTATGCGATGATCCATTTGTATGGAAATCTGAGCGCAGGAGCCCATTAGCAAATGATATCTGGTTTTCCCCCAATGATGCACACAATGAGAGCGTAATTGGGCACACTCAATATTAATTCCTACTTTTCCGTCATATATAGAGTCTCATTTTTCCAATGCAACCATGATACTACTTTATGCAATGCGACGAAAACTGAAATTCAAGTTGCGCCATTGTATTCAAACCTGACTTACATAAAATTCCTCACGCTTCTCGCGAACGCTCACGTTTCGGCGACAAAAGGCCAAAAATAGACACTCAGAGTCCTTCTTGAGCTTAATGATCCGTGATTGACTATTTAGGCTGATTCAGAGAATTTGAACGCTCCAGCTTATGACAGTTTATAAATAAATGTATGAATCAGGCAGTGTAGATGGCGCCAGAGCAGCGCGGGCGGGCCGGTACGGCGGATCGCAATACAAGTGGCGCCACCTGGTTTAAACGTTGCGTATTTTGATTCCAGGTCAAAGAATATTGCCCCCTGGTGTTTCGCAACTTGCGCGAGCGTTTTGGCATCGATGACGGCTCCTATTTAAAGTCCCTCACCAAAGCCCCGAAACCCATGGACCCGCCCACGGGTCGCAGCGCCGGGGCCAAGTTTTACAGCTCGAGCGATCACATCTACATGATCAAGACCATCACAGCCGAGGAAGTTGAGCAGATCCACTTTCTGCTCAAGCACTACCATCCCTATGTTGTGGAGAGGCACGGCAAGACCCTGCTGCCCCAGATCCTGGGCCTGTACAGGCTGACCGTGGACAACATTGAGCACTACGTGGTTGTCATGCGCCAAATCTTCTCGGCTCGATTGAAAATTCATACCAAGTACAAGCTGAAGGGGTCCACAGTGGACCGCGAGGCCTCGCAAAAGGAGCGGGCCAAGGACCAACCTTGCTACAAGGACAATGACTTCCTCCAGGACGGGGTCAAAATCACAATAGGCCAAGAGGCAAAAGACACAGTGATGAATACATTGAATGCCGATGTGGCCTTCTTGGCTCGCATCCACGTCATGGGCTATTCTCTCATTTTTGGCGTGCATAATTTGGATGTTGCTGAGGAGAACTTGCTGCTCACTGAACGGGAAGAGGAAGATGGTGATAACGAGGACGAGGACAATGAGGACGACGAAGATCCCTACGATTCTGGCGGCTCGGGACCGGCTAATCCGCTCACACCGCCAGATTCGCCGCCTTTTCAGGTATAAGCCATTGGAGGGACAAACTTTTTCGCTAGATGGCGCTTTTTGGCCAAGTCTATTTGGAAAAACTGGCGCGCGCGAAACTTGTCACGTGATCACGAGCGGCAATTTGGTTGGCTGGTCAGCGGAGCCAGGTTAGAAAAAGTTGGTTTCAGCAATGAAAAGCTTGGAAATTTGCGTGAGTTGCAGCTGGTTTTATGGCTTGAAAGGGTGCCATTTTAACCGTAGATTATGTCGTATTAATAAAGTTTTTAGAATTAGTGCACCAAAAGCCAAAAAATAGCCCATTGGTGATTGCCTATATAGTGTTGCCATGTCAAATGTACTGGGCAAAGTAGCCGGGTTAGATGGCGCATGGAATCTAGCGACTTTATAACTCCACGCACCGCAGCGCCATCTACGACCTTTGCCTTTCAATCAGAAAGCTCCCTAATTTGTTTGTACTCTTCTCTATACATATCGGCTTTCTGCTTAGCTTTCCCGTGTTTAGCTTAACAAGTACCTACTTCTAACAGGCCTAGTTATGCAACATCCAGGAAAGAATGAATGCCGCTGTCATGGCCACTTTTTCATTGTTTTTGCCGTCATTTTTCAGGATCTGCAACAGGGGGAGAATCAAGTGGGCGCCATTGACCAAGAACGCGACATTTATGCGATTCCGTCAAAGAGCAAGCGCGAGGTGTATTTCCTCGCACTTGTGGACATTTTGACGACCTACGGTGTCAAAAAGCAAGCTGCCAAAGTGGCGAAAACGGTGAAATATGGCGCGAGTAACGTCGAAGGTATATCAACAATCGAACCTGACCAGTATGCCGCTCGCTTCCTCGAATTCATCGCCAACGCAATGGAATAATTTTCTCGCGCACATCCATTCGCGGTTCAGGATCACAATTTATTTATTACTGCAACAACCATGCTATTGCAAGACAAAACTGTGGGCAATCAAAATCACACACACACACAATTTTAAGAAAGTATTAGATCATCATCACACACGCTACCACCAATGAACATCATTATTAATGTAGACCAAACATAGAGATTATTACCATAAAGGAGGAATAAAGGCGATATTATACTCAGCGCACTAATTTGAGCCACTTAGAAATGCACTTTTGTCACATTTGACTTTTATCCATAATCTTTTGGTGAGTGGACAGAACATCTGGTAGCTCTGCTGCTGCTGCCGCGCGTCAAAACAAACTTTTGTAGCAGTCGAGGTTAGAGTAGCGCAGTAGCTGAGAAATCTCATCAAATATGCTGCTATCTTCCTTAGAATTCAAATTGTTTCAAGCAGAACATTTGAGTGAGTATTTCATGCACTTCTACCTTATTTCCAAATAAATTTAATTATAAAAATATAATTTGAACATTAACTAATAACAGTAATTAACGATCCAAGATTTTGTTTCTATTTATTATTTTTAAGCGCTACCTTGATATAGGGTTCTTAATATTCCTCCGCGACTTCGTAGTACTAGTAAAACGCGGAGAAATATCAAGAACCCTACCTTGATATTATTTCGTCTTTTAAAAGTATTGTTTTGCGCTCTGAACGCGGTTATTAGTTAGGATTTTTGTGATAAAAAATCTTCTCTCAGAGCTCACAGTACTTCCTCGTTTAACTGCTTTCGTGTATATCGCTACAAAGGTCTGCTATACAGTAGAGTTATACCGATGATGCCTCCGAATAGTAATTTTTGCAGCTCGACATCAGTTGATGTGCACAATAGCGCAATTATCGTTGTCGTCGTTACTCGTTGCAGCTTTGAGTCCAAGCGGGCTGGAGTGCGTTTCTTTGTGTCAGATACGGAAAAAAAGCCTTCAATCAGAAAGGTCGGCCAGAGAAAGAAGACGTAGCCCAAGGTCGTTTTTTGTCTACCTACTGTGCAAGGCCTACTCTCTGGCCTTTATTTCAGTTTCTCCCAGTCCTTTGTTTCCGAAGGAGCCGCAACAGCTAGCTTCGAAACGAACACAAGGTAAAATAATAATGATTATCAATTACTTACTCATGACTCATGCGGATTTTTCAATAAAGATGTCCGAGGTCGCCAAAACGCCGGTGGATCTTTTGCACCGTATGCAGATTAAGGCGGATTTGGCCTCCGCAGTAGAGGCCGATTCCGGAGAAACCTCGGAGGTGCAACGAGATGATGAAATCACCTTGGATCAAGCAGATGCTTGGGGATTTGGTGCCAGAGGCAACAATGGTCAGCAACAAGCACAGGTATAATTTGCCGACTGCTGCCGATTTGATGTTTTTCGTCAAATGACCGAGGGTCAGTGGCTCAGTGCGCCGGCGCTCGGACCCACGGCCATTTCGCGGAAAATCAGATTTGTAAACAAACGTAAAGTCATGCGATGACAAGTTCGTTATTGTGAAAAAGGTAGCTGTTGGCCTTCACAAAATAACATGTTTGCTTATCTTGCTGCTCTTAAGAAAGCAAACACCATCATCAAGTGGCACCAGCGCAAACACATTCACCATAATTCAGTGGCCAAAAATTCCCTTTTTTTCAATTGCTGTAGAAGATCGCGGCCATGCCAGTGGAGCGTGACTCCGAAGTGTACAACATGAACCATCGCCGTCGTGGAACGGCCATCATTTTCAACCACAAGAACTTTGACCCTCGCCTCGGCTTGAAAGCTCGCAATGGAACTGATCGAGATCGAGACAACCTTCGCATCACTTTGAGGCAGCTGGATTTCGATGTCAAAGTCTATGACGATTTGCCATACAAGGAAATGGAGCGAATCCTGGAGGATTTGGCCAATGACAATCATGCAGATGCGGATTGCGTTTTCGTCGCTGTCCTGTCCCATGGTGAATTGGGCATTTTGTATGCATGTGACCAACCTTTCAAACCCGATCGATTATGGAGCCATTTCAATGCAGAAAAGTGCCCTTCACTTGCTGGCAAACCCAAATTGTTCTTTGTGCAGGTAAAACGCTATTGATTTCTGAGGAGCAGCTTGAATTCCCAGTTAATTATGCTTTGAAGTTGTAGTTTTTTGCTCGAGTGTCAAGATTGATGCCTGCTTTCTTTGTGTCCTTTATGTTTCACTAATAGATTTCTTGGAATTTTACTGACACTTCTGTGACATTATTTGTCAGCAGCAAAAAGCTGAAACATGCCTGACCTGTTTCACTCAACTTCTATGATAAGTTCTTCATTTTCATTTTTCAGGCATGCCAAGGTGACCAACTCGATGCTGGCGTTCGATTGCAAAAAGTCAACTACACTGAAACCGACTCGAATTCGATGAGCTACAAAATCCCATCTCATGCTGATTTCCTGATTGCTTACAGCACCATCCCTGGATTCTACTCCTGGAGAAATACTACTGCCGGCTCTTGGTTCATCCAGGCTGTCTGTGAGGTGCTGCAACGCTATGGCACCACCTATGACTTACTCTCCAACTTGACCAGAGTGGCCAGGAAAGTGGCTTTTGATTTCCAGTCCAATACTCCAGGCGATTATGTGATGCACGAGAAGAAGCAGATTCCTTGCATCACTTCAATGCTCACGAGGGATATCTTCTTCCACAGGAAACTTTAATTGACCCCTCACAAAAACATTATGTCAGACATTGTGAGCTTTGCATAGTTTCCCCCCCTTTAGAACCTGATCTCCTTGTTTTTCCACCTCATCACATGTCATGTCGTCATCAACACCAGGGAATTGAAGCTAAAGTAGAGAAACCATAAGAAAGGGGGCAGGCAATTTTTCAATCTATAGGGAGAGCCAGTTTTAATTTGTTACCATAAAATTCAAAATCAAGCCATACTAGTACATAATTTTCCTCGTATTATTTTTGTAAAGAAAAATCACAAAGCTGCCATCAACTAAATTTATTTTTAGATCATGCAATAAAGATTTTTTATGATTGCCCAGTGGCAGACATATGGACATTTTTGTCTGCTTGCAGCATCACTGAGGCACGATCTGTGGTGACCACAGGAGCCAATCTGTGGATGTCATACTTGCTGTAGATCACTGTGCAGCTCATGTTGCCATCAGAGCCACCTTTTTTGTTCTGGTAAGAGAGCTGCATGAAGTTGCACAACTCTGCAAAGAATTTGGGATACAAAGGCAATTGGTAGAATATCAAATGGCGGATGCCCTTCATAGCAAATCTTCTGAAGAAATGCGACCGCTCAGTATAAAGCAGGAAATGCTTTTCGCTGTGGAAAAACAAGTCTCTCGCCATGGCAATTTTCTTGTCTTTGGTGTACTCGCAAATCTCAACAAAGTCCAGATCGGAGGCGTTGAACCAATTCCTCACTCTCACATAGTCAAAGTAGGAGGGAACGAAAACCATGGTGTGGTACATCATGTCCTTCTTGAACTCCGGCATGATTTTGCTCGTGAAATACTCGAACCTGTCATCGACCACACGAGTGATGGAGCTGGCTTCAAAACGATGGAAAATGATTGGCACCGGACTGGCAATGCTGGAGATCACGCCCACTTCGTGCGCATTGGCTAATCTCACTGACCCAGCATAGTTGTGACAATGCTTGCTCAATATCGAGTTCACCTCTGGCATTGTCATTGCACTGAACATGAGGGTTTGCCTGTACATCTTGGACATGCCATTCAAGGTCCACATCCGGACTCGGGAGAAATCCACTCCATGGCTTTTCGAGGGCTGGAGGTGCAAGTTATCCAGGATGACCATCAAGTGGTCCCAGTTCTGCATGGCCAGGATGTCCATCTGGTCAAAAATGACCATTTCTATGCTAGCCAGGAAGTCGTGATCGCGTTTTTCCTCACCCTCCACTCCAATGACCATCCGGAGTCCCAAGGGACTGGCAAGGATGATGTCGGAGGAGTAAAAGTCGGTGTAGAGCTTGAGTGTCTTCTTGGTCACAGCAATGCCCAGCTTGAACCCGTCGTCGGCATTGCCACAAAAGGTGTCGTAGTAGTCCTCTGGCTTTCGTCCGGATTGCTTGATCGCCTCCACATCCTTGATGTCAGCTTCTGTGCCAAAGTCCTCATCAAACCTCTTTTTATTGGACACATTTCCGCCCTTGATTTGGGAGAACAGCAGCTTGCCCATCAAGGTGACAACTCTCCTGGCAGACTCCTTGAACGGAACAATGATGACAATCTTGGGCCTACACAATCCTTGATCACGGACATTGGAGCTCAGCTTGGGATTTTTGGCCAGCCTTTCGTTGTTTTTCAGGATCTTGCCGCGGGTCTTGAGCATGTGGTTCAGTGCATGGAGAACGTAGGTGAGCCTGATTTGCTCCAGATTGGCAAACGATTGCTGGCCAAAGTAGAGATCTTTGTAGGATGTCAGGATAGTGAGGAGCTCCGTTTGCAACGGTGTCAAAGCTGATTCGGTCAGATTTGGAAGATTTTTCACATTGGCTAGAGACACATTGTTCAATAGCTGCGGTTTGAGGCTGAAATCCTCCAGCTTTGTGCTGGGACTGTTTAAGGTTGAAGTGACAAGTTGAGCCTGACTTTTCTGGATTTTCAGCTTGGTTTCATCCAATTCTTCCTCGTCGTCATCTAGGAGAGCCTTCGAAGGTTTACTTACTTTAGCAGGCTTCCACTTAGGGGTTTGTATCAGCATGTTCCCAATGTTCTGCCAAGTAACAAATGTCTTTGAATAGTTTTTAGCTTCCACTGTATTTTTGAGATCATCAGGAATCTCCACTTCGGTCCTAGCAATGAAAGGATCGTTGTGTTCAGTTTCTTCGTTTGCCTCTTTATCCTCATCTGATTCTACATCACTTTCCTCTGATTTTACTTCATTTTCATCCGAAGCTTGCTCATTTTCATCTGATTCTTGCTCACTTTCATCATCATCATTAGCAGCTATGTCTTTTTTTTCTTCTGATTCCATTTCATTTTCGTCAAGTTCTCCTTCATTTTCATCTGATTCCTCATCACTTCCACCAAGTTCATCCTCATTTTCACCCATTTCCTCGTCATTCTCGGAATCGAGATGAACACCTTGATCATCCTCGTCACTGTCGAAAGCAGCATTTCTCTCCGGTTTGCCTTGGGCAAAAGTGCTCAGAAAAGTGTCATAATGTGAAGGCCGGTCATCTTCATCACCAGAAGAAGATTCGACTTCACTGTTGGCATCTGCTGCCAATCCTGGAATCGGAGCAATTTCAGCTGTCTTCCGTTGCTGCCAGAACTTTTTGGACATTTTGCGTTTCTTGAAAAAAGGCCGGCCTTGGCCTCCTTTATGTCCTCCACGGCCTCCGCCGCGGCCTCCACCTCGATGAGGTCTCTTATTGCTAACCATTTCGCCACTGTTCAAAATTCACGCGTGTTTTGTTTTTGTTTACATTCTGTGTTACGTAATAGCAGCGTTACCAGGTGATTTCAGCCAAAATGGCTTTTTTCTGCAATCTGCTCCGAAATATGCCGGTTTATTTTCAATTAGACAATTTAAGATAATATTGTGTTCAAGGTGACATTCCCATTGCAAGTCTCTCGTTGATTTTTTCAATGACAGCTGGCAAATCAGTGATAGTATCAATGACAAAATGAGCACCACACTTCCTCAAAATCTTCCTCGCTTTTTCGACCAAAACTTCCAACTCATCGGGGTCCATGGCATCCATTTCAGCCTCAGTTAGGCCCACATAATTGCCCTAGAAAAAGGGAATTAGCGTCGCAATATAACTCAAAATTTATCACGCAACCTCTCAGTAGCTAAATTACCGTTTTAGCAATGCCAACAGTCCAGCAGCCTCCAAAGAGGCCAGCCTCGATGCCACCAGTGGTGTCATCCACTTTGACGACTGATTTGGGTGACCAAATGTCCATTTTGATCATGTTTAGGAAAATCATGGCAGGTGATGGCCTTGCATTGGGCACCAAATCCGAGGTGACATAGCAATCTGGAGTATATCCCTCTTTGGAAGCCTGAGGCTTGAGCTTATCCATGATTTCACTCGTGTAGCCAGTGGAAGAGCCGATTTTGATGCCAAACTTGGACCTCAGCAAGTGCATCGTTTCCACAGTGCCTTTAATTAATTTTTGTCAACAAAAGAGTGGTGTCATGGTTGAGACGTGTGAAAAGCAATTAGGGAGAATGGCCATTCATGAGAATGTGATTAATGGTGCGCAATGTTTGCTTCAGTGACTTTTAAATCTCGCGCTCCATGGAAAAATTGCTTAGAGTGTAGCATACCCTTTATGAGATGCGAGTTGGCTGGCAAAACGTCCAAAGTTGCTGTGAGGGATTTGGAATAAATCCTCTCAATGTCTGCGTCATTTGGAGCTCTGCCCTTCTTGCTGCTCCAACGATCCACCACAGAGGGAGTCTCCAAGATTTTTTGAATGTGAATCTTTACCATGGAATAAGTATTTTAAATTCCGAAATGCTTGCCTCCAGCTTTGATTAATGCCAAATCATATCTAGATGGCGCTGCACTCGTACACAGAGGGCTCTTCAGATCAAAATGACGTCATAATTTGGGCGCGAACAAAAGCGGGCGCGTTATTTTATCAGCGCAGGCCGGCGTTTCAACCAAGCAGATTGCATGTGTTAATTGATGACAGATACCGCAATGGGCCATTTGATTCCGAAAAAAGCCCACAAACGGAGTTATAACAGAATGCGACTAGCGCCATCTGGCCCGAGTATGTAGCATTAATCTAAGCTCAAGACAAGCTTTTCGGATTAGATTGAACCTGTTTGATAAGTGGTAAATGCTTACTCTTTTGTGAACTCCCATGGGAGCTCTGACCTCACTGGAAGTGATGGGAACTCCTTCATCCTCAAAAAGCTTCTGGAAGGTCAAAACTGGCGCAAAAACGCCAGAATCGCACACAGTGCCTGAAATCAAGATGACAGTGCAAAAGTGGGCATTTTTCTGTCGAATCATTTTTTTTGGCAAAATAATCTCTTACAATAATAAACACATCTCTAAGCAAGTAGCAAAATGCATTCTTTTTCTATAATCGTATACTACCTGAGTAGCATGCCATCTGGCGGGGAATTTTGTAAATATAGTAGGGCAACGCTGCCAAAAGCCTGTTGCCCATAAATTGTTGCAGTTGGAACATTAATCAAAATAGCTACAAAAATCAGGGTGTGACTCTAATTTCCATGGCATAAAAGCATTTTTATTTTTTTAGTTTCTAATACAACATTTTTTTTATGATTTCATCAATGCAGACATCTAATGGTGTAATTACGATTAATGGTTGCGCCAAAAGCTATAGGGGAGCATCCTGTTGCCATGTAGGCACAGTGGGGCAAAATGCTGGCATGAAAATTTGATTTCATGAGAATGTTGTAATTTTGAGTGAGAACACACCTTCATAAAGCAGAGTTGTAGTGAGCTTCAATTAGTCACACCCCAAGGTGGGTAAACTGACAAATGACCTAAATGGCCTTCGAAAATTGCAAGAAATAGTACGGGCAAATCATGCGATAAGAAGCCATAAAACTGCCCAATTACGTGCGTAATATTAATAAAGTATAGAGGGCGCCTCTTTTCACACGTGGCTGAACGGCTAAGGGCCGAATTGGCAGATTTCTATTGCAGCTCCATCTAGCGGTCAAATTAGAGCTCCAACTTTACCTGCCCAATCAAAGACACAAGCTTTAACTTTTCCTTCGTAGATGGGATGAGGCCGAAATTCAGACGCCATTTTGGAGCTTTTTTATTTGAGCGGTGAGGCCGAGCGTTGGATGGCAAGTGGGCTTGATTTTCTACAATTCAGCTTTTTAAAGTTAGCAACTTCTGTTTGTGTTTTGCTGCCGGATTATTTATGGGATTTGGGAAATCTTGTTTCCATGCCTACGACCTCGAAACGAGCTTACAAAAATAGCGAGTTTGGTGAGTTTTGCGAGAGCGGAATATTTGAGCGGGAAATCGCGCAACTTTTCAAAACAATTTGGAATTTTAAAGACGGTTGTTTTCCTTTTGTGAAAAAAAGCATAAATCATCCTGAATGACTTTTTCCACGATGGATTTTATCTACCTGAGGATTTACCAACAACAACTGGCAATTCAGAACACTGCGAGTAAAGTCTTACTTTAAAAAATCTTGAGTTGCGGTTGATGTGACGGTTTGAGGGCTCTTCTTCCCGCTGTGTCACCGCACCATGAGTCAGCATGGCATTGCAGAAGGTGGCATTTTATCTAAGTCAGTAATTAGCCACAATCCCATCGCCATTACGACTTTTACAATATAAATGGCAAGTCATTCCTCATCAGATTTTTGAGGCTTTGAAAACCTAATCCCACAATGTGATTTGCAGCATTGAAGAAGTCTGCTATTTCTTGGCCTTTTTCGATGCTATACCCACACTGTGCATGCAGTTTTGTGTGTGAGAACGACCAAAGCAGCATCTCTTTTGAAAGGGTAGATTACCAAATGATGTTTTAAACATTTTTCATGGGTATTTATAGAAGAAGATAATGACACACAGATTCAGATGCAGAACAAGATTTTGATTTGCTGACAAAAAAGAGAGCTTAACTGCAAAGCTTCTCAATGATTGATAACTTGGAGAAAAAGAGATATCTTTTTGCATCTGGATTGAACTCGTCTAATCAAAAACATCAAAGCCTGGCAATGATTGCATTTTTATCTTTTCCCACTGTGCTTGTGGGGGAACACACCCATGCAAGGAGCCGAAATAGCAAAAATAGTTAGTAATGATTTTTGCACTTATCTTGGCCAAACAGCTTTTCAGAGGGCTCCTAAACGGAGTCAATATTGAATTTTGCCTCAAAGCATGCAAATCAAACACTCAATTTTGGCCAGAATGCAATGATTTTTTAGCATTGACAAAGGCTAGAAACCAACTGCTGAAAATTTGTGGAATTTCCGTAGCAAAGAATGGACTATTGTTTACACCGTTTCAGCCAACGATGACTGCAGCGCCATCTAGCGGCCAAACGTAAACACGCTTTAAAAGCATCAAAAATTGCAGCGAGCAGCTTTTGTTGTTTTTTCTAGCTTCAATTGCACGGAGAAAAGTTATTTATTTAAGCCCATCCCGCATTGCCTTTTCAAAACTTCATTTGAGTGTCTTTTGTTGATTTTGGCTGACAATTCAACTTTGTCGATGATCAATCCGCGGCACCGCTAAGTCAAGCGCTGTTGAATTATGCGGGAAAAAATGGCGAGGAAAAGCGAAGATCAATTATTTTAAGTAGAAAATCGCCATAAACTATTAGCTGTGTATAGTCGTTGCGTGGAGTGCTGGAAGCCATTTTTGAGCACGCTCGCTCCTCATTCATCAAAGCCATTCAGCGTGGCTGGCTGAAAGGAAGCCTAACCTTGACTGCTTTTATCTTGAGCAAATGAATGAGGGAAGAAACATCACGAAGATGACTCGGAGCCGAAGGTCAATTGCTCGTTGATAAAAAGCGTTTGCGGACTATTAAAGCATTCGTTCGCGTAGATGCGAGCCTAATTGAGTGCGCTTTTGAAAACCGCACCGCATAAACACCGTAAACATTGAAAAAGCCGCATTTCGCCAAACGTGGATAAGGGTGCAAAATTCGGGTTTGGAAGGCAGTGGCGAAACAACACCCCTAACGAGATAGGAAAAAGGCACGTTTTGCGGGTGCATCGCAAAGGTCGGATGTCGGTCGAGGTTCGGCTGCGTACCAGCACGCTTTGCCAGTGGCATGAACTCATCTATGCTTTGGCTACGGATTGCGCTCGTCGTTGTCGTCCGCGCCAAGCTTGATCCTCGTCGCACAATTTCCAAATCAGTGCTCGGACTTCACCAATTGTTGCTCAAGCTCGAAGCAACAACAACAAGTCTGACTCCGCTGCGGCCTTTTAAGTGACACTGCCGTGCTGCATCTCTCATTTCTTTGTCAACATTGACAGTGTGCTAAGCTTCAATTGCTTCGCGACCACCTACGGCCCCAGTCGATTGACGGAAAAAAGTGCTGCAGCTTTTATCGCAATAAAAAACGCCATCATCATCAATGAGGTAAGGCAAAAACGAGCTGACAGCTTCTCCGTCGCACGCTTAACCGGTGACAGCTCGCGAAAACGGTGGGCAAAAGTTCGTTTCTCATTTTGGCTTTTGAATTTTTGAAAAATGTTCGCGTTTGGCGAGCCTACGATGGAAAACGTGGCTGTTACGTAACCATCGGGCGCTTGGCGCAAAAGATGCTCGGGCGCCGTGGGTCGTTATGAACGTCACCTTTTTTTATGGTCGATTTCATGGACCAAATGAGCATAGCCTGGGCAATAAAATTCAATTCCTACCTAGGGAAAAAGGATTAGGTTCACTTGACAGCTCGAATCATTAACGATAATTCGCCTCCATGAAAGAGATTTTTTTGCATTGAAAAAAGGTACCTTTTTCATGCGTTTATTCTGCTGCTTTGCGACGAAAAAGTGCGTTAATTTTTTACACCTTAGATACATTAGCGTGGATGATTTAAAGCTTTTATTACAGCGCAATGAACGCTCACGCACCATTTCCCATGATTCGAGCAATTGTCATTTTGCCACCAAGCCACGCAAACAAATGACATCCGTTTTAAAAGCATTGAAAGTGCCACAGTTCCAGCAACAGTGATGATTTTGCAACTTACCATTTTTGGCATTTTTGCAAAAAAAAACCCCAGCAGTTTATTTGCTCTTTTAAAGACTATCATTTCATGAAAAAAGTAAAGACAATTGATTCTTTTTTTAAATTCTTATGTTATTTCAAAAAGTTCTTGACGAAAGGGGGCGCTGGTGTGAACTGGTAAAATCCTTTTTAGCGACTTTGCCCTTTTTGTAAGATTGAAGCCTGGAAATATTCATTCTTGCTTAAAAATGTAAACTAAAGTCGTGCATTTTTAGCGAGAAACTGATACCATACTTAAAATTAGTGGTGTTTTGATTTTTGCCCGCCATGATAAGGGAGGGCGCTGCTGTCCCAAATTTTATAAGCTGTTAATTACCATTTGATATTTGCAGCCTCTCCGCGGGAATTACATCAGGAGGATAAGCTGAAATCTTATCAGAAAAGATAAACAAGTTTAGGCTGCCCTTTCTGCCTTGCTTCCAGTTGACCAGGCCAGCCCAGCTGCCAGCGCATCTCCAATTATCAATATTAGCGCCTATTGACTCTAGTATGACGGAATGTACAGCTTTGTCATCACGACAGCAACAGAACACTCCTGTTCTTGACTCCATTTTGAGTGAAAACATCATTGAGGATTTCTTCATCTTCAACACCGATCCTGGAGACATTTGGAGTGGTGGCCAGGCCAGTAAGAAGAGGCTGAACAGCTATGAGGAGTCCCTGAGCAGTCCAGACAGCCAATTTTCCTCGTCTAACCGGTCGAGAGTGTCCTCTGGCGAAGATGACCTCGAAATCTGGAAGGCTGAGCCTGCCACTGTCATCATCCAGGATGATCCTATGAAGCTGCCAACGTCACTCAATGAGTTTGACCCTTCTTTGACTGAACTCAATGCTATCCTGGATGGAACCAGGATGGACTTTGGCCAAGGTCAGCCTCAGCACTCACAGCTAGAGTGGACATATTTGGAGCCAGCTCAACCAACTTCAACATCAAGCTTTGATGTCAACATTCCAATCAATGCATCGGGGTAAAGAAACTTTTCATTTAATTTGACCTGTGATCAGCTGACTTAAGAAAATGTCAGCTGACTTAAGAAGCAAAAATCAGCTGACTGAAGTATTAATCAGTTGACATTAAATTTAATCAGCTGACATGAAAATTAATCAGCTGACTTAAGCTGAGAAAAGGTGACATTATTTGAATTCAGCTGACATCAGCTGACTTCAGCTGACATCAGCTGACTTCAGCTGACATCAGCTGAAATGGGCAATGAATCTCTGACTTATCTTTGTGAGTTTTGGACATGCCATCTCTTGATGGTGGCTAGCTCAAAATTTCAAGTGTCACCCTGTAGATTTATAGTAATCTCTCTGCCTTTATAAGTGTCATCAAAAGAATCCTGTTGAGTCATTTGTTGATTGGTACCTAAGAAATGATTGTTGAAAAATGACCACAATTCTCAGATTGTGCAACATTTTACAGCTACACTTCAGCCTGGGAGCAAAACACCCAGGGCAGCTACCCTGACAGCCCAGCTGTTCTGGTTCAACCAGTCTGGCCTGTGACGCCATCATCACTCCATGGCCATCATGCCATCAACATCAATGATGCTGCCAATGCAACTGTTATGAATTTTGAGATTATTGATGCTACCACAACTTCAGCTGTTTTTCAATCAACGAGACCTTTAAAAATCAGACATCAGGAGCAGCAGCAAAGGCCCAAAGTCCATGTCAAGGCCTATCAATCTAAGAGAAAAAATGCTTCAGATGACAACCCCAGAATTTGTCATGTGTGTGGAGAAATGGCGGGAAAACACAGCTATTACGGAGGCCAAGTTTGTCCTAGTTGCAGGGCATTCTTCAGGAGATCCGTGCAAAGCAAGTAAGCTGATATTTTTAAGCCTCTTACGCGTGTATTTAGCAAAAAGACACAGATTGTCGGGCGGACAAAATGGCCGCTAGGTGGCGCTTCTCAAAAAATGCTGAATCTCTATAGGTACAGCGACATCTATAAATGCAGCAAAGGGGAGGATTGCATCATCACCTTGAAAACGAGGAAAAACTGCCAATTTTGCCGATTTCAAGCTTGCGAAAAAGCAGGAATGAAGCGTTCTTGGGTGTTGGCAGATGGCGAAGTCAAGGCCAAAAAGATGTCTCCAATTTCTGGTGTGCAACAGCAGTCTTCAACTCCAAATGTGGTGCCAAATGTAGCAGCTCACTTGTCCTTTTCACCCTTGTCATCCAATGATGAGAACAAGATTCGAGATTGCATCGAAAAAATGCAAATTATCAAGCAGCAAACCGAAGATCTCAATCCTCAAGTAAGAGTTTAACTTTTCAGTCCACAGAGGGCGCTGAGTGAGCTATAATTATTTTTCCGTTAAAGGTGATGGAGGAATTTATAGCTTTGGTCAAAAAGCGCCATTCACAGCTTTCTAAGGAGAGCAGATGTGCCATGAAAAAAGTGCTCGAGCAAAGGTCAAGGCTCTTGGCCTTGAATGTGCCTGAATTCACTTCTTTGTCTTCCAATGACCAAGTTTCCCTCCAAGAGGAGAATCTGGGCCCGCTGATTGAGTTGAGGATAGCTACCTTTTTTCACACTGAAATCAAGGCTCGGCAACAGGTTGACCTGATCCTGGGCCAAGCTGATGTCCTTCGAGTCACTTCGTCCTTGGCAGGCATGCAAAACTTGGACAAGGATCACTTGGAGTATGAGCAATTCTTCACTGACCAGGATGAGCAGAATGTGCACATTTTGGGGGAGCCCCAGCCCAAAAGGTCAAGGCTTGTCATGGCCCAGCACAAAAGTCTCATTCAGAAAGTAAGTAAAGTTTTTTCATTTGGCATAATCTTTTGATTAATTTGTTGAGCCATGGTAAAATCTTATTTTAGGCTCAAAATTTGTCGTATTTGAGGCTTTAAATTACCTGATTAGAGGGATAAAAATACCTTCCAAATTGAAGCTAAATATCCCTCTGATTAATCCTAAACATTAGAACATCAGCACTATATGTCTTATAATAACCTGAGTTTAATCCAGATGCAAGATGTCATTACTGAAAAGATCAAAAAGTGTCTCTTGCAATCTCATAAATACATGAAAATAAAGTAGCACTTATGCCCTGTTCATGAATAAAAAATGCCTTAAGGCACGGAAAAAATTGTCTTAAGGAAAAGTGAATTTCCTGCTGACTGCCTCCCAACAAGTTCAGCATGGGGCCGAGCAGCGTTTTTAATGGCAATTTTTGCTTCTTTGTCTCATGGTCTTCAGTATTTTTCGCAAAAAAATAGCTTTCTTCACGTTTGTTTGATAAAAGATGGTAATTAATTACTGATTTTGCTTCAAATGTCTAAAATGTGGCGCTCTTTTAAAATAGCCAAAATTAGATTTGTTTACTTTCAAGTTGGCTTCAATTCGATCTGATTTTTTAGCATCAGCTGGCGCTTGTCAAAAGAAAATTTTTCTCCTTTCCTTGGTGTGTTTTTCGTGCATTTTCCTAAGGAGTTTGGGGCGTACATGAACAGGACATTAGAGTTGTTTGCTTCCAAGTTGGCATAAAGTCGATCTGATTTTGTATGTATCAGCTATGGCTAGTCATAAGACAATTTTCGTGCATATTCTTAAGGAGCTTGGGGCGTACATGAACAGGACATTAATGCCCTGTTCATGTATAAAGAATGCCTTAAGGTATGGAAAAAATTGTCATAAGGAAAAGTGAATCTGTTGCTGACTGCCACTCTACGAGTTCAGCTTGGGGCCGAGCAGCGTTTTTAAAGGCAATTTTTGCTATTTTGTCTCATGGTTTTCAGCATATTTCAAAACAAACTAGCTTTCATCACGTGTTTCTTTGATAAAAAATGAAATTCAACTTTTGATTTTGCTCAACATGACTGAAAAGTGGAGCTCTTAATAGCCAAAATTAGATTTGTTTACTTTCAGGTTGACTTAAAGTCGATCTGATTTTTTTAGTATCAGCTGGCGCTTGTCATAAGACAATTTTACTCCTTTCCTGAAGGTGTTTTTCGTGCATTTTCCTAAGGAGTTTGGGGCGTACATGAACAGGACATAAATCAAGTGTTCCGCTGTTGAGCTCAAAATCAAAACGCTAGCACAAATAATTCGTAGAAGATTGCATTCCCAGAAAAGTCTCGTCAAATATTGTCTGAGGCAGCTCAAGTTTGTTTATGCTAACTCAAATGCCAAGCTCTTCTCAATACAACGACATATTTTTTCCTCTACACTTCAGATCAGCAAGTGGGTGGAAGACGAGACAACGTTTTGCCTCATGAACTTGATTTTGCTGTTCAATGCAAGCGAATCGGGAAAGCAACTGGAGGCTCCAGACCTGGTTGAAAATTATCAAATCTATTATACGCAACTGTTATACCGGTATTTGCTGTCTCGGTATCCAAAGTGCAAAGCCAGGGCCAAGTTGGCTGAGGGCATTCGAGTCATTTCGCACTGTCGAGAACTGCACAATTTGACGAAAAATCGATGCGGCCAAAATTCCGACGACAATCGGAGGTCTTCCAGTGAAAGCAGCCAATTTAGTACAACCTCCTCCACAGCCTGCTCAGACGATAATTAATTAATATGCAATAAATGCTGACCTTTCCATCATCATATTATATTATAAAAATGTTCATGCTATCGTTGTTTTTATTTGTACGGGTGGGATGCATTCTATATTTTGTTTAAAGTGGAATAAAGTTGGAATTTTCTATGGTGAGAAACGTGGATGAGTGGTCAACGCCTCGGATTACTATTTCCTAAAATGGAATGAGGGTCTCACTAAAAGGCGCATTTTCGGGTCCTACTAAAAAGCACAATGGGGCACACTTCTACAGAAAGAAGCGTATTTTTATTTCAAATCAATACAGGATGAATGTCAATGCCAGCTTTAAGCTACGATCGTTTCGCGAGTGTTTTGCACCTCCTCTGGGGATGCGAAGCCAACCCAGAAATTTAACTGAAAGTTTTTGGACTCCACAGCAATGAAAAATGCCTCTTCAGTGACATTTCTTCGCTTTGCCTTGACGGAATTCATCAAGATGTCACTTTCTCGCTGATTCAGGTGCAAAGCATTAACTACATAAAAATTAAGAATGTGAGGCATTTTCTTGTCAAAAGGTAGCAGCACTGAATTATCGAGGATTTTTGCCAAAAGTTGCTCCACTGTGCCAGCCCCTTGCAAAAGTGTCGTGGTCACTTCCTGATTCGAGCCATTTAGCATCAAAATGACATTGGGACCAAGCAATTGGTGATCAGATGTGATTCCATTGGATAAATAAGGTCTTCTGTGACTGGTGGCAAAATCCACATCTTTTTCTAGGCTGACTTTGTCAAAAATGGACATTGGCCCATGATCCTCTTTGCGGTAATCCATGGGAGGTGTGATGCCATGAATCCTTAGCCAATCTTCATACTTGTCCATGTAGCTGTTCAATTGCGAGTTCATTGGATCGTTATTCTTGAATCTATAAGCGTGAACACTGTTGATGTCAGTCCAAGATTTGCCAACCATGTCATGGAGGAACCTCAAATCCGGAATCATCCATTGTCCAAGATGTGTATCATAGCACTGGCTGCCACTAAAAATCACAATGCCAGCTTCTGGAATTGCAATTCCACCTTGGTATCCGATGGGCAAACCTTTGGAGTCTGCAGCATCCAGGATCAATCCAAAAGGTGTTTGTTCAAGGTGACTCACAAGAGTGCCATTTTCATCGAATACTGCCAACGGAGATGCATCAATATTGGAGGCAATGAAAAAAGTCTCATTGTTGGCAGTCATGGCAAAAATGTGGCCATTTTTATCATAGTACAATTGACGCCATCCGGATTGATTTGAAAAAGTAGACTCGAGTCTGCCATCAAGATCGTAAAAGTAAAAAATCACCTCCTCGTCACCAGTCAATTGACTAATTAATTTCCCACTTTGGTCATAAATCAATTTAGCAATAATTGCCTCTCCTTTGAAGACACTTTTCAGGTACCCATTAGTGTAGTACTGGAAATTGAACCCATTTCTCTGCATGAGATTCCCATTTTCATCATAAGTCACTTCAGTCTGTTCATTTCTCACATTGGCAATCCTTTCTCCAGAGGGGTCATAATTGAGGAAAGTCATGGCTGATCCATCATTGTAATTTTTCCTGATGATGTTGCCATTGAGGTCATATGCATATTTGATGTTCATGTTTACATTGTTGGATTCCACCTCGAGAATTTGGCCATTATTGTTGTATGCGTACATCCTGTGTTCAGACAGTTTGGCAGTTTTGATTGAGTGTTTGCTCAATTTGCCATTTGCCACAAATGAGAAAGTTTGGTGGTGCACAACCTTGCCTTTGACAATGATGGTTTTCAAGCTGATCTGGCCATTTTTGTCCTTCTGTGTCAAATGAATGAGGCCTTCAGCTTGAATCACATTTGACAGGGCAGAATCATCCACTTCAAAGGAAAGTCTGTCTGGAAAGTCATCTGCAGAAATGGATAGCTCTTGCAACAGCAGCTTACCCTTGCATTTCTCCACCTGGAAGGAGCTATCATTTTCAAAGATGACACAGTCTTCTTTGTCACTCTTAGCTGAATATTGGAGATTTGGCCAGACTTGATGGAAGATTCGGTTTCTGTCATCCAAGCAGAATACAAATTTCCTTGACCTAAATGGGATAATTGCAAAATTATCATTTCAAGTGGATGAATGCTACATAGCATCATAATTTTAAAGAGATGTACTATAGTTTAGCATCTTTTTCTATGGAACACCTTTCATTCAAATCAAATTGCTGATTAATGAGACCTACATAAATCATGAGTAATTCAAGCACATACCTTGGAAGCCATGGGGGATAATAATGCATTAAAGTCATGCCTAGCAGTGGGACCAATTGGAACGTATGGTCATGTCCCAAGGGAGTGTTTACACTGATTAATCCTCCATTTTGGTCATGCTTCAAGGTGTATCTTGAGTAAGGCCTAATATCCACTTGAACAGGGAATCTTGTGTTATCTCTGTAAGCCAGGGAAATATTGACTGCCTCGCCTATGATAAGCTCATCCATCAAGCCCTCCTTGTAATTGTAGTACTCAGAGTAATCTCCCCACTTCCAACTGGTTAATTTCCTCTCATAATCAAAGTTTTCATCCACAATGTGCAGCTTTTCAGTGTCAGGCACCCATAATTTCCTGGGTGGTACATAGTATTCTTCCACCTTCACCAGCAGCCCTCCATTTGCATCATAGAGTGCCTGAATTCCTGACCTTGGATGCATTTCAGACGAGAAAATAAGTGAAGCATTTCTCCAAAAGTGCTTTCCTAGGCCACTGAAACCATCAAAGCTGCGAGGGATCAATCTGACATAGAATTCCCACAAGAGTAATTCATTTTGAGTGGCTGTAGCACTATAAGGCACTAGCACCCTTTGCTTCTCACTTTCAAGTCTCCTGGGGAATTCCTCAGGCTTGAACTCAGCCACTCTTTCCAGAGAGATGCTTGTCTTTGTTCTGCGAAAGAAGAAACAAAATTAGTTTGTTTTACGGTTCTTCTTCTGTCTGCACACTAAAATTAGTTTTAGTTCACCAAATGCTCACTGCTCGAAAAGGTGGCGCTGGCATCGAGTAATAACAACAAATCAGCTGAACTTCCGGCAAACCACGTGGCTTTGATAACACTTACCTGACATTATGCTGTATCACACCTGTCGGCCCCACTGTGTACATGTAATTTCCCTTTGAATCATAGCGAAAATCTAACACAAACTTCCCATCTTGGAGGATTTGCCGGAGGATAAACAAGCCTGCTGTGGCGTCATATTTCATTTTGAAGACAGTCTCAGGCATGAACACCGAGTCGAGCAGCCCCTCAGCGTTGGATCTAAGAGTGGCCAGATGCCTGCCATTCAGGGTAAGGTGATCCCCATCCACTTGAGCATCAATTTCAAGCATGGATTGCTGCTTATTAATAACTTTGGCCAAGTGGGGGCCTTTGTATTCAAAGCTCAGCAGATTTGAGTCAGAGAAAAGACTTCTGGTGTAGATGTGATCCCCAGTGCCTGAGGAGAATACATAAGCCTCATCTTCCTCATGCCATGGAACAACAAAATGGCCTCCAATGCCTCGGTACAGTTGCCCTCGGCTGACTTTCCTTATCTTCTTGGCATTAGGCTCACTGAAACACAATCTCTGTCTAGTTTTGGTAGAAATACCCGTTTGCCCACCAGGTGGCGCTTCAATGAGCAATTTGCCGGCCCCTGCCGGCTGGCCAGTTGTGGGTAAGGCAAAGCTAGCTCGAACAGCGCCACCTGGTGGCAGAAAAAAGGCTTCATGCTAGTAATTAGAACTGTCGGGGGGATTATGGAACGTGATGCAACTCTTACCAGGCTAATAAACTTCCGTCAGCCAAGAATGTTATGTCACTGAACCAACCGAGATCTGGCTGCTTAAGGAAATCTCTGGCTTTGCCAAAAGAGTCCATTTCGTACACAGTTCCTTTGCTTGAGTCCATCTGAGGCTGGGCAGCTGCAACTACATAAAGGAGCCCAGTGGAAATTGAAAAGGCCATGGCTTTTCCATTTGTTATGGAGGCATTGGACCTGCAGAGAAATGTGGTCATGTACTATAGCAATAAAGTACAAAGCTATAATGTTCAAAATGCATCTTGAGGCCAAAATGAATGCTCTGCTTGCGTGCTCCTTTCTGTTTTGTACTATACTATATGCATGAGGCAAGGCCTGAGGCCTACAAGTTGCATGTATAACATTTCTTACTTGTAGCAGAGTCTGGGAGAAATGATCTCATTGTTTCTGAGCACCAAGATTTCATCTCCATCCATAAAGTAGGTAGAACTCTGGTCATGAGGATTTATGGCCAAGGCTGTTGGCCAGTGTAATGGAGTTTCTGAAGCTTCTGTTCTGCAGTCTTTCTGGGGCTGCCATTCATTGATTTTGTAGGTTCCAGCCAAACTGACAATTTTCCCGTCAGATTTTCGTACCCTTCTAATTCTCCTTCCATCAGCTATTAGCACATTACCCTCATGGTCAACAGCCACATCCTGAAAATTATGAAATTGTTGATCCAAAAAAGCTTTTAAAAGAGCTGTGTCATACCCATTAGTAGATGTACATTATTTACAGCAAGCAACTCTAATGTGGTGTTCATCTGCACTAAAAAGCATGTCTTACACTTAATCAAACTTTACTGTTTTGACAAGGTTTATGATTTGCTCTGAGGTACATTTTTCCCCTCAAAAGAAAGCTCTGAAGATATTATTCTTATGGGCTGAATCTCACTCCACAATTATGGAAATTAAAAAACTTTTAAAAAAGGGCTCAGTGAAGTATCAAAGCACTTGAGCTACTATCAGGAAAACGAAACGAGATAAGTAAGAGCATGAAAAGCTGAGAAAAGTCACGGCTGAAATAAAGGCACTTAAATATTTACTTTAGGGTAAGTGAGTTGGGCCTTGAGAGCATTTGCGTTGTCACCACACGCACCGTTTCCTTGGCATGCCCGGCCATTTCCAGCCACAGGGAAAAGCTCCAAAGTCCGGGGGTTCAATTTTCTCACCACTCTCTCAGCTGGCAATGAGACATAAAGGTCATGCAAAGCGAAATGCAAGTAATATTTCACTCCCAAAGAGGCCTCAGTTAAATTGAATAATTTCCTTCTCTGAAAGAGAACAATAAGAAGCATGAAGAAGGGCTTTCTAATGAGTCCCTGGGGAGCTCTAAATTACTGTATCTTTGAGAATGTCAAGCTCATACACAGCTGCATTTGTACCAATGTAGACCAAGTTGTGCCCATTGCTTGTAATTGCCACTGGTAGCTCATTGATGGGGGAAAAGTCAAGCACATCTTGCACAGATGGAATGCCCTGCTTCAAGTCAAAAGTTTGCCCATTTCCCAAGTAGAGAAGAGCTGAAATGGGCTCCAATTTGTGCTGGATATCCATTGTCCAGCCAAAAAAGCTGGTAGGTGGAGCATAGCCCTCCAGTTGAACTATTTTCGTGGCTTCCCACTTGATTTGAGGATGGTTGTGTGTGAATTGGAAGCCAACATTTATGAGAGCCAAGGACTGTCCATACACTTTTTGGCCATACACATCAAGTCCATCCCAAACAAATGTGTGCTTCAAATTGGCTTCTGGCTCCAGCTCTTGAAAAAAGAGCCTTCCTTCCACTTCCAGTTGAATGAAGACCCTCCACAGTGTTTTGATGTAACTCTCTTCAGTGGTCACAGAAATTGTCAATGGCCTACTACCAATGCCATTGAAGCCTGAAGAATACACCAGTTTCAGATTGGACCTTGCTATGGCCACAGAAGTGACTAAATTGTTGGGAGCAGGCTGAACCTCCATGGTCACACTAGGAGTGTACAATCCCCATTTATGCCTGCCTCCATCCTCATAGCTGGGCTTTTTTGCATGAGCAGTCATCAAAATGTCACCCAGATTTGTAATCTGAAACAAAAAGGCAGACATTTCAAAAATACTAACCAACTAAGGTTGGTGGAGAGAAAGAAAGTTTTACTCTGTTTGGCAGTGCAAGGAATTGCTTTTCAATGTATGGCAAAGGAGTTCTGCCAAACTTGAGCTTTATAGACAAAGAAGTGTTGCAGTTGCAAACAAAGTCAAACATTCCATCAGGCCTTGTCAAGGTGAAGCCCTCATCTAGGTGCTCTTCATGTGAAATTCGAACTCCTATCAAGCCCTCGCCATCTGAAGTCACCACTTTTCCTCGTAAAACGCACACAATCCTACAATTAGACACCGGAACTACTAATTATAAAAGTAAACCCAGCGCGCGGAGGAATCCAGCTGCAACAGCCAATGAAAACTCAGGAAAATTCCGCGCGCGCCATTTGTTTTGATTTATGATTGGCTGATTGTACAACGAATGGTTTTCTTTGAAAATAGTACCTTGGATCAAAGGCTGAAATGTTGGCATAGCTTTGGATGCCAGTGTCAGGTGCTAGCAGAAACTTGACTTTCTCCCAGAAAGTTCCATGGAAAGTTTGCAGCTGGTCAGCCATGTTGGCAGCTTCAGAGAAACTGCTTTTAGGGTCAACCACAGTTGCACAAAGGTGTTTGTCTTGGCACACTGGATTGATGCAGCAATCAGGGTCTTGGCAATCAATGAGTTCATCTGCGAGAAAGCAAACATTTCTTAGAACTAAGCAGAGGCCTCAAAATTGCTGTCTACCTCCATCATTATCCAGCTTGTCTTGGCAATTCGTTTCCAATTCAGCTCTGCAATCTTGGCCCTTGAAGCCAGGCTCGCAAAAGCACTTCCATTTTGAGTCGATTTGCTTGCATTCTCCATGGTTGAAGCAATTGTGAGGGCATCCAGGAATCGAGCAGTGCTTTCCATTCCATCCATTCAAGCAAGTGCAAGTTCCATTTTCACATCTTCCATGATGATAGCACCGGTCATCACACTCTTTTTCATTGAATTAAAATTATAATTATGATTATTTCAAAACAAAAAAGCTAGGGCACACAGTTAAGAGATTTGTCATGCTGTTGTTACAGTAATGATATTTACTTAGAGTAATGACAATTGGTCTGTTGTTCCATTTAGAATGCAGAACTGCAACGCCCACCTCCACCTTTACCACCTTCAATACTATTAAAGTAATGTACTAAATGAGGCAGGCAGAAAATACACCACGCTTGTAGCAGTGCTCAAGGCTTACCTGGCTTAAAGTGTGGTCTTGAGTCAAGGTCAATCTTCACAGGGAATGAATGTGCCTCACAAGTAATTAGCACAGTTGAAGGTGTTGAAGCTACTAGCACAGATGTCTACAAAGATACACTTTAAATCATCTAGTTTTAAAAAGTGTCTTCCTCATTATATACCTTATTGATGTGGCTTTTTATTATCACAGCTGAATTGCTCTCTTGAAAAGTGGGCACGTTCAATCCACTTTGGATGAGAGCCAGACACGAGGCATTATTGTGAGGATTCACATCAAAGCTGGAATTGACTTCCACTATGATCCTCTCATTTTGACTATTAATCTCGATCTCCAGTGAACTATTGGCCTTTAAAGCCTTGTCAGAGCTAACAATGAAAGGCTGCTGCTGCTGTCGAGGCTCACAAGTACAGCTTCTGCTGTCATTGGCTGATATTGCTTCTGCTGCAGCTGGGAACAAAAATCTGTAACCAGGAAACAAGGCTTCAAGGCCTTCAGTTTGACCTTTCTTGGACAAAAGGGAGTTTGCCCAGAGTTCCACGAGCCTCCATTCGTTCTCTTTAATAGTTGCTCCAGCATCAGAGTCAGCATTTATTTTCTTCTCAGTTGTTGTCGCGAATTTATTGCTGCTGATGTTTCTGAAGGCAAAAGCTGCCGCCGAAATGTCTAGGATTTCTGAGAAACTAGGCCGCCGATGCGTGTGTGATAATTGTGAGTCAGAGTCCTCTTGAATATGCAACAAATCTGGTTTTTCTGTCGTGCCCGAATTATTGGTGCTATTAGATGCTTGCTCATTAATTAATGATACATCTCCATCAATATTGCTAGCTTCAATATTGGCTTCTGTTGTGGCTACGTCATTGCCTATAATTAATGTAATGGGCTGAATGCGAAGTTTGTGTAAAACATTCTCTGTGGTAGCTTCAGCCAAATGAGCATCATCGAGGGCTTTTTCGGGCACTTCCGCAATGAATCCTTCCGTTACGGTTTCTGTTGCTACTTCATATTCAGTCACAGCCTCATTTGTGGAGAAACTTTCCGTTGTAGCTTCAGCAAAGCTTTCATCTTCCGTTACAACTTCTGTTGTGTGTTGAGTAGCAGCCTCAACTTCCGTTACATCTTCTGCTTCTTCGATTGCAGCAACTTCCGTTACACGGTCTGCAGCACTTTCTGTCACGGCTTCACTAATAACTTGGGACACACCTTCCGTTACACCTTCAATAGAAGTAACGGCTTCCGTTATGGGCGCATCAACACTTTCAGTGGCAACACCGGTAACGACATTTACTGTTGATTCTGTAGTAGCCTCAGTGGTAAATTCCGTTACAACAGCTTCATCAAAATTTTCCGTCACAGTTACATGCAAATCTTCCGCTACATTTTCAGTGTCAGCTTCATGCGTAATTTTCGCAGGTTGATCCTTTGATGGCGACTCAGTTTCAGCCGCTGTCATTTCTTTGGAAGCTTCTGTTACAAATGAAGTCGCAGGAGGATGAGGATCCGTTACATCATAAGCCGTTACGCTTTTTGACGCTTCAGTAGCATTAACTGTAACGGCTTCGGAACTCTCATGGAAAGGAGCCGCTGTCATTTCTTCTGTTACAAATGAAGTCGGAGGAGGAGGAGGATCCGTTACATCATAAGCCGTTACGCTTTTTGACGCTTCAGTAGCATTAACTGTAACGGCTTCGGAACTCTCATGGAAAGGAGCCGCTGTCATTTCTTCTGTTACAAATGAAGTCGGAGGAGGAGGAGGATCCGTTACATCATAAGCCGTTACTCTGTTTGACGCTTCAGTAGCTTGAACTGTAACGGCTTCGGAACTCTCATGAATAGGAGCAACAGCTGTCGTCTCAGCAGCTATCGAGTCACTTTCCGTTGCCAAAGTAAGGTTCTCATTAATTAATGGATTTTCAGCTGCGGGCTCAACACTGATGCGCTGCTCATTAGCGTTCAAATTGTTGATGATGACGCGATCATCCGTCGTGACAATGGAATGACCCATATTTTTGAGCAATCGCTCAATGACATCGGTCAAATCTTCCTTGATATGGTTGACTTGCGGCTCAACTTGGTAGAAAGAGGCCTTTTTGTCGTTCGGCCTCGCCTCAGCCTCCCAAAAGTCATCATTATTATAATCTTTCTCTTCACTGCACATAATTAATTGAGGCTGCAGCAACGCACTCAGCAATAAGAAAATGGGTAGAAGACAAGAGTGAAGCAACTCCATGGTAATAGAAGTTCTCTTGGCTTCATGTATAGCAGTAAAAGGTGTTTACGAAATGAGGCAAAAAATACGACTGAACTTGAGATCGATCTGAGTCAGCAGCTAGCAACACTGCTCAACAGAAGAAGAAGAAGTGAAATCGCCGCCATTAATTACTCGTTTTAGGCGCTGGACACTGTAACGGTCAACCAATGCAAAGGCGATCGATCGCAACTCACCTTTCTTAAAATTAGCAAAGTAAGACTAATGACTAAAATCCCGTTTCATATCTTTATAATAGGCCGTTCTCATATTGCCGGAAAAAGCTAAGCTAAGCTAAGGTAACATTAGCTAAGCTAAGTTAAAATTAGGTAAAATTAGCTAAGCTAAGGTAAAATTAGCTAAGCTTAGGTAAAAATTATGCCACGAAAACCGGTTATTTCGCTCAACATTCACAAAAAGCAGCTACTTTGCTTGAAATGTTGAGCGTTTGCTTAGCTATTTTTACCTTAGCTATTTTTACCTTAGCTTAGCTTTTTCCGGCAATATGAGAACGGCCTAATTTTTTATGCTCTGCTTATTTGGCACATTTTAATATTGTGATTTTTTTGTGCAGAAATCGACCTGTCTCAGACCAAGTCTGGTCGGAAAACCCCAAAGTACTTCTTAAAACATGACGGTCCTCCCGAATTAATTGCTGCGCAGGTAAATACCGAATATACTCCATCATAAATGTTTTACTTTATAGTGCGGTTTTGGTAGGAATCGCATATAACCACGCATATAACCACCGCACCGATGGAAAAGTGAAGAAAGAAGAGAAATTCGTTTGAGGACGAGCTGCAATAACAACACTTTTCCTCTTGAAAAATAACAGGTATGTTTATGCTCAAAAGTTTCTAATGTTTATGCGCTGTTTGAAAAATGTGCTGAAAGTGCATTTTCAAGTCTAGTTCAATTTCCCTTTGGGCTAAAATGTACTACCTACTACACTAGTATTTTACAAACATAAAATAGTCTACCACTCCTTATTTGCATTAGAAGTGGAGCTTTCTTCCTTTTCCCCGAGAAATGAGGCTCTCTTTTTCTACCCTGCCAGCAAAAGATAGTCGAGCGCTCTTTGCATGCGCGCGCGCGCGCGCGCGGACGCTGCGCGCAGAGGACGCGAGGCCAAAGGCACACAAAGTATGTGCAGTAAGGTTCCAAGGCCAAATCCACATGTTGATCAGCATTCGAAGCAGCCTTTGGAAAGCATAAGGTAAGCATGCACTTTCAAATATTCATGGCCAAAATGAAGTGTGCAATATAAATGTATTCGATACATCTGTCGTTCCACGGCCTATTTTGTAATAAGGCGAAGAAAAAGCATCTTGGCCTAAATTCCCTCGAGATATGGAATTACAATTAGTTTATGTTATATATGTACATCTCTACGCAAGTGTACTATTGTATTTACATGACTACAACATACTTGGGAATTAGTAGTAACTTTTCCGCTACAGTTTTCCCTTTTGTATTTTTGTATCCAATATAAACGAATAGTAAAGGCGAAGAATAGCTGTGGAATTTTGAGCCAGAAACGAATATTTTACAAGCCCACGCTTTGATTTCGTTCAATATCAATATGATTTGTTCAGCTCACTTTAGTACACTGCCATGTAACGGCGAAATTCTATGGAAGAAATACTTTGAAGAAATTGCGTCCGCTCAAATTTAGTGTACCGCATCTCACCCTTGTTTTGGACTCCTAACTAGGGATTAATTTGAAGGAAATCATTTCAAAGATTTCATTATTCATCATTTTGCTGCATTTTGTGTTGGCGTATGCTTAGTTCAACACTTTGCAAGAAAGCACTTTAAAATGCATTAGTTGAAAGCTATGGCATTCACTCATCATGAAAAGGGGATGTGATATAAAAATACACACTGACGTGCTTTCAATGTAAGTGAATTTTCAAGAGTAGCATAATGCATAGAAAAAGTATCTAAAGCATATCCACAGCGTTGGTATGTATTTGCCTACTTGATAGCAAAAATACAACAAATATAACGTAATAACCAGCAAAGTTCATACAGCTGTTCTTGACGTCTTGAGCCTTTAAAATCCTTTCATCTTCTATTTAATAGGCTGGTTTTTCGTTCCCGCGCTCGGTATAAATATTTACTCAATTATCTGAGTCAGGCTACATAAAGGAATGTCACAATTACAAGCCATAGCTTCAAAAAGGCAAGCCGCAAAATGACTAATTAAATTACTGCAGACTCGCTGCAAGTTTGATAAAAACTGATAGCATGCAGGAGCTGTTTTAAGGTCTTATCTGCAAGCCTATTTAAACATTTTTTTTTGCTTAAATGTAGTACTTATTTTCACCAGTTAATAGTCTGTTAAAAAACCAGGGATACTTCACGAATATGGGAACAAAAGCTAGAATAAGGCTACAAATACTATTCTATTGTATTATTTGTATAGTACGATACAAAAAATAAAGTGAAAGACGTGATTTGAGCACAAAGTCAGTACAGTTTTAGCTAGCTTTTTAAATTGCTGTTTCCCTTAAAAAAGCCCATTTAATATAAAAGTATAACAAAGAGGCTCGGAATTTAATTATCATATCCCTTCTTGCTATTTTCAGCAGTCTGAGAAACGTTTGTAGTTGATCCTATAGATAAAAATCCACGAGCCCTCGAAGGCGTTTTATCTGAATGTCCGCGGAGGCTGAAGCAGACTTGAAACTGACAGTGGACACAAAAGCGGCGCTGGCTGATGAAGAGGCCGAAAAAACGAAGCGAAAATTGACCTCCAGAGGCTCGACGACCTCTAGCACCACAACCTCGAGCTCAAAGTTGTCTGTCTCTTCAGCTCCACCATTGAGCTCAAGCTCGTTCTCAGAAATTCCTAGCATTTCCTCACCAATCTCCACGGCCTCATCTGTGGCAGAGTCCGAGGCATCCAAGATGTCCACCTCTTCATCACTTGGCATTTCTGCCAGAGCCGATCCGCTCACTGGAGCTCCTCCGTTGGGTGCCAAAAATGAAGAGGTTGTGCGCGGAATTCCCTTCAAGGTGAGCATTATTAAGGCCCCGTTCACCTGTACTATGTGTTTCAAATACAATATCACGCTAAAAATAGCAATTCAATTGTTTCTTCACATTTCCCAGCCGAAATTGGCAATAGCCAATCGCTCTTTTTTAAAGCAATTGAGTTAATGCTTCTTTTTCAGCTCGATACTTTGCCAAAATGTCGAAAATACAGCTGCCAAACTTTCAGAAATCCTTTTTAAAGTAATGCACAAACATGAATTGTACTACATCACAGAATTTATAGAAGGCGAGACTCAAAAATGTCAAATAAATTACCTCAACTCTCTGATGTTGTATCGGATATTGTAGTAACAGTATTCTAGCGGTATAATACAAAGGTCTCAGTGTAATGAATCAATCTCCTTGACAACATGACCACCGTTAGCATTAGCCACTAATGCGTAGCATATTTCACACAAGCTTCTCGGTATTTAAGAAATAAGCCTTACATCATTAGTGTTCATTTATGAGGGCTGTATTGCTTACATCAGTTTTTGTTCCACTGCTTGAAATAACGCGTGCTTCAGACTTTCCAATTGACTTTTTTTTGCATTTCCAGGTTGGTCCTCGCTACCACAGTCTAGAGTTTCTGGGCGAGGGAGCTTATGGAGTGGTCGTTTCAGCCATGGATTCAGTCACCAAAGAGCGAGTGGCCATTAAAAAAGTTTCCCCATTCGAGCACCAAACGTATTGTCAAAGAACGCTCAGAGAAGTCAAAATACTGACTCGTTTAAAACACGAGAATATCATTGACCTGAGGGCCATTCTGTGCGAGGACAGGCTGGATAAATTGAAGGTATAACATGGCAAAGTTTTCTAATAGGAAAAGTTTCTCGCTAGCTGTAATTACGCCCATTTTCTTCCATGTCTGCCAGGACATTTACTTGGTGCAAACGGTGATGGAGTGCGACCTCCACAAGCTGTTGAGGTCGCAAAAGCTGAGTGATGACCACACGTGTTATTTCGCGTACCAAATCCTGCGAGGCCTCAAATACATCCACTCCGCCAATGTACTGCATCGTGACCTCAAGCCTTCCAATATCCTCGTCAATTCAAATTGTGACCTCAGAATTTGCGACTTTGGCCTCGCGAGGATTGCTGACCCGGACTACGACCATACAGGCTGTCTCACCGAGTACGTCGCTACACGCTGGTACAGAGCACCGGAGGTCATGCTCAACGCAAAAGTAACTATTTGATTAGAATCCTATACACATTAGTATCATAACATTAACATTGATAAAGGGCGACCCCAGCGGCCTTTTTGGGCAACATTTGGGATTTTCAGCTGACACTGCTCGAGAAAAAAAACTGAGTTGGCGCGTTTTTGCAACTCGTAAAGTAGTTCGAAATAAAGACCCAAGCAGATAAGGGTTATCAATTTTTTCAAGGATTACTTCATGACGGTAAAATAAAATGGTTTTAAATCTATAAGAAACTTAAAACTTCAAGATGGTAGAGTCCTGAAGCTATGCATTAGAAAAAGAAGTAACCATTTATTATAATTATTCGCCCTAAAAAAGTGGCTTGACTCATGAAAACAAATTATGATTTTGAACTCAACTCCCAAGTGTTTCTTCAAAACAGTCGGTAGATGGAATGTCTTTGTTACGATACTGCTGTCTATACCTTGTTAAGAAGATGCAATGGCAGTTTATTTGCATTCTGCAAGGCAATCATGAAGGGGCGGAAAAGTATTTTTAGGCATCCGGATTTTCCCTTCAACATCTCATTTAGCTGATAGCAATCACAATTGATCGAATCAACTCTTTTTGCCTAGGCTCAGATTTCCGTTCAGATTGATGGCCGAAAATTGGTAGCTTTTTTCTTGCTACAACATAAATTAGGAACTTGATTAAAATCACCAAAGCACGCCAAGCATATTTAGGATAAGCTGGGATAATAATCTCCCTGGAATCTCAAGCTATAATAGTATATAGCATAGTTTTACAGTCTTTATTCACATCTATGTATAATTTAGGGGTACACCAAAGCCATGGACATTTGGAGCGTGGGCTGCATTTTGGCCGAAATGTTTTGCAACAAGCCCCTTTTTCCCGGCAAAAATTACCTGGACCAAATATCGAAAATTCAAGAGGTTCTCGGCACTCCGTCTCCGGACGAGACGGAATTCATCCGGAATCCAAAGGCCAAGTCTTTTTTGGCCGGCTTGCCCCGCCGTGCCAAGGTGGCTTGGCCTAATCTCTTCCCCAAGGCTGACGTCAAAGGCCTCGAATTACTGGATAAGTTGTTGGCCTTTGACCCTTCGCGGCGCGCGGATGTGGAGAGCGCGCTCGCGCACGCTTACTTAACGCCCTATTACGACCCCGCGGATGAACCTGTTTCGGAGAAACCCTTCACCTTCGAAATGGAATTTGACGAGTTGCCCACCAAAGAGTTGAAGGAGATGGTCTACAAGGAGGCCGTGGCCTTCAAAATGGCCCAGCTAACGGAGACTTCTTTGTGATTCACACTTTAAATGTTATAATAATCATCATTCTTAATGTTATTCACGCGAATGCTAAGTATGGAATAAAAAGCATCATTTGTTTGTCCTCTCGGAATAAATACCGTCGCTAAGATCCTTTTTGAGTCGCGCAACCTCGAGCGAATTCTTATTGATGATTGAACCAGCTTGCAAAATAAAGTATCTTTTTCAATGCCCGGAAACGATGGCAAAGCAGGTTATACCGCTGCATAGTGGGCTATTTTTGCAACTTCGAGAGTACGTGCTAAATCAAAAAATATCCGCGAAACCCTCTTGGTAATTTTAAAAAGCACAATAATTTAGGGTTAATTTCAAATTAAAAAATGCCAACTAATGCCGAAAAAGCGCAAAAATGGAACTACGAAATTTATTATATAAGCGCGCAAGCAACAATGTAAGGCAAAATGTAATATAACGCGAAGTTGGTAAAAAAACCAACAAAGAATCTCCAGTATGAATTGGTTAGCTTTGCAAGCTAGCTACTCCAGCATGGCATAAGCAACAAGTACGTAGCATATACCGACATCATCCAGGAATGTACAGATTTAACTAGACTTATCCCAAAACCGACCAATCGCGCGTTCAACGCCAAAGACTTCCGTGTGTGAACTACACCGCGGTGTAAATCTTGCTCTTATTCATGTCTGCCATTATACATTATATCCTTTGTCCCCCCTTTTTTTGTTGCAAAACTACAATTTAAAAAGAAGCTTCAATTCAGCGAAAAAAAGGAGAATGTCCTCATTGAAAAAATAGATAGTTAAAAAACTTCCCGTTCAGATGTCTTTTTCAATTTGGCAGCAAACAACTGGTTTTCAGCATAATTAGTGGCGATTAGTGCATCCAATCATATAACCGAGAATACGATGATGCATCGTGATGCATCGCGAGGTGCGCGCGGAAAAAAAAGTGGACTGACCAGTGTGCGTTGTTAATGTCCTGTTCATGTACGCCCCAAACTCCTTAGGAAAATGCACGAAAAACACCTCAAGGAAAGGAGAAAAATTGTCTTATGACAAGCGCCAGCTGACACTAAAAAATCAGATCGACTTTAAGTCAACCTGAAAGTAAACAAATCTAATTTTGGCTATTAAGAGCTCCACTTTTCAGTCATTTTGAGCAAAATCAAAAGTTGAATTTCATTTTTTATCAAAGAAACACGTGATGAAAGCTAGTTTGTTTTGAAATATGCTGAAAACCATGAGACAAAATAGCAAAAATTGCCATTAAAAACGCTGCTCGGCCCCAAGCTGATCTCGTAGAGTGGCAGTCAGCAACAGATTCACTTTTCCTTATGACAATTTTTTCCATACCTTAAGGCATTCTTTATACATGAACAGGGCATAAGTGCGGTGGCAACAGAACAAGCTACTTTAGCATATTGGTACACATATAGCGGTACCGTTTCTTCATATCCCGCTACTGCGCTAGAGGGGGTGGGTCAAAAACGCGCAAACACGCGCAAATGGCGGGGTTGGTGTTCAAGGACACCGAATGAGGGTCCGGACTTGTTCTTTATGAAGATCCTCGCACCTCAAAAAAGACTCAGTTGTGTGGTTCCCTTCGAACGCTTCACTTCCAATCTCATAGGTAATAACCAGCTTGAATTACGTAACTAAAAAAGCTGCAAGAAGCTTAGTAACTCAGTGAACGAGCTGAGTTAAGCCTTACAAAGTTTGGCATAAGCTTAAGTTATTATTTGGCTTTGTGAGTTTGGCATAAGTTTATTTGGTATATCTTAGGTATCTTCAGCTTTCAGTCTCGAGATATTTTCGCGTTAGGAAGTCCACGTTTCAAATTAAGCGAAGCGTGCTAATTAGCACAATAAAGCTAACCAAATTAACATTACTTAATTACACATAGCAACATCATGAGAGTCTTCGTTGTCCTCTCTTTGGTCCTTGCGGTCGCCAACGGCCAGTTCAACTTTGGCAGGTTCTTTGGCCAACCCTCCCGCCCCGCCTCCCGCCCCGCCTGCCGCCCCGCCCCCTTTGTAAGCAGCGGTGGTCCTCCCTCTGGTGGCGGCTGCGTCAATGGATTCCACTTGTCCAGATCAGAGGAGTTCACTTGGCAAGGAGCCCGTGACTACTGCACCAGGAACGGATTCAGGCCTTCATCCCTGGAGAACCAGGCCAAGGTCAACATTGCCTACCAAATGGTCAGACCCCTGAGATTCTTGTGGACTGGAGGTCAGGTGAACCACTCCAGCAGATCGGTGTCTTGGCCCAACGGAGCTACTTCCACCCCTGATTGGTCTTTCACTGGAGGGTAAGCTATTTTATTATTATTATCATTATCTTTTTTGGAAAAGTAATGCTTTCAAATGCGAAATTGTACAAAAGGAAATATTCACTGATTTATTTACAGAAACCGAGTTCCCCAACCTGACAACCGCGAAGGCAACGAATTCTGCACTGGCATCCTGAACAACTTTTATGGCGATGGAATCAAGTTCCACGACATTGCTTGCCATCACCGTAAGGCTGCTCTCTGCGAATGCTAATGGCTGACTAATAATAAATTGCGTATTTATTTGATGATGATAATTGTTACGTTGTTACACTTTGAGAGTGATTCGTTCCGGAACAGCTCGCCCGCTGAACTCAATCTCGTGAATCATGTCAATGACTCGTTGCAAAATTGCCGGATCTGGATCACCGGTTTCCGGCATGATTTTCCAGCCTTTGCGGCCGCCGGTTGAAGGCTTTATCGAAAAGCTTAATTCAGTGCCTAAAAATAAATCTTAATAGAACATGCGCTTTAATTGTACATACTCGAAAGCTCGCATGAAAAATAGTAGCTCGGTTCTCAAATTTTTCCCGACCTCTCAGGGATTTTTCGCGGGGCCTAACTTTTGATGAAGCCAGTAGGGATTCATTTCTCTCTACCAATAATCGCAAATCCTTGGTAGCTTGAAATTCCAAGACTATCCCGACCTGAAAATTCGACGCTGTACTATGCAAGATTCTAATTTTAACTCTTGGATTGTGTTCTGCTCAAGGGAATATCAACTCTTTGTAGAGTGTACTTTTTACATCAGGACTTTTTACATTAGGACTTCATATATTAGGACTTTTTACATGAGGATTTTATATATAAGGACTTTTGACATTGCGGACTTTTTACAGTATTCCCCACAAAAATTGATCCGAGTTTTTTAGGTTACACATCAATGACAAAAATATGAATAAATAACCAAAGGTTTTGCTGCTTAGTTTTTAAGTAAAATGAGTGGCATCGTTTTTAGCTTAATAGTGAGTCGGGTGACACTTTTTTTTCCCGGGAAAAAATAAACCCTGGTGTGAGAAAAAGCTGAGAAGCACTTGGAAATTGAAAGCCTACCTAGGATTTACCGGTTACCGGTAGAGAAAATATATTGTACCTGTAATTGCCGGAGGAGGTGATGCAATTGGGGTTGCACCCCGAGACCGCGATCCGGATCTGTCCAGACTAGCCCGGAAATTCCGAGCTTTCCGAGCCTCTCTTTGGATCTCACGAGCTCTTCTGGAACCAGGACTGGAAGGAGTGGAAGGTCGGAGTAAAGGCGAATCCGGAGGAATTGGACTCTTCTTCAACTGTTCTGCATTGAGTGATGATGGTGATTGTGTGAGGTCAAGGCTGTTGCTACTTTTTTGTTGGGCTGCCATTTTTCTCCAAATTCTCGTGTCAGCTCACAAGTCTGACCTGGCTGCTCAAGAATCTGCAAAATGTACAAGACAAACATTAAGATCACGCATGGAAATGAAATCTTGTCCTTAACTTGCACTTTAAAGTAGCAAGCTGAATTAAGGTTCATATCTGAAAATCTAGCCTCATTTTGTGAGCTAGTTGTACGTAGTACAGCTTGCAAAAAGCAGCAAAAATACGCGTTCCTCACAGTACAAGCAAGTGAAAGCTGTCATTCAGGCAAAGAACAAAGAGCTTTTATTTGACACATGAACCAGCTGCTAATTAAAAGTGCCTAATTTGGGAACGGTTAAGTATCCAATTAGACATAAGGACGCTTCCAATTCCCAATTTAGGATTTTCATTTGTATTATGCAGGTTGAGGCCATTTCTACGCATTAGGTATATGTATCGTTGCTTTTGCTTCAAATAATTTTACCTACTTGATTTTAATGGTTTCAGGTCAATGCTCATTTAATGAGAAGCACTTTGACAAAAGTACACTTGTGGACTAGAAGGGTTATTTATTTTTTTTTCTTGGTAAAAAAGAGGAAAATGATCAAAAGCTCCAGCAACACGAGCTAGTTGCGCTAGATACAGCGAAATACTGAAAGAAAGTTCAGCAACAGATATACACATGAGCTCCCTCTAGTTCAGCTTGAGCATAACTCTAAATATGTCGGTGAAGTGCTTAAATCATGATGCAAACAACTCACCCATGATACTGACTTGAGTGGCTGCTTCCCTTCATATTTACATCAACAGTTTAAGCTATGCAGGAAAATCGCCTACCACTGCACTGCATTGTAAAAGCTGTTAATTAGAGTGAAGAGCCTGAAAAAAGCTGGACTAGCTAGTAGTACACACATTTTTGGGCACCAAAAGCATTCCGCCCTCAATTTTTTTCAAATAATTAGGCCTGACACTCCATTGACATTCCTTTATCGATGAAATGTGCTAGTACATCTTACACATGTGTATCCCTGGTAAAAATGCATGTGTAAAACGAGGTCAGACGTCCACTGCTTATACAGCAGCAAAACTCGAGACTTTTTGCAACGAGGTTTTTTTCTCCTTGCAAAAAGGTGAAAATTGTCCCTCCTTTCTCCTTGATGTGCAAGTAGTAGCATTTATACTTATTTGCAAGTATACTTTTTGTGTATACACACGCGCGCGCCTACAAAAACATTACTACTCATAATAAAATACACAGTGCACAGTGGCTGAAAGAGCACGCATACATACCCCAAAAGTCACCGCCGCTTTCCCACTGCATTCTGTGGGTGTAATCCACACACATGCTACTTTCAAGGCAGCTTTCTACAGTTGTACACCGGCCAAAAGTATAGCTAAAATGGCCGAGGCAGCAGACAGATTTCGCCCCGTTTTTGAAGATCAAAACGCCTGTTTTTTGTGCCTGACATCTTGTGACAAGCTGTGCAACAAGTGTGCTCTGCCTTATTGCTCGGATGATCACTTCAAGGTTCATTTCAACGAGCAATCCCAATATTGCTACCCGTTTCGGGTGCTGCAGCGGCCTGAGGTGAGAAGAGTTGGCGCTTATCGGAATTCGAACACGTGTTTATGTCAACAAGCGCTCGCGCAACCTCTCTGATAAGCAAACATGGCAGCTTTTTATTATTTGCCTCAAAACTTAATTATTAGCAGTATGAGCAGGCTTATTACAGGCAAGCTTAATTTTGTGCTTGCTAAATTATTAAATTGGTTTAATTTTGGGGATTCTATATTATATTTCTATATTTTGCATATAAATTACTGTTAATCTTCGGGCTCATTCTTCAATGCTTTGGCTTTCACAGTGTTTTTCAGGTGTTTTTCCGAAACGCCATGGACCATTCTAGTGTGACGGCCTCTAGCATCTACACTTTTGTAGATCTTGCTGCAAAGCCTGCATTTATAGTCCTTCTTGGGCATATGCTTCATATTGAAATGTCGATTGGCACTTGCCAAGTTGGCCAAAGTCTTTTTGCAGCTTAAGCAGATTGCTTTTCCATCTGGAAGCTTGGCAATTTGGCCCGGTTCACCTGCATCTTCTTCGCTCCCATCAGCCTCAATTTCGGCACTTTGTTGTTCAAGCTCAATTTGTAGGTCGTTACAAACTGCGAAAAATTCCTCAAGATTCGTCTTCGCATCGAGGCTGATTTCCCAATTATAAATTAGCTCCACAACTTTCTTCAAAATGCCCATTTTGACTCCAGGGAGCAGAATTTCTCCTGGATTCGGCGAATTTCGCCCTTCGAGTATCTTGCTCTTCAAATATGGCGAAAAAGCTGCAAAAATTAATTTGTGGCCGTAGATGCGGGTTTTCTCAGCAACCAAGCAAATGTCGAAAAATTCTGCTTCATTAATGGCCGAAGAAAACGAGGCCTTGAAATTTCTCAATTTCACGCGTTCCATGTTTGCTGCTTTGACCTTATTCTCAAACTGCTGATAAACTGGTTCATTTCTCGAAATCTCAGTTTTGTCAGCTCAAGTAGATGCTCATTTTTGACGGATCCATTCTTTCGGCAAATGGGAGCGAGCACACATTTTTTGCATTGTTTATGTGTAAAATTTCAAGGTTTTTTTTGATATTTTTTATTAAGGAAAAATAATTCATAATTCAGGCAGTTGAGAAAAATAAGGCAAATTTGCCCACCTTTAAAAAAGCTCAAGGTAGTCTTTTTTAAACTAATTTGTTTCTTTAAAAAGCGTCAAGTTACCTCGATACTAAATTGGTGCTTTCAGGTTGGCAGATATTTGGTTTCGACCAGGAATATTGATCCCCTGGAAATGATTCTGGAAGAAGGACCTGCTGTGTTTGGGCCAAATCATGACACCGTTCCTGCTTGCATGGAATGTTTGCTGCCCGTAAATGGCTCATTTCTGTGCCCTAACTGTTTTCTACCTCTTTGTGGTCCAGATTGCCAAGATGGACCCAACCACATGCCTGAATGTCAGGTTTTCTCCAAGCCTTTACCCACTGGATTCAAGTTCAGGGTTAATGTGAATCGACCAATGTAAAGTTAATAGAGCTATGATATTAGGCAGCCTAAAACAAGTCATTTCCATTTAGTCCAGAAGGCCAAACAAAGGCCATAGCACCTGAATACTGCTGCATCACTCCCTTGCGATGTCTGGAATTACAAAAGAATGATCCCTCCCTGTGGAATCGACTACAGCTCCTAATGGACCACGACGAAGAGAGAAAATCCGAGATTGAGTACCAGGAAATGTTCCAGGTTAATATTTATTACCTAGATGCCAATAAAAAGCTACTTTGTCATTCGCTGCCAATTTTGAAATAGGTGAATGTGGTTGCATTTCTGACCAAAGTCTGCGGCCTGGATTACTCGGAGGAAGAGATTTTCCGGATCATTGGCATCATTAGGACCAATGCACTTCATGTGGAGGATCCAGTGATGAAGATGCACCACGTTTCCGGACGTGTTGTCTACCCCACATTGTCATATTTGTCCCATTCCTGCGTTAGCAATGCTAGATACAGGTAATAGGAAACGGTAAACAGACCCCATATCTAGCCTAGCGACTAATTGTGTAAGTTTTTGGACGTCTTTCTGCTGCCAGAGTTGGGACGTACGCCAGTATTAAGCTAATTTTTCTCATGATTATATGTGGCAAGGTAGGATTTTAGTAGCATGCTCCACTTGTTTCAAAGCATTAGATGGATACACTTTATTATTATTTGGCCATATTTTGAGCCTTACATAGTCTGCAATTCCAATTTTTATTGAAATCTAAGGCTGGCTTTCCGGTAAGCCAAAGCACCATTAAAAAGTGCTTCCGGAATTGATTTGCCCAATAAAAGTGGCTGTATTGTTTGATGAATTTGGCTACTTTTGGCCTAAAATTAAAGTACATGTCTTGTAGCACTAATTAGGCACGGGTCAACTACGCTCGCGCGCCCTAACGTCACTACAGCTGAACTGACGTCCGAAAACATCGCTTCCCCTTTCCTATAAATTTGGCTTACTTTTACGTGTGGGGGGCGGGCCTTCGGTCCACCCCAAGATGACAAATATGGCGTTTTTCTTGCAGCATGACTCCCAAGGATCATAGGATAAGAGTGAGGGCTCAGGTTGGCATTAGAAAAGGTGAGGAAATCACCATTCAGTATTTGTCCTTCATGTTTGGCCATTTGAAAAGGAAATCCACCATTCGATCATTCTGGTTCTTTGACTGCTCGTGTCCAAGATGTCGTGACCCGACTGAACTTGGATCCATGATGAGTGCCATGAAATGCTCAGATTGCGTCCAAGGCAACCTACTGCCAATGCATCCCATGGTTTCCAAGTCTGATTGGCAGTGCTCAAGCTGCGATCATCAGCAGTCAGCTCAATCCGTTGAAGATTACATCAACTACTGTGATGACATACTCTATGACACATTGGAGCATGATGTGGAAAAATACGAAAAACTCATCCAAGAATTCACTCAAAGACTCCATCCGAATCACTACATAGGTAAATCAAAATAATATGCCCAAACCCAACATTTTCTTATTTATTTTAAAGATCTTTTCCACGTTTTTCTGCTTTCTCTTTTAAAGAATTGATCAGAGTGACTCAAATGAGAGTCAAGCTTTTCATTTTTATTGGAAACTTGAAAAAATCATAGTTTAACCAGATATAAGTGAAGCCTGATCTTTTTAGTTATGACTGTGAAAAAGTTCTTGGCTGACTTGTATGGGTCAACTCAGGGCTACCAATACAACCAATTAAGCGAGGAGAGGCTCAATAAGAAGATTCAATACTATCAGGAATTTCTCGATACAATTGGAAAAGTGGATCCTGGCTACACCAAGGTAATTTTCTAGCTAACTAAAAATTGGACTTGCATAGATTTTCGTTGGCTGTTTTTTTTTTTTTTTTTTTTTTGCAGTGGAGGGGTCAGGTTTTGTATGAAATGCATCGCCCTATGCTGATCAAGGCAAACAAAGACCTGGATAAAAAACTCATCAATAAGTCAGAGTTCCTTTCAACGCTGCGTAAAATCAGCCTGCAACTCGAGGAGAGCGTGAAATGCTTAGAACCTGAAGCTGAAGGCACAAAAGAAAAGCATCAAGCTAGCTTGGCTTCCAAAGCACTTACGAGCATCAAAGAGCTCATATTTTTTTCAGATTACATCTGAAAAAAAAGTGATTCTTTTTCTAGTCCTTAGTTAGAAATAAAGTCAAAGTTGTCACATGGGTCTCACATTTTGAGATAGTTGCACCTTAAAATGGGAATTAGGTTCTAAAATTAACCAAAATAATTTTTAAAAGTAGGTAACTTTATAAAGCCTTGACGCACGTACTGGTTTCGGAACATTTCCAAAAGAAGGCACTAAACCTTTTGATTTTGCAATTAATAGCCTAAGCAGAAGCCATTTTGAAATCAATAATTTTTTTTAAGTAATCAACTTATAAAACCTTGACGCACTTACTGGTTTCGGAACATTTCCAAATGAAGGCACTAAACCTTTATATTAAGCAAGCAAGAAGCCATTTTGATATTAATAGTTTTTTGAACAAAAAAAAGTAGGTAACTTTATGGAACCTTTTTCAAAATTGCACCAGAAAGGAAGTCGCGAAACCTTTCCCCTTTCAAAAAAATGAAAATATCACTTACATCATCATTGTAACGGATGTTTTCCAAAGGCTTCCAGCGCAACCTCCCCCATTAATTGAAGATCAAAATAGGCACTAATAAAGGATATTGGTATTGCGTGAGGACTCTTCAGAGTATTTTCTGGGCCTGTACCACACTGGGAGAACACGATCCTGTTGAAAATAGTTTCTTGCCAGTTTTTTCTGCCTGGCAATTGCACTGACAGTGCATGAGCAAAAACCAGACACCACACAAACCACCACAAAGATCAGGCCAAAAATGCAGAATTGAGCTTGATTCCCATGGATATGGAAATAGATGGAAGGCTCTTGTGCCATGGAAGATGTAGTAGACCCATCATTTGTCAGTAGTTGAGGAGCAAATGTGTGTTATTCTCACTGGGCTGGCATCTGAAATCGCACTGAGAGTGACGCACTGACCTTTGGTGGACTAGTTGAAGATTTGCACTAATCATTGCATGCCATTTTGCTGTAGCACTCTTCTAAGGCCTTGATCATTATATACGTTGTTACACGCATCAGCTGCGGTAAGTTGATCCTCTTTCCACCATTGCATTGTTGAGGAAGTTTCACATATTGCGCTTAGTCCATTATTGCACCTTCCTGATTATCTTTCACACCAGCTGGAAACTGAGACTCATCAGCTGACTTTTAAAGTTTACGCCTGTCGGAACTATGAAGCTTGCAAATCACCAAACCTACCATGCTATGTTTTAAAATGCAAGAATTGTGAAAAGGGCACTTTTAAGTCCATTTATTCACCAAATATCCTTTTTTTGGGGCTGTTTTGTGCTATTCTCAGCACCTATAAATAACTAGCAAAAGAGGCAATAAATCTCCCAATGCCAATGATTTACCCAGAGAGGCATCTATGGACCAAACTTACCCACCAATTCAAAGGTACTCAAGTTCACCTTCTGCAGCAGCACAAAAGTTTACTAACTTTGTTAGGATTGGAGCTGAGTGAAAGAGAGTCTTCAAAGAGACATGGTCATATAGTGTTCAACGTGTACAAAAGCCCTAACAAATTCCAAAAATGCCTTCACTTGCCACTGAACTTGACAGCAGCAATAAAGTTCACTAGAAAGCCTCAAAAAGCCAAAAAAGAAATTGTCAAAATTCAAGATCAAAGGTCTCTCATCTCAAGCAGCCAGCAGCTGAAGAAGCTATAAATAAAACATTAGTAGCTTGTGCTGGCAATTGATGGCACGTGTGCCAAAATTGTTGGGACACCCTGTACACTATGGACTATAGAATGTTGGGGGGCTTTTCTTTAATACTGCACAGCTGAAGGCGTCTTTCCCTTTCTCTTCTGCTGCTCTGCTGCATAGCAGTCGTTGTTGGTGTTTGGCGAGGCACATCAGCTCTCTCTCTCTCTGTATTTTCACACACATTTTTCAGCGAAGCCGACATAGCAGTAGACAGTTGAGCTCACACCAGCCAACACACGTGCAATACAATCCTAATCAGAAAATATACGTATTATTTGGACGCATCTTGGATAGCCTCTAATTTTTACATAGACAGTAAGCCTCCTTTTGTATCTACACATTATTTATGTATTTGTTCAAATCTTGCATTTGTATTGGCTTTTTCCAATTTAAATGTAAGCCAGGGTTTCTGACGCGAATTTTCTGTAATTCTTTCCAGGCTTTTTTCACGATATACTAGTATGTGTCATCATATGCCAAGGCTTAAGTGCCGAGGAGGTCAACCTTGACAAGGCTCCCAATTACGCCTAAAGTGCTCGCTCTGTATTACATTGTTGAAGTAAGGATGGCCATTATTACAGACTACTTCGAATTGGCGTAATTAATGGATGCCGAGGGCCAGTTTGTCGTACAAGTGACGTCTGCAGCCTCAGATGAGGTGAAGAAACTCATACCTATTTCCAAGTTGGACCAGTCCTCCTCCTCATTGAGGCCAGCCACATATCAAATAATGTCAGCGGGAGCCCCCGAAATAGTCGTGCAAACAGAGGCTGAACCAACAATGTCCACAACTTTGGGTAAGAAAATAATCCCTGTATTGTACTACATTATTCTTGTGGTCGTTTGCAACTTTTCAATTTTGACGCAAAGAAAAGTTTTCCCCTTTGCTTTGGTGATTTGATTAATTTTGACTTGAAAGTGTATGAAAAAACCTGTTTTCTTTGGTATATACCCAAAATACAAGTACATATAGCCCACTATAGGAGCTAGAAGGCAAAGCAGACACATAATAGATATACTCTATGCCATGATAAATAGCATGAAAACCTTTTTGTCACGATCCTTGCTCTTTTATCGAGAAAAGCTTTCACCATCGTAGACCATTTTCAAATATCAAAAAAAGAAGAGCTGTGAGTACGTAAATGTTATCTTAGCATCAACAATATTTTGCGTGCTTATCTAACTTTTGCAGTATATTTACAGCATATTTATAGTAGCTGTATGAATGTTCAGCTACTATCTCAACTTCCGTGCGTTTTGATATGAGGCCAAACTGTATAGCATATTCGTGCTTTTCTTGCATATACAGGACTCAGCAGCAGCCCTCGAGGCGTAAGTTTCAAGGAGGGAAACGAGGTGATCATGAGGAGCATCAGTGATGAAATTGACGAGTCTTCTCCCTTGCCACTCTCTTCTTCTCTGGCTGTAACGATTCCAGAGGCAAATTTTACCATACGTAAAGGAGGAGGCATCCAGAGGTCGATGAGCAACAGAATGAGCATGAGAAGTGCCAAAGAAAAGTATCGAAAACTTCAAAGGATGGCCTCGATGCCGGGTAATCGAGCATTTAAGCGGCTTATTCTTTCTCACTATTTGCAATTAGTCACGCTATTTAAATAGCTCACAACATAAAACGTATTTAAATTGTAGCTACTATTTTTAGAATAGTCGGGCTTAGTCTTTCGCAAGTTTTGTAAAGTCACGCTATTCAAATAGCTCATAGCATTAAATGTATTTAAATGGCATTTGAGTGTATTTAAATAGCATTTGAATGTATTTAGATAGCATTTGAATGTATTTAAATAGCATTTGAATGTATTTAAAAATAGCATTTGAATGCATTTAAATAGCATTTGAATGTATTTAGATAGCATTTGAGTGTATTTAAATAGCATTTGAGTGTATTTAAATAGCATTTGAATGTATTTAAATAGCATTTGAATGCATTTTTAAATAGCATTTGAATGCATTTTTAAATAGCATTTGAATGTATTTAGATAGCATTTGAATGTTTTTAAATAGCTGCTATTTAAATACATTTTATCTTACTATTTAAATAACGTGACTATGCAAATAGTGCGATAGACCACCCAACCAGACAAACGGACTGTATTTTCTCGGTAGTTTATCCATTTCTAAAATTTTTTTACGAATTTCAAATTTTTTTTATTAAAATAATATTCTTCATTGTTTTAGACTATATAATATCATATTTATTAATCATTTTTATCAATATCTTTCGATATATGATTTCTTAAAAATCTTCGTTTCACTCAATTTTGACCCATAAATAAACTTTTCTGTTTAAGGTTAAATTTAATTTTTTCCTTATCCTTGCTGATTGTAACGCTATACTAAATAAGAAAATGATTAATTTTTTTAAATATTGTTGATTTTTGAATTACATATTTTTTGTGTATTTAATTAGTATTTTTGTGTTTAACTATACCTGCACTGTTGTTATATTTTAATCAGTACATTCATTTATGTTCACTTCATAAAATTTAATAATTGTTATCAGTAGTAAATGGATATAGAATGCATATAAAAATTAGTATTATTTCTAACTACCAATATAGTGAAAAGTTGGTACTTTATGTGTCCGGAATACCTCGTATATCCAATTCCACAGTCAGTATTATCACTGTCAATTCTCAAAAGGAGCACCCCATACAGTCAGTATGCTAGATCGCTATGAATGCCATTTCAGACTGTGCTCTCAATCAGTGGCGGCTCAAAAGTCACATAGAGAAAAGTCTGTATTTTATCGGTCTGGAATACCTCTTATATCCAATTCCGCAGTCTGTATTATCAGGTTGATTTAAATCTAACTTAGTAAACTGTTCAGAGATGGCTCTGCTTGCAATTCAATTATTAGTGAAATTGTTCTTATTAATAACTTTTAATGGTTTTAAGATTTCAAAAATCATCATTAATAGATGTTGTTTAGAACAGCATAAAAACTGAGTTAGAAATTATCATGCTTCTTACTTTATCATAAAAACTGAGATTTTTAGAATATTTCAATATTTTAATCCATGTACCACAATCACTATAACCCACTCTATAATTTCGAATTAGAACATTTTATGTCTGAAAGACTTATTCGTGAAATGAATCATAGGACTTGACTGGAGTGAGCCTATCAGCCTACAAATATCAGGCTCACTTAAAAATTCAAGACATGTTTCTTTTCAGGATTAATATGCACATTTTAGTTGCTCAGTAGATACGGCATATAGTTAATTGTAGACCTACTCCAGAAGAGACTGCTGCATTAGTATACAATTAAAACAGAGTTAATCAATATGAGTATTTATTCCGTTTTTTACAGCAACAAGTCTTGATGCATAATGAACTATTTTAACTAATATAGTGTGTGAAATTACATTTTTACTAAAAAAATTCAGAAATAATACTAGACAGATTATTTTTAGAATTTTTTTTAAAAAAGGTGTATTTTTTCTTATTAAAATTGGTACAGAGGGGATAAAAAATGGATTTTTATTTTCTTATAAGATTTTTAAATGTTAATAACTCAGAAACTAAGCATAAATGAATGATTTTTTTACTTGATATGGCATCACTGGGATGTAGGCTTTGCATTTTTTATGATTTTAAAATCGTAGCATTAATTTTAAAAAATCAGTATTCAGCAAATCATATGTTTATTCAAAGCGTTACACGTTTTTCGGTAGTAATGCCATATACGACTTATTTCGAACCCAGTATTAATTTGGTATAAACTCAGTACTATTTTTCAGTTTGTCTGGTTGGGCATGAGGCTATTTAAATACATTTTATGCTATGAGCTATTTAAATAGCGTGACTATTCAAAACTTGCGAAAGACTAAGCCAATTATTATGCAGCACAATACAATTTTGAGTATTGAGTTTCGCAGGTGACAGTGAGCTCACCGAGTACATGGACGGCCTTGCCCGAGACCCTGAGCGCTTTTCAAGGCCGCACAATTTGGACACGGGAGAGACGATTCTGCACCTGCTTGCCAAGGAGGGAAAGGTGGAGATTCTCGAGAGCCTTTTGCACGACGGTCGACTCGAGGAGGATATCGTGAAGGGCATGCTGATGCAAGACCGGTTAAGATGGACTCCAGTGATGGCTGCCACGAAGGCTGACTGTGGTGCCAAAGATATCCTGGAAATGTTCATTGGATTCCTGCATCAGCAGCAGAGTCTCAGCAAAGCTGACTTGAAGCAGCTCATGGAGGCTCGCAACAACAGCAAGGACAGCCTCTTCACTTTGCTCATGAGAGACAGCAGCCTCGAGGCCGCGCACGACTTTACGAAGGCCAGACACCTGCTGTTTGCTCTGCTTGCCAAGCAATCGAGCCCTGAGGATTTGCCCAAATGGTTTCGCATTCTCGTGCTCCAGCTGTTGGAGCCCAACTCGTGCGATTTGACCTCGAGGTCAATGAAGGAGTTGATCGACTTGGCCTCCGAGGTCGACCTCGATTTTTCGAGCGTGCTCGCCGAACACGATGCTTCTGGAAATAACATGCTCATGGATCTGGCCAAAAACATGAAAGATGATGCTTTGCGAGAGATACTCACCAACACAGCAACAACTAATTTCGTAAGTAGCTAAATATGCATAATAATTTTTCATTTGTTGCTGCTTTTAGCAAAAATTAGGCTTTAAATTCCTCTGGGTGAACTTAAAAAGCTTTTGCGCCCTCTTGTGTTGATTAAATTGATTAAATGAGATTACTGTAATTTGTGGGTCACCTTCTAGGCCCAGGGCAAGGAATTAGGGATGATCCAATTAAAGCCTTTGGTATGAAGCAGACTTGGTGGCTCCTAAAGGCTCCAATTTGCTCTAATGGTATATAACGAAAACACCCAACCTAGCTTATGCCTGAATGCACAGAGAAATAGAGCCAGCTTTTGATTTGTGCAAATGTTAATTACAAACCCTTACAACTTCGAATGCAATATGAATTGCGAGCAACTTCAAAGGCTCTATCTTCACTTAATACACACACGTCGACGGGGATGTGCTTTGCATTGAAATACTGCATACTTTTTACCAAAAAAAACCACTTTTTCCAATCTGTGAAAATACTACATGATGCATAATACATAACCAGGCTGGGTTCACCTACAAAATTATGGCGTAATTTTGAGTAAAATTACGCTGATATTTGCCAATTTGAGAGAGGACGAAACAACTTTTTACATTTTTTTCTTCAAAATTGTACTATTAAATTAAGGCTAATCAAAAATATTAAGCCAAAAAACATAAACTTATCTCTGTTCAGTAATAAATTATGCCATAATTTCGCCCGTAATTTGTAGGTGAACCCAGCCAGGAATATGCCACATTTTACGAGTCAGACATTCTATTTTTTCGGGTCATCCTCTAGTAGCGTTTTTTTCATTTTCAGGTTACTCATTCGGTGTTGCTGTCTAAAAATGTGGCAGGGCAAACGCTGCTCACGCTCATCGAGGTGAACCGAGAATCGCTCTCAGAATCGCTGCCATTGGTGCTAAAGCGTGAATATGGCTGTCACCGCCGGGATTTGACAAAGACCGAGCTCTGCCTCTCTGAGCAGCTCGAGACGTCAGCTTCGGCTTACGAAATTATTCAAGAGCTGCACCAATTGGAGCCCAAGAATTGCTGCCAGATTTTCCTCATTTGGCTCACCTTGTTCCTCACTTCGCTGACGCCAAATATTGGCCTGGCCATGTCGGACATATTTTCGGATGCCTACCTCACTGTGGAGTATCATGGGAACTGGATGAACCAGTCTTTCAATATCCATCACGAAAAACGATGTAGTGACTTGAAAAATAGCAGCCCTGTGGAATTGGAGGCTTTTGCAGCCTGCCTCAGCTCAGAGAGCCAATTTTTCTACACCATAGCTTTCCTCCTACTTCCACTCATCTTCTACCTCACGGAGTTCCTTACACTAAGGCCAGAATATGAGCCAACTGGCCTTCGACAAAGGATGATAGTAAGTAGGCAATTTTCAATATGTACCAATTATTGACTATTCTGGCTGCATCGATAATTATGCTGCTAATTCTGAAGAAAGCTTTAATTGGGACGATTTCACTACAGTTATTGGTTGACAGAATTGAAATAACGTTACCAAAAAATAATAAGAGAAAGTCCAGATTTTTGTTGCAGTATATCAAGAGAGCTTTCGTTTAAAGCATTAGAGCTATGAATTTTAGTTTTGGATGTGGCCAAGCAAGGTTACATAACTGAGAGCAAAATAAGAGCACTTGGCTTGTAATGAAAATCCATTTTGTGCTAGCAAAAAGTGCACAATATGTTTCAACATCTTTGCAAAATTGTGCCAGGCGCAAAAAACTCTGAAAATTATTATTTTCTTACATGAACAGAAGACTGCACTCATATTTTTCATCCTTGAAATTATCTATAATATTGGAATTATCAAATAAAAGAAGTACTAAATTATTTTCAGACAGTTTGGAAGGACCTGCAGCAAGAGCCTTTGTTGAGCTTTCACCAGCTGGTGAACGTTTGCAAAATACTCGCTCTCACATTTGTCACAGCCCTAGCACTGATACTATGGCAGCCTGTGACTGCAGCCTGCAAGTTTTATCGTGATGCCAGATATCAAGCGAGCGAGGGAACCACGCGAGTTCTACGCAGGAAAGAAAAGCGTTTCGTCGACTTGGCCGCGTCCCGTGGGGAGCTCATCGAAGTGAGCATTGAGGCTGTTTTTGAGCCCATGGTTCAAGGCTACATCATTTTCCCTTCAATCATCGACATCATCGACAGATTGGCCAGCTCTGTCAGCGTGGAGGCCGATGGCACCCTCAAAATTGACTTCCAGCTCAAGGGCATTGAGACAGCTCAAATCTTCTCCATTGGCATCTCCATGGTGAGCTTGGCGTGGTGCTACTCCGAGTACAACTCCGTGAGGAAAAATATGCTGCTGGACATCACGGTTTCGCCATGCTCGAGAGTTGTCATGTGCCTTTACATGCTCTTGCAGGTATATTTATACTATATCTATTTTCATCTAGTGCGGAAACGTAAAACTGGGCTGTCCAATTAATCTAGAGAGTTTTTTAAGAATATTATTTTATATACTACTGTAATACGATTTACTTGTGTTACAATACAGTTTACCGATCCGACTCAGCTCTTTCTCGTGCAATTACAGCCCTCGCAGGCTCGGGCTAGTAAAGCTCTACTCGAGTTTTCCCATTTTAAAATCCTCGCTCAGCTATTTAATGACCCTACTTTACGGGCCCCAGCTCGAAATAAATAACTATTAAATTACTTATAAGATTAACAATCAATTTTTTAGCTTAGCAACCAATGGACATTTCATTGGAAATTAAAGCAGTTGAAAATGTGTGTAGTCCAAAATTATTGTGAAACCTCAAAACTGAAATGGATCTCAGTAGGAAAAGCTCTCTTAAATCATCAAGATTATGCTAAGGTGACTTTGAACTATCCATTTTGTAGGTGATTGCCAGGCTGCTTGCATTCATGCTTTTCACACTTTATTGGGGGCCTGGCAACTTCTACCCACTCATGATATTCGTGATGATCCATATGATCCTGGCTGCTGCAATCCACATCATCTTCTCTGAGGATCTGGCCTACTGGAAGAGTGGCAGTTACCTCAAGTTTTTCCACAATGTCATGATGAACTCATTTGCCTCGATCTACTTCCACAACTACCTCAGATTCGACGAAATGCCTCTCAATCGCTCCGGACAGATCGAGTTCATCGACTCGCAAAGGCCAGGCCTTCACATTTCCACCTTTTTGAGGCAACTGCTATTTGACACTTTGTATGCTTTGGAGTTTGTGGTGCTGCTCTCCTTTGGATTCTCCTCAGAAGTCCAGGACTTGATTGACCAGAAGAGAAAGCCCATTTTGATCTCAATCATTTTGTCGTTGTCAGTGATTTCCGTATTCTTGAGGCTTTTCTACTACGTGGGCATGCATGTCTGGCGAAACGTGATATTATCAGGGAAAAAGCTCATCCGGCAAGAAATCATCGAGGAGGGAGCCAACAATCCTGGGATTCAGCAGAAATTCTTCAAATACGTTTTCGTATCCAGAAACACCTGGATTTTAGGTAAATATACTATTTTTTTGCTATAAAGTAATTGGCAGAATAATTGTGAAATTATAATAGGCTCATTGAAGCATATCGAGACGACCTTGATTGTCCTGCCCAAAAGGATCATAGAGGCCATAAAAGGCCGAGGCCAAGACCTGGAGTACAGTTTCAATGATGCCACCAGGCACAGTCCACTGGAGTTTTTCAGCACCAAAAAGCTCAACAGCCTCATCATGTCTTTCATGTGCTTCCCACTCGTGATTTTCGTGATTGCACTCAATGTCGTGATGATCATTTTGCTACTGGTTGGCCTCGTTTTAACCATACCAGTGGCAGTGTGCGTTTTCTTGTACAACCTCAAGAGTGGATTTCGAGTCGTGGATCTTGAGCCGGGCAATGAGGATGCCCTGGACGGAGCCAACATTCTGGAGCTTCCACCCGAAATCAAATCCGGAGGAGCTGGCATCTTTCAATGTGACCCAACCAAAACTTTGGCTGCCTTCCAGCAAAGTCTCCTCGAAAATGGGGGAACTATCGACCTTTCCAGGTACTTGCATAATTTTAAATTGGGTATTAGAAAGTTCTGCATGACCATACATAGGCACGTGGAAGCAACTGCTGACGAATTCGAAGTTTTCTCGGTGATCCTCCTATCGCTGAATCGAAAGAAACACCCCATGAAATTGCTCATTCTGGACAATTGTGACTTGACTGATGAGAAGCTTGAAAAGCTCGCGCCTCTCATTGTGAAGTTCGAAAAAGTCACCCTGAATGGATCGCAGAAAATGAGCGAAATTGGGTGGGACATTTTGGGTCAGGCCATACGATCTCCAGGACGACGACTGAGAAAGCTCGAGTTGAAAATTGCCAAGAATGACGACGATGTCATGCGATTCCGGAGAGAAATCCTCCTCGAAGAATTGAAGGGGCCAACCATGACCTCGAATTCACTGCGGAAAATTGCCACTTTCATGCCATACCTGGAGAAAATCTACCTGGACGATGTCTTCAACGACAACATGTTCTCCGAGATGCTCATCAAGAGCAGATCGGACAACCTGATTGATGCCTGGAAAGACTTGTCAATTAAAATCTGCAAATGCCCCATAGTGGATCGACAGCTCCGGTGCTTGTCAGTGCCAGGCTGTGCCATCAATGATGAAATCATGACCATCTTGTCCCCAGCATTGGTCTCTGTCAGGGCAGTCCACCTTGGGAGGAATCCAATCACTCTTCATGGCTGGGAGACGCTTAAAAATGCCCTCGTGGACGACGCCCTCGCCAATGGAGGACTCCAGACTTTGACGCACATGAGCTTGAGCATGCTGAATTGCGACGGATCCTCGCAGAACATTGGAAGCAGCAAATACATTCATTCCACAGCCATGGAGCAGCTGACACCTTTGGTCCTAAGGATGGAAGAGGTGGATGTTTCCGGACAGCAGGAAATCGGTGCGGAGGGCTGGACCATTTTTGCCAACATATTCAGGCAAATCGTTGAAAATGGACAACAACCTGTCAGGCTCAAATTGCTCAAAATGGCCGGATGCAGGGTGAAAAAAGAAACGAGGGCCATGCTTGAAGATACGATTGCCAAGTGGAACAATGGAGTTCCAAAGTTGGAATTTGGCCAAGAAGACGAGAACACGAGCAGCAAACGATGCTTTTGCTGCTAATATCTAAAATATGTACCTGAAAGGAAGAAAATCTTGATGGAACGAAACGTGTGGTCCTTTAGAGTACAATTCAAGCTTTGGAAACTGGAAGCAAAATTGGAAACTGAGTCTCTTCCATATTTGACTCGAGCTAAACAAAAAGCTGATTAATGTCGATGAATTAATCCTCCATCTGAATGTGATCTTAATAAACTCTACCAATTTTACCGTTTTATTCATCTTCTACGAGGACTGACGCAACTTTTCAACATTTTTCGCCACTTCTTCGCGGCCCTCTTTTATGCTGGTTTCTTGCTCAGCGGCACGTTCATCAAAAATCATAGGATGCTGGAGCGAAAAGTGAAAGTTGGGAGCAGCATTAGCGATGCCATTTGGCAAGCAGAACGCCTGAACTCTGGTGATGAATCCAGTTTGGTCCTTGCGTCTAGGAGCATTTTCGTTCAACCTCTCCAGAATGGCAGTCAAATTCTCGTGTAGCTCCTCATCAGACATGCCAAGTCTGCCAATGGTGGCATTGCAAAAAGCATAGTCAGGCTCATCAGCCACACCGAGAGTGGCCTTCACTTTCTCCACTGACAAGAACATGCCTTTGGCAAAAATCTGCACCATGCGCACAATGTCTGATCCGATGGTTTCAGTTGCCATTGAAGGAGTTCTTTCTCTCAGTGCACTGTTCAGTGGTCGAATTTGCCCAGCCAATTCTGTGTGGCACAAAAAGTGGTCAATCTCAGCGATGTCCACTCTTCCTTTGGATACTTCTACTATCAACTCATGACCTCCGGCTTGAACAGCTCCGGCCTCAAGAGCTGCCAGCCTCAATTCCTCATTGGGAACGAAACACATGACACACCGGTCCGGAACGTTACGCTCGTAGTCCTTGATGATTGGCACCATCTTGGAAAAAGGCTCAATGTATCGATCCTGCAATGCCAAAGCGTAGAGATGTAAAGAAATTGCAATCTGGGTCAGCACAACATCAAAACCTAAAAATTTGAAGCGCCAATCATAAGAACTGCCAAGCAAATATTTTTGAGATTCAATTTTAGGATATGTTTGCTAATGGAACATTTCAGGCATTACAATTTTGAAGTGTGGAGGACTCCTTGGGAAATCAATCATGAGAATTGGTGTCACCAGAATTAACAAGCATAAAACACAAATAAGGCTTAAAGTGCTGCAGACGATGTTTTCGTTGTGTGTGTTTATGCATTATCATTTGATTGGACAGTTTCTCCAGAAGCCAAATTTTGTTATGCTATTTTGATGGGAATGTGGTAAAAGGTAATTGCTGAGTGGCAGACACTAACAAAGCATTTTATGTACTGTAATACGATTTTTTTCGTGTTATAATTCAGTTCACCGATCCGACTCAGCTCTTTTATATCACATTTCTTTCTAAGCAATTTTGGGGATATTATAGTTATTTATTTCGAGCTGGGGCACGTAAAGTAGGGTCATTAAATAGCTGAGCGAGGATTTTAAAATGGGAAAACTCGAGTACAGCTTTACTAGCCCGAGCCTGCGAGGGCTGTAATTGTACGAGTGTTTTTCCATTTTAAAATTCGAGGTCAGCTATTTAATGACCCTACTTTACGTGCCCCAGCTCGGAATATACAATTTTATATTCTGTAATACGATTTTTGAGTGTTTTAATGAAGTTACCGGGCTGGCCCGTGCCCTTGAAAATGCTGCTCGGTTTTTAGTTGCTTCACTGGCTCTCATGCGCTAGCATCCTGTGGTTTGGGAGCAATAAAATAGACTTTTAAGATACATTTTTGCAGTTGTGCTCCTATGGCACAATGGTTAGAGTGCTGGGCTCTTAACTCGGTAGTCTAGGGTTCAAACCCCAGTCATACCTTAACTTTTTTTATTTCTTTATCTGGCATAAGTCATGGTAAAGTCCTGTTCATAGCATGCAATTTTCATGATGTTTCCATAGCTCAGTGGTAAGAGTATTGGAATGTTGATCGAACTTTCTGAGGTTCGAATCTTGGATGATCCTCTCTTTTTCTAACTTCTTTGGAATTTGGATTAGTTCCTTGGAATATGAGGGGCATTAAATTACTTAAAATCCCTCAAATTTGATTCAAGGGCTGTTAAGTATTTAATATCCCCCAAATTGCTTAGAAAGAACTGTGATATAAAAGAGCTGAGTCGGATCGGTAAACTGAATTATAACACGAGGAAACCGTATTACAGTATATAAAATACTAAAAATGCTCAAAAAGCAAGCAAAAAGCAACCGTCAAGTAGAGTCAGTTTAGACCGCATGAAACGTTTGCAAGAGTGAAGTATCAAGTATAAAAAAGTAATCCATGCAGCGAAGCATGACACTGTTATGGAAAATGTTGCTGCCCTTGCTGCCCAAACACCTAAGATATTATGACTAACTTACGTAAGTTAGAAATTACATTTGAAATATACATAGTAGCTCACAAAAAGGTCCTAGCAGGAGATTTAAAATACCCAGAGGAAAGTAAAATGATTTTCTTACACATTGACAATAAAAACTGGTTGGCAGATGTTCCTTTTTGAGCACCATGCCAAACTTTTCATAAAAAGACTATTGCCAGCAGCAAGAAATTGCCAATTGTTGTCAGCAGAATGAAGCTGAAGGATGACACGAAAAAGGACAGGACTGTTCGGAAAGTGACAATTTCATCATCTTTACCTACTTCAAAGGCATTAAATAATTTTTGAAACATTGTTTTCCATTGCAACAGTGGCTACGGAAGCACAAACAAAGCTTCGCTGATTTGCCATTAAGCAACTTAGGCCTGGTTCACCTGCGATATTATGATCAAAATATCGAGCGATATTATGCTGATATTTGCAAATATCTGGTACTTCCAAAATTATTTTTTAGATTTTTTTCTTCGGATTCGGTCTTTTGGTACCAAAAGCCATCCTACAGCAGTATCTAAATTCTCAGTTTGACAAAATATCAGATATTATAAGCAGGTGAACCATGCCTTAGTCCCCAGAATAGCCCAATTAGGCAGAAAAGGGCATTTATAAAATCAGGGTATATCTGTTTAAATCCGTGTCCGCAAAAATCCGCGCCGATAAAATCCGCTCAGCTACCGTTGATTGAACATTCGCTAAGTAAAAATTCGTTTGATCACTGAAACTTGACTTTCAGAAGATTCAAGGGGTCCCAAAACGAAGTTAACGTGATCCTGGGTCATATTTAAGTACTTTTATAATATACTCTACTCTTGTTCTTTGCTGCCAAGTTAAAATTGGTAGAATTGTGCACAAAATCATCAATTTGAATTAATGCTTAGAATACCATACAGAATTTAATCTTCTTACAAATAATGCATAACTTTGTATTCAGAGCCATAAAACAAATGTTTTTGCTAGAATCTAAAGAAAATGGCCAAATATCTGCTTTGTCTTACGCGTATCATAAAATGTATTTACATGGCTGCTACTTATAAATACATTTTATGTTTTAAGCTATTTGAATGGCTGATAAGGATTTGAACAGTACAATTAAACAATACTATAATATGATGTAGAAAATGGTTCATTGGCTCATAAACTAAACTTTCACTTTCAGGCAAACTAAGGGCATAATTTCTAAATACATATTTTTTATTCATCGCAATTATTTTCGTATTTATGACAGGGTTTCGCTAAGTTGCGCGCAATTTTTCAGCCATTTTTAGCCAAAGATTTCAGACATGGCAGTTTTGAAATGGGCTGGCCTTCTAACGAAATAAATAATGGGGAGAAAGATGCATGCCGACGAGTGCGAAAAAAAGGCAGCAATCATAGTGTTTCTGGCACTGGAAACATTCAACGCTCTGATGAGGATGATTGGCGTTACCAAAATTATTAAGCAAGAGACCAAAATAAGCGATGATGTACCACTGACAATGCTTTCATTATGAGCATTGATGTTCAAGCCAGCACTCAAATGAGCAGCTTGTTGCACACCTGTATTTCTGAATCGAAACCTCATTTTATCAACCAAATTAACAGCTCCAGATGCAAGGATGAAAAACATTAATATCATTGAAGGAGCAATGACATTCCAAAAGTAAACTACTTTGTGGAAAGGATCAATTTGATAAGGGCAATTGATGTAAAAATAAAAATGCTGATTTGACAAGTAAACCCCAAGATAGAAGTTAATCATCGCAATGCAGGAGCAATAGGCACCGTTGAAAAAATTCAAAAAAGTCGACAAAAAGTAGTCATCAATCAGAGCCATTTTGGACCACTTTATACGATACAAGCTTTTCAAGATTGCTATCTCCGTCAAGTACAGGAACACCAAAGATACATTGAAACCAGTCAAAGAGATGGAAAATATGGCGATAAAAAGACCTAAAATTAAAAATTGATGACTTCTCACAATTACTTTATTATAATCTACAATTCATGTAACCTTAGATGACCAAAGCAAAGATTATCTATTTATATATGTAAACAATTTATAAAACAAGCTAATAAAATAGCTGAGCAAATTTTGTAAAGTAGAAATCGAGTGGCATTTTTGCGGGCTCGAGCTTGCGAGAGCCAAGTAATGCCACGAGATTTTTACTTTGCAAAATGAGCTCAGATGTTTTGTAAGCCTGTTTTATAAATTGTTTACATATATATACGATTTTATATGATGGAAAGTAATTTTCAAATGTTAATGAAGTTACCAGACCAGGCGATCATGACTTAGCAGATGATCCAGAACTAGAAGGCTAGGGTTGAGAGGCACTCAGTAGTGCAAGAGTAACAGAAAGCGTTAATCAATCAATTAAAAAATTGTGCATTTAGAATTTGGCATTTTTGGGGGCTAAAAGATGTGTTAGATTAAGTTCTGTCTGGTACCTCTGAAAAGGCTCTACTGTTCTACTAAGCTTAGCTCAGTTGAGAATAAGAATAAGAAGGAATTCTGACATTAATTATTCTGTCTGTATTGGTAGCTCAGTCAGTAGAGCGTTGGACTCCTAATCTAGATGATCAGGGTTCGATCCCCATACTCGGCATTTTTTCTCCTTTTTTCTAACATGGGATTTACTTCTTGGACAATATCATGGTCTCTGGTCAAACAGAGGAGCAACACACCTTATAAAATACTTTATAATGCGTGTCACTTGATAAAGTTAAACGTCAGAGCTTTTATATATGTATAGTAATATGAACTGAGACGAATTGGTAAACTGAATTATACATGCGAAAATTGCTTTCCATCATATAAATTTTTTTTTCTGTTTTTACGTTTTATTTTATCTCGAATCTACTTTAATTCAACTATATTTGCCAATTCTTCGTTCTATAATTGAGTTTTCAAAATTAGAACAATTTATACAATTATTTTCATAATCTTACCTAAAGGTCCTATGATGAGCCTCCAAACTACAAAAGGCATATTGATAACATTCGAGAATATCAAGGTAAAGCATGCCGCAGATAATAGCTGGTTGGCAGATGTTCTTTTTTGAGCATCCATGCCAAATTTTTCAAAGATGATGATGGTGAAAAGCAAGAAATTGCCAACCGTAGACAATAGAAAAAGTGTTATGGGTATTAGGATAAAAAGTACGGGGGTTTCAGCAAAAGTGACGGTGCCATCGTTCCCTTCGTAAGTTTGATTCGATGGAATAAAAGAAAATGGGGAAATATTCAATTCCATATCTGTGTTGCTCAGATCAAGACCTTTGCTAACTGAGCTGAGGGACGTACTTTATAAAGTAGAAGAATTTAAAAGCTATTTTATAAAAGTAAAGTGAGGGAATTTGAGCCCATTATCACTTTAGAAAAGGTAAAAAGCAATTTTAAAAATGATAATGCAAGTCACCAAAGTGGAATGAGGTAAGAGCCTTGATATAACACTGTTTTACAATAGACGCTGTTGCCGCGGTAAGCTTTGCAATCGTCAAGCTAATGATCCGAGGTTGAAAGATGGAATCCCTCGACTCAAGGATCAACTGAAAAGCATATTACAGCCTGGCTCAGAGATTTCCGCGCATTTTGAAATCGGAAGCTACAAATTGGCCAGCTCTTTTATTCAAGACATTTTGCAAAGAGTTAAAAAGCAAAAAATGTGAAAGCACTCAAAATCAAGCCGTTCTTCTTGATTCTGAGGGCTAAAAAACCAATTTAAGTGAAACTCAATTTCGCGAAATATTAGCGAATGAAGTATGCAAGCACCTTTACTCAAAAATTCGAGGCCGTTCCGGAAAAAAACTTAAGTACTACAATTTTTTGTGTCTTAGTAAATGAAGCAGAAAAGATGGCAAAATGTTCGAGCTTTCCAACGCGCAACGTTAACCCTTGAATTTGCAGTGCTAACTTTAGATTGACTAATTTATAACAGACTGATGCTTTCACTAACGCAGAGAATCGCGGATAAACATATCGCAATATGAGCAAAATTGCTTTAAATTCACTGGATCAGTCCGCAAAGTGTAAGTAGGTTTGAGATAATCCAACTAACATAAGGGCCTCGAAAAGCTACCATAAGTAGGCATTCAAGTAGGCAGTTATTAGAGTCTAAATAGGTATTTTTCCATTAAATGAAAAGAGGATAAAAAATGCTCTTTTTCCCCCCAATTGTTTCGAAAGACTTGCGCCGGATCGGTAAACTGAATTTTTACACGAGGAAATCGACATGACAGTACATAAAATCAGCAAACATACCTTTTTAGCTCCTCTCATGTCGAATTCAATTTTGACATGGACCATAGCATTGGGATCATCCAGCATGGTGGGGTCGTGAATTTGCCTCAAATTCAACATGGCTTCTGCCAAACTGTATCTTTTGTAGGGATGATTTTTCATCAAATACACATCATCTTTGGGGAAAAGCAAGCCCGAATCGGTTTGCCGCAAAGGCTTGGGATCGCCAATGATTCCTTTACTGGCCAACATCAATTGAACCTTCAGGGGTAACGGAGGAGGATTTTTCCGGAGTCTCTCCTCTTTTTTCTTCTTATTTGCAATGGCTATTTTGCGCTTACGTTCCCGGGTTCCTTTACGAGCTCGCTCCAAAATGGCAGTCGTGGAAATGGACTGCGATACCACTGGAGAAGTTTGCCTCAAAAGCAAATTCCTCGTTAAATTGGTCAAGGCAAACATTTTCTCTTCCGTGCCAAATCAGACAATTCTATTTTTCAAGCTCCGCGAGTTTGTTTATTTACCCTTGGCCATTTGACGGATTTTTAATTCTTGTCGTTGACGCAACCTCTCTAAATCCATTTGTCGGCACGCATCAAATCTTTGGGCTAAGGGTATAATTATGACACGAATTTTACATGACAGCAAACTTTTATGTAATGAGAAAAAACAACGCAATTTCAATTCAGCGAAAGCTAAAGTTTGCAATATGGCGATAGTAGGAAGAACGATCATGAGTTTTCGCATAGAACTCATACAGAGTGTCCCATAGATTTAGCGATGCTTTGTAAATTGTCTTCTACATTGAGTGTTTTTAAAAATATAGCACGCCGACACATTTGATTGGTTTCACTTTTTCCCTTGGAAGAACTGGGAATGCTCTGAAAAATGGAATAAGTGGCTTGTGATGTCATGGCAATCATGAAAGCGAAGCCACTTGTTCTGTGCCTATTGTGAGCATGAATAAATTACATTATGATGTATGTCAAGATTAAAATTATGTAAAAGCCTCTTGTGTTAGTCAAATTAGGAACACCTGATGTCCTCTTTTAAATGTTATCAAAATTGGTATCACAAAAGGCTGTGCTTTTGTTCCAATTGCTATAGAGTATGAAACACTTGGACATGATGACTATTTAAAGTCTAGCATTCTCTGCTGAGGTCGCTCACTGCTTGAAGCTCTGCCACATCATAAAGATGATTGCTTTGGTTCTTCTCTTCATTTCTTTGGCATCAGCTCTGCCAAACAAATCAGGTAACTTGCAGAAGAAGAAGAAAAAAGAACCTGTCACGTTTTGCATGAAACTGTATTTACCCACCCTTCATCAGATCTTATAGGGAAAATAAGCATGATTTTAATCCTACTTCACAGGCCATGTTCAGATCATTGCTAGAGAATCTAGCAGATCATTCATCCCCGACATTGAAATTGCATTCCCTGATGGCCACATGGATTCTTTGGTGCTGGATTACTTCTACCCAACATCAGAGGCCAAAAGGGAGAGAGGCCTCACTTGCAACCTCTTTGGATACCTCAAAAATGAGCCCACTGCATGCGTAGGAGTTTCGGGCTGTTTTGGATCTGAGGACATGCATTTCACCATCAATAGCATGCATAATACTGAGACAAATGCATACATCTTAAAGCCAACTGGAGAAGTTGTCGTTGTGGAGGACGAGCTCAAGGTACACAGAATCAAATATTCTATTCCAATCTGTATTTAGTAGCCCAATCTGGCAAAGCTGCTGTAAGCCCCGCCCAGTTTCAATACTTGGTTATGTTATGATTAAAAACGCTAGATGAAGTAAGAGCGGTAGGACATTTTCTCGGTGCAAAAGTACAAGCCGCCAAAAAACCCGAGCTTTTAAATGATTCTTCAATTAACCCATTCTTTTGTAGGCTTAAAATGTTGCTTCATAATCTTCTTCGCGGAAAATATCTCACGAGATGAAGCAGTGATTTTGTTTTGCCAAATATGGTAAACTTGAGCCTTAAAAAAATTGTCTCGTTTCGCAAGACCAAGAAACGTCAACAAAATTCTAACTTCTGATTGGCCATCGCAAATTTGCACCTGATTTTGATTGGTCCAATAATGTCATGCCGCTCTTACATCGTCTTTAGTTATAATTCTCTGATTTAGAGTGGCTTGTTCCATACTGGAGCTGTAAAACTCAATGGAGATCACTTGGAAGTGCCCAATGGTCTGAAACTTACTGAGCCCTCCAAAAGGGTTTCCTCAAGGAAAGCCACTTCAGTTCCAAAAGGAGTGCTTGAAGTCAAGGTAAAATTGCTCTGATCCACATGAGTCAGAATCAATTGAGAATGTTTCAGTTTGGCTATGAAGATTCCTTTTATGCCCAATTCAATAAGAGTGAGGCTGCAGCCACCGCCTATGTCGATGCCATGATGGCGCATTTGCAAGCATTTTTCTGCTCGCCATCTCTTGGCACCCAAATAGAGCTTCAGGTGATTTAATTTTTAATTCATTTCCAAATTAATCATGCATCATCCAGTTAGAGGGTCGATGATGTCACCTACCACAAAGGATATGATTGGGAAGCTGCTGATGAGTATCTCAATCCAGATGGGCCCATTAACAAAGTCACTGAGGACAACCCTTCCAAAGCTGATGTTTATGCCTACTTGTGCAAAGACAACAATCATGCATACGGCATGCTCGGCCTTGGCTACGAAGGAGTTGTTTGCATTTGGAAGTCATATGCTTCCAGCATCAGTGAGTGGAGGAAGACGGTGCTTGAAACTGCGCGGGTTAGTTTATTTTTTATAATTTTTTTATTTAGAATAAGCTTTTTTAATGATTATCTTTTAGATTGTGGCGCATGAGATTGGACACAACTTGGGATTGGCGCATGACTTTGATGAGAAGCACGAGGGCAAGAATTGTGAGGGAACTGGATTCATGAGTTATGCCGAGCATCCTGATCAGTGGTCAATTTGCAGCAAAAGTGACTTAATCGACCACTACAACAAAGTGTTGTACTATGCTGATAATTGGCCCAGCATTCAGTGGTGCATTGCAGGTACATGAAGCAATATTTGATGTTACTTTGCTTTCACTCATTTTTTTTCATACATAAAAAGCTGACTCCAATGTCTGTGGGAAAGAAATCACATCTACCACCACAACCACCACCACCCCAACCACCACCACAACCACCACCACAACTACCACTACCACAACGGTCAAGACATGTGAAGGCAAAGTCGAGAGCTGGGTGGGAGACAAATATTGTGACGAATTTATGAATAATCCTGAATGTGGCTTTGATGGTGGCGATTGTTGCCCACCTCACACCAATGCTGATTGGAATTCCTACTGCGAGGTAAGTTCACTTTTTAAAGGCCCATTTTGAATTTAGTGTGTTAATTCTCTTGGCCGCTCTAGGAATGCAAATGCAAGGAACCAGGCAAGAACTAGGAGAAAACCGGATGAATCTTATCAGAAAAGGCTGAAAATGAATAATATTGTTAAGTTTTTTTTTGTTTTTTTGGACATTATGCCAATAAATCGTTATAGCAATTAAAAACCCTCGTGTGCTTCGTTTAGAAACATTTTTCTTGTGCTGAAGTTTACTTAAAATTATGGCAGTAATTAGCAATTAGCTTATGAGTCATGTTCCAATATGATGTAGTCAAACATCATCAATTATGTTTTATTTCATTCTTAGAAAGTGTTGTAAGAATGAAATAAAAAATAAAACAGAAGCTTTTTTATGTTGAGCCATTTTGATCAAAATTGCACATGCACAGTCAGCCAGTCCTTTTGGCGCTTTTGACTCTCCATATTTCCAATAGGAAAATGTTAGCAGAGAAATTGTAGTATGTGAATCTGAAACATTACAAATGGACCATTCACATCAGTATCATAACAAAATTATTGCCGTTAAGCGATCCAAGCGGCGATTTTTGGCAACAGTTGGGCTAGAGCAACTCTTGTGAATTGAGATATGTAGGGTGTTAGAAATTACTGAGTTGTGCCAATGATGCTACTACCATCGTGTGATTGTTGGAAATAAGAGACAGCAAAAATAGTCAAAAGATCACAAATAAATAAAATGTGGTATCCACATTAATTGCTAGCGCATATAGTATTTAAGAAAGCTTATTAACTAACATATACACACTGGCTTTGCACTATTTGGTACACACAATAATCTACAAGATGTCCACTGTGATGTAAGCAGCCCAACCATATTTCTGTCATCATCCATGACACAATAGGTACAAAATGAATTAAAGTTATACTCCTGAAATTTTTCAAATGACCTCATAATTAGCAAATTGAATCTCTTGAAATGGACCTACTGTGATGGACCCTTTGCAAAAGCTTGTAACCAACTCAGATACCTTAGGTTGATGCAAACAAGCCCCACCAACCTTAGCTGGAGGCAGGGCCACAATTGAGCTGGTTGGCAGTTTTCTGCAATGTGGTGGAATCGACATGTTGCAAGGCATTCCTCAAATAAGAAAATGATAATAATTAGTTGGTTTAACATTGCTTTATTTACAGCAGCCTATTCTCTACAAACCTAAGCCTTGAAATAGAGGATCTTCTTGCCTAGGAACCTTCATTTGCCATAACGTTGCATCCCCAGAAGCAATATTGCAATGCTTAAAGCCCATTTTTATGCCTTTGTAAGCAGTTATATAAGTGAGTAAAGGTTGCCTCGGAGTGGTTATAAGGTTGCTCTAAATCAAATATTTACACGTTTTGAGCTCCAAAATAATGTGAATCACCTTAGAGTTAGATGTGATGGACCACAAAGTGCAGATATTTGTGGTGGATTCGAGCCTCCAAAAATGGCATTCCTTTGCATCCATGCAGGCCTGGTAGCAATTTGGAGTGGTCACTTCTTTATCTGGATTTCTGACACTGAAGTAGTAAAAGTCAATCATTTCAATTGTGTCAAAGGAGCAGTTGTAATTTTTGAACTTGACATTGTGAAAACCAGTTTCTTCAGGGCTCTGTACACCACAAAAAATTGCATTTTCTGAGCTAATGGTGCGCCTTACGCAAGGTCTTTGCAAGCCAAAGCCATACACTTTCAACCTTCGCAGAATGTCTTGAGCTTCATCTATAATTATAAAGAAAAGCTCAGAAAAAAATAGTGTTTTCTTTTAAAAGCATGTTTTATCTACAATGCCCACATATTTAATTTAATTAATTATGTTTTAGGCATTTTACAAGAACGTGTGGGGACAATCTAAGTGCCACATCTGGTAGCTCTTAAACTGAACTATTTAAGTCCCCCTAGCGGATTTTTTTGGTGAAAATGTTGAAAAAGTAGGTAGAATACTTACAGAATGGTCCATTGGTGAGATCACCTCTATACTTGGCAACTGTGAATATGATACACCTCACGCATTTGTAAACTTTGTAGCTTCAAAAATTTTTTTGGTTACTTTCAGTTAATTTAGGCTTGAAGTCAGCTTTAGAATGAGGTGTGGTGTATCATAGTCATACAATCTCTGGAGTAAATTAGTCCAATTGTGGCTTTGAAAATGAAAAAGTCCTCAATATCTGAAATAATGAAGCATATTGCTATTTCATGTTACTTGATACATTTCCATGTCAAAGAAAGGTACTTTTGCATTCCACTGCGCTGGAAGTGGCCAATTCATTGTATATGGACGAATTCACCATTAGTAAGCAAGTGCAAAGAAATGCATCTTCAGAAAAGCTGATGAAATTCGTGTTCTTTGAGGTGCATTTGGACTGACAATCTCCAAAATTCAGCACAGGTGAGAAAACTTGCTCGATTGGGCCAATCAGCTCCAAATCTTCTTCCACGCAATGATAGTTTTTTACTGAAAAAAAAATTAATTTGCTACTGGCTTGAAGAAAAATAAACTTACTTGTTGTTTCTTCCATTAAATGAGTGAAGGCTTCTAGGTTTTCTTTATGCCATTCACCTTTCACTTTCTTAGAATGGTATTTTATAAGGAGAAAGTTCTTTAGTTTTTTCAATTCTAGCTTACTTGAAATAGCAAAAGTACAGGAAAAGTTCTAATGATCAGCAGCATTGTTCAATATGCCTGTTTTGGAACGTGGAAATAAGCGAATGAAGTGCATTTTTGCTGATATAATCTCTAATCTGATATGCATTAAAATTCGTTAAGCAAGATCGAAAAAAAAGAGAATTGAATTAAGGGCTGCAATTGTTTCAAAATGTCCTCCAATATTCTATATAACCCTTGGCAACCTTGATGAATTTCTCGACTTTTTTGTATCATAACAACGGCGTCTATTTCAAATAATAATGAGCTTAATGAACACTGAACATCACCTCCGCGTACAAAGGTATTAAAATTACGCATTGTGGGCAAAAAAGTCCGATTGCATTATTAGAAAGATTTTCAACACTCGATTTAAGTAGCAATGCATAAATGACATAAAAGCTGAAGTTGTAGCAGAAATACATAATCCTTTGTTTGCCTAAGATTTCAAAGAGCAAAGACTAAATCGATTTTGGTATGAAGGTGGGGAGTTTTCAAGCACTTTTGAAAATCAGGTGAATATGGGGGGGAATCATCACATTTTAGACATTAGACTGCTTGGAAATGATGCGAACAATTCGGGAATTTGTCCGTGGAGCAAACATGGGCGTGTCTTCGAGGTTCTCCTGCAAGGGAGCCACTCCCAATGTTTCATCACTGAGGTCCAGTTCAGCTGTCAGGTCATTTCCGACCACTTTGCTCACCTCGAAATCCTCGGCAGTCATTGAAGACAAATTGGGCGCACTTTGTCTATTGGGAGTTGAGGTGGAGTAAGGTGTCGACCTCACGCTTCCACCTCGACCTCTTCCATTTCTTCTTGAGCCAGATGTCTGAAAAAAGCAAGAAAAGTCGCTCTTAAGGTAATGAGCCTCATTAGAAGGGAATTAGAAAGCAACGTGAGAGCCCAGAAAAACAAACAAACACAGAATCACACTTGCAAGCCACGTGGGGGAAACCAATAAAACGAAGCCCTAAAACTTGGACAGCAACGAAAAAAAAAATGATATTTGCATGTGCATCAGCAAACAAAAAACGAAAATCACAAGCTGTGTTTACCTTTGCTGATTACAAATTACTGCAACATCATGCGCATAGTAAAGTGGAACATAATAATGCGTGGAAAACGTCTACCACGATGCAGTTGAACTAAAAGCTACACGGTCATGCAGAGGCTGAGCCTCTTCTTGGCTCGGTGTTGCATCGTCAAGGCAATAGTTTTGCAAGGAACGACAATGGTCGTTTTTGCGCGTCGTAGAAGAGTCTACCTCTTGTTCATTGTAGCTACTTATGGGACGGCGTGAAGACGTCGGAGTGTTTTGGGCCGATCGGCTGGTTCGTTTGGCACTGCCATTGGGAATGGTGGCAGCAGGCTTGCAGCATTTGGAGGCCTCGCAGTGTGGAGCTGGCAGTGAGCCTGGTCCCTTGGGGCAGCTAAGGATACAGTCCTCGCCGTTACTATCGGCTGGATGATAATCTACGAATTCTGGCTGGATTGTCGTTGAGTGAATGCCCTCATTGTGAAAGAACTCCTTGATGTTTTCAGCAACCTTGAAAAGAACAAAATTACTATTAGAGACTTGACTATGCAAACTTTGGTGATTCAAAGATGGACCTAATTAGTTGCCTATATGTAAATAAAAGCAGAATCTCAGGAAAATAAGCTCATTTGCTCTCCTCAGGAATAGTACCTTCATGTATTCTGACAAGTTGAGACATCGTATGTGAGCAGAAGCAATAATCTTGTCACCAGTGAGCTGCCAGACATGGAAGTCATGCACAGCCAGAATGCCATCAATGCTTTCCAGGAGTTTTCTCTTGAGGGTGTCCACCTCAATGTGAGTTGGCACGGTTTGCAGTAGAATAAGGGCCGAATCGATGAGCAGTGGCCACACCCCTCGCATCATGATGCAGACCATAACAAGACTCAACGCTGCAAATTCCGAGAGTTACGTAACGAATGCACACATCCAATGTGTAGTGAATTATTAGCTGACGCCGCATCAGTAAAAGTCAATATGAGAGTTCGACACATTAGATAAGATTTTACCTGGGTCGACATATTTTTTGTACTCCCACTCAGTTTGCCACATGATGACGGCCGAAATGATGACCACGACAGAGCCCAGGGCATCGGCCAACACATGCAAGAAAACGCCTCGCATGTTCATTTGAGATCCTGATCCAGGCACTGCTGGGGCGGGCCCATCAGTATGCGAATGACCGTGATGCGACCTCGCATCCTCAATCGACTTTGGTACGTCTCCATCGTGTTCTACATGGCAAAATAATAATAAAAAATACCAAATTATTCAAATGATAATACCTGTGGACGCTAAAGCGGCTAAATGGCTGTGGGTGCCATGGTGGTTATGGCTGTGGCCTCCATGACTATGCCCATGGCCTCCATGCTCGTGGAAGAGGCAAAGGCCTAATAAGTTGATGAGGAGGCCCAAGGCCCCAACGATAAGGATCATTTTTGGGTCGTGTATATCTTCGGGCTCGTAGAACCTTTTGAAGCTTTCGATGCTGATGGAGAAACAGAGTGCCACAAGAAACACTGCATTGACTAGGGCTCCTGAAAAATAAATAGCATTTTATCAGTGGCATGTGAACAAGGTGCACACACACACGCATCAGAGTGAAAATGCCCTAGAGCTATATACAGAGTCACCTGAGAGTTCAAAAAGTTCATTCAAGAAAAAAGCCCACAAAAGAGTGTTGGCTCAACGTAAAAAGGATTGCCACAATTTTATGGGCAAAAGAACAGATTTTTTTCGTCCCTGACAAAAATGCAGTTGCAGAGTCAGTTCACTGATTGCATAATTGGTCAGTAGTTAAGTCAGCTCAGGTCTACTACGTGTGTGCATACAAGAGCCATGGCATCATCAACATTATTGCTCCTCATGAAAAGGAGCACGAATGCAATAACCCAATTACTGATGAAAGAGGAGCTTGATATACGCACATTAAATGGCCACAAAGAGATCGATTTTCACAAAGGAGATAGAGATGTGATGACACAAAGCCCATTATGTTGATCGCGGTGTTGCCACCAGACGACACAAGGTCATTACCGGCATATTTCACACACACACAGAGATCAGAGACAAAGGCGCTTACCTAAAACTTCAGCTCTGGCCCAACCATAGGTGTTTTTGTCCCAGGATTTCGGTGCCATTCGCACTGAGATGAAAGCAATGACTAAGGCTGCAATGTCGGACAGCATGTGAAACGAGTCAGCGATGAGAGCCATCGAGTTTGTCACATGGCCAACCACGATTTCCACGACGAAAAACGAGGCCGTCAGCCCAAACATGGAGACAAGGCGACATTTTTTGCCCGAATATCGGCCCATTGCGGCTCACCCTAGAAGGCCTTCTTGAAGGCCACAACTGACGAGATGAAAGCTGCTGCAGCTGCTCTCGAGAGGTCTCTGGATCAAACTATTCACGAATCTTCTTCAGCTCACACCGACTCGTCTTTCTTTCCATCGTTTTGAGAGCGAGCGGAAAGTCTTGAGGCGATTTGGCGGAAAACCGATGAATGTTATTTCGAGCAAAATCGCACTTAATTCCACTCCGCACGTGATTATTCACCTTCTGGATTTGATGCTACACTACCGACTGTCCGCCTGAAACGCTCCTCATTTCAGCTTTTGCTAGCGCACGCTCGCGTTGAATTTTAGCTCGAGTTCTTCTCGGCGAGCTGATCGAAAATTGACCCGAGCTCTGAACTGTTGGACCTTTCGTACTTTCTCGGCTTTTCAGCTTGTTCTACTGATGAACCAGTTTCATTATTTTTCCTCTAAAACTGCCAAGTTTTTGCTATGAATGTCTATTTTTGGGTTTGCATAAGTTTTGGGCATTTTTGCAAAGATGAGAGCCTCATTGTAACGAGATCGCTTCAGCCACCTGACGCGCAGCGTTATCGCCCCTCCACTTTGACGAGTTTTTGGCCGTTTGATGACATCGCTGCTAAAGCGAAAACAACGTTGACAGTTGGTGTCATCTGGTAGCTTCAAAGGTATCCACAACATCAGAAACGACAACGAAGTTCAAGATCTAGCTGAAAAGTGAAAAGTTTTCAGGATTTTCCAGGATGTTCGGAGGTCAACCCGTTTTGTCTCGATCTCAAGTGCAAAAACTCCTGCAGCACAAATACAATTCTGTGAGCTTGTCGTTTGCCGATGCGTTCATGCAAAAATGGTGAGACATTTAACCTTTGAACCTTGATGATTGTTTGCTCACTCCTGATCTGATGTCTTGTAGGTGGAATTTTGTCGTCACCCTCGTGCCCATGTGGGTTGCCCCCAACCTGATCACAATCGTGGGCTTGGCCGTCAACGTGTTCACATCGTTAGTTCATCTTTACTATTGCCCCACAGCAACAGAAACAGTATGGAATTTCTCAAGTCTATGTCTGTAAATGCAATGATCGAGGCCTTCTTCCTTCTTTTGCAGGTGCCTTGGTGGGTGCCGACGGGCTGTGCTTTGGGGCTTTTCATCTACCAAACTCTTGATGCCATCGATGGCAAGCAGGCAAGAAGGACAAACAGCTCCAACGCTCTGGGCGAACTTTTTGACCATGGCTGTGACAGCTTGAGCACCGTCTTTGTCACCTTGGCAGGAGCTTGCTCAATGAGCATGGGATTCATCCCTTATTGGATGCTATACGAGTGCCTGATGGCCTCCTTCCTGTTTTACCTGGCTCACTGGCAGACCTACGTGACAGGACAGATGAGATTTGGCAGCTTCGACGTCACGGAGGCCCAAATCACCATGATGGGTGTCATGCTCGTCTCTGCCACTTTGGGCACCAACTTCTGGAGTTGGCAGCTCCTCGGCTTCATCCCTCTTCGATGGTTTCCACTGGTCTTTGCCACCTTGGCAGGCCTGCTTTCACTCCCATCCACTGTGAATAAAATTCTATTTGGAGGAGCTGGCAAAAATGGCTCTTCAGTCGCTGTACGTTCAAGTCTGCTTAAATTCAAGTAGGATTCCTCCTAACATATTTGATTTATCTTGCAGGGAACGAGCGTACTTAGTCCAATATTCCCTATATTCTTCGTCATCGTACCTGCTGTCTTAATTGCTGTCAACTCTGAAGAGTCATTATACGAAACCAACCCCATCCTGTACAACTTCACATTTGGCATTATTGGGTCAAAGATCACAAACAAACTCATCGTAAGCTTTTCTGTGCATTTATTTGAGCTTCTCGATTTAATTTCCTTACTGTGCAAGGTGGCTCAAATGACCAAGAGCGAATTGGACTCGCTGGATCGGGCCTTTTTGGCACCTCTGGCCCTATTTGTCAACCAGCAAATGGGCACCAGATTCTCAGAAACGAAACTCTTGTGGATTTGTTGGGTAAGTTCAACCTTTTTCCACTCAATGGGTAGGCTATCCAAAAATCAAGTTGGTATCGTTGCAGATTTATGTCGTTTTCGATTTGATATGCTACTGCTCCAATGTGTGCCTAGAAATATGCAATGGGACTGGTTGGTACCTGTTCAAAATCAACCAGCAACAACAACAGCCTTCTAACGTTGGCTCCTCTTCTTCCAATGCTTCCAAACGAAACCGGTGAAATTACCCAAATCCAACATCACGTCCACTTAAAAAAAGCACAGTAGTAGTAAAACAGATGATGATGATTTTTGAAAGCAGCTTAGTAGTTCTTCTCCTCCTCGAGCATTTGGATTATGATGATGTAAGAGGACTTGAAAAAATGTCGAAAACTTTGCTACCTCCTCTTTATGATGATTCCTTCTCTATTTTTTGACAGACAGTTCACAGGTAGGCTCTCTCTCTTTTCTCTCTTCCCGATCCCGCTTATGAAACCATAAAGTGCTGCGCCTTAATACTACTACGATTTCGAGTTACAAATTGATGATTCCCTTTTAGTTTTGTTGATATTTGTTAATGATGTATGAATAAACTAGACCAGTTCAAGCGTCTGGTGAGGAAACAATTTGGCAACTTTTATGGTAAGAAGGTTTTGGTGGTGCAAGTGGGAGTCAAACATCATTTGAGCACTTTCATAATATGTGTATAGTAAAAGGTAGTATCACAACAGGATCAAAGATGTCTTTAAAGATAATACTGCTCAGAGTATTTGCATGTGCTAGGTTGTTGTACTTCTTCTGAGGTATATGTCGGGTACATGTAGTAGTTGAAGGAAGATAGATATAGTATGCCTTTTTCCATTGCTTCAAATGTCCTCCATTTTCTGCCTATTTCCTCTAGTTGGCATGATCGTTAGCAGGAGTTGATGATGTGGACGATGTCATCATAGGTAAAGATCAAATCGTTCAGCTCGCCTTCCTTGAACACATGGTGGCATTGGCAAAAGGCCTGAGGCCCTCTGAATATCTGACTGCTGCAATGATTCGTTTGAACTAGCTGTGCCAAGTGAAGCTCTGTTCAAGCTCATCTTGTTAGTTGACCCATTTCTGCTTCAGCATCTTTGCCTCATCATTGGGATGTCCAGCAAAGTGTCTTCATTCTAAGAATACTGTATTGACATCCTTGCTAGATTCATATGGTCCACACATTGACTTTTTCTGCCACTATGCACCAGTTGGCGTGGTCGTAGTAGGAGCTGATGATGTGGAGGTTGTCAACGTAGGTATTGATCAAATAGTCCAACTCGCCTTCCCTGAACACATGGTAGTATCGGTGAAAGGTCTGAGACCCGCCACTATCTGACTGCTGCAATGATTCGTTTGAGCTGGCCGCGCTGAGAGAAGCTCTGTTCAAGCTGCTATTGTTTGATGACCCATTTCTGCTTTTGCTGCTTTGCCTCATCATTGCGCTGTCCAGCATGACATCATCGTCATCATCATCCTTGGAGCAAAAAGCCTGCATTTCCTCCTCGAATGATTCGCCATGCTCCACACATGATGGCAAATCCAGGCTGTTGTTCTCCATGCAGATCTCAGTGCCAATTCTGGATCTGGCCATCATATGATCGGAAGTACCACCACAACCTCTGAGGTTCATGTTGGACCTCTCCTCTTCGGTGGAAGGCAATTCTCGCTTCAATAGAGGCGTTCTCTTGTACGCCATTTTCAGCTTCACTTTTGGCTGCTGAAAATTGGCATCAGCGTTGGCTGAGCTGGAGTCGACCTCAGCTTCAGACAGGGAAAATGAGGATGCCAGTGCTGGCCTGTCGTCAAAATCTGCAGAGGACATGGAGGCCAAGTAGCAGGAACTGCCACTTTGGCCTCCACTCGCGCTGATGCTCACATCACTGGAAGACACGTTGCTGGAGATGGAAATGGTGGAGAATCGGTGGGAAAGCAGGCTGCTCGTGTCACTGTATTGGACTGAAGATTTGGCAGATGGTGCATTGGACTCAATTGAGTCTTCACGAGTGGCTCGTTTTAGCGCTCGTCTGTGCACTATCATTGGATGAGATCCTCCGATGTCAGCTCCAGAAAGGCACGCTCCTTCTTCGTCCAAGGTAGGCAAATCTACACTCCCTTGCTTACTGATGCTTCCAGATACAGAACCAGGGTGATCTTCGACAGAGGCGGCTCTTTTCATGCCCAATTTCTTGTTTGGTAAGGCTGGCAAATTTGGCACCAATGTAGGAGCCTTAGATCTGCTCGGAGATGGAGATTTGCTCTTTTTAGGGTCGGAAATGCTGTCGGTGCTTTCAGTCAGGGATTCGTGGGAATCCTTGGATTGAATCCCCGATGTATCCGAGGCCCCTGGAGACAAGTGTGTCCTTGCATAATTATTATTAGCAGTGTTGTTGCTGGCTGCTGGAGACGTTTTGCAACTACTGCTGCTACTCATCGAGTTGCTTTGGCTCCTCACTAAAACATTGGTGACATCTTCCAGCTTGCCTGGCACTGAAGATTGCCTCACCACTCCAGCCTTGCTGATGCTTGGCACGTTGATGTCAATGGGACTTGAGCACACACTTTTGGCCTTGTTGAGTGTCCTCTTCTTCCTCGTCTCCTGCACTGGCTCCACGATTGCTGGCAGAGGCTTCTTTGGAATTGCTCCTGTGGCCCTTTGGGCTGCCAATTTGTCCTCCTCACTGATCGACGAAGGCCTCTTCTTGTTTTGGCTGATGACGGATAAGACACTTTGGTTCTCATCCAGGAGAGACAGCAGGATTTTCCTCCTTTGCTCAGCTCTTCTAGAGATCTCCAGATCCTCGTCTTGGTACGGATCTTTTCCTGAGGACGACTGGCTATTGGGAGAAGTGTCGCCTTTATTGGAAGCATCATCAGGTTTGGAGGCTGACACGACACTTTCCACGCTCGCGTCTGAATTGATGGATGAGCTTGGAGATGATGAGCTTTTCTCCTCATCTTCATCACTGGTCAAGCTGCAGTCCTTGTTGTCAGAGTCGGAGTCGGAGTCGTCCACTTCTGGGTTGAAAATTTCAAACTTGTCCTCAGTGGACTCGTTGCTGGATAATGAGTGGCCTCTGATGATCCGGACGTTGTTACCGAGCAACAAGGAGGAGAAATTGCTTTGGCCTTCTCCTGGCTTCGATTGTTTGGCAAATAGGGGATGGTGACGTACAATGGGATAATCGTACCTTGGCTTTGGGGGTAAAGGTTGCGGAGCTCGATGCCGAGCTTTTGAGGGCTTCAGCACGCGCACTTTCTGGGATGATGATGATGACAAATTGGCAGGATGACACTTAATGGGATTCTCGTGTGGAATATCCTCCATTTCAAAGCTCTTCTGGCAAGATAGCCTCTTATGGAGGAGGGCTTTCACTTTTGGCTCCTCAGTCACCCTAATCGGTTGGTCCTTGATTTTTGGTGCCAACTCTTTCTCAGGTGATTCTTTGGGCTTGTCTTCTGCTTCCCTTTCTGGCACCGCAACAGTTATCTTCTCCTCTTCATCTTTGGCAGCTATTGTCTGGATCACAGTGTTTTCAGCCTCGGATTCGCTTTCCTCTGTGTGCCTCTCGTCGATTTTCTCGAGAGGCCGATCTGTGAGGCAATAGACGGTTTCACTGCAAGAGCCATCCTCGTTCATGGAGACGATGGCATCAAATTGGACCATGGACTGCCTAATGAGGTCCAACTTGGTCATCATTGTGGAGGAAGGCTTGAGGCTGGCATTCTTGGTTGGAGAGCCGACACTTTGCTTTCTAATTCCCGGAGACATGATTGGACTGGACTGCGTAGACTCTGACGATTCGGAAGAATTGGACCTCTTTCGGTGTGCCAATTTGTTGAAGAGCTCTGGCACCGGCTCCCCTGTGAGGCCAAATTTGCCATCTGGATGAGGCACAAAGATGACTGAGACACAGCTATCTTCAGAGTCGATGGAAGTGTCACTTTGGATGCTGCCATCCTTGCTGGAAGAATCTGAGGCCTCACCCCCTCCTCTGGACAATTTGCGCTCCCTCATGGATCCACCACTGGTCTGCTCAACGATGACCAAATCTCCACTGGGACAATCGAGGCAGCATCTTCTAAAAGATGTTGGACTCATGGTGCTTTCATCTTTGCATGCCAAAGCTTCCAATTGCTGAGGGCTGAGTGGAGAAGATCCTCCTCTTCTTCTTTGAAACAGGCTCCTTCTGCCTGCTGCTCCTGATGCCCCTCCACCATCCAAGAAGCCACCATCTCTTCTTACTTCTATGGGCTGGATGCTCACGCCTCTTTTGTGAGTGAAGGAAGGACCATCAGTTTTGTCAGAGCTCCTCCAACTTTGCCAAATTCTCACTATGCCACTCTTGATGGCTTGCCCACTGATTTGAGGTGGCTGCGTAGAGCCTTTGTTTTGTGTAGCTTCGCTGTCACTTGGTGACTCTTCTGTGGCCTCTAATACTTTGGCCTCCTTGTCCTTTGGTGTCAAATTGTCCTCACGCTCTTCGGTGACCGTGGTAGCCTGTGATCTGAACATTTCCAGGCTCTGTTTGAGGCTTTCAAATTGCCTGGACTTGCTCATGACTTGCATCAAGCCTTCGCGTAGACTCTTTTGCCTCTGCAGTCTTGGAGCTGCTGGCCCATGAGGATCATCTGGCAAGGATTGCTGCTTCTGAATCTGCTTCCTCATCTCTTCATTGGCAGTTAGCCTCTCATGCGAGAGAAATTCGTCCCTGAGGGACATTTGCTTGCCCCATCCAGCATGTTTTTCCTCTGAATCTGCCTTTTCCATGCTTCTTCCCCCGAGAGACCTGAGCTTGGGCATTTCTCTCACCTTGGCTTTGAGCTCTTCAAAAGAGATGATGCCACTAGAAGCTTCTTCCTCTGGTCTATGTTTGCCTCCAACTGAGGTGTTTGGAGGCTGCAGGTGCTCTTTTGAGCACCCAGTAGAAATACTAGGAGGGCTTTCTAACTGAGTTTGCTCAACAGCTAAAGCAGCAGGTTCTCCAGCTGTAGAGGAAAAGAAAGTAGTTTGAGTCTGAGCTTCCCCAACTTCTTTGACAGAAGCCAAGGCCTCTACATGGCCATCAGTGTTGCCCTTAGAAAGATGCTGCAATTTCTGCTGCTGCTGCTGTTGAAGTAAGGCAGGCCCTGGGCTGTTGATAGGGGTGTTGCTTTCACTCAAATCACTCTCGTTCACCTCCTTGATTGCATTCATCAATTTACTCTCGATGCTCTGCATAGCTTTGGACTTTTCCTTTTCCCCTTGAAGACTCATTTCACTGAGATTGGCACCACTGAAAGAGCTCAGATCCTTCTTGCCGCCCATCAGCCTTTTTTTGTGGTGATGCAGCAATGGCTCAGACTCCCATGACTTGTTACGACTCAGTAACTTTGAGGGGGAATTGCTTTGCCTCACTTCTTGCAGTTGGCTGTTTTTGGGGGCTGGCAAGCTGATGCCAGAATCAGATTTCACTGAGAAATTGCTCACAAAAGACTTGCCAGAGGAGAGGCTCGTCATCGAGCCCGATCTGAGGGAGATGTCGATGCTTTTCAATGACGCACTAATGGTCGTTTTGAAGTCTTCAATTAGATTTGGGCCGCTATGAGTTTTAATAGGCTTATTGTTGTCCGCTGAAGCCAAGCCAGCCTGTTTATGCACCTCCTCACCATCGTTGTTGTCACATGTGAAAGCTCTGCCTGAATCCCTCAGCATTTGGCGAGCCCTTGACTGCTTCTTCAGCAGCTGCATGTTGGAGCTGTCAGCCATGTCCAAGCTTTTGGATCTGCCAATGCTCACTCTCTTGACTCTCGACTGTTGTTGTTGTTGCTGTAGGCAAATGTGGAACTGCTCGTCTTCGTCTTCCAAATGGGGCAATTCTATGGGAATGTCACCTATGCTGCTTTCATTGCTCTCCCCACTATCCTCTCTGGAAAACTTGGTCGTAGTTGATAGTGGTGGTGCCATTTGTTGGAGTTGCTCCTGTTGGTCGGTTGTGGCTTGGATTTGGAGGACAGAAGCCGAGTCCAATCGGTCCAAGTCGTCGTCATTTGGCTGCTGTAATGAGGCCAGCCTTTCCAGTCCTGCGAGGCTGAACCACATGAATTTGGATGAGGCTCGTCCATCATCCGATAACGTATCCATTTTTCCGTTTGCTGACAAAGGCAACTTGTGAAATCTTCCATCAAGCTGTCGTTGCTGCGTAGAGGATAATTTCTGAAAATACGTATACTTGTATTTATGTATTGCATTATGTATTCTGCCGAATCTTGCTCTTCCTCCTCAACCGTAGCATTGTGTGCCGAATTTATGCACTACAAGGAGGTTTTTCCAGAATTTTCGCTGGTTGAAATTAAGGCTGAGCTTGTGTAATTCATAAGCTACTATATGAAATATAATATAGCAGCCCTAATTATCTCGTAATTCGATCAGCTCAGTCAATACTGTAATGTATTTGTATGCAATAACGAGCATAACACCGCGGTCAGCTGGTAATTAAACCTCATTGCTTCTGCGTAAAAACTAATCGGAGCTTTTTCGCTTAGTGTAGATGAATTCATAATTGAGAAAAAGGATCCCATGAATGTAGTAGAAGATCGAATTATGCCAAATACAATTGCCTGAGTTGGTCTGGCTACATTCCGAAATACGGCTAATTACGACCTTACCTGCAATGCTCTGCGAACGAAGCTGTAGCAAGTCTCATTACTGGGTGATGACAGGTCCGAGCTGCTTTGATATGGAGGTCGGAAACCGGCGCCAGCCTCCAAAATATCACTCGCTGAAGGATCGAAGGATCTGCCAGCTTTGCGCGTGCCCCGCGCACTTCGCCGCCTCAGCCCTGACAGCCTCAATTTGCTACTACTACTATACGAGGCCTGCTGCAGCCTCTGATCACTATCTGAGGTCTGAGTGTAAGCATGGTAATGTGTGACGTCATCATCCGAGGTTGCAGTCGTGGAATGGGCTGGGTTGGAATTTGGTGCCAGCTCCTGAGGCTGCTGCTGCTGGAATAAGTGCGGCTTGTGCCAGGGTATGAGCACATCCTGGGACTCGAATTTGCGCTGCCTTTGCTCCATGGCCCACACTGTGATCATCACCCTGCCACCGACCCTCAAAACGCGAGCCAATTCCCTCAGTGCGTGGACTCTTCTCTCGGCTGTGGCAATGTGATGGATCACAGCCACGGACAGAACTGCGTCGATGCTCATGTCCCTGAAGGGCAGGGCCAGGTTGTCGCTCAGCATCACCTCGTGCTCCTTTTCGCGCGCAATTTGCGCCAGAGCTTGGCAGCGATCGGTGCCAATGGCGAAGACGAGTGGATTGATGCCCAGATACTTGCCACTGCCACAGCCCACATCGCAGACCAGCGAGCCTGGCTCCAAATCCTGCAGGAATTGCTTCACCCTGGGCCAGGGCCTGTATTTGTTGTCTGCGATGTGCGAGGAGATCTGCTCGTACACGTCGTGCACGTAGGCCTTTTCGATGGCTATCGACCTGCCCTCGCGCTCAATTCGAGCGACGGCCTCTTCGGAGGCCGTCGCCACCGACCTCAGTTTGGAGGGATTGGATGATACCATCAGCCCATCAGTCAATGGCGACGACGAAGAGGCTCTGGCGGCCTCGGATCGAGGCCGCCTCGGAGGCTGCTTCCACTTCTTCTCTGCTGCTGCGGAGGCCTTGGAGCCGGAATCGGACAAGGCTGACTCCGACACTGAGGAGGACATGACCCCGCTGTCACTCCTGGATGCGTGCAAGCCACACTTTTGCATTTTCTTGCTGCTGCTGTTGTCACTGCCAGTAGGGCTTTCTAAATGCCTCCACTCTTTGCAATCAAGTCATCTTGGTCTTCATCAGGATCTGCCATGATGGATCGGTTGCTGCTGGCTGACTGTTGAGTCCACACTGGATATCATTTATGGTGAGCCTCCTCCAGTATAGGTGAGCTCGCAGCAGCAGCAGCAAAGAAGAAGAAGAAAGCTGCTGCTTTCACTTTGATCCACGCTGGTGCGCGAAAAGGTAGCACCACTGCTCAACTACAGCACACGTGGTGGTGGTGCTGCTGTAGCACGGTGGAAAAGCAGCTGAAAAGGCCCTTTCTCTGCTGCTGTCACCCACACGTTTTCGGTGGTGTATCTAGGCTCGTTCTTTGCGCTACAAATGAAAATTGATCACGGCGATACCCTTTGATCATCGAGGCTTTGAATTATATATACAGTCTGACCGTTCAAAATTGGACGGTACGGGAATCTAAACTTTTTGTCACATATTCAATAAATACAGGACTTATAAATGATATCATTGGAAAGATTGAGCCTTTTTCCATCTATTTTGTAAAAGTACAAAAAATCAATTGAAAGAGGAATAAAACGGGAAAATTCAATTTTCCCAAGGCAACCCAGAAAATTGTCACGAAAAAACTGATGCATCATTTATTTTTTGCTGTCACGCGGAATTCTCAATAATGGCTCATTATCTTCCGCGTCTTTGATCGTAGCATGGTTGTGGTTGTTATCGTTTCTTATTTACTGACGAGGTTGCGATATCAGTAAATAAGGAGCGATAACAACCGTAACCAAGCCACGATCAAAGACGCGGAAGATAATGAGCCAATATTTTTAATTTTGTCAGAAAACAAAAAAGATGTCCAAAGGTTCAAGCTTTCCAACGATACCCATTAAGCCTCAAAATTCATGAAATTATAACACAAACTTTTGATTCCCACACCGTCCAATTTTGAACGGTCAGACGGTATATATATATATATATATATATATGAATAAGAGATTGATGTTTTCTTCTTGTAGGGTTTTTGCTCCTTGCAAAAAGCAAAAAGCCGAGTAAGGACTGAGCCTAGTTGCAGATTCTCAAGGCTGCTTTCTTCCCTCCAGTTTTATGTTGTAGTATAGCAAATAAAGGCTGATGATGTTGCTGGCTCGACTTGACTGTCATGAAGCATCGCATCATCGGAGATGAACTGAAAACTCAGCGGCGGAGATTACCTTTTCATGCTAATGATTAATTTACCTACTTCTTACATACACATTTGTAGGCATTAGTTATAGGCGAGAGGAGAATTGTAAGTGCTTATCTGGATTTGTCCAAAATCCATTTTCTGGGGAAACTCGGACTTTAGTGAAGGCTTACAGAAACAATTTCGCATTTTGTGATGTTGGCAGAGTTTTGAGTAAAGGAGAATGTTCTATGAGTGGAACTCGCGTTTTCGGCATGCCAAGCATGTCTTGCAAGAATTTTCGAGCATATACCTTCAAATTCCAGATGATTCAGCGTAGATTAACGTACACCTGATGAAGAAGACAATTGGCATGGTTCACCTGTTTATAGTATCTGATTTTTTGGCAAAATATCAGAGCGAAATAATAAGAAACTGAGAAATTGGAAATAGTGGTGGAATGGCTTTTTGTGCCTTAAGACCGATTCCGTAGAAAAAACATAAAAAATGTTTTTGGAAATTCCTGATATTTGCAAATACCTGCATAATATCGCTCGATATTTTGATCATAATATCGCAGGTGAACCATGAGGTGTTCATCTACGTCATCTTTCTATATTGCAAGGAAGCTTATAATTTCAATTAAGCCTTTTCGGGTATACTGGTAAAAGTCACTTTTAGCAAAAGGCACTGCAATTAAAGGCGCCATTATTATTTGGCACTCTTTGCAAAAAGCACCCATCTCAAATATGACATTGGCTTAATTAAAAATTATTTTGGATAAGAAACATTCTATGTACTTCTGTTTGAAGCAGTTGGTTTCCCAATCAAAGATAAACGAAATACTGAGAAACTGAGAATTAAGATACTGTTGTAGGATGGCTTTTGGTACCAAATGACCGATTCCGAAGAAAAAATCTAAAAACTGATTTTGGAAGAACCTGATATTTGCAAATATCACAATGATATTTTGATCATTATATCGCAGGTGAACCAGGCCTATAGATGCTCAATCGCAATGAACATAACATTGTAGGTGTAGCTCACCTTATTTGGATAATTTAACAAAAAAGCAATTTCAAGATAATATCAGCCTTGAAAAATGAGTCAATTGTGAGCTTTTAGGCCCTCTTTGAAATACCTCCGTTTTAGGATTTTAAATAAATTGAATGCATTAGCTGATGAAAATGGCTCATTTTTAAGCAACTTTTTCACTTAATTATTCTTCCCCATTGCTTTCTGCGGAACAATTTTGACGGACTCACAAAACCTTCTAAAACAAATTACCCTTTGTAGTGAAAAGGTATTTAGGCCCTAGCTGTTCACCAGCAATAATATCAACAAAATAACGTGCGATATTATGCTGATATTTGCAAATATCCGGTATTTGTAACATAATTTTTCAGATTTTGACTTCGGCATCGGTCTATTAGTACCAAAAGCCATGCTACACCAACATAAAAATTCTCAGTTTTCAGTATTTCTCTCCAATAAATTGCCAAAATATCAGTTACAATATGCAGGTGAACAGGCCTTTAAAATATTTACTATCTCAGTACCTTTTTACTTCATAGGGTATTTAAATACCTGTCACTAGGTAATAATGAAAAAACCTGCTCAGGATCGGGCCTCTATGTATTTTGACTTCTTTTTTTAATAAAGAATGCTGGAGTGACTGAACATGGTTTTGTGGAATGCATCCCTAAAAGAGTATGATTTATGAAGAGAAACTGAATTGCATGCATGATTTTCCGTACTTTTTCGTCGCATCATGTTCAGATGCTCTACTGTTACTAAAGTGCTATTTAAAAATGGCCGACTCAGAGCCCCTCTCAAGTTTCACTCTTTCAAGAGGAAAAACAATGCCAGTCATGCAAAAAATAATAATTAATGATCACAAACTACAAAGTTGGGAAGGAGAAAAAACTCTTTTGCTGCACTATGTATTTTCTTTGAAAGAAAGAGCTTTTGGGGTTTCACAAAATGAGTTGTCTCGGGTTTCCGCCTTGTAGCAGGGTAAATTTGACACCCTACCCTTTGTAAGTTGAGCCTCTAAAATGTACGCCTGTGTCCGTCAGGCTTTAGTATCTGCAGCAACACATTTCAATGTATGATTAGTTTTTGGGCAGCAGCAGCAGCAGCAGCCCATGGATTTAGCAGATCACATTTCTCAGCAGTGAGTTGCAAAAGTAGCATCTAAAATCGAGCTGATGCAGCTTGTAACCCGATAGACCTTGAGCATACAACAGATCAGATTGCTCTAGCTTGGCAGCAGCCAACTACTATACTCCATATACAGTGTGCACCCTCTACATTTGCCTATCCTGCTTTTCAAAAAGAAGGCAAATACACTACTACTAAAGAGTCTCAGCATAAAGAGCTGACTATTGCCTAATTAATGCCTAGCGCTGGTTAATAAAAAGGAGTTATCAAAAAGCTGAAACGGGATTTTCCCGATCGCTTATTTACCTGCACCGAGCATGCGAGGTAGGTAATTTCATGAGGATTTTCCCAATTTTTAAAAACCCAGCCCGAAGAAACCATTTCTTTGATTGTGGGCATTCAAAGAGCCTATGCTAATATGGGACTGAAGGAAATGGAAATCAAACAGAGCTTGAATTACACCCAGAGTGCAATTCGCTCGCTCAAAGCTCTTGAATTTGCCTGACGGAAATGACTATTACGTAACCCACTGTTACGGCTGGTAAAACTAGTTACACCACCACCACTGTATTTCTGCAACTTATACGGCTATGTGTGGTTCTTCTAAGGTTATATAGTATCCATGGGAAATTTGATGACGGTGTTTGTTTGATAAAACGCGGATCTTGTGTTCCCATTTATTCTTTGGGCAAAATTGATAGAATTCATTCTTTGTTTCGGTAAAAGTACCTACAACTTGAGATCCATGTGTATAATTAGCAAATGAGGTCCAGTACCGTGTCTCTGGTTACAAAGTGAGGATAATGTTACTTTACATTCATTGTAAAACGTGGATTTTTGAGGCATTACAGGACTATCTAGACTTTTTGGAATTACTATTATCCATAGTATTTTGGCCAGGCAAAATTGGCCAGCATTAGCGATGTTGGTATGCAGATTTTTGCTTGTTATTTTAGTGGTTGCGAGCGAACTTGATCCGCCCCTTTTTGTGGCTGGTGTGGCCCAAGCAACAAGGATATCGCGTTGCAGAGCGGGTCCATTGCCAACACCACGTAGTAGTACACCTAATGTGACACCAGATATCCGGAGTACAGTTTCACAAGAATGTACATGCACCACACTGGGAACTGAGCATCCCTCTCAAAACTGCCAAAAATGAGTCAAGTTCAAGTATTAGAGAAAAGTTGCTCCGCTAGGCGGCGCTCCGCGTCCCGCGCGGCTGCACGGCCGACTTGACGGCCGGGCCGAATTGGCAGTCGCAGAAAGCTAAAAGTTAACAAAAGGCCTGCAATTTCCCCACAAATCATCATAAAATTGTACTGTGAAGTTTCAGTTTGGGTACAAGCGGAAAGTACATGATATTCATTTCAAAGAGATGTACTATTTCCCGTCGTCATTTTGCTCGGCTCGATTCCAGCTCGCCCACTGTGTTTCCCTCGCCGTCGTCATCTGAGAAGTCGTCGTCAGCATCTTCTTCGAGTTCAGTTCACTTTTGCTCCTTTGCTGCTGAGGACGACGAAGGTTTTTTGTACCTCGAAAAATATGAAAGCTTTGCTGAAGAAGGCTTGCAAAGAGGATGACGAGGAAAGCAGTGACAACGGAACAGGAAGCAGATTAGCCCGACAAAGAGGTAAAATAAAAACAATCATGAAAATCATCCCCTTTTTTTTAATTTGGAAAATTCTGACATTTGATCAGCTCGCCATTTTTTCAAGCTCTGATTTCATTAGAAAGTACAACGCAGCAATTTTACAATCAGCCATTACTTTTAATGTGCCGTTCATCTACAAGTCATACAAAAACGAAAAACACATTAGGGAAAGGAGAAAAAATGTCTTATGACAAGCCCTAGCTCATACTAAAAAAATCAGATCGAATTAAAGCCAACTCGAAAGTAAACAAATCTAATTTTGGCTATCAAGTACGCCACATTTTAGACATTTGAAGCAAAATCAATAGCTAAATATCATCTTTTATCAAACAAACTTGAACGCTATTTTTTCAAGAAAAATACTGAAAACCATGAGACAAAATAGCGAAAATTACCATTAAAAACGCTGCTCGGCACCAAGCTGAACTCGTGGCAGTCAGTAGCTGATTCACTTTTCCTTGAGACAATTTTTTCCATGCCTTAAGGCATTCTTTCAAGGGCCTGTTCACCTGCTTATTATGGCCGTTATTTTGGCAAAACATCGGAGTGAAATACTGAGAAACTGAGAATTTTTATATTGATGTAGGATGGCTTTGGGTACCAATAGACCGATTCCGAAGTCAAAATCTGGAAAATGATTTTACAAATACCAGATATTTGCAAATTTCATCATATTATCGCGCGTTATTTTGCTCATAATAATGCAGGTGAACAGGGCCTTACTTGAACAAGGCAAAATGTATATTAGACCAAAAAAAGCAGATGAACTCTGCCTCAATTATAAATACTGAGATAATACTTCAGGTTTTACCGTAGCAGCAACAGCAGCCAAAATGGAGCCCAAAAAAGAGGAACCAGGCAGTGAAGACGAAACGAGTGACATTGAAGTGGATGATGTGGATGAGAACACAGTCATTGACCTGTCCTCATCTGGGAGCTGCTCATGGTGTCATAAATCAGGGCCATGTGCTTTAGTGACCGACTCTGAAATCCTGGGAAATTGCAGGGTGCGAAAACGATTCTGCAGTGAACGATGCTTTGGTCTTCACAGAAGAGCCATGTTTAAGAAGAACAAGAGGTGTGAATGGTGCCATACTCCGATTTCGGACTCGGATAACCCTGATGTTATCCAATTCTGCAGGTAACAAATTCATGCGAGAAAATTGATCTGAATTGAGTGCTTTGGTATGACATTCATATTTGTCGTCAGTAAGTTTTGTACTGTTTTCAATGAGTTGGCGATAATTCCACGTCATCATTAATGCGGATTCGTAACTCCCGTAGCCTTGCTTACGGGTTTTCCGCAATATATGTATACAATCGGAAGAAAGATTCCATTAGTTTAAAGGCCGTTCTCATATTTAGCTTCCTTGCCTAGCTTTTTTCGGCATTATTATAGCAGCTTTTAATGACCTAATTTCGTTTTGAGTTCGCGTAGACTTTGGCAGGAAAAAACCTTACTTATGCCTTGTTCATGTATTAAGAATGCCTTATGTCCTGTTCATGTACGCCCCAAACTCCTTCTGAAAATGCACCAAAAACACCTCAAGGAAAGGAGAAAAATTGTCTTTTGACAAGCGCCAGCCGATACTAAAAAAATCAGATCGACTTTAAGCCAACTTGAAAGTAAACAAATCTAATTTTGGCTATTAAGTGCTCCACATTTTGGTCCTTTTGAGTAAAAACCAGTAGTTAAATTTCATCTTTTATCAAAGAAACGTGATAAAAGATGGTTTGTTTTGAAATATGCTTAAAACCATGAGACAAAATAGCAAAAATTGCCTTTAAAAAGGCTGTTCGGCCCCCAGCTGAACTCGTAGAGTGGCAGTCAGCAGCAGATTCACTTTTCCTTATGAAAATTCTTTCGATACCTTAAGGCATTCTTAATACATGAACAGGGCATTAAGGTATGGAAAAATTGTCATAATGAAAAGTGAATATGTGTTGCTGACTGCCACTCTACAAGTTCAGCTTGGGGCCGAACAGCCTTTTTAAAGACATGTTTTGCTATTTTGTCTCATGGTTTTAAGCATATTTCGTGAAAAAAAAACTTGCTTTCTTCACGTTTGTTTGATAAAAGATGACATTTAACGATTGATTTTACTCAAAAGGACTAAAATGTGGAGCACTTAATAGCAAGAATTAGAGTTTTTTGCATCCAAGTTGGCTTAAAATCGATCTGATTTTTTAATTTTTTTTAGTATCAGCTTCAGCTGGCGCTTGTCAAGAGACAATTTTTCTCCTAAATCTCCTTTCCTTGAGGTATTTTTGGTGCATTTTACTAAGGAGTTTGGGGCATACAGGAACAGGACATAAGTAGATGGCGCCTATAAGCAATTGCATGAAAACCACATTTGATGTTCTGCATTTTTCAACTCGATGTCGTGGTCATTATAGCGGCCACAGTGGGCCATAAAAGGGAGGAGAAACTGCAAAAATTGCATAGGGATCAAATTTCGATAAGCTTTCACTTTTTCCTTAGTGAATCGTGTCGAACAAGATTCATGGCTGAGCGAAATACGAAGCCACCGGCGGCGTTGGCCTCGTCATTAAATGCTACCGAGGCTTCTGGTGGCCTCGCAGCCTCGCGGCCTCAAAATCAGCCTCAAAATGAACAGCAGCAGCAAACTCTATGGATATCAAGGGCAACAGCTTTGATTCGCGCTGAGGAGGAGCGACGAAGGCAGGAATTCATGCAGATGTTTTTTATGAACCCAGTCACGGCCTCGGTTCTTGGATTACCCGGCCTCAGGGCGGCCTCAGCCGAGGCTGCAACTTTGACGAGCTCAACTAAAGAGAAGAAGCCAATTGCTCAAACGCAGAGGTGAAAATAAACTAGCTTAAGCATATTTGATTCATAAGTTTTAACATTTTGAATTTTTATAGCAGCATGCAGCCTCCACTGGCAAAAAAGAGGAAAATCATGGGAAGGCCTGAGGCCTCCACAGCCTCAGAACAGCCTGCACCAAGGCTTCCTTCTCAGATTCCAGTCAAGCCTCAGTCGAATAATCCACGGCCTCCAAGCCTCCCACCTCTGACACTGGGCCCTCGTCAAATCCAGCCTCAAAATGGAAGAGGCCAAGGCTTTCCAGCCTCAGCAGCCTCCAACAGCTGTACATTCAATATTCCCCCACCAACCCTCATTTTACCTTTACCTTTCATGGTTCCAGTTCCTATACCAATCCCCATTTTGATTCCAATTCCCCAGGAAAAGTATTGCTTAAATTCGGCAACAGAGGCTGGACCATCCTCAGCAGCAGTAGCAGCAGCCTCGAGGCCAGCCTCAAGACCAAGCTCAGTCCAGGGGCCAAGTGAAGTCAGTGGCCAAGCTGAGGTCATGAGTGATTGCAGTGATGAAGTGATTTTGGATGAACAAAGGAGACGCAGAAGAGCTTTGATAATTGATAAGCCCTCGCATACTGACAGATAATTCATAAAAAAAGAAATGCTATCCTACCATATACTAGTCATAATAATGTGTATCAAGTGTCACATGGTAGTAATCCTTGATTACTGCTATATATTGCGCCATTAAAAAGTGTCATAAAAACGGATTCAGACCAGTTAGCTGGGCGCGCCATTGTGTTATTGTGATGCGATGGATCGAATAACTAACCCGAGCCTCTGTTTTCTCATGAGATGGCTATTTTTCTGCTGGCTCATTTTAATTAAAGGTATCACTTTTCTTTGCTGCCAGAATTAAAGGTACAACATTCAACTTTGAGTGGGTTTTTTTTTCATTGGGCCAACTCTGATCCTTTTTTTTGTTTGGAAAGGTAAGAGACCTTGCAATTGGATCTACCAGAGACCACCAAAAGGATTTGAGTATAGAAGAGTAGTGGAGTTTTTCAGCGGATCTTCTTTCGTCAAATATCAGATTTCTTCAGTGCACAGCGCAGTAGCTTACGGTGATCAAACAAAACTTGATAAAGCCCATGTGCTTTTGCGCAGAGGAGCCGTTCTCCTTTTTTCAGGCCAACAAGATTGAATAAAACGTGGAAAGCACATCTTTATTTTATGCTTATGATCATTTCAAATCAACGAAATTCGTATTGGATACTTCAACTTCGTACTCAGCTGCGATGCCTGAAAAATCAACAATCGATTACCTTTGCAGGTTAAAACCGCTTATAACATAAATGAAGCATGCACAAATGAAGTTAGTATAAGCGGAACATCAGTTTAGCTTGAATTTTCTCTTGTTCTGTCATATCCAAGGTTTGATTTTTCGGCTTTTTTTGAAGTAACCGAATGGACTGACAATTACAGAGTGTTGCCTGTAAAGAGCAAAGCGGTTTTTTAAATAGGAAAAAAGAGATGTAATTAATCTAACTACGCTGTTATGAAGAGGTTGCGTGAGTAGAGCACTCAATTGTTGCGTTATTAGGCGGAACCTCAAGCGAGCGGAAATTGCTTTGTTTGTGTTTCCTTTCAAAATGGCTGATTCGATATTGATAGGAAACCCATCAAAAGCTCTGCCCGCGGCAACTTTGGTGCGGAAAGCATACCTTTGAGCATATGATCATCCCAATCAAAAGGCTTTTGTGCTTGGAAGTAGAAGAACCAGTATGTAATGTTGAAAAGTCCGAAAGACACCGGGAACAAGATGCGAGCCACAGAATCGATTTTTGACGTGCTATTAGTTGACCTGTTACGAGTTGCCTCCATTTGGCGAGTCCTCCGATATTTCTGCATTAAATTAACAATATAATATATAATTATAAGCTCTTCAATTTTTCCAATAGAATAGACAAAAAGAATGTAACGAATTTGAGGATGATATTTTCCTGGATGAAAAGTAATTATTATGCCATTTATGCATGCTCACCTCATTGGCAAGAAGACAATAAATGAATTGGGTGAGGCAAGATATTTTGCTTTCAGTTTGAGTCTGAGCTTGACGCACGACAGCATTTTGGCTGGCTACTTTCCATTGCTGTTGGCTCTGGATTGAGGAATTGGTGTAAGAATTGGCAAGTCGATAATTGTTTCCTTGCTGCAAGGTTGAACACCTCAAGGGCTGCTGTGTGTGAGGGCGTGGCGGGGGCGGGGGCAACGGTCCCATTTGACATTGTCCATTTAACGAAGATCTTGTCACCAACGGTAATTCCATCTAAGGAAAAAAAAATCACAGTATTTTTCTCGTGAAAGCCAACAAGTGCAGGCATTTGTTCTTTCTGAATAAACAGCATGCTATAACAATGTTATGCCTACATTAATATCACAATATCGATGCCCTAACCTCATCTAGCACATTTTTTATGTGTGCATAGAAGTATGACGACGATGTGTAGTCGTGTTTTGGGTCAGCTGTGCTAATGCACATTGGCAATTAGTTACCCTGGGATTTATGCTAATGCTGCCCAAAAATGCTAGTACAAAAAAGAAACGCTTGCTGCAGTCCATTTTTGGTCTTAATTGTGTATACAAACCATCAATTTTGACGAGAAAATACTTAAGAAGCTGGAGGAGGAAGAATAGGTAACAAAGGTCCAAAAGTCAACTTTTTCAAATGTGATACTAGTATACACCAGTGCCCTGTTCATGTATTAAGAATGCCTTAAGGTATGGAAAAAATTGCCTTAAGGAAAAGTGAATCTGCTGCTGACTGCCACTCTACGAGTTCAGCTTGGGGCCGAGCACCGTTTTTAATGGCAATTTTTGCTATTTTGTCTCATGGTTTTCAGCATATTTCAAAACAAACAAGCTTTCATCACGTGTTTCTCTGATAAAAGATGAAATTTAACTTTTGATTTTGCGCAAAAGGACTAAAATGTGGAGCTCCTAATAGCCAAAATTGGATTTGTTCACTTTCAGGTTGACTTAAAGTCGATCTGATTTTTTTAGTTTCAGCTGGCGCTTGTCATAAGACAGTTTTTCTCCTATCCTGAACAGAGCAGTAAATTGAGTAAAGAGTATAATAAACTCAGTTTGACTAACAACAACAAGTACTGACTAAAAAACGAGCGTATGCGTTTGGCCACTTAAATGAAGCCTTGTATCTTGCCTTAAGCAAGAAAATGTCCCTGCTATTTCTTCTTCTGTCCCTCAAAATGATGAATGGATCTAAAAAAACTTGGATTACAATTCAAGAATTTAAAATATGAGCTCTAAAAAATTTGTTTTCTTTTTTGAATTTCCCACTCAAATTGATGTGCAGTCTTGTTAGAGTTATCAGTATGGCTTTTGACAACAATCGACTTTTTGTTTGGAAAAAAGCCAATTGCTCTGATTAACTCGACTTAAAGAAACCACATCTAAAACACTGTTATCAACAAAATTCACGTGCGTGTAAGCGCGCCTAGCAATTGCAAAAAAAATAGTGCTTCTGACTAAAAGTAAACAAAACGTTTTTTGGAATTGTTGGGAACAAAATGGCAAAGAAAGTGCTCATTTTGAGCTTGTAACAGCACAATTGATTCAAGGATTAGATTGGTACCATTTTGAGTAAGATTCTTGAAAGTCAAGGAATTTTGGATCATGAGTCACATCATATCCAGACCTGAGCATGATGGATCAAATCAGAATAAATAGCCTTACTTTTTGTAGCTCTGCTCTGTGTGAGTTCAAAACAAAAAAGTTCATCTGGTGTGGGTTCAATAAAAATGGCCAATTTTTCAGCAAATAAGCCATTACTTGTAATAAGTTGAGGAAACAAAATTTTCTGGTAATCATGATTGCCATGCTATAGTTGTTGTACTGGCATGGAAAAACTGGGAAAACGCAACCCTTAAAGTAGCAATTTTGCAAATAGTTATTCTAAAAATTGGCTTTTCTGTAAACTTTATGACTATTTTTGGTTTTATCTGGCTACACTGAAGAAAGTGAGAGAGGGGAGAAGAAAAAGTGGGAGTGGGAAAGCAGATATGGATCATTTATTAAATGATTTTTAAAATTTTTCTTAACAAGAATGAGTTATGTTGGTGGGAAAAAAACTAAGATTTGTACCTGCACGAGCTAGAAATATGTGCTTATGGTGCAAATCGATGAATTTTGAAGAATCATTTGTTCAATGGCAGCATCTCTGCTAGCATGTGCCTGCCCACCGCCAAATGGCAGAATACGTAAGAAAGCTGTGAAATTAGTCTATTTCAGCAAAACTGAGCAAGCAGAGTGGCGCACCCTCTCTATTTATTGCCCTGATCCTGAAGGTGTTTTTTGTGCATTTTCCTAAGGAGTTTAGAGCTTACATGAACAGGACAATAGAAAGTGCTGACTTACGCAATTAGGCGGAATTTTTCTCGTCTGTTGCTGCTGCTGCAGAATCAATGCACATTCAGTGCAATCATCACTGAAGCTATCACATCGATCGTCAATGTAGTCAGCGTGTTGCTGGTAAGGGGGTATGCCCATTTCACATTGATAGTGTGGGCACCTCGGGGGCTGTGGGAGACAAAAGAGTAAACTTTTATCAAAAGAAAAGCAGCTGGCTGCGCATTGCTTTGACAAAGTTGAGAGAAGATCGAAAATAGGTCCACATATACACTAATATTAGTTTTGTATACCGTATACACAAACTTTCCAAATGATGGCAGCTAGCCTCCAATTGTATTCTTGCTGAAACAGTTTTTTCTTCTATTTGCACAGTTAGTTTGACGTTTGGCTCACCTGAAAAGTATGCCTAGATGACGAGATGTGAATGGTGTCATCGTCGTTAAGGGGTGTCATGGGGGTCTGCGGGCCCCATTCTTCACTCACTTCAACGTCTTGCCATTCATCTTCTTCTTCTTCCTCAGGTGGAATTGGAGTGGTGCTAATCATGGGCTCATCTAGACTGAACACTTCACCACTTCCCACCTGAAAGCATCTTTGAATTGAAATATCAAAGGATATATCTGTTCCAATTTAAATCTCGATTTACATGTGAAAAAGGGAACTATTTTCATGCTCAGTTGTTGAGCCAATCGGAAGGCTGGAATTTGTTTACTTTTCCGCGCGCTATTTTTGCCATGGCACTCCGCGCGCGTCAGCTGATTCTTTCATCGGACCAATCAGATCGCAGATAATTGTTTACATTCTAAAAATCGTCAGCTCTTATGCCCTGTTCATGTATTAAGAATGCCAGAAGGTATGGAAAAAATTGTCATAAGCAAACGTGAATCTGTTGCTGACTGCCACTCTACGAGTTCAGCTTGGGGCCGAGCAGCGTTTTTAATGGCAATTGTTGCTATTTTGTCTCATGGTTTTCAGCATATTTCAAAACAAACTAGCTTTCATCATGTGTTTTTCTGATAAAAGATTAAATTTAACTTTTGATTTTGCGCAAAAGGACTAAAATGTGGAGCTCTTAATAGCCAAAATTAGATTTGTTTAGTTTCAAGTTGACTTAAAGTCGATCTGATTTTTTTAGTATCAGCTGGCGCTTGTCATAAGACAGTTTTTCTCCTTTCCTGAAGGTGTTTTTCGTGCATTTTCCTAAGGAGTTTGGGGCGTACATGAACAGGACATTAGGAAAACAGCAACCAACCTTGGTGAAGTAATGGACGCCAGCAAACTCTAGAAGAGTTGCTATGCAATAACCAAAGCTGCAAATGATGAACCAGTCAAGGGCTGTTGCGTAATGGACCTTGGGCAAATCTGTTCTACTTTCGAGGGCAATCGTTGAAAGCGTCAGCACGGTGGTGATGCCTTGAGGGGAAGGAAATTTTTGCTGTCATTGGCATTTTCGAGCTGCACACATCTGATATTTATTGACTTTTTGCTACTTTTCTCACTCTGAGCTAGCTTCCTTTTTTTACCTAATCCAACTCGATCTGACGTTGCCTCTCTGTTAAGCCAAAATCCGACCCATGACAACACCACAAGCAGGGTACAAGGTAGGTAGATTTGAATCAAAAAATAGCCAGTGTGCCTCTGCAGTGCAATCACAACTTGTAAAACTGAGTAGGTGCCCACTGAAAAAGAGGAAATTAAACAATGCTCACTTTGAATTTCCACACTTTGCTACATTTTCTGGAAGCACAAAATTAAAATTGACAATCGAGCCTTATTTTCAACATATATAACTCTTAGGAGTATGTGAATTGCTTGTACATACTGTTGTTTCCCCTGGAATAATTGAGCCCTCTGAAAGCCGTTTCCATAATGTCAAATTGAGAAAGTTGCAGTTTCCCCTCATAATCGACTGCTTTGTTTTTCGGCAGTTGCCACACGTAGAGGACTTCATCAGCGCTGTAGGCAACTGAAATCACACACAAAAAGATTGACGTAATCTCCATTGTAAAAGCCAATCTCCTTTCATCTTCCGATCAGCAGAAAAAGAGATTTTCAAACTTTTGTTGTATAAATATTTGTCTTTTCGAGCAATTGCAGCTATGGGGGAAATCCATCATTTTAAAGGAGGCACAGCAGAAGTTCTTGAGTAAATACAATATTTGCATTTTTTTGGCAGGTTTCTTCAACAAATTTTTGGCTACTTTGCCTAATAAGTTTGCTCACATATTACATCATCCATATACAGTACGAGAAAATGTGTGTGTTTTGTTGGATGTGTCAGCGTTTAACCTGATTTGTCTGAGTAGAAAGACGTTTGCCGCAGTACTTAAAAATGGAGACTTTCACTAGCTGCTCCCTTGGGAAAATTAGGGCAAAAAATTGCTTACAACTGCCTATGACTAAAGGACACGATTGCCAATCCATGGGGAAGCTCTTCAGCATCATCGGGCATTTGGCTTTGATCGTCAGCCTGGAATTGAGACATTTCAAGAAGTATTTCCAGATCAGCTGGAATTTTTCATTTACCTCATCGAGTAGGTGATGTCTCCGTGCTCTGAGATTCTCAGCAGTTTATTGGGCCTTGTAATTGTGTGCAAATACGAGCTCAGTCCATTGTGGAAGTATGTGTCTGGCTTCCAGATTTTCTCCAGCATTTTCACATTCAAACTCAGCTGGTTTATGGACAGTTTATGAGTGTTTTTCTTCAAACCGGTAAATCCTAGCCGCTCATCCCTCCAATACTGCCGAAAATAGCAATCCATGGAGTAATTCTGCAAAGCAAAAACAGAAACTGCGTAGACTCTTTGTTTATGCAGTATTTTGAAGGCGGAGCAGGGCAGAATTGACTACCGCGTAGACTCTGTGTACTTACCATATCTTCTTCTGAAATTGGCCCCATACTTCTTATAAGTATATTAATCTTCACTTTGGTAGCTTGTCCTGAAAAGATGCACTACATTAAGTTCAAAACATAAGTTGTAGCGTCAAAGATGAGAAAAGAGCATAAACAATCTTAGGGTGATAATCTCAAAGGGATCAAGCAAATGGTTCGTGCATTGTGTTTGCTCCTCTTTGCTTTGCTTGCCAACTCATTTCCTATTCCTATTAGCAAGAAACTACATGCACAAAATACCACCGACAGTTTTCTAATGAAACTTTGGAACAACCTTGCTTGAAAGAAGGCCTCTCAGTTTTGTCATAGTCCTTGAGCAAGTCCTCAAGGATCATCGTGATGTTCTTGCTCAATGCGGCACTTATGTCTTCTCTTTTGACTCTTCTATTGTTTGAAAGATGTATGCCGACGATGGGATCTGATGCGTTTCGATGCTTAGCCACGGGACTGCTTTCAAGGCCTTTAGTTAGACGGCTTGGAAGGAACACACTTGAAGCATTTCTGCCCACAGGAGAGTCTAAAAGCCTCCAATGAGTCGGTTGAAGGCGAGGCTGGACTTCCCAGTATTTCCTGCAAATATGTTTTGCATTTTTACCATTACTATGATTTGTCTTTCTTTTCATTGAAATGTAGCCAGCCACTTGCTTATTTTTTCATGAAAGGAACTGTGTGTTGACAGGCCAATTTTGTGCACTGTGATTAGATTTTTGCTGTTGGAAGAGACTTTGTCAGTAGCAAATGTCACTCAACCCCACAAATTGGGCAGGGGCATATCCATCGAGTAATCCTGACGGAATAATTCTACTTTTGAATCACGCAACTATAATAGTTATTTCGTCCTCCGCTAGGAAGCGCTCCAGTAGCGCTAGTACATAAAAATAGCGCGAAACAGAGTTATCAACGGATTTTTAGGCTTCCGACCACCTTTTTGGCCCAAAACGACCACTTTTGCGACCACCATTTTCAGACAATTCCAAAAACGACCACTTTTCCGACCACCTTCCAAAAAACGGCAAAAACTCACCCAATTTATGCATAAAATATCATTTTTTTTACTTCTATTAAGCATTTTTAGGCAATGTTTGGCGTAAAAAATTAGTCACTTCTAAAAAACTTACATGAAATTGGAATTTTTATATTGATGTCCCAGCAATGAGCCAAATAAGCCTAATTCTTCAGAAGCTATTGTCCATCAAAGTCAAGCTTTGATATTATGTATCTTTAGAGATCAAGCATTTTTACGAGTTTTCTCCAGCTAAGATTGTTTGCAAAGGGAAAAATGTGCATGTAAAATTTCGAATTTTTGCCCTATTTTGGTTAAAAGTGCCTATTTTTTTATTGTTTTGGTTATTTTCAAAAACGACCACTTTTCCGACCACCGACCACCAATTTTTTTTCCGACCAAATCCAGTCAAAAACGACCACTTTGGTCGTTTCCGACCACCGTTGATAACTCTGGCGCGAAATTCAAATTCAAGAACTGGATAAACCAGCTCGCTCGCATCACATGCCTGAAAGTGTTACCAGCCTTTTCCAACTTTAGCTCGTCTTAAAATAAAATCAGGCTGTTTTTATGGTTTCTTGGGGATAATTTGGAATCCTTATATCCTAACACCAAGAAAATTCCACAGATTTAAATAGAAATTTCGTCCTGCACCCTACCATAGTATAGTCCGATGACGTGCTATAGTAAAGCTGCGAATAGAGCTCACCTTATACTATAGATCATCTTGAAATTGGGCACAATGTGCTGTAAGGGGCTTCAAAATCAGAAAGATGCCCTTCTTTCGTATAAAAGGGAGACTAGCGGTGGATTTGAGCAAAGAATACTAATAAGCCAGCTTCTATTATGTGGTGTTCATCTACTCCAACGCCAACTCAAAAAATTGAATCAAAGCTTTCAAAAATGAGACTTAATTCCACTATGAAAAAATGATTTGACATATTTGCCAATTATTGATTTGTTGCAGATGAACTGAGCATTTTTTATGATTGGACAGCTTCTTCCTACGTTTTTGGAAGATGAAGTTACTTCAGCAAACAAAGGGAAGAGAGAGCCATAGGCCTAACCAATTTCAAGTGAATATTCATAGTATTCACAAGTGTAGCCTGGGGGTGGCATCCATTATTCACCCTCGAGTGACTTGTGACCTTCTCCAGGACGGAAATACATAATTTGCGAAATCTTTTTGAGAACTGGCTTTTCCTGTCATTCATCAGGAGCACTGCAAACTTTTTCAATCAGCCCCAAAATGGAGAAAAGTTGATTTTTGGCCATTGAATAACTTCAGAAGTCAGCTCTCAAAATTCCATTGCCAATCAGCACTTAGAAGCTGCTTCCAATTAGTGCTTAGCCATGACTACATATACTATAATACACCATAAATCAATTTCGGTTATCTGGAGATCCAAAATCAACACGGAGTAATTGGCTGGGCAGACAATGTAAATTATGGTAGCTGATTACTGTGACGAAGATACTGAAGGCCATTAGAGCTGTGTTTGCATTCTCTTGTTGAAAATGAGGTGTATTGTCGCTTAGTTCAATTAATATGGTAGTTTTAACTAGAAAATAGATTTGAACACAAAAATTGAGTTTGGGCAAGATTGTATTCATAGTACAAAACAAGAGTATATTTTGTCTCCACAGGAATTACATCTACTCAAACATTATTGTATTTGAATGTATTTATAGCACAAGAGAGTGATTTTTGCTTACATTTATTTCATATCATGATCTGCTCTTCTCTACCTGCAGTACGTAAGGCCACAAAAGTAAACAAAAGCCAGAGAGAGAGAGAGAGAGAGAGAGTGCATACCACGCGCATTATCGTGGATACTTTGCATATAATAAGGAAGTAGCTGTATTTATGTGCTGTATCGGAAAATGATACCAATAGTTGCTGCTTTTGTCACTTGTATTGTGCACACAAATAAGCCTAATCACCTTATTGCAGTGTATCATGCAATCTAGCATCCAGAAGCTCAATTGTCTTATTTTCGAGCCATAACAACACAAGCTGAGATTTGATGATCTCCAGACAACCTGGCTGCAATAATCAAGAGTGCAGCATTGCACATATGCTTACTCAAACATCATCAATACTAGTATTTTTCCAAGGCTTTCTTTACAGTAACACTACGTGAGAAGAGAAGAATTACCCAGCAAGAATTCTAGAGCGTTATTTTTTATTTCCGCGTGCTTGCGCAAAATCCAGCCAATTTGAAAAATCGAGTCTTGGAAGAAAATAATTCGGCCAATTCGTGGATATTCGTCTCTTTTCCTTTATTATGTATTTAAGGTACAAGCTAAAGTTAGAATTGTGTCAAGTTGCCTGTCACTTATTTTGGCCGTATATGTAGTAGTGTATGTGTGAAGTCGCCCGTCAAGTGAAAGCACCATTGTACTAATGTGATGTTCATCTACGCATTTTTACATAAACGTAAATACTATTTGGAATTTTGATGGTGCTCAATAGATTTTGGCGTAAGGCATTTTTTGGCTAATATGCCAAATGAGGCGGCGTTCAACTGCATATAATTGCAGATATTTTAGCAAAATAAAAATATTAAAAAAAACTAAAATAGCTCGAACGTGCTTAAGAATAATCTGCTCATTCCCAAAGAAATGTCGAAAAGAATAATTAATTACATTTGTACAAGCAGCTGAACCGAGCCAGATTTCAGCTTGCTAAGATTTGGTCAAGATTTTCGACAATGTTATTAGATGAGCTTCTTTTGCGTTCTTATGCATAGCCAAAGATGCACGGTAGCTCATAAGCAAGCCCAGATCAATTACTAACAATGCCACTTGCACCATGACGGCACCTCGACCGTGGTTCCCCATTATTACGCGTAAAAAAAGCAAAATAAGGCCAAAACATCTACGTAGCTCACATATTGCAATGTGTGTCTAGCAGTCCACAATTTTTCAGTTACAAATTGACCCATGAATTTATTATCAGGTCTCTTGGGGAGCTTGAAAGTGTGATTTATGGCCGCAAATTGATACTTTCATTTATTTGGTGAAAAAAAACTTTCTCTGCTAAAAGCTTTCTTCTGCTCAATTGGAAATGGCAAATGAATTCGGTCATGCTTCATAGCCCAGATTTGAATATTTCCTCTGAATTCAGAGAAGAAAAAGTGTTGTACTACATTACACTTATGTCCTGTTCATGTACGCCCCAAACTCCTTATGAAAATGCACGAAAACACCTCAAGGAAAGGAGAAAAATTGTCTTATGACAAGCGCCAGCTGATGCTAAAAAAATCAGATCGACTTTAAGCCAACTTGACAGTAAACAAATCTAATTTTGGCTATTAAGCACTCCACATTTTAGCCATTTTGAGCAAAATCAATAGTTAAATTTCAACTCTTATCAAAGAAACGTTAAGAAAGCTAGTTTGTTTTGAAAAAAGCGGAAAACCGTGAGACAAAATAGCAAATAAATGGCCATTCAAAACGCTGCTCGGCCCCAAGCTGAACTCGTTGAGTAGCAGTCAGCAGCAGATTCACTTTTCCTTAAGACAATTTTTTCCATACCTTAAGGCATTCTTAATACATGAACAGGGCATTAAAGTGGCATTTGCATGGAACATATTTCCAGCTAATAAGCAAAACAAGTGTGCTTATCATTACACTTAATGATGAATAATGCTCAAAGCACATGGATAAATGTTTAATAGCAATAAGATGTGAAAATCAGAATATAATTGTACTAAAGGGACTGGTGACATAAATGGAAGTATCTCAGTATGTAATGTGAAAAAGTTTTTCGTGGCAGTTTTTTCTTCCTCTTTGTCAGCTGAATGCTAATGTAAATAGGCCATTGAAAAACTTCATTCTGCAGCTTTTTTTATAACAAAAATCCAGATTTCTCCGAGCATCCAATGTGTAAGCTTGTTTGCAACTTGAAAAAATCCTCAATCCCATGGATACATGTTCAAGAGATGTATCCGTGAAAAACAATGTATTTACCAGGAAATGGTATTTTTTGAGGTGCACAAGACAGCTGCATGTGCCAGGGCAAAGTTGGAGAAAATTGGCCATTTTCTGCGCTACTCAATCTAGGCTCATTATCTTCCGCGTCTTTGATCGTGACTTGGTTACGGTTGTTATCGCTTCTTATTTACTGACATCGCAACCTCGTCAGTAAATAAGAACCGATAACAACCGCAACCATGCTACGATCAAAGACGCGGAAGATAATGAGCCCTAGTTTACTGCTTCAGTACCTTGAGAGTCATCAAAATAAGTGACAAATAAAATGCATCGAGTACAAAACTCTCGTCTTTACGTGGATACATACCGCGAGGTGGAAGGTTAGGTTATGCATAGGACTATAGTATTTAACGAGCTTACCCAGCAAAAGATGACAAAGGCATGAGGACAAGCAGGAATAAGAGGACATTGTTCACTACTTTCCGCCACCACATTTTCTCACAGTCGTTTTTCGTTGGCCACGCCTAGGTTGATGGCACTAATTTTGGCACACACGAGCCATATCTTCTGCAAGATAAAAATTCAGTTAGGCAGTACATACTATCCGGAATACGTATACAATTATGTCCCGCCCAAAAAAGTATTTGTTTTCATTACAATTGTTAGGGTTTCTCATTGTTGATGAGTGGAATCATTTTTCAAGATGAGCTGATGTTGCAGGAATGATAAAAAGGCTGCTGGTTGCTCTTCTTCCGCGGTTAATTTTTAGAAAATCAGCTGCAAGCCATCGTCTTTCAAACGGATAATGTATTTCTTATATTAGAGATGGGACATTCGAAGTAGAATACTAGTACTACATGCATAGTATGGTATTTTGCCTGGCTATGTATGTCATTCTTCTTCAATAGCGAATACTGCAGAGTAGTTGTACTAGTATACCTTTGAAAGAAGCCTTAATGGCCAGCAACTTCTTCTCCCTATTTCACGCTTCCCAAGGCTTTCATGATTGAAGATCTCCTTTGCTAAATTGTGTATACCATAGCTGTAAGAGATGCAACCGCTTTCGGCTTCTCAAATGAATACACCATGTTCTGATTTCCCAGAAATTAATGGCTCAAAAGAAGCAACGACTGGCCTTCTTATCATTATTACAACATCAGCTCATCTCGTAAAAAGAAATCGCTCATCAACAACGAGGAACCCTAAAAGTTGTTGCGAAAACAACTACAAACAACAGCGCAATTTTGCCCACAAAGAAAAACACTTGAACCAGAACATTTCTGCAAGTTGCAGCAGATGAAAATACAATGATACAGAGCATGCAAGCAATATTTGATTTTTGAATGGCCTTTCCAATTTTGTCTCCTCAGCGGATCCATAAAAATGCCACATCAGCTTTCAGTCCAAAATTGGGAAATGTGTCCGAGAAAAATTCCCCGCTATTTATTTGAAGACGTGGAGAAATTTCATTAGCTACATACCAGATATACCTTTTGAAAATACCTTCTACATGATACACTTTAAAGGGGCGGAAATACATACCTGGTATACTATGCGAAATGTTGCGTATACTTTCGTGAATAAGCTGGCCTTTTTGTGGGGAGATAGCAGACCACGCAGGGATGTTGTGAGGTCGACTGAAGACATTCTTCGCGGCCTCCGAGGCCGCCGATCCTTTGCTCGAGGCCGCAACTCTCGCAACGGCGAATAGACGCGACACTTGCCCTTACTTACACCTCATTACATTTGACGATCAAGGGATCTGCTTTATGTGGACATATTTCACCAGTAATGTATGGTCTTCATTAAAAACACACCAGGCAGCGACAGGAGGGACAATTTCGGCGGAACACTCTGTATACTGCTACTCTGAATTTTTTAGCAAGTGCAGAAAAGGCAAAGCTCAATGTCAATAATTACAAGTAATCACACTTTGGCTGTCAAGCTAAAGAAAGTTGGAGGCTTACTCGTAGTTAAAAATTGATATTTGCAAAAGCACTTCTTTTTTAAGGATATCCATTGCACGGGACATTTAAGGGCAGACGAGTGACTTCCTTCCTGTCTGCTAAAAAATACGGCTGTCCGAAATTGCGGTGCCTAGTATTTTTTTTCAAAATCAACGCATTTATTTTTAGAGCTTTTCACCCGCCAAAATGATGTGATTAATATCCTCTTTTCCACACGATTCTCCCTTTCCACGCACTTTTTTGCTGTCAGCTCAGCTGACCCCGAAAGAAGCTAGAATGTAATTTAAGAAAGTGGACATGATGCATTTGCAGATGATGGCCAGGCTCTTCAGAATGATTCAAATGTAATTGACATTGATCCAAGTGTGCAAACTACAACTACAGCTAGTAAAAGTATTCTATATAAAAATAGCATTTCAACTCTTCAGCCTGGTTAATGCACGGTCCAAATCCTGGATTTCCCTCAGCACTCTCTTCAGCTCAGCCAAGTCCAAATTCTTGACCTCGGTTCGTTTCTGCAAATACATGATTTTTTATATGCCATTTATTGTTAGTCTGCCAGTGGCTCAGGGCTGTGATAAGGTTTTTTTTACTTGAGCTAAGGCTGTCATGATTGATCTGAGTCTTGTCATTATCTGACTTTTGCGCCAAGTATTTCCTGGATCGAGAATCTGGAGGTATTGCAGCACATCTCGAGCATATTCCTCTTGCATTTCCAACAGAGCGACTTGGAATGGAAAAAGTAGTAGTTTGTAGTGCTTTAGTGGGGAGACAAATTTCTATGCAAATACTTACCATCATGAGTTTTCCTGAAGACAAAATTGTCCTTCAGCATCATGACAAGATAATGCTGCTGATGTAGTGTCGCAATGCACACTCTTATTAGCTCACTCATCTAAAATGGCAATTTATTGAAGTGCAACACACCACTGAACAATGGGACACTCTAAATTGTATTTTAAGTGTATTATGGCAAATACTTCTGTTTAAATATGTAATTGCAATAAAGAGAGAAATACCAATAAAAATGAGAATTTCTATAGGGAATCATTATAATTGAAAAAAGCTATAAAAAACTAATAACTTCTGCTTGGTACGTATAGTGTCTGGTCTGTGATAAAGCCTGCATTTTAGCCAGTTTTGCATAGAGCAAAAAAATTACTTTCCTGGTCAGTGGATTGGAAGTCTTGGTGCATTTGAATACTGACATCTTGCTCCACAGAATCGACAAAATTGAACTTACAAAATGCCCCACAATGGCTGCAATAAAATCTTTGGTGGTGGTCGTTGCCTGAATTACAGGATGGAAAGGAGACGTGACTTTCGACAAATTGAATTCTAATCCCCTCAAAAGACAGACGACTTCAGCAATGACGAAAGTTCAATCCCCTTTCTCCTATCATCACCAATCTTGAAAAATTGAAAAAGTTGCGCTGCAAAATTCTGCATTTGTGAAGCGAGACACAAAAAATATTTCCCGGATTTTTTCCCCTAGTCTTGGGCCAAATGCACATTGACCTGATTTGCAGTTGCACAAAATGCCATCTTGAAAAATTCGATTTTGCACACAGCAGCCGAAGAAAGTTCATTAGGAGAATTATCGAAAGTTTTGCTCCTTTCCATCATCATTCAGAGGTTTATTGGAGGAGCCAGAGTTGAGCAAGGTAGGAAAGGGGATGACAAATCCTTTGGAACACTGGAAACATTTCACGGCAGATGTGAAAGTGCCGAATTCGGTCGGATCCGAGCATCGAGGACATTCGCAGTGGAAAAACCAGTCGTGCGAAAATGTCTTTTGGCGTTTCACGTAGCCCTGCAAGAAGGCAAATTCACCTTTTACCTTTTTAGCCTTGGAGTGGACACTTCAATTAGCGCAAAAAGAAGTACTTATTTTAATCTGCGAGCGTAATTAAAAGGCCTGCAAAGCTACAAAAAAGAGTTGCCAATTAAGAAAGTTTGTGTTATTCACCTAGTACAGATTTGAACTTTCTCGCGGAATTTCAGCTCGGCCAAGCTAAAATTATCTTACTTTTAAAAAATTACCCTTGGTGCATTTTTTAATGCGATAGATGAACGGCTCATAAAAATAGATTAAAAGAGTAGTAGTAAAGAAAGCTAGTACTTTTCTATGCTTGTCTACCATGGAATGTGCTACTGTTTTGGGGTCAGGCAAAGAAAAGAAAAATATTTGCAATGTGCGTCGCACAGTTGTATTTTTACCTCAAATACAGAGTTGTATCGAATGGTCAACTCTGCCCCTGTTGGGACCATTCTTTGCACTTTGAGCTCCATGAAAAATCTGTGCCTTGGAACTGAAGTCTCGCTGCTCATGAGTGTGCCTTGAAATGTGAAGAGGAAGAATTATCATTTGAATTCCTGACTTACAATGCTTGACTATGACAATTGCCTTTGACAGACATACTGACCTTTAACTTGACTCAAAATAGTAAATGCTACTTACCAGGCTTATGAATCATTTTGTGGGAATGGGTGATGTTGGGAACACAAGAGTGGTTCAAATAGCTGATGGTGGGGTAGACAGCCCGACCAGACATGGATGGCAGATTGATCTCAAATCCGTTGGTCAGTTGGATGGCGATGGCCTCAAAAGCCTCCTCAGCTGGCACTTTTATAAGCAGACTCAGCAATTTTCCCATGGCAATCATTGAATCTCGAGTTGGACTTGCCTAAATTGATGTATGCTTGTAATTATTAATGGTCGTTTTGAAAAAGGAATGCTCATCAGCACACATTTCGGATTTATCTGCATAAAATAGTTGCTCTATATGGCCAATCCAAGCTAGTTTCATCCGAAAGGACGACATCACTGCTGTCAAGTATTTCATCCCCTATGTATCTGTAACTTCAAGTGCTTTTCTAATTTTATGACCCCATAGCTTTCAAAATTCCTTCATTTGCTCTATACGAGGGCAATCTACAACTTAAGCAAGATTAAGATGAGCAAGATAAGCAAGTGATGACATACTTGATTTTTGCGCTCCTCCAAGTGGCTTTCTAGGGCTTTAAGTCTCTCATACACATCAGGTTGAGAGTTTTTGAGTCTGAGAAGCCTTAAAGGAAATACAATGTTGAAAAGGCCCGGAATATCCACATCATGTCCATGCTGAACTCTGTACAAGATTTGACACTCCTCCTCTTCATGCCTGCATAATTGCGGCGAATTTTTGCAATTTTCACACAAGCTGAATCCACAATGAGAGCAGGTCTGACTAGTGAGATGCACACATTCAAGGCAGGCTTCAGGGCTTCCAGGGCCTATCACTCCGGCTTCCTCGCAAATCACCACTTCTCCAGGATGCAAATCTCGCGTTGCCACCGCTCCATATCCTTTTCCAGGCAGCCTGTCCACCCTGAGCAGCTCCATGATGTCAAATGAGCGAGGCTCAAGTCAGGATTTGGCATTTGGCCAGCTTTGAATTTCCCGCTACGACTTGAAATTTCAACAGCGCCATCATTCGTTTCGCGGTGATTTTCTGAAACTGAGTAAGCTCAGGCATCACGGGCAGCATAGGCTTCAATTCTCTACCTGGCGCCTTCTCCGCTCTAATTTGAGCCCATTCTCACTACTTCTTTTTTCAGTTAGCGTCCCACTCCTAAAAATATGGCCGAGCTTCGGCGTTATCACGCTGGAGCGTTTTTGTTTACATCCGAGTAAAGGAGTGGCGTTTTCGCGACTTTTTCGGAATGTAAACAAAGAAGAGTAAGAACGCTAGATAAATAACAAAAGGGGGAGCGGTACAGTGCAGTCGAGAGACACGACAAAAGCCAAGTTGATTTTTCTAGGAAAATATGCCCTAGAATCAGTGCGCAATGGACGGTTGGCCTTACAGCGCGTACAACAGGCTCCAGCACACGGGTCAGCCCGAGTTTCAGCAATATTCAAGCAGTGCAGCCTCGAGTGCAGCGACCTCGGCCCAGCAGTTGCTGCTTCAGCATCAAATTCGGCAGGCTCAGGCTCAACAAGCTCATTATTTGCCTCCTTCGCTCGTGGCAGCCGCGAACAACAAGCATTTGGTGCAAAATACGCCGGCAACGACGACGACGACGTCATCGTGGAAGAGCTCCAACTCCAATGGGCTGGTCATCATTCCGGAGCCTCAAAAGGCCAACCTCGTGAGAAATTACTCGACGAACAATGGTGAATTGCTGGTGGAGAGTGTGTCGTCGTCTTCAACGTCTGCTGGAAGATCGATGAGACAAGCCACTGAATTGAAGACCAGCCAGCCTATTTTTCCTGGCCAGCCTCCGCCACTGGCCAGGGTGGATCCTGTCAAGCAGGTGTACACGCCCTCGCCCCAGCCTCCACCCAGGCAAAGCTCCCAGCCTCCACAACGCTCCAGTATCAACCGAACGGCATTTCCGGGCCAACAGCCTCCATCCTCAGCCTCGAATTTCGGGGGAGGCCAAGGTGGCCTTTTTGTACAACAACGACCTGATCTCATTATTCAAAGGCAACAGCCCAGCCCTCAAATGGTTCAGCAGCAACAGAGTCCTCAGCAAATTTACAACAATCCCAGCCCTCAAAGTGTGGCATCACCGCAAGGATATTATCAAAATCCTTCTCCTCATGATCAATACTACCAACAGCAGCAGCAGCAAATTCAGCAGCAGCAGCAGCAGCAGCAGCAAAAAATGAGGAACAAGGCGAGCTCTTCCAACTCGAACAATAGGCATCAAAATAGAGCTTCTTCGTCGTCTTCGAATAAAGCGAAAAATCCGTATCATCAACAACAACAGCAGCATCAGCAGCAGCATCAACAACAGCAGCAACAGCAGCAGCAGCAGCAGCAACATCATCAGCAACAGCTGCTTATTCAGCAGCAACAGCACCAACAACATCAGCAGTTGTTGCAACAGCAGCAACAACAGCAGCAACAAGATGTTGGCCTTGCCAGACTGGGCGCCTTGGGAGCCTTGGCTGACTTGAACAGTGACGGCAACGATTATGAAGTACCTTCCACCATCAACTATGAGGATCTCAATCTGAACAATTTCGGCCAAGCCTCAAGTTCGCGTAAAGTGGCTGAGCTCTCCACCAACAGATGGCTGTCGAGGACGACAGAGCTGCTCGACTTGAGCTCTGGAGACAGCCGAGACACGCCTGGGCATGAAGAGGTGGTCACCTTTTCTCAGGCCAACAATCAGCACATGAATCAGGGGCAAGGCTTGATCCCTCAAATAGTCATGAATCCTTGGGATCCCACCCAGGCTCCCATGATGACGTTTGCTGTGCACGCTTACCAGCAGCAGTGGCTTTTGCAGCAGCAAGCTGGACTCAACAACGACCCAGAGGAGGTTGCCATCACGCACGAAATGGAGGAGGAGCCTTTCAAGCCGAAAGTCATCTGCATTTCTCCGGACGAGGAAATGGGATTCCTGCTGAATCTTCCTCAGATTTGCAACGTTCTGCTCCAACCCTCCACCATTGGCCTTTCGGGCAAAGTGCCAGAGTCACCGTTTATGCAGGCCTACCAGAAATTCCTCCGGGGCGAAGTTCCAGTCAAGCCCATCATGCCCATAACAGAAACGCCTCCTCCGGATCAGCTGCCCGGCAAAAAGAAGTACATTCCACCTTACACTCCGAATCGGACCAAAAGCATGCCTACGATGACGCACAATCGGCAGTCGTCCACTTCGCAATCTTACAAAAGGCCGGCCAATCGGCCTTCAACATCCACCACTACGTCAACCACTACTTCGTCAGGAAGTAGACCTTCGCCTATGCAACAAGTCAACAAAATGCCCAGCAAAAAAGTGGGCAAATTCTCCGAGCAAGATGAGCTCGAAGTTGAAAGTACGTAAATATTTTTTTCGTGTGCCATTTCAATCATTGGGGTTTTCTTTTTAGTGGCAGTTTTGCCAAAGAGGGAATCCTCCAGACGAAAGGCCAAAGACAACACCTCGAAGAAAATCCATATGCAAGAACAGCTGCTCCAGGATGAGGATGAAATGCCTGGCCTGGATCTGAGTGATTCTGACGAGGACGCCACGTGGACACCCTTCAAGGTAAACAAGCTTGGGAAAAGTCGTCAAAAAAGTACTTCATCGTGTACGATCAATTTTTCAGGGTGACAAGCTGGCTGGGGGCGTGGAAATGGCTGTTTCTAGGCATAAAAGGCTGGCTTCAGATGACGAGGACGAGCTTGACTATAGACTAGCGGTGTCTACACCAAAGAAGCCCAAGAAATCCAGCAATTCACTGCCAATGACCAACTTGGTTGCTCCGGATGAAGATTATCGACCTGGTGACTTTGTGGTCCTCCACGACGAATCTAACGTGGATCAGGCTCCGATTTGGAGGTTTGACAGCAAAACGTTGCTCCAGCGGTTCAACGTGGCTGGCAAAGACGAGAATGGGGACACGTTGTACAAGTCTGCCAATTTGTTTTCCGGCTACATTGCATCCAATAGGCAAAGATATGTCTCGGTTGCCGTCAAGGTTGTCTCCAACGAAAGCAACTCCATTGTGGTCAAGATCATCCAAAGTGCCAGCCCAGTCCAGGCTTCTGGATCAAATCCGTAATGAGCAATTTTTCATTCCTACTTATTTTCTACGGTGTTTTTCTTGTAGTGAAATTCGCAAGAGGTCGTATGCTGAAACCACTCAATTCCAAGAGAACTTTGAGGTCTACATTCAGGCTCTCATCTCCCAATGCCTGGATGGCAACTTCTTGGAAGAAGTCTTCAGCGAAGAAGGTCCAGCTTTTTGTCATGACTTTCGCCATTTTTGGCTCTAACTTCTCCATGTTCAATTTCAGATGAGTATTTTGTGTCCAACATAGAGAAGGTCGACTCGGTGACTCTACTGAGGAAAGACAAGGTGATGAACGGAGTGAGCTGGTCTCTGCGATTCCAACAGGCTGTCAGCACGTGGCCTTGCTTGAACGACCTTGGGCCATCCGCAGTTTTGGTAAGGCTATCTTAAGATACCTTATTTGAATATAGCGTTAAAACTCCACTTTTCGTAGGACGCCATGTGTGGCGGATGTGATCGCGAAAAGGCCACAACCATGGTCCAAATGTTTGGTCAGCCTTATCATCCCAATACTTTGAAGCCCATACCTCCATCGGAGCAAGCTTGCATGAACAGGGTAATGTTTTCGACTAGCATTAAGATATCTTCTTCACAGTTGACATTAATTTGCTTTGCAGAATTTCTCCGTTTGCCCGAAATGCAACAGACTAGCTCAACTTTACCACAAGCTGCATCACCAAAAGCACACCATGTTCATCATTTGCTCCGACGTTGTCGAGTCACGGAAACGAAACGCAGCCGGTCTGGATACGACCCGTATGCTCAACGAGCTTTTGGCCGATGATGGCTGGCTAGAAACTGTAAGAAATATGCTTGAAACAAATTACCAATGATCTCATCATGATGTTTTTCTTTTCGATTTGCAGCAATTCCGGAAAATGCAAGACTTGTGGGCGGATGCGGACACTTTCGTTCGATAATTGTGATCTTTCCTTTTTAGTCAGCCTTTTGATGCCATGAACTTAATAATGAGTGCTCGCGCGTTCTATTGTTTATACGAATACAAAAGAAGATAAGCAATCAATCCATTTAAAGAGCCCCTGACGAATATCACACTCAATTATAACCGAAATACACTGTTATTATGAATTAATTGACCTCTGTTGCTCAGTGTTGATTGGATAAAACGTAACGAGTATGAACCCGATTTGATAGCTCGTATGGCAATCTTGGCTCGAACGACAAACTTCGAAATTGCTGTAATATCGGCAATAGGGCTGAATTAGGATCATTGACAAATATTTTACTAACTGTAACCGGTTTTACTCGCGAGTAAATTCACTTTGCCGATCGTGTCAGCTTTTTGCAAACCCAGTGACGTCACAACATGGCATTTAATAAAATTTGACTTGCTGCTTCTCGGGACTTCGAAGGTAACGTAAATAATGCCCTCGGTGAGTAAAATAAAACCTCGCATCACTATTCGACTTTGTGCTCGGTTCAAGATTCGGCAAGTAAAATACTAGTGAAAATTGACGAGAATTTGGGATTTGCTCGGCCCCAATTTTATCGACTCGTTTCACACTAACTGGCTCAGCTTATCAACAACTCATCTGGCCTCTCAGCTTTTTCAGTATTTTGAATTATTTGGCCAGTTTTTGAGTGTGTGAGTGGCGAAAGTCATCAGCGAAAATTTGAAGAATTAAGCCACGGCTAAAACATGGAAAAAGGTAGGCCACCGAATTGACAATATTTTCAGATTTATGAGGCCAAGGCTGTTGAGCACGACTCGTAATTTCCCCAATTTCGGGAAATTACATCAGCTCTGAAAAAAGCTCATTTTGACGAAATTGATGCATTTTTCAGCTATACTATAGCAAGAACAAGTGTGCTTTCTGCTTTTCAATCAGCTCAAATTCTGTTTTCGCGCGCGCGCTTGTAAATACTTGTGTTTCCAAAATCTATGAATGTGCACACAAAAACATGATATATTTGTAGCATAGTTGACCCACGTGTGTAAGGCTGACAAAACAAATTTGTCATCTTTTGGGGTGTGTGTGGGTAAATGTCTGTGTAACAATAAATAGAGTTAGTAGCGAATGGGGAGGGGTGGCTTTCTCATGCTATCAAATAAAGAGGAAGAAGTCCGCGAGATGGCGCTGCTCGCAAAGAAAACCTGAAGACTTTCTTTCACTGAATCAATGTTTTGGCCGGGGCTGTTGGCTGTGTGTTGATCATCTTGGCATGTCAACAAACCTGCAAGACATTTAGTAGTCATGAAGTGAACTGTGAATTCATCTGCCTTTTGAGGCCAGCCGCGAAAAATGGGTAAAGATGACCTCATTGAGGCTGCCAGACTGGGCAATTACCCAACGTGCGAAAAAATACTCAGCACCAAACCAAAGAAACCAGGACCTTTTGCAAGGTAAAGGAAAAGTTGCCAACAATTTAATTTCCTTCCCTAAAAAGAGAGAGAGCCTATTAATTATTCTTGAGAATTGAAACAACTTGCTTGAAAGTCAGATAAAGAAATTTCTGTGTAAAAGGCTCCAATAGATTTATGTGTTGACATTTGGGTAGGTGTGGCCAGGCTGACCATTTCATCCTTTTGAGCTTGACAGTGACAGCAAAACCGAGTTTTCTGCCATTATTTTGCAAAGATCACGAAGATAGCCCCAATTTGTCACAATTTTAAAAGCTGCATCTTGTGTCAGCTTGGCTTCATGAAACTTAGTTTTAAGCCTGACATGGACAAAACAGAGATGCTTTCCATCTAAGAAATACTTGAAATTCATGGCCAATTTGCAGTCTTTATACAGTCTTGAACGTAGATATTGAATTAATTGACTCATTATCTGAGATAACATTTTAGATTCCTGTTCAAAACCTGAAAAGTATAAAAACATGACTAGACTTGTAAAAGTTCTATTCTTTGAATATAGCTATAGAAATTCACTTGAAAACAAAAGATTGCTTAATTTTAGTGCCTTTGCGTAGAATTTAGGACAATTAGTCAATTGATCAATAATTTGATTCGTAAAATAGCCAAAATGATGGTTAACTATTTTCTGCACCATTAAAATGACTTTCTCCCTTGTGAAAACAACTCCAAATTCACAAGGCGCAAGCGCCCTCTATTTTCTTTAAGAGAAAGCTTTGTGACAGCAGATAAAAAGGACTATAAAATATCTTAAAGCCAATTTTGTTGCTGCCAAGTCCCATATGACGAAAAATTGTTTCTTGCTGACAACAGGAAAATTATGGCTAAAGTTTTTCTGTTGCGTTCCAAATGATTGTTTCAATGCATTTTACTGCATTTCATAGGCCTAAGTGAAGCCCACATTGTTTTTGCTCTCAAATGCATCTTGCCTATAAACTGGCAGGGTTTTTTCAATTCCTTCCAAGACTTCTGTGAACAGTGGCTTCCGGCAGGAAATCTGCCCACTGTGCAAACGTCCATTTTGCGTATGATAAATAGCAGCCTGAAATGAAAAAAGGCTCCATGGAGCCACGATTTTCTTCTTGCCGTTTGCACTTCCGGGCACAAAATGTCTCGGGAGGAAAAAGCCGATTTGCATTCGTGTCCATTATTATATTCGGCAAAAGTCTCCTGCAGTGAAACAGCTGAAAAATAATACCGAGAAATGTCACGAAAAGGACTTGATAATCCTGCTAAGGTCGAAATAATGAATGAAATATGAGGATTTCAATTGCAAAAATATTTAAATTATTATCCTGACTTATAAATATCAAAATGAGAATTCGGCTCTTAATGCTAAAGAATATTTGTGTTATGTACTTTTTTGCATAGGGATGTTATTGAAGGGCTGTTTCTTTGTTCAGTGAGCGGTGATGCACAATTTTGCGGAGCTTGCAAGCCAAATTACGAAATGCTTGCCTCAAGCTTTGATTACTGCCAAATCATGTCTAGATGGCGCAGCACTCGCACATAGAGGGCTCTTCAGATCCAAATGACGTCATAATTTGGGCGCAAACAAAAGCGGGTGCGTGATATTATCAACGCGGGCCGGCGTTTCAACCTAGCACAGTGTACTATGTGTTAATTTATGACAGATACAGCAATGGGCCATTTGATTCCGAAAAAAGCCCACAAACGGAGTTATTTCAGAATGCTACTAGCGCCATCTGGCCCGACTTTGTAGCATTAATCTAAGCTCAATACGAGCTTTTTGCAATTGGCTGATTTTTCTCGTATGTAATTTGTAGCATTAGAATATGAAGAGTAATGCAACCGCATCCATCAACATTCATCTCTTACTGCAATAAATGAACGTGATTCATAACTTTTTCTAGCTACGTAATGCATAAAACTGGTTAATTCTATGCAAGGCCATGAAAATCATGCATCAGTTTTAGCAACAGAGTAAATTACAAATAATTCGAGGCTCTTTGTTATTTTTCACGCGTGAGTTATTGCAATTGCCACCCAAAGCAGCCATTTAAAATGATTTAATGGAGATCGAATTTTTGTGGGCAAGTGTACTTTTTTTCTCGTCAAAATGGAGCAGGTTGTGGTGCTGTCAGGTCAATTACTGCCCTGCAATCATAACCGTGAATAATGACAGCTGCAATTAAGCAATTTGAATGGGCTATCAATAATAGCTAGTAGCCATGTATTTCAATACATAGAGCATATTACGGCGAAATGTATTCATTTACTGCAGTTATACTACTAGTGTATAGTTTAGGATATTCGATCTTCTTCTGTCTGTGGATTGATAAGAGGTTCTATGTTTGTATTTGCATATTGTTGAGTAACCTCAAGAGGGCCTTTCCAAGCAAGAATCTTCTCCTCCAGTTGAAAAGTCATCTAGAAATGGCAGAAAATATGAAAAATAACTCTCAGTATTCTCAGCACACAATAGAGTCTGATTCCAGAAAAAGAAAACTTTGCATTTTAACAAAAAAGCCATGACTTAATTGGATTTTTAAAGAATCACACTCTACTTTTAGATTGGGATAGAGAAAGAAGAGGAATGTCTTTACGAAAATGATTGTGCTGAAAAGTGACAAATCAGTGCTGAAAAGGTGAAAGCTGGAAACTTTTTTCTGCAAGGAAATTTGCTCTTTTTTAAAAGGGGAAGTCAAGGCCCTTTTAGGTAAAAGTACTTTGAAAAGTTGAGCACACACAAAAGAAGTGCCATCAATTTTTCACCTTAGAGTGGGGTACCAAAAGAGGTCCTTCTTTTTTTGACTCACCCTGTTTTTTCATAGTGCGATGGTGGTAGAAGCTGATCTTGTCTCATTGCGATCCTTTAAGCTAACAGTGCATTTTCTTGAGGCATTTGTGTACCCAAAAAGGACATACAAAAAAATCAGACCTAATGAAAAGAGGGAGGAGGACAGGGTGAAAAGAGCTATTTACAGGGTGTTTCACAAAATAACACAATAGCGCCAGAAAATAACAAAGGGTATACAAAAAATATCCCTGTGGTGTAATTAGGGTATATGATAAGCTGGTATCTTTTTTGAGCGAAATCATGACAATTATGGTGACAGCTGTTCAAGGTGAATTTATTTGGGTCATGTTCTCCAAGAATAGCAGTAGTGCAATAGAGTAGTTTTTTTCATAAGTTGTTCATGCTATGAGAGAGCCAAAAAGAGGGCTATTTGAGTTGGTGTAGCCCTCTTTTCGATCCCTTACTTCAGGCTACGGACATGGTACATGTTGGTAATTTTCTTATAATATGGTATATGGGGTGCATGGACATCTTGGGATGATGATGACAATCATAAGTACAATAATTTCAAAAAGGAAGCTCAAAAAATCGGGCTTTCGCATTTGCAGTGCCTTGCGTACAAGTCATGATCAGGCACTGTAAACTTTATTTTTTTTGTGTGTTAGTTAATTCGTGGTGTCTCGTGTACTGTTTTTCTTTGCATCGAATTTTTCCTCTAGAAATTGATAGAATTAATGAAGACTTGGGACGCATACACGAAATACATTTAAACAAGCAAATTAGCTAAATTGGCGGTGGTGGCGCCACCTAACGGTACTAACTGTCATGCACTACTCTGTACAAATAATTGCGAGGGAATTTAAGGGGAATCACTACAGAAGTTGTGATTTATACACATGCACAGTGAAGATACCATACAAGTCGAAATATTATTACGGCATTGTCTCTCTCTCTCTTTATTGATTGTAATTAGCGACACGATCGGTCAATCATAAAGGCAAGAATTAATATTTTAGGCATAATCATCACATGCATATGCATAGTGGTCACACTGCTTTTTCATTTTCTCACAGTCTCCAAAGCCTCCACAGTTCCTGAAATTAAATCTCCTATGTACATCTTTTTTAAAGGAATTGATATACGTATATTGTGAAATAGATGAAAAGCACTCTCGCACACAGTGAAATATTGGTACTAAGGCACATTAAGTAGGTGTACAAGTTGGGGCGAAGTTTGGCCGCCGCCACGTGGCTTTTGTTTACTGTTTGCAACAGCCATTTCGGCCCATCTGCCGTGCAGCCAGCCGCGCTGCATATTAAAGTAAACAAAGGCGCCACGGCCGCCACCTGGCGGCGAGCACAAACTTCACCCCAACAGCTTGAAATTAAAGAAGCACACTTAAAAGAGAGAGGTTCTGAACTCTGAAAAAAGGAAAAACACTTTTAGAATGGAAGGTGGTGCGCGATTGACCAAGTTTGTCATGTCATTAAGGTGTGGTGAAATCAAGAAATGCGGTGTGAAATTGCATGCGAAAAAACTAAATTATTCATGAGATGCGTCCGTCTTAAAAAGAATCAATTTCTGATCAAATCGATCGTCTCTTTTAAAAATGTGTTCTGAGGAAGGTGATAGCAGTTATTTTTCTCGAAGCTGACGGGGGCAAAAAACGGGGTGTGATCTCTTTTGTTGGGGGTCTTTTTTTTCAGTTTTTCTGTTTTGTTTTGTACTTTACCAAAGGTCTTGCAGGGCATCCGCGAGCAGCAAGAAGTAGGACCAGTAGCACACGTTAAATAGGAAGAAGATGATAGGGAACAACCACATGGCTATCCGGTCAATCTTCTCGTATTTGGCCGCCACCTTCCACTGCTCGTTGTTGCTGCTCCTCACCACGTTAGAGGGCGTGGGCGAGGACACGCCATGCCCCGCCCCCGAGGCAGCTAGCTTTGCGTTGTGCGCCATCCCAGCCAAATCGATTTTCGTCCATGACAGATCATTATCGAATCCCGTCGTCGTCGTCGTCGTGTGGTGGGTGGGCGTGGCCGAGGGCGGATCCGCGGCCCCGCCCCCGCCGCCGCATTGGTGCCTGTGAGCAATGTGCATGTGCGGTCCGGGGCCGTAGTGCCCCGCCCTGTTGTGTGCGTGTCCGCGGTGTCGAGCCACGTTGAAATTGTCCTCGTGCAAGTTGTGGGCGTGGCTGTGCGTGAGGGGGCGTGTCATGGCGATGTATTGCGGGTCAGCCTCGAACACTTGCTGCTGCTGCTGTTGTTCGGGGGGAGAAGGGGATGCTTTCACTCGTGAGTGGATTTTGGGTTGGCCACGCCCATTGCCCCTGCTCCGGTGGTGGGCGTGGTCTTCACAGCCGCAGTTGTGGTGCACTGCCAATCTTTCCGCCAGGACATCCGAGGATGCGTCGTGATGCGATCCGCCATTGCTGAAAAAGGGGGGCTCGTCTGGCGAGGACGAGGCGTGGTTGTCTTTGGCCTTTGCACAACAATTGGAGGTTGTTCGACAGCAGCGCGTGAACTTGTCGAGGAAAAACTCGCGCCTGCCCGAGCCGCTCACCTCTTGGTCCATGTTGGGCGTGGCTGACAGCGAGCTGAAGCTGCAAAGAATTAGTGGTCAGGCTTCAATCAGGGCTGACGACAGATTTGGGAACGACCTTTTGTTGTTGAGGCTCGTGTTCGAGGCCGTCAGCGCGGCGTTGTTGGCCTTGTCCAGCTTCCGCAACTTTGCAGTCACTTTGCGCTTCTCAATCTGGATGATTTTGAGGATAATGGCGTATTCGGAGAGGACGCAAAACACGTGCAGAATGCACATCACCACCCAAGTTTCCACAGCTGTCAGACCCTCAGATTTGGGGGCATTTGCTGTCACGCTGTTGAAAATGTTGACCAGCACGAGAAAGAGGGTGACCAACAATGCCATGCGTCCTTAGAAGAAAATCAGTCAAAAGCCCGTTCTCATATATTAGTTAAGCAAAGCTCTATGATGTTAAGCAGGGCTCTTTGGAAGCGAATAACTCAGCAATTGCTGAGCCGATTGGAACCAAACTTGGTAGGAATCTTCGGTGAGGCTATCCACAGCTGTGTGCCAATCCGAGGCCCCCCGATTGGAGGCCGTTTAAAATGTGAAGCAAGGCAGCTTTGCTTCACATTTATAGCGGGAAAAAATGGCCTCCACTAATCAGCCTTCAATCCGGATAAATTTTGGCATGAACAATTATTAGGGTCTACTGACGAGTCCTACCAAGTTTGGTGCCGATCGGCTCAGTAGTTGTTGAGATATGCGCCTCCAAAGAGCCTTGCTTAACATTATAGGAGCCTAGCTAGAAAAATATGAGAACGGGCTAAATTCTCGGCTAAAGTGTGCTATCGAGCCTAGTTTGTGGATCGCGACAAAAGCAGAAATGTCGTCAAAACTTGAAGCTTTCTAATGAGTACGGAAATTCTGCTGTGTCGATGAACAGCGCTAACATGTATAAGATAAGAAAGCTGAGCGCGCGTGACTTTTTATATAGTATATACTGTAGCATTTTTCTTTTTTGAGCCATTGTAGTGTATACAGCATACGATAACAGCTATGGACTGCAGCCAAGATGACGAACACCATTGTCCCAAATGCCAGCAAGACTATTACTAAAAATTTTGATCCATTACCACACTATAGGTGTCATTTGCCAAGAAATGTAGCAATGTGACAGCTCCGAGTAAAAAATATCATTTCCAGCAGCAAAAAGCTATATTTGTCCTCCAAAGTTATTTAAAGCTCTGGCCATGACATGACATGTGCCTCCTTCAATTTCAGCCACAAAAGTGTACATTTTGGCGCAAAAAATTAAATATTGTAAGTTAAAGCTGTTTTTATGCTTGAGAGCCAGCTATTGACTGGATGATGAGACACTTCCCTAGTTGATGTGACAAGACACTGTAAGCCCCAATCGATAGATGGCCTTATCAGCTCACATGTTTAGCAATTCACTCTCTCTCAATTTCCGACGATGAGCACATACTAGCACTTTTTTCCCAAAATCTGTTGTCCCATCATTTGACCCTAAGCAATAATAGTGGTGGTGCTTTCGTTGATGCATGGAAATTGCTACTATGCTGGTGAAAGCTGGCTTGTTACATCATCAGCACCACCGCTGTATACAGCATAATTTGCTTGAACGAAAGCAAAGCAGAAAATCTCCTGATTGGTTTTTTTGTCTTGTCTTACCTGGTACAACTTCTGGTGGGACAATGAAAGAGATCCATGAGACTACAACAAATAAACCAGATGGTAAATAGGTCTGGAGCAGGACTGGAGTACGCCTTCTCTTCAAGTTAATCTGAAATTGCAGAAAGTTAGTGTCTTAGTTGCATAAAAATAGCCAAATGAGACTTAGTGATAATCTTTCGATTTCCTATTCAGTTCTGCGAAATGAAATTGCTGAGCTCTCAGCAAAACTTTTCTTTGCGCCAATATTTTCAATATTTTTTTGTTCATTGCTGCAGCCTCATTATCAGTTTCATTTACTGCACTTACCTTGAATCCTGTCTGAGAATAGTTCCTATTTGCCCAAATGACAGTTTTGTCACTCTCATCGAGGGCTGTGATATTAATTTCGTATTGTTGAGCTCGCTGGTTGACAGTGTCATGGCCAAATGTTCCAGTGAAGTGGATTTGTGTAGCATCATGAATGTAGCTGCCCACATTGAACTTGCACTCCTTAGAATGTACATAATGTGTATTCATCTCTCAAAAGAAGCATTTTTGGCAAAGGCCAAGTAAAGAAAAAAGTGACCCCCCTTCCTTTGACTGAGCCTTAATGGCACATCATTGTTGGCACTAATATAATGTGTGCCACTGTAAAAAGGCCATTGTACTATGGCCAGCCCCAATTTTTTTCAATTTACTAGCTGCCACCATTAGTATAGTGACTTGACTGCTGAGGTTTTTCATATTGTGACTGTGAGCCCTAATGGAGCAATTTACCTGATGATCCAAAGGGTAAGCACTGAATTTCATGGGGCAGGAAATGATGGCTTCAGTGGACACTGTGTAAAGTACACTTTTGTTTTTGAAAATAATCAGGCCAGCCACATCAGTGACAATTTGCCTCTTCTGGAACTGCTTCAGATTGAGAATTTGTATGTCTGGCAGCCACATGGATTTGACAAAATTGGTGCTGCCCATCACAGTTCCATCCACTATCCACTCAGGAGCTGAGTCGTTGATGAGCAATCGGCTTTCATTCCAGGTGAGATCAAAGTAGAGCTCAAAAGTCATTGAGAGGGCAATATCGTCAATCCGGCTCACCTAATCCATTCCAAAAAGGAGATGAATGATTCAAAATCCACGACATTGACAGCGCGCGTCAGCTGATTGTTGTTTTGTTTACGTTTCCGCTTCTGCCCACGTGGCGCGCAGCGACGTGCCGCGCCGTGACAAGCGTCAAGCAAGCGCGCGCGTGGTTAGCAAAAACAAAACAAAGAATCGCTGAGCTGAAGATTGATTCGTTATTGATTTCCTACTAGCTGTCTTATTAACCAACAAATAAACTCAGGAAGGCCATAAATCTTTCTCGCTTTTGCTGGGCCTCCAGTGCATTTCCTTTCTTACCTCAAACACAAAAATGTCAACATTGATGTGGAGAGGGCCTTCAGTGGGCGGGACGATATCCATGTTGTAGTCATTAGGAAGGCAATATGGACTATTGGTGAAATCAGGATTTTTCCCATCGCATCTCGGGACCAGAGCCTGTGCCAATATTGGCATTAAAATTAGGATCAGGCTCGGAACGAAGATGCTATTTGCAGCCCTCTTCACCATCTTGCAAGGACATACAGATGTTCAGTAATCACATCATCACCACATGTGTGATGTTGTCAAAGTTTGATCATCCTCATTAAGTCATCATAATGGATCATGTTGTGTCTTTTCTGAAAGCAAGCAGACAATAGCAGCCCACTTTTCTCCCTGTACTACATATATAACTGATAAGCATCATCATCAAGTAATCAGGTGTAATGTGTGGAAAAAATCTTGAGAGTAGGTGGGAAGAAAAGTTTCCTAGTTTTCTCATTCCACTAGGTCTCTCTCTCTCCCTTTAAAGTATCAATAACAATAACATTAGAGAGCCTACAGAAAAACAAAAGTTTGTGTGGTGTGGAAGAAAAGAAACCTGCTTGAAGATTCACCACATGTCTTATTTTCTTCTCCTCTACAACTTGTTGTGATTTTTTGAGATTTTTTGAGTGACCTCATAGAATGTGAAAAAGACTTGAGCAAATGAACTATTGCGAAAGAAAATGCATACTAATTTTTGTAGCTTAGTGATGGGATGAACCTATTTTCTAGTATTCTTGAATTTTGATGGCATTTTTATTTTCAAAGGTTGTGTTTTTGCTAAGTTTTGATCCATGAGGAAACAGGGCAAAATTGCTAGAAAGGGCGATAAAATCTGGGGGGTTTTGGGGGCAAAAATACAAAAAAGCCCATTTTAAGCTTTCGTGAATCAGCTGACAATTTGAATGCATTTTTTTGAGCAATTGAATAAGACTTGAAAGAGTGTCCTTGAGATTTACTTAATATTGCAGGTGCCCATTAAAAGCTTTTATGCTGCGCGTAACTTTGGATGGAGAAGTTGCAGATCAATCTTTAATTGTTGAGCATGCTTGAAAAATAAAAGCCAAATTAGGCATGAGAAGCTTAAAAAAATCAAAGCAATTTGATGAAAAATGTTGACTTTTTGCCATTGCCCATCAATTTTCTTGCCACGTCAATTTCTGCTTACATAATTTTTTTAAAGGAGAACAAACTTTTGCTATGGCGACACACAGAAAATTGTTTTCATCATCCATTTCTTAAACTTCTTGGCCAAAATTAGAGCTCTGATTGTTCTTCAATAATCAGATTGCGAATGGAAAGCACAAGAAACTTTCCAGACGAGCCTTGTTAGTTTTGACAAAATATGAATTACAAAAGGTAGGCAACTTACACCAAGTGGATTTGAGCAATTGAACTTCATGCCATTATTTTTTGTTTGGCTCTTTTTGGGGATGATCGCAACAAAAGACTGAATGTCATATATATGAGCCAAGCCTTGCTTCACTTCCAAGAGAGCTTTCGCGCCTCTCACTAAATAAAAAACGCAAGCGCTTTCAGTATACTACTCCTATTGCTTTATATTAAGGAAGTCAAGGAAATATAAAAAATGGGCAAAAGTTGCTGCTCTCATACTTCACTCAATCACAAATACTTTTTTCTGACTTGTCACCATGAATTATTAACGCTTTTGCAGCGCGCGCGTTTTTCGCAAAAAGTAGTACACATAAAGCAGAAAATAATAATACATTCGGTAGCAGTATTTCAAAGCGTCTTGTTCAATTTTGTATTTTTCGATGCAGCATTATTTTTGTGTGTGGCCACACTGATGGTAAATAAGCCTTTCTTTTTTGCTGCTCTGGATATGATTTCACCAAAACTGCATCAAGTCTTCAGTCAAACCAATCTAGATGGAGGAAAAAGCCACCCAAAATACGATATTAAGCGAAAAATGAGAGATTTGTCCAGTAGACCATATGCTAAACTTGCTTCAGAATATTTATTAACAAAGATATTGATTGTATGCTCGAATGAGCTCTCCAGTCTCGCTTTTTTCACCCGTAACGTTTTGCTTTACTTGCTACGTGATTCCGTGACAAAATTGGACCGATATTGCTACGTATTTACGACCTAAATTACTCACATTTGATCACATGTTGAATTTGTCAGGTCACGTGATGACACTTGCACAAACAATTCTGAGGTATTTTCCTTATGGCAGTCAACTGTATTGGTCATTTTCGGAGTTTTTTTTTTTTTTCAAAGCCAACATATATAGCTAATTTATTGTAAGCACACAAAAGCCTTTGAATCATGGAGGAAGACAAATTAATGCTTAATTATGTCACTAGATGGCCTTGCAGCCTTGGTGGACAAATTAATTGATGTGATTTACAACGCTTTGTTATTGTTGACACAATATTCAATATATCTGTTTATTATTAGTGAATTGTCCCCCGAGATTTGACACTATAATTGCTTGCAATTAATTGGTTGTGGCGCCTTGACCCCATTTTTATTATATTTTAGCTTTCTATCGTTAAAGTCTGCAAATGCAAAGCATACCTTGCAAAAAATGATTGCCCAATTTGCTCTTTTTCCAATACATCAAATTAAGCGCCCTAACTACTAAAGTCCCGCATTAAAAATTTAGCATTATCAAAGTAGCATTAAAAGTAAAAAAATATTAAAGGCCTTTTCCCATGTTAGAGGTAGAAGCGAGTAAGTAGTCAATGAAAAGCAATAATAAATATGTGGATGCATGATGCTAGTACATTGCTGCGGACATCAACGAAAAATATCGTGTAATGACCCGATGTAAGAGCACAAGATGGGGCTATTTTCCCCCGTTTGATTGCCTCCATTTCTCGTCTTAGTGCAGCTAATGATTTTCCCATCAAAAGCAAGGTAAAGCTCTCGTTTTTGGGCAGCCTTTTGCAACAAGTCTTAACTTTTTTATGCTTTCATGCTCTGAAAATGTATCTTCCCTACATTCTCAAAAAGGATACAGTGATGTAAGCGTAATTAGGTTTATTGATGCTAGCAGGTGCAGTTCCGGATTTTATCGGCCAAAAAGAATTGGATGGCTTATTAAGCATTATAAGTACTTTGCTTATTTTATATCTTGACAGTAAAAAAATGAGGAATGACTATAATAAATAAAAGACATAAAAATTACATGCATGGCTATAAAGAAGTACCTCAAATTCGAATATGCTTTCAAAGATGCTATGAGCAGGTTTAGGGCATATTTTCAGTAGAAAGGATAACAAAGCTGGATAAAAGGATGCACAACACAATAATAACAAGTTGGTAAATGAGTTGGTGTAGTTGGCAACTTGCTATAATACTATCTGTAGTACGTCACATGGCGACTGACATTTGTAAACAAGAATTTCCATTTACAAGTCTACCAACAAAAATTTCTGTGCTCAACATCCTTTGATTCATTTCTCTTTAGAGATGAATAATCTTTCAGCCCTGCCAACCTTAAAGATTTTGTCGTCAGTTATAGTGTCTCGATGTAATGATGTATTCAAATGAAAGTTGATGAGTCATATTGTTGCCATCTTTTGAGCTTGTTGTCAGCTATACCCAAAAACTAGAATGCAGGAGCAGAAGATTATTCACAACTTTTAAAGTGAGCATTGTGATGAGCTCAGATTTTTTTTCGAAAGCCTCAGTCGAGATTTCTTGAGCGTTGTGTCGCAGCAATACTTGTAACAATAACATGGAGTGATGTGAAAATTGGATTATTTTTTCGATAATAGATACTACAGCTTCCCAAGCTGGTTGCTTTTTCGCCCCCCTGTATTTGAGGCCCCTTTTCTGCACCGAATACAGAAATCTGTAATGAATAGGCAATATAAAGTGAGTGAGGCAGTTACGAGGCCTCTTGTTCATAGTACTTGTTCAACACACATAAATGGAGTGCTTTCTAATGTTCTGGCATATCCCTAATGAGACCTGTCAGCCCACATAAGACGAGGTTCCAATTAGGGTTAAGCCACTGGCGCCACCAACGCTCAAGTAAACATGTATAGCGTTGCAGATGTACCACAGCTACAATCATCTGCAAAGTCAAAGGAAATCGTGGCGAAATGAAATATTTCCCATCATGTTGAATTAGCATTTTGGGCCCTGTATGCATTATTATCAGCTTATCAGTTTTTTATTTGTACTTAAATTGCGTCAGGAATTGCTTGATTCTTGTGACCAAAGTGAAAATGTAGATTTCTAAATTGATGAGATCTACTTTGGAGTAGATGAACGGCGCATAAATCTGGTTGGGCTTTGCAGACAATTTGTTGTGCATTAGGCCCATAGGCATCAAAATTCATGCACTACAACATGATAAATAGCATTTTTATGAATAGCCCCTGCTGCTTTTAATGGTCTCTATCTCTCTTTATGACGATGTGCTCTTTTGACCACACATGCCCTTGATATCATGTTCACTAGAGGCTGATCTCCAGATGCATTTTCTTTGAATTTTCATTAGCTGATTAATGTTATGGTGATTGTTTCAGCTTGCGTCGAGGCTCTGGAGGATGCAACAGCCGAGATTCCAGTGGATACACCGCCTTGCATTATGCAGCCCTTAATGGACACGTGTGAGTTGTTGGTGGAATTACAAAGATTAGCATTATATTCACTTCATGCCTCTTTGCCCTCAAAGGCTGCGAGGACATGTGATGCACTATCTTCACGTGTATCCATGCTGTATTTTACAATCACCCTAATAATGCCTAAATTCAATTTTGGCGGATATAGTATAATCGGGTGCCATCATTTAGTCCGAAAATTTGCGGTATAGATGTACTTTAATCGAAAAGATTTGCCTAGTTGTTTTTAGTCCGACTCATTTTTGGTGACAGGTAGTGTACTATCTCCGACCAAATCTATCTAGTTGTACTATCTTCGAAAAATATAGTTGTACTTTGTTCGAAATTATCTGCCTAGTTGTATTTGCTCCGAAAATATTTCAACTCTAACCTAATTTTGGTTTCTCAATTTTTCCAAATTCAGCCATTAAGCCTGCCCGTCATATGAACAGTAGGGGTAACGATATTTTTAAGAAATTCACACTTTTTGTATTTATTAAAATTATTTAGCTTAACAATAATGATGAGTGAACGAGTGAATACCAATGAGAACAGCAACAACAATTAAGACTAGCAACAACGAGTTTATGCAGTTTAACAGTTTATGATTTGTTTGAGAGAGAAAGCTTGTTTAAGGATGGTATTCATCTATCAAGGACAGGATGTGATTTGTTGGCAAAAGTTATTTTTAATAAAGTTCTTGAAATAGATTTAACCCCATAAAGGGCATATCTGGTGAAATCAATTCGGAGATAATACAACTAGAAGGGTTCGGACATTTTACTACTGAACAAATTATTTCGGAGGTAGTACAACCAGGCAAAACATTTCGGAGATAGTACAACTAGGCGAGTTCAGACATTTTACAACTGTGAATAATTGGTCGGACATAGTGCCACTCAACTTTTCGGAGATAAAACTACTCAACTTTTCGGAGATTTTACAACTAGATTTTCGGAGATAAAATGTTTCCCCGTATAATCCACTCCTTTTTTCTGCTCCAATTTCCTTTTGTCAATTCAAACTCTTCATGGCTTCACTAATTCGATTACAGCCCGTTCGTTTGAAATCGAGCAGAATACAGTCGAGTCTACTGAAAATAGAATAAGCCATTGGAGGGACAAACTTTTTCGCTAGATGGCGCTTTTAGGGCAAGTATATTTGGAAAAACTGTCGCGCGCGAAACTTGTCACGTGATCACGAGCGGCAATTTCATTGGCTGATCAGCGGAGCCAGGTTAGAAAAATATGGTTTCAGTAATGAAAAGCCTGGAAATTTGTGTGAGTTGCATATGGTTTTATGGCTTGGAAGGATGCCATTTTATCCGTAGATTATGTCGTATTAATAAAGTTTTCAGAATTAGTGCACCAAAAGCCAAAAAATAGCCCATTAGTGATCTCCTATGTAGTGTAGCCATGTCAAATGTACCGGGCAAAGTTGCCGGGCTAGATGGCGCATGGAATCTAGCGACTTTACGCCTTTGGCTTATTGCTATGTATTCAAATATACTGCTTCAATTTCTGACTTGGCTGATATTTGGAGCATTAGTAGTAGGTTTTTTTTCTGTGTGAAAATGGGCAGAAAATGTGGGAAATTTCAATCGAATGTCGATATAAACTGCTGTACGCATGAGTTGCTTTGCAAGCCATAAATCTTGCAGGATTCAAATAGCTTTGGTCAGCGAGCACAAAAACCGTTATCTCCAAACCTCATGTAAAACATGCGACACGTCCTTCTAGGAAGCAGCAAAAAAATGGCCAATTCAGTTTTTGCTCCATTACTATAAAAACTGTAAGCCGAGCAGCAGCTTGCCGTAAGGGCTCGTGTATTTTATGTATTTATGCTCTGCTCACCTAAAACGCCCTTTTTTCATAAGGGCGATAATGTATTGGAATTTTTAGTCAAGTTACGGTGCTAAAACAGCAACCTTACTTGATCAGTTAAGTTCAGCTTGTTCTAGCCAAGTTCGGTTCGTTTTAGCCATGTTCAGTTGACCGCTGAGCTGACACGCCAACGCGTTGTACATCAGCAGCTGATGAGCAAAGTTAGCTTTTCTCAATTAAGCGAGCTTCAGTTACTATACGCATATGAGAACACTTTGTGTAGCCAAGTTCAGTTTAGCAACTGAACTTAGCTAGGCAAGTAAGCTATAGTGCTACATAAAATCAAGCTAAGTTAAGTTCTACCTACATAAATGGCTTAGTCTTTCGCAAGTTTTGCATAGTCACGCTATTTAAATAGCTCATAACATAAAAAGTATTTAAATAGCAGCTATATAAATACATCCAGTGCAGTGGCTACTTAAATACATTTTATGCTATGAGCTATTTAAATAGCGTGACTATGCAAAACTTGCGAAAGACTAAGCCAATATCTGGGAACGGAACTGAACTAAACTTAACTTTCTACCAAACTTAACATGACTAACTGGCCAATACGGTAACACCCTTAGTCAAAATAGCTTCTGCTGGAAAATGGCAGAAAAAATATTCATCTGTTTTGTGTACTGTTTTATTGCTTCAATTTGCGCGCAGAAATGTAATTTTTCTTGGCTTTTATAAAAGATGAATACATTAAAGCTTATCTATTTATAGGGACATTGTGGAGCTTCTGCTCACGTATGAGGCCTCTTGTAATAGCGCAGATGAAAAGGGCTCAAGTCCCCTCCATTTGGCAGCCTGGGCTGGCCATGCCCAAATTGTGGAAATTCTCCTGACCAGGGGGCCTTCCATAGCCAATGTTAATCTCACTGTAAGTCAATTAAGGCATGCTTTTGTTAGGCCTCAAATAATCCTATCTCCTCTGGCTGCTTTTCCCTGATCTCACCATTTACATTCACTGTGAATAAATGTATATTCTTTCCATAGAATTCTGACAAAGAAACTGCGCTCCATTCAGCGGCTCAATATGGTCATCTCGAGGCTGTCAAATTACTGCTTAAGCATGGAGCAGACCCTAATATCAAGAATTGCCGCGAAGAAACTGCTTTGGACCTGGCTGCGCTCTATGGAAGGTAAACAAGCTTGTCAACATCGTGTTGATATTGTGGGAGAAATTATTTCCTCCTCAGAAAAGTCATTCTCACTCGCATAATTCAGTTTTCTGTTTGCCTCCATTTTCCGTTGAATTTAGTGATGACTTTTAAAAACCCAAAAGTAACCAAATCAGCTGTTTTCGGGCTGAAAAAGTTTCGGAGCTTCCATCTTTTTAGTTTTTCACTTTCTACTGAACTGTCTACTACTCCTTAGTTATCCTTCAGCACTATACGTAAATAAATATTCTTTACAGGCGTGAAACCGTGCAGCTGCTGCTCGAAACCCACCCTGAACTGGTTGGTCCTTACACAGCTTATGGAGGAGCCATGTACATCCACACTCCCCTGCATTTAGCCAGCAGAAATGGACACAAGTAAGAACTAGGTGCTATTTAAAAAAAACCAGGCCTCATCAGCTCAATTTATGCTGACTTTCATTGGGGTGTGCACACGTTGCTGATTGGTCCTTTTTTGATGGACATCACTTAATTGACCTCCCATGGTAATAATGCAGGGTTTTTTCTAGTGAAAAAATTGCAATCCAATTTGGTCTGGAATTATGCACCAGAGAGCCATTGGTAATTTAGGCTGGGTTCACCTACAAAATTATGGCGTAATTTTGAGTAAAATTACGCTGATATTTGCCAATTTGAGAGGGGACGAAACAACTTTTTACATTTTTTTCTTCAAAATTGTACTATTAAATGAAGGCTAATTAAAAATATTTAGCCAAAAAAGATAAAGTTATCTCTGTTCAGTAATAAATTATGCCATAATTTCTCCCGTAATTTGTAGGTGAACCGGGCCTTAGAAAGTTAGGTAGCAAAGGAAGAGGGATCACTTTTGGCGGCGTTCAGCAAACATGAGTTACATAATTCCTACAACCAAAGAGCAGACAAATTTCAACTAAGCACATAATTCATAATTCTAGGCATTTTTCTTTTGGCCTATTTACTTTTTCTTCACACTTTTAGGCCAAAACTGTGCTTGAAAATAGGCCAAATTTTTCTGCTGCCTTTCAGCCTCATGTGAATGTTTTCTTGCAGTGATGTCGTGGATCTGATTTTGCAAACTGGATTTGATATCAATGCCAGAACTGCCAGAGGCACAGCCCTTCACGAGGCCGCTTTGTGCGGGAAATTAGACGTGGTCAAGTCGCTGCTTGAGGCTGGCATCAATATGGAGCTTCGGGACCAAAACGACAAGACTGTGCTGGAAATCATGGATGAGCTCAAGACTCAGCGCACACGGGAAATAATTCACGCCATTCTAGACCACATGGGGGTCCGACGAAGAGTGACATCCTCGGCCTCGGTGCGGCCTCCACATTCACCATACGATAACTTGTCTTTGACCCAGTCTTTGGAAGAATCGTCCTTCAGCATCGACCTCGAATTCGGTTCAGCGAACACGTCAAGAGCAAGGTTCGTTTCGTAGACATCTGTGCTTTTCCCTCACAGATTGCAGCCAATATCGCGTATAAAAGCAACCTATGATTACAGTTTTTTTTGCATTTAGGCCCTGTTCACCTGCTCGATGAAATGTAACAATACTGTCCTGATGACGAGTCCTAGGTTTTTCGCTCATGAGTAGTCAAATGAAAGATCATCGAGTGGCGAAGCCACGAGTGATCTGGAATTTGACTACTCATGAGCGAAAAACCCTATATGGATGAGTCATCAGGACAGTATTGACATTTTTGTCAGCTTTGTGATGGTTCTGAATCCCTAATTTTCTTTTAAATCCTAAAATTTCATTGATTTCAACCGAAAAATAGCCTAAAAAAAGATAGCTCAGTTGCAGGTCAAACTCTGCGGTCAATCGCGCACGCGCATCTCCAGCAAGAGCTCAGCACTTGAAGGGTGACCAGATATTTTTACGGGGATATTTAGCCAGAATTTTCTAAAAAGCACCTAAATGACGAATTTGGCTTGAAAGGGAATGTCGCAAATGACTAGAAAACTTTTTTAAAAATTGTATTTTTGCAGATAATTCCTTAATTAAAAGTGGTTTGGAAGACTTTTCTAAAATGAGAATGTTTTTAGAAGACTGTTCTATTTAGGAGCAAGATGAAAGAGCTTCTAACATAAAAATAATTAATTGTGTGATTATGAGTTATTTCGAACAGAAAGTAATCATTTTTTACTATGCCAGAATTTGCTTTTTAATATGTTGGTTTAGATAGTACAGTGACATAGTGCTAGCCTTTCACCCAGCTGACCCGGGTTCGAATCCTGGTAAAGCCTTTTTTTTATTGATGAAGAACTCTCAAGCTGCCAACTGTACAATAATGGCCATTATTTCTTCACATGTGATGAAAAAAATCCATTATTGTACGGTAGATGCGAGCGCACACCAAATCTCAGCAAAATACAGGGATTTTCGCTTCACTGCCGTATGTAGTGAACCCACCGCTAAGCTGACAAAAATGCTAAATATTTTAACCAAACCCATGCTAAAATGGCAAATTTGCCAAAAGACTAAAATGCAGCTGAACGATGCCTTACTCAGATTAAAAAGAAAAAAGTATTATCTCAACTTCAACAATATAGTAGCTTTTTTGAGTTGAATAAGGTGGAGGCTCTAATATTAAAAATAAACATGTTTAGGCCACGCAATTGTTTTTGTTTACATTCAACGCAACCTTTGCTTTGACACAACAAATATCGTGCTGCGCGTCTTTGATGTCACGCAACCTTGGCTGCAAAAGTTCCGTAACTTATGACGCATTCATAATTCATATGCCCAACTTTTTTAGTTGTTCGTTGGCACGCCTGGAGCCTTTTCACATATGCAGGAAGCTACTATAGTACTGTCAGACTTTCTTTCAAATGTACTACATGTCCACACAACATGCTGAGCTGCTGCCCTAGAATATACCTTTTTGTAACTTTTATCTATTGTGGATGGCTCCTCAGGGAGCATCGACGCAAAGGATAACGCTGCTGAGCAGCACAATCATGTAAATTGTCATGCTACACACAAAGAGCATTCATAGCAAGAGTATATGTATATGTTGGATACTACATTTGTGAATCTTGTTGGTATGTCACCGAATGCATCTCAGGTACTGCTACATAATAATAAATAAATGGTTCTGATGTGCAGCTACTGTTTCAAAAGCACTAGAAAGCCTCTCACAATTTATGATGAGACTGTACCAGTTAATGCATTTAGGTATTTAGCCGAACATGGAAAGCCACTACGAAAAATAATGCATCAATTTTATCTGCTGTATTCATCCTCTGTATTTCAGCTCCAGATGCATGGGATCTCCAGTGTTGGGGGCTCAACGGCCTAGATCTGCCAAATCTGTGGAAGATATTGTTGATAGAAGGGTCTCGTCCTTGTCAACCACCTCAGGCTGTTCTGACTGTACCACAGCAACTTTACAAGGGGCCAAAAGTTATGGCTCGAGTTTTTTCGAGGACGCAGCCTCCAACACTCCGAGGCTGCTCGATTCGGATGACAACACGAGCCTGTCCTCTGATGAAGAATTTTCCTCCAATCATTCACAGGTATTTTTTATGCCATTATTGCTACACTTATATCCCGTTCATGTGCCCCCAAATTCCTTACGATAATGCACGCCGAATGCCTTACCGAAAGGAGAAAAATTGTCTTATGACAAACACAAAAGTAAACTTCTCCTGATGCTAACACTTTGGAAAAAACGGGTCAATTTTAAGACTCTTGAAAAGTAAACACTCACAAAGCTTATTTTAATTTCAGTGCCAAACTGGTTACTTCTGAATCAAAATGTCTCACACAAATTCATATGAATCAACTCAAAAATTGCAGAGCTGTTACATCTAAGATACAGATGAAATAATCAAAGTTTTTCTGAATTTTGCCCTAAATTTGTTAACTCGTTTCCTGGCTCAACTAGTTCAGAAGCCCTTAAGTGGTTTGATACCAAAACTCCTTTGCCTTATGACAATTTTTTACTTTCCGAAAAGCAACTTTGCACATGAACGGGATATTAGTGTGTTGAATACCGCAGTTTTGGTATTCTTTTGAATACGTTGTATACCACGGTATGCTTCTTACACCCACTTTCCAAATTACATAGTTATCATTATCATAGTGTGGGAAAATCAGTTTTTGGTATTATATGTGTGGTTATTTTCAATTATGCGGCTGGTTTTTCCCCCGCTGATTATCGTGTTTTTTCTCGGGCCAATTTTTATCAAATGTATTCGTTATGTGCTCGCCTACTACATCAGTACTTTTAATCAAATGAGCAGCTTTGAGCAGAGTCTAACTTTGTATAGAGTATACATATTATCATCATCTCTGCTGAAAGGTAATTGATATTCACATACTCAATATGTTTATAAGGAAGCACCATTACGTAATACAACCTCCCTATAGGCCTAGATCACACCTGAGCCAAGCTGACTTGCTACATATAGTAGTGATCTTATCTCAAATGGGAGGGAAATAAGACCTGAATGAGAATAAGAAAGTATTGTACTTTTGACTTCCTGGCAATTACTCTTTTACGCAACTAAGAAGTCCAGGATCCAATATTGGTGGCATCTGGCTTTTCGACCTCACGTCCTCGTTTTTAACCTGGGGGAGGGACTCTGCCCTTTTTGCTTGCTTGCAAAAGAGCAGATTTTGCGCCGGAATATAGTCAGTGTATATGCCTGGCTCAGGACGAGTTGCAGGTGAAGAAGACGTACCAGTGGAGCCTGGTAATCAAGAGGAGCCTGCGGGCAATTTGGATCAATTGGGCAGTCACAGCACTACTGCCATGGCCAACAGGGCAATCAAGGCAATCGATTTGCCTGAGTTTTCTGGAGACCGATCGACGGACAAGCTTGGACCTCGAGCCTGGGTGACACGCATAGATCACCTGCGTACAATTGTCAATCAAGGGGCTGCTGCTGCTGAACAACCCCGCTGGAGTGACGAAGCCACTGCAAGTTATGCAGCTTTGGCCTTGAAAGGCAAAGCAGGTCAGTGGTATAATATTTTGGCTGAGGAGAAGCGGACGCCCTCCACTTGGGAGGGGCCTAATGGATTGAAGAAGATTTTTCTTGCTCGTTTCCACCATGTGTGTACCTTGGCTGAAGAATCGGCAATTGAAGACTCCTTGGTACAGGAGCCTAATGAGACGGTCAAGGACTTCTTTGATAGGGTCAAAACTGGGACCCTGACCTTAATGGAGAACTTCGCACCTTTGGAGAACACCCCCACCACTCTGGTTGCCGCGGGTAAACTGCCAGAGGTCCAGGAATTGGCGAAGAATGAGGCCTACCAATTTATGGTGAAGCGCCGATTTGTACATGGGCTCATCAAGACCATCAAGTCGCAGGTTGTGGTCCAAGAATACACCAAGTTGGAAGATATAGTTGGTTTCGCATCAAGAGTGGAAGCTTCATTTTCCAATGACAAGAAGGCTTCAGTACCACCACCAGAGGTTAATGCCATCAAGATTCAAGATAAGGAAGATCAACCGGCCCAACCCAAGAATCAAGAAAGCCTCGAAAATACAGTGGAGAAATTCATTGACCTTGTCAAAGGTCGCCTTGGGGAACGCAGACCACCTAGGACCTCCCAGGGTAATCGCCTTAAATGCTGGTATTGCGACATTCCAGGCCACCGAGAGACGGAGTGTTTCAGCAAGAAAAGAGACCAGAAGAACAATCTATATAAACCCAAGCCTGGAAGCAAGAGGGCCAGCGAAGGGAAGCAAGCTCATGAAGTTCAAGGTGATTTAAACTGGTAGGCGGCCGTCCCGTGCTCCAGCCGACGCGCCGCCCTGGTCTGGCCGCTTCAACATTCTCGATGCTACTCTCATACTTCACAACTATGACTGTAAGTCGACCTGTTACCAATAAACGGCCATTTTTGACTGTAACCTGCCACGGAGCAAACTTCAATTGCCTTTACGATACTGGTGCTAATATCAGCTTGTTGTCACGCACCGCCTTTAGGAAGATTCCCATTGACAAGAGGCCTCAAAAAGTGCTAACTGCATCCCCGCTAAGAGCTACCTGTGCGTCCGGTACGCCTCTGCGAATACTTGGACTTTATCAGCTGCCATGTGACATCAAAGGAAAACAAACTCTGTGCGACTTTTATGTTTGTGACTCCTTAAATGTAGAAGGTATCCTGGGGGTAGATATTATCCATGCTGCTGGTTTACACTACGACCCCATCTCCATGGCCATTCACTACAAGAAAACCTCGCCAACTGCTGCTGTCGTCCACAATGACACTTTTTTGCCTGCCAGAAGCGTTGCAACTGTCAGACTGTTAATTACCGATGAAGAACGCAAACGACAACCAAATTTTGAAGGATGTTTCAAGCTCAGAAATTACGAGGATTCCATGATGTGCGCAGACGACTGCCTTCTTCGAACAGACGACTTTGGAATCGCTACTGTGAAAATCACCAACCCTGGATTGGAGCCCGCTACACTGAAGAAGGGGCTAAAAATTGGTGAACTCGTCAACATTGATTTATCAGATTTTGTACCGTTTAATGATGCATTTGCTTGTGTTTCCAGCATTTCTACTTCGGGACAGCCTCCTAGGCATGATCCCATGGTGAAGGAGTATATTAACAAGCATGCCAGACTTGACCACTTGACTCCTAATGAGCGTCAGAATTATTTAAAACTGCTCTTAAACAATTCTGACGTTATTTCCATTTCAGAATATGACTTGGGTAAATGTACCCTAATGAAGCACAAGATCAATCTGACTAACAAGAACCCAGTGTTCAACAAACAATTTCCGATCCCTCAGAAACATTTAGAGCACATCAGTGAAAGTGTTGACGAATGGCTTAAAATGGGAATCATTGAGCCATCTGACTCCGAATGGAATTCCTCAATATTCTGTGTCCCAAGAAAATTACCAGATGGACAGACAGGCTGGAGACCAGTGATTGATTATAGAGGCCTGAATGCCAAAACAGAGCCATCAAGCTATCGCCTCCCACTCATCTCCGAATGCATCGATGACATTGGAAGGTCAGGAACCCAACTTTTCTCACAATTAGACCTCCGCAATGGTTTTCACCAAATGCAAATGGATGAATCGTCCAAACATTTGACCGCTTTTACTATCCCTGGAAGAGGCCAATTTCAATACTGCAGGGCACCGTTTGGACTTTGCAACATGCCCCTATCATTTCAACGTATGATGATGAAAGTGTTTGAACACCTAACTCCCAAGCGAGTTTTGCTATATTTAGATGATATTCTAGTCAAGGGAACTGATCACAAAGACATGATTGCAGGTTTGGAGGAATGCTTTGCGCGGCTTCGGAGAGCAAATCTGAAAATCAACCTCCCCAAGTGTTCCTTTGGAACTACTGAGTGCACTTATCTAGGCTTCACCTTAACACCCACGGGTTACCAACCCAACAAAAGGAAATTACAAGCCATAGAAGACGCTCCTCCACCTACTACTGTCCGTGAGATAAGACAATTTCTGGGACTATGCAATTTCTTTCGGTCCTGCATTCCAAGGTTTAGCAAGCACTCACACGCGTTATCACAGTTAACCTGCAAAGACTCAAGCTGGCGCTCTGGCCCTCTGCCCCCTCAAGCCTTACAATCTTTTCAGAAATTGAAGGAGCTTTTGTGTAGTGAGCCTGTGTTGGCTTACCCCAAGCCCGAGCTCGACTACCATTTATATGTGGATGCTTCCCAAGGCACTGTCGACACCAGTTTGGATGGTGGACTGGGCGCTGTGTTGATCCAGTACCAAAACAACGAGCCTAGGGTAATCAGCTATGCATCAAGGAGTCTCCTAAAGCACGAGAAGAACTACACACCTTATCTACTTGAACTATTGGCTTGCACTTGGGCAATTGAACACTATGCCGTCTACCTTACTGGAACCAAGTTCACATTGTACAGTGATCACAAACCCTTGGAGAAGCTCAACAAGACCCATACTCGCACTCTTTCTCGCCTCCAGGACCTCATGATACAGCATTCATTTACGGTCCAATATTGTCCAGGTGACAAAAATCCTGCTGACTTTTGTTCTAGAAATGTGCCCAAGGCCTTGCGCCAAATCAACGCCTGTGTGTATGGGGTCTCTACAGAAGCCTTAGAGGATTTGGAAGTCATGAAGCAGCTGCAGAATTCAGACACGGTGCTTTCTGCTCTGATCGCCAAGATCAAGACCAATTTAACGCCATCTACTCCCGAACTGAAGCGAATTGTGAATAGATATGCCAGACATTGTGAACTCAAGGATGACATCTTGCTGATAACAATTGGACAACTAGGCCGCCGGGTCATTTGTGCACCGGCTATATGCCAGGCTGACATCATTAGTGCTGCTCATGCTGCCGTTGGCCATAAAGGAGTTTACAAAACTTGTGAACGAATACGAGAACAATATTTCTGGCCGAATATGGTGGCCGACGTGGAAGAATACATTGACTCATGCTGGAAATGTGACAAAAGCAAGCTAAAGTCAAAACACCCCAACACTCCCTTAAACCCGCTATCTCAACCTAGAGGGCCGTTTGAACGAGTGCACAGCGAAGGTAAATGATGAATTGTTCTCGCTACTGCAAATTGATAAGAAGAAAACTAGCCCCAGACACCCCCAAACTAACGCCGCAGCTGAAGTAATTAACAAGCATATCATTAGCTATTTGCAGAAAACGCTAGATTTGGATTCGACGCTTGACTGGGAAGAAATGTTACCAGCATTGCAACTGAGCTACAATGTGGGCGTTAGTAAAGCAACAAAAATGAGCCCGTTCTTTCTTCTGTTCGGGGTACACCCCAGGACCCCATACATGGACCCAAATGTGGTAGACCACAAGTATTACGGTGATAGCTACAAAGACGAAATTGGAAAACGTCTCCAAATTGCGCGACGAGTGGCCGCTGAAAACAACATTCACTACAAGGAGTTGTACACTGCACAGCACAATGCCAAGGTAAAACAAGAAGACTTTAGGGAAGGTATGCTAGTGTGGCTACACAGACCTGAATTGCGCAAGATTAACCCTAAAATTAATTCACCTTGGGAAGGCATGTATGTTATTGTGAGTCTGCAAGATGAGAATGCGCTCATCCAACACATGCAGACAAAGAAAACAAGATATGTGCACAAAGACAGGTTGCGAATTTGCAAATCCGCAGCCAACATGCCCGGGCCTACTCAGTCAAGCGCCTTGCCCGACAACCCAAAGCCAGACGTCGCAACTCGTGCAGAAGAAAATGAAACGCACGCCTCAGAAACAAAGTCTGGCTATATAAGGATTGAAGACGACGATATCACCATTCTTAACCCTCTGGCACCTCCGCCGCAACCCATCCCGATCAAAACCGATACTGATCAAGAGTCTGCCACTGACCTCACTCGGCCTAACGTTAAAGAGGAACCACCAAGCCCAGAATCTGCTACTGATAATCAACCTACAGGGCTGTTTCAGCGGTTACGGCAAGGTATTTCACCGTTATCTGATTTTGGTACCGAGCTAGGCAACCTGGTCGTCCCCCTCGACCCTGAAGTCCAACGCCAAGCCCGTTCCTATAAGAAGGCTACTGCTCCCACCGAACAACCCGCTACCACCCGTAGAGCTGCGGCTGCAAAGAATATCGAGATACAAGATTCAGTTTTACCTTCCAGGCCAGTTGAATACAAGAAATACACGAAGAAGAAATGAACCTACACCTGTACTTTCTCACTCTGCAACTTGTAGCAGACTTTGTGGCCACAGGGAGGGGATTGGCTGAAACGCAAAACCCCGCAACTCAGCTGTTGTCAAAAACTTCCAATACAGACTGGTCCCACTATGGATTCCAAAGGGCTGGCAAAGCCATGGTCTCGGTCCATTATGGCCATATCTACATAAATGTCAATCTTCATAATCTCAAGGAATACTTTTCAGTTGCTCTGAACCTCCAGCTCCTCATCTCAAGCGCCGCTACTTCTAAAGCAAATGACTCAGTACTCCAAACTCTCAGAGATCTTGTCAATGAACGCACTCGCCGAATGGAATTGAAGTACAACGATGTCGTCAGCTTCTATACGCTTTATTCAGACAACAACCAGGGCCCCAGACAGAAACGGTTCCTTGGTGTCCTCCTAGCAGGCCTCGCTGGTCTGGGCATTGGATCAACCCTATTCGGATTACTTGACCAAGGAAAGATGGACAACCTTTCCAGAAACATCAACAAGCTGGGTTTCCGCCAAGACAAGATAATACACCTCCTTGGTAAGACTAATGAAAACGTCCGCTTAAACAGGGTAGACATTGCTAAACTAAGAGAAGCCTTGTCTGCGGTTTCCAACCTGGTAAGCAAGAACCAGCTAGAAATAGAAGTCACTGTTCTAGCCATGCAATCTGATCACATCCTTAGTCTGATTGAAAATAAGCTTGACTTGTATGTTGCTGCAGCAGCTGCCGGCGCCCGTCACAGACTTGCCCACGGCTTGCTCTCTTACGAGGAGGCCTCCAGCTCCTTAAAAGTGGTCGCGAAGATGGCACGCAACAAGGGTTTACAGCCAATTGTTACTGACCCCCATTACCTATACCAGCTTGAGACCTCCATAATCTTTGACGTGGACGGATTTAACCTACTTGTACATGTGCCACTTACCAATGAAGATCAGGTTTTGACACTCTATCGCTACTTGCCCTTCCCCATTGAAATCACGCCAGGCCTAACTGTAGAAGTTCATCCAGAACATGACATGTTGGCCTTACACGAAGAATCCGGATCGCACTTTGAGCTATCCCACACGGACATCTCTATGTGTGAAAAGGTGCACGACTACTATATCTGTCCCCATATATCCTATCTGGCCAAAAGAAATCAGCCTTCCTGCGTAATGTCCCTCTATCTTGCAGACCACAATCAAGCTTTAAAAACTTGTAAACTGGCAATATGGCAAGCTACCGATTGCATCCTTCCATTTGGGAACAACGAGTTTTCTGCTTTTACGGAGGATCCAACTTATTACCAACTGACATGCAGCAATGGCACCACGAAAACTAGCCAACTACACCACTTTCATCATTTCAAGTTAGAAGAGGGTTGCAATGTTGAGCTTCCACATTTCACGTTGTTTGGGGGCATAGAAATCAGAGTGGAGAAGACCATGGAAACCTACAAATGGAATGTCCCAATTCTCCAGCTTGGTCACAATATGTCACCAGACGACATTCTGAAGACTCTAAACCAGATCAACTCCACTTTACCTCCAACTGACCCACATTCTCTGGCTTTCCTCAAAAGCCATTTTGAACCAGTCACAACTTGGAATGAGACGTTAATCATCATTGCCATCGTTGCTGTCATCTCCCTAGTTTTGGTTCTCCTGGTCTACTCCTACGCCTTCAAGAATTTCCGCGTAATGACTTTCTTCCGACAAACTAAAAATCAGGACCATGACCTAATTCCCAATAACGTCACCACCTAAATCTTTTTACCATGGGGAGGGATATTGTACTTTTGACTTCCTGGCAATTACTCTTTTACGCAACTAACTCTTTTCCTGCTTCCGCCTAACAACACTCACTCTTATGATAGTGCCGTAACCTTGTGCGACAGATATATAAGCGCGAGTACTGCAATAAAGAAACAGATTTGATACTGACTTTGAGCTAGCAAGTTGTGCTCATTCCGGCTCGCCATAGTTGTAGGATCTTGGGAAGTCCAGGATCCAATAAAAGGTGGAATAGGAATTTCAGTGAATTGCTTCCTTTTTTCAGATCATGGTGGAACAAGCTGAGACGAAAGCCAAAAGCTCAACATTGACCAGGGAAGCAGATCCTCCACCTCCATTGCCCACTGTGGCAGTGAAGCCCCAAGTTCCAGCGAAGCCCTTGCACATAAGGCCTGGCTTGAAACCGGTTAAAATCCCCACAGTGGATGACAAAGTTTGGGTAAGTCTGCTCCCTTTTTGGCTCTTCGAATAAGTACAATTTTCTGGCTGATTCAGCCCTTATCTAGCTAGCTTCTTTCACATGCAATTGACTATTATTACATGCACCTGATTTTTTTTTGCCAAGTGAATTTTGATTCCAGATAAACATTGGCTCGAAAATAATTCTTCCATTTTTATGGGAACTGAAACAAACCAAAATTGGAACAGTACTTATATTTTTTTATTCGGATACATTTTCTGTCTGAAGCAAATGTATGCCCTGTTCATGTATAAAGAATGCCTTAAGGTATGGAAAAAATTGTCATAAGGAAAAGTGAATCTGTTGCTGACTGCCACTCTACGAGTTCAGCTTGGGGCCGAGCAGCGTTTTTAATGGCAATTTTTGCTATTTTGTCTCATGGTTTTCAGCATATTTCAAAACAAACTAGCTTTCATCACGTGTTTCTTTGATAAAAAATGAAATTCAACTTTTGATTTTGCTCAAAAGGACTGAAAAGTGGAACTCCTGATAGCCAAAATTAGATTTGTTTACTTTCAGGTTGACTTAAAGTCGATCTGATTTTTTTAGTATCAGCTGGCGCTTGTCATAAGACAGTTTTTCTCCTTTCCTGAAGGTGTTTTTCGTGCATTTTCCTAAGGAGTTTGGGGCGTACATGAACAGGACAGTAGTATCTTACGGCATGAAGTTAAATGAAGTTAATGCATAAAGTAAATTTTCTAGATGAACATCACATGAAGTAAAAAAGGCAAAAATCTTATTAGGGACGTAAGCTAGCTGTGATTTAGGCCATTAGGCATGGCAACTGTTTAATTGCCTTTTCATTATTCGGGCTCCTTACATAATTAGTGAGATGGGAAAAACGTTAGACTGCTATCCACTTAATTAGCTTTTTATAGCAGTATCTTTCATCAATTGAGCCACACCAGACAAGGCCCCAATTATCGTAATACAACCTCGGAAACGACCTCGGAAAAAAGGCAGAGGCCTCATATCCTTAAGTAATTAAAGCCGGGCCTTGGAGCACTTTGTGTAATTGTGATAATAGTATAATAACACTAATACCACGGCCTCTAATGCAGCCTCAAAATGTGAGTGGGACCTCCACAGCCCCAAGAAAGCCACCAAGGAGAAATGTGTCAGTTTCTCCAATTCGGGGCCAAGCTAACACCATGATAGCATCTTCTTCCACGAGAAGAATCCATGGAAGTCGTAGCCAACAAGAGACCTCTTCCAATGCCATGACGATGTACACCTCCAAAAGTGGTAGCAAGTCCTTTGACGAATTGGACGATTTGCTCTTCTCAGCTGCTGAGAACAAAAAGGGCAAAAAGGCTCGGAAAGTGAAAAAGGCTGGCAGTCATTTCGAGGCTGATCACAATACTTCTGGTAGTGAGGCTGCTGCTGTTGCTGCTGGCGCCAAAAGTGATCCTTCACGACATTCCTGCGACGAACTGATGATGACGAGGTCGTTGTACGAGGCCGAGACCTCAGATACGGGATCTCAGGTATTCCTAGTTGCTATTAATCTGCTTACATATACGTAGCATGTAAGCTTCTCAGGTTGCCAATAAGCGCATCTAGGGGCTTTTTCTGCACGTGCACGTTTGCTAATTAATAATGCCTTATTAGCGTAATGCTATTTGTACATGCACTTTTTGAGGCTGCACGCTGCGCTATTCACATATAATTCAAGTTGCATAGAAGCTGAATTAATTGAGCTTTTACTTTCGAGCCTGTATTCTTGCTGTATTGGATCCGATTAAGTGGAGCTGTACTCTAAACTGCGGTCTAGATCTAAAATTATTCTAGTTGCATTCTAGCCGTATTGCAGATCCACTCGAGTTTTTCTCTAAATACAGCTGCATTACATACAGCTGTATCGAGTACAAGTAGCTTAAAAACTCTGCTTTTCTTCGCCTGAAGAACTGCTTTAATTTATATTTTCAATCTCCTTTGAAATCTCTGACTGCATTTTCAGTCTTTTTTGCTCTTATTTAGATAAGCACCGCTCAAGACTGTCGAAGATGTATTCTGAACAAATTGTCCAATCGAACCATGAGCTTGGACTGCAACGAGTTGATCAACAGCTCCCGGTTCATTTCTCAGCGTCAATACAAGAGGAAATTGAAGAGAGATTGCCCCAGCTATGCAACCATGGATCGTAGCAAGGTGAGCAAAAAAGCTGACGAGGACATGAAGATGACCATGGTGTCAAAAACGACCTTCAAACTTCGAAGTTCCGAGGCTCTGCTCACCTCAGAGGATGATTTTGAGCTGATGGAAATTCCTTTAAGCCCCACTCATTACGACCAGCCTTCAACACCCGATCATGAGCCTCCATCAGCCTTGGAGGCTGAAAAGGCCATCATGTCAGTCTTGGACAACTTGAGAATGGTAATTTACTCGTAATGACTGGAAACAAAGAGCTGTCAACCTCTTGAAATTGAAATTGAGATTCAGCAGATAAAAAGCCAAATTAAAATAGTCTCATAGGTCCTTTTCGGAATTTGAAATTTGCAATGACTTGTGTACCATATGTTAACTGATGGCATTGACATGTGAGAAACAAAAAGTGTACGGAGTTGGCAGCTCTCTGTTCGTAGCAACTGAAACAAAATTGCGCAAAATGGCCAGGAAAGTGTCTGTTGCAAATTGCAAAGTAAACAAATAAGTGGCCCCACTTTGTTTCCTCGTATTGCTTCAACTCAGAAATAAGCTGTCAAAGCAAAGATTGGACGTGAGCTTGTTTTCAAAGCCCAAAGTCCCAAAATCCCCAGTAATATAACTAGAAAAAAGTTTGACATGGACGTTTCTTCTCCCACCTTTTTTGTGCTAAATACGCAATAAAAATGGGAATGAATGAAGTGAGCTTGCAAGCTCAATTATATGAATTGAAGTGTGGCATGTTCGTAGGAATCGAAACGGTTTCGGAGGTCCAAGGGAACCGAGATTGAACCTTGTTATTTGCTACCCCTGGGAAAAACTTCGTGGCCTTCAAAGAAAGGCCTCACAAAGGAGGACAAAGCCACCACCATGGACTTGGAGATGCAACCACCAAAAACCACCAAGGATTCAGGAGATCATTCTCAAAGGTGACAAATTGCGGGAACTACCTTTCCTTAGCTATTTCAGATACTTTGGAACGATTTATTTTTCCCTGGCTGCGCAGTTCGTAGAAAGCCATTAATTATAACACATGCACTACAAGGTCCATTTTCCATCTCGAGCCACGAATTTTTTCCCTCGAAATAAGTGTCTTTTACGAGGCTCAATCTCGAGGCTGCTGCTGCTGTTGTGGCCACTCAGCATTTTATATGAGCAAGCTATGGCATCATTACGCTTATTTAGACAGCCATGCTTTGATAAAGTGGCTGCTTGTGCATTTGTGCAGTACACGAAAACAAATAGGAGCTGCTTTTTGACACTTTTTCAATTTTCAGCAGGAAAGAATCTTGCTCCTCACCAACGGCCTCTGTGGCTTCTCAAAGATCTCACTTGAGGCTGGACAACCTACAAGTACAAATGCTTGGCCATGCATCAGCTTCAGGCACTGTGGGAGGTAAAAAAGCCTTTTTAATCTAAGCAGTTGTTTTTAGGTGCCAGAGGGCGCTACTTTGTTTTGATTCTATGTTGAGCCGAGCCGTGGGCTAGGCAGGCGAGGCGTGCCGCGCCATTTCTTTGTTTTGGGCGCTGGCTGCACGGCAGCTGGGCAGCATTGGCAGATCTTCAATTTTCTTTTTATAGATCACAATCGCCATTCCACAGGGAGTGAGTCCCAGAATTTGTCCATTTTGTCACCCTTTGATGAAAAAGAAGAATGGAACAAAATATCAGAAATCATCAATTCTTTTGGAACCAATATTGGCAAGGATGTGAAAGAAAGCACCACCCCCAACAATTGTAAGCTTTTTCTACCACGCTTACTCGCGCAGTACAATGTATTATTGGCATATAATGAAGGCCATTTCTTCTTTGGAGCTCTTTGAGCTCTTGCACCGTAAAAGAGGAATTTTTTGCAACCTCCAAATGCTCCAAGTTCCAAGGTTTGAAAAGCGGCTCTTGCTTGTTGATACATTTACCCTTGATGCATTTTATAACACTGTGCAGCTACAAATTCTTGATTAAAAAAAGGGTTTTTTCTCATCTTTAAGCTCCCAATGAAGAAGAGGTGGCAAGAAGGAGCTTCAAGAGTGTTGCTGAGTGGCTGAAACATCACAAGTTGGAACCGTTTGAAAAAGCCTTCATAGAGCACGGATTTGACAATATCGACTTTATTGGTGAAGACATTATCGCACCAGAGGACCTGGAAACCATGGGCATCAAAGAGCCGGAAGCCAAAGAATTGATAATGAATGCTTTAAAATCGAAAGGCTATTGCAAAGGTAGGGGAAAAAGTCTTTGAAGTCCTCCAAAGCTGAATTGAGCCTGAAGTCCCAAGGGACTTGTAAAGAAGTGCGCATATTATTCAACACCCAATCAAAGTTGAAAGTGGCTTTCTTCTTTTGTGTAAACAGGCTCGAGTTCCAGAGGTTTGGAGTCTGACAAGGCAGATTCCCTTCGTTTGAGCGTAGAGGAGTGGCTTTTGTCAATATCACTACAGGATGAGTATTACACCAAGAGTTTTGAGGCCAATTTATATACGGGGATGGACCGAGTCATTGCCATTTGGGACGACGAACTTACCTCCATTTTGGACATTGAGAAAATTGGGCACAGAAAACGAATCCTTTTATCCTTGGCAGGACGAGATGGAATGCCACACAGATTTGGAAAAGTCCAGGTTTGAATTTAGAAAGCTCCTTTTTTTACCCTAAATGAAAAGAAAGCCTATCATGTTATCTTGAAATGCTAAAAAATTAGCAAACCAACAGCAAAATTATTCAAGATTGAAAACTAGAATTTACTTTTGAAAATGTATTCTTCCCAGTGAAGGGACTTAGATGAACACCACATTACGACGAGTGCCTAAATGGCATTATTTTGATGTAAGCTCAGCAAACTTAATTAATGCACCAACCCAAAAAAAGTTCTTAACGAAGCTTCTATTATAAAGTAGGAGAGTATAAGGGCCCAATTTTCTTCCGCAAAGTCTTGCAATAGTTGTTGACTCTTGGGATGTTTTTTTGCCAGATTGAGCAAAATGACCAGAAAATAATGGAGGTTGATCTTGCTGATCCCAAAGCCAATGTTGTTGTGAGTGGTAAAACAACCTTGGGAAGAAGCAGGAAGAAAAAAGCAGCTCCTCAGCCTCCGGTGGGAAAGGCTGCAACAGCCTCTAATTTGGATCAGCAGGCAAACTCGTCAAAAAAGGCCAAAAGGCCACCGGATCAGGAATTTTTGGCCTTCAAAGTTCGGGTGAGCCATGATAATGATTGCAAGCCAAAAATAGCTCCTCCAAAATCACTTCTTTGAGTTGCAGTATTTTGCCAAGAGAAGTACAAAAGACTTCAAGGGCTTAGATACGACCAAATCGGCCATCGAATCGAGCAAAAAGTCCAAGGGCGGAAGACAAAGGTTTCTTGTTCTCAGCGAAAAAGATGTGAAAATTCTCAAGAGAGATGCCAAGGTAAGAATCGAGGGGTCTTTTACGAGGCAAAGCCCAAATTAGACAGGGGCTTTCTAATCGATCTGCATGACCCTGTGGCATGTTCATCAGGCTGAAACTTCATTGATCTTGCACGACACGACATTGAGTTATTTTTAAAGCGTCAAGCCAGGAAAATAATGCTTTTTAATCAGGGAAAATTGATCATGACAGCCTTCATAGCTCAATTTTGGTGCATTTCGCATGCAAAGGAAGTTCCCATGCTCTAGCTTCAATTTTGAAAAAAAATATACGAAAAAACTTGTACTTAATGCAAGCCTGGGAAATGTGCTCGCATGCCAGCAAAGTAGCAAATGTTAGGTTTTACAGCACTAAAGAGAGCTACGTCACTGCTTTGATTTGTGCACGAATTTATTTCCTTAGCACAATTTTCAACTTGACTGGTTATTCATATTTTTAACTTTGCTTTTACTCTTTATTTTGACTATTTTGGCTCTTTTCGAGCAAATTTGACTTTTATTGGTACGACTAAAATGGCTTTTAAAAAATCCCACTTGAGCGCTGCCAGATAGGGATCTAAAACATGCGGGTAAATGAGGCTTTTTTGAGCAAGAAATGGCTGAAATAGGATTGACGCATGCTCTTTTCTAGGAACTGGTGACATCTCACAAGATAAGCAACGTCTGCTGCGTGGTTCGTGATCAGGCAAGCCCTAACATATTTGGCTACGTGACCACGACTGAAAGTGGCCAAAATCAGAACGTTGCCCATGTTTTCACCGCTGACTCAAATGTAAGTGCAAATTGGCCATATTGAAAAATGGATCTGCTTCCATCAGCTACCAAGCCAAAACACATCCACTCTGATGATTTTGCACGAAACCACCATAAACAAACGTGAAAGATGATTTAGTACTGTGGCCTTTGTTGGAACAATGCAGCATCTTACTTAGTTATCTATGGCAATAACTCTTGTTCTATTGGCTGACTCTTTTGTTTCTTTGGAGCTGTTCAGTCAAAATTGGCATATGCTGAAGAAGAAACGAGAAAAGATCAATTTCTTCATTTATGTAGGAGAAAGCAGGGGAAATTTTGTCTCTCATCTGCGAAGGATTCAGTGGGAAGAATACAAAGTTGGATGGGGACAATTTGGAGCCGCAAGATGGCGGCTCCCCATCTCCACCCTCTTCGTCATCCTCTGGAGCTTTGCTGGGTTCGAACCCGAGTCGTTTCAAGTCTGACACCAATCTCGTGTCACGGATGAGATTATTTTTCCAAGGCAAGGACCCGAGCAGTTCCTCGTCAAGGTCACACTCCCCTGGGCCTCATAACCATAGAAGGTAGTGTAATAATGTTTTGTTACATCAATTAATTTGCAGTAGTGCAATTTGCTGCCAAGACTCTGCTCAGAGCATACCAAAGAGCACATATACTGCTTGGTGTGCACCACTACATGATGTAACCTAATCTTAGCTCTATCCTAAGTTAGCCCTAAGAAAAATGATTAGATTATGCTCTACACCAAGGCCAAATAGGCAACTTCCTATTCAGCAAAAAAAAAAGTTACCACTATTCTCATTCACTTTTCAGAAAACGAGGAGGGTCTGTGGATAATTTGCTGGATGATTTGGGAGATGACGTCACTCTGCCGGGCTCCATGATGTCTAAGGACACCAAGAAGAAGTCAGTGTCTACAAAAAACCTGAGCCTTGGAAGTAATCCCTCTGAGACCATTGGGCAGCAACAGCTGACCACAGCTGAAGATGTTAGAATAACAACTGTTTAAAGAAGATCCACCCACCCCAAAAGATGCATTTTCATAGCCCTAAAAATGCAATGCTTCCAATTTAACAGAAAAAAAAATGTTTTCCCATCATCATCATCATTTATTATTAGCTCAAATATTGAATCTCTGTGTGCACTCCTCCCACAATTAATTGGAGAGAAACTGCTGCTTTTCGAGTCTTTTGTGACATTTTCATTACTGTTACCACAATTAGTATGTGATAGAACATTCATTAGGATCTGCTTTTGTTGTCAGAACATTCCATCAAACATTGGATTTAATTGTTGTTGAAATATAGTATCGCTTTTGTTGTTAAACTTGGAGTCTCTGTTGGCTTACTTCTTCGGAACTTTTTGGTCTTGAGTCACGCAACCTACTTCAGCCCCTTCATAATTTTGACCTGTTATAACCACTTAAACCCCTTCAAAAATTATGGTTAGACTGAATACTGAAAAAATACTGCTTTGTCATTTTATTTTCATCCCTCATGCTCAGTGACTATTTTTTGAACAATGAGTCATCCTTTGCAGCGTGGGTGCATTTGGCATTGGGATTTCCTGATGTGCATCAGTTGGAGTCTGGTTGCAACTCTGATCACATCTTATTATTTGGAGAAAAAAATAGGTATATTTCTAGCAATATAGTTGCAAAGCTAAATTATAACATTAGGTACTATTTCATGAGCAAAGTACTTTATTTCTGTAATAAATGTCTGCAATGGCACATTTTTCAGTAATTGCATGGCCCAGAGCATTTGTCTCGTTTTTTATCCTACAATCTTGGCATCTTTTTTAGCTAGTAGACAAATGGAAATTCAGAAATGGCAAAAAGCCACATTTATCATTACCAGTTCTTTCTTAACTTGTAGTTGTGCTGTCCAAAATGACGAGACAATGGCTGGGAAATTATTCGAGCAAAAATGGGCCTCGCAATTCTTTAGGAAAAATGCTTTTTCTCAGCAGTGCAAAAATATGAAACGCTTTTTTGGTGGATCAAAACTTGATAAGCAATTAACCTGCTGCTGCACTTCTTCAGAAAGAAATGAGAAACAGATGCAGCCTCAACTTGATTAAAAAAGGCTTTTTTCATGAAACCTGCAAAAATGTGATAAATTAAAAAAGTTACTTTTTGCCTCTCCATTTTATGGTCTGGTTTTTCTGCCTTTTAGCAGAATAGCCATGTTGCATTTTTATAAAAGCCCAGGGCCCTGGCAAGTCATGTGCCAAATTGCCCCATGTACTCAAGAGCCACTTGCAAAAATGACATTTTTACCCCAAAATGTAGAACAAGCAAAAGTAGCAGTGGACCATAGCAAAATTTTCCTTCAGAGATTTTTCATTCGACGACGAAAACGTGAAACATCAAAATGCTCTCAAATCTAAAAAGCTTTCTTAGCACCATGGAAAATAATGCTGCTCTGCATACGTTATTTCCTGTGATGTTGTGTTCATCTACGTAAGCTAATTAAAAAATATTGAACTACATAGTCAAAGGTTTTAGTTTTAATAAATAAAAAAAATGCTGTGGATTTTGGCCCGCTTGGAAAATAAAGCCAATTGAACTTCTTCTTAGATGAACACCACATTAGAGCAAAAACACATGATTCTTCATTTTAGTCCGTTTTCAAACAAAGATGGCTGTCAGATGTCCAAGCAAAAAGGAATGGACTCCAACCCAGCGAAGAGGTCCAATTGCAGCTGAATTTCAAAGTCCGGGTCCAGCCTCAGTTTGCTTACCCTCATTATTTGGAAGTAAGGAAAACCGAGTGGTAAATAAGGTAGTTTTCTCTCTCTTTGATTGTTCTGGTCTCGTGGGAAATTCCCTCTAAGTGAGAATAGACTTTTTTATTAAGATTGACAACTAGCCCTGGTGAATGACACGCAACTGAATTTAATAGCCAGAAAAAGATACACATTTTAGTTGAAAGAAAGTATGAAAGAGGAAATTGACAGCCTCAGCTTGGGTAAACAATAAGAAAGAGATAAAGCTTCTTTTACTGCTGCTGCAGTTGGCATGACTAGCTCCACTCCTTTGCCAGTATTTCTTTTATTGAATGCACATCACAAAAGAGTTTTTCATGCAAAAACATAAGCATTACTCTGATCTTTGTTGAATGCCAGCGAGAAAAGGGGGAAAACAAATCTCTCACTTTGATGCACTAAAATTCCAACGATATTGAAGCATTTGAGTAGTATCGCCAGAAAAAAAATATTGAGCATTTTTCTTAGCATATTTTTTTCTGGGGAAATTTCTTGGATTATTCTAATCTTTTATCGCGTAAAGCCCATTGGGATTTGCTAGGGATTTTCTTGGGGCTTTTTAATAGGCTTGGTGCACACATTAGCGCTGCTGCTCTGCTCAGACTGAATACAGTTTTTTTAGTTTTCTTTTCTCGTGAATTCATCATTATTTCAGATTCTACTTGCTTAGAGGAGAAAGCACGAGCTCCTGCTTTCACCTTTGGTAGCAGGTAAGTTTCCCAAGATTTTGAGGCAAGTATATTCCAAAGCTGAATTAATTTCATACTCAGGCAACCAATGCGAAAGGCTTACTTAACTCCAGCACCAAATGCATATGACACCTCCAAATTAAGTTCAAAAGGTAAATAATGTACATTAATTCTACTGTATCTTTTAATTTTTGGAATTTCAAAGGCAAAGATGATCCAAAGGCTGCAACTTTGCATACGAAGCCCAAAAACTCAAAAGGTTTCATCACACCAGCTCCTGGTGATTATGAGCCAGAAAAGGTGAGTTTCCATTTTTCAACACGTGCCGCGCATTTAGAAAGCCCGCTATAATAATAATTTGATTACAGGTGAAACTGAATCAAGCCCCTCAATATGCTTTTGGCATTCGCCATTCTCCCTACCTTGGCGCATTGAAAGAAGACAGAGATTCGTTGTAATCGAAATTAATTGTAAATGATTGATGAAAAATGGCCGTTAGTCTCCTTAAATCCTAATTTTCTTCGAGACAAAAGTTCGCTTGACAGATGGGCCTCACTTAGGTTAATTGATTCTTTATGTAAGACCTACGCTACAGTCTGCATAAAGGGCGTTCTCATATTGGACTTTAGCTTACCAAAACCTGATTTTGGTTAACCAAAAACTGGTTTTAGTAAAGCTCTATGTAGTGGCTACCTACCGAAAACTGGTTTTTGGTTAACCAAAATCAGGTTTTGGTAAGCTAAAGTCCAATATGAGAACGCCCTTAAAAATGGTTTTTTTCCCTGCTTTTTCCTTGATTGTTGAGTGACCCATAAAAGTGACATTTGTAGTACATTATGACCTCTGTCCAAATTGGGCTCTTAATTGCCTTTTTTTAAATAAGGATCAAGCCAACTTTCACGTGATTTGGTGAGAATTTTCTTAGCTGCTAATAAAGGCAAATGCTTCGAAAGCAACTAGAAATCATCCTCAAATTATCAGATATGGTTTTTTGACATCGTTGCACATTTGCCATTGATTAGTGTAGTTGCATCCAACTGTGTCAGTTACATACAACGACCCAAGTCTTCTTCCCACTTCTTATTTTGGCAGAATGGACACAAATGTTGTTTTTAGGCAGGGCAGTTTGTTTTTTGCCGTGAGCGGATTCACAATGGGCACCATATTGTTCTTCCCCATCGGAAAACACCTGAAGTGGATGATTTTTTCAAGGCTTGCCTACACAAGAAAGCAGTCGCCTCAACAAACAAAATTGGATGATTTTGATCTTGGCACTCACTGTAAATTATTTTGCCCAGGTCGAATTAAGCAGGCTTCAAGATGGGAAAGGCCTGTTTTTGTGCGTTATTTCGGCTTTTGGCTGCATAAGACAAATTCGTTGATCCTATTGTCATACTCCCTTGGGACTTCCTTTAGATCATTCGTCTACAACTCGGGCCTTGCAACGGGCGGTCGAACTTGGATCGACTGGAGCACACTGAATAGACTGCAACAGATAGTCCCAAGATCGGTTATTTAAACATGCAGTCCTTGGATCGACAAGACGGAAACGTTCTTGTATCGACTGCTATGACAGAAAAGGACGTATCTAGGTCGACTAGAACAAACTGTACTTGGATAGACTGACAGAAGAACGGATCATCCTTGGATCGACTGTTAAAACATACTGGCCCGATCCTTAGCAGGTTTTCTCATCATTAGAAATGCCCGTCACCTCCTAATGATGAGAAAACCTGCTAAGGATCGGGCGCCGTCCATGGATAAACTAGAAGGATGAACAAAAGATGCCACCCCCAAAGATACTATGTTTTTCTAGTCTGTCCAAGGCGGATTTGTCACGTCGATCCAAGGACTATATGTTTGTCGATCCAGGCACAGTTCGTTTTTCTAGTCTAACTAAATGGAGTAAGTTCTGGTCTATCTGAGGACTGTGTGTTCTGATAGGCTATTCAATGACGATTTGCTTTGTCGATCCAAGTTCGGTTCGTCGTAGTCTATCCAAGGACGGTCCGCTGTCGATCCAAGGGTAGGAGTCCCTTGCAACTTCCTACTTTCTCTACGCAGGCTAAAGTACGATGGACTTTTTATCAAGAGCTTTATGCAAAGTATTCTTGAACTATAGCCGAAAAAAACTGAATTAAACTCTGATTGACATTATTGAAAATATCATCAAACATACTCAAATCGGATTTCCAAGATATTGAACTCATATTCAGCAAAACAACCACGTCACAAAACCAGTTAATTCATTTGCAAATTCTTGCAGAACAAAATGAAAGCTTTTTTTTGATCATTTACGCATTAAAACACTTCTTTGAATCTTCAATATTTTTAAGAAGTTTCAATCATTCATTTTGATACTTTATTTACTTGCATTGACATTTACAGGAAAGATTTTTTTTAATAATTTGAATAATTTCACTAATTTCTATCAACAATTTAGATGCGGGGTCGTGCTCAGTACAAGCTTCAAAGAAGCGAGATTAGAACATTCACAAGTTTTCATTGTTTACAATTTCACCATGTGCAAAAATTATGCTTATGGCAAATTAGATTATTTTTATTGTGACTTCTCACAAAACAATTCCATATCACTGAAATAAAAAAGTTTATTTCTGAGTTTTGCCTGAAAAAAAGTAGTCAGCTCACCTCTCGTCAACTGTCGTTATCCTTGACAGCTTTCACAGAAGAGCGTCGATTTGGCCGAAAACAGCATTTTTTGACTGTTTTCTTCTGTAACACTCTAGAAAAATTGCTGCTATAAATTGCTTGCTTCAATGCTTTGTTGTTGACAGCAATGAAGCAAAACTGCAAAACTTGCTAAGAAATGACTTGAAATTGCTCGCTGCAATTTGGCGAGAAAAACAAATACTCATCCATTCAGGAGAAAATATGTAAACAAACCTCCTAACATCGTTGTTCTTAGTTCTATGTGCTTACCTGCCTTGTCAAACAGTATGCTGGAAATACCAAAGATTGCAAAATGTAAGTCTTAGGTTTTTTCATTTTTCTCTGCTTAACGTACTTCTCTTTTAATTCAGGCATAGTGTGGCTTCTAGTTCTGTGTCAAAATTTTTGCCATGGCGGCCAACTGCGGATTTACCCCATGAATTTGCACAACTTCGCAGACTCCCAATTGAAGTGGCCGATTGGGCAAGTTCTGGAGCTCACCTGTGAGCTGACAAATGCTGATTTGAGCCAGTATTCTTTGGATTGGTATTTGCCTCATTCTCAAGGAAGATTGACAAACATTAGCCTAACAAATGGACGGTCAACCTTGACCATTTCTGATTTCAATGTGTCAGATATCGGGCCTTACAGATGCAAGGCCCAGCCCAAAAATGACGACTTGCCACTGATAAAATCAAGCCAAATTGATTTATTTGCTCTTCCTCAAACAGGTAAGTTTGACTGGAATCTAGATCTATAACAGCAATAGAGGTGTGATTGTTCCATTCTTCTTTTTCCGTGAGAGTCAAAGTTTTCGGTATAATTGCAGCTTGGGATGTACAAGCTTACAAATACAGCATAATTTTTTTACAGTTGTCTTTGCTGTACCCAAGGCTGTACCTTGCTTTCAATGTGAGGAATTTTTTCCAACTGGGGAGCATATGCAACGAAATGCCTGGACCACTTCGACTTGCAAAATTGAGGACCATGATATTTTATGTTGAAAAGCTTTGCATTGTGCAGATATGACATTCATGGTAGCTAGCTGAATATATTTGCTTGTGATCTTGGTTAGTTTCAAGTTTGATCACGGTACCCGCTCGAATTTTTAAGTTTGACTGAGAATTTTAGCGCGAATCTAATTTCGAGCGGAGACTAAAATTCTAGCGAACTTAAATTTAAAAATTTGAGCAATTGTCATACTTGGCAATTACTGAATGATTAATGTAGAACCTCATTGTGCCATGAATAATTGGGATGTAACAAGTTGGTTATTATTTTATTTTAAGGTGCGGGTACTGATGTGTGTAATCCTGGATTCTTCCAATGCAAGTCCAACCCACGCCATTGTATTTCAAACCGTTACTTGTGTGACGGTTACCAAGATTGTATCGAGGATGGCTCAGATGAGACAACTGAGCTTTGTGGTGACATTGATTGGTGTTCGGGCAAAATTCGTTGCGGAAACGAAGCCAGATGCATGGATCCTGCCTTGTGCTGCGATCCGGAATGGGACCGAAATTGCGAAATACTCACCGAATGCTGCAAGCCTTACATACAAAACCGTCGATTATACATCCAAATGGGAATTGAGCAGTCTGAGAAGAGAAATAATGCTAGCAACGGTCATATTTTCGTCATCGTTGGTATGAATATTGGTTTAAACTTCATCATTCAATCTTTTAGCTGGTTTATTTTCAGGATGTTCAGTGGCCTTTACGTGTGTGCTTCTTGTCGTTATCATCCTCATGTGCCAATTCCCCATTGAGAAGCCTTGGCTGAGGCCTCCAACTTTCCTGACACGAAGGCCACGCCCTCCGAATCAGGGCATGGTCCCTGTCACGATGGAAGATTTGGACGCCTATTTCGAGTCGCTGAGGAGCGTCAGTCGAGCCAATCAAGTCCCAATGCAGATTCACAATCAGCCTCCTCCATACAGCCCTGGGCTTCCACGCGTGGATCCTCCTCCTCCATATCCAGAAGATGACATTGAGTTTGCTGAGAACAACAACGAGGACAACAACAATGGGGACATCAACGGGAACAGCGAGATTCGCGACCAGCACGTGTTCCGCCTATCACCCGTGGTTCAACCACGTGGACCTCACATTCGTGGCCTTCGAGGAGGGGTGAGTCTGGTTGGCCTTGATCGGCCTCCGCCTATGTTTCATCAGGCCTCGATCATTCGTGGGAGTCGCAGTTATGCGGCCATTTCTAATCCTCGCTATGTCATTGATTCTTCCTCATCTTCTGATGAAGAATAAGCATGCTCATTGCTAAATATACATATACATGCAGTCAAGAGAGAAAGCTCATCTTTCAAGCTTGTTGAGGAATTCAAGACATTTGATTCAGCAACAATTTCCATATTGAAATCTGATTTCAAATGGCCGATGGTTAAATCCGGTTGCGATCTTTCACCCAGTTCGGCTTTTTAAATCTGCAATTTAATTTACTGTTTGACTAGAGAGAGTCGTAGATTTCGAATCTCCACTTATATAGTGAATCTTCCTCATGTCCGGACACGAGGATGAAGCTTGCATGTTGCAAGATATACATGGATTCGGACAGGAGATGGAAGAACCCATTTTTCAAGCTTGTTGAGTAATTCGAGACATTCGATACAACAACAAGGAGAGGCGCGCAATAGTAGTCGTAGTAGCTTTCACTTTTCACGCGTCGTGAGTTCCGATTTCAGGAATTTTATTTGTATACACTCTGCAAGAAGACATTTGTCTCCTCGCGAAATGTTTCTCTTTATTGACCGTGTAATTTTAGCAGCAGTAAAGGAACTTTAAACTGTGCAAAGTAGGGTGGGGGGAGCAAGTGGTGAAAAATGACTGTTTTCCCAATATGAACCACACTGTAAGCATTAGCATTTCTTGGGTCCAATAAATAGTAAAGCATAAGGAACTCGAGGCATCATTTTTGATGAATCGTAGTAGCTACCATTTGATTTCAGGCGAATTTGAGCGTCTATTGTGAAAGCAGCCGAAGAGAAAGCATCTCATAGAGGCGGAGCTACAAGCTTCTTCAGCAGCAGAAGCAGCCAAAAGTCAAATTCCTCAGCACGGTATTTTTGTCCTCCTTTTTTTCTAGGCTCTTTTCGACCTTTCAAATCATTAACAACAATGTGCAAACATAGCAGTTGTAGTAGTAGTTGATTTATGCATAATCTACGGCGGCGGCGTTATTACTCCGCGGCTGCAGATTTATGTACTTGAGTAAATCCAGATTGGCCGTAAAAGGGGTGCAGAAATGACCCCATAAAAATGTCCACAAACGCGGGAATTTCCATGTTACAACTCCCGTAATTTTTACGCATATCTCCAACGTTTCCCCCCCTCCGCGAAATCGAAATTAATTTTTGAAATGCATGCTACATTTTACCTTTCAAGCATTCTTTTTGCGCTATCCCCGGCCTTGCTATCTCCCAAGCTGAACAAAGTTAACGAAGAAGCACATAGTAGCATGTTGTAGAAGTGTGTAGTAGTCCGGCGGCCTCAAAAGCACCTCGGGTCTCAAATTGGGGGGTGGGTTTTCGCGATCATGGCCGTTTCAAAACCAGGCGCGTTGAAATCAACACAAATTCCCCTGAAAATACGAAACCCACGAATCAAAGGGAATTTTTCGCACATATCGATGATATGCGCCCAACATGTGTCGATTTCGTACAAATACACACGCACTCACGTTCCTGAGGCTGACGAGGACGGAGGACGACGGACGGGATGCTTTTGTCCTGCTTTTGCTAGAATACGAGCCAGTAGTTTATAGTAGCTGCTGCTACGACTGTCACATCTTCTCTCCTTTCGGCCATCTCACCATGATGAAAAGTGGAGAAAATGCTGCCGCAGCGAAGCACTACTACCTAAAAACTCTGAGCAGTGCGCTGTCATGAGATTTTGAAGAATTGGAATTTTTGCACGGCAACCAAGATGGCCAGCTCCTCGTTCGGGCCCGGCGGTTCGGGCCCCGGGCCTCCCAATAATAGTAGCAATAATGCTGCAGCCGCAACAGTGAGCAAACCGAAGAAAAAGGAGCGATGGCTGGTCACCCGGAAAACATGGCGGTACATGGCGGACGCGGGGAAGCTCCTCATACCAGAGTCCCTGCGCAAGGGCAAAGACATGAAGGAGTACACCGACGACGACCTCACCAAGCTGGAGGAGCACTACCAAAAAGTCTGTGATCAGCAGCAGGATTTCATCGAGTGGGAGGGACCGCGGACCGACCCCCGCGTCCTTCTGGTGGGGAATCGCGCCAACGCCCCGCCGGCGCCAGCGCCCGACCAACCGCCGCACCAGGAGGCGACCGGGCCGAAATTCCGGCTGGTGCTGCCGGTGGGGCAGCAGCCGCCGCCGGGCTACGTTCAGGTGGGCAAACGCACGCTGCCCATGGGGGAAATGCCCCTGCACGACTATGACGGGCCCCAGCAGGAGTCGAGCTACGTCCAATTGCCCTCGGGGCTCGTCCTGCAAGAGCTGCCCGCCATTTACCTCACGGAGCGGGACTGGTACGCGCGGCGCAGCTCCTCCCCGCCGGACTCGGGGGTGCTCAGCCCGGACGAGTTTTCCTGCGGGGGCGACGATCCCGACCACTTGGACGCCGGTCTGGTGGGGCATCCGAGGGGAGGCGGCGCCGGCGCCGGCGCAGCGGAATCGGGCATCGGGTCGGGCGCGGATTCGGTGCGGGCGTACGGAAAACGCCGGCACATCGGGATACAGACGGACCCGCTGCCGGAGGAGTTTTTCCGGCTGGTGGAGGAGGAGAAGCGGCGCGAGGAAGAGGAGCGCCGGCGGAAGGAGGAGGAGGAGCGGCTGGCGCGGGAGCAGGAGGAGCGGGAGCTGGAAGCCATGATGGGCGACAGCGTGATGCGCTACATGAAGATGGTGCGGCGCAACTCCAAGTCCTCGGACCAGAAGAAGGCGGAGCGCTTCCGCTCCATGAACTACGACCCCACGCTGAGGAACATCAAGGCCAAATACCTCAACAAGGAGGAGTACATCGAGGGCCTCAAGAAGAGCATGGAGGTCCAGGTGGGAGAGTCGCTTCTGGAGCTGCTCAAAAAGTGCCAAACGCCGGTGGAGCCGCCGGCCACGCTGCCCTCGCTCGCCCGGAAGTTCAGCAACGCGGCCAGTGATTTGTCAGATTCCCTGAGCTCGCCCCAGCGCAGGCTCTCCGGGGTGGGGGGGTCGGCAGACTGCGGGGTGGGCGGCCACAACATTTTCGGCCACGCGGCCGAGATGGCGCTGTCCGGCGGCGGCGGAGCCTCGGCGCACGGTGGTCCGAAGGAGCTGGAGCGGGACTTTTTCGCCCACCTCTACAGCGGGGACATGACGGCCCTGGAGAGCGGTACGGTCCCCGAGGACTACTACAACTACTTGGAAAGCTGGTACCGCGCCCAGAAAGGCCTCCTCGGCTCCCCGGCGGCCTCGAGTGGTCTGGCGAGGCCGAACGCCGCCGGCCAGCCGCACCAGTCGAGCAGCGCCATGCAGCCCGCAAGCATATACATTCCCGTGGACGCCCTGCAGAATTTACGGGCCTCCATGCCCATTTTGGTGACGTGCGCCGCGGCCGCTTCAACCAACAGCGTGTCCCGAAGCACGAATAGCATCGGCAAAAGCCCCGGCCAATCTTTCCTCTCGTCTGTGATATCGCTGAGGCCTTTTGCGGGCAGCGGGGGCGGCTCGGCCCCCCAGCAGCCCGCTGCCTCTGCATCCTCCTCCTCAGGGGGCCACGGGGCTCGCATCATGTCAAAGAGGCTGTGGAGGACAAGGTCAAAGAGCCAGGGACGGTCTTCCGTGTCTTCATCCGCTTGGATTCCTCAGGTGATGATTTTGAATGATCTATACAGAATGCGGCTCCAAAAATGCAAGCTGCGGGCTGCTCTGAAGAAGTAAATAAATATGGGCCGAATCGGCTGTAGCGCGGTTGCAATTTCGGAGCCGCAACCTGTGTGAATTGAATACTGCGGAAACTTGTGATTTACGCGGGTTTTATGTATTTCTTAATGATGCATGGTGGGATTCATGTTTTGTGTGCAAGGCTCCGCTAGCACCTATAATTAGTAATTTTTCAATATTCTGGATTTGCAGGGCGGCGCCAGGTGGCAGCACTTGACAAATCGTTGCGTGATGCTCGAATCGACTCATCTTCTGATGCTGCACGAGTTCGAGAGGATTGCATTACAGAAACTGGCCCTACAAAAATTGAATTCCTCTGATCTCGGTATAACTACTCGCATTCCAAAAGGTAAACACGCGTGTGTGCGATTCAAAGCCTTGAATTTCATTCATTTCAGCCTTGTCTTCTTTTCAGATTCTAGTGATAAGACCAAAAGTCGAACTTATTTATTAAAGAAGAAAGTCCTGCCTCGTTGGGACACGAGCAGAGGTAATGCACATTAGCTTTTTTTGAACTGCTGATAATATTAATTAACATTCAACTTGGGAGGCTATTCACATCAGTATCATAACAATAACATTGATGTAGGGCGATCCCAGCGGCCTTTATGGGCAACTTTTGGGATTTTCAGCTGACACTGCAGTAGTAGAAAAACTGAGTTACCGCCTTTTAGCGACAGGAGAAGTAGTTCGAAATAAAGACCTAAGCAAATAAGTTTATTGAATTTTTTTAAAGGTTTACTTCATTACGGTAAAATAGAATGATTTTAAGGCTATGATAAACATGAGACACTTAGGCCCGGTTCACCTACAAACTAAGGCCGAAATTATGGCATAATTTATAGCTGAACAGAGATAAGCGCAGGATTTTTGGCTGAATATTTTTAATTTGCTTCAATTTAAAAAAACAATTTCAAAGAAAAAATGTAAAAAAGTTGTTTCGTCCCCTCTCAAATTGGCAAATATCAGCGTAATTTTGCTCAAAATTACGCCATAATTTTGTAGGTGAACCGAGGCTTAATGTCAAGATGTTAAAAGACCTGATGCTATGCATTAGCAAAAAAGTAACCATTTAAAAAAAATTATCCGCCCTAAAAAAAGTGGCTCTACTTATCAAAACAAAACATGATTTTGAACTCCCAAGTGTTTCTTCAAAAAAGACGGTAGATGGTATATGTCTGTTATTTATTTCGAGCTGGGGCACGTAACGTCGGATCATAAAAGAGCTAAACACGAGTGCCACTTTATGAGCACGAACAAAGTGAGTACATTACAGAAACGAGTTTTTTTATATTTTAAAATCTGAGTTCAGCTATTAAATGACCCAGTTTTACGTACCCCAGCTCAAAATATACAATTTTATATTCTGTAATACGAATTTTGAGTGTTTTAATGGAGTTACCAGGCTGCCCCATGCCCTATAAAATGCTGCTTGTTTTTAGTTGCTATGTGAATATCACTGGCTCTATTGCGATAGCATCCTGTGGTTTGGGAGCAATAGAATAGACTATTAAAAACCATTTCTTCCAAGGTGCTCCTATGGCACAATGGTTAGAGTGTTCAGCTCTTGATTCAGCAGTCTAGGGTTCTAACCAGAGTCATTTTTTCATTTCTTTATCTGGCTCAAATTATGGTAAAGTCCTAAACATAGCATGCAATTTTAATGATGTTTCCATAGCTCAGTGGTCAGAGCATTGGAATGCTAATCCAACTGTCTGGGTTCGAATCTAGGTTGTTTCTCTCTTTTTTCTAACTTTTTTGTAATTTGGATTAGTTCCATGGAACACGAGGGGCACAAAATTAATTAAATCCCTCAAATTTGATTCCAAAGTATTTATGCTCTGTTCATCTACAAACTCCTTAAGGAATCGGAACGCGAAATTCCTTTGCGCAAAGGAGTTCTCAATACATAAACTAGCTGCGTAGAGTTGTCATTATGCATGGTTTCGTCATTATGCATCCCTTAAGGAACTGTAGATGAACAGAATATTAATGTCCCCCAAATTGCTTACAAAGAACTGTGATATAAAATAGCTGAGTCGGATCGGTAAACTGAATTATAGCACCAGGAAATCGCATTACAGTATATAGAATAATTAAGATATAAGTTTTTGCTGTTCCAGATAAATCTCGCGAAACCGTGCCTGGCCCGGTGTTTGGCGTTCCTCTGGGCCAGTGTGTGGACATCCCCTCGGCCAACCGAAAAAGGTCCACGTGTGGTGGCACATCATTGTTTACGGGTATGAATTCAGAAAACATTCCAAATCCCAACGACCCCAGTGAGCTGCTGTTGAGCCCCGTGAGCAAGGCGAGCAGAAGTGACAGTCGGACCAGTGTGGGCTCAAGCTACAACGAAAAGAGCCAAGAGAGAATTGCGGGCTCCACCGAGAGCCTTTTTTTCGACTTTCGAAGGCAGAGCGTGGGCCTTTTGCAGTCCGGAGCCCTGGACCCGCTGTGCCTCGACGAAGTGGGAGAGTTGAGTGTGTCGGGCACGTTTTCCACCCCCTGTGTCCCCACCGTGGTCATGATGTGCATCCGCCATTTGGAGCAGTTCGGCCTCCACACAGTGGGCATTTTTCGGGTGTCATCCTCCAAGAAACGAGTGCGACAGGTATGGCCAAAAAATGTTCTGTTTTGCCTACTCAAGTGATTAGTAAGTCCTTAAAGTCACGAGAATTGTTGTCCGCGAATTTTATTGAATTCGGGGAGCAATGCACAGTGGCCACATATGCGCGAAATTCCACAGTGCTCTATAGTACATAAAATCAATGCATTCATTCATAAGCAGAGCGCGTGGAGTAAGTGTGGATTTTCCCTGGCTAATTGACATTTATTGTCAGCCTTGAGAATTTGGGCCTCTGAACGAAAAAACTAAACTGGTCTGCGATTTACGAGCTGCTCCATGCGCAGGTCTGTGAATTTGCTTGAATCGCAAGATTTTCATGTTGGGTGCGAGCAGTAGTTGTGCTGAAAATATAGCCAAATACTTTTAACGCACGAAATATGGGGAATTTTCATGTGGAGCTTTTTACTCAACAACTCATGCTGAGAAGTGCTTCTTCACTAGGGGGGAAAGTCGGATGGGAAAAGTCACTCGAGATATAGTATACTAGAAAGTTGACCTTTTTTGACCACTTTTTTGGCAAATGTCATTTTTGCCTGCGACACAAGATCGACGATCCTTGTGCATGAGGATAAAATGCGGAGCCTAATTAGCTGATAGTACCTATGTTTTATTCTTGGGCAAATAGCAAAAAATAACGCCTGAAATGCCTTGACCTCAACTTGAGCTAGCCCAGATTCTTCTCGTTTCATCACATTTTTGGCCAGTGAAAGCAGTTACCTAATAAATCATGATCAACGACGCTATGTAGAGCTAGCTTTCTACGAGCGCAATTCTAATGCAGCACCGCGTAGACTCTTTCCGCTCTTCATACATAATTAAATAAAGCGGGCAGGGTCTACGCAGCTCCTCTCAATGCATTATTAAATATAATACTCGTACTGCAAATTGGGGCCGTTCTCAACACGCATTTTTGAAAAAAACGCCCTGAAAGTATGCCATACTGAGAGACTATCATAATATGTATGCAAAACTTGGTTACAAAAAAAATGAACGAGAAACTTTCCAAATAGTTAAGGGAGGAGTTTGACCGTGGAGGACAAATCACGCTTTCCATGGAGACCGGCGTGCATGACGTGGCAACGCTGCTCAAAGAGTTTTTCCGTGACCTTCCTGAGCCTGTCATTCCACGAGAAGTGCAAGCCGCCCTTCTGGCAACACAAAGTAATGCTTTTTGTCACTTTTTTTGCTTGCCACAACTCACAACTTTCTCTCCCTTTCAGAGCTGAAAAATATTCAGGAGCAGATTGTCCACCTACAGCACATTGTCCAGCTTTTGCCTCTCATTAACCGGGACACCCTGTATGTGCTCCTGCAATTTTTGGGCCTTGTCGCAGAAAATGCAGAGGATAGAACTGATGAATCAGGTGCAGTGTTATTCACTTTCTTGGCAACAGCTAGAGCAGAGATGCTTGTCAATGATAAATTACTACAAAATGGCAGTTGTACTATATGGAGTGTGCAAAAATTGTCAAATCAGTAGTGATGAATGGCTTTCCAGATAAACTGGAAAGTTTGCATAATATGTGGCCATGCGGCCATTTTTCTATGCACTACAATGTGCATTATATCTTTGAAGGCTCGCCTTTGTCCGGGAACAGGATGGATGCCCTGAACTTGGCCACCCTTTTCGCACCCAACCTCATGCACTCGTTCAATGATGACCCCGCCAAGGCCGGAGCCTCGATGACCTCGGCATCAGAAAGGATGGACCATGTGTCAGCATTGAAATTACTCATAGAGAGGCGCGACTTGGTGTTCCAGGTTTGCTCCCCATACGTTTTCTCATGCACTACAAATAATTGATTTCGCCTGCCAACTGGATTTAAACTATCCGCTCAAATTATCCGAGACGGTATTGCACGTCTTGGACATCTAAGTTTGTTTTAGGCTCTTTTAGGAATTTTGGATTTTTTCCCCTTTTTAAGATTGGCCAATGTTTTCATGTTCTAGGTGCCCTCGGTGGAATTGAACGACGCTTACATCTACCTCAATGAACATTTTCCAGATGTCCTAGATGCCCTACTTCGGAGGAGGTCTGCACTGGCCGGAATCGAGTAATTTTCACTCCTCTCTACTTTCTAATCTTTTCTGCGCATAATGAGTTCTAAGACATGAATGCATTTTCAGAATTCCTGAAGACTTTCCCGTTGAGGAGGAGGCAACGGATGACTACATAAAACGAAGGTATATAACTTGTACTCATCTAAACGAGGCTTGAATTTCAAGCTGTCCTTTGCATCATTCAAGGCCGTCCAAAAAGGCGTCCAAAGACGAAGAAAGCCACGAGAACTTGGAGCTCGGTTCCAGCGTTCCATCTTCATCGAGCCGGTGGTCCGCAGGTTTCAGGCATCGGGATCAACGAGGCAGTGATCGGAGGAAGCCGCCCGCACCTGCCGCAGGTGCAGGTGCAATGTCAAGCGAGCCGCCACAGCAGCCTCAGGAGCCATCCCGGAGTGGTGGCCTCCGCTTCAGCGTGCCTCAAAGGTCATTCCGGAAGACGAGCAACACCGACAGCCCCTCCAGGACGATGACAATGACAAGCAACACCAGAGAGGCCATTGTCTACAGCCCGGCCTCATCCTCGTTCTCAGTGGCCTCGGTGTCCTCAACGAGGGGCACGCCTTGCTCCGACTTGTTTTTCGGATCCGGAAACACCACACCGAGCCACGTGACCTCTCCACCTCCAACTCAGTCGCATTTCGGGTCACCAGTCCCCTACTCCCCGCCCATGTCCCCGCCCCCGCTGACCACAGTCTCAAGAGACACGCCCCTTGTCCTCAGCCCCGTGCCCCGAGGGGTTGGGGGCTCCAGAACCCCGTCAGTGACGCCCACACCCTTCAATTCGTATTTGAGTGTAAGCGGCCAACGGATACCGATGAAATCCAAGACTGATGACCTCGAGCGCTACATCGCTGAAATTGAGGCCAGTGAGGCTGACTCGGCGGCCATAACGCCCCTAGCCTCGACGCAGCCTCGGAAATACACGCGTAGACGCTATACGGACAGCAGACACCCCACCACAGAGTTACCAGACGTGACCTCGGCCTCGACGGGCGCCATTAACGACTCGAACTTGACCTTGGAGCGGCCTCCCTTGCGACGGAGGCCACAGCAACAATTGGCTTGAAGATGAACGTTTTGAATTTGAGACCAAACGATTATATTTGAAAATACATTTAGGAAGTATATTGCTCAATACTATAAGGCAGCTTGTGTATGTATTCAAGTTGAGTAATTTTTAAGTAGCTTATGATAAAATCCAAGGTTTATGGCCTTGCATGCTACACCACTTAAAAAATTGAGGCCAGCCAGGCTGTCATGGCCGAAATACAGCCTTAAATACATTCACGCAAAGTTTAAAAGTCACCCTACATGTATCGATTCATGTGCAATTGAATTTATAGTCTATAGCTTGAATTTGAGACCAAAAATATATTTGAAGAATACAGTAGGTACTATTATTGCTCAATTGCAGCTGCAGGGTTGTCAATCCCATTTTCGCCATTTTTCTCACCATTCAAGGTAGCAGGTACACTAAGCGCTTTGTAAGCATTTTTCCTCCATAGCTTTGTGGGCTGGGATAGCTTGTAAATGAGCTTTGGAGTGTCCTGAGAAATTGGCATTGTCATGAAAGTCAATTGACACAGTTTCATAAATTGGACTTTACCTTCAGTAGGTCAAAGCTTCCTTTGCTTTTTTCCCTGTAAATTTCCCTGGCGATGACAAATAAGGCCAAAAGTGGAGTCCATCCAATTGCAATCATAGCAATTGCCCAGCCAATGCCTAAAATTGTATTCAGAGTATAGATGCTTTAAGGTTGATTTTTGATTATACCATCAGCCCATTCTGGATAGTGGTAGTCTCCTTTGGTGAGAGGCTCGTGGTTCGCCCAGGAGATGATCAAGATGACCAAAATGATGGCAGGGGACAGAGTCATGTAGATGAAAAACATGTGGGTCTTCACCCAGGATCCGAATTCAACCTTGCTAATACTGTAGATGTCATCAAAGAAGTTTTGAATACCATATATGTATCCAATGATGATCAGCTCAACGAGGCCAATAAAAAGATAGGGCCAACCTGCCGCATAATAATCCAGAAGATCCAGAAGATATCCGCCTCCCTGCATAAAAAAGCGAAATTAAGGTGGGGCTCATCTGCCTGATATTTCATTATTAAAAGTTTTTTACGTCAAACTATAGTCTAAACAGAAGCATGTAGCCTTACATAGACTGCATGGTATTAAGAGTTGACGGAAAGTTTCCTTTTTTGGCCAAATCTTTTTTCAATTCAAATTAGAAATTAATGAGATTTTGTAGTCAGCTATCGAATAATGAAATGTATGAAAGAAGCAAAAATAGCCGAGATTTTGCATAAAATAAATCCAGTCAATAAATAGTGCTTACCCTTGTGGTGAGTGGCAGCCCACATAGGAATAACACTGAACAAATGGCTCCAATAATGTAGGTCTTCTTGCTCCTCAAATTGGGATACCAGTCCAAGAATCCAGTGAGAATTGTTTCCACGATGGCAAACTGAGAGTCTAAGCCCAGAGTGAAAAGCATGGAGAAGAACAGAAAGGACCAAAATGGAGCTGCTGGGAATCGAGTCACCAAATCTGGATAAGCCACAAAGGCCAAGCCAGTGCCAGAGGTAGCGACGTCAGGCACAGCCACGCCAAGTTCCTTGGCCATAAAGCCCAGAACGGAAAAAATGGCGAATCCTGCTGTGACGGAAGTTAAGCAGTTGCCAAAGCAAACCAACATTGTGTCCCTAAAAAAAGAAGCTTTTTGTCTAACTAGGTGCCAAGAATCTGAGCACAAATAATGCGCTATTCACGCTGCACTGAGAAGCTTTTGGATTTTCAAAGTTACCAAAAACATGTTTCACAACGCACTTTAATCAGTTCTCACTATTTTTAAATATTAGCCTGTGCGGCGTAGAACCTTTGTGTTTCATTTTAAAACTGCGCAGAACCGTTGCTTGAGTTAAAAAGGCATCGAGTAGAAAACAAGGGCTCTACGCAGCTACCCAGATTATAAGCAGTTTACCTCACAATGTTGTTCTTGAAGTCATTGTAGGATGCCAATGTGATCAATCCACCTCCAGCTACAGACAATGAAAAGAAAATTTGGATTGCAGCGCCTTCCCACACTTTTATGTCGGACAATCTAGACCAATCTGGAATCATGTAATACCTAATTCCATCTATGGCACCTGCAAAATAAATTGGTCATTAAAGCCATGCCTTTTGGCAGCCAGTTCACTTTTTTTACCTGGTAAGGTGCAAGCCTTGATGAGCAAAATAATGAGCACTGCGTAAGGAAAAAGCGCAGTGAAGTAGACAACTTTTCCCGAGCTTTTGATGCCTTTTATGAGGCACAGAAAGATGATGATCCATGCTGTTAAAAGGCACAAAGCTAATTTCCATTGAATCGGTCCCATGTTTTCAATCCCGTCGGATTCGTTTAAAACTTCATACTTCAAGTACTCGTCAGCTGCGGTTCTACGCAGCAAATTTGGCACGTCAAATAAACGGTCAGTTGGAAAATTGTCTGGGTTTCCACAAAAAGTTGCATTGAGATAAAGGCCTTGTTGGTCAGCCTCCAAATCGTCCTTATATGTACAACCATAATAGATAGACTTGTTGTCTCTGATCATGTCCAGATCTTCTGGCTCAGTGATGCATTTCCCAAGGAAATAAATTGATTCCGGGGGAATTGTCCCATTTTCTCGCAGACTCGAGCAATTCTTGAACCCATTGATGTTAAAGCAGACTGAAAAGGTACAGAATAAATTGAAATCATCTAACAGATTCTACACAATCGTCAACCTCTGATATTGTTTTTAAAAAAGGAAAGCTATGACAGTAATGATTTAATGGTAGAGTCTACGCGAAACAATATTTTGTAAACATAGAGTCTACGCGGAAATCTATCAGCATCTCTAACTAACACAGCATTTATATTTTTTACAGGTTAATGTGTGCACCGAAGGTTCTACGCAGGAAATCTTGATTGCTATATCTGCAGGATTTAAAAATGGTTTCCACTCGATTGAAGAGAGCGAGCCTAATGTGCGGAAATGGGGTGCAACGTAGCGTACTTCATCTTGTATGGCCCCAACCGCAAAATTGAAACCTTAAAGCAGGAAACAGGAAAAAATTCCTTTGTTGAGGTGCCTCAAATAACTTTTTATTTAGGGCAGTGCTATATTAGCTAATAAGGAGCGATTTGCATTTCCATCAAAATATACGATTATTTCCCAATTAGAGAAGCAAGCAATCAGTCATCCATGAAAACATGAATAAGTGCGAAATTTTCTACTCTCAACCTTGAACTAGAATTTAAAACTCAAGTAGTAAAACTTCAGTTCTGTCTTGATTCAAATCAATTAGGTCAGGACTCACATGCAGAGTTGTACTCGTTTTCACAGCTGTCCCACGGCAATTGTGAAGTGAACGAGGCAAAAAAGTAGTAAATCGTCCAAGCTATGATCATGTTGTAATACAGCCCCACAAAGGCTGAAATCATGATATTGGCGAATCCCAGGCCTAGACAGAGCCAAAAATGCAGAAATTAATTTACATAGCAAGCAAGGATGTCATTTTTACTTACCCTTGAATAGAGGTGACAAATTGTCATAGAGTGTGGCAGGTCCCATGGCAGAATATTGACCAATGGTAATTTCCAAAAAGAAACAAGGCACACCAATAAACAGCAACATGAGTGTGTAAGGGATAAGAAAGGCGCCACCGCCATGTTTAAAGCACAAATATGGAAACCTCCAGACATTGCCAAGCCCTGAAAGTGATAAAGATGCATTTTTTTGTTTTGCAAGCGGAATAAGCTAGCAAACAGGTTTTTTTTTTACTTGGCCAGGAAGTTCAAAAAAGTCCTTCCTACTATTTTTAAATTGGCCCTAGGTGAGGTTTGACACCTGATAGATATTCTTATGCTAATTTTGAAAGAATGTCTGGCAAAAAAATATTAAACTTACCCACAGCGTAGCCAAGCAGTGACAGGAGAAAATCCAATTTTCCCGTCCACTGTCCTCTCTCGTTTTCGTCTTGGGCCATGGTGATTATTGCTTCAAACCAGCGAAGCCTGTATTAAAAATGGTCAGGTTTAACCTTGTGGCTGCTGTTATGATGCGTTCGCTGTTTTCGAATCGACTAGCAGCAAAGGGACTTTGTCCAGGTGGAGTCCCCCTCACGCGTTTGTTGCGCGTTCTCAGTAGAACAGTAGCAGCAGCTACCTATGAGTTATTTTAAAGGGGCCAGTTCATCTGCTCTCGTGTCAAAAAAAAAAATATGATGCGATAAATAGCTTAATCAACTAGGAGCAAAAATCTGACACGGGACTTCTACTTTTTTAACAAAACAGCAGAAGAAGGCACTAAATTTGAATTAAAAGCAGCTTTTTCTAAAAAAAAAGCCTCATGAATAAGTTGATGGTAGGGTAGCTTTCATAAATTCGCCATTTTGGTTAATTGAATGCTATGCAGGGGATGAAAGGCTTATATCTACTTTGTAAGGCGAGAACCAATCAATGCGATTCCCCCTTTTGGTGAGCAACTATATAAGAGGAAATTGCAATCAAGCTTCTTATACTAACTTTGCGCGTGCATTTTGCATTTGTTTTGATTTTCCCCATCATGAGCAATTTTCCCTAAAAGAAAGACTACCACGCACATCCAAAAAATTACGCTTTTTTGGATGCGTATTTTTTTGCGCGAGTAGATGAGAAGGGCCTCATAAATGACTGCATGTGTGAGGAATGACGCGAGTTGTTGCCGCTGATTTGATACCTGGAAAATCAGAGTTCCAGTGGCTTATAAAGGCCTAATTTAAAAATGTAACGAGCCAATTTGCTGCTTGCTTCGGCTGAAAAGCCAATTTATCTCTGCATAAGAGATCGTTTTAATCTGCCAAGCAGAACCTTTGCTAAAGGACTGTGTTATTATTGAGCAAGCAATAATTTGATATATGCTGCAGTCATTTCACTATAAAGTAACTACCAAGTTATGTCGAATTTGTCTGAGTCAACGTTTCTAGCTCCATGCATACAAAATGTGATGCATTTTTAAGCAATGATTGATATTGTAGCTTTTTTCGTGCCCTATTCCAACAAAAAAGGAAAGCGAGGGAATTTAAGGCAGCATAATACATCAGAACAATGGAACGTTTTTTTGGTATAATAAAAGATACCTTTGGTTTTCTCATCACAAGAAATTTACCTTTTTTGCTAGAACAACCTTCCCTTCTTTTGGTCAACTTGTGCGTAAATTAGCCGTCAAAAGCGGGGATTCCCCGATTATTCGTGGTAGTAAACCAAAGTTCGTGAAATGGGAGAGGCCCATTTTCGAGTTATGAGTGACTCATGGCTCGACAGAAGATGCGCAAAAAAGTAAATATCAAGAAAGAATGATTGAACAAAAATGTATTGAAGGGATATTTGTCAGAAAATGTGCTGGCATTTTTTATTGCCAAAATTAAAGTTTTTAAACCTACGTAGGAAAAGTTTCCAAGATTTTCTTTCACTTTGTGGACAGGAAGAGTTTCCTTGGAAAAAATTAAGATGTGCCCGCGAATAATAAGTTAACTTTAAAAACCTACAAATATACACATGAAAAGTTGCACGCGTAGACTCTAAAGTTCAATTACTATTGGATAAGTATGCCATTAATCTGACTAAAACAATGGTTTTTATGCTAGTGTAGCAGCAGGCTTTCTTTTCTATTCTGTCAAAGCAAAAAGAGGAAAGTTATTGTCCATTTTCCATAACAAGGCCAAGGATACGGTTTTCATTATGGTTGGCAGCAAACAAAAACAAGCCATTTCTTCACCTTAATTTTCTCAGCAGCTTATTACTGTGGTGCACAGTGCAAACTTATCATCATGATCCATGAATGGGCTTTCTTGCATCTATTTATAGTAATTGAGATGCATGCTCAAAATAGCCTCACTAGCCCGAATGAACGCGCATACGAAAGGCAAGGTCGTCGATAAAACACGTACATCAATTTGGGTTGTATACTGATAAAATCTTGTAGATAGCAAACAAAAGTATGTACCATATTCAAACCAGTTACATTTTTTACTGCTCGTTATTTTAAACAAAACAAGAGAGAAAGTTGTTTGATGTGATAAGCTCAGGAAATGCTATTATTGATTGCACTTGCGTAAATCAAAAGTTTCTGGAAAATCCTGTTGCCTCATAAAAATGCAGGAAAAGCCAGCCATTACAATTACCTACAGCTAGTTCGATGCTCGCTTCATTTCATTGCACTATTCTACTTTAATAAAAAAGGAATTTAAAATTATGTCATTGTTGTATCATGTTGAAGCATACTTCCCTATATTGACTCTCACGTGTATTATAGCTATAGTAGATACTCCCTTGTTACCCCAGCGCGCGCGTGCACTCATTCATTCTTTCTGTATTGCTTAAGCTTGCACTGAATTACACTCAGTACACATCTCGTATCAAAGTGGATACGTTCGCCTCGATCTGGTAAATCTCGGCGTAGTAGTGGTCACGGTTTCCTGGTACAAGACCAGGGATCCAACCGACGTAGCTCGAGTAGTAGTGCCTTAAGTGTCACCCACGAGGTCGGGACCAACCATGGCGTCAGTTCTCAGTCTCTTTGCATAAGAGGCCCTTTCCTAGAAGAGGGAAGGTTTGAGAAGCAGCCGAAGAAGGTTAGTGAGTGGAAAATTTCCGCCACCCTTGGCAGCATCACGACAACAAAGTGTGAGAGGCAGCCGGAGAAGGTTTCGTGAGTGGAATTGTGAAAGTTCCGCCACCCTTGGCAGCATCACAACAAAAAAGTGTCAACAAAGTGTCCATGAGCCAGGACTCAATTAAAAGTGCTGGCGAAGAAGAGTGGCATACTGCAGATCAGAACGTATTTGCAGCACTTCAAAGGCAAGTGAAAGCCTTAGAAGAAGCCAAAGAAGAAGCGGAGGGCCCCGAAGATACGCTTTTGGCAGCCACAAATAGTGACGAGGACACATTTGACACAAGTGTGGTCAGAGCAAATTTAGCGATGACCGAGAAGGAGATTCCAACTGACTTGCAATTGGCAATCGGAAAGCTTTCCGAAGCCAGAGGTGCAAGAGCACTCGAGGACCTCACCAAACAAATACATAGTCTCAATGGACACAAGAGTTGGTTGTCCAGGCACATGAATGCCGGAGAGAAGCTATGCGAGGCCCTGGAAAAGCAGAAGGATATTTCAGTTTCAGAAGCAAAAGAGCTCCAGAAGCTGAAACAAAAGTTGGTCGACCAGGAGAATAGCATCATGCAGATTTTAAATAACCTGCCGGACGAGACCCGAGTCACACAAGCTGACAAGGTCAAGGAGATGTTCGAGAGAAAGGATGCCCTGGAATTAAAAGCACTGGCAATCACAGGCCGGTACGAAAAGGCCAATCCAACTGCAATATCGGCATCAAATGCACCGGCATCAGAGGACAGAAAAATTGTCAAGCCGGATGCAAATTTGAAGCCGAAAACGCTGAAGACTGGTGCTACAGCCATTGAGCTGCAGGTTTTTTTGAGGACTTGGAAGACCTACGTTCAAGAGTCGGAGATCCAGAAGAAGTCCATCGATGCCCAGCACACTTACAGTCTGGTATTATTTGATGCCAATCTATCAGCCAAGATTTCAGCAAAGTTGAGTGCGGAATCGCCCCTTTTCATTCAAGATGAAAATGTGGGCACTCCTTGGATCCTTTCAATGGAGAGGATCGTAGTAAACGAGTTCCAGCTGGCGTTTCCATTGTCTAAGAGAAGACTGGAGTGCTTTCGTCACAAAAGTACAAACCCAAGCGAGCTGCATGGAACGAGTTGGGCTGCATTTGAGCTGAAATGCAAAGCAGCCGAGTTCGAGAGCATGGACATAGAGACGGTAATGAAGTACCTCTATATGAGCTCTCTAGCTAATAAAGCCTTACGGAAAGAGCTTATCAAGGCCGACAACTTAGCTGGCGGCAAAGCAACGATGGATGAGCTCAAATCGGCTGGCAATATGTATGATGTTAATACAGCCACCGAAGAGGGTTACGAGAACCCTACCGTGAAGAAGGCTGGGCCTACTGCTTATCGCAAGAAAAAGGCCATGGGCTCGAATGCTGGGGCTGAGGCCGCAGGTTCAAGCCAGAAGAAGAAGCATGGAGGTTGCTTTGAATGCGGAAGTAAAGAGCACCTCCGACCAAATTGTCCGAAGGCACCAACCTGTCAATTTTGCAAGAAGAAGGGTCATGGGGCGGACAAGTGCTTCAAGAAGAAAGGCAAGGGCGAGGGTGGCGAGAAGAAGCCGAATGGGAACCCGAAGAAAGCCATTAAAAAATTCACAGTTAAGTTGCCTTTGAGTTTTGATTTTTCTAGCACATTGGAGTGTAAAAACGCTATTGCTTGCAATGAGGCAATACGCATTATGAAAAAATCAAAAGATAGATACTCTCTGCCGTTCATTTTTCAGAGTCGCATCAAGAGGATGGAGGAAGATGACGGAGGGGCAGGGGTTATCAAGATGGCGAAGACCAAGAGCAGAAAAAAGAAGGAGATGCAGCAGAAGATCTCCAAGGCAGTGAGCGGGCTGCGGCCCTCATGCCTACCCAATGCTACCAGGGTCACGTCATCAAGGCCAACTCCCAAGGCCAAGCTATTATTTTGCCCTGAGGTAGGGTCTGCTTTCTCTACGTATTGCCTGCCAGATACTGGAGCAACCATTACTGTGGTTGATGAGAAAGTTGCAGCGGAGATGGGGATGCCAATATATCCCAATCCGGAGACCGTCAGGAGCGTTGATGGCACCGAAGTGAAGGCAGGCAGAACATGTGAGATTGCAATATCACGTGGCATGAAAGTGGTTGTAGTAACCAATGCAGTGGTCGCTTCACTTGGTGACGATGAAGAGGTGATTGTCGACTGGCAGACACTGGAGATATTAGGCGTGGTTGGCCTAAACATTAACTCCACGGCAATCGCAGCAACCACAATGGATATGACTCTGGAGAGCTTGAAGCTCAAATATACAGAGGTCTTTGCAGACAAGCTTGACAAAACTAGGTTTATGAAGGGTGAACCCATGAAGATCCACCTAGTGGATGGGGACATAAAACCTATGAGGATCTCTTCAACCAATGCCATACCGGTGCATCTCAAAGCAGCGGCGGACAAGTGCATTAAGGATTTGGAGGATGCCGACATTGTCAAGAAGCTGAAGCCAGGGGAGATGACAGATTGGACCTCTAGAGGTTTCTTTGTCATCAAGTCTGATGGCAAATCAGTCAGATTGGTTACGGACTTCGTTCAGCTGAACAAGTACGTGAAGAGACCAACCCACCCCTTTACGTCTGCATTCCATTTGTTGAAGAGCATCCCTGCAAAGGCTCAGTGGTTTGTGGTCGGAGACTGTGCGCAGGGATACCACCAGATCAAGTTGGAAGAAAAGTCATCCTACTTGACTACATTTTTGCTACCACAGGGAAGATTCCGTTATGTGAGAGCTCCCATGGGGCTCACATCTTCCAGCGATGAGTGGTGCTGCAGGAGCGACATGATCATGACTGCCCTGAACGGAAAGGGAGTCAAATTGGTCGATGATGTCCTCATCTGGGGAGAAACAGAGCAGGAAGCCCTGCACAATCTGGATATCCTCCTCAGCAACTGCAAAACCTATGGTGTCAGCTTATCACCCAAAAAGCTGCACATGGGTGAACGTGTCAAGTTTGCTGGATTCATGGTCAGCAAGAATGGTGTAGAACCACACGATGACAACTTGAAAGCAATCAGGGAGTACCCAAGGCCAGCCAACCAGTCGGATGTGCGAAGCTTTTTGGGATTGGCTCAAACTTTAGGAAGTTTCTTGCCTGATTTGGCCCACATGTCAGCTTCATTGAGGGAGCTAACCAAGGCCAAAGTTCAGTTTCAGTGGTTACCAAGACACGAAGAAGACTTCAACCAGCTGAAGAAGATCCTGACCGGACCTTTGTTGGTGAAGCATTTTGATGTCAACAAGACCACAGTGTTGACAACGGATGCCAGCAGGTTATATGGCATCGGCTACATTCTAACTCAGTATGACCCAAAAGACCCGGACAGGAGCTACCTGATTACCTGTGGGTCCAAGGTCAACTCCGCTGCTGAGAAGAATTATGCAACTATTGAGCTGGAGTTGCTGGGAATAGTCTATGGATGTGAGAAGAGCTCGCATTTTCTGCATGGCTGCCCAAAATTTTTGGTGAAGACTGACCACAAGCCTTTACTTGGTATTATGAACAAGGACATGGCAGAGATCACTAACTCCAGACTCTTGAGGCTTAGGGAGAGGCTACTACCGTTCAACTTCGATTTGGTCTACCTTGAGGGGAAGTTAAACTTCATTGCAGATGCCTTGTCAAGACATCCCATTAACTTCTCAGATGACCACCCAGACGCTGAAGAAACAGAAACTTTGAAGAACTCAAAGATCAGCGTAATCTCAGCCCTCTCTGTCTCAGCACAAGAAGATCCGGCATTCCAAGAAATCCATGATGCAGCAAGAGCTGACAAGGAGTATCAGGATCTAATTGAGGCCATCCAGGAAGACCTTCATCATCATAAGAAGAAGGGTGTGGCCATTCATGCATTAAAGCTGGTGCCCCAAAACCTTTGGGGGCAGCTTTCAGTCCAAGATGGAATGGTTGTTATTGATGGGAAACGTGTCTTCGTACCAAAGGAAGCACGTCCATTCATCTTGAGGACTCTTCATATTGCGCATCCTGGGCAAACGAAGAGCCTGGCTACGGCCAGACAATTCTACTATTGGAATGGTATGACCAAGGATATCAGACAATCAGTAGAAGAGTGCGAAATGTGCCAAAAGTACATGGCCTCTTTACCGCATGATGAAGAAGGCGAGAACATGGTACCAACGGCCCCAATGCAGAGTATTGCAATGGATTTGGGCCATCATGAAGGGGCAGACTATTTAATAGTTGTGGACACCTTCAGTGGTTGGCCTTGGATTTTCAAGATGGTAAGATACACTAGTGAGGAAATCATCAAGAAGTTGACGATCATTTTTGCCACATTTGGGTACCCGATCGTGATGAGATCCGACAATGCTGGATGCTTCACCTCTCATGAAATGCGTGAGTTTTGTAAAGAGCATGGCATAATTGCCACCACCAGCAGCCCTTATCACCACGAGTCCAATGGGACCGCGGAAGCTAGTGTGAAAAACATGAAAAGGCTGGTTATGAAAACCAAGACCCTAAGGGAGATGAATGCCGCTGTGCTGGAATTTCGAAATCTGGCACGAGCAGACGGCAAATCCCCTGCGAAGATGTTTTTGGGCCGTCATTTAAGGACGAAATTACCAATCTTGCATGAGATGACAAAGCTTGAGATGCCAGAACCCAGAGCTGAAAAGAAGCAATTGCCAAACGAGATCATTCCAGATTTCAAGGTGGGGGAAAAAGTGCGCATGCAAAATGCACTTACTAAGCTATGGGAGGAGTTCGGAGTCATCCTCGAAGTTCGGCATTCCGGTAGAAGCTACGTCATCAAAAATGATGATGGCGTGATCAGTGTGAGGAACAAGCGCTTCTTACGCAAGCATAAGACGGCTGACCTCGATGCAAATGCATCGTTATGACTAGTAAGTAAAGCACCTCACTCAACGCCCAGCTTTTGCAGCAGCACCTTCTCCAGGAAAACATTTCCATCAGCACTCAGTAAGTCTTTTTTGATGTATACATACACCCAGTGGCTCGGTACTTTGAAAACGCCGACCGCAGAAGAGGCTAAGAAAAACGAAGAGAAGTTAGCTGCCCTAATTGCAAAAAGCATTGTAAAAAATTGTCCCCCTGTAAATTGCACTTGGTCGGAGGTTATAATGGGATCAGGTCAAAGTACAACCAACAGCGCCGACAAAGCGAAGACTCAGGTTGTTGATGAGACCAGCCACACTGGTATTAGGCTAGCGGACATCGATATCATGGTTCCGCAAGGCTCCAGCGAGGAGGACAAGTCAGCTGCTGAGGCAACTGGCAGAGATGTCACGCATTGGATCTTCTATGGAGTGGCCTTTTGCGCTTTGATGGCTTTGCTATGGATTGGACTGCGGTTCAGGAAATGGCGGAAGAAGGCCAGCGCGAGGAAAAGGGCCAGAGACTCACTGTTGATCATGCACTCCCAAGCTGCAAATGTGCAGCCACCGGTCTACCCCCAACAAGCCCCTGCCCCATATGGCTGTCCAGGCTATGCGTCACCCTATGTCACGCCCTTCGCCTCGACAATGTCCATCGCCCCGACCCCTCATCCGATGGTTTATCAACCTTTCCCAGGAGTTGTACAGAGCTTGCCAAACATGGCTTTTGGAGCCTCCCCGCTGGGAAGTTCACCAACGGTTTCGCATCCTGACTCGCCCCCCTTGCAGGAGGAGGAGCAGAGACGGCGAAATCGTCTCTTTGCCATCTCTTACAACAATATCTAAAGTGTTTTTCTCTGTGTTGCAGGCATGTCTGAAGCCCGAGGTGACCGTTCCCCCATTGATTGGGATCATCCCGATTGGGACCCCAACGCACCTGTAGATGAGCGCCTGATCGCACCAGCGCCACTCGATGTAGCCGCCCTCAATGAGCTGGACGATGTAGCCAAGCTCAAAGCCGAATTGGCGAAGGCCAAGGAGGAAGTCTATGATGCCCAGTACAGGATCACCGAACTGGAGCATAATCTGGCTGAGGCCAACCAGGAGGTCAGGGACCTCATTTGGACGAAGGATGTGCTGCGTGCGGATTTGAAGCACCAGTACAATGGCTACAGGCGAATGCTGGACAAGATCTTCGACAACATCCACAAGGCCATGAACTCGCCTGGCAAGAAATGGAAGCGGACTCGGATTGTCCCCATGACACCCCTGAGGGTAGTTGTTGACGCCGAAGGGGTCCGCAGAATCTCCAGACCGTGTTACGAGAACGCGGAATCTGCCAAGCACGATGGGTTCTCGGCCAGGGCCGGTAAGGCATATACCCGTCAAGGCATAATGCTGGAGGCCGAGCTCATTGGATTCGGTCAACTGGACAAGGCATGCAAATTGGATGATGGTTCCGAAGATGAAGCTTCCGTCACGAAGTCCGAGGTCATCAAGATCCTAGACTTGAAGCGTGACGAGTTGGCCAGAGATGATCGCCAGAAGTACGGCATTTTTGTAGCTGCAATGGTAGCTATTGGTGTTGGCATGGTCATATGGTGCACCAATGGAGGGGTGGTTGCTTTGACGACATCGCCTTGAAGAGCAACATAGAGAAATGAAGACACTGGATCGGATGATGGAACTGAATTTTGATACGCTATGCATTTTTCCTATTTTTCTATTTCATTAGGTTTTTTATGCTCTCATCGAAATTCTCGCTTGCTAGGTATATCATAAATCCTAGGCCCCAAAATTAGAGTAGTTCGAGGTCAATTGATAGGCTAATATGTTAGTGATTACAGCTACCCAGGGGTATCCGTATCCACTTGGGGGAGGTGTTGTATCATGTTGAAGCATACTTCCCTATATTGACTCTCACGTGTATTATAGCTATAGTAGATACTCCCTTGTTACCCCAGCGCGCGCGTGCACTCATTCATTCTTTCTGTATTGCTTAAGCTTGCACTGAATTACACTCAGTACACATCTCGTAGAAAAGTGGATACGTTCGCCTCGATCTGGTAAATCTCGGCGTAGTAGTGCTCACGGTTTCCTGGTACAAGACCAGGGATCCAACCGACGTAGCTCGAGTAGTAGTGCCTTAAGTGTCACCCACGAGGTCGGGACCAACCAGTCATAATGAGAAAAAGCTTTTCAGCTTCCAAAAACTGAAATTAACATTATGTTTGCTACATCATCACTATGAGCATCAGGAATGTTAAATTTTAAATAGATGGCGCTGCATGAGGAAAAAGCGCGCGCTCAAGATAAACATAAACAAGTTGATCCCACGTTTAGCTGTTAGCGTGCACGCGAGCCCACACGCGCGCGCGCGCTCGCGTGCTGTGAAATAAGAAGGACTTGGACTGAGAAGTAGTTGACACTGAAGTTTACAAGTGTAAAAGTCTGATAGTAGTAGTAACTCGGCGCGGGCGTCAGCATGAGAAAGTCCTTCTTCTTCTGGCTGCTGTTGCCTTCCCTGGCATGGCAGAAAGCTATAAAATAACGTGCAGTGGTGTGGGCCGAAAGGCTGGCAGGAAAGGCTACTGTACTGCTACTAATACGACTATACTAGCTTTCGCTTACAATTCAACCACGAGGGCCGGGCTGCATTGGCGGGGCCCTTTTTTCCTCCCATGAAACGAGCTGAATTAATTAAGGCTCCCTCGGGATTCGGGCTTGAATCATGAATGGGTCCAAACGGAGCAAAATGAAAAATAACTACTACCAGTTTTTTTAAGTAGATCGAATCCTGTTACATGCTAGGAAGTGATTTGAGAAATATCGTGTACATCTGAACAAATGAGTGCTTCTAATCTTCTTTTTAAAGCTGTACAGATGCTATGATACTGAATTACCTTGTTTTCTTATCACTTTAAAAAAAGCGTAAGTTGAGCTATTTATTATGTTTTGAGCTTATAGGCAGCAGCATTCTAAAAATAAAAGGTTATGCATTTTTATTTTTGCAGACTGAAATATACTTGGTTCGTACATGTAAAATACTTTTTAAAATCCTTTCTCAGCTTTTCAGCATAGCCCCGTTTTACAGTCATGCACTTGGCATAAATAAATAACAGAAAAGCTTTCAATCACTGCGTGGAGCCTATGTTTGTATTAGGTATGATAAAAAAGATCCTGCATTTTAACTTTAAACGCTGAGTACAGAAAAATCTACAGATAAGAGTAGACACCGTTTTGGTGGCTTTCCCGAAACGTTGGGCTGGAGCTTTCTCTTTGCAGCACCTGGAGCATTAGAGTAGCTTTCTTCTGCTGCATATCTATCGTAAGAAACCAGCAGCACTGGCATGGCTTCGATGGTTAGCGGGTGAAACAGCAGCATACACTACACACCCAGCTTACTCGATACAGAAAACCAGTCAGGGAAGAGGCAACTGTAAGCCAAAGCAAAAAGGCTGCCACCTACTAAATGGAGGCTGGCAAAGACCTCGAGGCCGCCATTCGTTCGCATTCAACCTCGACCTCAGTGAGCCCGTAATGTGAGTGAAAAGTGAGTTGTGAGACGCGTCACGTGACCATGAGCAGTGGAGCTGGGACGACGACCTCGACGACAACCTCGGAAAAAGGGGCAGCCATGCCCTCAGTGACCTCCACGGGGGCCTCAGAGGCCCACCAGTATGTGGGCCCTTACAGGCTGGAAAAGACCCTGGGCAAGGGCCAGACGGGGCTGGTGAAAATGGGCACACATTGCGTGCTCGGCAAGAAGGTGGCCATCAAGATCATCAACAAGGACAAGTTGACCGAGTCCGTCTTGCAGAAGGTGGAAAGAGAGATTGCCATCATGAAGCTCATTGAGCACCCCAATGTCCTCGCCCTTTATGACGTCTACGAAAATAGGAAATACCTGTAAGTCCAACGGAATCATTGCTAATGGTCTTCATTCGTGTAGTGCACATTTTATTTACAATTTTGATGGCTGATTTCAATTTGGCTAAAGTAGATATTTTTGGCAAAAAAGGCCAAGCTGTTTGAAATCCATGATATAGAAATGTGGGCAATGCTTAGTTTTTATTGTTGTTGCTCAAGGCTGAAAGTTGCCCGCGCGCGCGCGCCTGAACGCAGGCCCGCTAGCGCAGCGACCGGCTTTGTTTACGTTTCAACTTTCAATTTTCGGGCAAGCTAAGTGAAGTTAGAACTGTGATATTAAGGTTCTTGAAAGCCAGAGAATTAGGCTTTTTTGCTTGCCTTCATAGCCAAAGAAGTCAAAGCCTCAAAATGTGGGATATTTTCCGAGCGAAAAGGCAGAGATTTCCCATTTTGAACGGCTTGCAAATATACCAGCTTGCGAAGCCAGCAATTTATCAAATTTAATGAGGTACCAGCTCAACCATGAAGAAGACTTTTTTCAACATAAAAAAAATGCAAAAATACATTCTTTTTCCAGGTATTTGGTGCTGGAGCATGTTCCAGGGGGTGAACTATTTGACTATTTGGTCAAAAAAGGCAGGCTCACTCCCAAGGAAGCTCGGAGATTTTTCCGCCAAATAATTTCGGCCTTGGATTTTTGCCACAGCCACTCCATATGGTAAGAGAAGCCCTTTTTCCCATACGATACGCGTGTAATTAATTCTGTATGCATATTTTCTGCAGCCATAGAGATTTGAAGCCGGAAAATCTCCTACTTGATGACAAGAATAACATCAAAATTGCTGACTTTGGCATGGCCAGCCTCCAACCAGGAGCGTCAATGCTGGAGACAAGTTGTGGCTCACCCCACTATGCTTGTCCTGAAGTGATTAGGGTAAGCAATATTCAGGGCATTATATAGGTAATTTGATATTACCTTCAATGCTATCCCCACATTGACTTGTATCAATTAGCTGACTTCCATTGATGAATGCACATCAATAGAGGTGAAAGCTTTCTTAATTAATACAGTTGTAGAAAAAAATACAAGTCTTGGGATAACGCAATAGGCTAATAGAGTTCAGATTTTCTCTATTTATGATTTGCCTTTTAAATGTCCTAGTGGTAATTTAAATTTGACATATTGCTATAAAAGTCAATCTTTTTTTGGCTTATGGTAACATTTCGACCATCAATACACTTTTTTGGTTTCTCATCACACTCGAATCAAATTCCAAAATAATGAGGGAATATTTTTCCCATTTCAATTTTGCTTTCATTTTCGAATCCCAAATTCTGAACGTAATTTCATTGCTTTTTACATGATAATTATTTATAGGGCGAAAAATATGATGGCCGTCGTGCTGACGTTTGGTCTTGTGGTGTCATTTTATACGCTCTGTTAGTTGGGGCTCTTCCTTTTGACGATGACAATCTGAGACAATTGCTGGAAAAAGTCAAGAGGGGCAACTTTCATATTCCCCATTTTGTGCCTCCTGATTGTCAGAACCTCCTCAGGGGCATGATTGAGGTCAACCCAGAGAAAAGGCTCACGGTAACTTGATTCAAAGGCTCTTTTGCCCCTTTTTTAGCATATCTCTATTTTTGCATGTTGCAGCTGGAAGAGGTGAATCGGCACCCATGGGTGACAGCTGGCAGCAAGGGTGAGCTAGAATTGGAGGCTCCCATGATGGAGGTCGTCCAAACTCACATCATTCCGTCAGAGGAGTTCATTGATGAAGACGTTCTCCGAGCAATGAACTCATTGGGGTGCTTCAAAGACAGGGAAAAGTTAAAGCATGAATTGCTGCAGCCAGCTCACAACACAGGTAAACATACTAATTTGTACGCTGCTTTTTTTAAAATTATCACCAAGAATCTAAAGTTGGTTCTACGTGGTTAGCCAGCTCCCGCTAAATAGCACCGCGACGCGTTTCAAAACATAGATTCCACGCAGCAGCACTAACTTACTTTCCTATTTCTTTTGCCGTTGCAGAAAAAGTAATCTACTTTTTGCTGCTGGACCGTAAAAAACGCAAACCGAGCCATGAAGATGATACGGAAGTCATTGTGCGAAATCGCTGCGGCTCCCAAGATCCACCAAGAAAGCGGATTGATTCCTACAACAAGAATGGCATCTCTTACACTGAGCTCAGCCAAGGATCTCCAATTACACCGAGGAGGAAACTTTACAAGTAAAAGTTGCCATTTTCACTCTAGCTCAGTTGTACAGCAGAAATCCTTATTTTTCTAGCACAATGTGTTACAGTCCAAGTCCAAGGAGGAAAGATGTAGATCCTTTTGCAAGCCTGAGGAGTCCAGCGTAAGCAAGCTATTCAGTATTTAGGGCTATGTAAAAGAGGGTCTTAGATATTGGAAAGCCTACTTGCTAGTGTGCCCTGCTAGAGTGACTTTTTCCATTGCATTGCTGTATTCGATCAAGGCTACAACCATGATCATGCCATTGCTCTATTAGAGTGTCAACACGAGCATTTTAAATTGGTATGTTCTAAAGAAAGGCTATTTGAATTTCAATAGGAACAATAGGAGAAGGCAGTTATCTGGATCTTCTATGATCAGCAATTTTGGAAACAACAACTCCCAAGGCTCAGAATCGCCATTGCCATCTCCCCGATTTTCCCGATACATTCGGCCTCAAGGTGATACTTCTTCTTCAACGACTGGGGCTTCTTCAAGTACTACCACAACTCCAACAGCCTCCACTGGCTCTCCATACTCTCCCAGAGTTGGCAGAATTTGCTCACAAAATCCTTCTGTCAGCGTTGGTAAGTCTCGTTGATTCTACGCGGTTTTCTAAATGGGCGATGCTCATACTTTGAGTTTGTTATCGCAACGACTCTACGCAATCATTGCTTATCTTGATTTTTGTGGCGTGACTCTACGCAGTTTTCTTTGCAGATTCCCCTGGAGAATCAGCCACTCCACCTGGATCCCCATCCATGGCTCATTGGCGAAACAGGTTGAGCACAATAAAGAACAACTTTTTAGGCTCGCCTAGGTTCCACCGCAGGAAACTTCAGAGTGAAGTTGGTAAGAATTCAGCTCCTACATTTATAATCCAATCAATTCTGCTTCCCACGCTACAATATTTGGGAGTGTGACATTAATGTATTTTTTTTCCAGTGGAAGAGCTCAGTCAAACACCCGAGCCATCTCCAGAGCTAACAAAGCGATCCTGGTTTGGAAGCTTGATGTCCACAGACAGGGATGAAACCTACACCATAATTGTGAAAGGGAAACCATTAGCGTCCATTAAAGCTGATCTTGTTCAGGCCTTCTTATCTGTAAGCCTATAACTTCTTGCATTATTTTTTGGCGTGACTAAAATCATTGTACTTCCAGATTACTGATCTTCAGCATAGTGTGCTTTCGCCGCTTTCCTTCAGACTTGAATACAAGCGGGGTGCGACCACAACGCCAACCATGTTCCAAAGACAAGTCAGAATGCAGGTCAACATCAATGACATTGGTGACAGCACCGATTCAGCCAGCAGCAATCCTGTGCATGCAATCACATTCACTTTGCTATCAGGTACAAAAATAGTAATTAAGAACCAATTTTCAGGGGTTTTTAATTAACTACTACTAGCAAATTAATTTTTAGTTTTTTGAAACATAAATGCGAAGCAAGTTTCAAGTCAAACATTTCCTCAACTTGATCCTATTTTGACAAATCCCTTGGGATCCTATTACACATAAACTGATTTTGCAAACTCAATTTTGATGCATAATCCGCTACGAATGGAGCAAACTCCAAAATAATGAAGAGCGTTGTTGCATTTTTAGTTGAGCATTTACCATGCTCTACTTTAAGTTGAGATTTCCCCAGGGCTTTTTCGCGTGATTAGTTTCCCCTTCACACTACCTAGTAAAAGAGGTACTAATACATGGAGAATAAGAAATTTAATTTTTTTCCAGGGAATGTGCGGAGGTTTCGTCGAATTTGTGAACACACTCAAAGTGTGGTTTCAGTGGTTCGTAGGCAGCCTCTGCCACCAGCCTCACCCAGAGCTGCCAGACGAAATTCGAATAATTCGACAATTATGTCCAATAACAGCAGCTGCAAAGAGCTGGCTAATCCTGGAGCAGTATCATCAACTGGTAGAGCCACCATTCCCATACCAGGAGGATCATCCACCAATCATGAGCCTGTCAGTGACAGCTCCTCTTGCAACAGTGATGTCAATGTGACAGCTGTTACCAATCCACAAGCTTCTTCATCCACCAATGAGAGCAATTTGGAGTTGACTTCGAAGTATGCTACTGCTGCCACTCAGAAGGTGAGAAAAAATGTCTACAATAAAGCAGCAAATCCAGATGAGCTAACGTTCTTAGAATAGGTGCATGGCTACATTTCTTCCATTTTTCCTAAGCTTGTAAGTCTGAGCATACATAGTTATTTCAAGACCTTCACTCCCTTGTTTTAAATAAGCACGGTTTTCTACGCGTTTTCTCATACGTTCAAAACTGATGGCGGAGAGACTCTACGCAGTATCATTAGTGTTCCTCTTATGCCTATGCAAGCGTTGATGTCAACAAAGAGTCTACGTGATTTTGCTTGTAAGATGTCTCTTTGTGCCTTTTATCTGTTGAAAGTAGGTTTTTTTATGCAGACTGAAAGACGCTACGCGGCAGTAACACCCTTTTCCCAACTTCCACGTGATCTTTTTGAAGCTTGATTGAATGCAGACCAAAAGACTCCATGCAGCAATGCTCCACTCGTTGTCAATACAAAACAGTTTGGTTGTCAATCAGTGTTTGCCCTCTAAAGAAGCTTGAGAAGTCATCGCTGATTATTTGGCTCTTTCAGGTCAACATGGTTGTCGGCAATGGAACCTCGCCCACATCAGGAACGTCCCAGACTTCATTGAACTCTGACAGTTCAGCCAGCAATTATTCGAGACTACGTGGAGTAGGAGCATCAGAGGCTGTTAAGAAGAACACCGTAGAATCTACCAGCAAAAGGGAGGAAGTTGGAATTTCGAAAGTCAGAGTGACATCCAAAGAAGTGGTGACATCGGTCACACCCGCCACGCCCACCCTCGCCACGCCCACCTTGGCCGCAGCCGCACCCATTGCTTCGATGGAGGGCAGCTACAGTGGTGACGAGAGCTCCGAGAGCAACAACTGCGCCCACGGGGGCGTGCTAGAGGCCACACCCACCTCTGGTACGCCCCCGACCTCCACCTGCTTGGGCGAGGCCAGCCAAGCGTGTGTTTGATGAAGGCCACGCCCTGAGGCGGAACTCGCGAAGATCCGCCTCCAGGGTTGACCCTGTTAATTCCCTGTTTTGCTCCTCGTCCTCACTTGCCAAGATGCTCAACAACTATGACAGTAGCAGTGGAGGCCGAGGCCGCTCAGCTCACCGCCAAAACGGCCATTTTCAGCTGAGGTCCTCCACTTCAGCCTCATCGATGAAGTCACGCGATCACCAGCGCAGAAGCTCTTCTGGATCCGGATTGAATGGTGGCAGGTTCCATTCCGGAGATCCGGCCACTGCGACACCAATGGGACGCAGAACAACCAGCTCTTCCTCGTTGGGCTCAAATGGCAGCTTCGACAACAAGTACGAGCATTTGTATTCCTACAGCTCCAACTTGGACCTGTTTGAGCTGCAGGTGTACAAAGCTGGCCAGAGGAGAGCCAGTTTGCAGCCAGAGAAGACCACAGATCAGGCTGACTTCGACCTCAGTGCTGAGACGAAGCTCATGATGGACAGGACTAACCAGTTAGTGAGTGGGACAAAGAAATCTGACCGAGAGTGGGTGATATGACGTGACATTCTTCCTTACATCATCACATCATCTGTATTCTGAACTGTATTTTGCTTCCTCGTCATCCATTTCAGTTTTAAGCTACTAATTGTTATCAACTTTATTGTTATGAAGTTACACAACATCTGACTGACTGCTAAGCTATCGACATTGGCAGATCAGCAAGATTTTTTGGGTTTTAAGAAGCTTACATTCCTAATACAGCTTACATTCAGGCGGATACATTGAAAGAATCTCCAGCCCTCCTATATAAACTTACAACACAGAGAATAACTTAAAAGTGATACAAAATGCCTCTGAAAAAGAAAAAAGCTCCTTTTTCCTAATTACAACAACTACTGTTTCACCTGGCTCAATGACTGATCAGGGTAAAGTCAATTCATTGAGCAGCTCTATATTTTGTCTGAAAACTACTACTACCACTATGCTTCTTATATACTAGAATAATAATGCATTATAGCTGAAAAATATTGTACAACGTATGATGAAATGACAACCACTTTTGTTAAGTTTGTGTAATTGTTTCTTTACACTCGCATCGATGAAAAGCAACAGCTTACAATTTTAGCATCAGTAGCATCAAAAAAGCCATTATTTATATGATTGTTGATGACAAAATACTGTACTAATACTACTTCAAACTAAGCCATGATGATCGATCTTCCAAAACGTCTGAAATAAACTCTATTGAATTGGAAAGCACTCACTTGCCACAAGCAGCTACAATAGATAGTTGCAAAATACATAGCGAAATGCATTGTTTTCAGTTAAACGTAATCACCCAGTATAATGCAGAATTTCGCATATTTTGTCATACTTACAAATACTTTTCGTACAGGACTTGTTCCAAAAAGAGGCTGAGTTCGGACTCAAAGCTGAACATATCAGCGTTTGTTCATCGATTCAGCTTACTGTTACTTTTTCGTTGGCACTTAACAGCAAATTCTAGACTGGAAAAAGTGTGTCATTGGTAATCCGGATTATTTGACCATACGGGTCAAAAGACTAAAAAGTGGAAAAGTCCAATTCAAAGCGGCTCAATCTCCTAATTTTGTGTTTTTTAATTTCAGCCAGTACGTGCAGTCAAAATACAACAGATGTTAATGAAAAAACGAAAAAAAGCCTTCTAGCTGATGACAGTTTTGAAGCAGACAGAGGAGTAGACAACGCATATATTGACACAAAAATGGAGTTAAGCATGCCCCTTTTTTGCTTCGCTTTGCTGGTTTGCATGCCTTGCTTTTCGGCCTTTAGAATCGACCGTGAAAGCGTTTGTGAGCCAAGAAGCTCTTACAATTGCAAAAGGTACGCCTATAAACTTAATCAAGTTATGTGCTTCGGTTTTGAGTTGATCCACTTTTTATAGGTGTAATGGTTTGAAGCCCTTGAAAGTTTTGTCTTTAAATGCTTGGGGAAATTCGTGGTTCAATGATGAGCCGATTCCTTCCATTGATGAGCCTTATGATGTCAACGCTGCCAGAGCAGCTGCTCTCGAAGTAAGTATAACTTTTTCATTATTATTATTATTTCAATTATAGTATTGATTTGCGTTTAAGGCTGGCAATACAAAGCCAAATGCAGCATTTCTTGGTTTATTGGCTGCTGCCCCCGATGAAACTTTAATTGGTTTTCTGAATCCCTCCAGGAAGAAGCTTGAAAGGCTGAGGAATATTTGCTATTACATTGTGTAACTTGAAAAAAAACCCACAACCTACGCGTAGCATTTTAAATTTGATGCCCTTTTCAGGAACAAAATGCCTGATGTTGTGTTTTTGCAAGAGATTTGGTATCTGAAAGATTACAACTTCTTAAAAGACTGCCTTGGTCATCGTTTTCAACTCTCTGAATTTGATCCGGAATGCGGATCCGCAAGCGATGTAAGGAAATCTTCAGATACGCAGATTATTTAAAGAGGTTGACATTTTATTGCTCCAGTTAGTCAATATTTGGTGTAGTGGAGTGACAACTGTGACAAGGCATAGAATTCTCAATCAACGATTTGAGCCATTGCCAAGTGATTCCAATTTTGCCACTGCACCTACCTTGAATCTTTGGAGCTTCTACTTGTCCTCAAGAAAAGTCCTGTTCAATGACATTGAGGTATGGAGCTGCATTACTGATTATTTTAAAGCGTTTCATTATAATCGTTGCCATAGATTGATGATTGTCGTATTCGACTCGTCAATACCCATCTTTTTCCTTATGACACTGAAACGTTCCAAAAACGAGAGTTGAGGGTAGAACAGGCTAACTTTATAATATCTGCTTTGGGATGTCATTGGGACTTTGTCATTTTGGGCATGGACATGAATGACTTTCCAAGTAGGTTATTATTACCTAATTGTTGGTTATGAAAATATCGTCATAATATTTTACTCCTAAGTTGAGAATGGGACAAAAATTCCACCATATGCTACATTCCTCAATGATGGATTTCAGGATGCTGCGAATCCGGATCAGAGGTAGGAATCTCCTGCTAAATAACCTTTTTTGTGACAACTAGAAAGCCATATGAAATATTACTTTTTAGCACACATGGATTCGGTGCAAATGGACAATTCTATTACTTCCCAACTTTTGCCAGGCCTGCCAATACTTGGACTAATCCAGCTGAACCAGTTGTAACACTTGACTACATCATGGCCAAAGGTCAAAATAGTCATCGAAGGATCAAATCTGAGATTTGGGTCAATGATTTCGAAGTCAAGGACCTGAGAACTTTGGATTCTGGAGCAAGTTTCTCTGATCATGAAGCTCTCTGGGCGGAAATTGAAACGAGATGTGAAAAATATGACTGATATTCAACGAGTCCACGCTTTTATGAAATGAACTAAAACAATGAACTTTTGAAACAAATCGAGGTTTTTTTGGTTGCTTTCAAGGTTGAGAAAGAAAGCTAGCAACCACCGTGAGAAAATTCCAAGAAAGGCCCCCAAAAATGCTCATGTCCTTAAAATGGTTACCAAAGCTATGATGGGAACCAAAACACCGAGTAGCCAAGACTTACACAAACAGTCTTGGAATTGCAAGCAAAGATGACTGTTTGGTTAACTTTGATTCTTGCTTTGAGCTTTTGTGCAAATTATGCACTTGGGTAACTTTTAACTCGTTCATAAAATCATTGCTCCATTTTCTCCAGAGCTCTGCACCTATAATCATAAATTCGTATTTCAAACAACTAATAATAGGTTTTTTAAAAACAAAAAGAGCTTGGAGTTTCATGTAAAAAGTAACTTCAATAATTTATGGAGCTGGGATCACAAAATAGGGATGGTAAATAGCTGAGAGTTGATTTAAATTTGATAAGTCCATTTTAAAACTCTGACTTACTTATTTATTTAACTGCTCCATTTTATGCGCCCCAGCTATATATAAATATGTGTTAGTTAATCCAAATGTTTTAAGGAAGATTTGTGATGTAAGATGAGTTGGATTGGTAAAGTGAATCATACTACGAGGAAATTAAAATACAAAACTTAGAATGCGCGCATGCGTAGCATTCAGCTTTTTTATTTCACAAGTTTTCTTGACAATTTGGGGAAATTAATATACATACATTGTAACATTCCTGCAGATGTCGTTCTACTGTATCTAAAAGACACCCACTAAATTCTGTAGGAAAGTAAACATGCTGAATTTGCATATATGTGTAATCTTTTTTCCAGAGCTCCAATGTGCTATGGAGAATATTCAGGTACATTATTTTAATTGCTCAACTTAAACAGAAAGGTTATAACTTATCTTTTTTTTAGAAAATGAATCAGTGTTTTCTGTGCTTGGAAGCATTTTGACTGTTGGCCAACAAAACCCTCAGAGTTGCATGATTGATTGCCAAAAGCAGGGGCTGCTTAGAAACCAAACTGATCCCATGTTTTTTGCTGTCTCCAAACGAAACTTTTGCATGTGTGGCTTTAACCTGGATCCAGGAGTATGTGAGTAAAAAATAAGACTTAAGTAACTAAAAGATCAATTATTCATGCAATTATAGTCATTTATTTCGAGTTGGGGCATGTAAATTAGGGTCATTTTCAGAGGTGCTCCTAAGGCACAATGGTTAGAGCGCTCGGCTCTTGATTCAACAGTCTTGGGTTCAAACCACAGTCATTCCTTAACTTATTTTTATTTCTTTATCTGGCTTAAAAATTTTGGTAAAGTCCTATACATAGCATGCAAGTTACTGGTTGTTTCCATAGTGCAGTGGTAAGAGCATTGGAATGCTGATCCAACTGTCAGAGGCTTGAATCTAGGATGATCCTCTCTCTTTTCCAACTTCTTTGGAATTTGGATTTGTTCCATGGAATATGAGGGCATTAAATTACTTAAAATCCCTCAAATTTGATTCAAGGACTGTTAGGTATTTAATATCCCCCAAATTGCTTAAAAAGAACTGTGATATAAAAGAGCTGAGTCGGATCGGCAAACTGAATTATAACACCAGGAAATCGTATTACAGTATATAATAGTTATTTATTTTGAGCTGGGGCATGTAAAGTAGGGTCTTTAAATAGCTGAGCGAGGATTTTAAAATGGGAAAACTCAAGTACAGCTTTACTAGCCCGAGCCTGCGAGGGCTGTAATTGTACGAGTGTTTTTCCATTTTAAAATCCGAGGTCAGCTATTTAATGACCCTACTTTACGTGCCCCAGCTCAAAATATACAGTTTTAAATTCTGTAATACGATTTTTGAGTGTTTTATTGAAGTTACCAGGCTGCCCCGTGCCCTAGAAAATACTGCTCAGTTTTTAGTTGCTATGTGAATGTCACTGGCTCTCATGAGCTAGCATCCCGTTGTTTGGGAGCAATAAAAAAGACTTTTAAGATACATTTGCAGAGGTGCTCCTATGGCACAATGGTTAGAGCGCTTGGCTCTTGATTCAGCAGTCTAGGGTTCAAACCCCAGTCATTCCTTCTTAACTTTTTTTATTTCTTTATCTGGCTTAAGTTATGGTTAAAGTCCTGTACATAGCATCCACTCTTCATGATGTTTCCATAGCTCAGTGGTTAGAGCATTGGATTGCTAATCCAATTTTCTAAAGTTCAATCATTGGATGATCTTCTTTTTTTTCCAACTTCTTTGGAATTTGGATTACTTCCATTAATTATGAGGGGCATTAAATTGCTTAAAATCCCTCAAATTTGATTCCAGGGCCGTTAAGTATTTAATATCCCCCAAATTGCTTAGAAAGAAATGTGACATAAAAGAGCTTAGTCGAATCGGTAAACTGAATTATAATACAATGAAATCGTATTACAGTATATAAAATCTTATTTGATTCATTTTCTTTCATAGTTGCCAAAGATCCTCCAAATGTTTGTGATCCTTCAGCAAACACATGGGTGTGTCCTGATGCCATCAACCCTTCAGCTGATTTCTGTGGATCTATCATGAATGAGGATTATTTCACTTTTTATGATAGCTCTACATTCCCCACCAACCCTACTGACAAGGCTGATTTCAACATCACAGATACATCTGGAACAATTGTATATAATGGAGGAGACATAAACATCATCTCTTACTTAACTGGTCAAACAGTAATTGTCAATCAGTCTTCAAAAAATTTTCTATGGCAATTGTTTTAGGAAATCTTTGTCGATCTAAGATTTGGTGGATCAAGCTATAGCTGCAATCCAATAAATATCTATGGCATTAAGTGCTTAGGAAGTGCGACCATTCTTCCTCCAGTGGAGATCGCAATTGACTATGGAGATGGATCAAAGTATCCGGTTTGGACGTCAGCAAATCCCAGAAACATTTGGAGACATTCCTATTTTTTTTCTGGCAATTACCCTGTCTCGATTTCAGGTTAGCTATTTCAACAGAAGCTTCTTTTCTGATAAGTATTCTAGGAGATAGCCTTTCATTTCAGTCAAAAATACATATGACCATTTAATTGAAAGAGTTACAACCAATGTCAGTGTTGTAACTTTCAATATGGACAAAAACTACAATATAGAATGTCCATCTGTGGTACTGCCAGGCTCATATTTTTCTTGCAAGATTTGGATGTTTAACAGCGAAAGCGAGGTGATAAAAGTTGACCTATGGGATAGAGAAACTAATTTACCTGAGGACACAACTGGATGGATAAGAGTTCCTGGTACAAAGACAATATAATATTTTGAGCTCATATTTATGTAAGAAAAAATTCCTTTGTAGAAAAATTTGCAATGATTCCGGGAGGAAAGTTTCCTAATGCAGACATTGATTATGCTAACCATGTTCTGACAGATACAACCATTCAAGCAATTGTCATAACTTCATCAAGATTCCCATTTGCTGGAAATGTCACAGCTCTACTAATAACTATCCCTTCAAGAACAGTTTATGCTGAAGTAATAGTGTTATCAGGAAATGTATTAGGTATTTAAATAATTTTTCAGGTTGTATTCCCCATATGTGCTACTGGACAAGTATATTGCTCATTGACTGATGGATGTGAGACCAAATGTATGGCTGGATTTGAAGTAGATGCCCTAACTCCAGATTACTACCATGCATGTGAAGGAAACAGCTTTTGCAGCAATGAAGAATCTTGTCAACCTAAAGTGGTTAAACCAGACTCCTTTGCAGGTCTCATAATTGGTCAATTAAGCAATGCTTCTCGTTCAATAACATTTCACTTACAATACAGGAAAGCCTGGTCCTACTGCACCAATTGCCTATCAAGTTTTGCACACACTACAGCAGTTTGACCAAGCAGGAGGTAGAAATAACATAAAAATAACTTCATAAAAATTGTTGTCCATTTCATTTTTTGTTATTAGATCTTGTCTCAGAAACTTTTTCTGGTTCTGCAGAGGGCAAAGAACAAGTATTTCCAATCAGACTGCCAAAATATAAGGACCCAGCAACAATGCAAATTGTTTACAACACATCTTACCACAAAACATTCCCTTTAGGATCACGTTTGGCAATTAGATGCAATGGCCTTTGTCCTCAAATTCCATGGATGTAATTTGTCATAAAGTTATAACTTTTAATTCATTTCAATGATAATCAAACATATAGGGAAACTTCAGAGATAGAAAGTGATTTTGCAGTTATATATGAAAATGGAATGTACCACTCACCAACACAGTTTCCAACTCCAAGAACTCATGCTGGAAGGGTTGTTCTTGCTGAATTCAGAGATTTGTTCTTAGAGAAAAAGTTTTTCTGTGATAGAGCAGCAGAAAAAACTGCCACACTCACCATAAATAGGACTACAGAATATAGCAATCTCCCTGGTGATACTCCATATGAACTTTCTGTGGAAAGTGGAAGAATCAGCTGTGAATACCCCATCATGGAAATTCAAGATCTATCACCAAGCCATCCAAATAATGTCAATAACAATTCTTGGAATATCTTGACATTTTACCCAACAAAGGACCAGGTATCTGAGAACAAACTTAGAAATGGCTGGAGCAGGCATAATGTTTGGCCAAATTCATAGATACTTACAATGGACAAAGATACCCCAAAGAAATATGAAGCCTCCCTATGGGTGAAGAAAGATGAAAGCATAACTTTTGCAGTGAATATATCGAGTGGAAGTCATTTGAGAGTGACTTGGTCAATGGATTCTGACACTGATCACTGTAAAGGAGTTGGAGGAGAACCATGTCTTTTTCCATTCAAGAATGATAATAAGATGTATTATGGTTGCACACCAGACAACAACCAATGTTCTATTGACAATGATGAATTTTACAATAGGCGGACTTTAGCTGACTGTTCTGATTTTTGCCACAAACAAGGTGAATAGAGTAAGAAATAATAATACTTATAGATTAATGAGGAGTAAATTATTTTTTAGTGGCTAGAGTTGACAATTTACTCATAAAAAATACAGCAAATTTACAAGGAGGAACTCAAGTACTTGATAGTGATGAATACATTGCCCCATTTTCAACTCAGTTAGAGTTGAAAAGAACATTTACTTCACCAGGCAAAACTTACATTATAACCTTAGAAGTACAAAATCTGCATACAAAAAGAGATACTTCCATCTTGACGTGGGAAGTCATGTGTGGAAACCCAGTACTTTCATCTGACTGGGAAATGGAATTCAACAGGTTCATTAGGCCTGGAGACACTGTGAGCATTAAAATGTGGACACTAGTTGATGTCCCACTACCAACAATGCCAATTTTGAGGATTGTCCATCTAGAAGGGGACCAGGTGCTAGAAAGTACTGTCACAATTGACAACACTTCCATCATTCCATTCTTTTTAACCCATGACCTTGCTACACCCATTGAAAACTGTTTTGAGAACCCCTCAATTTGTGTAACAGAAGCCACATTTGAGAATATGGGAGTAGAGCCAAACACACTTTCAGGTTCAGTTGATGTGCTTGGTAGACCTGCCCTAGGAAGTACCTATGGGAATGCTATCATTGCAACTGTTGCCTTCAACTCAAAAACAAGCTTAGGAGGCTCTCATGGGTTTTCAATTCAATTCTTCAATGGAATATCCAAAATTTGGGAGGCCTTTCCATCAGCCAATCCTGCCATGACTTATATTCAGGTTCTTGATCCTGCACCTCATGGATCAGGTGACTGGGTTGGCATTCTGTCGCCAAAATGGCAGAAGAATTGGGTGGAATCATTTGCCAAGATTGAAGGACCAGTTTTGGTTAAATTACAATACTCCTTAATTGGTTCTTCTCAGTTGTACAATGCAGAGTTCTATGACAAGATTTGGTACATTCCAGCTGCTTCTATCCCACAATTTACTGTCAGTATTTATAAAGGGACAGTGAGAAGAGTCCAATACACCATGAACAATACTGATCCTGGAGGAATACAACCCTTACCTTGTCTCATGGATTGGCCACAAGGAGCTTTGACTGGCTCCACATCATGGGAAATAAAACACTGTTCAAATGTAGTAAGTACATAACATAGTTTAATAATTAATCATAGAGTAAAATATTATTTTCTTAGTCAGAGGGCACTTATGAATCAGTTGCATCAGTTTTCAATCCGTTGGATGGATGGATTTCAAGCCCAGTGATGACAATTGAAGTCTTGGAAGAAACAGGACCAATTGATATTCAAGATGGATCAGTAATAACTGACATGGTAAACATAAATAATCTTTAAGTAACAAAAATATAATGCACTCTCCTCAGGGTGAGCCTAGGAATATAACTGTAACTTTGGCAAATGCTGGAAAAAGAACTTGTGTTGTCATTGACTATGGTGATGGAAGTTCCTATGAATATTTTGGAAATAATGAGACTTGTGCCATTAGGTTCCCCATGGAATCTGCAGAAGTCAAAGACTTTGATCTTGATAGCAAAGTTATACTGGTTCAGCATATTTACATGTAAAATTGAGGGTAATCAATGAATCAATTTTAAAAAGTTTTGTAATAGGTTGAGAGGTGTATATGATGTGTCAGTATATGCATTTGATAAAAGACATTATTCAGAAGCTGAGGCTTCTGTGACAGTTTTTAGGTTGCCTTGCTCACCTCCTGTTGTTTACTTGCCTGTCAATCAAACATCTTTTGAAAGATGGGAGAGAATTCCTGAATACAAGCGTTCTGTGTCTTTCCAATACTCTGGCTATGCATCTGTTGAGTGTAATGTAACCACTTCTACTTGGTATGAGAAATAAATTTCTCATAAGGTTATTATGCTCACCCCAGTTTTAATTTTAGGATGGAATGGAGAATCTACTCAGTTAGATTAGTAAGAGATGAATTAAGCCAAGCAGCCATGAAAGAAGAGTTGGAACAGATTCAGATAAATACCAGTATCCCTTCTTACAATCAACTGTTGATAACAATTCCACCAAGGACCCTCAGACAAGGCCTTTACAAGCTTGTATTTCACTTTGAGGTAAGTAATCAATTAATTTTTGAATCATTGATGAAAGAAAAAAAAAATACATTTAGGTTGAGACCGGAATAGAAGAGATTCTGGTATTTAAAGAAGGGTTCACATATATCAACATAACTGCAAGCCCATTAAAAGCAGTTATTATTGAAGGTTCACCCACTAAAATTTCAAGAGGCTGGGGCCAGACTCTTGACATGAATCCCATTGACTTATCCTCTGACCCAGACAATCCACTTGAAAAAGTAATTTCATAATAATGTCTTTATTACTTTGATTTTGATTCTGGGATTTTGACTTAGGCTATGAACTTTACCTGGTACTGCAGAGTTATTGCTCCTGAAATAGAAGAATACAAATATTTGACATCTTCAGGATTTCCAGATGAGTCCAAATATCCTGGCCAAAAAATTCCAGCTCCAAGTGAAGCAAATTTTATTTCACCAAGTCCTGGTTGTTTTGGAAATGGACCTGTGAGACTAGCAACTAGAGCTGGTAGGCTCTCTATCAATACAACAAGCTTTGAAACATATTCCAGAATCTATGAAATCATGATAGTCATTTCAAAAGGAGAAAGAGCAGCTAAAGCAAAGATTGAGCTAGAAGTTGGGGAAATTCCAGCTCCAGTCAGTGAAATATCCTGCTTGAGTCAAAGTCTTTGCTTCCCAACATTTGAAGGAGTGTATGTTAATCCTACTTCTAGGATAGCCTTTCTAGGAAATTGTGTTGGTTTGTGTGAAGGTGATGACTTACATTATGAATGGAACATCAAGACAAGTCAAGTCAATGTCACAATTATAACAGTATTAAAATTTAACCTCAGCATGGCTCAACATAATTGTATCTTCTTCAGAATTATTGTGGCTTGGAAACCAATGAAGGCTCTTTGCTTGGTACAAGCACACTTGGCACAACAACTACTCAAACAACCACTACTACTACTCTAACTGATCCTATTGAGATTTCAGAAGGTAATTTTTTTTTATTGTGGTAATACTAACATAATTTTAAAACTCTTATTTTTAGTTTACACTACAGTCTTTTTAATGAATAGTGCAATTTTTGCATCATCTCAGCTTACTACTCCTAATGACAATATTCCATATAGTATAACATCTACTACTTTTCACAACCAAACCGAGCAACTAAAGAAAAGGAAGAAAAGAGAAACTATTCAACTCAATGAAGGCTGCTCATGGGGTATCTTTTAAAAATCAAATACATATTCATAAAGTGATGTTTGTTTTATAGTATTTGGAGGCGGACAAACAGAAGCTAGATTCAACAAAGAGCTCTCATTACAAGAAATTTTCTTTCAACTGCAAGACTCAAATTTGAGAGAATTTCAGCTTTCTTTAAAGATAACTAAGACAGTCACTGTTTTGAAAAAAGCCTTGCAAGCATCTGGTTATGCAGAATATACAATTAAAATAAATGACCCACCTGTTAATGGAACATGCAAGATGCTAGCTAAAAGCTTGGCCACTGGTGATTGGGTTGATACTAGTGCTGGTCTGGCGCTGGTGCAACAATTCAAGGTAGATTGTGATTCAAAGTGGAATGATCCAAATGGGCACAAAATTACTAAGTACACCTTTAAAAGTAAGTGCTCAAAGTTTTACACTTGATAAAATGTTGTTAACTAGAGTTAACTATTATAGCTGAAACCATGACTGTTGGCAAGCCTGAAACTGTGATTCTTTCATCTGGACCTTTGAAGGAAATAAGTGCAGTTTTCCCCATCGGAAGCTTCAAAATATATGCGGAAATACATGATGAAGCTGGAGCATTTGCTATATATGTACTCAAAGAAAAATTAGACATTTTGATTCCAGACAAGGCTGAATATGATGCATTTGACTTCCCTGCTAAAGTTTTGGCAGCAAAAACTAATGGAAACAAGAATTTGTTGTCCCAAATGCTGTCAGCTGATGTAACTCAAAATCAGTTTTATTTTATTTGTTCTACTTATGTCTCTCCTATAGGCATCCATAAAGAAAGAGGCTTGCTGGTTCAACATAACTTGTACTATGGCATCGACTTTTGGAAGTTTTTCAAAATCTGACAATCTCACTGAATCTGAGCTTGATGCTTACAATGATTTAATGAGAGGATTCATAATTTCTAATACTGAAGCATTAGCAATTGCTGCTGACTCCACTTTTGACACCCTTGACCAATTGAAGCAAGGAGCATCGACTCTTCAATCAATTGTAAGCTCAACAGTCCCAAAAGATGGATCAGGAACAACATTAGACAGAGATGGTAGAAACATAGCTGTAGCAATCATGGAAGTAAGATATTTGATTTCACTCCAATCTTAATTAGATTGTGGCCTGAAACGATAAAGTGATTTACTTTCAGAAAATGGCTAAAGCATTTGGTGATGTGGAAGTTCCAGATCCAAACAAAATTACAGATTTTATTGAGTCAACTACTGGCTCAATGGTGGCTGTATTTGAAGTAAGTTGCCATAGATATATGAAAATAAAATTCCTTGTCTGTTATTATTACAGAGCCTAAACAAAATTTTGTATGCAAATGATCCTTCAGAGTTGCCTATCACAGACTTTGAAGCTGCATCCTCTTTGCCATATGATACAGATATTCCCGGGCGTAAGTAAATTTGTCCATAACCATCATAACTACTTAATTTTGATGTTTTCTTCAGCTGATGCCGAGATACCCGAGAATCCAGAAATTGCCTTAGCAGAAAATGCCATGAAAATTACAAGATTAGATGCTGTTGAGCAAGTAAAGAAAATGATTCATCTAGTTGATGATATAGCTGCAACTACAATAAGAAACAGTGTCATCGGAGAAGAACTCAGGACAAGCTCAAAATTGGGAGCTAAAATGATTATAGCAAAGTAAAATCAAGCTGAATTACTTAAATTCAGTTTTTTCAAAACTGCTTATCTTCATAATAAAAAGGGTTGGTGGGTTTTCAACAATTGGCATTGACACTAATGGGGATGGGAGACCAGATATTCCTCTTAGATATGAGTTGGATGATTCAGCTTCAGTGGTTCAATTTCCACTTGGTTTTTGCCCCTCTAATCCAAATGGCATAGATATGGGATGCAAAGGCAGTTATGGAATTGTTATCAAAGAGTGGGAAGTCATTACAAGAATATACCCAGCAACATCTAAGTACTTGAACAAAGTCACAAAGCAAATTGATGTGGATGTTCTGGACAACAATGGAGAAAAAATAAAGATTGCAGATTTGAAGGCTGACATTGATATCTTGATTCAAAGAATGAAGTACAAAGATCCTTTAGCAGTAACAATTCCTGGTAAGTAGCTTAACTAAACTAATTTTAATTAACTTATATGGACAAGATATTGTAGATAATTTCAACATTGTGGTGAACACTGAGGATAGATTGAATGCTCTCAAAATAAGAAATAAGATGCCTATGATATACCACTCATTCAATGTTTCTAGTGGTTTTGCAACAATCACGTTACAAATAAAGCTAGTTTATGAGAAAATTGAGGGAGTTGAAATACCTGATTTATTTCAGCCAGAACCTACCCTTGTGCTGTTGTTGAGAAAAGAGAAACTTCCAACACTAGATAATTGTGACTTCATTCATTCCTTGTCTTCTGTTAAAGCCCGAGATGAAGGTAGAGTCAAAGTTTTAGTTAGCTTCTTATGATCATGCCATTCATTTTTTCAGATAATTTTTATGAACTATTCATTCCAAAGATTATGCAAGAAAACACATTAGGCCAATGGTACTTGGGAATAGTCAGCCTTGAGAGTCTGGAGAAGTTGAGTGATATTGTTGAAGATGGAAACCCTTGTAAGGCAAATTTAATAACACGAGTTATGCTGTCCTGGAATTTTGAGCCCAAAGTGTATCAGTTAAGAATCTTTACTGGGGGAGCTTACTTTTTTAATGAAGCAACTGAAAACTGGGAGGTTGGAGGCATTTCTGTAAGGCTTTCAAGTTCATGTTTAGCTCCATCTTAAAACCCTCAATTGTAGGTTTTGAATACAACAAATATCATGACAGGATTGAAGACCAATCATTTGACATCATTTGCTACAGGATTTTCTCCACAACCTAACAGCCTTGATTTCACACTAATATTTGCTAAGCATGACTTTAAAGATGTAGTGACTATTTTCATGCTTCTAATCCTATGCTTCTTGGTCTATTTTATTGGCATGATTTGGGCAACAATTCAAGACTTGAAAGACAATAATGCTGTAAGCTTTGATAAAACTGTTGGCATTTTGTATCAAAAGAGGTTTTCAATTCTCCTAGCTCTCACTGATATTCTTGGAGGACAATCACCCAGATGACAAATACATGTATGAAATAGTTGTTGAGACAGGACCAAAGGATAACCATGCCACAACATCCAAAATTGGATTTGAACTAATAGGAGAACTGGCAGACACGGGAGCCAGAACATTTAATGAACCTACAAAAACACTATTCAAATATCATAATGTGAAAGTACCTTTCAAGAAGGGGAGCATCGACTCATTTCTGATGACAACAGAGAGTCCCTTAGGAGACTTGAATTACCTTCGAGTTTGGACAGATAGCTCAGGTCTAGGAGAAATGAGTGCCTGGTACCTATTGAGCATTCAAATTACTGATGTTCAAACTGGAATGCATAATATATTTGTGGCTGATCAATGGTTGGCAATAGACAGAGGAACCTTTGAGGTGGCTCTTCTACTTTAACAAAAATGCAATGCTCTAAAAGTTTTTCATTTAAAGGATGACATTTCATTGCCAGCAATGTCATTAGATGATGAGTATTCCAAAGATTTTTTGTTGAAATCTGGATACAATCACCAAATAAAAGATGATCATGTTTGGTGGTCAGCCTTTACCAGGCCAATTAGGTCAAGGTTTACAAGGAAACAGAGAGTAACTGTATGCATGGCAACAGTCATGTTGACAATCATGACAACTGGAATGTATTATGATGGTAGACCTGGTACCATTTTAAACCCATTGGGAACATTGGGCCCAATTGGATTTGATGCTAGAGATGTAATTTTTTCAGGCTTATATTGAATTATCTCTCTAAGTTTAATTTTTAAGATGTTCATCGGACTTATTTCAAGCCTTATTGTGCTACCGCCAACAATTCTTTTAGTAACAATCTTTAAAAAGGGTAGATGGTTTTCAAAGAGAAAAAACAGAGTGGACAAAACCATAGAAGAGGCCACTAAAGCCGGCAAGATTGCCTGGAAAACTCAGCCATACAAAAGAGTAACTTCACATTCAAGGTACTTGATCCTAAGGCAATTAAGCACAATTTAACAATCTACTTTCAAGGCTGGACAAATCATGGCCGCCATTTGTGATTATAGGTGGCTGGCTACTAGCCTTTATATGCATAATGGGGGGCAGTTTTGTGGTATTTTCTTATGGAGTAACATTTGGAAATGATAAATCCTATCAATGGGTTGTTTCAATTATCACTTCATTTTTCACTTCAATGATAGTAATTCAGCCACTAAAGGTAAAAGCTAGAATTATGAAGAATCATTACAGACCACAATATTTTGGCCTTTTAAGGTTGCAATAATAATTGCAATATTTGCCTACTGCTGTAGAAAAGTTCCTCAGGATGATGATCATGTAGATATTGATGAAGATGAACCATTACTTTACTTTGATCCTAAGGATCCAACAATAAGTATTTTGATGCGTTTGTAAAACTAAATGTACTTAAGTAGCATAAAATTCTAGCACTGAGAAACAAAAGAGAGAAACAAGAAGCCCAAACAATGGAAGGAGATTTTTTCTATTCTCTGAAGCATAGAAAGAATGAAGAACAAGAAATGAAATCATTGTTAAGGGACATAGCCATCTACTTTTGCTATGTCTTGGTAGTTTTCATTATCACTTATGGTAATAGAGACTTCAATGCTTTCTTGCAAAAAGAGGCCATCAAAACTGCAGTTATAAATGGTGGATTGACATGTGGAGTTGGAGATCCTGATGACCTGAGATATAAGGAATGCAACCCTGAAGATGTTTCACATCCAGAAGTAGACTTCATGAAAATAAAGCATGTGAATGATTGGTTTTATTGGCTGAATAACACAGTCAAACCAAATGTAAGGGTTCAAGATTGGTACAATGGTCAGCCTCCTTATGGGCTAAGGGGATACTTGGAGGATCGATCAAATAGAATCATAGGGTATGCAATTGTGAGGCAAGTGAGACAAGCTCATGGAACATGCAAGACACCAAGAATTATTAGGGACAATATTGAGCATTGTACTGGTACTGGAGGAGTGGAGGATGAGGACTCTCTTGACTATTGTGTGGGTTGGACCATAAAATCTCCAGCCTCACCTTGCGAAGAAGAGTCAGAAGAATACATGTAAATTCATCCATAAGCGTATGTTGGTTGAATTCAATTAACAACAAATGCATTTCAGCTTTCAATCATCCTCTGAGTTGGAGTCATTGCCAATTTCAGCAGAAGTCAGAACTTATGGAGGAGGTGGATACCTTTTCAAGTTCACTGGAGAAATCCAAGATTTAGAGGCCAAATTAGATAGGCTTGTTTCTGACAAGTGGGTGGACAACCGAACAAGGGCCTTGATATTGGAATTTTCTGTTTACAATGCACATGTAGGAGGAAATGATACTTCTTTTTAACCAACTTTGATAACAATTATGATCCAGGTTAACCTGTTTGGCTCAGTGACAGCTGTGGCAGAATTTGTGGGTGGTGGGATTGTCCCATGGGCTAGAGTTGAGTCTGTAAGGCTTTTCAATACATTACAAGGATTCGGATACATTGTCTTACTGTCTGAAACATTATTTGCCTTCTCAACTTTTTACTATTTTGTCAATGTTTTGGCCACTCTAAAGAAGGAAGGATGGTCTCAGTTTTGTGCAAATTCTTGGAACTTGTCAGATGTCTTTACTTTGGTAATGTCAATAACTGCTTTAATTCTGTATGGAGTGAGAAGCCTTGTGGTGAGAAATGTTGTTCAGAAAATTGGTGAAACCAAAGGGAACATTTACATAAGGCTTACTTATGCCTTGCTTGTCAATGAATACTACAGCTATGTTGTGGCCTTTACTGTTTTCACTTCAACTCTTAAATTCTCAAAGATGATTGCTTTCCACAAAGCTTTTATGCAGATTGCAGCAAGTCTCAAATTGTGCTTTCAGGGTCTTTCTACTTTTGTGGTGGAATTCGCAATAGTGTTTATTGCATTTTCCTCCTTCTTCTATTTTGTTCTCAAGAATGATCTGGACAATTTCAGAGATGAAAGTCATACTTTGGAATACACTTTGGCCATGAGTATTGGAAAGTTTAATTTTAGTGCTCTAAGGCAAGCTGATGAATTGGCAGCGTGGATTTTCTTTGTCTTTTCCAGTGAGTAAATTAAAAAAGGTTATCCTAGAGACTAAAGCTTCAAGCTTATCCTCATTTTAGTCACTGTCAACATGATTTTGATTAATATGATGATGGCCATCATTAACTTGTCTTTTGAAGAAATCAAGCAAAGTGCAGCTCAGTATGAGAACAAATTTGAGCTCTTGGATTATGTCAAGAGGACTGGAAAAGAAATGATTGGAGTCAAGTTAGCTGAGCCAATTAAACCAGTATACAAAGGCTCTCAGACTGGAGAAGAGGAAGATCAAATTGAGTCTGAGGAAACGAAAATGGACAAGTTTTGCGCTGATTTCAGTTTGAAAACAGACCTTCTCTTGAAATATGTAGAAACGACATATCTAAATGGGGAATTGGATGAAGAGACATCTAGCTACATAAGAAAAATGCAACAAAACGAGTCAAAGAAAACTAGCGACAAAAAAGTAGTGGAGTACGGCTTTGATGCAATTTTCTTGAGTGAATCAAATAATCACTAAAGTAAAATATCATTTAATGACACTTATGTATGTAAAACTCTGCACTCATCCAAATATAGCAACATTTTGAATTTAGCTTACCTGTGAAGCGAAGAAAATCTCTTGTTTTGAGTTGCAAGCCAAGTGGAAAAGGCAAAACATGCTCAGCTATAAGGACACTATATAGGCCGATCTGATTAAACTTATCTGTTTACCAAATCACATTTCATTGTTAGTCAAGGTCTTACTGGCTGCCTTGGTAAGCTTCTTTGAACATTAAGCATGTCAGCCACCATGAAACTGGCAGCAGCACTGCAAAAAGACCAAATACTTGACCAAATAATTATATTGTATGATTATTTATAAAGTGGATTAAAAAGGTATTAACGTAGTGAGGGACATCATAGGTCAGGTTAGGTTTTTTCTCATTCATACCATGGTGCTCCTACCTCAGAAAGCATGAATGTCTCTGATGTCAAAGGTATTTTTTTCGTGGTCCCAAGATCTTGCTCCTTTTTGCGGGGAACATAATTAAGATTTTTTCAGGCATTTCACAAGCCTATAAAAATTGCGTCATGTCATTATTACAATAGGAAGTGTTGAGTTTCTCGGGAAAAGCTAGTAAAATGTGTCAAATAAGTGCAGAAAGAAGGTTCTTTATGATCACACTTTTTCTTCTTCCTTTTTTGCAACTTTTGCTTCAACCACTTGGTACCAGCAAAACTTTTCCAATGCATTTTTCCAAGCTAATTACAAAAAATGAAGAAAAGTTTTTAGCTTTTTCTTTGATTTCAGAGTTATAATGAGCGTTGCATCAGTTTAATTGATGAAGTTTTCAAAGTTGGAATTCGAATTCAAGTTGCTTTGACATCAAAGCCTGAAAGCCATTTTAAAATTCAAAAGTGCAGATTAGTGCAGATTAAAGAGCAGGCTGGATCTAATAAAGCGTTTACAAGTGTAGAGGAGAATATTTTGACCTAATCGGCCTTCCTCACGCGCTGCTCTCCGGAATCAAAACAACAACAAACGGAAAGTCCGCGAAATCGTAGCGGTCAATTCAAACAACACGAAAAATTGCAAACAAAAGCTGAAATGCCGCTGGGAGCTGGAGGTTTTTTGCCCAAAAAGAAAGGGTAAGTAGAATTGAAGTCATTTGCTAACAATGGCGGCCATTTTCCCCTCTTTTCAGCGAAGACTCATCTGTGGAAAAAGTGCGCTGTCAAAAATGCCTGAATTTTGGCCATTGGACTTACGAGTGCAAAAATGAGCGCAAATATGTTCACCGTGACTCGAGGACAAAGACTTTAAAGCGGAAATTGCAACAGGCTCAAAAAGAGGAATCGAGCAGCGAGAAAAAGAGGTGAGATTTCAATTTAGATTTCTTCTTTTGTGTTGCTCTTTTTCTGCTTCTCGGATGACTTTTCTGGCTGAAATGCGTCAAAAAAAAGGACATTTTTTCCTCACGATATACTTGATTTAATGTGGTGTTCATCTACAACGTTATCCTTTTTCTTAATGACTGCCTTGGGAACTGAAGGAAATTAAATCACATTGTTTTCAAAAGTTATTACACTTGGAAACTTGAGTTTGTGAAAAAAAAGAGTGCAGCATGAAAACCATGAATGTAGATGAACATCAAGGGCCTATGCAAATTTTTCTATCAACTGAAGAGGTCCTTTTTTGGCAAAAACTTTCCTGGCCGGAAAAACCAATTTTCGACAACAAGGCTCTCCTTCTAGTTGAGATGGCTCAAATCGAATATTCTGAATGGCTGAAGCATTGACAAATAAGCGTCTGAAAATAGGCGCACATTTTGCGCAAAATATAGGATTGACTCGATTCTCCTCATACCTTTCACATGGAAGATTTTTCCCAACTAGGCAATTTGAGTTGCCCACATTGAAGCCTCAAAAAGTTATCCCAATAGAATTGATTAAATCTTCTGGGGGACATAATTATTGTTGCGCTTTTATCAAAAATCACACATACTAATTGGCATCAAATCTGCTCAAATTTACTAAAAACGAAGGTGTAGCAATATTATTTTCAACTAATTAAGTCTTATTCCGCAATTTCATGGTAATTTACTGAAACCTATACGAAAAGCTTATAACATGATATGTCTTCACAACCTATAGTTAATCCACTTAAATTAGTACTATACTTGCATTAACTTTAGTTTTCCATCTTTTCAATTACTGACGTGATGCTGTACTTTCATCAAGTTGCTGAACGTTTGGCCCACCTGCTCAGACTTGTTCACTTTTCGTAGCCATGACATTTTTTTAAGTGGGGAACCTTCCAGACTTTTTAAAGTAGTCTGGTCACTTTTAATCTCCCTGTCTTAACCGTCAGGCTTTATTTACCATTAAACTTAAATGCACTTCTCTCTTTCTGCTTTGGGTTGTGGACATTTAAATTTTGTGCTCTTTAAAATGCCTGGGGAAAATCTCTTGACGTACACTCTCTCTCGCAGTATATTGTGTGTTGTAATTGTGTTGTAAGCATTTCACATCAGAAAGAAGTCGTCATCATCTGCATTAAAAAGGTAAGCAGATTTTTCTCCCTTCTCTCTGCTACAAGACAATGTGGCAATCATCTACTTTTTGTCCTCACATGCAATTTTTTGCTCAAGGTAATTCATGCCAGGATAAGACTCTTTTTATCAGCTATCACTTTTGAGAAGTTAGCAATTCTGAAATTACACAACAAAGGCTGAAGTTTCTGAACGTCAAGATGATCCTTTGTTGATGAACAGAGCTTGATTTTTTTACAATATGTGCGTGTGTCCTGCCGTGAACTTTCTTGATGCGTTCGTTGTCGTGATGCAAATTTGCGATGCTTCGTCGCTCTTACTACTCGCACATTGTCGCATATAACGATGCCTCACCACACTGAGGCATAAAAAATCTATTGACTACTGTTCAATTCAAGCTTTGATTATCAAACTCGTCCACTTTTAATCCTGGTGTGGAGACAAAGCTCTGAAATCAAGGATTTTTCTCCTTCTATTGGCCAAGTGTGAAAGCAAATTAGAATCTACTTCTACAGTGTCCGTGTGCATGCAGCAGAAAAAAAGAAGCTTGCTTGAACGGCACTCCTCAAGATCAGCTTGCCCCTTCAAGATCAAGATGAGTAGCAGCAGTAACAACGTTGCTGCTACTGCCAATCCAAATACATCTCGTGAACCTTCAACAGCCTCTACCAACACAAACGGGAGCTCTGGAACCAAGACTATGACGCCTCAAGAGCTGGCCTTAATGAGAACCAGGGCAAAAGGCTACCATTATGGCAGTCCCTCTAGGAAGAAAATGTGCTACCCTGTTCAAACTTCTAGTTCCAGTCCCAGTATCATTATTGTGAGAAGTGGCCATCAGCAGATGCCAGCCATGTCTCAAAAGGTTTTAGTTCCAGCACCAGTAAAAAACAGCCAGTATTTACATCCTCACCAAATGCATCAGAGCTTCCTTATCAAGCCAGGCAGCAGCTTTGGAGGTGAACTGAACTCAGTAGCATCCACTTCCATGTAAGGATAAAAAATGTGAGATAAATATGCTTGTTAGTGGCAGAAGATATGACATTCTTACATAAGCAACTTGTCAAAGCCTGAGTCAATTTCCATCTATTGACATCCTCAGGCGACAGATAATTTTATTACTGAGCTAATGATGTTACTTTTTCTCAGCTCTATTGCTGAGACGGAAATAGTAGTCAATTACTACAACATTCTTACTTTCATTAGCCAGTGTAACTCAAATGTAATTTGGGATAAGCTGCTTTGCGACAAATTGTTGTTGCTGATTTAGAATCATTTAAGGTGATGTTTTGACAAAAAGTCAAGCTTCCACTATAATTTATCATAGTCATGCACCTTCAAGCTTTCCCCCATGGCAACTAGAAAGCAGAAAATTGGAAAATTCGCCCATGAAAAAATCCACTCATGCATCAACTATATTTCTGCATCTTTATTCTGAGCTAGCAGCTTAAAAGGAAAAATAGGAATATTTTTTTGATGGAACTAAGTAGAATAGAAGTACCACTGGAAAAGCTGCCTACTTTGGCCAACACTGTTATGTAGTGTTGAAGTTGTGTCTCAACTTTTTCAAATGGCTTCTGCTTCTTCCATCATCACCACTAAGAATGTTGGGATCCTACTTCTTTTCAGTCAGAATCAGCAAAAACATCAAAAGACATCATTAACTCCCAAACCATGGAGCAGCTTGAGGGAAGCTGCTAACACCAAGTCTTTATTCAGTCTGCCTAAAAGAAGATGTCAGAGCATGATTGAGAATAAACAGACTGAAGCCACTATTGCAGCTTCAAGTTCAAGTGAATCTCGGGCACTTTCTCAAAATGTTAGAAAGCTTCATTCGCCTGGTGCACAGCACAGCAGTGTTGAAAACATGGCGACTGTAACAACTAAAAATGAGCTCACTGTTCCTACTGCAGCTGCTGATCAAGAAAAAGAAGCTTCTTCTGCTCCCAGAAAAAATTCTACTGATGCACTAAGGTACAAAAGCTATCATTGAGACTTATTTGAGTGCACGATTATCAGAATTTCTTCTTCAACAGCCTACAACACTTTTATGGCCCATTTTTTACTTTACTTTCATATTTATGAGCCCTTCTTACTATGACACAGCCATTACAGCATCCTAGCTGTGAATTTCCAATTTTTTACAGATCTGTCAGATCAGCTAGTATAAATGTCATCAAGAAGGGTATTAAGATGGGTACCACTGGCTTCTCCGCTGGGATAGCATCATCAGCCTCCAAAAGCAGCACCAACAACAGTTCAACTAGTAGCAGCAGCAGCAAAAAACAAGCTTTAAGCCCTGATATGTTTGACTTCAGCACTGGTGAGCCTAGTGCCCTGGGATTTGAGCCACTTACAGCTCAAACTTCCAAACCAGAAATAAGTGTGGTCAACTTAAGTGAATACACCCAAGTATTGAAGAAACCTGAATCCTCTAGCAAAGTGGATAGCCAAAATGCAAGTGAGGCCCCTTTGAGCAATAATTCGGCTGCTCAGCCTTCTATTGCAAAGCCAAGAGTGGTGACCTTTGATGTGCCAATTCAAGTGAAAGCATCTCAAAATTCATTGAGGAAAGAGTTAAAGACCATTTTGTTGCTGATTTGTCGAAGCTTTTCACAAGTTTTAGGAAAACTCGCAATGAGTAATTACATTTAAGAGCACTGTGTGGTGGTAGCCACCCTAACAGAGATGAATTCGACCACCTCAACCACTTACAATTTTTGTAGCCTCTTCAACCCTGCTTCAAGGCTTTATAAATGGTCAAATCAATTTCCGGCGCCCATCACTACATAAGATTTTTTTTTAAAAAGCTCCTGCCTAAAACGTTGGTTAATTAGGAAAATGTTACTTCTGTGACCCCTCTAAAATTGAAAGTTCTAGGGTAACAAGGCATTTATAAGCATTAAGTCACTTTATGCAATGCGTAACAAGTTACAAAATGTTGCAAAAAATTATAGTAGAGTGATGACATCTACGCAGTACCAAAATAAGCTGACATATCACAAACAGACGATTCTAGCTAAGTGTCATTGAAATATTTTTCTGTATTTTCAAATTTTTGGATGTGTCTAATTTGTACATTTTTCTTTTTTCCATAAAAGTTAAGAGCCAGCAAAACTTATCTTTATTTGAAAAGAGCACAAGTCTGATTATTTCTAGATGAGTGAATAGGACTTGTTGAAAAGAGCAAAAGAGGAACTTTTTCCTCTCTTTTCAACTTGGATTTCTCAGAGTTGAATTAGCATACCACAATTGTCACACAGGTCCAAACTTTTCTTAGCAGGCTGAAGCAGCACAATGGTCCAAAAGTAGGCGAGCAAGGGGGCAAAAAGTTGGATGGATTTTCTTTGCCTTAGAGCTCGTTAAGAACTGCAACGGGCCTGCTTTTTTAGGAGCCCTTAATTAGATTTACCTATCTGTTACTCCCAAAGATTTAGCAGTGTTTAACCCCTCTTTAACAGCTGTATTTTTACTGGAAACATTTTGTTATATTATGTAATGGTGCAAAAAAAGGTTGTGACAGCTAATAGCCTTTCTGATGAATAATGACAGCAACAGAATGGTATTGTGGTAATTGTAGCCTCAGCACTCCTGATCTGAGAAGCATTGGAGCCGCCACTACCAATCAAGAAGAACTGCCCCAAAAAATTGGACATGACAGCACTACAATGTATTTTTGGCTCTTCTCTCTCTCTTTAGTAATTGCATTTTTCATGCTATAACAACACTGGTAGCTTTGTAAGCCATATCCTTATCATGTCACACAGGTCAAGATTTTAGCTATCTGGGTTTAGTTTTGTGGCAAAACTTTATAAAAATCAAATTGCCAATTTAATGAGACTTGAATGGGATCTTTTAGTGAAGGTAAATGGTAGAAAGATGGCATTGAAACTATCTTTTTGACATAAGGAGTGATGCAATTTTTGGGCGCCACAACTCCCAACTTTTTTGCATGCACCATTGCATTAAATTCAATGCTAGCATAGAGCTACCACACGCAAGTTTACCTCCTCAGTGCACTGAAAGAACATTTGTCGTGCTGTCTCATTCCTGGCACATAATTGTCACAAAGCCCACAAAAAAATGCTAAAAGCTTTCAGCTCATATTGGCTCGATGATCAATTCTAAGCTTCTCGTCCTTTCAGAAATTTTGTTACCCTTTATTAAGAAAAAGACTACTTTTTTTAGTGTTGACTTCACTGCTTATTTCAAGATGAGAAAAGAGCATTTGATATCCTCTGCAAAAAGAGAACTGGTATGATATGTCTTGATACTTTGAGCTAAACAAAAAAACCACCAGCTAATGCCTCATCTGTCAGTGTCTGTGAGACAGAACTCCTGTAAGTTCTATCTAGGAGTGCAGCTCGCTATTACACAGCTGCTAAGCTTTTGATGATACAAGAAAGTTTTCTTTAAAGCCTTTCTCTAAATGTTGACGCAAGTCATTAGGAGATGTACAAGTGGCTAAAGAAATTTCGAAAAGAATTACAAATCAGAAAAGCTGAGAAAGCCTATTGAGCTTAATTGAGATCAGTAGGCATTATCCCAAAAATGTATACAAAGTAGAGAGAGAGGCCAATTGTTAGTCCAGCCTCTAAAGAAGCAAGAGCAGCCTCCTCCCAATCATCGTGTTGTACCTGCAGCCTCGAGGGACCTCATCACCTTACAAGGATGCTGAAACGTGCTCACTTTTTGTTATCCAAAGAAGATCACCATCATCAGTATGTGGCCAATCAAGAATTGACAACAACTGCCTTAATTAAATGCAGAAAGGCTTTGACCAAGCATCTCATTACAACATTGGTGGCTCTCAATGAAGTGAATCAAGAGCTGGAAAAAGTTATTCTAGGTATGCTGCAATGTACTATCTTCGCTATTTGCCCATACGACTACAGTATTCCATAGCATTTGGCTCAGTGTGATGCTCATCTTTCTTCATAAGCATTTTTTTCCCTTTTCATGCTCAACTTGAAGTTTGGTTTTCAGTTTTCTGTTTCCAAACTTGGAATTCAACTTCAAGGGAAGAATTTATCATATATATTTCTCAGCTTAACAGATGAGCTCCGCCTTATGTCCCTTGGGAAAGCTTTCGTTTCGGTGGTGAGAATGAAGTATGGCAAAGAGATATACACAATGCGTGAGGCACAGGAAAAATTGGGATGAAAGAGGCCTTCCTTTTTACAGAATATCCTGCATACTAAAGTGAATGAAATCAGCCGTCTCACTTTCATTGACAGGCCGAAAATTGGGCTCAATACGAAGCTAGTATATAATAGAATGTGATTTGAGGATTTCAGTAGGCATGGAGCGTAGCTGTGAAAAAGATAAGGGGATTTTCTCCCCATTCCTTACTTGCTGCACACATGCTTACCAATATATTCAAAGCCGCATCTTGGGCTGTTAATCCAACCTGGCATTTGGTTACTAATGATTTCTTCAAACTTTTTCAGAGCCTTCAACTGGCCATGATCCAAAAAGAGCCATGAAGATGTACAAAAGTGCTGATTTCCTCTTTGATGGCTTGGCAAGAAAGCCAGTGAAAGCATTGTCATTTCCATACCTATGTGAGCCTGATCATGAAGAGATCAGCTTTCACGAGGCCATAAATTGCAGCCAACCAAGAAAAGAAGATGGAAGATATTCATGGCTTAATTTTAGCCATGCAAAAGAAACACAAATTGTGCTATGAAGTATTAAAAATGATGATCATGACATGAAATACACCCTCTATTGTAAAAGGGCAATAAAAGTAAATATTAATAAACGTACATTTTATGCAAGCCTTAAGAAGTAGCACACTTGCATGAGCGTGACTGGAATATTCTAAGCCTGGAAGGGATATGTGATATCCCATGAATTTGAAAAGGCCATAAAAGTATGAAAATTGAGAGATATTGTAACAAGATAAAACGCTCATAATGTGGTACTATTTCACTAATACATAACGTTCTAGCACATTTATGGCTCTAAATTGCGTGATTTAATGGATCATTTATAAATGTCTTTTGAAGCCCTTTATAGCATCAGAAAATTAACATAACATCATATGATTTTTAAAATTCTTTGAATCAGTTTGCGTAATGTTGTTAGCTAAGCTTTTGCAATGCGTTGGACATTTTCAATTCCTTGCATTTGAAAGTAAGGTTATAACTTAATTTTGTTGGACTGTTGTTTGTCAGCTTTAATCGACAAACTTTGTCTGTTTACAAATCTTGATCTCTTCTGTGTGCTTACTTGGCAAACTTGGAGCCTCGTAAAGTGTATTTTCCTGGACTACTCGAATGTTTTTGGATGTTTGCCCAGGTAATGGAAGTTCTCATGGTTTTTCTTCCCTCCTTAGTGGTGGTCATCCAGCCCAAATTACTATAAATGGTTTTTCTTAAGGGTCCAATTTCTTAATTAGGCCGCTACGTACTTTCTGATGTGTTAAAAAAGAGGATATAATTGTTGTGTTTTCTTTTTCAGTTCCAAACCTGACAAAGAAGACTCTTCGAGCGGATCAGACTCAGATTCATCCAGTAGCAGTTCTTCAAGCAGCTCATCGTCTTCATCTTCTTCTTCCAGCTCATATTCAGACAGAGAGAGGAAGAAGAAATCCAGCAAAACGAAGAAGAAGAAGAAAAAGAACTGATTTTATTTGAAATGAGATCCACAAAAATAATCATACACAATTGATCAGTGCTTGTATTTTGATCTGTCATTTAAGGGGATCTCTAGGAAGTCATCATCTGAAGAGGATGAGCACTCATCTTCCTCATCATAATAGGGATCGCCTTCATCAAAGAGGACACCATCGTACTCAAGCACATTTTCACCCATTGTTGTCCTAAAACAAAAGGAAAAGCACCTCTTATGTGAAACCTTCCTGGATGAACAGCCTTAACAGCCTTTAGTTCAGCAAAATTTACATAATTTTTTGAAAAGTGCATCAAGCCTCTTTCTTTTGGAATTTCAGTAATTTTCTGAGTTAAATTACATAATTTGCAGAGAGCATCTACTAATATAAAAACACGCTCTTTTCTCTCAAGAAACTTAATATTTTATTACTACAACGTTGTAATATTAATAGAGATTTACGCTAAGACTTTTCCAAGATTTTTGAATTGACTTTGAACCATTTTCCTAAAAACACGTTAAGTGCATTTTTTAATTGCATAGCGTTACTTAGCACTAAGCCTTTTTTACAAGAAAAAAATAATTCTCATATTTTGTGGGCCTATTTAAAATTTGATGGCTTTTTAGTGGCTCCACTAATGTAATTGAAAAGTTCAAAAGTTGACATTGAAGTGCAGGGGTGGACCATATAGTTTGTCAAAGGCTGAATTAGATTACGTGCAACAAGCTTTCACGAGATAAAAGGTGGAAAGTGACCCCTAGTAAGCTTCTTCTTTTCGAAAGCACTTTCAATTCATACTTTGTGCTATACCAGATGATAATTTTGAACTATTAATTCATTTAGCTGCAACAAGTGTGATCACAAATTCTCTTGCATTGCTACTAAATGGTTTACTCTGGTTTTGTATTTTACTTTTAACGAAAAATGCACACATATTGGGACTCAAAGGCTAGCAATCTAAGCCAAGTGCAAGATAATAAAAAGTCAATTATCAATTTAGCTTTTTCAAAAACTGTTATGAAACTCTTATGTACTTTTTTGTGTGGCTTCTGCAGGTCAAGATTTTCATTATACTTTAGATAAGCTGAGCATAAACCGTTTATTGGCTGGCTTAGGTGCCAGATGTGAGGTTTTTCCTATGACAGCAATGCTTACTTCTCTTACATAGTTGATCTACTGGTATAAAAGAAAGCCCTTGCTCTCAAGAATACAAAGTTGGGTAGGAAATCAGCAATTACCAAGATGGATTGCTACACTTGCATATATATTCACTTACCATACATCCCACCTCTTATTGTCATATCTATTTGCAATTCTGCCAGAGTCTGAGAATTGGTGCATCTCAATGCCGCCATCCTCGTAAAAGTCATCGTGCATCTTGGGATCCAGAAAGAGGTTTTTGCTTTTACTGCTGCTGCTTGGTCTCCTGGTAATTACTGAAGTGAGGAAAGACAGAAATCCAGCAGATTTGGAACTGCTTGAAGTTGGAGCCATTACAGGCTGCTGCTGTTGCTGAGGCTGCGGAGGCCGCTGCTGCACTTCGGGACTTTCAAAACGCTTGCGAGCTCTTGACAAAATTGGACTGTTTGTGATCTGATCCCCTAGCTTTCTTGTCATCCTGCGAGGGGTGCTCAGAGGAGATGGAATATAGTTGCGCCTCAAGTTCTTTGGCCTGTAAAAAATAAGGTCTGATGAGTTTAAAAAATCTAAAAATTATCTGAGCAATGCAAATGGTATATGTGCTAAGCTTAGTAAGCTATTGTCAGCTGACGTCTGCCCACGCTAGCCTGCAGCAAGGCGAGCCAGGCCACCTGTCAACCTGACTTAGCTTCTTTCGAGACTTAAGAAACTTGCGATAGCTTTGCTACTATATTATAGCTTGAAAACGCGATTTTAAATAGCGATAAGCCAAAAAAAGTATGTACCTAAGCAGCAATAATTTATCAGAGTTCAGCTTGACTGAGCAAAAGTCAGACTTTTGAAGCATGCCATGGCTTTGCTTAGCTACTTTTGGCTTGAAAACGAGCTGTACTCACTCACAGCTTTATTCACTGGTGAGATGGCCCAAGAGAAATAAATGTGAGGAAATGAGTGCTTTGGTCGCATTTCTATGCCTTTTCATCGGTTATAAGTATGATTGGATATTCCTGATCACTCATTTCGAGGCCCAATTGCTATTAAGTCTCCAACAGCAGAAGGTACTTGACCTAAAACTTCTATAACTGTAGGTGGATCCCACAACATTAGGCAGCTAAGCTTAAGCAAAGCAAGGTAACTTTGATTGCATATTTCTCAGCAACTTCTCAGCTGATTCGAACCAAAATTGGTAGGATTCATCAGAGTTGCCTTATAATTGTTGTTGTCAAATTTAGTGCAAATCCGAGGCTGCTAAGTGGTACCCAATTTCCCTTTGCTTAACCAAGCTTTGCTTTGCTTAAAACCAATCTTTTGAATGTGACCTCGGATTTGGACTGAATTAGGCATGAACAATTATAAGGCAACTCTGATGAATCCTACCAATTTTGGTTCGAATCAGTTGAGAGGTTGCTGAGAAATTCGCAATCAAAGTTACTTTGCTTTTGCTTAAGCTTAGCTGCCTAATGTTGTGGGATCCACCTTGTGTCTCTCTGTGCTTGGTATTTGCCCCGCAATTATCCTCCTTGTATCATCACTCTTGCGAGATAATTGTTTCCAGATGGATCTAAAGCGCAATAACAAAATATGTTTTTTCATCTATGTGGCAAGCCATGATAGAAGAGATGAGTGTGAAGCTGATCAATTTATGATCTCTATTTGTATCCACGTAATATTGCCTCCTAAAGCAGGATGCTACTACCACAGCAAACCAAAGAAAGATTTATTAGGGGGCAAGTGCAAAATTGCCACTTACCGGCTAATAGAGTTGCAAAGATGGTTATCCTCTCCTAACAGGCTGTTTGCACTTAGGTCATCATAGTAATAAATGCTGAAAAAACAAGTACATGAAAAAGTGCTCCAATTTCGTATTTTTGTATCATTTTGACTTACTGGTCGTGAATCACAGCAATTTCTGGCTCTTGAGCTGCCGATTTGTTAAGAACACTCTTGTAGGGCTTTTCCTTTTTGACACCAGCTTTTCTTCTGTTGTTCAGCTCAGTTGCAGTTGCAGCACAGAAGTCTTCTTCTTCTTCTTCATTGAGAAAAAGTTGCTGCGAGACGTGATTTCCCGATGCCATTTCGTGGCACATAAAGTAATGCTATACTGCTTCTCTGGTGGATGTCAGTTTCTGTAGACAAAGGGAATAATAATCTTAGAACTTTCGAAGGAGATTGCAGAAAGCTTCCGTCAGATAAAATGCTTTGCACCACTTGGTGGAAAGTTCTTTGGAAAGCTGCATAATCGCAACACAAGAGATCATGTTGATGAAAGATTGACATAGCAAAAAAGCTTTCACTTTCGAATCGTGAAAGCAGGGCCCCATAATAGCTACTCTATTAGTCAACATGGAGGAAATTTCCATGTTGAAAGAGAAGATTCTGATTTCTGATATTCTGCAATTTCAAATCCTTTATGGCAAAAGTTGGAGTTGGCCACAAAATATTCAAAAGTTTCCATCGCAAAAAGTTGGGCTTTCTAATAATGCCACAATGTCCTTTATATTCTATTTAAAAAACTAAAAATGTTGGATGATGCCGTAGAACATATTTCATATCATTTATTTGTGGAGAAAAGGTTTTCTCTTTGTTGTTTGTCATACCTAATCAGTATTTATGGAGAAAAGCTGATAGAAAAGCTTTACCTTCCTTTCTCCTTTAATCTTCAAATCCCACAAAATAATGCACTTATAAGAGATTAATTGCTATATTCACCTTTGATTCTAGCCTCTTACCTGTTCATAGTATTTTACGTCAATATATTTTATGTCGTGTTCATCTAGAGTGTGTTGTGCAGATTTTTACACACTTTTTTCGGCATCTATTCAATGAACCTTTCATCACACATAAAGTTGGCCGACAACGATCTTCTCTTTCATATGAGAAGGAAGAAACTGTCTAATGTCTATCAAGCAAACTTTCCACTTTCTTTTGGAATCTACTTTGCAAAATGACACTTTCGAACTGCTGTTGGTCCTATATAGAGAAATTGGACACAAAAGATGCTTTTTCCCTTAGATATGCGCGAGCTAAAGCATAGAACACAAAAAGTTTGTCTTTTTGCTGAAGCAGGAAAAAAGTTTTTTCACCCAAACTTTTCTCATGTATCTTAATAAAGAATAAGAAGCTATATCTTATATGTAATGAATTGGACCAAAGCCTTTTTTTGAGTGTGCCTTGAATGACTTCTAACCAGATGATGATAGAGAAGGAGAAATTCCCCACATTTTACCAATATTTTCAATGCTCCCAACTTTGAGAAGAATTGAAGAACTTTTCCAAATGACAAAGTTGTCAACCATTCATGGATGAAGATAACCATGATGATGATGGAGAAAAGTTTTGCAATTCGTCACATAAAAGTGAAAAGCTTTATTTATCAAATTATGGTACGTCCAATCAAAGATTCCTTTTTAAGCTAGGTGCAAAAAATGTAACTTTCTATCACAATGTGTGGTCAAATACTTTTAATGCCATCCTAATCGGATGCAATAGGCTTATGTATCCGAAAGTATTGTAAATGTAAGCTTTTGTGTATTGCAATATTTGGGTATGGACAATTTGACAATTTGACAAATTGTCAATTTTTTTCTTGGAGGAAGAAAAACAGGGAAAGCTGAAATGCATATAGCATATACTATATTCTGCTTGGCATCGTATGCAATTTTTTCAAGTTTTACTTGAAAACTGCATCACATGATGTCGAATGGTTTTTTTTTCTCTGAATCAATCTGATTGAATTTCATACCCATGGAAATGGCAAGTTTTGCAAAGAATCATCAAGATGGTTTCTTCCAATAGTCCTTTGAAAACTGTGCATACAAGGGCAAAATCTGCAGATGTCATCATGATCAATCAAAGAAAGTTTGAGCTAGCAACTAACTTACTGCAAAAATTCTCCAAAAAGAAGAAGAACCATATTTGCAATTTTCTGCTGGAAAAACCTTGGTAAATGGAGTAAACTTCTATGTAACGTTGCTGAGAAGCAAGAGAACATTTCACGTGAAAATATGCTTACTTTGAAGTACTATTTGCGGGGATGGTGTTCTCTGTTGGATGCCAAAGCTCCAACTGAAGATGCTTTTTCCAATTGAGAAATGCTCTTGGAGACCTTCAGCGGCCTCAACCGCGACCTCCGCAGCAGGAGCAGCCTCGAACGCCGACCACTTGATGGAATGAGATTTCCAAAATACAGTGACCAAAAACACAATGTTTTGAACAAAAGCAGCTTGTGTGTGAATAGCAGCCATTTGAGTGCATTAGTGGTCTGAATGTGAAAATCAGACCACGGGCTTTCTCTTTTGTGCCATAGAAGTAAAATTGGCCCCATTTCGGGTGGGGAAGAGTGGGCTTATTATGATCTATGGCTCTGGATCACAATATGTTTGATGCATGGCTTTTTCATGCAAAAATAGTATGCAAATCATGTTAGGTGTCCAAAGTCACATTAGAAAGCCCTGGATCACTCGAGGCAAAAATTGCCGAGTTTAGGAATCGAATGTCCCAAGGGACTTGATTTTCAGCGTAAGTTTGTTCAGCTCTCAAAATTGAGATGAAAGTGAACAAATTGCGAAATGAGATGAGCGTGAGAGAGTAAAATACATTCCAATTTACTGAGTCATCCAATGAACATGGTGGCACGTTCTTCTCAGAGCAATTTTGCCTCTCTTCTTTCATCTTTTCTTCAGCGCAGCTTTGATGCAATTGTAGTTGAGCTTTGAAAAAGATCCTTCTACATACTGATCGCTTTCGAATTTTTCACTTGCTTTGAATTTTTTTCCAATATTGGCATGCATTCAGCTTTCAAAGCTTCCTTTTTTGCCCCAACGATTTCCACGATCTAAGAACTTTTTTCATGAGTATTTTCACAGCACACAATCCATTGAGAAATTCAACCATTCGATATTTGAGGTTTTTGCATTTTTCGATTTGGTTTTTCACAACACCAGAGGAGTTTCTATGGAAAGACAATCCAGATTTTAGATACCTTTATTTATTTATTTCCTCATGAAAAAGTTCTTGAATGCCTTTATTACATTTCTTAGCTCAGATTTAGTTGCACAGTTCTGGTATTCAAGCTATTTGAGCATTTCAGGAATTTGGCAGCAACAAAGCCTCTTCTATTGAAGCAAATTGTGAAGCGTTGGGCATCAGGGAAAATCTGCAAATTCCACGCATAATAAATATGAAAGGCTGTAAGCAAGTAGCTTTCACCATTCTTTGCTCAACAAAAGCGAAAATATCTTTATTTGCATTAATTAATATTAGTCATTCTTTTTGCGAGCCATAATTTGCTTTCACATCGAAAACTAGCTTCGTAGAGGAGATTTATTTCCGAAAGGTACGTGCTCCAATTTTACATAGGAGCACATTCGATATTTCCTTCATCCGGGAATTTATCAAGGACAGCGCAGACTCCCCTCACAATGTAGCACATTGTTCCATATTGGCCACTCGGCGCGGAATCGTAGAAAAATCTGCAAATTCCTGCTGAGCCGCATTTGGCTGCTTTCTTCGAGTCTTCTTCCACGGCACAGCACAGCGTGGCATCTCCATGCATTTCCAGTTGGTCTCGCAAAAAGATCCGATTGGCCTCATGCACAATGGCTTCCACGTCGACGATGTCGTCCAGCAGTGGAACAACTTTGTTGACGACCGATTCAGACAAAATGATCAGAGCTTCGACCAAGAGTTGCCGGAATTCCGGTTCCGGAACGGTGTTGAGCACGCTTTCTACCTCCAGAGCAAACTTCATTTCCCCACTCGTCATCTAGAGCGAAACAAAAATTAGAAAGCTGCCTTGGTCTGAAGCCTGGCTACTTTTTTATACGCTGTGTTTGAACATCAACTCTCAAGGCCGATTTCATATTATCGAAATCAAGCTAAGACAAGCTAAGCAAGGTTCTTTGGAGGCTAATATCTCAGCAAATACTGAGTGTATTGGCACCAAGTTTGGTAGGATTCATCAAAATGTCAACCTACAGCAGCGTTCCAAATTTGGTTAAGTTCCGAGGCCGTTTAGAGAAGGTCATTTTTTAAGCAAAGCAAGGTGTATAGCTTGTCTTTTTAGGCAGGTAAAGTCAGCCTATGGAAGGAATCCTCAGATTCAGTTGAAATTTGGTATGGTGGCTTTTTAGGCTCTTCTCATGAATCCTACCAAATTTTTGGTGCCAATACACTCAGCAGTTGCTGAGCTATAAAGAACCTTGCTTTTTTGGCTTGTCTTAGTGAAATCGGCCTTCAGGTTGATTTTTAGCTTTCTAAACTGGAATTCAACTCAAAAATGAAGACGATACTTGGCGCCAAGGCTTTGGCGGAAAAAACTCAAGAATATGCATGAGAAGTTGGTGCTGTGTTAACTCAGCAAATCTAATTAAAGCCCACCAAGTTGGTGAAGGCAGAAAGTTAAGCACAATGTTACCCCTTGCGTCAAAAATGTGTCCAAGGTTCGCCCGCGAATAGTGATAGCTCTGCAGTTCTCCAGAATCATCCACACTTTGGAGTAGAATCCCACAGGAACTCGATTGAGAGCTCCATCCAGTCTTCTCCTCCTCATCCAAATGCCATGTCTCTCCTCTGCTGGTTCGTCTTTTTCCTCATCCGGACTGCTATTGCTTTCATCCTCGTCCATCTCATTCTCATTTCTAGCCGACTTCTGAGGCAAATTCTACAAGAAATAAAGGAGCAAAAAATAAGTACTTTTATATATAATTGATTTTCTGATTATGGAAAAGCAATTTACGAGTGTGTAAGGGTTAGTTTACTCAGCACACAAGTTGCACGAGCTCCCCCCAAAATTGACATCTATGTGGAGAAAGCCTCAATTAATGGGAGTAAATTGAGTTAGGTCGATAGAATGTCAATTTTTTCGGGTAGATGTAACTCAAGCTAACAACAGACGTATGTTGGTACACCAGTAGGCGTAGATATTAAAAGAGGAAGCAAAAAAAAAAGGTTTTTATGCCTTTGGAGTTTAGGTAAAATAATTGAACCTTGGAAGAGGATTGACGTAAAGGAAGTGAAAGCATCAATTGAGTTATGTCGAGATAAAAGTAAGATTTTCTATCGATGAAGCTCAAGTTACACAAGTTGGTACTTTGCCAGCAAAAGTACAATAAAGTTTGATTTTTCATGGTAGAGATGACGTAAGTGTAATAAAAGTCCAAATTGGGAGCTGTTTTAGAACTATTTTTTTTATAGACAAAGCTAGAGTCACTCAGGTAAGTACATTGCTGCTATTAGCAGTAGTCTAGGTGCTTCTAGGTGGGTTAGCAGTATCTAACAATAATTTCAGTCGATTTTTGTGGTTAGTCTGCTACGCAGAAGCAAAAAGAATAGCCTCTATAATTGTACCTGGACACTGGACAAACCCATCCATTCACGAGATCTTTTGCTCGCAGTTTGTATAACTTTCTGAAAATCGTATAGAGGTAAAAAGCAGAATGGTATAAAGTTACTCAAGACTAAGATTGATTTAAAAGCAGCATGCTTTCCTTTGACTGCTCAGACTTTTACATCAATTTGCAAATGGCAAAATCTTCTGAGCAATCAGTTGCTGTTTTTACAATAGGACTTACGTTAAAGTCAACCTTGTACTGTTGCTAAAAATACAGGTTCAGGCTTAGTCACGGTTTTCACAGTGTGGTGTTCAAGCACAAAAATAACCGCATTGAACATATGCTTAAAAAAGGTAATTTTACACCTGGTGCTCAGTTTCAGTCTCCACTGAAATCCATTATGAAATTGGCAAATCATTATCTTCCGCATCTTTGATCGTAGCATGGTTGCGGTTGTTATCGGTTCTTATTTACTGACGAGGTTGCGATGTCAGTAAATAAGAAGTGATAACAACCGTGACCAAGTCACGATCAAAGACGCGGAAGATAATGAGCCATGAATAAGTGCTCGCGCCAAAGATAGAAACGAGGTTTTGCTCAGTAATGGAATATGCTGCAGATGAACACCACATGAGAGCAAAATGGGAAAAATGTGGCTTACCTTGCTGACGCGATTCGTGTCGCTAATGACATTATATCCGCTTTGGCCTTTGGAGCTGATGGCAAATTCCCTTCCGGACATGACATGATGTAACAGATTTCTCATCTCGTATGGGGACAAGCTCATCAATTCGTCTGAAGCGTCGTCATCATCTTTGATTTTCAGGCATCGAGCCACCTCCGAGATCAGAACTTGGATAATCAATCCTAGCCTCAATCTCAACATGCCGTGGAACAATTCCGGCTCGGTTTGGATGAACATGGACAAGTAGACGAGGAGCTCTTGAGTCAGCATGGTCATGCACTCGTCTCCGTGATTGGCTGTGTGTATGATTTGCAGGAGATCGCGAGACTTGAGCACGCCACCGGATATAATGATCTCGTTTTGGGGAGGAAGGCCCACCGTGACTTGCTTTTGGCGGACCAGCAAATCTGTCACGGCCTTCGACAAGTCCTCCACCCTCCGACCCAAAAAGCCTAGAAATACACACTCATATGGATTACGTTTGTGCCATCATGGATGTCAAAGGAAAATCTTGGCTGCAATAAATAATGATAACATGATATCGAATTTCAGGTTTGCGCTCCGGCAACAATTTATAGAAATTGAGCCTCATTTCCAGGATAAATAAAAAATTGAAAACAGTGATCATCACATGCTGGCAAAGTAAACATGCCTCAATAAATTGTTTTTATGTGAAACATGAGGGCCGTATTCTCAAGGCAAAATGTAATGCAAATCATAAGGGATAAAATAATGTCCTCACCCGCTGCTTGCCTGACAATGGCCCAACTTTTCTTGACCAGAGCTGTTTCGTAGAGAGTTGTGAGCAGGTCCCGAATTTCGATCTCCTTGTCAAGCTAGAAAAGCAGAGTTTCTTCTTCATGAATAAATACATAAGGATGGAAAATATGATTACCTGGCTGACGTGAAACTTGTGCCTGGTTCCATAGCACAACACCAAATAGTGGAGGATATCAACCTGTTCCTCAATGCTAGGGGCATTGGCTAGCATGTCCACAAGCTGGTTGACATCGAACTTTGAGTATGGAGACTCATTCAAGATCCTGAAATGTAGAATGATTTCCAAATGAAATCCCATGGCAAAAAAAACCAAATCGAGCCCCATTTTAAAAAAGGAGAATTATTTTGCCACACTCACTTTTGCTGTTCTTCAGTGTTGGCAATCTCCAGGACGAGATCCTCTTCGTTCTCTTCTTCGTCTCCGGATTGGTTTCTGGACCTGCTTGGCACATCTGTTCCAGATGGGTGCCTTGAGAGTTGTTGCACTTTGCTCATGTCTGCAAAAAAAGGAGAACGCAAGTCATCCTCTTTGCCAATATAACGATTTTTTCTCCTCATCTCCATAAAAATAGTGCATAGTTGGAAAATCGATGAAAAACAGGTTTTACCATCATGCTTTGACCTTGATCTTCGAATGGAGCCTCTCATCGAGTTCTTTTTTCTTCCAGGGCTGCCATGATGATGCCCACTTGGTTTATGCTCCCCCAGTAGGTGAAAAACAGACGATACAGGCCTGCCCAACTGCTTGCTCAAATACCTAAAAAAAATAACATGACAATTTTAAAAGTATTTAGACGCCATTTTGTCACCGAAAACTATCTTAAAATAAAAAGTATAAACCAGATTTTTAGTCACAACCGAAACTTTTACTTTGAGTTCAGCAGCATCTAATGGTCGAAATTTTTGGAAAAAAAGCATCAGAACCCAGTAGGATTATTTTTGCTGCTAAAACGAATTTACAAATTTTTTGAGAAAAAAACCTTGTGAAAAAGTCAAGAGGAACTGGCTGGAATTTGCTATTAGTTCAGAGTGTAATATTTTGCCGAATTTCGTGAGATATGGAGCAGCTGAACCGGGCCGTACTTTTGAATCTCAGGTTGGAGCATGTCCGGATTGCCCTCATCGATGGCACCCAAGAAGCTCAAATCGGTGATACACGTGGTCCTCAAAAATTGCTCATATTGACCCATGACAACCCTCGTGCCATTGATGTAGCCAGCTTTGAGCTTTTTCAAGGCCGATTGCATGGCAGCCGGCAGCTGGCCATTTTCCAGCATGTTCGGCCCCATGACAAGGCTTATGGTCGGCCTTCCGGAGGCTGACCAACATTTGGACAAGTAATTGAGGCCATACTCCAATGTGGTCATCATGAGTGAAGTGTCGCAATCCATGTAATTCCGCGAAAAGTCGAAACGTTGCGGGGTGAATGCAAACACTTTGTCTTGGATCTTGTACAACTTGCTCGTGGTTAAAATGCCCACGTCTCGATTGCGACGACCGGTTAGTCCCAATTTTTCGCTACGACCAAGGCAGGTGTAGAGTCTGGACAGGACACGAGCTGGATGCACTTCGATATTCGAGACCTGAAAAGCACGAAAAAAGTCACTTTAATTTCTTTTGCATCGCTGAGTTGGGCTGAGTTCATCTGCTTTAAAATTAGGGTCGTCATATTAGGAAAAGTTCCATGTACAAACGTGTACTTAAAACTGCTTATATAAAATTCTAAGTGACAGTATTTTAGTACATTTTATTTAAAAAATTGTTTAATAAATAGCGTGAGACTAAATAGTGCGAAAGACAAAGCCGAAAAATCTGCGAATGACGATGTGCTCTTAAAATACTTTTTTTCATAGTATGAAGCAGATGAGCAGGGCCTGCATATTTTAATCAATTAATGTTACAAACTGCGCCGAGATTTTTTTCACAAAAAAACCCTACTTTTTTAGGTTTTTTAAGGGCCTACGTAAATTGGGCTGAGCCTTTACTGTCCCATTTATTTTACCTCTTTGAGTGTTTTAACTTTGTAGCCCGCTTCTTCGAGCAAATCTTTGATCTCTTTGTCTTTGGCAAGCACAACTACTTGAACAATCACTTCAGGCCTTTGGAACGAGCTGAGCCTTCGGTTGATGGGATCCAGCTCTCCGCAGGCGATGAATGATTCTCGAAGAAGCTGCGAAATCACGTACAGAGACTGAGCCCACATGAGTGGAACCCGGCCCGTGGCTACGTACTCTTGTGAGCCGGGCTCAGCGAGCTCAGCGTCCACTTTGTCCAAGGGAATGGCATACAATTCCGGAATCAGCCGGATCCCCAGGGAAGTGTGGATCAAAAGGCCATCCAAGGCCTTCGAGTATTTGTCAGCCTCCTCGAAATTGCCCATAAAGTAGCCATTGATAGCGAAGTAGCAGAAAAACATGGGCCATTGGCTCTCTATGTTTTCAAACACTCGCAGCTCCCAAGGCTCGTAGTGCAGTCGGCTGGAATCCTCCTTGGGATTTTTGTACCTAGAAACATGCAACTTATGTAATTTCCACCCGACGGAATGCAGTACATTTCAGAAACAGGTTCTGGTAAAAAAGTGGCCAAGTCATGTCAGGTCATCATGACGTATACGCGCACTTTTCTTTGTATCTAATGCTCCAGCTGAAAAAAGAAGCATGATTTACATTAGCCAACATCTGTTGGCCAATCAGAAGTTTTCATATGTCATGCTTTTTTTACAAGTTTAAGAAATCTCTTAATAATTAATAAATGTCCTAGAAGATCAATTCGATTTCAAGTGCGTTTTTTGAACTTATTGCTGCTAAAGGCAACCATCCAGCCAGACGTTTTATGATAGTGAACCCAGACTGCTTTATTGCTTAAATTGGTCTGTCTTGGTACTCTTATCGCATTTTCTTCCCGCAGTTGGATGGCGACACAACCAAATGACTTCCAAAAGTCGCAACAAAAAACAAAGATAGCTTCTTTTTGCTGCGCGCATGTTTTTTGTCTATAACAGCCATTGTCCATTTTATTTTACTTACACAAAAAGAATAGAAAATATCAAAAGAAATTTGTAGAGTTTCGGAGGATTCATGCTATTTATACGGAATGAAAGCACTGCATGAAAATAAGATATGAAAATCAAGGCAGTTGAGCACAGCCCATAATCTCATTGATTTCAAGCTTAGGCCCTGTTCACCTGCAAAATAACGCGCGATATTATGCCGAAATATCCGGTATTTGTAAAATCATTTTTCAGATTTTGACTTCGGAATCGATCCACTGGTACCAAAAGTCATCCTACACCAAAAATCTCATTAACAGTTTCTCAGTATTTCTCTCCAATATTTTTGCCAAAATAACGGCTATAATAAGCAGGTGAACAGGCCCGTAATTCGCAAAACGACGCAACTCTTTTATGTCCTGTTCATGTATGCCCCAAACTCCTTAGGAAAATGCACGAAAAACACCTCAAGGAAAGGAGAAAAATTGTCTTATGACAAGCGCCAGCTGATACTAAAAAAATTAGATCGACTTTAAGCCAACTAGAAAGTAAACAAATATAATTTGGGCAACTAAGCACTCCGCATTTTAGCCATTTTGAGCAAAATCACTAGTTAAATTTCATCTCTTATCAAAGAAACGTTAAGAAAGCTAGTTTGTTTTGAAAAAAAGCAGAAAACCATGAGACAAAATAGCAAAAATTGCCATTAAAAACGCTGCTCGGCCCCAAGCTGAACTGTAGAGTAACAGCCAGCAACAGATTCACTTTTCCTTATGGCAATTTTTTCCATACCTTAAGGCATTCTTAATACATGAACAGGGCATTACGACTCAAAAAGGCCTTAAGTACACTTGCGTTATTGGCCATAATAATGCCGCTTAAACCCGATGTCCAAGAGGCGTCGCCCGTACGCGCGTGGTAACAGGCAGAAACCATATCGGCTTTTGGGTATAAAAGGGACGCAACGAGTGTAACTCAGCATCATCTTTTCAAAAGAGCTCAACAAACCCACATCCGCCATCATGCAATCCGTAAGACAAAATACAGCAATACATTTACTCGAAAACACTTAAAAATCACGCACACATATCCAGGCCATCGTTTTCCTGTGCCTTGTGGCCGCATCTCAGGCATTCACCTTCTACAATGCCCCTGTCATCGCTGGATACAGCGGCCTTGCCTACCAGGCGTAAGCAACTAATTTGCACAAAATACAAGCGTGTATTTTGAAGAATGTATTCTCCGTTGCAGAAACACCTGCTTCCCCCAGAGATGCCAAGCTTGCAGGGAGTCCTTTGCCAACGAGCCCATTTCCACCTATGACTGCGAGGGCAAATGCGGACTTTGCGAATTGTGCAGGAACACCCCCAACGTTGTGCCAGACTGCACCAGATGGTGTGATGGAGTCACCATTGAGGCTTGCACCGACAATTGCAAGAGAGGACAATCTCTTTGTCTTGCTTGCGCACCCACTTGCGGTGTTTTCTAATTCCCCTTAGAATTGAATTGATGAAAATAAAACAAAAGCTGAAAAATCCAAAACTTGTCCGATTCTACTGCTGCGGCACGGGAGATTTCAACGCCAGCTAGTTTATAACTTACCAAAAATCAAAAACACACTATTGTTTATTTTTTTCGGTTGGAGATTTCAACGCGAGGAATTTTACGCGAAATGCGCGGATTCTGAATTTTTAGTTCGCCAAAATCCAAATTTAACCTTAAATGAAGGCTTCGATGGAGAAAAATTAAGCATTCATACAATGTATGCAAATAAAAAGTTGAGATGCTTTTTTCCCATCACAAAGCAGGCAAATCAAAGAAGTTGCAGGAATTTTAGAAAAATACAAACAACAAACTAAACAAGCAAAAATTATGGAAATCATAAATTCATGGGAAAAAATATGATCCATGACTGTCTTCCTACGGCCAATATTCAAAATTGAGGTGTGAAACAAAAAAAGCAAAATAATGGTGAAAAAGTTATGTGGCCACACAAGTCCAAATCCATCTTTTACTTAAGTTACGTAAGATGACCAACCATCAAGTAACTTTGAAAAACCAGTTTCAACTCAAAGACGCTAGCATCTTTAGTTTCAACCAACGAGTTTATCTTTATGGCTGGGCTGCATATAGCTAATCGTACTTTGACACTTGATACAAGAACAATATGCACATGCATAGCTAAATGTAAGAAGGACAATCTGCTGTAAAATAAAATGCAACACGTTTCAACCTTTCAGTCCAAATTTCCTTTTTATGTATTTACAACATCTCCTTTTTTCAAAGGTATCTCATGCAAAACAAATTATTGAGGCGCAAAATAGAAAAAATTGAAAATGGCAAACAACTTTTGAAGAAGTCTAAGCATTTCTTATTTATCTTTCATTATGTTCTATTAAGGAATAACTGCTTGGCAATTTTAGAATTTTGATTTCAAGACAGGTATGAAAGCAATTCAGATGAGGTTTTTTTTTTCAAACAAAAATGACTGCCTAGCTACAACGACCTGCAGCATGTGCACCACCTAAAAATCCAGTTTCTGCCTTCACTCAGGTCAAAAATGAGGAAAACTTCGCCCATAAAAGCCAAAGCTTGGAGGGCTCTCCACCTCAGTATCTCTTCAGCACCTGAACCGCCATCATGAAATCTGTAAGCCTCGAGATCAAGACGGCCATTTTCCCTCGATCCCAATTGAAATAATATTTTTTCCCTTTCAGATTCTGGTTTTGCTTTCGGTTGTGGCTATCAGCCAAGCTCAATATTACTACACTTACCCAAAGGCTGCAGTGGTGGGTTACGGTTACCCATTCTACAATACCCCGGTTCAGGCCCCAGTCCAGGTCCCAGATATTAAAAAGTACGTTAACTTTTAGACTCATTATTTGGAACCCAATTAAATACATTATATTATTTTTTAACAGCCCATACTGCTTTCCTGAACGATGCCAAGCGTGCAAAGACTCATTCGCCGAGGAGAATTTGTTGACCTATGATTGCTATGGAAAATGTGGCCTTTGTTCGCTTTGCAAGAACGCTGGCAAGGAGGTGCCCGATTGCGAAAAATGGTGCAAGGTTTCAGAGCAGGAGTGCACTGATAATTGCCTCAAGGGAAAAGGAATCTGCACTGTTTGTGCTGGTGCTTGTGGCCTTAAACTTTAAGTTGCTAAGAAATAAAGATTCTCGAGAATTTCGGTCTTGGTCTTGTGATGAAAATTACCTGCTGATGACTATAAAAGTAGCATGAAAATGTCGTGAAGCTATAAAAAAACTTTGTCAAACTTTAGGCTTCGAAAGAGGAGAAGTTGTGCCTTTTCAGCTGAAATTGGCAGTTATTAACACAATTTATATCCCGTTCATGTGCCCCCAAATTCCTACCGATAATGCACGTCGAACGCCTTATGAAAAGGAGAAAAATTGTCTTACGACAAACGCAAAAGTAAACTTCTGCTGATGCTAATACTTAGGAAAAAACGGGTCAATTTTAAGACTATTGAAAAGTAAACACTCAAAGTTTATTTCAATTTCAGAGCCAAACTGGTTACTTTTGAATCAATATGTTTCCCACAAATTCACATGAACCAACTCAAAAATTGCAGCGTTATTACATGTAAGAAACAGGTGAAATTATCAATGTTTATCGTAATATTGCCCTAAATTTGTTAACTCGATTCCTGGTTCAACTAGTTGAGAAGCCCTTCTTAAGTTGTTTGATAGCAAAACTCCGTTGCCTTATGACAATTTTTTACTTTCCGAAAAGCAACTTTGCACATGAACGGGATATTAGCTCATCTCAAAATTAAGCCATTATTTTGTTGGTGAACCGAGCCTAAGACGTTGTTGCATAGTCACGCAATTTATGTAGCTGCTACTTAAATACATTTTACGCACTGTAAACCGAATTTCCTTGTGAGTAATTCACTTTGCCGGTTGACTCAGCTTTTTTGCACTCCCGATGCGCTATGAAGTAAATGACAACCCTAGGGTTACTTTTTACTTAGTAAATGGTAAATGACAACCCTAGGGTTACTTTTTACTTAGTAAATGGTAAATGCGAACCCTAGGGTTACTTTTTACTTAGTAAATGGTAAATGAGAACCCTAGGGTTACTTTTTACTTAGTAAATGGTAAATGAGAACCCTAGGGTTACTTTTTACCAACAACAAGTCAGGTTGCATTTCTTGGTCATCCTGATCGCACATTACTTCTTGCTGATCTTGGGCTTCCTCCATAGCTCCAGATTGAACACTATTACTGGTTGGAACAAGGATTTCCAATTCTTATGAACAGAAGCCAAATTTTGAAATTGCGCTTGATTTCGGCAAGTTCATTACTCACTTGGAAATTCGGTTTAAGTGCATAAAATTTGTACCTGCTGCTTTTCGGGACTTCGAAGGTGCGGTAAAAATTGCGCTCGTGTGGTAAACATAAAACCTCGACTCACTTTTGACCTCGCTTCGCTCGGTGAAAAGATTCGTCTTGGTTTTTTGTTTACCATACTCGCGCAATTTTTACCGCACCTTCTCAGTCCCGAAAAGCAGCAGGTAAAATACTATTATGCTATAAGCTATTTTGGTAGCAAAAAGTACGAAAGACTTAAGGGCCTGTTCACCTGCTTATTATGGCCGTTATTTTGGCAAAATATTGAAGAGAAATACTGAGAAACTGATAATTTTATTATTAGAGTAGGAGGGCTTTTGGTACCAATATATCGATTTCGAAATCAAAATCTGAAAAATGATTGTGCAAGTGCCTGATATTTACAAATATCAGCATAATATCCCGCGTTATTTTGCTGATAATATTGCAGGTGAACAGGGCCTAAGCCTAAGTTTATGTCAAGGGTTCTGCAAGAATGAATTATCTGTGGCCTTTACAGCATTTTTAATTGGAAGACAATTTTTAGCATTAATTCATCACGTGAAAATAATTTTAATTTACACGTTTCACGTTCAACCGAGTGCAAAAAGGCAAAAATAACCTTGAATGATCATCAACTTTTTTTGGTTTATAAAAAAATATCGTAATTGTTTGTAGTAGGCCAAGTAAAAATGAATGATGTTTTATTTTAAGATTTTTCACCAAATCCAAGTAGATGTGAGTAGACGAACCAATGTACGTTGGTGTAGAGCCCAAGATTTGTCCAAGTTCGGGCGCAGCATGAAGATACTATAGCAACCACCCTAATTCCAGTTTTCAAGCTTCTCCCGGGTCATTATACTGAAAACTTCACCCATAAAAGCAGAAGCTTGAGGGCCTCTTCACTTCAGTATCTCCAGCTCTCCCAAACCGCCACAATGAAAGCTGTAACTAGCAATTTTAAATTCCCTCTTTATCCCCAAACCATTTTTTCCCTTTTAGCTTCTTGTATTGCTTTGTGTCGTTGCCGTCAGCCAAGCTCAATTTTACTACACTTATCCAAGGGCTGTCATGACGGGTTACGGTTACCCATTTTACCAAGCTTCGGCAACGCCTGAGCCAGAGTAAGCCTCTTTTAAGCTTAAAAAATGTGTTATTTTTGAGTTTTTCAATTTTGCCAAAAAGGCCATATTGCAATGCCGAACGCTGCCAATTGTGCGAGGACTCATTCGGAAAGGAGAATGTGTTGACCTATGATTGTTACGGGAAATGTGGCCTTTGTGCACTGTGCAAGTACGCTGACAAGGAGGTGCCTGATTGCGAAAAATGGTGCAAAGTTTCTGAGCAGGAGTGTACCAAAAATTGTAACAATGGAAAGGCCATCTGCACCGTTTGTGGCGCAGCTTGCGGCCTCAAGCCTTCGTATTAGGGCAAGCACCAGAAATTTAACGAATAAACAAATGATTTTTGACATGCATTCCAAACAAGTTTCATGAATGTCAATCATCTAAAATGCATTGTCTTGATCCAAATCTGACCGCGTTGGCAACAAAGGAAGGGGGAAAAATAAATTGGCATATCGTAAAACATTTTACATTACAAGCAAAAAACAGCAAGATTGCTATTGGCAAAAAGTGCATTTTTTGCGACCAACTTTGCATTATGAGTGACTAAAGAGCCATGCACAATATAATGAAATAAATAATTTGTGGGTTTTTGTTTAGGTTGTACTTCATTTTTGAAGGGCCCATTACGCAACTACTCAAGCAACAAAGGGTTAAAATAGCTAAAAGCCATCCATCACAAGTGAACCGACGCGGTTTTTTTACGGAGCAAAAAATTGGCCGACGAACGTTAAAATTAGCCGCAGATCAAATTACCAAATTAAATGGATTTTCACAGACCAACAAAAATAGCCAGAGCCTTGTTTGTTTCAGTCATTAGTGAAGATTTATGGCGAAATGCGCGAGCATTCTAACTTTAGCCTAAAGGCAGATATTTTTTGCCATGGATGAAGAAGAAGGGCACATACCTACAATTACCAAAGCTGCAAATAATTCATGTACGCGTCGTTGCCAAGCACATGAAAAAAATCCTCATTTTCCTCTCAGTTCGCAATCCTGAGAACTCAGCTGTGCTCTTCAAAAACCTGCGCATTTCCAATAGTTTTGAAGTCACGCACTGCCAATTTGGCTTCAAAAGTTCACCAAGTGCATAAATCTTTGTGGAGCTCCAAATAAAATATTCACGAAAAGAAAAGTTTCCATTCTGGTTTTTCAGCAAATCCAAAGATGACAGCCCAAATCTCATAGTTTACTACTTTGATTTTAAAACATTGTGAGAGTCGAAAAATCTAAAAGTTTAAAGCTAAAAATGGCATGCTTACCCATCTCTGAGGAACCTTTTGCATCCATAGTTGCCGCCCAATTTGGTCAGGATTTCATCTGAAGTTATGGAAATCAAGGATCGATCATTGACCGCAAAAGCTGGATATCCAATGACAGTCAATAGGGCAGCATCAGTTTCCTTCGACAGAGATTCTCTTGGTAGCATGCTTTGGAGCACAGCACGACATTTCTGGATTTCATCTGCCATCACGTGGATCACGGAGGATGATCCACCCCTGACACCAAAGAGGTCCAGCTCATCCATGGCCTCAAGGGCAGCAGTGGCCATGCCAATGGAAGAAGAGTTCAATTCCAGGATGCCAGTATTGGATTTGTCACCACGTTCCCAAATGCCATAATCTGGGATGCAATATGCGGATTCGATGTAGAAAACGAGGTTTTGCACGATGGCCACTTCGTCGAGGGTGTAGATGATTTGGAGGCCGGAGGCTGTCATCTCAGCCAACACGAGCAAGTACAAGCTGACAGCATCAATCTGAAATCAAATCAAGGCCTTCAAGATTCGAGGTTTCGAGATTGGAAATCACAATCGTTCCTATCATTTAAAAAAACTTATGCCCTGTTCATGTATTAAGAATGCCTTAAGGTATGGAAAAAATTGTCATAAGGAAAAGTGAATCTGTTGCTGACTGCTACTCTACGAGTTCAGCTTGGGGCCGAGCAGCGTTTTTAATGGCAATTTTTGCTATTTTGTCTCATGGTTTTCTGCTTTTTTTCAAAACAAACTAGCTTTCTTAACGTTTCTTTGATAAGAGATGAAATTTAACTAGTCATTTTGCTCAAAATGGCTAAAGTCAGGAGTGCTTAGTTGCCCAAATTATATTTGTTTACTTTCTAGTTGGCTTAAAGTCGATCTGATTTTTTTAGTATCAGCTGGTGCTTGTCATAAGACAATTTTTCTCCTTTCCTTGAGGTGTTTTTGGTGCATTTTCCTAAGGAGTTTGGGGCGTACATGAACAGGACATTACTCATACAATTCAAAACGGGATATACTAAAATACGCGACTTACGCGACACCTAAAATACGCGACAAATGCGACACCTAAATTACGCGACATACGCGACACCTATAATAAGCAACATAGGCAACAAATATTTTTTACCTATACAGCTTGATGGCACCTGATTTTTAAAAATGCTTATTGCCATTAAAATCTTTGGCCCTGTTCACCTGCATTATTATCATCAAAATAACGCGCGATATTATGCTGATATTAGCAAAAATCCGGTAATTGTAAAATATTTTATGAGATTTTGACTTCGAATCTAGAGCTCTACATACACCAATCTAAAAATTCTCAGTTCCTCAGCATTTCTCTCCATACTCCAATATTTTGCCAAAATATCCACCATAAAAAGCAGGTGAACAGGCCCTTTATATTTTTTCATTGGTCAACATCTCACCAAGCAATGCTATGTGAAACTAGGCTTTTTTAGAAAGCTACATCAGTTCAATGGGACAAAGCTCACCGCCAGGAGGCCTAAAATGCTTAATTATTCTTCTAAAAATGCAAAGAGCTTCTATTGGCGCGACCTTTTTTTAAAAAAATGCTGAAAGAAAGGAAAAGTCTATTGTAAATGCTTACAGGCTTTAAGAGCATAGCTTTAGGAGTGCGTGTGTCGCGTGTGTCGCATATTTCAATAGGTTGTCGCGTATTTTAATAGGTTGTCGCGTATTTTAATAGGTTGTCGCGTATGTCGCGTGTATCGCGTAATGTCGCGTGTATCACGAATGTCGCGTGTATCGCGTAATGTCGCGTGTATTGCGTGTGTCGCGTGTGTCGCGTGTGTCGCGTGTGTCGCGTGTGTCGCGTGTTTCGCGTATGTCGCGTGTATCGCGTATGTCGCGTGTATCGCGTATGTCGCGTGTATCGCGTGTGTCGCGTGTATCGCGTGTATCGCACATGTCGCGTGTATCGCGCATGTCGCGTGTATGTCGCGTATTTTAGTACATCCCATTCAAAACCGACTTCCTTAGAATGCTTTCCAAAATCGAGCCCATTTTGGCAATAAAAACCCTAAAATGCTTATGAAGAAAACTGAAAGCTACAATTGGAATAAAAACTAGAAATTCAGTCTTTTTGTGGCATTTCCATTTGAAAGCTATCTTGCTAAAAAATTAAGTTCGCTTGTCATTTTGTTGAATAATTTAGAAAGCGTTGTACCTGCAAGTGACCCCATTCGTGATCTCCAACCACTGGGAGGCCAGTTTTGTATCCAAATTTGGCATGGATGCAGTCCAGAGGGGAAAAGTTGTCCTTGAACCGCTCAACTTTGTCCAGTTGCCTGGTCATGGCAGTGAGCAAGCCTCTCATGCATTTGATGCTTGCCCGCTCAAGCTCATAAGCTTTGGCCCTCTCCTCGTCATAATCGGCATTCTTCTTGTATGCCAATCCCAAGGCCCAGACTCCAAGCGTGGCATAGACATTGTCACGGATCCAAGCATGGCCATTGTCGTTTTCTGACACCAATCCCGTGTTTGGATCCTGAAAAATGCAAAATCAAAGCTTCTGCTCTAAGTTGTGCTATGCAAAACATAGATGGCGCTCGCGACGCATCCACAGGAGCAAACAAAGCAAAAAAATCTTGGAATCCCTCAATTTGAAAGAGATAGAAAAACTCCATTTGAGCAACGTTTTCCAGCATTGGATATTGGGTTGTCATCTTCAATTTCGATGTAAAAAAAGAGGTGAATGTGTAATAAGTACCTGATTCTGGAGAATGGTCTTGAAAATGATCCTGGAGTAAGACTCCAATTTCGCTGATGGCTTTCGGCTTCTCATGTTGTCAGCCGATCTTCAACTACTTCATAAGTTTACCACTATTTGACAACTCTAGGCTGTCAAACTTAAAATACGCATTGGTGTATTTTGTAACAGATAAAGGAATGATGCTGGTACAGGACTGTTCTCGCTGAAAAACACAGCTGTACTAATGTTTGTTGTTTATCTTCCGGTCAGCTGATTGGGACGCTGCGCGCCATTGCTTGTTTACGGCGGGAAATTCAAACTTGATAAAAATGCTACGGATCCCAAAATTGACATTTTTCAACTTTTTTAGCGGAAATAGCGAAAATTCAGAGAAATGCCATAAAATAGCAAATGAACAGAAGGCTCTTAGGAGACTTATAACCAGAATGTATTTCAGCAGTTATTTGCAGTTATGATAGATATAACACATTATTCTTTTTTCAATTATAAGCTGCAGAGCACCTCTAAATCATTATTTTTGCGTTTGGATAGCTGTCATGCTAAGTTCAATCCATAGTTCATAGTATTAATAATAAGCTCACAACCTGCATTGTTGATATGATATTATTATGATTGCTCCTCCTTCTTCTCCTCAGCCAATCGTTTCATCTCCACGTGGATGAGCTCATACTTTTCATGTATTTTGCGCTTGTACCAAGCCTCTTCCCTGTCCAGAATCAGCAGGAAATTCTTCAACTCTGGCATGGAGAAGGACTCCCAGTCGATTTCTCCTGGGTCATTTTCTTGCAGGACAAAGACACATTTGAAGTCATCTTTAAGGCAATTATTTAATGCTATCATCAAAGGCCTGTCAGAATTTTCCAGTTTCCTAAGGTTGATTCTTCCTAGAGTGGCCCTGCTCCTCACGCTCCCCGAAATGGTGACAGTGGAGTTGTCAGAGCCAGCTGAGGATTTGCGCCTAGTTTCTACAGCAAATGGCCGCTTTTCATACAGCATATATTTGTGAGGGTTGTCCACGATGCGAAATTTGGCCAACAGGGACCGAATCACGTCGTGAGTGGTCGTCGCAGAGGTGACGCACAATGCTTTTTCCGTCTCGGGTGGAAGGTAAAATGAGGTGAGCGTTCGGTGCTTTTCTGAGTTCTGATGCAGGGAATCTTGCGTCAAATTGAGGACGGATGGAGGCCGGGTTCCTGGTAGCACATTGATAGGCCTTGACAAGTTCATGATCACTCGAATGAAGCCTTTGCATTGACCTGGGGAGAATACAATAAAATGATTATAAATAGAAACAATTAAGACAACTTTGATGTTCATTTTTAAAGCAACTAAAAGCAAAATTTCGAGTAAAATGCGTCAAGATGAGAAAAGTTACCATTTTCAGTTATGGTTTCTTGGCCGGGTGGAAAGCCATCGTTGTAGAGCATTATGGCAGACTGGAATTCGTCTTGAGCAATCATGGAATCTTCGATGGCACTGTCAACCAGAGTTTTCTCATCGTCAGTCTCCAGACTAGTCACATCATCACACGTGCTATTCTCGTCGATTTTGAACGCACTCATATCGACATTCTTCAACGTTCCCTCGTTGTCGTCCTCATCATTGTTGAACACCTCATCCACTTCCTCATCAGCAATGGTGGAGATGTTGGCCAGCGTCGACAAGTCTCCGCAACTCGATCCAGAAGAGGACGATGAGGACGAATTGGTTGACTTTGGCCTTTCAAAGGCCGTACAATTGAGTTGCACATTTGCCTTGCACTTGTTATGACAGGTTAAATTACAATTGGCACATCGCATGGCACCAGTATCATAGAGGCCCCAAATGAGGTCACGGCACAAGTCGCACCACGTGGGATTGAACGAGGCCACAACAACGAAATCGTGGCCTTTGCCAGTTTGCAACTCGAGGTCTCCTTCGGCCACCGTTTTGAAGCTGGTCATCTCGATCAGTTCACTGACATTGGCTGAGGTTTGTTGGCCGCCCACGGAAGACGAGGCCTCTTGCAATTGGCTTTGGCACTCCCAGTAAGCCCCAGAAGTTGAGGCCGGAGACGACGGCGACGAGGACATGGACGTCGAGGCCAAATTATTAGGCGTCTTATTACGGCGGAAATTCCCGATGAAGTTCATCCCACCCGAGATCAAATGGCCGATTTTGAGCTCGAAACCGCTGAAAATACCCTCAGAAGTGGTCAAAGGCGAGGCCGCTCCTCGGCCTGACCTCGAGGCTGGCCTTTGCCCGTTGGTGGACTGGCCGTTTCTTCGGAAGGCCGAGGGCAAAGTTTTGTAGCCCCGACTTGTCTGAAAAATTCGGTTTGTATTAGTATATTAGTATTTGGAGACGCGGATTTTTTGTCCGCGAATTCACCATGTTTGTTTTTGTTGTTGTTTTTGACGTTTGTAGATCAGAAAATCATGATTTCGAGGTAATCTCGATGTTTTCTCGATAAGCAAGGAGAAAGCTCCTTGGACCTGACCACAGAAGTAGAGTAGAAAGTCGACAGCTATTGACTCAGAGTTGTTTTGTTTCACGAGTAGACATCGCTTCGATTTTTAAGTCGAGCCAATGATCTTTCAAAAATATGTAGGTTTTTTGCGAGCTGGAAATTATTAACCTTTTCTCTTTGATTTATTGAAAATATTTCAATGACTATAGCTACTATTGAAGCAAGCGGAAAACGTTGAATTTCAGCTATGCAACAAAAAAAACGAGGCTAGAATGCCTAAAAAATGATATTTCACTTTTTTCAAAATCAAGTGAAAGTAGCGCACCATTAATCCGTCCATTTGAAAAAAGTGGCTTATCGCCGACAAATTACCCGAAGACAAGCTAAAAACCAGACAAATCAATTATCCAAAAATGGTTGATTTTTGAGATTTAGTGAAAAAGAACGGAATGGAAGCTTAGTCAAATCTCAGAGCGGTCTACGTGACGATCAGCTGAATGTTTTCGCAAACTTTTGCACCCAGAGTTTTAGAAATATTCTGAGCTGATTAGAAAAAGTCGTCAAATCGCCATGGAGAAACAAAATTGGTGGCTCTGCGTGGCCGTCGCGGTTTCGTCTTCTATCGAGCAAATTCTCGGCCAAGAGCATCATGGCGTCGTCATGGAAATGGGCGTTGGGCCCGAGAAAGGCCACGGGCATGGCCATCTTCATCACCCTAATAAGGTAGGAAATTTCCATAGTAATATTCTGAGCCGTTTTAAGTCTGCTTTTCCGTGATTCGAAACCTGATTTATTGTATTCCATGTTGCTGATTTGAATCATTTTTTTCATGACCCATTTTATGCCTAATTTTTTAAAGTTAAATTCAATTTGAAAAATGTTGACTTGTATTCTGCATTTTTCAAAAATTTGTCAATGTTTGCTTTTAGCAAGTCGAGGTACTTTTTTGAATTTGGACGTACTATTATATGGTAGAAAATACCAGATGTTTCGTGAGTGTTCTGCATTACCTTATTTTTATGGAATACCAGGATTACCTTCAATGTTAGGAGTGTTTGAGCATAGTTCACTGGAGAGAAACAGCGAAGAGCTGAACGTGCTCGGTCATAACATCCAGTAATTTTCTACTTGAGCACAGATTAGCTCCATATCCTCAAAAATGAGCTGTTTACTCTACTGCTATTTTTAGCTGCCACAGAAAAAGCGCAAAGTAAGTCCGGCGTCCTCACTCAACTTTGCGCTTTGGAAGATCAGCAGCAGGCTTTCATGCCTGGGCCCATTTTTGGAGGCTTCTCTGTTTTCTGGGTAGGAAATTGTGGAAGAAAGCATCTGCAGAAGTAGAGACCTGATTGAGAAAGCGTTGGAAAACTGGAGGAGTGAATGTGAAAGCCTAAAGAGAGCACACTGCTAAAAGCACCACCAGCAGCCTTCTTCTTCTTCTTCTTTGCAGCCTTGGCAGCATAATTTTATTTTCTTCTTCAGGCCTCCCCATTACGCTCTTTAAATTGGATTGACCTTGAAGAATTCCGGCTTTTTTAATTTTCTTTTCAATCGCTATGCTGAGGCATTCAGCCTCTTTGCCATTTTACCATTTCAAAGGATTTTCCCCTTTTCTCGGGTGGCATGAAAGCTTAATGGGAAAATGGCTTTGGAGAAGTGCCCCCTTTTTTGAAGTAATTTTCCATGAACCTTTTGCTGCAGCTCTTTGCAAAGCTCTAAACGCGCCATTTTCCCATTTCGAATGGTAAAAATAATGCATAGCAACACTTGCTGCGTGTTTGTGGCCTAATTTCGGCTTCATTGATTTAGGGAGGTTATCAATTATAAGTTCATTTTTAGTCTCTTAGCCTGACCTCTAACGAAATGAGCCTGAAAAAGGCTATAATTATACTTTATTTGACCTGGAACCGATTGCGTGCAAGGCAGCAAGTTGTATCTGGAAAGGGAAAGATGCTATTTTTAGCCTGGTACAAATGTGAGAAAACCTTGGGGATGATGTTGGTAATAGCTGGAGGCCTAGCACAGCAATAGACGAAACTTGTTGTGGAGCAACTTCTTTTACGAGAGAAATAAGCGTCTAGTGGCCTCAAGGTGAATTTCTACCCACCACTACCACCAAAGAAGCAAAGAGGAGAAAGTCTGCAATAAAAGCTACCTCACTACTTTTTCTCCTTGCCAATTTTGCTCATCAATTGCGCGTTGTAGATGCTGCTGCCATAGTTGGAAAAGTCTTTTGTGTGTGCCTCGTGCTATAGAGAGAGAGCAAACTTTTTTGAGTTGAGGGACACATTGTTTATCTTCCGCCATGATATTCTTGTCAAAGCTAATTTCGAAAGTTGCCCCCAAGGGATGAGATATTACGAAATTATATTAAGCTTCGCAGAATATCATTTCGTTCCAGAGCTTTGCCTACCTATTGTTGGATATTTTTTTCTTGCAAACACACACATTCTGCTTTTTATTTTTGGTGATGATGCAACTAGCATCAAATGTTGTAGTTGACGAAAAAAAAGCCTTATTTTGAGGGGATCATCTGCTGAAACAAAATTAATTTGGATGAAAGAACACGTTTAAGATTGTTAGTAAAATGGAGAGGCCATTGTTAGGTTCAAAAGTGAAAGATTGCAAGTACAGGTGAACCGTACCAGACATTTTTTGTGTCTGGACCATTTGTCTTAAGTGCTCTTGCTGTGTCAAGCTCTACCTACATGATGTAACACTATTATGCGGTGTTCATCTACTTCCCATTCGGTTCTTGATAGTAAAAACGCCATATCTGACGCTTATTCGCAAAATGTTCCCTAACTCGAAAAGTTAGAACGTGATGATTTTTTGAGTCAGAGATGAACGTCTCAGTTGTGCAGTTGTAGTAACCCACTTTTTATCATTCAAAGTGGCAACATCAAGGCCTTGGCCATGTTCTTTACTACATCGTTTTTCCTAGCAGTGTATTGTTGCAGCGAAATAAAGAATCCCGAGTTTTTCGCGTGGGCCTTGGTGGTCAAAAAGCATAAAAAAGCCGGATAGCAGAACTACAACAAACATTTTTACAGCATTTGCAGGAAAAAGTAGAGAGCACTCCCATTTTCTCTATTATTACTCCCAGTCTATTTTAGGAAGCTGCTTCAACAAATGCAAAAAGGATACGAGAGTTTGCACCAAGATCAAGGGCTGCTAATGCAGTGCTAGTTCATAATTATGCCAAGACACTGCTAGTACAGCAGCATGCAGTAGAAGTTGTATGCCGAACAGTTAGTTCCAAAGGAGCTGCTTTTGGTGGTGCTGGTGCTGTTAGCTGCTGCCACTGCTGTTACAGCCTCTTTCTTTTGAGCTGGGTCTTCTCCACTACATCACTACTTTCCTTTCTCAAAGGCATTTCAGTAAAGCTTAACATAGTGCATGTAATACATAGCTGGTTTTTTCATTTGATGTAACTTAGGTCCTTTTATATCTCTTGGGTGCGAGCGCACCTCATGTTCTATATAGGAGTGGATTTTGGGCGGAAGCCTTCGCGAAATCCTATTCAAATGCGTGCGATGAACGGCAGCAGAAGCAGCAGTATTTTATGTGGGCTTATAGTTAAGGTTCTTTTCTGACCGCATAATTGCATGCGTGTACGAGAGCAGGAAGCTGGTGAAACTTTTCGGAAGCCTCTGTATTCCTTGAGTATTCTTGTGTGTTGCTGTTGGTAGCTCTCGCAGATTTTGCGAGAAGAACTGCAACGTACTAACGTATAACTTGCACTGTGGGCCACGAGACGTTAATAACCCCCCCTATTTCTCTGCATCTGCCTTTCGTGTGTTTAAACACACATTTTGGCTTGACAGCCATCTTTTTCCGATTTCTCGGGGCATGAAGTTCCATGTGCCTTGAGCAAGTAATGACGTCATCGATTTCCATTTTCTCCCCAACCAAAAAAAGCCTCAGTTCAGAAATCGAGGACTTGTTGCCAAATGTCGATACTAGAATAGACGAAATAAAGGGATTCACACACGAATGAAATGCAAAGGCCGATTGACGTTCGCGTACTTTCCATGCCAAAGCCTTAATTGTATGTGCTAAAATAGCTATTGTCAAGATGTATCTAATTACAGGGCTAATATGTAAGTTTTTGCGCGGAAGAGGAGCTACAGTTTTAATATATCTATGTAGAGGCTTGCTTCACTTTCACGCACTCACACACTTTCGTGAAAGGTCAGAGGAGACGCAAAAGCCTCCATAGCAGCCTCCGCAGTCGCGGCAGCCTCTGCAGCTCAGAGCAGGTTTCTGACGGCGACGTCGACAGCCTCTGCTGCTGCCATATACTGAGCTATGTTATAGTGTAAAATGTGACATCAGTCGCAGTAGTGAGCCAAAATGGGCAGCTCCTCGTCCAAATTCAAAAAGTACCTCCAACATGGCGACGAGTACGCGGCCATGCAGGTGTATCAGCACTCGGCTGAGTTGCGGAGATCGCTGCAGCCAAATTGCTCGTATGGTGACAATCACCACCATAACACGCCGATGCATTACGCGGCCAAACACGGCATGAAACACTTGATACGCGCGTTTCTCAACGACCTCGGAGGAAACCCCAATATGTAAGTATTACACTTTTTTTATTTCCCATCATTGCCTTATTGCTACTTGACTGATTGGCCGAATTACTGGCAATCCATGTGCGGCATAATGTGATTATGGAGAGCTACCTCATCGCCCAAATGGCTGCCTTAATCGACATACGAAGCAACCTGGAAGTTTGTCATGAGATTGAACCATGTGGTGTGTTCATCAATTCGACGCAGAATCAAGTTGCTTCAGCTTCAAAAGCAATTTTCAATATACTGAAGTTGGATTGTTAAGCACAACGTTCAGATGTCATAGGGCTTTGCAGATGAACTCCACATTAATCTCGTTTTGTCAGTACGTGCAAGCCATCATCAAAGTCATGTGGTTGCCTCAAGATTGCCTGTCCAGGCTTATGACAGCAGCCTGGAGCATAGCAGCGGAAAAGTTTTCTTATCCACTCACACTCGTTTGATTCCTGTTGCAGCCGCAATGCTCGAGGCCAGACCTCGTTGCATTGTGTATGTCAGATCAGCCATCAAAAGTCGCCCTCAGCCCTTGAACGGAGGTCATACAGCGTAATACTCCTGCTAAGCTGGCGAGGCCCCCGTTTGCCCTCTGGAGACCGCGAGAGAGTCGAGGTTTTCGCGAAAGACATTCGAGGCAACACCGCCCTGCACTATGCGGCCTCGAACGGCCTCAAGAAGTGCGTGGAGTACCTGGTGGCCCACGGGGCTGACGTCTACGCCGAAAACATTGACGGCCTCAACGCTGCCGACCTCGCGCTGCGAGAAAACCACAACGACATCGCGTTGTTTCTCGAGGCCAGAATGGCCTTTACGGCCTCCACCCCTGCGTCAGCAGCGGAAGACGTGACCTCGGAGGACGTAGCTTCTGACCGCAGCAGCTTTGAGGTCACTGCGGCCGACGAAGAGGCGCGGCGGAGCAACTGTGGCCTCTTGAGGTCGCAAGACTTGCAAGAGGCCAAGGAGCAAATTATTGTCGAGGTGGCTGACACTTTTGACTTGCCCATTTTCAGCGCTGAGTCGCTGCTCAAGCACAACGACTGGTCTCGAGAGGCTGTCCTCGAGAGTTGGCAGCGAGACCCCGTGGAAACGTGCCTCCATGCTGGCATCCAGCCTCCATGCTCAGGTAGACACACATAACCCACTAACGAGCCCTCAAAATCCAATTAATCCAGCTTACACTGGAATTTTCCTGTGAATTAGAAAGCTGCTGTGGAAACGTGAAAAGGCTACTACTAGCTCTTTTGTGCTCATGAAGAAGCCATTTTCACATGCACAAAGTGGGCTAATGCAACTGTAAAAAGTCAGCTTGCTCCCTTTTGTCGCAGTAGCAGAGTAACTTCTGCTTGGCCGAAAGAGTCTCGTGTTTCAGCTGCCAGCATCTGCAAAATACGACTCATGGGTGCATACTACTACACTTTTGCTAACTGCGCAGTTGGGAAAGAAATATTCAAAGTGGCTCCTTTCATGATAAATGGCATTATCGAGCGCTGTTATTCACCTATTGACAAATCTTGGCGTCAAACAAAGCATTCAGACTGGCTGGAATAATTGATTGTCTTAGTTGAAAATGAATTCAAGATATTGGCATTTTGTAGTCCATACTGAAATTATAAATTGGCATTCTGATTTGCAGTACAACCACAGTCGTCTGACAATGTCCGCACCAGCCTTCAGGTTCCGGTAGCCAAGCCGAAAATCTATTCGGAGAACAGCTTCATTGTGGACGAGCAATTAGCCGAGGATGAATGCTTGTGTGAAGTCTGCTGTGATCTCATAGACACTAATGACCAAGGGGATCCATTGATGCCATGCAGGCATAAAATATGTGCAAGATGTTGGAAGCTCCACGTGTCAGCAAAAATGCAGGATTCCATTCCTTCGCCACAGCAGCAGGTAATTGTGGAAAATTCTAGAAAGCCCTTCCTTGCCATTTTTATTCTCAGATATGCAAAATTATTTTTTAGTCTGTAGTGGTGCAGAAATCGATGGTTTCATCTGGCAAAGTGAGTGTATTGAAAAAAGATCATGTCTTGGGATAATCTCTCAAGTGCCCCTCATTCTATGTATAGAAAAGGGCTGAAGCACATCCATAGATGTGTATATGCCACATATCTCTTTGCGGCATCATCGTTTTTCTGTGGAGACGAAAATAGCCTCTCAGTAGATTACTTCTGCTGTGACCCTTTTATGGCATTAAGTGTATCAGCAAAAATATTGCCTGCAGTGCATGCAGAAAGAGAAAGCCACTCTTATTCAACTGAGCAAGAATTCCCCCAAAAGGGAAACCTTTCAATAGAAATGAAAGCTATGTATGGTCAAAGCCCGGGAAAAAGGATCTCGAATTGCCTTTGGCACATCATTGAAATTCGAAGCCACCATTTTGCCAGTCTCTGATAACACAGAAAGAGCATTTGTTCTCGTTGCATGCTGAATACATACATTATGCAATCAGCTTAGGGTAACAAAAAAGGAGCTCGCCTCAGCTATTTACAATGCCCTTCTTCTCCTTCCAGATTTCTTGTCCAGCTTCTGACTGCAATGTCACCGTGCCCATTTTTGCTATGGAAAGATGCTTGGGTGAGCAGCAGCCATTGAAAAAGGCCAACAGCAACAACAAGAAAAACCTGCTGAACATCCTCGAGGCTCGTCCTTCTGAAATTGCCTCGTCAACGAGTTTCTCCAAGAAATGCCCAGTGTGCTCAAAAACGGTGTGCTTTGCACCAGACTCCTATGAAAGGGATGGCATCAAAATTTCCCATTCGGTTGATTGTGGCAACGGCCACTTTTTCTGCTGGGAATGTGGCTCAGCTGACGGCCACGCCCCTGTGGGCTGCAGTTTGTACTCAAAATGGCTGGAGAAGTGTGGGAGCATCGACTCCTCTCGACTTTTCTCGTGGCTGGAGACGAATTCCAGAGGTTGCTCAAATTGTGGCCAAATGGTGGAGAAATTAGATGGATGCAATCGAGCCCAGTGTGGCCAGTGTGGGTGGGAGTTTTGCTGGGTTTGCCTCGAGAATTGGAAGAAGCATCCTATGTGCAATCGATTTTTGGAGCTGACAGCCACGACTGCAAGCAATGAAGAGCTGAGATTTGTTCACTTCTACGTCAGATTCAGGAACCACAGCAACAGCAGAAAGATGGAAGAATCGAGGATCAAGGCAGACATGACTGATATAATTAGGTATTCTTCTACATAACATATGCAGTACAAAGGAACTTTCTTTTTTCGTGAGAGAAAGTCGGAGAAGAAGAAGAAGTATTGAGGCGTTTAAATTAGTTATATTTGTGTGCATGGCCATGATGGCTTGGCATGCATCATTAATCACACAGAAAGAAGAAGAATGGCATCTGATGTTTTTTTCTTCTTCCATTATTGCAAGCTAACAAGCTAGAAAACAACTTGGCAGTTTTCGTGATGGTAGCATTTTATGACTGAGATAAGGTGCTGAGCAGCTGTTGCCAAATTGCACATGTAGGAGGCCAAGATAAGGTGAATTGCCTTTTCTTGACATCTGCTGAGTCCTTGCTATACGAGTCTACTAGCTATGCATTGAAAAAAGCCCAACGACCTCCACAAGATGATGAGATTAGTAGGTAGTAGCTGCTGGAAAATGAAATTTGATGTGCAAAATGTGTCTTCTCTCACTTGAGGTGGTGCTCATACTTCAAAGTAGTCTTCCTCTTGAAGAAGCGAGAGAGAAGCCTTACATTTATGGCCTTCAAGCACTGAAGTAGAAGAATTTCTCACTCTCAATTCATGCATTAGAAAATTGGACCTTTCAAGAACTCAGGGTGATGGTGGTTCTTTTTTGTAAATTTAATTTTGCGTTGCAGCAACAACTGTTATTGCCCAAGGAGGCATTCCATGTTTGCCTCTGAGGCTCTATTGGCCTCGTCCACAAATGCGGCAGCTGCTGCGGCCTCGAGGTCGAAATTTTACGAGGAGGCCGCGTGGGAACTCCTGAAGACCAGGTCCATTTTGAAGGCCAGTTATGTGTATGGCTATTTCCATTTGGACGAGCATAAAGCCACCAAAAGTCTGTTTGAGCTGATGCAGCACGAACTCGAGGACATTGGGGAGAAATTGTCGGAAATGCTTCAGAGGCCGTCGTACCTGAAAACGCCCAAACGAGTCCTCGTCCAGGCCAGCCAATGTTGCTTGCGAAAAAGAACAGACTTCTTGAAGGCCATCTATAACGGCCTACAATTTGAGGATCCCTGGAGAATCAACAGAAATGTTGCTGCTCCACAAGGAGGCAATGCTGCTCAGAACAAACGAGATCAGAGGCAAATTTGGACCAAGACACTGAGCCTTCCCAGCAAGTAATTATAATCGCCTTCTCCGAACCTAAAACATATAAGGGCAAAGCAACTCCGTAACGTTCATTTACGGACAATTTTCGTATTTTTAAAGCCATCAGTTCTATGGCTTGATATTTAATCTGACATGAAGAGAAAAGTATCCTTGACGTGTAGATGAACGTTACATGCAACTGTTTTGCATCTCGCTGTAGCCTCTCAATCAATGTCCATGTTTCTTGCCATGTTATACAAGGCGAGAAGCATCAGTAATATTTGCCCACTACTAGTGACATCTGGCGGCCAAATGCAAATCTCCCATTATTCTATTTAGGAAATGCCAAAGGCCAGGATGCACCAACAGTTGTTCTAATGTGCGTTCGTCCTTCAAAAGCTTCTGCAGCCCAGCTTGTGCTCAACAGCCTCCAATAAAGGCCACGGTTGTGCTGACGAAGGCCTCGGAGTCCTCCGAAATTCGTCGAGTCTTCAACGACTTGCACAACACGTTGCCACGCAGCTCGAAATCCGAGGCCGATCTCCTGAGTAAATCAACCGCAAAGCAGCAGCAGCAGCCTTTATGCAAAAGGGAAGGCTGCACAAATTACGTTGGGAATTGTGGCACAAGCAATGACTACTGCAGCGTTGCTTGTGCACACTTCGTCAACAGCCTCAAAACGCACGAGAAATCCACGACTTCAGCCTCTGAAAGCAAAGTGAAAGCTGCAGGATATCAGCCTCTGGTCAATGAGGGCGGATCCACGACCTCGGAGGACACATTGAAAGCCTCAGTCAAACAACCAGTCGTGTCATCGCCAGTTGAAACCACCAGTCAGAGGAAAACCAGGCCCAAATTGTTTCGGCAAAAGTCATTTGAAATCATTAGTGACTGCGAAAGCGCAGATACGAGCCTGGCTGATGTGAGTAACATCGTTTCCGAGGCTGCTGCCAATCCGACAGCTGTTGTTGCTGAAGCTTTGAAAATTAAGCGGGCAAAACAAGCTGAGGCCACTGATGTCGCTGTAAGCAATGGCACCAAAAAAGAGGTCGCCAATATGAGGAAAAAGAGGCCAGCCTTGACAATCAAGATCCAGAATAGCTCCTTTCAGGACAATGACAACGACGAGGATTTTGCCTCGGAGCTCGATAAATCTCCCAACTTTTGCATTTCAGGTAACTTTGTCGTTGCAAAAGTTACCTTTACTGGCAATGCCCACTTTGCAGTAATCCGTCTTCTTCTCTAAGAAATATTCGGCATAACAACATATTTTTAAGATGAATTTGGCTCATTAACTTTTTCAAATCAAAATTAATGAGGCTTGATTGGCATCTGTCAATCTGGCTCTCAGTTCTCAAAAGTGAAACTTTTCATTGACTTGCAAACTTCTTCAGGTGTCAACATAAGTCGAAGCCCTGGAGGCTCTTCAGCGGCCTCAGCCTCACTCTCTCCCAGATGGCTCAACAGCCTCAGTGGCAATGCCAACAATCGAAACCGATCGTCTAGCTTGATTGTCCCTCCTGTGATTCGTCGCAAAGTATCTTCACCATCCTCTGGTGGCTCACCTGGTTCCAAATCCTTGCATTTATCCCCTCTCGTCAAAGGTGTGAGGAAAGGCCAAACAACAGCCTCTTCAACAACCACAACACCCAAATCGCCCACTTTGTTTACCTTTCCTGATCCTGGATCAGCAGATTCGTCTGCAGTGGATTCCGGATTGTCCTCCATTGTCCACGTGGATCGATACCTGAGTAGTGAAGATTTTCACGAAGCCTTGTTCTTTGAGAAGTCACCAAAGTCTGGGCAAAAGAAGAGGTCACGTAGGACCAGCTCAGCTACAAAGAAGAACAAAAATACCGACAACAACAACCAGCCTTTGTCAGTGACATTGATTTAGAAAATAGATCACTGCCCCATCCTTCCTCTTTCTTCGATGAGAAGCATGATATGTCAATGTTTTGCTAAAGTTTGCTTGAAAAACTATCTTGTTGTTATTCGCTAAGAGAACCTAAACTGTGATGGATCACGACGCATTTTGCTTTAAATAAAGAACAGTTTACATCATCGTGCATTTTACCCTTGTACTCAATATACTATAAAGTCCCACTACTCAGTAACAATTGTTCTTTCACGGATTTTCTTAATACTATGCTTGTGATTATGCCAAAAATAAATCAATGTATTCCATCGGCTCAGAACTTTGGTCAATTGATATCTTATTATATGTTATGTATTGTTTTTGTAGAGCATCGACTGGGATAGCATACAATGGGACAAATTGACTCCAGAGGAGAAATGGAGGCTGGAGCATATGAAACTGCATGAAAAACACAAGGGACACGAATCGATGCACGCAGAAATGATCCTCATCCTTTTTGCCACGCTGGTCATCTCACAAATTGCTCTGGTGAAATGGAAACAAGTCTATCCACATTCCTACCATGTAAAATAGCGCTAATTTCTGCTCGTCTATTTCAATTTGAAAATGTGACTTTTCAGCTGTGCACCTTACTTGGCATGTGGATCATTCCCATGTTGCTGTCGTTGAAAAATATGTGGTGGAGGTTCGCAGTGATTTGGCTGTTTTTCACAAGTGTCACAACAATCATCATGGTCAAAGCAATGGAGAAGCCCATCAAGGGCTCAACTCCGAGGTGAGGATGCAAGAATCCTCTCAGTGAACCCTTCTAATTATATTTTGCAAAATAGGTTTGTGTACAAGTGGTTCCTGTTGATTTACAAGGTGAGCTATTTTGTGGGCATTGTGGGCTACGTCATCATGATGGCCACCTTTTTGGGCCTCCATTTCTTCTTTGGTGTCAAGCCACACATCTGGATGGACCTTGGCCTGCTGTTGATGTTCTACGCTTTATACTATGGTGTCATGGCCAGAGATGTGGCTGAAATTTGCACGGAAAAAATGGTCTTCGGAATCGGGGTAAGCTTGGAAATGGAGGCGGAGTTTTTTCCTTGAAGATCCGGAATGAAAACTGCTTCTTTTCCAGTACTACAAGCCAGAGGGCATTCCAGCCAGGCAATTAGACTCTGATGTGTGCTCGTTGTGTGGCAACCAATTTCTAGTCAAAGTTGGTCAAGAAGGAGTTGTGGAAAATACTTACAGGCTTTCTTGTGCTCACGAGTAAGTGTCTTAGGCCAATCAGTGTACACAATGATGTTGTTCATCTATCGTGATTGAGCTCATACGAAAGCCATAATTTCGTGATATTTTCTATTTTGTTGAAAAAGTTGACTTTTTGTCGATATCCTAAAAGTTCTTTAGATTTGATATTTTCAAATCAAGATTAGAATTTTAGTTTTAGCATTAATTGAATACCACTTCAAGTTTATATATATATAACTACCATCAAAGTTTCTGACGAAAAATGCCGAAGGCCAAAGTAACTTTGCATCATATGCATTTTGCAAAACTTTCATACTTGAGATTGGCCCCATCTTATACATAGTTATTAAAGTATGTGCTTGTATCCATGTGGTTTTTTTTTCAGATTTCACGAATTCTGCATTCGAGGCTGGTGCATAGTGGGTAAAAAGCAAACCTGTCCCTACTGTCATGAAAAGGTGGACTTAAAGCGCATGTTTCCCAACCCTTGGGAAAAGCCTCACATGATGTATGCTCAGCTGCTGGACTGGCTTCGATGGCTCGTTTGTTGGCAGCCAATCGTTTTGGTCCTGGTCCAGGGCATCAATTGGATTTTGGGCCTTGAATGATCATAACAGTCTAACTTAGGCCACGATTCCCACGCATTTTTTCTACTATGACTGCGACTAGCTACTCTTAATTATATGAAAATAGACGTTACACCTCTGCCTCGTGTTCGATGATAAATAAAAGCTTTTAGGTTGAATTCTCAAAAATATATTTGAATCCACGACATCATGTGACAAATCATTGATGGCACACAACGACAACTAAATATTGTAATTGTAGTAGTAGAAAGGCACACGCAAAAACGAGTAGAATTGTGAAGAATCAATTATCTAGAAATATGTAATATAGGTGTATAATATTAGTTTTTCATCAGTTATGCGATCTGCTTCTTCTTCATCATCGTCGTCAAGGCACAATTTAGGGAAGTAACACAGTGACATTAATTTCTTTTTTTTTCGAGTCCACCTTCGTTTTTTTTGCAAATCTTCATCACAGTGATTTTCAATATGTAGTAGTAGTGCAGTGTGTTGAGGAAGGGAAACCAACTTTTAAACCCACACTCCATGTGGATTTTTGCTGGTTGGAACGGCATTTTCCAGCTGACGAGGACTGCCCATCATTTTACGAACCTGACCTGGTTTGGGAGGACCTGAAAAATAATTTGCCCATTAATGATCACATAAAGTTCATCAACGAAAACGAAACTCGGAATTCAAATTTACTAAATCAAAAAGTCAATAAACAAAAATAAATCTTGATGAAGCCAAAGAATGTAAAATTAGACATTCTGAGTTTGATTGTTACCTATGCAACAGTTGACATAAGCTGCATGTGTGAAATCCAAGAAATGCATCATAAAATTAGTACATGAAAATGACTAGATATTTACCATCAAGGAACTGCTTGGACTCCTCTAGAGGCGAAATAGCTAATGACTCCATGTTGACTTCTCTCATTTCCTGGATGAGTTTTTCCACTTCAGCTTTTCTTCGGTTGATTTGGTCCTCCACATCTTTGACCTGAAGCAATAAAAATGGCGGATTAACCACAAGGAAAATCATTATTATCATTTTTGTTAAAAATACCTCCTTGCTGAGCTGCTGATTCACGTTGGCTGCCTCCTCTGAATTCTTTTGCAAGTTTTTAATCTCCATTTGAAGTCGATCAATCTCTTGAGCAAGCTCAACTTCCCGTTGACGGCTTTTTTCCAGAGACATGCTTCGCATTTCATCTCCAAGGCGTCTGGAAATAAAATCCAATTTGTTATTGGTGTGGTCGGATCATCCTCAAAAATTGAATTTCAGCACGCGGAAAAAAGGCCCTTTTTGCCACGTGGACTTTATGAAGCATGCTAACCCTATAAAATGACGTCATCACAATTTACCCTAGGATAATTTATCACACTTGAAAATATGAAAAGCTCCCACTTTCCTCGGGAATTTTGCAATAAATCAAGAGCCAGGGAATTGCATTTTTGCAAAGCTCCAGTTTCCCTTTAGCGTGATATGCATCCGCGCACAGTGGGCAATTAATCGCGCATCTCAATATCATCTCGCATAACTCATGAATTCATTAATCCCAACTCATGAGCCGGCCAAAATGAGGGCTAAAAATTGTCAAAACAGGAAATACTGCCGAGGTGCGCGTGGCGGCAAAATTATAATCCACTGTGGAGCGTTACCTAAGAGTTTGATTTGTCTTTTGCAGCTCTTGATCAGTTCCGGCTAATCTTTGTTTGAGCTGCATTATTTCCGCTCGGATGTTCGGATCGTCGTCCTCGCCCCTTTCTAAGGCCAGCAGCCTCAGCTCGTCCTCATTCCGGTGAGCGGCCTCTTCCAGTCGCCTGGCCTCAACCAGTACCATTTCCAATTGACTTCCTGGCTGCGGTGCATACTGAGGCTGCGTCTGCTGTTGTTGTTGCTGGTGGGGAAGGCCAACGACTTGGCCTTCAAGGTAGTTGGCCTCTGCATCACACTGCAACAAAGTCAACAACAATTGCTTTAATGCGGTGTTCACCTATGGCATTGCTTATTTTATACCGTCTGACCGTTCAAAATTGGACGGTGCGGGAATCAAAAGTTTGTGTTATGAATTTATGAATTTTGAGGCTTAATGGGTATCGTTGGAAAGCTTGAACCTTTGGACATCTTTTTTGTTTTCTGACAAAATGAAAAATATTTTTGAGAATTCCGCGTGACTTCTAATACTAAATGATGCATTTGTTTTTTCGTGCCAATTTTCTGGGTTTCCTTGGGAAAATTAAATTTTCCCGGCTTATTCCTCTTTCCATTTATTTTTTCTACTTTTACAAAAAAGATGGAAAAAGGCTCAATCTTTCCATCGATATCATTAAAAAGTCCTGTGTTTATTGAATATGTGACAAAAAGTTTAGATTCCCGTACCGTCCAATTTTGAACGGTCAGACTGTATATGCCTATTAATCCAACTATCTGAGGTTCGAATCTAGGCTGTCAAAACCACTTTTTTGTAACTTCGTTGGAATTTGGATTAGGCCCATGGAATATGAGGGGCATAAAATTACTTTATGTCCCTCAAATTTGATTCCAGGGCCATATTTAATATCCCCAAAAAATGCTTAGAAAGAACTGTGATGAAGGTGGCATCAATTATGAATGGTAGGAGAAAGCCTCGTTAAAACACTTATTATCACTTACGTGCTTGATTTCAGCTTGTTGTGACTGCAACGTTGTCTGTTGCGCAGAAACGAGGTTAAGGAGCTCGGAATAATCAGTCGGTTGATGATGCGCCTGAAATCAAAATAATGAACCACGTGGCCTTGCGTTAGCTAGAGGCTGAACTGAAAAATGTGGCACTGGAACTATGCTAAGTTCCTCTAAAAGATTTTGCATCAAAATCTTTTGTTCCTCTTTAATCTTCGTCTTTCGTACTTAAGGCACGCTATTTAAATAGCTTATGGCTTAATCTCTCGCTCTATTTCCATAATCACACTATTTGAATAACACATAGCATAAATATAAATAGCGGTTATTTATATACATTTATGCTATGAGCTATTTAAATAGCGTGACTATTACCGGTTATTTAAATATATTTATACATGCAATTTAAATAGATTTTATGCTATGAGCTATTTAAGTAGCTTGACTATACAAAAATAGCGTGCCTTAAAGAACGCATTTAAATAGCAGCTTCTAAAATACATTCAGAGGCTATTTAAATACATTTTATGCTATGAGCTATTTTTAAAGACTAAGTCATATAAAGGGTGTGTCAAATTTTTCGAATCAGACTCTAGGGCTTAGTCTCTTCTGGAGATTTCATAGTGACCAAGCCACGGTCATTATCGATTCTTATGTAGTTCCATCGCAACCTAGTCAGTACATAAGAAACGATAATGACCGTGGCTTGGTCACTATGAAATCTCCAGAAGAGACTAAGCCTAGAACAGCTCTCACCTGGTAGCCGAGGTAAGCTTGCTGCATCTGTTGCCTAGAATAAGGAAGCCCTTGCTGGTGGTGAAGAGGGGCCGCAGGGTAGCCCTGCTGCTGCCCCCCTCGGGGTGGGCCCACCAGCGAGCCCCTTGAGGGGTGTCTACTGAGATGCGGGGTTCTGTGGGTGGGAGGGGGGCTGTAATGGGGCGCCCGGACGGGCACGTGTTGCCCTCGGGCCCCGTAGCGGGACTCGGGCGGCGGGGGCTCCCTGTAGGGCGGCGGGTCAGCCGGACTAGAGTTTCTCGGGCCGGGTGGGGGCCGGTAGGCTGGCGGCCTCAAGGCCGGCATGCTCGCCTGTTTTGAGAACCCGTACACTTCACCGTTGACTCCGGCGCCGGAAGAAGCCGCTGTTGCCCACGTGGGCATTTGTGTTGCTGATGTGGACTTGGGCAGGTGCCCGTTCGAGGTGGTCACGTGACTAGGCCGGTCAGGGTAGCTGTTGCTCGAGTCGCTGCCCGTCTTGTCCGAGCCCCGCCCGGAATCCGGGCTTAACCGCGATCCGCCGGATTCCGCATTCAATTTCGGCCCCCGGCCGTTTGGGGCTGAAGCGGCCGGTGGGGCAGCATTGGGGTACGAGGCGGCGGGCGGCGGGGGCTTCCACACCGCGGGCGGCTCGGCCGATTGTGATTTGGGTAATTGAGGAAACTTGGCCGCCCTTTGCACTTGGGGTGACAGCAAAGGGCCGACTTGCGGGTGATGGCTGGCCTTGTCCAAGGCCGACCTTTGCAGGATGAATTGAACGTCGTGTGCGTATTCCCCCCATTTTTGTAGCACCTGAAAGCAGCCTTTGGATTAGAGGGCCTCCGCAATCTAGCGTAGAGTAAACAAGCTAAAGACAACAAGGGCGGCTCGCAATGTTGTCCTAATTAGTCACGCAACCCTAATGAAAAACTAACACTGAATTCTGACGTGGTTTCTGAGAAAATCAGCTGTACTCATTTGGAACACTTTCCAAATGGGGTCAGCTGTTGCCTCCTGTATGCTACCCTATAACGCAGTAAAACGCAGGGTTCTAGAAATTCCTCCGCGACTTCGTTTGGAACAGTTAATGGGGGATTTTGACTAAGTAAAGTGTTCCAAATGAGTACAGCTGATTTTCTCTATGGGTTACCCTGCTTAACGTAGTGCTACGAAATCGCGGAGGAATTTCTAGAACCCTACGTTTTACTAAGTAATAGGGTAGCATACAGAGGCAACAGCTGACCCCATTTGGAACAGTTCATGGGGGATTTTTACTAAGTAAAGTGTTCCAAATGAGTACAGCTGATTTTCTCTATGGGTTACCCTGCTTAACGTAGTGCTACGAAATCGCGGAGGAATTTCTAGAGCCCTAGGAAAGCAACAAGCTGGCTCGCAATGTTGGCCCACATTAGTCACGCAACCCTAATCAAAACAAAACGTTCCATGCAGGAGGATGGATCCGCTTTGATGGTGTACCCAATATTCCAATATGTTTGTCCTCTTTACCTTTAATGGATGTTCTTGAGGAGCCAAAAGCCTCTCGTTGTTTCTCCATCGTTCGATGAGGGTGAACCTCCCAGTTTTGCCTGTGGCATGGGCAAGAGCATAGACAACATCCTGAAAAACAAGGAGAAAAGGCCAATTTTAGGACTGCCATAGCAGGGGGTAATTGCTCCTGGGAGCCTTAGTAGCTTTTGTCATGCAAAGTAGGATTGGGGCCTTCATTGCACTTTCATGATTGATGAGACCAGGTGCAAAAGGTTCTCTCCTTTTTAACTGCTACTGCGCTACTTCATTTTGCCTATAATGTGGCGTTCATGTACCTATATTCAGCAAAGGCAATTTTATTGCCCACTAAACTATTCCATTGCTTTTTGACGATTGCTTATACAGTTTTTCAAATAAGTATATCATTTTCACTTTGTTTAATGAGGCTCGATAGTCAACTCTCAGATTTACTTTCAGTTTCCCGAACGTCAGCATTTTTAGCTGTTGGTAGCATTTTACACATTGATATGCCAAATGGCAAGAAGTCTTTCAAAGTGGAAGATTTGGCATCTCCTATGTATTGCTGGTGAACCGCAGCGTTTCCATATGTTGTTGATCTACGAGCGGGCAACTTTCTGGCTTGATTTGGTACCAACTCACAAATTTCACCATCATTTCTTGGCACCGAAAAGTGATGCCCTCCTCTCTCATTTGCGTTTCAAATTGGAGAGGATCCTTCGGTAGCCAATTAAAATGCCGTTTTTCTTTGCCATTTTGACATTCCCATTTCGTGGAAGGAAAAAAAATCAATCTCAGAAATTAGTTTGGATGGATTGCCAATGGAAATTTACCCACTGTGCAAAAATACAGTTTACATGCAAAAAAATTCTCCTGTCGTCGCCACAAATGTTAAAGATTTCCTGCATAAAAGGGAAAATGGTCACTAAGTGCCAATATCGCTCGTTTATCTTCTTCTATGCAATTTCAGTGAATTTTGGCCAACTTCTTGCATTGCATTATGCAGTACATCAACTAAGTCCAGTGTTCATCTACTGCAAAGCTACATAAAATTTTCTTACTTTTTATGGTTAATTTCAGTTTTGGAGGCTGAAAGCAAAGTTGCAAGATGACAATCGCGTCTCATTAATTTTAAGCATTTGATCTAAAAAAGCCAAACAAAAAACAGCTGTTCGCGGCAGAAAACTAACAGCCATATAATTGAGTAGATGAACACCACATTAAAGTGTGATACTTCAGCTGAGAAATTTTCGCCATTTTCCACTCAATACTGGCCACTGAAGTAAAAAAGCTCCCTTCAATCTAGAAAAAACCGAGCATCTCAAGAGAATTGAAACTTCACGCTTGCAGTTCTCGCATAAAAAGAACCCACACTGCACGGTGAAAAAAGGCGCAATAAAAACTTTTGCAGACCAAAAAAGTGGAGGGAAAAAAGTTGTGAATATTTTTTTGATATGGCATTTGAAAGGTGCCAAAAAAAAGAAGTTGCGATTTGGGAAGAGAAAAGTGAAAAATGACTGCCATGCATGAAAGAGTTCCAAATATGGGCCCAAGTCAACTTTCTACAAAAACAAACAAGAAGAAGTGACAAGTGACCTGTTTTGAGCTTGATTTGCTCACAATTTTCCATGTGAAGGAAAATGGTTATTGATGGTTGCACGCCGTCACTTTGACACTTTTATGGACCCGTGTGTTCAAAATCACTGCATTTTCGCACACTACAATGTGTGTAGACCATAACACAGCCGGTGGGGATGCTTATTGTCTTGTCCATGCCATGACTGAAAAGAGCCTTAAAAATAGCAGCTCATTTCTGGAAGATGAGGAAGGAAGTGTTGAAACTTTGAGAGTAACAAAAGTTACTCTTAGGCTCATTATCTTCCGCGTCTTTGATCGTGACTTGGTTACGGTTGTTATCGCTTCTTATTAACTGACATTGCAACCTCGTCAGTAAATAAGAACCGATAACAACCGCAACCATGCTACGATCAAAGACGCGGAAGATAATGAGCCTTAGTAATTAAAAAGGCATGCAGAGTAGATCATGATGATGATGATGTGGTGTTCATCTACTGCAATCTTTTTTCTCCTTAATTTTGAAAGGCAAAATAGTAAAAAAAATAACCTCTCTCTGTCTATCCCATTTGAGTCTTATAATTGGCCAACTTTGGCACATGGAACAGCAGAGAAGCCAGGCCAAAGTTGTTGCCAACTTTTTTCCAGCCAGATTGTTACAATAATTTTAAGAGCTAGAAAGTGTATTTGTTCAAAAGTATCTATTACCTATCTTTGAATAAGCAAATGAATGAAAGGTATTAGAGGAATGCTGCAGCCAAATTAAAGAAAGCAATCTCAGCAACAAATAGTCATAAGTCATAAGAAGTTACTTATTAGGGATTTACTCCTCTTGATTATGCAACGTTCAAATTAGTCTTTTTCTGCGCAGAAAATATGGCCATTTTACGATCTTCATTAGTTTATGTCGTGAGGTTTGAATCAAACTTCTTCATGTCACGATTCACGAAGGAACTTTTCTCCCTTCTTTTTCTAGGGAGGAGGATGAAAAAATCCCTCGTCAGTTTCCCGAACTTTTGAAATAGATTATTACATAATAGCGAAAAGTCGCCGCCAGGTGGCGCTAAGAGTGGCCGCGATGAATGCTTGACACGAAGATTACCATCAAATGCATTTTCAACAGCAATTTTAAAAGCATTTTTGATTCCTTCGACTATAAAGCTTTTCTACATATTTTAGAGCCGTTTTTATTGATAAGATCAAATGAGAAAAAATCGTAAGCTGTTGATATTTCATTTGATTGATAGATTTAATTAGAGGTTTTGGGCAGAAAACAGCCACAAACTTGCCTAATATATTTTTTAGCTAATTTTATATTCTGTGTGCAGTGTCGGAAAAATACCAATGCGCAAAACCAGACACAAAATTGCTTGATTAGAAAATATAGCGCAAATTTCGGCCGATGAATCAATTTGTATCAAGTAAAATGCGCCTTTATACCAACTGAGATAAGGATAAAGAACTGGAAAAACCTTGGAATTTTTCCGGTCGGGTGGGCGGCAGTTTGAGTTTTTACAAACTGAGATGAAATGTGATTTGAAAACCAGCCAACCCCGCATGTAGGTTAAATAGCTGGATGTCATTTCCCAAAGTGGATAATCAAGCAAAGCAAGCAAAGAAGGAAAACCTCTTTGAAGCTTTTGAGCAATTTAATTTGTGTCAATCATGATGATGGAACTGCACACATTTGTGCCTATTCTGAGGGTAGTAGTAATATTTGGAGAGCAATTGGATTTTCGCAGACATGAAAAGAGCGTAAAAAATCAATTGGGCCCAATTTTCTCCATTCAAGATTCACACAAAAGTGACGCAATTTTGCCCTCATCTTCCAAAAATACAAGCCAAAAATTAAAGAAAGCAACAAACATGAAAATTATGGAAGTAAGTAAAATGACAATTGGAGTCCCGCTGATTTCAGCCAGAAAATTGTAAGATAAACAAAGAGCAAAATTGCTGAGATGAAGATGGAATGAAGAAGTAGCGCCACTGATGTGAATGTCAACAAAAAAAGTGGTGCCATTTGTGGTTTGATCTTTTGGTGGTAAGGCAACAGCAACAAAAAAAGGTCTTCTTACCTGACAAGTGGTTTTGTCAGTGACACCACAAACGATTCGTTGAATCCCCTCCACCCAGACTTTGAGCTCCATTTTTCTCAGTTTAGTCTGGTTTAGTGCGAGTTGATCTCACAGCACAAATCATCGTTCAGGTTGCACCAAAAAAAAGCCTCTGCTTGTCATTATAATTGCTCTCGCGCCCCACCAACCACACAATAATACACACAACTTTTGGCACCTTAAGGGCCAAGTTTTTCCTCTTCTTCCTCTTCAGTTGTGTGCGAGGATCTTCCTCACATGGTAATTGAGTTCGACAACTTTTTTTGGCACTTTTTCACACTCGATGAGCCAATTTCCCAATGGAACCAGACGCGAGTTCAACGGCAAAAAGGACGATGATATCCTGGAAAAAATGAGAAACAGAGAAATTAAGGCTTTTTCAATAGTGCACAGTGGGCCATTTTCCCGCAAAAATAACTGGAACCAACTAACTTTTACAAGGTTCAATAGTAATCGGATTTTAATGCTGATACCCAACATTTGCTTTGATTTCCGCTCTCTTTTGAATGCAAAAGCTTATTATTATGCTACTCTGAATGAGATCAAATGAAGAAGCTTCTGCACAGCAGTGGAAGCAAAACAAATTAAGCCCGCGCACTAATAAAACTTCCTTTGCTGCAAAAGCTACCGTGAAATCTGATACCAAAATAGTATCCAAATTTGAATCAAAGCGGAGGGGAAGAAAAGTGTAGCAGACCTAATTAGCCAAATTTTTAAGCTCCAATTTTTTTCTCAAAAAAAAAACTTCTCACAATAGAGCCAAAAATGTTCAAAAATAGCCATTTTCGCTGCTGATTCCCCTGTTATCACTTGATTGAAGCAATTTAACATCTGCTCACAATTAGCTGGTTTCTTTCTGCTTGGTTAGGCCAAATCAAACAAAAACTCACGACAATTTCACAGCTGCAATTTGATGGGAAAAAGATAGCTGTGCGTGTTGTTGGCGCTTTGCCGGTTTCCTTGCGACTGAATTCCGCCTTCTGCTACAGTTGTAAAGCGGCCCTGCATAAGACAAAATTGCTCCGAGTTGTAGCAGAGGAGAAAGCACCCAAAGTGACTGGACAGACTGTACATTTGCCACAAAAGTCAAGTGTGCTGCTTTCAAGCATGACACTCTCTTTTCCTCGCGCACAGCAATCATTAATGTGCACTAATGATCGAAATTTACTCGGGCTTTTTAGCTCGGCTCATGCTTGCTTAGTCCTGCAGTTGTCAGATTCTGCTTGGCTGACTTTCCGAGACTTTCCAAAGACTTTGACATGCTTTGTTTAATTCCTGAAATTCGGAGAGATGTCACAGAGACACAGTGAGCTCAAAAAGGTCAACAGCATGATGCTTTCCGAAGCTTTTGTTGACACACCTCCAATTGGGCTTTGCTCACGGAGGCTCTGGTAGTAATGATTTTTGCCGCTAGGAGGAGCTTATGATACCCCAGCTAATAGCATTGTAAGCTAAGCGGGCTGAAAATTGAATTTCGATCTTTTTCTGTTTGCACCCGCCCCGCTACTAGCCCCGATCTAAAAATATTGAACCTCCGATCAATTTAAAAAGCATCCAGATTTTATATATTTCAACTACTTTACTCTTTTTTCAGTCTTCTAATTTTTGAAAAGCAAGTTTTTATCTTGTTTTGTAGCTATTTTAAGGGCAAATTCAGTAATAATTGCATGCTTTGTAGGACAATTTGCAGAAGAAAATCACGCTTGCTCAAGTGTGGTGCTTATTGGAAAAGGCAGAAAATCTCTCCTTTCTTGACAAAAATGCCAAATATTTCGTTTTTTTAAGTCAAAAAGCCAAATGATAACGATTATGCGACGAACTAGTTGAAACGACACTGAAAAAGAATCGGAGGTTACTTCTAATGCCATCTTTTTTACATTATTCGGAAAAATGTAACTACACCGTGAGCAAAGCCCAATTGACGAGATTTTGAAGCTGCCGCTGCCAATCCGGCCCGCTTTGAAATGCGGCCGTGCAGCCCGCTGCGCAGGAAGGCGCGCCACCTAGCGGAGAATCCCGGTGTGTCAGCCGAGAATTCTTCCAACTTCAGATGCATTCCACGTGACGTTTTGCCATTATTAAATTTCTTTGCTGTTACAAGTGGGACACATTTTATCAGAAAATGGGAGCTGTTATCACCAACTTTCTTCCTTTAAAAGCTGATTGCCTGATTTTCGAAACTTGCTTTTTTAAGGCGATTCACCAACTTCTTTGCAGGAAAATTAATCACGTGCAAAGATCAAGTTTGATGCTTTATTATTTTCTGCTACATCTTTTTTCGGCATGCCAGCATCAAAAACAGCAGAGAAATCAATTTTGCAGCCATTTTATGCTATGGAGCTGCCAGTCACACGTGGCAGAAAAAACAGCTGAAACGATCATAAAAAGAACGAGTTTTCTCGGCAAAGATCAGATTTCCTCCTTGGTAATAAATGCACACATCCACTTTTTTGTCGCAATTAATTCCATGTAACAGGAGTCAAAATGGAAAAAAATGTAATTTCATGCAAGACTAGAAAAAGTGATGCACTTCTTGAATAACAAAAAGAATGCGCAAGGAACGAAGCTGTCATTAGATATTGACAACTTCTCCAGAAAAACAAAAATACCTTGATTTCAAGGCTATGCTCCACTTGCTGATCATCTACGACATTTCATTTTTTTCTTTTTTGTGTGTTAAATTCTCGGGGCAATTTTCTAAAAAGAAAGACTTGGTACTGTTTTAGAGCTCGCCAAAATTGAAATTGATCTCGGATTTTTATCTAGGCAAATTCTTTTAGTTGTATATTGGCAACAAAGCATCATATGTGTTAGCTGGTGGTTTTCTCCGCCAAATAACCGTTCAATCTTGCGGTTCAACGGAAAACAAAATGATGTTGTTTGTCAGCTTATTCTTCTACTTCTTCTGCTCCTGCTGCTGCACTGGTGTGAAAAGTGAAACTTTTGCACTAATTTCCTGACTTTATTTATTATTTAGCTACACAGGAGCACTTGTTGTTGCCTACAAGTTCCCAAAGGTTCAGGACCTTCATCTTCCGTTTGCCAGCTCAAAAAAATCCCCACCAGATGTGAACAAACAATGTGGGAATAATCCAGGTTTTTAGTGGCCCCACAATTACTCTAAGGCTTCTCGGACAATATTTAAGGCTTCCCTTTTATTTGCAAATAAGCCGAGCAAATGAAAAATGTCTCACACTGAATTAATTTCGCCGCCAGATGGCGCTCTGGTGAGTTATTTTGTTAACAAAACCTGAGCTGAGCAAAAAATTGCTTCCCCCTTTTAGCAAGCAAAAAAGCGTAGCCTTGGGCCGAATTCGGTCATTAAAGAGGTTCCATTGATGAAACTTTCACAAATGGCTCTTTTTTTTATTCATTTTGGGCGGGTGGGGGAGCGTTTCTTTGGCACCACATTTAATCAACATCCTGGCAATTTTTCGATTTGAATGCTCTTTTTTACATTGCAGCAGTATTTCTAATTTCTACCCCCACCCTAATCAATTTTCGGCTAAACCAATTTGTCTGGCGGGCTAAAAAATTCTTTCTTGTTAAGAAATTCGTGCAGTGGCGCCAGTGAAAGTGGAAAAGGGGTGAGCAATACACAAAAAGTGTTCCCAATTACATTGAAAGAACACAGGCCCAATTATCCGTGTAATGGATGGCAAAAATGTGCTCACCCTTTGGAAAGTACATAAATATTTCAAAATGAGCCATTCGGAATGAAAAAACAGACCATTGGGGCTTTTCTACCCTTTTTATCACAGTGTGACTTCTGGGGACTCTGATGGAGAAAAATTAACTTCTTGTAGAATGAGCTTTTTCTGGTGGGGATTTCCCTTACAAAAGCATTGCACATAAAACAAAGGGAAAAGGCATTCAGATGTAAATGAATGTTGCTGGAAAAATTGTACATTTTTTAACTCTACAAAGCTACGGTCGTAATTAAATGAGTAGTTTTGGGCTTTTCTCCAAGGATTTTACAAAATTCTGGTACTTGGAAGAAATAATCTGTCATTAAGGAGAGAGGCAATAACTTGTCATTAGGACACTTGAGGCCAATCTCGCTCGCACAGTGGAATGAGATGGAAAACTCGACACTTTTATGTATACTGGACCATGAGTGTGCACTTAGTGAGCCGTGAGCGTTCCAAGACATCTTACTTCTATGTCGGTGAAATTTGAGTTTGCACACTGGGTAATTTGCCCCGAAAAAAGCTACGCATTTAAAATTGACAGCTCACTGAGAAATCGTATGTGGCATGAAAAACGCAACATTTTAGTTCCTAAGAATGAGTTTTTAGCTCCAGCTTTCCCCACAGTGGAGATGGTGGCTTAAAAAGAGCCACCCTTTACTGGCCCTTTATTTGGCTTCAACTCTTTCATTAGTTATTCAGATAAAAAAAGTGGGGATTTTTGGCCAGCAGCTTGCATGCAGCAGCGTCGTAAAAGTTTTCCCTTTTCTTAGGCTAAGCCTCTTTTTGAAGCTTTAAAAACCGGCTTGAATTTGCATATTTGTCAATTGAATCTGTCAACAATTGGAAAACCTTTCAAAATGCTAAAATATCAACCCTAGGTTTTGATTAATTTCTCATGTCAGCTTTTACAAAAATATCACGTAAACTAAAAAACTAGGGCCAACCAAATCAGTTATAGGTTGGTTAGGAAATGTAAAGTAGGAGATTGGGCTGACTGGGAAGAATGGGTAGACTGGCAGACTGGGCCTGCATGGCAGACAAGGCAGGCTTGGTAAACTGGCAGACTTTGCAAAAAGGGCAGACTTGGCAGGCAGGGCAGGCTAGGTAAACTTGGCAGGCCAGTTCAACTAGGCAGGCCAGTTAAACTAGGCAGGCTAGGTAAGCTAGGCAGGCTAGGTAAGCTAGGCAGGCTAGGTAAACTAGGCAGGCTAGGTAAACTAGGCAGGCTAGGTAAACTAGGCAGGCTAGGTAAGCTAGGCAGGCTAGGTAAGCTAGGCAGGCTAGGTAAGCTAGGCAGGCTAGGTAAACTAGGTAGCCTAGGTAAACTAGCAGGCTTAGTAGGTAGGGCAGGCTAGGTAAACCAGGCAGACTTGGCAAGTGGGGCAGGCTAGGTTAACTAGGCAGACTTGGCAGACTGGAAGGACTAGGCAGACTGGGCAGTCTGGGAAGACAAGGCAATTAGGGGCGAAGAGCGCCACCTAGCAGAATATTTTGGCCCAAATAAAGGCAATCTCAGGCAAAGTAGGGCATAACGTACCAACTTTGAAGCTGCCTAATGCAACAAACTTGAGTTCCTAAATTGAGCCTCAGAGATGATGCGGACAAAGGAGGGAATGAATTTCCATTGTGGAAGAAAAAAAGCAATTTCTTTCCCGCTGGTGCAAGGACATAAATGAGGTGCGAATTTTCAGAGTGGGCGCTTCCCACTGTGCATGATGATGCATTAATGGCTCGGGTATGGTGTGCAAAAAAAACCGTGAAGAAAAAAACCTATTTGGCTAATAGAAATCTCCCTAAAAAACCACATTGGGCAAAAAGCATTTTAATGACCACTGCATAATAGCTGAGAAAAAAATATAAACTTAAAAATACGTTCTCAATTTTTGGAAAGTGACTGCTAAACTAAAGCTCAATTGAGATAAGAAGAGCAAAAAAAAATTCTTGTACATTACAGTGTGAAAATTCGATATTGATAGGGCAATTTTTGCACTGTTTTCGCAGTGAGACGGCATTATCAGAAAGAAAACAAAAGGAGGTCAAACTTTCACAAAAGTTATTGTTTTCTGACCACACACACACGGGCGAAGCCGAAAGCAAAGGTCACTTCAAAAATGCACTTTTTTGCATCATGCATGTATGATTTTCTGATTTGAGCCCAGAGTATATACATTTATTTATATTGGTATAGGGGGAAGTCGTGCAAAAAGAAACTCAGTCATGCAAGGATTGTGATACTCAATATACCAAATCATGACACAGGTCACCGGCAACAAATAAAGGGAAAATTAGCATTAGAGCTAAATATTGAACTCCTAGAGGGCGCCACTGATGTCACTCGAAAAAAAGAGGCTCAGAGATCTTGAATTACTTCTCATACGTCATGCTGAGAAGAGAAAACGACATTGTTGAGCTTTGCTATTAATTTCATGAGTAGGTGCTGATTTATGTTTACATTTGAGTTATTTGTGTTCAAGCTGAAAGAGCAGCAGCAGCAGCGCCCCCTGCCGGCCAAACGTTGAATTTAGTGCTGCATATTTCCAAAAAGATACTACGTACATCAGAGTTCAGAAAGGCCACTTCAAAGGCCTTTTTAGAGGTGATTCAGACTTCAAAGAAAGCACTAAAACTATATATGCTATGTATGGCTTCTTTTAAAGGGGAAATTAACCCTTTTGCCTGTATTTGATGCAGCCAGAGATAAAAAGTCATAAACAAAGTTGCGAATCTGGCCATATGCTTAATTTTGTGCAACCTTCTAGGACTATCTCTTCTAGCTTTGGAATAACAATGAGCTAGGATGGCAAAAGGCCAAATCACATTCAGTGCATCTTGAAGGAAGCTCCAAAAATCACAATATGGCTGAAAGGCAAGCCAAAATAGTCAATAGCACACAATTCGCAGACTTTTGCTCCAACATTTAGGTCTTTTTTCATCACTTTTTTCAATTTTTATGATTCTAATATTTTTTGGCAAGTATCTTAGAAATGGGAGTTTTCCATCTTCCAGTTTTTTGCTTTCACTCCAAAGCACTGAAATGGAAGTGAAAATGCAAAAGTGCCTCAAATGCAATAGATGAACATCACATTTGGCCCCTTTTAGTTGCTGTTATCTACCTTCTTCTGCTGTGGACCTTCTAACTCTCACTACTATTTGTGTAGTAATCTCGAGTTCTGGAGTTGACAGCACCTTAATTTGGAGCAACTGAGACAGTTAAGTAACTGGAGAAAAATACCTGAATTTGGTAAGCAGCTCAGAAATAAGGTGGAAGTAGCAGGTGTTTGATTCTCTCCTGCAAGTGAGATCTGCCACAGCACAAAAACCTGGGCCACATATGGTCACCCAAATGGCTCAATATTACCCACCATCTTCAAGCTATAATTAGGTTTTATATAGCTTTCTTTGAAGAAGTAGTTTTTTTTAATGCACTGATATGTTGTTGCATTATAATGCTTTTTTCCATGCTCTCTCAATTCTTCAGAGGGAAAAAGGTAGAGCACATGCCCACTGTGTGGGATAAAATGGACCATTTTTCATCTGCTGCGGTGGCCAGTGTGCAAGCAAATCGACTTGCCACAACTAGGTTACATTTATTAACCCACAGTGGTGCAACTTTTTTTTGCTCCAAAAGCTTAAAAGAAATTTATGTACTGCTTTGACTGCATTACTCTCGTTTTCTCCCAGTAATCTAGATAACTGAGATGAGCTGGGTTGTAAATGGCAAAACATAAAACCGAAAAAGAAATTGGAAGTTATGGCCGCAACTTCTTCAGAGTGCTATTACATTTTTAATCCTCTGGCTTATGGTATATCCATTATGCAAGCAATATGGAGTAATGCTACACATGCTATATATGCTATTAGAAAAACCTGCCAAGTTGCCCTACTAGCAATTTTTCTGCTAAAAAAAACTTTTTTAAGCAAATCTTCGTTGAAATTCCATTCGATGTTCCTTACCTAGGAAAAATACGCAGATGACTTTTTGTCTACACAAATCAACGAGGAAATGGCTTTCCCTATGGAGCTTTTTTAAATGCCCTCTGGGACCAATTGGGTCACACTAAGGTCACACTTTTTGGTGGCAGAAAAAGCTGACTGTAAAATATATGTAGGCTTGAGTTTGAGGCAAAGTTACGCAGATTTATCAAAGGCTTTTTGAGAGTGCATAACTGCATGATGGTAGGAGGATGGCATAATGATAGAATGATGGTTTTTCAAAGTCATTTTGAGCAAATTCAGCAATGTGAGTTAGATGATAAGGTATGATTTACGAGGGAACATAAATCGAGCTGCTTCAGTAGGCAAAAAAAACCAGACTCACAAAGTCTGGACAGCTAACTAGCAATGTAATTCTGCCATTTCAATGCCCCCTCTTTTTGCTGTAATGAGAAAATGCTTTTAAGCAAAGTTGCAACCCAAGGTAATAACTTTTGCTCTTCAGCTTCTGATGAGGGCAAAATTATGCTACTTTTCTGCCAAACAATGGTGCATGAATCATCATCACTTTTTGGCTGGAAAAGTGATTGCAATTCTGGAATTAAAACTAGCATGTGAAAGCTTTCTATTTTAACCACGAGGGAAATCGTTCATACCATATCCAAAAAAACTGGCCATATTTTCTATAATTATTTGGCCCAAGAAAACACAGGAATTACCTTGTTTTTTTAACAGATCAACTTTAGCTCCATCAAGGTTAAAAAATGAGCCTCCAGATGCATTTCTAATGCTGGAAACCAGCCAGTATGAGTGCCTTATCTTAATTTAGTCAGTGACTGTGAATAAATTTGCGGCGGCGCCCTCTAGCGGCGGAAAAGTGAAGCCTCCTCATGGCTTAGCCATCAAAAGGAAGCCGAATTACAGATGGTAATTCCTCCTAATGCACCTTAATAACGACTTGCAACATGACTATTAGAGGAAAGGTAAACCCCGTAAAATATGGTGCCAAGGGAGAATTTTGTGGAAGCAGGAGCAGAAGGAAACTATGGAAGTATATGTAGTAGTGATATATAGCAGCAGATGGGAAAGCCACTTTCCTATACCACTTTCTTCTGTTATTGCTGGCTGACATCATAATACTGCCATTTTTGCTATTGAAGTCACGTAATCGAAGACACAATTTTCCCAGCCACAATTTATTGCGGTGCTCATCTGCTCAAGTCAGGAGGGAAAATCCTGACGTTACCAAATGTTTTCCTTTCTTGCTCAATTTCAGTTTTTTCGACATAAAACCAAATTGAAAGACCACAAAGAAAGACAATAGCCTTAGTGGAACTTAGTTGCGGTATTTTAGCACAGAGTGGCGCTTCAGTCGCTCATCGGGGCAGTCCGAAAAAAAATGCTCTAAAACTCGGTTTAAACTTAGCTGAAAATGCCAAACTCCCTTCAATGCGTCGAAATATCATCAAGTTTGCCTCAAAAGTCCATTAAAACCCACTGAAACCCTTGAATTACGAAAATAATCTGCCCCGATGGAGCTCCCAGCGCCATCTCGCGTAGGAATTATCCCTACTCAAAACTGTTGTTCCACTAAGGCTATTGGCTTGGATTTGGAGGGGAAAAAATTTGCCTACCGACTAACCAAAAAATGTCGCCAAAACAAAGATAATGAGATAACGCTCAGATGAACACCACATAAAAGCACTTCCCCACCCGGAAAGCAGACGCAAAAAAATCACCTTAGATTGATCCAAGTCGCAACTCTTTTGTTGTTTGAATGCTGTGAAAATGGCTTTTTTACTTCTCTTCCTTCGCCAAAGACCTCAAAAGCATTCTTTTCCAACAATCTCCCCTTTTCCCCGTGGGAAGAAAGCGAATTTTCCCTTACCTGAAAGGAGAAAAAATAATGGGTAACATTTCTCTTCCACATCTGTCCCCAGCAATCCAATTACATATTCGTACGTAGTGAGCAAATGAAGCAGCTGACTAATAATAATGCATTGTTTGCTCAATCACAGGATTTATTCATACAGACATGGTGTAGAGCAAAGGGACCAACTCTGCAACAGGGTGCCTGAGTTATTGTGCTTCTATCCAGATTGTCCCACCAAAAGCAGAGTAAAATTAACTCCATTGCTATGAGCAACATTAATTCTATGATGAATTTGGGTACATTCCATAACTGGATTTTGTGCCCGAGAATTATAGGCTCGGTTCGTACATGACGGCTGATTTGCTCCACTTTTGGTGGGACAATCTGTACACATTCGAGGCCCAAGAAGAAAAGTTGCATTTCTCCTCAGGCCACCACAATACGACTACAATTCCAGTATATACCATCATCACCACTGAAGTAAGTCTAGAAAGCTCGATAAGAACAACGGCTAATCTATCGAAGTTTTACACCCAATAAAGATGCGCCTAATCCACGAGACGTGAGCGTAGAAGCACCCGACGGCCCATACTGGGTATTTGTAAAATCTCTACAGTTTTCAAGCAAAAAATCCACTAAAATATACAAAAAAGAGCAATATCTGAGTCTACTCCACACCAAGCATGTCAAGCATTGTATATCGGGAAAAAAGTAAATCTCTTTAGTATGGAGAATAGCAATACAGTGAATTATTTCAAAACGATGTCAGGTGAAGCAAAGAGTTGCTCATTAGAGCACAGAACAACACAGCGCAGTATAGCTCAGCGCAGTAAAGCGCAGCGCAGCAACGCAAAGTGCAGTGAAGAACCAAAGTAAATTTCAGTGCAATGAAGCACAGCGCAGTATATCACAGCGCAGTAAAGAAAAGAGAACTGCATTGGACCACAGCTGCACAGTGAAGTAAAGCACAGCGCAGTAAGACTCAGAATAGCGACGGAACCAAAGTGTGGAGGAGCACCGCGCAGGTAAGCATAGCGCAGTAAAGCACAGCGCAGCAAAGCACAGCGCAATGAAGTAACGAAGTAAAGCCCAGTACAATGAAGCACATCGCAGTATACCACAGCGCAGAAAGGCACAGCTCAGTAAGACACAGCGCAGTAAGGTACAGCGGAGTAAGGCACAACGTAGTAAGGCACAGCGCAGTGAGGCACAGCGCAGTAAAGCACAGCGCAGTTAAGCACGAAAGTGAAGCCCATTGCAATGAAGCACATTGCAGAAAAACATGGCTCATTAAAGCACAGCGTTGTGAAGCAGCCACAGCGCAGTGAGGCACAGCGCAGTAAAGGAACAGCGCAGTGAGGCACAGCGCAGCAAAGCACAGAGTAGTGAAGTAACAAAGTAAATTCCGGTGCAATGAAGCATAGCGCAGTATATCACACCGCAGTAAAGAAGAGAGAACTGCATTGGACCACAGTGAAGTAAAGCACAGCGCTGGAGGACTCACAATAGTGGCGAAGCACCACCCAAGGAACCATAGCATAGAGAAGCACAGCGCAGTTGAGCACAGCGCACTGATGCACTGTGCAGATTAACAGAGAAGCATGCAAAAGTTTGGCACAACAATTAGGAATGAGCTTCAGTAAGCAAGAAATGAAGAGCTGCTGCAAGTTGTTTGCAGTTTGCATTTTCCCCACAAATTCCTTCGAGCATTTGAATAAAAATGCTCGTGGTTGACTAGATAAATATTTGCTCAGTGCACGGGCAATAATCGTTTATTTCCTCCATCCATTTTTGAAGAGAGTTGCCATTCAGCAGCGGTTTTATAAGAAACTTGCAGCATCAGCAGCAAATATAGCATTTCTCTGTTTTGGGCATGTAATTATTGCTGTATTGCCAAGCAGGCAAAATAAAGGAACTTGCTCATCTGAGACAAAATGTGTGGCTACTCAGTGCTACTGTCGTAGTAATGAGAGGACAACAAAGGTACTTGACACTGATGGATGTGACAAAGACTGAATATGACATTGAGGCTTCAGAAGAACAAATTTTCTCCTTCTTCAGCCCCACTCGTGATTGTGCAACCAATTCACCCAGGGTCAAAATCTTTGATCGACACTGGAGCAAAAAAGCACACCTCCAGAATCATGTCCCGTTCATCTACTTTATCATGCAAACAACGACATTTCAGTTCTTGTTCAACCTTTTAATTTTTTGGCAAAATGACAAAGGCAAACAACCAAAATGAGACTCGATTGTCACATTGCAATTTTGCTTTTAGTTGAAGGTACCTGAAAAATTGAAGGCACTAGGAAAACATTTCACCTTTTAGTAGATGAACACGGCATAAAACAGCCTTGGCACGACAACGTCTGCAAAAGACTCTTTGAAGAGCGGCCTTTCGGACAATTTGGAGTACCTCCTTATAGCATTTCCTATTATTGCTTTCTAGCAGCCATTTTCCTTTTTTTCAAAAATAGCTAGGAGAACAGTTTTTGATACAGGGAAAAAACATTGCAATCAGTTCTCTTATCAATTGGATGAAAGGAGCTATATTTGCTTTGCACTGAAAAAAACAAAAAGCTTAACATAATATTTATATGCTTGTACGTACACCACAGTATCATCAATCACAATAAATAAGCTGGCTTGCAAAGGGGAGGCAAAACATTTCTTTTTTCTGACATTATGTAACCTCCCTCTTTCTGGGCTATGTCAACACAATTTGCATAGAGTACCACAAAAATGTTCCACTCTTGCTGAGAAATGACCAATTTTATGCTATGAGGCAGAAGTGGGAGAAGCCTCAGAGTGTGAAAAATGGGTCTTTGAGGCTCAGTGTCAAAGTGGATACCTTTGAAAGATTGCAAAGCTGCTTTTTCCTTATCTCTCAAGGGATATAGTAAAGTAGCAGAATAACTTTTTTCTGCTGCTGCAACATATCTGAAAATGACACCTACTTCATGTAGAATGTGAGAAAAATCACCTATAGAAGAGACTATGTAAAAATAGGCCTCTTAATGAGCCATTCATAGTTGGATGAATGAGAAGTTAATCAGCTTTTGCTAAGAAACAAAGGATGTCTCCCCAATCAACTTGAAAAGTGGCTCAATAACTTCCTTGAAAGCCATCAGGCAAAAAGCAAGTGTAAAATATGCAAAAGTTCCCTTGACACTTGACGGACAATCCAGCCTTAAATTATGGATGAACGCAAGTTTTCTTTGAGAAAATGTTTCTTAAGAATGGACCACATATCTTGATAAATGGGCGTGATGACAGACTAATGCCACTACTGCACCTGGCGTCCTTAAACGGAACTAGGCTCAACTTTTTTTACCTTTGGAGTAGGAGTAGGAAAGTTTGAGGCTTCTTCTTTTTAAGTGGTCAAACTGTAGTACACAGTGGTCAAACTTTGATAATCCCTTCTTCCATTTGAGTTGGCCACTCTTGACTTTTCTCAGCTAATTCGTGCTGACAACTGCATTCAAGATGATGATGAGTTTCTCTGATAAGAATTTGCTATCGTATTCCAAAGTCCCCATTTTGCTGTTGATCTATATAATATGCTCAAAAATGATGACTTTTGAACTGCCACAAAATAATGACCATTTCGAAAAATATTTTCCACTTTCACTTTTGAAATGCTACACAATTGGGAAACACAAGCTTAAGTAAGTTATGTACATATTCCATCAGCTTGCTGCAGAGTGTGAGTAAAAAATTCCCCTTTTGCATGAAAAATTGGCTCGCATCAGTGCACAGTGGGCTGAAATAATTTTGCTATTAAAGCCCTTTTTTCACGCTTTACTTTACGCTCAGTTTGAACAGTTTTGAGTAGTGTACAGCGATTTTTTTTTTAAAAAAAACAGCGGTGAAGTGGCCAAATATGGTGTGTAAAAAAAAAGAGCTTTAATGTTTAATTTGAGCTTGCTAACAAAAGAAAGGTTTTTGTAAGCAGTACATAAAACCCACTGCGACTGCAGCGCCATCAAAACAAACAGCGGAACTTTCTGAAGCTTAAATGTGATGCGTTATATTTCCAGCACAGCTCATTTTTTATTCGAAAAAACAAAGTTGATTTGACAAGCGTGAAGCTTCCCATTTGTTTTGCCACTTTTCTAGGCTTTAGACTCCATAAAAGAATAATTTTACGCCATGATCAGAGTGGCATAAATCAATCATAAAAAGCGCCTTTTTTCCCATTCCTCTCACAATTTCGGGAACGAGAGGCAATTTTGCCAAAGAAAACTGCTCAAGGATTTTGTGATTAGAAAAGTAGCACGACGACGATTTTCCAGCTGATCATCATCATCGATGAAAATAATGATCACTTCACTCAGCAGTAGAAGAAAGTGAGGATGATTGCACGGTAGGAAAAGAGAGCATAAAAAGGCACCTGCCGGGGATTAATCGAGCAGCCTTCACTCACACTTTTTCCAAATTAAAGGCAACGTTCAGCAATTGAAAAAATGAAATATTTTCTTCAAAAAACTAAATCAAAAATCCAATTTGCATTAATGTTTGGTTGAATTTCCCTTTTTAGCACACAAAAACCTAGATGAACTCCACATGAGGATTGAGCTGCTCCAAAAAATATTGGTAAAATAATGATTGGTATTTTACTGCTGCACACCTCACAGGAAACACCTGCACGCTGTTGTTTTTTGGACACTTTTTAATAGAGCAGAGCCTAAATTGGCTGGCCAGAAAGTGTCAAGCACCAATCAAGCCATAAAATTCGACAAAAAAGTGAATTTCCGGGGCAATTCCGATTCAGGCCATAAAATGATTTGAAAAAATGGATATTTTCTATTTGGCCAATTGAGGCATGTCAATAGAGTGCTTTTGACGCGTAAAAAGAAGGCAAGCAGAGAAAATTGAGCTAACATCTCGTTATGCCGGATTTTTGCCCAAATCCGTCTTATTTTTTTTCAGCTTCGCCAACTTCAATGATGATGTCATTTGAAGCTGCACTTGCCATTTCAAAATAAGGCTTTTAAAAAGTTTTCCATTTTGTAATTGCACAAAATGCTACGCTTTCAATTCTGACAAATGTCAAGAGGTAAAATCTTCATTTTCATCACGGCAGTACGAACTGAAAATATGAGCTAATTTAGCCAAATTCAGTGAAGACTTCATGCACTTTTCTTTTGTCACGAGAAGGGCGTGCCACGAATGACACAAAAGTTGCTGATTACCATCGCTGATACCAATATGCATAAATGCAACTCCTTTTTCACTATGGGAAAAAGCACCAATAAAAAAAGTCTCCAAGGCTTCAAAAAATGGCTCTTCAAAAACGCCTTAATTTTCCAAAAAATAGATAGTACAAATGAAGCAATTTTCCTATATGGAGGAGTTTTGGGGATTTTGGGGATTTTTGGCGCTCTGTTTGCCCAGTGTGCAGAATCTGGAGAAATGTATGACGAGGAGAAAACTTGACAGCTCATTGGACCTTCCTCATTAGCAACACAAGCAAAGCAATCATTAAGAAATGCAACTTCATTATTTTTGTTTGTTGCGACGCTGCTGCCGGCTCCGGAGGGGTGTGCAAACATTGCATTTTGGCAAAAAATCCCGCTCGCTACGAAAACCTCTTGAGTGTGGCAAATGTTGGACATTAGAGGCCTAGATAGGCCGCATTTGCCCCCCGCCGAGGATCTATGAAATGGATGCAACATGATGAAGCTCGTTGAAATGCCAACCCTTGCATAATTGGGATTAGAAATGCTTGTTGCCCAACTTGGCTGGAAAAAATATGGCCTAGAGAGTGATGCAAAAATACGTCCAATTTTATATCGGGCAATTAAGCAATAGCCCATATGAAGGTTGGAGCAAAATAGCAAAAGTGCATCAAATTCCAGGTTTTTTTTCGTTGCAGCAGTTCAATTTGTATCAATATTCGGGGGCTTTGGGTTTGATCCCCGAGTGACCGGAAAATGGAAAGAAATGCGACAATGCGCAATGTTTACATGTACTAGCATCGATTTTTCACAATTTATAGCACATGCCACGTGAAAATGGCAGGATCGGATATCAGGGAAAAAATCCGCGGATTGAGTTTCATCCTGAGCGCTAAGACCTTGTTAAAGAAGTCTCAAAAGTTTTTTTTTTTGTCAAAGCAACAAACACACCATTGAAATTGGACTCCAAATGACTCATTGCAGTTTCACTTTCACGCACACACCAATAACAACAACATCGATCAACAGGTTCATTTTTTTCGGCTTACCTTCTATTTGGGGACGAGTTGAGCGCCCATTGAACCAGGTGGCGCTGGCGTCGCTCACTTAATTTTCCAAAACAAAAACACTCTTTTCGAAGCACTTTTTCATATGTGGCACGGAAGAAATGGCAGCAACAAAGTCTTGCGCAGCTGAATTCACTTGGACTGAAATTGAGCTGAAATGGTAGACTGACGACGACCTGAGCTGAACGCTCACCTGGCGGGCTGAGGGCGGGTGGGCAGGCGGGCAGGTGCGGCCAAAACGAACTGCTCGTCGCGAAGAAGTAGGAATCGTAGATGAAATGGCGGGCCTGCCCTCCGAAACTGCTCACGCTCGCCCTGAGCAGACTGACAACCAAAAGCCAAAAGAAGGAGACCAAAAGAAAAATCCTTCGACTTTGCTCGATTTTAGGCGTGCTGCCATCATTGTCCCGAAGCTTATTTCCGAACCCAAACATCGATGCTTTTCAAGCTGCCGGGAATTTTCTTAGTTTTAAGTGCTCCGTTGCATTTTTCTACGGTCACAACTCCAAAGCTTCAGAATTGCCATTATTTTTTTAATTCTCAATATTTTTTTATTTCTTAGGTTTTTATTGCTCTCGTCATTTCTCAAAAACACTATGATTATTTAGTTAAAATAGAATTCAAGTTTTTTGCCCATGCATTCTGAGAGACAGAAAAAATCGTTTTTCCGAGCATATGTTATTGGAGGATTTTTTATTGGAAAATTGGGTTCTTCTCAAATCAACTCGGATGTATTAAAGCAAACTTTGAATCCATCGATGAACTTTGGCTGCTTTGGAAATCGACTCATCTCTAATTGGAAGGCGAACGCGCGGGCAGGTGCAAATGCACAATTCTTACCTGTCCAACTGTCCCATTGGCGAAGGCATCGTTACCAGAACATGACAATCGGCTCAGTTTGGCGTTTGTATTCAAAATGCGGCTATTTCCACGCAAAGCAATTCCATGCCGCGCTGTTTTACTATTGGTACCTGGCCGATTTGCGCAAATCGCCAATAATGCGGCATCTCGCGCCATCTAGCGGCGAATTCGGGAACTTTGCGCGGCTTTTTTTTAATGCTGCCCCTTTTTTCCAAGTTTTTCGCTCGGGCTACAGACATTCGAGAACTTTTGTGGAAATCCGAAGCTCGGGTGGATGGGACGACAATTCTTTTATGGCAGACTCGGACAATGTAGTAGGTAAGTAACTTGAGACAATTGAGCACACGGGGGCAGATTTGTCAAAGACTTCGCCTTTGGGGCACAAACGACGGCGAAGAAGTTGCCAATGCTGCAATGCAGCACACCAAGTTAATTTACTACAATATTCTCTTCGCGGCTTTCTTCGCACCAATCAGGCTTAATATATGGAATGCTACGCATATCTTTTGAGCCAGCATGCTTAGCAAGGCGCATTGCATTGAATCACTTATTATTTTTCTCGATGATGTGATTTGGGGCTCAATTAGCCCAGTGTGGCGGACATTCTGCCCACTTGCCGCATTTGATTCATTTCTGCCATAGTTTTGAGGGGCCGGGTGGAAGCAAATTCCAGCTGAAAGAAGCACAATAGCACCCCCAAGACACTAATAAAAAAGGCAGGCTGCCATTTCTTTTAAAAGTTCAATAATCTCTCATGATTTTACCATTTGTAGCCAATTTCGGTCAAATAAAAGAAAATCGTTCCAAAAAGGGTGTCTTTTTCGCTAGCCAGGCAAAATTCCCTTTTTTTTAAGGGAAATTCAAAAATGTATACATCTTTGATGACCTCATTCCTTGAGCTCATCCGAGTGTGTCGTAGTGCAGTAGAGGTGATTAGGGATTAATCAGGAAACAATCTTTCTTCAGTGCACACTGGGCCAAGAGGTGATCTAGTGCACACTCAAATGTGACCCAATATGTCTTCATTGTTTGCATGTCAACAACTTCTTCCTGGGTAAGTTTGCTTTTGCAACCGGCTCATCGCCTAATTGTAATCTTTTCCCCTCTTGAGTAAAATTCGGGAATTTCACGTACGATTTGGCTTAGATTCTGAAGAAAACTCGCTGGAGGCCTCCGAAATATTTGCTTTAAAAAATCGCTTTTCGAACCTAACTGATGCTCCAATTATTTTTATGAACGCTATTTTGATCACTCAATTCCTGGAGAACCTAATATTTCGTTATCTGCAAATAGAGCTTTTTGAAATTGCGCGGAGATTTAGATTTCCTAAAAAGAAAAAATCCAATTAAAATTAATTGATTTGCCAAAAATAGATTCTTTGAAGAACTGACTTGTTTTCTTAAGAAATCAAGAGCACATCTGCTGAGATTTCAAATATATGCTCGGTGTAAGCAAAATACAGTTCAATGGCGCTAATTTTCCATTATTAGCTTCCAATCATTTATTTGACCTTTGGCACTCCCAGAATCGACAGAAGAAGACGGTTACAAGTGCAAACAGCAGCTACAGCAACTCTTTCATAAACAATGCAACTGACTGAAGTAATTTATGCAAATGAGGCATCCAGCTCGTTATTAAATGAGCCTCAAACTACCATTCAACATCAACAACAAGTCAGTTGAAAATCCAGAGTATCATTTGCTAAACTAGTGAAGGAAAAAATCAATTTACCATGGCATATACAACAATAATGATAAATCAATTTTCGGGCTGTTTTGTAATGACTATCTATTTATGTATCTATTTTTGTACGCGGTAAAAATCATTTTTCCGAAACAAGATCATTGGGAACGCTACTACTACATGGCAAAAAATTCCTTGTAACAAAAAATCCTTTTAAGCCTATTACTTTACTCTCTACACTATGGCTTTGATAAGAAAGTACTATAATTATGGGACAATTTTCCTCATGTGGGATTTTGCCACCATTTTGTTGACATTATAATAAAGTGATTTCCTGGACAAAATTCCGCAATTTCGCAATTTTACGCATATTTCGCCAAGTTATTACAACCAGCAATTTTGAATGGGGAAAAATCTGTAATTTGAATTTGAGGAGATACGGAGCAAACTTTGTTGGTTATGCTACGTTATCTGCAGCTCGACTAATCCCAGGCATTCGTTACTCGAGCATAGCATTTTTAATCATCATGCTTGCAAGACAAATGGGTTTCCACAGCTCGCGCATAAACAGGCCGCGCACAGTGGGATGTCAAAGGCCTCATTTGAAGCATATGCGAGGACCTTATCAAATTGGCACTTCCTATGAACAAGCTGAAATGTCAAAACCCTGCATTTCAGTACATTTTCATTTTTCCTTATTAAGCTGTGAACCATCCAAAGAGCACTTTTAGCAATTTTAAGTCTGGATTTTCTCGGCCAAAAAATACAGTGCATTATCATCAATTATTCAAGCTCGGTGTACTCCCCTCTACTACATTCCTAAAAATAGGAGCAAATTGTTGTTTTGTGCTACCTCAAAGCTTATTAGGGAGCTGAGGCCACCAAAGAAGATTTTCTTCAAATATTTCAAGCCCAATTTGCATCCATAACCAAGCTATGGCTGCATATAATAAAAGCAACGCACAATTTGACTCTCTGCTATGATTTCATGCTCCAAAAAGTTTTGCATGCAGGGGAGAGAATATTAGGTCCAGAATATGTAGCTTTGCATTTCTTTTTTTCATGGGGAATACTTTATTTCGGAAGTCTCATGAGCCCAATGCGGAGTTTGTCACTCCAAGAAACCGGAATAACCTTGAGGAAGCCAAAAAAGGAGATTGTTTTCCAATCAGAATTGACATACAACTTTTTGGGCTTTCCATCTGCGAGGATCCTGTCAAAATTCTTGTATAGCCCAGGGCTATCCAGTTTCCTCAATGGAGGCTTATTGGGAAAGGTCGTGGCAAATTTCTCCTTGTAAGCCCCAAAGTGACGCAAAACAATGGGGAAATGGGCGCCAAATCTGGCCTCAACTTCGGGAAGCATTTTCTAAAGAAGAAATCACACTTGATTAATTTCTTGGAAAAAATCTTGCAGTTGCATTAGATTACCTCATACTGCGCCTCCTGTCCAAAACAGAGTGGGGTTTCTCCAGGATGATCTCCAGGATTGAACAAGACCACATCTACTTGATATTTTGAGAGCTCCATTCTCAAGCCATTAGAGAGAGACATCAAAGCAGCCTTTGTGGCTGTGTACACTGATAGGGTGGGAAGGGGACATTCAGTACAAAAGCTCACCATATTAACCAGTCTGCCCTTGGAGGCCATGAGATGAGGCAAAAAGGCCCTACTCATTGCCCAACATCCTAGTACATTCACATCAAATTGGTGCTTGACCATTTCACTGGAAAGAGGCAGAATTTAACCCAATTAGGCAACTGCTTGTTATTTTTCTTATTTTACCTGGTTTGCCATAAGGCATCAGCAAACACTAAAGTTGCTGCATTGTTCACAACAGCCCAAAGCTGGATTTCCTCCTTCTTTAATGTACAATCGACAGACTTGACCAAGTCTTCAATGGACTCTGTCTTGGTCACATCCAAATGGAGCACTTGCAGGTTTGGCTTTGCTTTCAAAATGGCCGCGCCTTCAGAGTCGGGGAAATAGCAGGTGACCACAGTGAGGAATTCTGGATGATTTTCAGACATGTGGCAAGCCAGGGAAAATCCAAATCCAGAATCACATCCAGTGATCAAAATGGCTCTTTTTCCACTGGATACACACGATGTTGCCATGTTGAATATTTCGAAGGGACTGATCAATGTTTATTGTTATTTGTTGCCATGCGCTTCAGCTGATCAAGATAGGACACGCACACGTGGTTTCATTTAGCATTCCGGTCACACACTCAAACCATGACAATCATGAGGTTTTTCTCCGCATATTTGGTGATGTTTTCATTCCTGAAAATCATGGTGGCTGGCAGGAGGTTGAGCAGAATGATTGTCATCACCGTGTGGAAAAAGATGACATTTTTGGGGACTTTTTCCGGCTGTCCCACTGTGGCTCCGCTCAGCCAGACCACCATGAGGACTCCAGAAGCGAGCAAGATGATGGCTAGCAATCTCAAAGTGTTTTGGGTGTAGCCAATTTGGCATTTTTCGGGACTGCCTCGCTTCAAAAGCTCAATTCTGGCCAGCATGGCAACAACCAGAGCAACAATGGAAATAATGAGCAACTTGACAGTGTTTACGGGCAGGTCTTCCGGTTCCGGATTAGGAATGCCGGTGAGGTAAGCGAAATCCGGCGATTTTGACACATTCATGCCCAAAGCCTCATAAAAGGCAGCCCCGCCAGTGATGCAAGCATTCATGACTCTCAGCGTGGTGATGATTGACAGGTCACTGATGCTTTGGGCCCATTTCATGTGAAAAATGTACAAATAACGCGTGAACACCGTGAACATGATTTGGAGGAAGAAAGCCAAGCCAGTGATGAGCTGCACGTAAATGGCGGCTACGGCCAATTGGGGGTAGGTGTTGAACGGCCCCCACCTGAGGTTGTTCACAGAGGCCACGCCTGTGGCGATGTAGGTAATCACAAGCAGGTCCTTCAGCATGGAATCAAAGGGAGTTTGCATTCCCAAGGGCTTCTTGTCCAAGTAGCTCCAAATGATGGCAAAAAGAGCCAAGGAGAGCGAAAGGGAAAGCATTAAAAAGGCTGAACAGCAAATTTCCAGCAAGCTTCTCTCAATCATAATGGTTAGCATTAAACTGAGCTGGAGTGAAAGAGGCGCGAGTTCATTTTATATAGCAACTTCTCTCTATGGTCGCTCTTTTTTTTTAAATGTCAACCAAACTTGACACTTCTATGTGAAAAAGTGAAAGGTGAAACGGCAAATTGGTGTGCATCATTTTAATGGACATTTGATAACCTAGAGGAACATGATTATCTTGAAGTTCATTTGGCTTTTCAGTACACTGAGAAAAATTGCCAAAAGGTCACAAAAACCTGACATATTTTCAGCAAAATATTGTACAATACATTTGCAAGCATCAGGTTTCATTTTTTAAGATTTTTATAAAAATTATCAGTTTTTCAATCATTCTCTAAGAGCCGTAAAATGCAGGTTAACCCAGCCTCAGAGTTGAGTACCTGAATCTTGCACACACCAGAAAAAAGTATTTACATCAATTGTTATGTACGTTCTTTTGATTAATTGTTTTGCAAGTGCAAGTGACAGATAAAGAATAAGCAGCATAGTTACACTCTTTAGTGCATTGTTTTTAATGCACATTTGATTAACTTATGGAATGATTATTTGGAGGTTAATATGGCCTTCTATCTTTGAAGGCAGTTAACACCTTTGAACAAGACCCTTGAAAAATGTATGCTAATAATAATCCAATTTAATTGTGCAATGCGCCTTTTGTACTTTGTATGTAATGTTGAGTACTAATTTGTTAACAGAAGCCTTTGTGTTGTCCGTTCCGAAACAGCTTAAAAAACAATCCTAATTCCCAAAATGAGCTACAAGAAGACCAGAATGTTGTGAACAAGATGCAAAAATGGAAAATGAACGTGATTCCATCTTTTACTTGAAATAACTGCGATTTCATGTACTTTTGTGGGTTAGTTATCTTGGCTTCTGTTTTCGACTGTTTCCAAAATTGCAATTCAGGACATGTTTGAAGCAATCCAGCCAATGGAAGCAGACTATGAAATGGCGATTGAATTTTCATTAGCTGATTCTATCATCAGTTCGCTAAGGTCCCACATTTGAACAACAGCTTAGAACTTCTACAAAAAGTGAGTTACTTATTTGGTTTCCAAGAGGAAAAAGGCCTCAAATTGAGAGGTACTTAACTTAGTTACTTAGTTAAAAGTGAGCTATTTGAGCTATCTCGATTTTAGGGGCAGTTATTAGACAAAAACTAATGCACTTACTTTAAGAACCCCCAAAAATGATCCAACACTATTGTAACAAAAATAAAAGTTGCTGACCATAATAAATATTGCTCACAACATATCATAATTATAATATTTCATTTTAGGTCATGCATCTGAAGTCTGTCAAACAAAGTTATTATGGCTAAAATTAGCAAAACTTTGACGGACAATATCTGGCTCCAAACTAAAATGAACAATTTTTTATTTGAAAGTACTCATCTTTGACTGACTCTGCGCAAAAAATAACCAAAATTCATCCGGGGAAGTTTTCTCAATTTTGCTCCAAAGTTAACCCTTAAAATTTGCATTTTGCCCCTTGGAGCACAGTGGGCATGCAAGACGACAACTTTTATCCCATTTCCTAAGACACCCTCAGGGGGCCTAACAATTGCCTAAAAGTGGGCAGATTAAAGTTGCTTCATAGTATGGCTGTGAGAGGGGTCCAAAATTTTACTACATAAGAATTGCCCAAAACTTCCCCTCCCAGGGGCCCTTTGGCATGGTGACAATTTAGGGGAGCCCCTCAAGATGGTCCATAAGATTTTCTAAAAGCTCTCGGTGCCGCTAGAGGGGTTATTGAAAATTCTGCGAAGGCTTCCCTTAAAATGCCGAAATACATCTTTTGCTTTCATATTTATGACTAAAAGAATCAGATTTTCGGATTTTTTTCACAGATTAAGTATCACGGTAAGTCGAGAAAGGAAGTTTGAGGCAGATGAGCCGCAACAATATTATTATTGCCTAATGAAAAATAAAGAAAGTTGAATTGAGTTGACTGATTATATAAAATCAATATTTTATTTCACCATTTGAGGTCTTTGATTTACATTCGTGACAATAAATTTCTGCGTGCAATTAAGAGCAAAAAATTGCTCGGGCTTTTTCCGACGCTTTGTTTATCTTTTTCCGCCAATCAGCTGCGTCGAAATTTGTTGTTGATGTTTTGCACAACAACTGCACGATTTAAATCCAATTCTGTCTCAGCACTTTTTTGATGGACTAAAAAGCCTTTTGTTTTTAGCCAGAATCAGAGCAAAAATGGCGGACCAAGAGCCTTTAAACGATGACAAAGTTGGTGATAGCAACCTCACAGTTAGCTGGTGGTGAGTTGAACCTTGGCAGATTTTACCACGATTTTCCTCAAATTGAGGTTTTTCCTATTTTTCAGGGATCAATTTTTGGTAGAAGTGACAAGTCCCATCAATATTGCCCTCATATTGGCCATAGTGTTCTTGTTATACAAAATCTTGAAAACTGAAACAGGTAATGTTTGAACATAATTGGCATTTTTCGCTCCAAAAAGTCAATTTTGGGCCCTTTCAGAATCTTCAAATCCAGCTCCAATTCAGCCTCCATTGCCGCGAATGAAGAAGAGAGATTTGACGTTGAGTGAGCTCAAAAAATTCGATGGTACCAATAATCCAGAAGGTCGTGTGCTAGTGGCTGTTTTGGGCAAAGTTTATGACGTAACTAAAGGCAAAAAATACTATGGCCCAGGTATCTAATAAAACTCACAACAATAAAGTAAAACTCGCATTTCAAGTCAGGTTTTGTAAACTGACAGCAAAGTTGAAAATCGCTAATAATTCAAGTTGAAAATAGTTATTTTTCTCAAACACAATTCTTTTGCAAAAGAAAATGCAAATATCGTCACAATATGTCTTTCAGAATACATTTTTACGACTTTTTTTCGATTATAAAGGTGGGCCATATTCTGGTTTTGGTGGCCGAGATGCATCACGTGGCCTTGCTACCTTCAATGTGGAGGCCATCAAAGATGAATATGATGACCTCTCAGATCTCAAAGCAAGCGAAATGGAACAGGCAAGCTACTCTGGATTTCCTAGCAAAATCTTGGCTAATGTTGTTTTTTCAGGTGCGAGAGTGGGAGCTGCAGTTCAGTGAGAAGTACGAGTTTGTGGGAAAGCTAATTAGACCTGGAGAAGAGCCCACTTTCTATTCAGATGCTTCAAGTGATGAGGAAGATAACGATGACAACAAAACTGAAGATGCCAAAAAGAAGGAATGAGACATAAGAAAACCTGTTGCACACGTCCACCCATATAACGAATTGCTGTTGCAAAAACAATGATGATATTTAAAAAGAGTAACTAAATCTTACATTGGACATCCAGAAGCCGATGACAAAAGATTGCTTTGACTTGATCAAGTAAAAAAGCAATTTATTTCGTAAATTAGCAAATGTCCAAGACAAGTTCTTTGTAATTGGGGTCTTTGCATAGGCAAGGTAAGCATCTAAAGTCCATTTTTTTCATCCAGCAAAGTCCATGCTGAAAGTTGACAACAACCTAAAAAAGCACTGTTATATTTAAAAACACATTATTTTCTTATGGAATTACTCCGGGTTTCCAGTTGCAATCCTTGAGAGGCTGGACAAAGTTGCAATCCTTGCAATTAACTTTGCATCCACTTCCTTTTTAAGCAAAAAATTAAGAATTACTTGTAAGTTATACTTAGGCTCGAATCAAGCTCAAAATTAAGCGCAATTAGCATTAAAATCACTTTTAAATATTGGCTTCTTTTCATAAAAAGAGGTTATTTTTTGACTGGTCAAAAGTCCCGAAACAAAAAGTTTAAAAAAAGGATTTTTTAAAAAAACTATTTTCTAATTTATGCTGTTGTTTGTGCAGGTGAACCGCGCATCCATTTTAAGTTACTAATTACCTAAAATGGCTTGCGAAAACTGGGCCAAATTTGCGAATAGCAGTAATTGTAAAAATAACTGAAAATATGCCATTTCAAAGACTTGTGAAATTCGATGCTCACAAGAGATCAAAGGCTTCTTTTAAGATAAAGGTTGCGTGATATGTATGTTAATTTTCCGTTGAGAAGGCAGATTCAAAATGAAAGTAAATACGGTATATAGATTTGTATACCATTCATGAATTTATACTTTTATTTGTCATTCATAAAATTGAGATTCCCATTATATTTGATTTCCAGTTCAAAATAGAGCAATTTTCTTTTACCTGAAGAAATTGATTCTTGATAGTGTATTAAAATCTAGTTTTCTTTGCATCACCTTGAATGTTAAGTGTCATCCTGCACGTGTATAAAGAGCATCATTCCACTGCTACAGTCATTGGACCATGCTCAAGCATCAAATGACAAGCTCAGCATGTTCCAGTCTATTGTGGAAAAAATCTCTTTGGAAAAATCGGCCCTAAAAAGTAGTGTTGTAGTAGCCCTTTTTCGGCTTACGAGGACTAAGCACAAAAGTGTGATTTCTCTTGATGCACCCTCATGAAAACAATATTTCGCCAAATGATGGGAGGCATTTTTGTGCAACTCACTCTATAAAGTTGAAACAAAATGTTCAAATTAGCAACCCTGCAAAAAGTGCAATCTCACTCTCAGGAAGGTTCCAGTTAGCCACACTTTTCAACCATACTCAATATTAGGTTAAATGTTGCCTTAGTAGTATATAACAGCTTGAAAAAAGTGTCGTGTGTTTCTGAATTTAGCTTTTGTGAGCTGATTTGCAAACAATGCCTGATTTTTTCCTGACAATGTCAGGAAGTGGGCCACCCTGCTAGATTACTTGTACTATGCACTTGCTCGGATTAGCCAAAAGTTAAATGCCCTTATTTCCCTTTGAATCAAGAATGGAGAAATTTGCTTGAAATTCGCCCTTAGGATTCAGAAATCCATCTTAGCACAACTTGAATAAGTAGCCATATAGCTAAAGGGGGAAAATGGGCATAATTTTAGCCCTGGAAAAGTTCCACCCCAAGTGACCAGTAAATAACAGAATTTTCTCCTTTTATGTTCAGGTGGCCATAAAAAAGAAGAGAGAAGTGAAAAAGATCCCTGTAGTATAAAATGTGCGTGACTTTGCATCGATATTCCGAAAATTAGGGCTGGAAATTGTAGTTTTTCATCTGGTGGTGGCTCAAAAGAGAGACCACCCTAATTTCCCGGGAGATTCATTTTTGCTGCCACCAAAAACATGCCAAATTGCCTTGTGGAGGCTCAAAAATTTGTCAACGTCCACATGACATCCATCCTGATAATATTTTTCTCTTAGAACTTAGGGACAAATAGCGCCTCCAGGTGGCGCTTTTTTCGTGCTGGCTGCGCGGCCGATTGGGCAGAATGGGCAGAGCTGTGTGACAGCGCCACCTGGTGAACGTTTTGCATTGTTCACTGTAATGAAACGATATTTGTCGCTCCTTTGCTTCACCAATTACCAATAATGATGAGAAAATATTTTGAAATCCCCACACCCACTTTTTGAAGCAGAGCTAATTCTTTTTAGCCTGAAAAAACGATTACAAGTTCACTTCTTCTCATTACAAAAAGTAGGCGAATCATGCGCGCGGTAAAGTAAAAGTTCCGCGCGTTAATACAAAAAAAAAAATTACAAAAGCTATTTTTTTTGTGAAGAATGATGATGACAAAGTAGAATGTCAGTCACCACAGCAAATCATTGAAAAGCTGCCTTTTTCCACAAAAAAGCCATTCTTTCAGCTCAATGCGAGTACTTTGAGGGGAAATTCATCTGAATGGGGGAAAATCTCATTGTGCGCCATTTTTCCACTGTGGCATGTTGTCCCGTTCAATTTTGACGCACATTTCGGAGCTAGCTGAAAAATTATACTATTTCAGCCCAAAATTGCAACATTTTTTCTCACATGTTTTTGACGAGTTCCAGACTATGTGTAGACACCATTTGGTAAACGTATTCCGTTGCACAGTGGGAAAAATTCCTGGAAAACACTCATTCATTCGAGTTGGCTATTCAGGAAAAATCCCCCAAGTGAGCATGTACTAGTACAGCTTGCATGCAAAACTTTATGACGCGTAACCTATACTGCTCAGTTAATCCAGAAATAGTTAACCTCCAGTTTATGTGAGAATGGGAATGAATAATCGTGATGTGTAGCATTCAAAAATGTAAATAATCCACTGCGAATCAAAAGTAATTTGTACAGTTGAGTAACAACATTCTTTAGATGCAATCTAATTTGATTCCATGTCCCTAAAAGGCAGACAAAAGTTGTTCTATCTAAGGAGTTAAAAAAGCCACCTTGTGGTCAAAAGTACGCCAAAAGCCCTTTGAGTGTTTTTTAGCCATGCCATTATTACCCGCTATGAATTTCTTTACTATAATTCGTTTTTCAAAAAAGGTCGTGAAATGAAAAAAAAATATTTTACTCATTAGCGCGAAATTCACACAGGATCTGTATGAAACTCGGCTTTTTGACACACCCTCGAAAATTGGCTGGTTAGAATTCGCATTTTGACGGCAAAATAATTGCACTGACGCGTTAATGAGTTCATTTTGGCAGCTTTTGAACACAAGATGTTTGCTGACCTTTGAAAAACGAAAGGTGAGACTTTAAATCTAGCCTCATTAGTATTCAAATATTATGTAGAGGCATAAAACTTGCAAAATTAGTCATATATGCATAATATAACATAGTTGTGCATATGTTGCTACCTTTTTCCACGGATTAGATTTCATCCAATTTTTTGCGTGTAGCTTTTTGCTCTAAAAAACTCCATATTACTCCACTTTTCGGCGGAGATTTTGTGTCATCAAAAACACTTATACAAATTCAAAAAAAGGAGCTAGTCACGCTTATACCTCACAATTTCCATATTTGGTCCCACACACCACAGACACATTTCATTACAGTTTCAGACAGGATCCGCCCAGTGTGCTATTGCAACCCAGTGCAACTGTGTACTAGGTGTTTTTAATTAAAGCCAGCTTGGAATGCTGAGGTAAAGTGCTGTAAAGTGGGCATGGAGTCGAAATTGAGCCATTCCTGTGAAAATGGGCCCCTTTTGAAGGTGGCCGACTCCCCACAGTGGCCTTTTCTTCAACTTGCCATAAAAAACCGAGTTGGCTTCTGCAGGTCTTACATTCGTTTTGTTATAAAAAGAAACCCATTACACTTGTCAAGAATTGAGGGCTTACTTAAACTGCAGAGAATGGCACTTTTTCCCTAAGAGCTCATTTTTGAACCTACTAAGTGATCTTGAAAAGGAAAAATATTTTTCAGTAGCAATTTAACTTTAGACAAGTGAAAAGAAAAGTTGATTTGCAAAACTGCATGATCATGGAATTTTTTTTCTTTAGCCAAATAGCAAAATATCATCAGACCATGAAATGCTTTGCTAAACGCAATTTCAACCTAACCCAGGATGATTTTGCTTTGATTAATTAGACATCTGCTGAATTCTGGGCAGCCTGCCAAAACTTTTTCCACAGATTTTCCTGATGCTGCACAAAGTGGGATTTCTGCCATTCTCTCACAATCTTAGGTACTCTACAGTCCGTTTAATTTCTGTCTGCTCCTAATTTACAGCCTCCATTTGTTAGGAGTGGAACTTTGTACCCTTCAACGCATCATTTGTATTTAGAAGCATTTGTGAAAACAGGTTTGTTTTTCCTCAAGTCAATTATAAAAGTATCCTGAAAGATCACATGCTAAAAGGACTGACCCATAGCAACAACAACAGCCCAATTTTAAGCATGAAATTGGGCTGACATGACATATTTTTTGTTTCAGCTATGCTATTATTTTGCAAGCCTGATTGGCATGAAAAGCAAAAATGCTTGAAAGTGCAGCAAAGGCCAGCAAACAACTACTGCAAGATTATAGTTAAGCTGGGCTAGAGAAGAAACAAGTATTTCAGCATGAGGACATTGATCAATTTGAGATCAAGTGGGCCAATCATCATGTCAACAGTTATAACAGTATGAGATTTCCTGTCATGTGACATAAAAAGGTCCTTGAGCTAAATAAGTCTCTTTTCTTCAAGACTATTGTAATGGTGCTGTCATCATTGATAATTGTCAGAACAATTGCTACCCATTTTTTGGCGCCTATACCACTTCTAGTTGTCAAATCAACCAACCACTGACACTTTATCAGATGGGACCATTCCAGGGCCAAATAATGCCCTAGTTTATTAAGGTGAAATAATTTTCTTGAATAAGTGATGCTCTAACAAAAAAAAATTTAAATTTAAATTCAGGCAAGGTTTACTTACTTCTTTTCTTGGGTGGTGGGCTCAACAGTTCAGGCCATTTGTAGGGCAATTCTCTGTTTGTCATCTCAAGTCTTCACCCAAGAGGGTTGTTGGTAAGGGTCCTTTAAAATGTCAAGATAGCTTTGTCTCATCTTGCTGATAACACACAGAAGAACAACTGGAAAACTTGCATTTTGAATTTGCTAGCAATCACCCAACAAGAAGTTAAGGTGAGTTTCACTTTTTTTACTACACCATTTTAGATCAGAATCCTTGATTGCTTCATCCCTGGGATTCCAATCAGAGGCTTAGTAAGTGAAAGTGTTATTATTTTTAATGACTCAAAAGGAGGCTCCAAAAAATAATAAATGGTACTTCTGCCAAGTAATTGCAGTTTTATCTGCAAAGCTTTGAGAGCACCTTTTGGTGGATTTTTAATTAAAATTCTTTTGAGCATCCTTAGTTTGGACACCAGCAGTCAAAATATGACACATCATTGACCACTTAGGTTCGATAAGAGATTATTTTTGGTCATTTTAGGCCCCAATTAGGAGCTAGCTAACAGAGAACCTTGAAGCACCTCAATGAACCCAAGCTTTTGTGGGGATTTCAAAACTTTTCCCTTTTTTCCACTAGAAGAAGGGCTTACGTTTTTCCACCTCCCACTCAAGGACAATTAAAAATAAATCCCCACATTTAAAGCTCTGGCTAAATCCCCGAGGCTGCTTCATTAAGCAGAGCTAAAAGAGAGGAGAAAAATTGACAGATGTAAGCTCATAATTCATAGCTGGATCAACTCTGTCAAAAGTTGCCCCCTGTCTCATTTAGCATCACTAAAAAGACATTTTATCTTTGAAAATTGAAAAAATCCTAACCTTAACGAGCTCAGAAAAAAACCTCACTATAAACTTAGGAACTCTAAGAACTAAAGAAATACAGTCAAATCCCTGAAAATTTGAAAAACTACATAAGGCTGAACACAGGACTCAAACCTCGGCTTCTGATGTAATAACTTGATAGCAGAAAGTAGGGTGGAGTCCAAGTTTAAAGGGTTTCTTCCTCATTTCAATGTGATTCATCAAGATGTGCATCATCCCTCTTGCAGAGCTCAAGTTTTCCAGAGAATTTCGCGGCCATTTTTAATGGCTTTTGGCAGGTGAGGAATGCTCGGCAACGTGGATGTTCCGGATCGGGATGTTGGCAGCCGGCTCAAAATGGCCCATATCTTCCTAAATGAACGGTGACAAAGAACGAAAAAGTAGCTTAGCAAGGCAGAGCAACAGACCGAGCTCCTCGGAATTGTGAACTGAGAAACGCGCGCGCGCGCGCTTTTCACGCCGTTCTCCCCCTTTTGCGTAACAGTTTGGCTACCAGATGGACATTTTGCAATTGTGCCGCATTTCCAATAACACATCCATTTGCCACAAAGCAATATGAACATAAATAATTTTTTTGATTTGTTGCAAAATAACTAGTTTGCACTTTTTCAGGGTTACAAAAAGCAAGCGAAGACAGCCCATTTTTTTTTCGCATAAACATGCTCTTTGATTGATATTCTAGACATTGACAATGACCAAAAAAATGCACTCTTTTCAAAACTTTTTTTCCATCTCTCCCTTGCAGCATTTTCAGACACACTTGTGCATTTTGTAGGATGGATCATCATGCTGGAAGAAAATGCATCAATGAATTTCAAAGGTGTGTGGAATATGTGAATTTTTAAGCTCACGACCAGCCAAAAAATTCAGTGTTATTTCGCGCCTCCTTCAAATAAAAAAACCCGGCCATTTTGTACTCTTTGTCAACTGAGCGCGCAGCATTTTTTTCTTCAAGGGCTACTAAAATGCATTGGAAGTTGTGAGTAGGTGCTGGTTATCTAATCTAATTCCTGTGCTTCCACCTGGATGAGCTCTAATGTAATTTGGCCGAAAAGTGGGCGGAAAAAGCGCGACTCTGGTAGCTCTGTGTATCACACTCTGAAGCCGCGCGCGGCGGCTGCTTCAGCAAAAGCGCGCTGGAAAAAAGAACGCGCGCTGTTTAGCTGTACTACTACAATGATTCAGTTGCCAACTCAACTTGGCGTGGTTCGAGTCTCGACAAAGAGCGGAAAATTCACGTTGTTTTCATTCGGAGTGCAACTTTTTATCAGCGGTGCAGTTGAAGAATTTAGTAAGCTGTTGCCATAACCAGTTGTAGTGCTACCAGAGTGGCTTTTTAGTCACAAGCTGGCTATTGTTTGGAGAGTCCTCTAACAGTTTTTAGTGCCGCAAAATCATCAGCTGAAGTCGATGCAAATTGGCCATTTCCGTTGAGAAAAAAGAAGCAAGCTACGAGTCTAGACCTAGTAGCGTTTTGTGGCTCTTTTTGCTCATGGAGGCTTCCAATCATTGTTATAATAAGCCTTGATGTAAAACCGGTTTTGAGCACCAGTTGCAGGCTTAAATGTGATGAGAAAAACTGGATGGAAGACATTTTATTGAAGGCCTACTCTATTTAAGGTGAGTTTTTCCTTTTTTTTAGCTTTTGCATTCATAAGTGCAAATCCAGCTGCGTTCCATTCTCTGTTATTATTTTTGGCTTGTGAAATTGTTTCAAATTGCTTGAAAGTTTTTCAACTGGATGAATGTCAAACAGGCCTTTGTTTTGACTGGGGAAATAATATTCAACTCTTTTTTATGGCTTCTTGAAGTGTTCAATTAAGTGTTAACAGCAGTAAACTTGAAGCCTCTGAAGGGGAGAGATTATTCTGAGAAATGGCAGATCATAAATTTCACCAAATTGTAAACAAACATGTAATGTGGAGCACAAGTGTTTCCCATTGAGACTATTGATGATCCTGATCAATCAGTGCTACTAGGCCATTTCTTACATGTCAAAAAGGCAGCTTAAGTCACCTTTAAGCCCCTATTTAGCCTTTAGCCAGAATGATCAAATGGATGTCAAAAGCAATTAATCCAGGCTTTAATCGAGCACTCCAATTTGTGACCTTTACCAGGCTCATTTCTCATTTGTGACCCTTTTTCAATTACTTCTCAAATGTCTGATAAATTGGCCCCTCTTCAACTGTGACTCTGAGCTCTGGGACTCTGAATGACACAAATCTTCTTTTTTGGAGCTTCTCTCTGGAAGTTTTAATTAGTTCGCATCATTGGCTTTTTGCTGAGGAAAAAATCCTGCCAAAGGAGCTTTCCAATGTTGTGGCTGGTGGTGCTCCCTTGAAATTATTTTTTGCACCAAAACTTTTTCATCCCAACAAAGAAAATTGGTAACAAAAACCAATAGCTTAAAAAGGAGGGAGGAAAGATCAAAAAATGTTCCTTGGCTAGTAATGTAAATGGGCTGCTTTCTCTTTTACAAGGAAAAGGGTGGCTTTCCAGAGAGTGCAAAAACCCCTTTTATTCTTTCAAGTACATGCAATATAAATATACACCTTGAGTATTTCCAAGCTAGGGGAGATGGCAATTTATCCAAGGTGATAGATTGCCACTTCAAAAAAAAAAAAAAAAAAAAAACTGAATTTCAGAGGGGAGGAGGCTAAAATTAAGGAATCCAAGGCACGTTTTGGTCCAGCTGTGGAAAGCTCTCTTGGCTCTTCAAGGATTTCCTTTGAAAGATTCTCTCCTCTTTTTCAACCACACTACTCATTATTGACTCAAGGGAGAAGAAAAGGAGTGTGAGAATCCTCAAGTGGGAATACTTGCTTCTCTTTGAATCCTATCTGAGTATTTTTTGGCAGCTAACAGCACTGGAAGCAACCCTTAGAGATCTTGGACATCCTCTTTTTTTCTTCAGGTAGAAACTTTTTCTTCACCAACTACTTCTCTTGGTGCTTCTTGATCAAAAAGTGCTAAACTGAACTTGAAGTGTTGTGAAGAAGCTGGAATTTTTCCAGGCTTTTCTTCCAAGTGAAGAAGTAATTTTCATAATGGCTGAGAGCAATGGCAATTTTGCTCCATTTTTTCATGCAAATTATGTTCTTGAGGCAAGAGAATGACTCAGAAGGGGGTTTGTGTGCTCCTGTCAATTTGCCCCCTGTGTAATTGTAATTTTGAAACAAAAATTGGCAAAAGCTAGATTTCTGTAATTTCAAATGGCCAAAATTAAATGTCAACTTTTTTTTCTGCATCAAGTTTCATACTTTTTGATGGTCTTTTCAGTTTTGAAAACCAGCATGGGGTCTAAACTGCACACAAGTCACTCTGGGCACATGCACAGTGGGCAATTTGGCCATCTGCTCGCGCACCTTTATTTTCTCATATTTTTGGCCACTATTTAATACCTCAGTAAATTTTTGGTTGCTTCAGCTTTGCAAATAATCTCTGTTCGCGAGTTTCTCATAAAGTGCGTCTAAATAGCTAAATTATCCATTGTGGCAAAATTTCCACAAGCTCAAATTTTGAGTTAAGCCTTCATGCAATTGAGATGTAGGAAAACACTTTTGAAAATTTCCATATTGTTGTGCTGTACTCAGCCGAAAAAATAAGAGTCAAGAAGGCACATTTGCATTTTTATGCCTTTTCTGCTTACATTTTGTAATTCCACTTGAGAGAGAGATAAAAGGGGGGAAGATACATATTTCCCCATCTTGTTGTTGTTGAAAAAAAAGTTGACAAGAGTCAAATTGAAAAAATGATAAATATTCCAAAGTTTACTCGGTTTTAGCTCTCTTTGTTGCTTGAGCAAATATGCAAGGAAAAAAAGAGGGAAAATAGTAGTACATTTTTCCACATTTTTTCCAGGTCTGATTTTGAATGACATGAAGAAGTACCAACAGCAGCTATACAACTTTGATATGCAAATGTTCATGGTGGAGCACTTACAAAAATGAGATTGACAGAAGAAGAAAAAATATGAAGGAAATTCATGAAGGTAAGAAGAAGCAGAAAAATTGCTGGCTAATTAAAACTCTAACACTGGATAAAGAGATGTATCCCATTGTGCAATGGAAGAAAACACACCCCAGTAAATGATGCTTGACAAATTTTTCACTTAAAATCAAAAGGGTTGGGCACCTTGTGAAAAATTGGTTTGGGGCCAATTTTCACATTGCTCAAGGTGTGAGCAATAATCTTTTTCTTTAGCTTGGTAGACAACTCAAGGTTTATCTTTTGTTGAACTTGATGTCCTAGCAAGGGAGTGCATTTTTTTGGCCCACTACGTAATTCTTCACTCATATCTGATGTCAGTGGACTAGAAGAGTTTTTTTTATGATGAAAATCTTGAAAAATTCCTTCCTCCTTTCCTTTCCTTTTTTTGTGGGAGGAATTTATTTGTATTTTGCACCATTGTTTGGGCTCTTTTTGGGCACATGGCCTTATGAACTTTGTTTATGTAATTGTCTGGACGTGAGGTGG